>OX422212.1:211204474-212509474 GCA_949130495.1 Sambucus nigra
GATGAAAGCTTCTTATGGGAAACGCAGTCATGTTGGGGAATCTCTAATCCGGATAACTCCGGCTGTAGTGAAGAAAAATCCGGAAAGAAGATGCCTAATTCCACCACTTCAAAAAGCCAACAACCGGCTCTGGGGTTCGGGAAGAGCAGAAGTGGAGGGCCTAAAAAGGGGCATGGTGTTGGTGAGGTGAATGAATGTGGTGACTCCGATCACGAGGTACACATCTGGACAGAGAGAGAAAGAAGGAAGAAGATGAGGAACATGTTTTCTAATCTTCATGCTTTGCTTCCTCAGCTTGCCCCGAAGGTAAATTCCTCATCCTGTCTATGAGTCTATATACATGAGTTGTTCATGCTAGGATACCTCACTCTTTCTCACACACGAACACACATTTGATAGGCAAGTCATAAGTTATTTCTGTAACAAGGAAAGGATTAGAAGGTACCTTTGTGATGAGTATACCATTTTTCTTTAGTTGATTTTGTTTATGGGAAGATATTGGTGGAAAAAGGTGACATTTTTATATATACTGCTTTCCTTTTATGGTTAGTTTTAGCCCTTCCAAGAGAATCTTCTGATTGCACACATGAGATACCTGTTTCTCTATCAAATCAGGAATCCATCCTAGATTACCATATTTGTTTGAAGATTTTGAATATCTTGGTAGGATTTCTTTGGCAAGTTATATTCAAAATTCATTAAAAAAGGATATGTTTGTTGATCTTTCTTATTTAATCACAAGTTGTCGTCTTGGTAAAAGTAGGTTATAAAAAGCATACAAATTATTTTCCTGTATAATGGATCACCTCTCGCATATTTGGTTAAATTGGCGTGAACTCCTACAACAAGATAGTTTCATCTAATTAACATGACCCGATCAGTGTTTTACCCTTTCTAAATTAATCATCTCTCACACAATTGACCTCGAACCCTTGGAGATCCCTCTCGAGGGTTTTTAAATGGAAGCGTTTGTCAGTCTTACAACTTGCTTGTGATTCACACCAATATTAAAAATATTTCCCAAAACCTAACTAAAATCCTCCACATGCACTTGTTTGTAGCACAGGAAGAACTAGGTGAAATATGTATGGGAGTAACATTTCCAAAGCTACGTTTTTAAAGACATTAAATTTCTTATCACTTTGATTTTATAACTTAAGCTTTTAATAGCTTTCATTTTAATTATAACTTTGAGCTTATATATATAAATATGTTTTCCCAACTTGTTCTATTATAATTCCATGTCCTTTAATTTTGTACAGGCAGACAAGTCGACGATTGTTGATGAAGCAGTGAGCTACATAAAGTCCCTACAAGACACACTTCAAAAGCTTCAAAAACAGAAACTAGAAAGTCTCCATGGCCGTGGTGTAACAACCATTAACTATGATATACCCACCTCACAAAAGCTAGCCATGGAAACAAGAGAAGCATTCTTGGCTGATCAGGGATCCTCAACTAAGTTGGCCATCACTACAACAAACTCTCCAGTCACACTTTCGACCCCTCATTTTCCCACAATCTTTCAAACATGGACTTCTCCGAATGTAACATTAAACGTATGTGGAGAGGACGCGCAAATATGTGTGTGCTCGGCGAAGAAGCCCGGGCTGTTCACAGCCATCTGCAATGTGTTGGAGATGCACCAACTAGAAGTGGTATCTGCTCACGTTTCGTCAGATAATACTAAGATCTCTTACATGATTCAAGCCCGTGTAAGTATAATACTTACAAATTATTCAAGTTTATTTACTAGTGAATCATATGAAGTTTGCAACAATATATATTACAAGTTATCTCACCACTGGTTGCTTAGTGATATAGTGTTTTAATAAGGTTTAGTACTTGCGTATTTCAATATATGGGAGTTAATAACCGTGACAAGAAGATGCAATTAATTCAAATTACATCACTAATCATCTTTATATTAATGTTAGGAATCCCATATGTTATTATGTAAATAGATCTTTATCACAAAAGATTGGGGAAACAAAGAATAATAGTTTATTAGATACTGTATTATTTGTGTTTCTTCATATTTCTGTTCTTAGTTCAGCATTGGCTATAATGTTTAGGCGAGCCGTTCCAATCAATTTCTGGAGGCCTTTCCGGTGGAAGAAATATGCAAGCAAGCTGCAACAGAGATAATGTTCTGGGTTAATTCCTAAGCAAACGAGGTTTTTTAATTAGAGGATGGTGCTCATAAATGTTCTTCATTGATCAGAATGTATAACTAGAATGGTGGGCTTGGGTCATTACCTATCGCCTTTCAGGACGGAAATATGATATTAGTTTTCTTTAGAAGCAAAGTGGGTTTGTTACTGGTGTCTTCTTCCCAAAGTTTGTGGTATGTTACTAGCTAAAGTATTCATTGTTGCGCCCCATCACATATGAGCAGGAAGTGCTTTTAAAATGTAAATTTTACTATTACTAAGTATATAGTTGAATGGGTTCTCCCATCTTTTTTTACTCTAATAAGTCTTGTGAAGTAAGAATTTTATTATAATATACTTTAGTGAGCATATACTACATGTATAAACATAACATATTGACAAAAAAATATTTTGGTAGGACTTGTTAAGAAATATCTAATATAAATAAAATTTGAGTAATGGTTCATTCCCAAAAAATCTCCAAAAATATTTTTAAAAGTGCTTTAAGTGCTTGTACAATAGGATGTAGACAATCACTTAAATACTTTGGGAGAGGTTTTAAAAAAATTCTTTGGGACAAATATCATTATTCATATGATTTATTTGTTAAGTTCCCTTCATAATATCAACCATCAAAATTAGGTTTAATTATACCTTGACCCCTAACTCTTCACCTATTTTAACTTCACCACATCTAATTTTATTTTTTAGACATATCTTCAATTTTTTTTAAAAAGACACCACTTTAATCCATGAAGGCAAAATTCATCACTTGCGTAAGTGGTTGGACAAAAACACCCTCGTATGGAATGCACATGAGGAATTTTTCGTCCAAAAAGTAAATAGCATTAATGTTTAGGGTAATGTGATCCATTTTTTTTTATGTTGGGGAAGGTAAGTCTAGAAAATAAAAATACAGGTGATGATGGAGTAAAAATAAAAACAAAGTTGTAAGGGCTTAAGTGTAATTAACCCTCCAAAATAATAACTAAGGTTTCATGTGTGATGTCCATGATGACTTTCTTTACGAATGTGTGTGTGTGTTGCGTTTTGTTTGTTCACGTGTGCCACATCCTCTAAGAATTATGTCTACGAAATTAAAAGCAATAGTTTATTATTGTTATTATTAGTGATCATCTTTACCGTAATAAATATTATTTTGATTTAATTTTAATCTAAAACAATAAATATATATTGTTTTAGATTGACGGTAATGCATATATATTGTTTTAACATCAATCCTAACGTAGATATGCTCTTCTTAGGGCATCTTCAATCCATCCTCAATCCTTTATCCATGTTCAATTTGGAAAAATTACTTCAAAGCACACTCCAACCCATCCTCGTATGTTTTAAAAATTTGAAAACCCCAACAATTTTCCTTATCAACTGAAAAATATGAGGCTTCTGAACCCTTTACTCGAACCTCAATGATAACTTTCTCAATAAGCATATTAGGTTGTGTTTTATAGCATGGGGTGATAACAATTCAATGGAAAAATTTATCGGAACTGTCAGTTTTCCCTTGACGTGCCCTTTGTAAATTTATTCTCAAAATTGAGGAGAAATTAAGGAAGGTATTAGATATGCTCGTGTATACTAAACTTATTTTTTACATCTCATTTGTGTAATTTACAAAACGTAGATACATACAAGTATATGCATGTACAAACTACTTTTGATGGTTTGATAGTCGCTCCAATTGCAGATAAGAAATACTTTTTGCATAATATTGTTAATTTTTGGCAAAATGAATGTAAATGAGAGGAAAAAGACTAAAAGGGAAAAATAACAAAGCCAAATTTCTCATTGTCAAAATAAGGTATGAAACTACTTTTTTGAAAAAAAGCATTACCAATACTTGAATAAGATTTTTGGACCATTAATGAGTTATCTAATTAGTTTAAGAATATGAAGAGAGATTATGTTACATTTACAAACTCTAAGTTAATCCAATTCGTTGAAGAATAAAAAATATTTTCGTATTAAAAAAGATATAAAAATATGTCAGTTTTAAGCACCTTAAACAGTGACATATTTTGATAGATTTTTTTAAAATAACAAAAAAAAAAAATCATTTTGAACTGATTTTTAATGGCTTTCTTGAGATGTTTAAAAACCATAAAAAAATCAAATCAAAAATATTTTTTTACTATTTCGAAAAAATGTTCCGTTTTTTAAAGTATGCTAAGTGAGGTTCGTTTTAGATATTTTTCATACATCTCTCTCTCTCTCTCTCTCTCGAGTAACCTAAAATCTTATGGGCTCAAAACGAAAATGCACGAATGGATAAAAATCTCCATTGTGAATTGTTTTTAAATTGCGATAAATAAAAATGGTGAAAGCTCGAAAGTTTAATAGTAATTAGAAAAAGGAAAAAAAGAGAAAATTAGAAAAAAACGTTACATAATTATATAGAAAGTCAAGAGTTACGATGCTTTGTGCCAACATTAAATATAAGACATGTGGTGCAATAACACTTGGAGATACCATTTTTATATTATTATAATATTATACTACTAGGTTTTTATCCCCGCGCGATGTCCATGCGTGTTACAAATCTCGTATAGAAAGAGTAAAAGAAACACGTTATTGATATATTATAGAAACATGAATTCAAATATTTTTAATGAGCAAAATTTTATATTAGTTGACAATTATACAAAAACCGGAGCTAAATTTGCATAAAAAGTAATTAACATGAAATTCAGTTATATCAAGTAAATAGTATCCAATCTTTTATGACATACTACTCTTTTCTAAGGATTGTGCTAAAAATGAATTTGACATAATTCTAATAAAATAGTTCCACGCACAATGCTACAACTTGATGTTGGAAGCTATCTAATGATGAATATTTTGTAATTTAGCTATAGCCTCAACCAACCTAATTCTTAATGGCGACGAAATGAGATATAACATAGAGTAATCTTTTCTATCGTTGGATCTTTTTATTCTTATTACAAAATAAAATAATAAAATAATCATTTAGTTGAGTAGCATTGTTTCTTTTATCTTAACAAAAAATATAAAAACATTTCTTATTACAAAGTAATCAAACCTTGTAGTCAAACAAACACACATATATAGTTATCTTCACAATGAAATATATATATATATATATATATATATATATATATATATATATATATATATTATCTTAGATACATACCACATATGAGGTCCACCAGTGCGGACCATTTTTTTAAATAGTAAAAAAAATATTTTTGAGTTGATTTTTTTATGGTATTTAAACATTTCAACGGACTCCACAAAAAAATATGTTCAAAATAATTTTTTTTGTTATTTAAAAAAAATCGGTCCTACTCTGTGAGTTTTTAAGTTGTTTTTTAAGATATTAAAAACTGAAATAGTTTGACGGATTTTTTTAAAATAGCAAAACAAATTATTTTGAGCTAATTTGTTTTTGTGAAGTTCCGTGAAATGTTTAATTATCATACAGAAAAAATGAATTCAAATATATGTTTTTTATTATTTTAAAATGAGATTCCGCTCAGGTGTGTGTGTGTGTGTGTGTGTGTATTCCCTTTAGGGTTTGCATGGAGGCAACCACCAATCCCATACCTCTAAACCCTAAACCTCCTGATATTCCTAATGTATGGTGACATTCATTCGCTAGTGTATTGGCTAATAATCCTATCAAGGATGCTTCGCTGAAGACACTAGCCAGTTTTAAAGGGGAACCTGTAGTTTTATTTTCCAATGAAGATATTCAAGTTCTTGCTGAACCTTTCAAGTATTCAATAATAGGAAATTTTTCACATGGTAGGCCTCCAATGGAAGATATTCGCAAAAAGATCCTACAATTCAATCTTAATCAATCTTATAATATTGGTTTGATTGACAATAAGCATATTCTTATTAAATTGAATTTCAAAAGGGACTTTATTCAATTATGGACCAAAGATCAACGGTTTTTAGAAGATTCCTAATGAGAACTTTCAAGTGGTCTCCTCAATGGAGAATAGAAGAAGAAAGTTTTGTTGTTCCTGCTTGGATTAATTTTCCCAATCTACCAATCCATCTATTTGCTAAGTCTTCATTATTTTCCATTGCTCAACTAATTGGTAAACCTCTAAATATGGACAAATCTACTTTATCTTAAACCAGTCCTAGTTTAGCTAGAGTGTGTGTAGAACTTGATCTCATCAAGGAGAAACTTAGAAGAGTTCGGATTGGCTTTGGTAATCAAGGTTTTTGGCAAGAAGTTCATTACGAAAATCTTCCTCATTATTGTTCCTACTGTATGAAGAAAGGACATGAGAAGATCTCTTGTATTTTTCTAAAAGCAAAACAAGTCTCTCACAATGAAGAAACCATCCCCCCTCTTCCCAAAACTACCAATAAACTCCAAACTGCCCAAATCCAGCTTACCCATAAAAGCCCTCACTTATATTCCAAAAGATAAACATCCAAATATTACCCCTAGCTCACCTGTCCAAATGGACTGTCCTCATTCTCCCAAAATTTTGGAAACCAATAATACTCACAAGGCCAACCATAATCCTTCCTCATCTAATCACTCAAACCAAAATCATATTCTAAAACCTTCATCATCTAACCTTAATCCTTCAACCCAAAGTCTTCTAATGAAATCCACCACATGCTCTCCATTTTCTACATCCAACCCTAACCATAATTCATTCCTACATTTATCATATATTAATCCCAACAATGAGACTAATAAGTTAAAAGCTATTGCCAATCATATTCTAAAAATCCAGCATTGTGATATTGCCCCTCAAGAAGCCTTTATTGTTGACCAGCTTATGCTTACTCCCAAGGCCACTACATTACCAAATTATGAGGTTCACCAAGCAAAATTTAATGGGTATTCGTCAAATAATGATATTCCAAAGGGTGCATCTGGTCCAATGCAAGAAGAACTTAAAATGTTTGCCTCTTGGTTTGATAGAAGATGGCAAGACATTGAGGGATGCAACAAAATAAGTAAAGGAAATGAGATTCTTATGGTTGCTGATCACCATTCTCAGGCCATGGGGACTAAAGCAGTTCCTAAAAACTTCATATTCACCCTCTTTATAGAAGAATTACAAGAGCTCAAGCGAAAGGAATCAAAAACTTCAAACCTCAAATCCATCAATGATTAACTTTCTAAGCAAGAATGGTATAGGTGTGGCTAACAAGACAACTTGTGGAAGAATAAAAAAGTTGTGTAAGTCTTATAGTATGCCTATGATATCTATATTAGAAACAAAAGTCTCTGCATCAAAAATTGAAAAATATATTTTCAAGTTCAATTTCTCAGAAGCTATTGCGAATAAGTCAAATAAAATTTTGTTTTTATAGAGAATGGGGATAAAGGCTTCAGTGGTGTTTGATGAAGATCAATTTTTAACGGTCAAACTTTCTCATGATAATTGGGAAAGGGAGGTTATGTTAACTTTGATTTATGCTAAATGCACCAAAGAGGAAATAAGAAGTCTATGGTCTGATTTGGAATATCTAAGCAGTTCATTCAGTGATATCCCCCAGGCTTTTATAGGAAATTTCAATGTTGTTGCAAGGCGAAATGAAAAAAATGGAGGTCTTCTTATTGATCGACAAGCAGTTAATGAATTTATAGATTACATAAATACTTGTGGTCTTTCAGATATGGGATTTCAAGGGTTAAGGTTTGCGTGGAACAATTTTAGAATTGAAGAAGACACTATCTGTGCTAGATTATATAGAGCATTGTGTAATCTTCAATGGTCTACTTCTTACCCACATTGCTCTATCTCTCGTTTATCTAAACTCTGCAGTGACCATTCCCATCTTCTTTTAACTATCAAATCCCTCATTGATGCTCATCCTAAAACTTTTATTTTCCAAAAAATTTGTACCAAACATTCTTGGTGTGATCCAGTCTTTGCTCCCCATATGATGTCATTTTATTCTAAGCTCAAAAAACTAAAAAGTGATTTTAAAGGATGAAATAATGAAGTTTTTGGAAATATTTTCCAAAATAGTAAAACTCTGGAAAATGAGTTTCTTATTGCAGAAAATAACTTTTAAAATGTTCCTTCTCCTACTAATAGATATTAGATGGTAAAAATCAAAATGGATCTTTCTAAAGATCTTAATCATGAAGAATCCTATCGGCATCAAACGTCTAAGATTAAATGGCTTGCTGAAGGTGATTACAGTACCAATTTTTTTCATTCAAATGTGAAGGCTAAAAACTTCAAATTGGGGATAATGAAGATTAAGTTTGAAGATAATATGTGGAAAGATAAAATGGAAGATATTGAACAACTTTCATCAACCACTTCAAAGACATATGATCTACAACATCCACTGCTTCTGAAGATGATCTATTACATGTTATTCCTATTTCAATATATGATGAATGGAATCAAATGCTTAGTGTTGTTCCTCAAGAAGATGATATTCTCCAATCATTAAAAATTCTAAATGAAGATAGCAGCCCTGATCCTGATGGATTTTCTAGTGCTTTTTATATAAGCTGGTGGTCAATCATAAAGCAAGATTTAATTCCTGCCATTCAATCTCTCTTTATGGGAGCATCCATTCCTAGAAGCCGATCTTCTAATAATGTGCTAATCATTCCAAAAACTAAAAATCCACAACTTTGTTCTCACTATAGGCCTATGAGCCTTGGCAACTTTTCTCTTAAAATTATTTAAAAAATTCTCAATACTAGGTTATCTGAGATTATTCCTTAAATAATATCTTATAATCAATAAGGTTTTGTTAAAGATAAGAACATCCAAGATAACATTCTCCTTGCTCATGAAATGGTTAATCATTTGAATAGAATATTCCATGGTTCCAATGTTCTAATTAAATTAGACATAGAGATAGCGTATGATAGGGTCTCTTGGGTTTTCCTTATCAACGTTTTGAGGAAATTTGGTTTTTGTGAAGTATTCATAGATTTAATTTGGAGACTTATTTCTAATAACTCGTTTTCAATAATTATAAATGGAAGATGCACTGGTTTCTTTCAAAATTCAAAGGGTCTTAAGCAAGGTGACCCAATATCTCCTTCCCTTTTCATTATAGCTGCTAAGGTTTTAAGCAGAGGCCTGAATCAATTAGTTCAGTCCATGAGGGTTGGAGTCTTTTCTCATCCTCCTGGAAGTTCTCTAATCACTCATTTGAGTTTTGCAGATGATATTAATGTCTTTATTAATGGAAGGAAAAAGGCATCCAAAATTTAAAGTCATTTCTGAAGCAATATGAAGCATGGTTCAAAGTCAAGGCCGATACCGCGACGATACGGCCGAGTTGACTAGGTATCGGTGCCCACCGATCCGATTCCGAGTTACGAGTTGAGTTTTTAATTATTGATGCGAATCGACCCTATATTGGTAATTTCTCGGTAGTATCGATGATATAGCAATATAATCGGCCCATATTGACGATATCGCAATAGAATCGGCCCATAGCGGCGATATCGCGATGGAATCGGCTCATATCGGCGATACAGCGATGGAATCAGCCCACATCGGCGATATCACAATAGTATCAACCCTTACCCATATCGGTGATATATCGGCCGATATGGTATAAGTTACTAAGAATCAATCTCTCTCTCTCTCTCTCTCTCTCTCTCCAGTATTGTGTTGGTAAGCGCGATTTTTTGGGGAGGTTATGAAATGCTAATTGTTTTTTTAATTTAGTGTGCTGTGTGCCTGTGTGTGGGTTATTTGGTCATCCTGTGGGTTTAATTTAGTGCGTTGTATATGTGCCAGTTTTTTTTTTTAAAAAATGCAAATGATCCAAATGTTATTTGTTATTATTTTTCATAATAATGTTCCCAATGTTATATTTTAATATGTTATTGTTTATAAAAAGAAACGTAAGTGTTATTCTTTTACAAACAAATATACAACTGTAATTATTCTAAAAATAATATTTGTATCCTCCAAACATTTGGAAAAATAATATTTGCATCCTTTATGTAAAAATAACATTTGCAGCACAAGTAAAAAAAAATATTTGCATCCTCTTTGTAAAAAAATAACATTTCCATCAATTTATTAAAAAACATTTGCAACCCAACAACAACAAATAAAAATAACATTTACATTCCCTTTTATAAAAAAATAACATTTGCATCATTTTTTGTAAGAAAATAACATTTGCATCCTTTTTGTAAAAAACAATTGTAAAAAAAATGTAGCGTTTTGTCAAAACCACTATTTGCATCATCTTTGTAAAAAAAATAACAATACTAAAAAAGAAACATTTCTATCCTTTTTAGAAAAATATAACATACTTAAAAAACACATTTGTATCCTCTTACTAAAAATAATACTAAGAATATAATAGTTGTATCCTCTTTGTAAAAAAAAAATTATCCTCTTACTAAAAAAAGTAACATTTGTTTTTCTTTGTAAAAACATAATATTTGTATCCTCCGTGAAAAAAAAGATCGATTTATTATAAAACATTGAATCTGACAAGTTCGCAGCACGTCAATATAATCAATTGTACAATGTTATGCATATTAAAGGATAGTTTTAAACTTATCTGATTGGTCCACATTGTTAATTGTATATTTTAAAAAATTTCTAGATTTTTTTCGGAATTTTTCGCTCTCTCTAAATAGTGTATCTTTGCGTATCGCCTTATACCGTGACCGATACCGCGATCGAGTTGAAAATCGAGTGGCCGATACCGGGACCGATACCGAGACTTTGAACCATGATACGAAGACTCTTCTGGCCAACTGATTAACAAATCTAAGAGATGCTTCTCAGTGGGTGATTCAATTTCTTTGCACATAAGAAATTTTATAGCTGCTTCTCTCAATCTTTCCTTCAAAAAACTTCCCTTGATTTATCTTGGATGCCCTCTTTATATTACAAGGAAGAAAGTTATCTATTTCAATGATATTATAGACAAGATGAGAGTTAAATTCTTGGGGTGGAAATCTAGATATCTTTCTTCTCTTAGAAGATTAATTCTTATCAAGAATGTTCTATGTTTTATCCCTATCTACACTCTAGCTGCCTTAAATCCACCCAAGGCTATTTTATTCAATCTATTTTTAGCAAATTCTTTTGGGGTACTGATGGTATTAAAGTTAATAAGAAGGCTTGGATTAACTGGAAGCAGATTTGTAAACCTTACTTAGAGGGTGGTCTTAATCTTAGGAGCTTAGAATATGTTACTACAGCTTTCTCTTATAAGCTGACTTGGAGATTGAATACTTCAAAGGGGGTTTGGTCTCAATTTATGAAGAACATAAATAAGAATTTCAGATGTAATATGGTTCTCATGTGATGAAAAGAATTAGACAAGTTCAGGAAGAGGTTCAACAACATTGTGTTACTATAAATCAATAAGTTTTTTGGTCTGCTTATCAAGATCGTAATTTCAGTACAAGTCTGCTTATAATTTGATCAGAGGATCAAGAGTTGAAGATACATCTTGGAAAATGTTATGGTTCAATCAAATTCCAACAAAAATCTCTATTTTTGTTTGGAAATGTTTACAAAATTCCATTCCAACTGATGATAACAGAATTTGCCCTAAATGTCACTATTGTGGAAACTATGAAGAATCCTTAAATCATTTGTTGGTTAAGTGTCATTTAGCCAATCAAGTTTGGTCATATTATCTGAATCTTGTTGATATCATACCATCCTTCAATTCAGCCAGATCGATGCTTATGGCCTGGTGGCTTCATTAAACTCAAATTGGTATTCTAAAGTTTATTTATCAAATTCTTCCTATGGTCATAATGTGGGAAATTTGGAAAGCTATATGCCAATGTTTTTTTTGAGAATATTGATATGGATGTGAACTCCATTATTAAACATATCCAAGTCTCCGTATCTGATATTTATGCTTCTAAAATATTTTTTAGTCCTTATAAATCTTCAGCAACAGCCCTTATTTAGTTCTTTCAGATCAAGGTTCAAAGTAATAATCCAAAGATCATTGTAACCAAGTGGTCCAAGCCTCATATAGGATGTTTGAAATTGAATTTTGATGGTTCCAACAAAGGCAATCCAGGTGATAGTGGTATTGGAGGTGTTCTCAGAAATGATTAGGGAAATCTTATCATGGAATTTTTTACTCTCATTGGTCATAATTTTAGTCTTATGGCTGAGATTATGGCCATTAAAACAGGTCTTCAAATCTGCATAGATAAAGGTCATTCCAATACGTTTATTGAGATCGATTCCAAAGCTGCTTTCAACATGATTAGAGACATCTGGAAACCTCCTTGGCAGGCCAAAACTCTAATTAAGGAGATAGTGGAGATGATGTATAGAATTCATAACAAAATTGATCATATTTGGAGAGAATGCAGTAGAGTAGCTGATTCTTTGGCCTGTTTAGCTTCTTATTCTAAGGATTCTTCCATTTTTTCTTATTTTAAAGATTTGCCTCAATTGTCTAAAGGTTTCACGAATCTAGATATGTTAAGTCTCCCAAGTATTAGAAAAATGTCTTAAAAGCCACCGAAGAGAGGATATTTCTCCTATCTATAATAATTTGGGAATCAATATCCTCTTTCTCAAAGGGAAAATAAAATAATATATATATATATATATATATATATATATATATATATATATAGTCTAATAATTAAATGATTAACAAATCCTTTAAAGGAAAAATAAACTCGTTGTCTCCTCTTTTATATTTCAAATAATATAACGATCCTTTAAAGGAAAAATAAACTCGTTGTCTCCTCTTTTATATTTCAAATAATATAACGAGGGAATAATTTTTATGAGTCACGTGGTGGAATTACTGTAAGAGACACCATTTATATATATATATATTAGATACAAAGGAAATGATGGAATTATCTGCTTTTATTGATCATAAAAGAAGATCTACTTATGACCCATTGAATTTACTTAACATAAATGTTATATCATAAATATGGAATGTGACATGAACTAGTGATATTGTGACCTGTCATGAGAAAATACTGGTCTTATGCACTAAACGTGGTCGGTACGTAATCTCCTCGGTTGGCTAAATATTATGCTTGGTCGGTTGGGTGGCCAACTAAGATTAAGTAAGGTTATTATTCACCAAACACACATGTGAGCCACATATGGAAATATGTATAGCTCCTATTACCCACACGTGGGTTAGTCCTCTGAGCTAATCGTGGTTAGCTCAACATTAGTTATGTCATGAAATGTAGAAAGGTTTAACTACTTGATTTATAAAGACATTCCACCCCTTCCACTTCTCTCTATGTCTCAGGTTGCCAATTCTATAAATATCACTCAATGACACACAAGAAAAGCATCTAAAAAAACTCAACCTAACGTCTATACATCTAATTTTAAAGAGATTATTGGGAGAACATATTCATTCTTTCATGGTTAATACAAACAATATTTCACCTTTGGACATAGGCACGTCATTGGGTTCAACCAACTTAATCTGCTTTTTCATTCTCCGTCTCTCATCTATCAAAATTCTAAGCCATTTATCTATTTATTTGTTATAGTTTATTATTGGTATTAAACAGCCAAATTCCGTAAAATCCCTATACAATTTTAGACGATATATATATGATGTTTAAGAAATATGCAACCCATGCCATGTGTGAATGTGTTATAATCTTTTTGACTATTTAATTTAAGAGAGAGAGAGAGAGAGACCCTCTCCTGTAAGGACTTCTTATAATGCAGACCCCAGTACATACCATTTTTTTTAAATAGTAAAAAAATGAAATTTTTAATGAAACTTCATGGATACGATATTCACTGTGAGAAGATCATCTCTGAATTTTTTCATCAAAAAATTCAATAAAATAATCATTGTGATGAAGTGATATATAAAAAATGGTATAAATATGCATTTTCGACCATTGAAATTTGGACGATTATCTCACCCACTTTTTGATTGAATTTTTTTGGAGAAACTTCATGGATATGATCTTTGGGGCAATGGTCTATGGTTAAACCAATGCCCCAAAGATTTCTTTTGTCCTGTCTTCAATGACTTCATATGGGAATGCCCTCTTATAGGTTTCATTAGGATGATTTTTTGCTTTCATTCTCCATTGTATATTTTTTTCTTTTTACTTTTCCTTGTAATCGCTCCTTGTACTCTTCTTGTTTGTTTCAATAATATTTCTCGTTTGGTTAAAAAAATGGATATGATCTCGACAGTGAGAAGATTATATGCATGAAGTTTCATAAAAAAATTCATTCAATCAAGTGGCTGGCGCCGACCCAAAATTTCAACGGTCGAAAATGCACATTTATAAATTTTTTTGACATATCACCTCATCTCAACATTTTTTTTATTGAATTCTTTAATGAAAAAAATTTAGAGATGATCTTCTCACAGCGGAGATCATATCCATGAAGTTTTATAAAAAAAAGTATTGTTTTTACTATTTTAAAAAATGGTTTGTACCAAGATCTGCACCATAAGGAGTCCTTACAAAAGACTCTCTCTCTCTCTCTCTCTCTCTCTCTCTCTATATATATATATATATATATATATATATATATATATATATATATATATATATATACTAGCGGATACCCGTGCCGAGGGCACGGCGATAAATTTGCCCCGTGATAAAAAAAATCAACCCATAAAAAAATAGAAGAAAAAAAAGAGTTAAAAAAAATCCATATCTATTTATTAAAAAAAAAAAAAACAGCTTCATGACATTTCATGCATGGGCATGAAATGTCAAAAATATCATACATGAATTTTGGCCATTCCCATATGGCTCCATATATATATACTAGCGGATACCCGTGCCGAGCGCACGGTGATAAATTTACCCCCGTGATAAAACCTAGCCCATAAAAAAATTAAAATAAAAATAAAAAAAATAGTCAAAAAAATCCATATCTATTTATTAAAAAAAAATTATTTATATATAAAAAAAAAAAAAAAAAAGTTTTTAGCATGACATTTCATGCATGGACATGAAATGTCAAAAATATCATACATGTCTTTTTGACATCCCCATATGCTATCTTATTATATGGATATATATATATATATATGTATATATATATACAGAAAGGATCTCATGCATACCCAGTTTGCATACCTTCCGTGCAGACCATTTTTTTAAAATAGTAAAAAAAATAATTTTGGGCTGATTTTTTATTTATAGTTTTTAAACATTTCAGTAGGACCATGAAAAAATAATCAGCTCAAAATGAATTTTTTTGCTATTTTAAAAAAATCGGTCAAACTTTGTCAGTTTTTAAGTTGCTTTTCAGTGGTTAAAAACTAACAAAGTTTGACCGATTTTTTTAAAATAGCAAAAAAAATCATTTTGAGTTGAATTTTTTTTTTATGGTCCTATTGAAATGTTTAAAAACTATATAAAAAAAATTAGATTAAAAATATGTTTTTTACTATTTTATCAAAATTAGTCCGCGCCAGCGCTATGCAAACTGGGGTATGCATGAGAACCGCTCTCTCTCTCTCTCTCTCTCTCTCTCTCTCTCTATATATATATATATATATATATATATATATATATATATATATATATATATATATACCGAGAGAAAGAGGGAGAGAGGATCTCTGACGAACCCCTAAGAACGGGTCCAAAAAAGGGACCATTGTTTAAAAAAAAGTAAAAAAAAAACTTTTGAGTTATTTTTTGTGGGTAGTTAAAAATTTCAAGGAACCTCTAAAAAGAAGTTCAACTCAAAATGACCTTTTTTTTTATTTTACAAAAATGGGTAAAATATATGTTAGTTTTTATTTCTGACCCATTTTTAAAGGGTTATTGGCACTTTACTATCCTCAAGTCTAGTTATTTTTTCACTTCAAACCCCAATGTATCGTAATTGAGACATAAAATCCCAAAGTTTCCATGTTGCCTCAATTCAAACCATGCTATTAAATTGACTAATAGGAAATGATCAAATGGAAGTAAATGCATCAAAATGCTCTTCCTCGCCAAATTTTGGACTTTTATGTACCAGTTTTTGTACATTAGGGTTTGAAGTGAAAAAGTAACTAAACATTAGAGTAGTAAAGTGACAATAACCCTTTCTATCAACTATATTAATTATTTTTTATTTATTTATGCTATTAATAGTATGGAGTATAATTTAAGCGGCCCAAACACAATGACCCAGATAGTTTTGGATCCAAAAACAAGGCTAGTCTAATAATAACCAGCAAGACACATCGCAAGAGATAACTACACAGAGATAAGTCTATCAAGTAAATCTCTTGAATGAGATTAACATGAATCAATAAGCAACTCGATCTACAACTCAAAGAAGTTCAACATGATTCTGCTTCCTACACCGCTATAAATGTAACCCTTATCCGACGAAAAAGGTGAAAATGGGTGTGCGGTATCTATTATTAATGTAGCTAGGTGTAAACCCGCGCAATGCGCGGGATAGTCGTTTGTGATAAAAAAATATTAAAAATGTTTGGTTGATCAAATATATATTTTTGTACCTTTAAGTATAATAGATCAAACTAACACATTTACCAATGAGCGAAAAAAATCCTCTATAAAGTGGTAAAGGAACAATTGTTGATTGGAGAAATAAAACCCAATTATTTAAAAATAGTATCACAATTAATATATTCACAACCTCTAAAAGATAATATAAAGAGCGAGAGACTACTTACTCCAATAACATACTACTGATAAAGCCCGATTGGTTTTTCAATATCTGTAACTGTCCAATATATGTATGTCGGGTAAAAAAAAAAATAATTTCCATATCCATTTTTAATAATAATAGAATTGAAAATATCATATACAAAGCATCAAATGATCATATGAATATAAATTTTTTTCCTGAAACAACAAAGGAATAAATTTTCTTATCTATAAAAATAAGTAAGGATGTGTTTGGTACGTCAAAAGTACCTTTAGAAAAGCAGCACGATCCAACTCAAAAGGTTTGATTATAAATTGATGTTTTCAAATCAAGAATAACTAGTCATTTTGCAACTAAACATGTAGTTTCTTTTACTTTTTTGTCTTGTTCTCTCTTTTTACTACAATTACCTCGCATTAAAGAGCATTGATATGCCCATATATATCCTCGGCCAGGCCGAGGGTGCCCTCCAACCAGACGACCCCTCAAGGGGCCGACCCTTCATCAGGCTACGGACGACCCCTCAGGGGGCCGACCCTTCATCAGGCTCTAGACGACCCTCCGAGGGTACGACAGTACGCGGCCCAAATTAGGCCAGACTCATTACCGGAAGGAACTTTGCCCTCGACCTCATATCAAAGGCCGAGGGTGACATCATCACAGCGCGTGGTTTAGGAGATGCGTGAAACAGTGCGCGTGAGGCTCACATGGCACGTGGAAGACCGTTATAACCAAATCACACCCTCACGTGAGGGAATATTATGTCATCATTTGGCATCTACAGGTGTCAACAGGATATTGGCTAAATCACCATTCACATGCACCATGCATACCTGGGGGGTACACTACACCCCCCAAGACTTATATATACTTATCACCTACAACCCTACGGGGAGACAGATCGATAATTATAACCCTAGCAAAAACTCTGCTTATACACAGTAGAGAGAGAAAGTGAGCTTATGTGCATTGTATCCAAGGCCATTAGTGCCCATACTTAGTGGATCCCACACTCACAGTGGATGTAGGCCAAATTGGCTGAACCACTATACATCATTGTCTTATTCCTCTTATACTCATCTCCTTCTACATACTTATACACTTACATATCTATGGCTGCCATGGTTACTATTATTTGAGCTCATCATCACTTATCTGGTGGTGCAAGATTTCAGCATTATCAGTTTGGCGCCGTCTGTGGGAACGAGAAGACATCTCTTCCTTGAATACAGTTTGACCTCACTGGGCACTCTGGTGGTGAGCCAGTTCTCCCCATGTGTGGAGATGTTTCACCATTGAAAGAGACCCATTAAGGTTTTAAGCTTACAAACCTTCTTCAGTTCAGCTCTTCATGGCACCGGAGATGCCACCACCACCACTTCCCCCACCGGATGATGGACGAGGACCCAGTTCCAGTCAGCCACCACCTCAGTCTGAGATGGCTGATGTGGCGACAGCCTTGAAGTCTCTGGCAGTGAGCCAACGGATCATGCAGGAGCAGTTCACAGCTCTGAGCCAGAACATACTAAGACCACCAGGGGTCTCACCTGAGATGATTACTCCGGCAGCATCTCCAGGACAGAATGAGGCCAGGGGACCACCCCAGGCACAACGTAAAGACCTTCCACCCCCTCAGCGGCGTAGGGATGTTGCTGACCCCCGGCGTCTATGCCTGGGGAGGCAAGGAAACCCTTTCTTGGAAGACATGTATGATGATCTGGAGGGGGAAGAGGCCCCCATAGAATGCTGGGAGCCGTATGAGGTCTTGAACAATACTGTACGATCCCTCCAGGAGAGCAGAAGGAAGTGCGAAAGGAAAAACCCTGACAATCGCCCGAGAGGCTCTACTTTCTATCGCCTGAGCAGGGGGTCGGCCTTTGAAAGGCTGGGCCCAGTAAATGACCTGCGGGAAAAATTATCCAGGTCAAGGAGTTCCGCGAGGTCCAGAAGGAAAGCAGCAGATGACCGACCCCACGGGGGCTGACCCCTAGGACGGGATGACGGCCAGGGGGAAGTAAACAGTAGACACAGGCCAACCGTGGCATAACCCTCCGTCAATCTCAAAGAGGCGGCAGGGGATAACATCGGCCCGACCGACCCTATGAGGCCATGGAATGACTCGATCCAACGATTGGAGGATAAGATTGGTGATATACTGAAAAGTCGGGACCATCTTCAGAGGAGATACACCATAGGCTCACCCTTTGTGGCGAAGATAGTCAATTTCCCTACGCCATCAAAGTTCAAGCCACCTGTGGTCACACCAAGGTATGACGGGAGCAACAACCCTGTCCACCATGTTGAGATGTATCAATCAGCAGTAGACATATACTCTATCTCAGATGAGATGAGGTGTCGTGCCTTCTCTGGTACCCTGACTGGGGCTTCACATGTCTGGTACACGTCTCTCCCAAAAAACTCCATTGAAAACTTTAAGGAGTTGGCAGACCGGTTCATCCATAACTTTTGCTTTGGGATGAGGCCACAGAAGAAGACCACCCACCTGCTCTATGTTAATCAGGGGAAGAATGAGAGTCTAAGAGACTACATATCCAGATTCAATAAAGAAAAGTTGGAGGTGGAAGACTATGAGGAGAGCATAGCTATGACAACCCTGATTGGAGGACTCCAAAAAGGGAAGCTGTTATGGAAGCTGGCTGAAAACCCTCCGAGGATGATGGCTGAATTGCTGTTAACAGCAAGAAAGGTGATGAATGCCGAAGAGGCGATGGCCATAAAATACGAAGACGAAAAAGGAGGCGCTAGTGGGGGTAAATACCCTAAGAAGAACAAAGAGGGGAAAAAGAGGTTTACGAACGACAAGTTCGCTGGTTACACCCCTCTAACGGTCAGCTGTGAATATATTCTCAATGAGATAAAGAGTGACCGGTCTCTGAAGTGGCTTGAGAAGTTGAGGGCAGCCCCAAAGAAGAGGAATAAAAACCTATGGTGCGAATTTCACCAAGACCATGGCCACATAATAGACAAATGATTCTCTCTGAAAGATGAGATTGAGAAGATGCTGAAAGAAGGGAAGCTCAGAAAGTACGTCGACAGAGGTGCCTTCAAGAGGGGCCCAGGGGATGACCCCAGAAAAAAGCGAGGTGATGCATGTAAAGAAGGTCCTCAAAAAAGAGGAGACGACCCTTCTGATGATGAGGACGACCCTAACCTCCCGCCGAGAGACGACCAAGGCCCTGTCAAGAGGCTCAATATAATCTCGCTTGGAGTGGGAATGATCTTCGGGGGTCTAGAAGGAGGAGGGTCTGAGGTCACTGACAGGAAGGCCCATATGGCTGAGGCCAAGGCAGTGATGAAGACGGTACACTCAACCTCTCTGGAGGTCAAGTCAGAAAAAAGGAAGAAGGTCGATATGGACACTTTGATAGTGGGGTTATCAAGAATGGACTTTAAAGGCCTCCTAGCCCCACACGACGGCCCACTCGTCATCACAACTAGGGTGCACTGGTGTGAGGTGCCGAGGATATTGGTCGACGGGGGCAGTTCTGCAGATGTAATGTTTTGGCCGTGCTTCAAAGCCTTAGGTCTCAGCCGTGCTAGACTCGTCCCATACCATCATCCATTGATTGGGTTCAGTGGGGAAAAGGTTCATCCCCTTCGAGTGTATGAGGCCGATGTCAGGATGGGGGACGAGTGGACGAGATGGCTTACCAAGAAGGTCAGTTTCTTTGTGATGGATGAACATGTATTTTCGACCTACAACATCATACTGGGGCGTGTGGCCCTCAAGGGGTTTGAAGCTGTGCCGTCTACGGTCCATCAGATGATTAAATTTCCTACTCCTTACGGGGTGGGGGAAGTTCAGGGAGACGAGATGACAACACGAGAATGTTACTACAACTCCGCTGAAGAAATAGAGGCACACAAGAGGGCTACAACCACTTACAATATTGATACCCTAGACCCCAGGGATGAGACGAAGCTAAATAAAGGAGAGGACGCGAAAGAGGTAGAATCCATCATCCTCGATGAGGATGACTCAGAAAAACCGTCCAAGTCGGTAAGTCTCTGAAGCCCAATATCAAGGAAGACCTCATTAAACTGTTGAGGAGAAGACGAAGCGTCTTTGCGTGGAGTCATGTAGATATGCCGGGGATCGACCCTGAAATCATGTGTCACAAGCTCAATGTGGTAGAGGGAGCAAAGCCGGTAAAGCAAAAGAGGAGAATTTACTCTAGAGAAAAGTATAAGGTCATAAGGGATGTGGTCAAAAAATTAGAAGACGCTGAATTTATCAGAGAGGTCATCTACCCTGAATGGCTGTCCAATGCAGTCATTGTCCCAAAGGCCAACGAGAAGTGGAGAATGTGTGTGAACTTCACCGACCTCAACAAGCACTGTCCTAAAGACAACTTCCCTCTCCCCCGCATTGACCAGATGGTAGATGCTACCGCAGGCCATGAACTCATGAGCTTTATGGATGCCTATTCAGGGTACAACCAGATCTTTATGAACCCTAAAGACTCTGAGAAGACAGCCTTCATTACTGACAAAGGGACATACTGTTATAGGGTCATACCCTTTGGCCTAAAAAATGCGGGGGCAACGTATCAGCGCCTTGTAAATAAAATATTTGAAGACCAAATTAGGAAGTCTATTGAGGTCTATGTAGATGACATGCTGACTAAGAGTTTGAAAGCAGAGGATCATGTGGCAGACCTGGAGAGGACCTTTAATACGATGGACAAATACCAGATGAAGCTCAACCCGGCCAAGTGTGTCTTTGAGGTCGGAGGAGGGAAGTTCTTGGGGTTCATTGTCAACCAAAGAGGCATCGAGGCCAATCCTAAAAAGATAAAGGCCCTTGTTGAGATGAAGACGCCCAAGTCCATTAAAGACGTTCAGAGACTCACAGGGAGAGTTGCTGCCTTGAACAGGTTCGTGTTTAGGGCCACAAACAGGTGTCTACCATTCTTCAAAATTCTCAGAAAAGACTTCGAATGGAGTGAAGAGTGTAATGAGGCTTTCAAGGAGTTAAAATCATACCTGGGGTCTCCCTTGCTGTTGTCACGGCCCGTGCAGGGTGAACGACTTTATGTGTACCTCGCCGTCTCAGAGCCAGCCATTGTGAGAGACGAAGATGGGGTACAGAAGTCTGTGTATTTTAACAGCAAGGCACTCCAGGGGGCAGAGCAAAGATATCCAAGGATGGAAAAGTTGGCCTATGCCTTGATCCATGCATCGAGAAAGATGAATCCATACTTCCAGTCCCATACAATGGTCATCCTCACTAACTCTCCCCTTAGGCAGGTTTTTCACAAGCCTGAAAAATCAAGGAGGCTAATGGCCTGGGCTATAGATATGGGAGAGTTTGACATAGTGTATCCGCCTAGGACGGCCATTAAGGGGCAAGCATTGGCAGATTTCATGGCCGAGTTTACTTAGGAAGATGATGAAGCCGAGGGTAAGAGCCTCAGGAAGATAGATACCCGACAAGGTGAGCTCACCGACACACCTGCAGATAAGGCTGAGACAAGCACCGCTAGAAGGAAAGTGGATGAAAACGAAGAGGGAAGATATCTCTTTAGACATGGGTCACTCACCGAGGGAAGTTTATTTGAAGAGCATACCGTGTGGAGTGTCTTTGTCGACGGGTCCTCTTGCGAAAGCGGGAGTGGAGCTGGATTAATAGTATCAGCACCCGACGGCACAGACATTGAGTACGCACTGAGGTTCAAATTTAAGGCCTCCAACAATGAGGCCGAATATGAGGCCTTGATAGAAGGCCTCTCCTTGGCCAGATCTCTTAGTGTCGGCAAGATTTTGGTTCATAGTGATTCGAGGCTAGTAGTGAATCAGATACTAGGAGCCTACGAGGCCAAGGACGAGAGGATGGCTAGGTACCTTGAGAAGGTGCGTTCATTACTAAAGAGCTTCAGAGAAGTAAGGTTAAAGAGGATACCTAGGATCGATAATGGTCGAGCTGACTCCCTTGCTAGGTTGGCCTCGACAACTAGGACAGACATCAGGAGGACGGTCCTAGTGGAAATTTTTCTTCGGCTAACTATTGAAGATGCTGAGGGAACACTTTGCAATTGCCTGAATGTTTCTCAAGAAACTTCATGGATGGACCCTCTGATCAGATACATTAAAGAAGGAGAGACGCCAGAAGCAAGGCAAGAAAGGAAGAAGCTGAGATACAGGGCTGCAAACTTCACTGTTATCGGAGACACTTTGTACAAAAAGGGATTTTTTCTCCCCTTACTTAGGTGTGTGCACCCCTCTGAAGTCCCTTCCATTTTGCAAGATGTGCACGAAGGATCGTGCTCAAGCCACATTAGGGGCAGATCCTTAGCGAAGAGGGTGATCACCCAAGGGTACTAGTGGCCAACCTTGGGGAAAGATGCCGCGGCATATGTAAAAAAGTGTGATAAATGCCAAAGATTTGCCACCATCCCTCACCAACCCCATCAGCCTCTTACCTCCATTACATCCCCATGGCCATATGCAGTATGGGGGATCGACCTAGTAGGACCCTTACCAAGGGCAGTCAATAACTATCGATTCCTCATCGTAGCGATTGATTATTTCTCAAAATGGGTGGAGGCCGAACCGATGGTCACGATTACCGAGCAGAAGACCTTCCAGGTCATCTGGAAAAATGTTATATGCAGATATGGTCTCCCCAACACCCTCATCTCGGATAATGGGACTCAGTTCAAGAATACCTCTCTACAGAAGTACTATGAAAGGGTGAGTATCAAATAATTCTTCTCTATCCCGGGCCGACCTCAGGCCAATGGGAAAACAGAAGTTACAAATAGGACAATCTTAGATGGAATCAAGAAGAGGGTTGAGGAGGCAAAAGGAAGATGGGTCGAGGAATTATATGCCATGCTGTGGGCCTACAGGACGACAGCGAGGACCTCTACCGGAGAGACCCCATTCATGCTAGCTTATGGCTCAGAAGCCGTCATCCCCACCGAAAATTGGGTTTCCTATTCATAGGGTCCAAATGTATGACCCCCAGAGAAATACAGAAGAGAGGAGACTCGACTTAGACCTGATTGAGGAAAGGAGGGAAGATGCCGAGATAAGGCAAGCCGCCTACTAGCAGAGGACTGCAAGGTTTTACAATCAGAGGGTGAAACAGAGACCAATTGCGGTGGGGGACTTGGTCCTCAAAAAGTCTTGGCAGAAGCCCAATAAGCTCCATCCTAATTGGCATGGCTCATATAGGGTCATCGATAAAGTCGTCCCTGGGACCTATAGACTAGAAAACCTAGAGGGGAACCCTTTTCCAACCCCTGGAATGCAGATCATTTGAAGAAATACTATCAGTAGTTTTGTAAAGTCCTATCGAACGAAAGTTGTAATAGGTGTTGCTCCGATAGAACACTTGGAAAATTAATGAGAAATATCAGTGTTTCCTATCATCTTGTGTTTATCAGTTCTAGTACGCATGGAAACATCTTCAAAGAATGACCCTCGCCTATAATGAGGGCCAATGGAGGGGACGACCCCACCATTGTCCTCAAGAAAGACGAGGGAAGACTTTGTTAAAAACCATTAATTTGGTAATTATAACCCTCGGACTATAATGAGGACCAATGGAGGGGACGACCCCACCATTGCCCTCAAGAAAGACGAGGGAAGACTTTGTTAAAAACCATTAATTTGGTAATTATAACCCTCGGCCTATAATGAGGGCCAATGGAGGGTACGACCCCACCATTGTCTTCAAGAAAGACGAGGGAAGACTTTGTTAAAAACCATTAATTTGGAAATTATAACCCTCGGCCTATAATGAGGGACAATGGAGGGGACGACCCCACCATTGTCCTTAAGAAAGACGAGGTAAGACTTTGTTAAAAACCATTAATTCGGTAATTATAACCCTCGGCCTATAATGAGGGTCAATGGAGGGGACGACCCCTCCATTGACCTCGAGGAAGACGAGGGAGGGGTTAGTGATATTGTTAAAAACATCATCATAATGAAATTCATACGAGAGATAAAAATAGAAGACAGAGAGGCATTATATTACATTACAAAATGAAGATGGTTGTCTGATAAAAGAGTAAAAAAATATGAATTACACGAAGAGGGTATGGGCTACAGACAGCCACCCTATTGAGAAATGTCAGAGGGCAAGGCCTCAACATCTATTGGAGATTCTTCTATGACCATGACAGGCCGAGCCTCAGATGTGCCCGTGCCTTCGACATGCTGAGATTCCACTTGGGTTAGGGCTACAACAATAAGTGGATCGTCCAGTTGAACTGCCTCAAGAGTGGGGCGGACGGACGATACTGCGTCAGAAAACTTAAGGACAACCCACCGACAAGCCGTCCTAATCCCCCTCTCTAAGTACTCAAGAACGAAGCCTTGGAACTCGTCTGAGAGTTTGTAGGCCTCCACAGCATCGGCCTCTGCCTTCTTCACTGCCTCAGATAGCTCAGTCTTATGCTGAGCCCCCATGTTGGTCAAGGCCTCGTCCCTCTCTTTAATAAGCAAGTCCTTGGCCGCCATTTCTGCATCATGCTGCCTCGTCAGCTCGTCCAGAACCCTTGCGTGTTCAATTCTGGCACTCTCTAGCTCAGCCCTTGCAGTCTCCAGCTCTGTCTTCAAATTGGACTCGTGCTGGATGGCTCTCTCGGCTTCATGGAATTTTGTTGGTTCTCACCCATCCATTTAGTAGCCAAGGTAAAGGCGCATACAGATTGCATAGAAATAATAAATAGTTGTCAAGAGGCCGAGAAAACAGTTAGTGAAAGAATGCAATTAAGGGAATGAAGGTAGAACAAATACCTGAGATAGGGCATGCAGACCATAGTCATACACTTTTACTGGAGGCATCTTTGATAAAAATTCATAATCAGCAGCCTAGGGGGAAGAAAACATGGATGCCTTGGCTGCCCTCAGGTTCGCGATGAGGGAAGATGGCTCGGCCTTCAGAAGCGCCAAATTCTGGGACCAGAAGGCCCCCATACTGGAAGAGGAACCATCTCCCTCAGACGACTCTACGCTCGTCCTCGTCCTTGAGTCCGGCCGAGGGTCAGCAGGAGCTTCAGGCTCTTTCCTTTTGTGACTGTCAGCAGTCAGCTCAACAACCATCGGCCCCACGACCCTCATCTTCCTCGGAGCTTGCTGAGGCTCCTTGCCTTTCTTTTCGCCCAGACCTGATAGTAAACTGGGAGCAGTCATTTCCCAAAGTTGATCCTATATACCAGAGGGACGACCTGAAAGGAGGACGACACGTAAGAAAAATACATAGGCAAAGATGAAACACTTGAAAAAAGTAAAGAATGGGAACAAATAAATATAACTCACATAGTTCTGTCAGGGGGCTGACCCTCAGACCAGCTTCCTTGAGGAACCGAGGGGTCATCAGATCTTCAAACTTTGCAAGTTCACCCCCTCTCCCTCGTCCTCTCAAATATTCAACTATGTCTTTCTCTTCCAGATTAAGTCTGGGGTCTGACCTGACCTTCATTGAAGGGTTAGACCATCTTCTAAGGAACCTCGGACCATCGTCTACAGGTTGTGCCTCGGCAGAGAACTCCCACTCTCCAGAGACAAAGAAGAATCTCTTCTTCCAATTGTGGTTGGAGGTTTGTGACATGTGGAGAAGTTTTTTGTCAGACCTCCTCGCCCCCAGGTGATAGTACCCAGGCTGTTTGGATGAGGAGGTGATATTGTAACAGGCCAAAAATACGTCGGACGAGGGCTGATCAGTGAAAGCATTCTTCCACAGGGAGATGTAGCCAAGGATCGTCCTCCAGGAGTTGGGAGGAAGCTGAGAGGGGGCAACGCCGAGGGCTGATAAGATATCTACGACAGCAGGATGCAGAGGGAATCTGACACCAACCTTGAACATTTGTTCATATACTGCAACCTCTCCCTCTTCACCCTCGAAGACCCTCTCAGAATCAAAAGGAACCCTCATAGTTATATTGGGGGACACTCCATAGGCATGCCTCCACAGCAAGAGGTCACAATCCCTAACTGAGGAGATATAGGACGAGGCATGGGAGGTGTCAACCTGGTCAACATCTGAGTCCTCACCCTCGTCCTCTGTCCCCTCTCCCTCGGCCTCATCACCTGTTAGATACCTCTGGGAAAAATCCATCTAGAAGGCATGTGGAGATAGAGTAGTCACAGGGATGACCTCGGAAGCAACCATACCCTCGGCCTGTCGGCCTGGGCTTAGGTCAGATGCCTCGCCTCGCCCAGAAGGTCCAGCGCCAGTTGGCAATGACGCTCTCTCATCCATCTCTCCTGAATAACTCTCGACTGGAAGACATGATGACCCACAAGACTCAGATGGCTCAAATGGCTTTATTGTGGCAAGAGGAATGGGAAAAATAGGTCGTACCCAATTAGGGTCGGCCACTCGTCTCCTCTCCTCCTCTTCCTCTATTCGTCTGATCTCTATGAAAAGTTTCTCTCGCAAGGATGGGAACTCCTCGGCTAAATTATAAAGCCTCCTACGCATTAAGGGGGAGACCCTACACTTAGAAGAATTTTGGTAACCTAACTACAAATAAATCTCACAATTGACCAGGGTGGACTTTTCGATCAAAACCAAGGAATTGAACGGTTTCCTATCAAGAACAATTCAAGAACAACTTATCGGAGGTTACACTGGAAAAGCTATGGAACAACCTAAGAAAATCCAACCCTATGAGTTTAAAACAGGAAAGCAAACAGAAATGAAGATAAGTAGGGCACTAGGGTCGAGGTGTTACCTGAGGAGAAATGGCGAAGCTGCGAAGCTTGAAGGTTCGAAACTGCAGAAATGGTAAGAAGGCTGGAAGCTAGAGAGAGAGGGTTCAGGCGCAAAGAAGAAGAAGAAAGAGAAACTTCAAAAAATTGTTCAAATACCTTGCCAATGAGTGGGCCCACTTACCAATGCAGAGCACAGCCCACGAGGAGGGCATCATTAGGGCACAAAGCCCCAGGCAAAGTGTGCAACCGCCACGCCTTGGAAACTGAAGTGACAATGAGTACCTACCTAAGTGTCATATCAGCTTAACAAGTGTCACTCACCTAACTGATCATACACCCATCTCAATTACAACACTATCCCTCAGCCATCTCAACAACATCCATTGCTAAGGACTGGGGGGTGATTGATATGACCATATATATCCTCGGCCAGGCCGAGGGCGCCCTCCAACCAGACGACCCCTCAAGGGGACGACCCTTCATCAGGCTCCGGACGACCCCTCAGGGGGCCGACCCTTCATCAGGCTTCGGACGACCCCTCAAGGGGACGACCCTTCATCAGGCTCCGGACGACCCTCCGAGGGTACGACAGTATGAGACCCAAATTAGGCCAGACTCATTGCCGAAAGGAACTTTGCCCTCAGCCTCATATCAAAGGCCGAGGGTGACATCATCACAGCGCATAGTTTACGAGACACGTGGAACAGTGCGCGTGAGGCTCACATGGCACGTGGAAGACCGTTATAACCAAATCACACCCTCACGTGAGGGAATATTATGTCATCATTTGGCATCTACAGGTGTCATAAGGAGATTGGCTAAATCACCATTCACATGCACCATGCATACCTGGGGGGTACACTACACCCCCCAAGACTTATATATACTTATCACCTACAACCCTACGGGGGGACGGATCAATAATTGTAACCCTAGCAAAAACTCTGCTTATACACAGTAGAGAGAGAAAATGAGCTTATGTGCATTGTATCCAAGGCCATTAGTGCCCATACTTAGTGGATCACACACTTACAGTGGATGTAGGCCAAATTGGCTGAACCACTATACATCATTGTCTTATTCCTCTTATACTCATCTCCTTCTACATACTTATACACTTACATCTCTATGGCTGCCATGGTTACTATTGTTTGAGCTCATCATCACTTATCTGGTGGTGCAAGATTTTAGCATTATCAAGCATTATTAGCATTCTCTTCATCTTCGGTCTTGCTTCTGGGGAGACGCTAACGCGGGATATAGCGGCCCCTAGGACTGATAGCATCTGACTCCTAATGGAATTTGATGATCTGCTTATTGTAAAATTAAGAATGTGATCCCATTTGTCTTGCTGAGATGATTTGTTCAACAACCATTTCACTTGCTCGGTTCCCTCACTCACAAATCACTTTTCGATAACCAGTTCTCGCAGAACCACCCCGAAACTAAACACATTCCCAACCATAGTTACCCTCATTGAGTACGCCTATTCTGCATAAACAAAAATCTTAAAATTTAGTACAAATCATTTTTAATGAAATTTAATGGATAGGATCTCTATGATTAGGAGATCAAACTCTCGAGTTTCAATAATAACTTTTTTCATTAAGTGTTCAGATGATCATCAAAAGTTTTAAAGGTTAAAAGTGCACATGTATATACATACATCAATTTTGCATTTTAGTACTTCCCGTTTGAACAGCGGTGCCAAAAACAAGGGCCTTGCAATACAATATCTTCACATTGGGAATCGAGGCCAATATGCTCAATTTTATTATCATATTACATTATAAAAAAAGTATAATATATGTATATTATGGTCTCTCTCTCTCTCTCTCTCTATATATATATATATATATATATATGTATATATATATATATATATATATATATGTATATATATATATATGTATATATATATATATATGTATATATATATATATATGTATATATATATATATATATGTATATATGCCCGTTCTTGAAGGCACGATGAAAATTTTTAAAGTACGTAATCGCTAAACGGTGAAAATTTATCCCCAACAAACAAAGTGTAATTTAAAAACAATTGGGCACGAAAATGGATTTACCAGCACTATTAGTACTTGGGCTTACATGTAATATTAGTACTTGGGCTTACAACACAACGACATCGGCAATTACCGCAAACACCCCAAATACTTTAAAGTCGGACATTATTTTTTACAACATCATTGTGTAAAAAATTTAGAAACTATTAGAACAATAGAAATAGTGCCATAGACCTCACATAAATAACACCAATTAAGTGTTACATACAATTTAATCAAGTGTAAATAATTTTAAAAAATTGGGCAAAATATCCTTTGCTTATAGGACTATCCACCCTGTTTTGAGAAATAAAGTAATACTCCTCCAACAATACTAATATCAATTAAGTAGTTTAAAATTAAAATTAGAGAACATCAACAAACTAAGGTTAATCTCTTTGTATAGATCAGTAAAAAAGACATCATAATTATGTTGATAGAAAAGATAAAAGCACAAACATTTTTTGGGTAGAAACCAGCATGGCTCAATTGCAAAATATTTAAATGTAGTTTAGTACAAAAAAACTAAAAAGAGACTTAAAAATTGTTTTAGATTTAGTCAACTTCAACCATCGTGATACCATCATTATCAACATATTCTTCCTCCAATGGTGGCATATCCTCATTAGCCTCACTTACGTCTTCATCAACACTAAGACCAAGCTTTAGAATCCTATGGATCCGGTTCCCAAGAGTACTGGGCTCATTGAGGCTAAAACCAAACGTGGGCATTGACTGGGGTTGAACCTGTGAATGAAGGCCCGTATATAAAAATCCAAAAAACCAAAGATAAAAATAACAATCTATATTTACTCGGCTCTAGTCAACTTAATATTTTTTCCCGAAATTCACATAATTGGGGGAAGGGGATGTAAACATGATAAATTAGTACATGCATGTGCCTCGGCACACTGGCTATTAGACATTAGTTAATACATCTGTTAACAACGTAAACACCTAAATGTTTATGGGCGCATATGTCACAGTGATAAACTAAAATGAAATAAATCCTCATATATCAAACATGTAGTAGTAACATTAAATGTTTTTACATCCTTAAACATTAAAAGTAACTACACCAATCAACTTCTCATTTGAAATAGCAAAACTCTTAAGGGAAAAGTCATAACATAGGTAGCTAAATCTTGGATATTAAAATTAAACTAACTGTTTTTAAACTAACTATTTAAAATTAAACTAACAGTTTAAACTAATCTATACATATTTAAAATAACATAAATGTTAATAATAATTAAACTAACATACTATTAAAAATTAAACCAACATAACTGTTAAATTAAAATAACATTTTAAAAAAATATACATTGAATTGAAAATGGAAGTTACATGCTTTGTTTCAATTCTGATTCAGTGGAGGAGGAGGGAGGGAGGGAGGGAGGGAGTGGGCGGATGGTTGTGGAGAGAAGGAGGGGGAAGAAATTGGAGGGTGGGTGGTGGCGAACGGATGGTGGTGGAGGGGGTGGATGGAAGTGGTCCAAAATGCATGCAATACTGACTTGAAGGCATGGAGAACACATACAATGATTGAAAATAATGCTTGCAAAGAATAATACTTACATGAATGCTTGCAGAGAATGATACGGGCTTTAAGGGATGGAGAACACATACAATGCTTGAAATTATTCGACATACAAAAAATGAACGCACATCAATTGCGAATCAACACATAAAGTTCTTGCAAAGAATGATAACTCAAAAGAAACTCCACGAAATTCAAACTCCATTAACTCCAAAAATGTCACAAATAATAATACTTATGTTATGTGCTTTATAATTTGAACTCGAATACCAATTTTAAAGCATGGAAATGTAACTATTAAATAATCTATCATGAACATAAATATGATAACCAAAAATAATCTCAATAACCATAAAGTATAAGTCCCATTTATTCATATGTATAACCACAAAAAATTTGTATAACCATAAAGTATAATGAGACACCAATGGGCACGATTTTTCATATTTTATACATTTTTGGCAGTTGGGTTGGGGCTCGGGGTCATGTTTCTCACTACCCTAATGAGACACCAATGGGCTCGTTTTTTCATGCAGAACCTCTAGATTTCAAGCCTCAAGATATTGGCTTTCCCAATCATCAACCTTTGCGATCATGGGAACTTCCCGCAGACAACATCTGGTGGGGTTTTGTGGGAAAGTGACAGGCCCACGGTGGGGGACAACATCAATTTAGGGTCTTTTTACTTGGTGTGTACTGATCATGAGTTGGTGGATTCACCTTCATTAGAAACAGACCCTCTCATATGAATACACATTGAATTAATCAGAGTGCACTAATTTTAAACTGATACAATTTGACCGACATCCTTATGTAGTGTAAATGCACTAAAAAAATGCACTCAGCTCTAGTAAATTGACAAATGGCATGGTATATATCATATTAAGAGTAATTTTAATTGTAAACATGCCACATATGTGCATAACAGTTCTAATGGAATCTGAAAGAAATACAAATATATACATGACAAACACATGAACATGCCTATTAGCATGGCAATAATTATAATATTACTTCTTCATTTTTGCGACTTCTTTTGCTACCAGCTATACCAAAATAGTAACAACGGACTAATCTTCGCCCACGATGGCTCTCTCGTTTGCGGAATGACTAAGGCATAAATTCATCTGTTATAGCTTGTCGTCGACCTGCTGGCTCCTTGCTAGAATCAAATTCAAACATGGCTGCAAAAAAAGTGGATTCCAACCTTGAATGCACGTCAATAAAAAATCAAACTCAAATTTGAGGCAAAATACACTAACAACATCTTGCAAAAAATTTTCTTCTTAAACCATACATGTCAATTATCAATACTCAAAAAGTCACACATAGATAAATAAAATAAAACTATATGATCAAACTGCAAAGCATGCGTGTGGCGGAGGTAGGGGGTATGGATACGGAGATCCCCCAACCTATGACATCTTTCAAAGATAGTTAATTGATACCTTAATTAGTTCCCTTATAAAAATATAAATTAGTGAATTTAAGTATGCGAAAACTCATCAAAAAAGTAAAAACTCATTGTTTATCCCATTCCACCTCAGTTTTAAGAGATTCGTTTGGTACGAAAGTTTATGAAATTCCATAAATAATAACTATCAGTCTCATCAATGTACAATTATTAAGTAGAAACATAGTCAATTTTAAAGATACGCCCTATATGACTTGATTAATACTCAGCAGGCTAGATTTCATTAACTCAAAACATATATGATTTGATATTCAACATAATATTATGGAAATTTGTTTATTAAATAAAAAGTGAAAAGTTAGTTAGCAAAACAGTACCACAATAACCCATAACTATAAAACTAACTATCTAATTAACAAACCAACACTACCACAATAACCCATAGCTTTATTTGAAGCATTTGAGGACTATTGCTATGTAAAGATGGAAATACTCAAAATATGAGGGACTTACTCTGATTGGCTGGGATCCGAATAACTCAACACTACCACAATAATCCATAGCTTCATTGTCATGTTGAAATAACTATTCTTCCATTACATGATGTCCCACCTCTCTTCAATGGCGGTTAACAATTGTTCTTCCATTATATGAACAATTTGGCCTCTTGGGTTGTAAGTAATGACATTGATCGACCGATTTGGGAGACCTTAAGGCGATGAATTATAAAATCTAATCAGAATACATGTTCTAAATACGACTAAATATATAAAGCTTAATTGCTATACATAACTTAGGTTGAATTGCCATAAATAATTGATAATCTTTTGATGTTAAGACAAGAAAATTACCTTATCCAAAGCAGGTAAGGCTGCCTTTAGCCCCCAAAATATGTATGCCCCCAAAACAAAAAACTTAAATTGAAGGTTAAACCATTTGAATCTTACATAAGAGGAGCAACAATGTGTAGAGACATGTAGTGGGGTGGAGAGAGGTGCGGAGGTGTGGGGCTGAGGTACAGGAAAACGAAATGTAGATGACCTGACATTCTTTAGAGAGCAAGTTCAACGTTTTTAATAAAAAACAACTCAAATAAAACCTCATAAAACAACTAACACAAGTTTCACATTAATTCTAACTTAATACCCTGTACACATTTTAAAAATAAAATTTCTACTATTACCTTAATCCCATAAGTTCATTACCCTCCATCTGTTATGCATCCATTCTCTAACCCCAATCTGAAACGGTAAAATCAGCAATTCAATCTTTCGAATATAACATACTATTGAATTGTAAACATAAAATGAACCAAATAATTTATGTTTTTCCTTCAAAAACATGTGGGATACAGTTAAAAAATAGATTTGGGGTCATATTTACCTACATATGGGAGAAATCGTTGCCAAATATTTTTTTTTTGAAACACTAAATGAAAAAACACCAACAAATTAAGATGACAATTCACAAATTTCAACTAATATACACAAAACAATAGTATACCTACACATGACTCAGAATATGCAACAAATAATAATAGTGTCAACATTCATCAAGCACATGACCTGCACCCATTAAATAACATTCAATTATTCGAGATTAGAAGTGTAAAATCCCATTAGATCTGCAAATAGAAAATAATTTCAACAAAATAGAGTGCATTAAAATTATGAACAGTTGAAATTGAAAATAAGAATGAAGTGTATACCTGATATAAGTATCCATATAAATGGATTCCTATTATAATTCCCGACGTATTCCATTATTTTTTACGAATGTATGAGTCCAGCGATATTATCAATCCAAACCTTGGGATTTTTTTTATGATGCGATGTTGTAGAAAAATGATTATTATGTTTCGTTTAAATATGGAGGGATAGGAAGAGGAAACAAATGGGCAGAGGAAGAGACACGAGTGTTTGTTAATGTGGAGAGAGAAAGAGGGTTTTTGGTCTTCGCATAGAGCATTCGAAGAGAGAGAGACTATGCATAGTTATTGTGGCCGTTGGTTTTAATTGGAGAAAATAAAATTGGTTTTATTTTTCTTATATGCCACGTGGATAGCTCTAATGTTTAGCAGAATTAAAGGTTTATAAAGCATTTTATAGTAATAGGATAGATTCACAAATTTCCAATTTTAAACCTATTGAATTAAATGTCAATTTTTTATCCAAATTAATGAAACCCTAAAATATGCATCTAAATGAATAAATTAATCATACAAATCAAACAAATAGAGATTCAAGAAAAAATCCCTTTCGGGTAAAACCTTTATTTCACTATGAACAGTAAATCTCAACTTACAACGTACATGATGAAATCCGCAATGAATCTCCGAAAGAAAATTCACATAGACCATAGCCTAAATCAACAATTGACTCCCTCAGGAACTCACAAAAATTAAAACTCTTCCTTCAGTAAAGAACATCTTTGAGTCTTCTCAATGACTGTAGTCGTCAGCCAGCAACTCCCTCAAGAGCTACTAATTAAGAAATATATATTTCATCTCTGCAAGAGAAACTTCAACAAAATTGTGTATTGGATTCATAAACGATTCAGTAAAGTAATTGGGATGATTTGTGAATCTAAAATAAAATTTTTAAGCCCTAAAAGTGAAGACAAGATTTCTGTAGTTATGGTGTTTTTGTTCAACATACGTCTTAAGGAAAAAGGACTCATAAAAAGAGGTATTTATAAAAAACTTGAGTCGTCGGGGTCGTTCGAACGAGATGTCAAGGTCATTCGAATGACACCTGATGTCATTTGATCCTAGATTGAGCGACCTATCTAATGAGCTTAAAAACACAAAATAGTATGCTGTCGTTAGATGGAAATATCAAACGAGCTTCTGATGACCTATCGAGCGACATGTAATGTCGTTTGATGCTTACGTTTGAATAACTTCTTCCTGTCATTTGAATGACCGAAGTGAAACATATTTTCTTTTGAAAACTCTACCTATAGGTCTTAGAAAACTTATTTTGACTCAATAAAATACCTCAAGTTGATAAAAGTATTTTAGAAAAAATATCTCAATAATTAAATGAAACATTAATGAACTTTAAATACAACCTTACCAACATCAATCTTGTGGAGGCTTGTTGTTGAAGACGTTTGATATTAGAATCCTTCGTCTTGACTAAATGATAGTGAACATTCTTCGATGGGTGTAATGGTATACGACATACTCAATGTAAAATGGCCTATGTAAAACATGTCGTTACAAAAGGGACATGTAACTTATTAAAATTAAAACATAGAAAATTAATAAAAGAGAGAAACCACGTGTGGATGCAGTCTATTATCAAACCACATAAATCCTTTGTTGTGAGATTATTTTACTCGTAGCATGGACTTGACTGCAAATATTCATTCATTATGATTATATGCACTCACAATTGGCGTTATGTATGGAATTGAATTTTTCCCGAAGTAGGTTAAACTAAAAAAATTAAGCAATGTCTCAACCTCACAACGCACCTGTTCTAGGTAATCAACATGGTGATCTGCTACCACACAGGGTCAGGTAAAAAAATCCACCTGAATAGGGATGCCCCTCATTAACAATAGCGACAATAAGATCAACACTCTGAACAAAGCAACGAGTAACCTAAATCAATAGAGATCTCGTAACCGGTTGATGCTTATGAACAATGACTCCATTAGCAAGAGGAGGCAATGCACCTCTAAATGGATCTAAACATACATCTCTAAGATGCATAAAAAGAATGGTGTGAGACCTTTGAGGAGATAAACACAAGTGTCATGGTCTGAAAACTACCCTTCAATCTAGGAAAACTCATAGCCGAGGAAGGAATTTGCACCGCGAGCAGGTGAAATCAGAATACGAATGTCGACTAGTGCAGATGAATTGAGATGAGGGACATCATAGACAAGATATCCTAAATCTGGTACAAAAGGATATAGACCAACATCTAACTAATAGTGGGTTAATATCTACTAAGGAATTATCCTGAAGGGCCCTCATCATGTAGATGAAATCCCCCTTCTCTAAGGTAATTGAGCAGCACAAGCCCTTAAAGAAGTTTACAACTGAAGGTTTAAAGTGTACGACAGAAAGATTGATCCGATTGATCACGTGTGCTAATAGAGGCAAGTGATAACCCTATGGAACGACAATAGTGCTCTTATGTGTCATCTATTTCCTTCTATTTTGGGAGATGTTGCACAAAAATGGTTCAAGATTTTGCCACATATGCCAGTCATGGTTTTCAAGTCACTTGGTGAAACCTTCACATATCTCTTTATCACAAGCATTTCTTAACCAAAAAGGAAGGATTATCTCCTCACTTTGAGGCAGAAACCCTAGGATACATTGCATGATTAAGCTAGACGATACTAGGAAACCTACAACTTGGTTGGAGATTTTTCAGAGTAGGTTAGCGTAGCATCATTTAAGATAGGATTCCACCATAACTTCATATTGCAATAGTCCCTCACCAAGAACACTACACTAAAACTGCCAACTTGTCACGATAAAAAACCTTAACAAGTCAAGTTTGGGAGTGATAAATGACGTTGTCATGGACTTGTCACGATCAAAGACCGTGAAAAGTTCATTCATGTTATCACGAACTTGTCATGGACTTTGACCTTGATAAGTTTGTGGCATATTAGGGCCACAATTAGAAGATTTATTTTCAATTTCTGTACCTAAAAGTTTTCTCGATGGTAGCCTATGTTAAACCCCGCCCGCTAAAAAATTGAAGCCTTTATCAAATCTAAAACTATTAGCGGGGGGTAAAAACCTCCTATGGTAATGGTAAATATTTTTTGAGCTAGCGGAGATACAAATAGATTCAGTCTCCTCTCTACAAATAGGACACCCCAAATAATAAGTACTACACAACTGGATAATGTCCCATAAGCTGAATAATCATGAATTGCCCACATCAACATAACTTTTAGCGTAAACTCTTCTTTTCTAAAAGAGTTAAGTTCTTGCACACCCTCTTCCCACAACTCATTTAATTCTTCCACCAAAGAAGCCAGGTAGACATTGATGTCCTCACTTAGTGCCTTTGGCCCGGGTATCAACAAAAACAACATTAAAATTCAGGTCTCATACACTGTAAAGGAGGGAGGTTGAGTAAGTCTAGGAGCACTGTACGTACACTCTGATTGGCGCTTAGATTTATAAATGGATTGAAACCATTTGTTGAGATTGCAAAACGAATGTTACACTGTTCTCGGGCGAAATCGGGATACTCAAAACTCATCCTCTTCCAAGATGTAGAAACAATAAGATCACGCATGAGGGTATCCCCTGCTTTTGCCCTAGCATGCCAAGTCATTGCCTCCTATATCCATGGTACTATGAAATATCTAATCTAGGCCCAACGGGAAAATATTTTAATACTTTTTGAGGCACTTTTGAGCTTGTGGCTTCCTTGCCAATAGATTGGACATATCTAGGTTCATCGTATAAGGGACACCGATTGAAATTTTCATACCCCTTTTGGTATAATATGCAATCATACACACAAGAATAAATTAATTTATACTTTATTCCCAAACCGTTCGAACTATTTTTCATAGTAGGATAGCTATTTGGAAGCATATTCTGCTTGGGTAGCAAGCCCTTCACCTAATTTAAAATTGCAGTTATGTTATTGCCAGACAAACCATATTGGGTCTTCAAACTATGCAAACCAACCATGGCATGAAAAGTCATTTGATCTTTCTCACAGCCAGAGTATAACGGCTGGGTTGCCTTAAATTTCAAACTTTGGTAGTCATCGTCAAGGTATATCCTGATATCTTCATGAACACCTAAAACTTGTACAACATCAGTGACCTCGTTCTCTTCCACTTCATGAACTCCATATGCGTCATAAACTAAAACCTATAGCATATTATGGTCTACATTATCATTCTCCCCTTGTACATATATCCTACTTGTTGAAGGTTTTTATGAAGGTTGCTTTGGGACAAAAGGAATTCTCGATTCCCTGTGAAAAACCCAAAATCCATAAATATCTTGCATACCTATCTTAACAAATGTAGTTCAACTGTTTTTCACTCAAAACACCGTACCATTCTTACACTTATCACATGGACACGAAAACTCTTCATCATTATGACATCTCTTTGCGTATTTCACAAATTCATTAGAACCTCTGCGAAACATATCCCAAAAATATATTTGTCACACCCATCCACTCTTCGTATTTAGGATATCCCATCACGGCTACTACACACAATCACCTATTATGGGTAGTAAGCGTATATTCGTTGATTAGTATAAACAAAAGTGTGACCATTTATTTCCCATTTAATAATTTACTACAAGATTAATATCTCATCTTTCAGTATTATATTATAAAAACAATATAATTCCTATTTCCTCTATCTCCTCTAAAGGGTGAGTGGTCCTATCCCATTTAAGACCGCATATTTCTGTAATATACTTAACAACTCAAGCACATTGTTCCAATTTGAGGAAAATTCAGCAACATATCCTCATAGTTCTCCTAGTACACGGCATAGATTCACAAATGTACGTGTCACTTGAATTTATTAATTGAAATAACCCTTAACATCGAACCATCTAGTATGTACCTAGAGAAAATTAAGATACGACATTAGAACTTCCCCCAAAAGTAACAAGTTTAAGCCACTAAGAATATTATTATACAAAAATTATATAGTCCTAAACTGTCCTAACGGGACAATTCAAGAGATCTCATTACAGGAGTAATGACTCTCAAATGGGTCTAAGGGATGTTGAATGAGTACGGATAAGAACTAGAAGGCTAGTATCTATGCACACTATATATAATTTAAATTAGTTATAAATGTTACATAACCGTTATGTCATGCATTCAAATGAGAAAACATGCAGGCATGCACCCCCCGAAGAAAGTGTTATATAAGAAGTTGACTTAACGTCAATTTACACATGGGCTATCTATTGCAGTTCCCGTTATTACCTTTTACCCTCATTACTTGTTACGTAACACTTGCTTTGCAATCTATATGAATGCATATATTCTCAGGTGAATGCATGATTACTTATTACTTGTTGTATAAAATTATAGTATGTTTCATTTAATAATGTCTTATTTATATTCGATTTTTACATTGTTATGTTTCGTTTCACATCACAACCCTAAATGTTAGAGAATGCCTAGGGCTAGCCAACTCAATGGTCATTTAAGTGTTTAAATCCACCCGTTAACAAGAATTCAAAACAATAATGCAAATAATAATGTCTTTTAATAGAAATTCATATGACCAACTAACTCAATGGCCATCTAAATGTTCAAATCCACCAATCAACAATAATTCAAGAATCCCAAACAATTCAACAATCTCTCTCTCTCTCTCTCTCTCTCTATATATATATATATATATATATATATATATATATATATATATATATAAGATGATGTCATCTGTTAGAATTTTTCACGCATTACCTCTTTCTCACTTGAACATTTTGATTTCCCCCTCTTTTGTTACTTTCGAAACTTAGTCTTGAATTCAAAATTGGGGGTATTTTAGGAATCTCTTAAAACAACTACCACCTGTCATTTGGATACCGAGCCAAGAAAGGGATGACCACATCCTTTCTCTTGGGACTCTAATATTTTCTCACTCACTATACCAAATCTGCCGAATTTTCACGGTCATTGACCTTGACAAGTTCAACTTGTCAAGGTCAATGACCGTGATAATTCCTAGGGTGACAACTTTTTTCATCACGAACTTTTCATGATAAATGATCATGATAAGTTCGTTAGTATTGTCACGGTCATGTTGACCTTGACAAGTTTGTCACGGTTAAGGACTGTGATAAGAACATAACAATGGTTAAAAAATTGTCACGGTCAATGACCGTGACAATTTTGGGCAGAATTGAAAAAAATCTTCTGGGCAGTTTGGCCACTGCCACTGCCCACCGGTATATTTGTACCTGTTATAGCAACGTTGTACCTGTTCAAGCATCATATATCCAAATAAAATAAAGATAATGCAAATATACATTCAAAATAGAGACAATATGCATCACGATATAATCCAAATATAATTCCAAATGTACCAACTTAAAAACAATTCAATTCAAATAATGTCACTACATGTATTGGGTAAGGTTAACTTTGAGGAGGTGAGTAGGCCACACGATATATGAACTGACACACCCACTAATATACATCGTGCCGCATTGTTCGTGCAACCACAATGAGGAGTTCTCCTTCTCGGGCATCACATGCATGACGAGCACCTTGGACTCGATGTCTTGAAGCTCATGTCCATGAACTAGTGCACCTTGGATGATATTTGGGTCCCTCAACCCCCGGCCTATCCACTGTCCATCAAATATTTTCAGTATAAACATGCTCGTCCAACCAAGTGTCAACATCGGTCGGTCGAAGGGAGCCAAATAGGAAAGTAGATCATCAAAACAAGAGCTCAAACGTGTCAACGATGAAGCAGTGAGGTCCATATCCTCGTCCTCCTTTACCTACTCCTCCACCACCTTCTCCTTCCCTTTCCCCTTACGATATCTTCCCAATTAACGCTTTATGAATGAGAACATATCTTTGATCGTCACATCCAAACGGGACAACTTCGCTTCATGCGAGTCCACCGTTTGAGCCAACCCGGTGTCGCTCGTCTCCAATCCGATGATCCTAACCTCCTCCCCACCCCCTACCCACCCCCACCACACACACACACACACACAAACATACACACACACCCTGCCCCATCCCCACCCCTTCCCCACTCCCCACCCCTTCCCCCACCACCACACACACACGCGCGCACATATATACACACACACACACACACACATATAAATGGAAGAGAGAGAGAGAAATTAGAGGGAAAGAAATCGGTGAGGAAAAATGGAAGGGAAAGGGTTTTTGCTGACAAATTTGTCACGGTCATTGAGTGGGACAACTTTATATAATTGTCACGGTCAATGACCGTGATCAAAAATGTGTATTTTTTTATCACAGTCAATGACCGTGACAAGGCTGTTCGCTGAAAGGGTGCCAATTTTTTCATTTTGGTGTAGTGACTCTATCATTCTCTCTCTATCTCCGTGTCTCATCCATTTTCTTTATTTCCTCCCCTTCTGGGTTGATTGAAGTTTAAGGTTTTTAAAACCTTCATATTGTATCTAACGTGTTTATTTTCTAACACAAATCTTTTACACTTGATGTTTCTATGGCTTGGATGCTTATTTTCTAAAGGTGTTCATTATATCCCTCTCTTTTTTTTTGGAATAATTTTTTTTCTTATACAGATCCAATGGTTTCCTTATCGCTTTCCCAAACTGCGACATTTTGGAATGTGATGTTGATATGTATTTCAAGTTTAAGTTTTTTTTTTCTTTTTTTTTTCTCTCTCACAGTGATACAAGAACATGGCCGAGTTACAAAGGAGAGAGATAAACGTAATCATAATGGGTTTTGAGATGACATGTAAAGAATGAATGTGCTAGAAAGAAAAGGAAAGAAAGAGGCTTTTATTTCCTTTTTCTTTCCTTTCACCTGCTGCCTCATGAGGCAGGTTTAAGTTCTCTCTCTGTTCTCTTTTCCCTTTTTAATTATTAGGTGACATTTATCCCCCCCCCCTCTCTCTCTCTCTCTCTCTCTCTCTCTCTCTCTCTCTCTCTCTCTCTTCTTCCCACTCTTTATTATTGGGGAAATAATTATCTAAATAAAAAACTCCGAACTCAAGTTATTACTCTCTCCCTGCAATGATTTGTGGCATCAACTCTCCGAAAACGATCTCCGGTAACGATCTCTGGACGAAAAATGAGCAACGAACAACGAACAATGAACAACGAACAATGATAATGCTTTTGGCTCTCATCGAAGATAATTTTTTAGCTGTACGCCTTCTCAACGAACAACTCTGGTATCGTTTTTGGCTCTCCTTTTGTTGGGCTTTTTTGAAACGAATAGCATTGACTATTTGAACAACTCTGGCATCTGTTTTTGTTTTTTTTAAATAATAATATTTGTTAATGGGGAGTAACATCCATTATTAACATAATGTGTATATCATCATTTTTGGCTCTCCTTTTGTTGGGTTCTTCTGAAACGAACAACATCGAACAACATCAAATATTTGAAAAACCCTAACATCTATTTTTTTTTAAACAAAAATGTCTTTTTTTTCATATATGTAGATGTAAGAAAATGGTGTTATTGCTGGGAGTGAGTGTGCAGTGTTTGATGGACTTGGTGTTAACTGGGATTTCTTTGATGATTAGTTTGGGGGTTTTCACTTTCATTGCCTATATTCTCTGCTCTGCTACTTTCATTAAGAATTCCATGGATCCTCTTAATAAATTAATTATCCCTCACAAGCTGGAGGTTCTCTCTATTGATCACTATTATGTTTTAAGTTATTTGGTCATTTTATTTAAATATTTTAAATGTTTAGTTAGTACTTTAATTTAGTATGTTACCCTTGCTTCTTATTGGTGTTTTTGTTTCAATTTACTTATGTATGGTTTAAATACACCACTTTCGTACTCAAAACATGAAATGAGCATCAAGAGCGGATAAATACCCGCAGGCTGCTTACACGAGGTTCTCACAACAAGGTACTTCGTCTTTAAAATGTTTATTTATTTCATTAATTTTTAAAAATTAGTCTTAACTATTAATATTTCTTATGGGTGGTTGTAAATTGTGCCAATCTTCATATGAAGTAAGTTGAGGTAGATACGAGGACATTTCGAAGAGTTATTAGGATGATGTTTACTGCGAATCTATAATTGACTATCAAAAGGACAACGTTTTGGGATGTCGACCTTTTCGACTTTTTGTAAAGTTTAGGCTTAGAGTTACTAAACCAAAACAGGTTGTAACTTATTTTTGAAGTATTTTTATGCCTTAAATGGGTTGTAATTTTGGGCACAATGTGAATTCGAGTGATGAATTTAGACTATTTGAACATTGTTGGACTATTTGTTATTTATTAAGCATGGTGGTTAGTCATAGAAACAAATGAGATTATGACCAATGTTTTTTTAATTACATTTTGTTGACTTGGTAACGAAATTTTTTCCTTCTTGCAATTACATACTTTGATTTTTTTTACCATTTTATAATTATCAGCGTGCCTTCAGGCACGGGCATACCCTAGTGTGTGTGTGTGGATATATATATATATATATATATATATATGTGTGTGTGTGTGTGTGTGTGTGTGTGTGTGTGTAGAGAGAGAGAGAGAAATGTATATATAGAGAGAGATACACCAAAATGCATGTAAAGAGAGAGAGAGAGAGGGAATTCGCTGCTGCAATTAGAGAAAGAAATTTCAATTTCAAAATTGAATACCAAAAATCAAATAGGCATTATATAAAAAACCAAATACCAAATACCAATTTCAATTTCTAATACTAATTTTAATTTTAATTTAAAATACCAATTTCAATTTCAAATTCAAATTCGATTATAATTTGAAATTGAAATTAAAATTTAATTTATAATAGTAATTCCTATTTCCTCCATCTCCTCTAAAGGGTGAGTGGTCCCATCCCATTCATGACCGCGTATTTCTGTAATGTACTTAACAGCTCATGTACATTATTCCAATTTGAAGAAAATTTGGCAATATATCCCCATAGTTCTCCAAGTACACGACAGAGATTCGCAAGTGTAAGTGTTATTTCAATTTATCAATTGGAATGACATGTAACATCGCATCATCTAGTTTGTATCCCGAGAACATTAAGATATGACAACATAATTTCCCCCAAAAGTAACCAATTTAAGTCACTAAGAATATTATGATACATAAACACAATGCAGTCCCAAACTGTCCAAACGGGACAATTCGAGAGATCTCATTATAAGGGTAATGACTCTCGAACTAGTCTAAGGGCTATTGAATGGGTATGCATAAGAACTATAAGACTAGTAACTATGCGCACTTTATGTAAGTGCTATAGTATTTATATTCGATAATAATGTTTATTGTGATGATTTATACAAAGTTATGTTCCATTTTGCATTACCCAATTTCAGATTTACACAACCCTATAAACATTATTTAACCTTTTTGGTGTACCCAATTTTATGATCGTGACAAGGTTGGCCGACTCAAAGGTGATAATTTAGCCTTTTATGGTAGTGAAAGGAGGTAAACATCATCTATGATCTTATGTCTCGCCTAGAGAAGTATGCCAAAGTGGAAGATGTGGTCTCCCTCAATCACATTGATAATAGTCGCACAAAGTCACACAAGGGTAATGACAAAGAAAGAACTCCCAAGAAGGGGAAATAAGGAGAATAAATGTTCTAAGAATGGGGAAAAAGTTGACCCATGTAAATCCTTTTAAGAAATTAATATTGTTTTCAAGAAAACAATCAATAAGATCTTGGTAAAGATAAAATACCATTAGTTCCTCAAGTGGCCGAAGAATATACGCGGTATTGTAACCTAAAATAACAATGTTACATGGAACAATAACAATATGAAACTATCATATTTTCCTGTGGGCTCAATCCCTCAATATTGGTGTGGTCGACTTTATTATCCCCTTAGGTTGGTAGACTAGCCGACCACCTTGAGGAATGTGAACCATCATCATGGTGAACAAGGACATATGGGAATATCTACAGTCACCCATGCACATGCTTATGAAGATATTCTAAGCTATAATATATAGTGTAAAATGGTCTAAATACTTGTTGTATCAAGGTATTCCGCCTCTTCTCCTTCCCATTACTATAAATAGCTTACTACACCCCTCAGTTGGGGGACATTTGAAAAGTAATATACACCAAACCATAGAGATTTCTTGAGAGCTTGTACTCAGATACTAATTCTTAGTGTCTCAACACCTGTGGATGTAGGCACCATATTGGGATAAACCACATAAAAATCTTTGTATCCTTCTTTGTCTCTCGTCTCTTTCTAGTCCATATAGACTTATACTTTATCTATGGTAGATAGTAATAGGTATAACTAAGGTAAGACTCATTATAATCACTCTATTATTTTAGACACCAAAAATTGGTACCGTTTATGGGAAATCGATAATTTATTGTTGTTTCCTACCTATTTTCAATCCAAAAATAATTTTTTGATCATTTACTTGTGCGTATCGAAAAACAACAGACAATACAGAAAGAAGCCACGCTACTGACACCTTCATTCCCTCGCATCTCGTCATATAGGGGATCTATGACAACCCGTCTATTTTAAAATCGGGTGGTCAATGCTATTTTAAAATAAAATAGAAATCTCAATGTGGTTCATTCTCAACATCATTGTTGCAGTAACAATACAATATAAATAATATACAAAAACCGTTAATTCATAATGAATGAAATAATCACCACTAATATATAAGTAATAAGTGTTAACCGGATAAATCATCGGTCACCAAATAATAACATCCACAAAGTAAATGAAACATAAATGTATGACAGTAATATAAGATCATATCCCTCTACGGAAAACACGCCGAAGTGAAATTAAAATGAGTGATCATATCTACATAAAATAGACTGAGGTGTCTAAACAAAGATGTAACATCCATAGCTACTATACGACAAGAATAAATCTATCCCTACGGCCCCGGCTACTACTGCTGCACACCTGGGGTAGCAAAAGAAAAACAAGGAAAAATAAAATCTTATGGGCCAAAGCCCCTAAAAGTAAAAGATATTTTGCAAGTAGATAATTGTTTTAAATCGATTAAAACAGTAGTGTATTAGTTTCAATATTAACCGATCGCACTTACTTGAGATAAGAATCACCTCTCACCTACATACTGCACCCAATATGTTCATTTTATTTGTCCTAACTACACACCCCGATCTAACTAAGACATATAACCGTTATTTAAGCCCAATATCGCCAATATCCTCTATTAGCAAAGTATAACTATCGTCACTAGGTATGTAATTATAAACATTATTATAGGGACACACTTTCTATAAATAAATAATCGCGTAATAATCGCAACATAGCTACACTAGTGCTATAAATATATATACACATACTATATCATATAGGCACACATATATATCCCTCACTATATACGTATAATTATATCCCTAGGGCTTTTACCTTGCGAATACATCCCTCGTGTGCTATCCGGCTCAGGGCATCACACCACACACTGAGCCATCGCACTACACCAAATCAGACGAATTGTCATGGACTTTGGCCATGACCAAGCCTATGGGTCGCGGTCCAGAGCCATGACCAAATCGAGCGTGACCATTTTTATGGGTCACGAACCAAATTCTTGACCAAAAAGGTGGTCACAAAATTTTTTCATCATGAAGGATGATCATGGACAAGGAATGTGATCGAGGCATGATAAGTAATATAATTGGTCAGGGCTATAGGCCATGGTCTAGGGGGAGATGATTCAACAGATGGTCACGGCTAGGGGCCGTGAACACATTTTTAATAATGAAGAAAATATAATTGCTCACGGCTATATGCCATGACTGAGGGGAAACGCTTCAATAGATAAACACGACTATGGGCTATGAAGAAAGGGAACACAAGGTCACAACTACGAGTCATGACCCATTTTTTAACAGCGATGAAAAAAATAACTAGTCAAGGATATAGGCCATGGATATAGACACCAAATTCTAGAACCACCATAAGCCTCCCTTTAGGTCCCTAGCACCTCCTAAATTCACTAAAAACCCTAGGTCATACTCTAAGTATCGATTTATAGGCCATCGGGCACTTCGTGCCCCTTTGGAATTCGATCAACTCCAGCGTCAAAGAAAAATCTCAATGAATCTTTGAAGGTATCTAAATCCCCTTTTTAACAGTTCGAAACGAATGGACCATTTTTACTACCAAACTCGATTTAGAGGCCACCGAGTGCTCTCGGGCCCCGATTTGGCCTCAATTTGACCCCATTCAAATTCATTGTCAGAGTGAAAGTTCAATTAATATTCAAAGGGAAATGAAACCCATTTCCAATGGTCGGACTCATGCATAAAATTGCATAATCATTAAGACGAACAATCCATTTTCCCCCAAAATTTAATCCGGAGGCCACTGGGCGCTCCCAATCTCCATTTGACCATGGTCAACTCTTTAGATCAAATGACACTTAATGAATCTTTGAAGGTAACTAAATAACCTTTCCAACTGTCTGCCACATATGCAAATCAGCCTTACAATACGGATGAATGACCTATTTTACTATGAAAGATCACCTGGTACTTTCGAGCCCTATTTGACCAAAGTCAACTCTCCGAAATGAGAGAATATCTTTGTAACATCAAATTAACTCGCATAAAATTTCCAATGGTCCACCCTATATGCGATTCAGGCTTACAGTTTGGACGAACGATCCAATATCATCCGACGATCTCCTATCTAAAGGACCGAAGGGAACTTTCGAGCCCTGTTTAATCCAAAGTTAACTATCAGTATCGAGAGAGGCCCAAAATATTATAAAAGGTATCTGAATAACCTTTCCAACAATATGCCCTGTGTTCAATTTGGACTTATGAATTGCATTTTATGACCATTTTCCCAAACAATCCTGCATGAGACTGCTAATTGGCAAGTCCATTTTTCTGACTATCGATAATGTGTCTAGGGTTACGTGCCAAAAGGAAAGGCAAGGATAATGCCAATAGGCAGTCCCCCAACCCTATATAAGGAGAGCATGAGATCACATTCCAGGGAACCTGAGAAACATGAACTTCTGTGATCTCAACAACATTCTTCTTAAGTCAGCGAGGTTTCCTTATTTGAAACCTTTATCCACCTTTCATTTTCATCACTTTCACACCTAATTAAGAAAAAATCCTTCTATATTCTTCATTCACTTGGAGGTAAGCTTGTCATCGATCAAGGTCGATCTCTAAGTCTCCAAAGAAGGTCCAAACATTCTTCTTTCCCTTTATTTTTTTTATTTTTGCATTAGTTATATAAATTCTTAACTTAGCTTCCACTTTATAACCTACACATATTAATCAATCATTTATTAGTTATATTTCACATAATATATTTTCTATAAAAATCCCAACACAAAAAAAGAGGGTTACGCCTATAAATTCCAATGGGGTTTTTCACTGCATTCTCTCAAAAATAAAAACACCCTTTTCTTACACACACATATAATAAAGTTCCCTTTTAAATTTATGGGATAAACCTCACTCTCGTATCGCATGCGAACTTCATGGACTTTGATGTCTTTATAGGCTACGTAGGCATCTCGGGCTAAAACTCAAGATTCGAGTCCTATTTTCCCATTTTTTTATTCTATCTATAAATTATCCATGTATATCATATTTGTGATTTATACTTGCGTCTCATCTAATACGTATTATCGTCTCATCATAATGATCAATATCTCCATTAGTGTACATATCATATTTTTAATTATTATTTTTGGGAACATTGCTATGGATGAGCTCACTACGTCTTTTCCATGATGCGAGTCAAGAAATCCCGATCTCCACTTATTTGTGCATGAACACATACTTCACAGAGAAATTAAGGAAAATAGTAACATAATCCCATGAGAGACCGAAAGGGCGGAATATGTTCCTATCACCTTTTCATTCCATAACTTTGCTCTCGAACCTCTAGTTTTGCAAGCATTAGTTTGTCTTTGATGTCGTTCTCTCGAGGTGACAACATGTTATTTTGCATGTTTTACGCAAAATAGGTTGGAAACTCTATCTCCTTACATCACCAATAAAATCAACTCTTCCTTTTCTATTTAAAAAATAAATCTGAATCTTTTTCTCTCTCAGGACGATCGTATAATTGATCCTTGGCCTAGCTCCCTATTAGCTTCAATCTTCCGTCGAAACCACCTCAAAGCTCCATCGGTTCTCCCGCTATTTCATTCGAGTTCGGAATTCGCCTCCTCCAACCCTCTATGGAAAACACCGACCAAGTACCAAATTTGCCACCTGATTTGATGACAGTCCTAGTCCAACTTACCACCATGATTGACAACCATCAAATTGAAGTTCATAAGATGCAGTGAAATTGGGTCCCTATTCCCGAAGAGCCTTAGGACCTCTTCCCTCTCGCAATGGGTCCACCCACACCTAAACCTGGTGGGTCTCAAAATAATATTAGTACGTTCCATATGCTCCTTTTGTTAATGAGCCACCACCAACTCAACCACCTCTGCTGAATCTTACCCAGCCAGGGGCTAACCTGCCATTACCTGTCGATCCTAAGGAAAAAGAGTTAAACAAGGTCAAGGAGGACCTTAATATTCTAGCCAATAAGTTTGACCAACTCTGAATCTCTGAGAATTACATGGATTACACCCATATGTCTCCCCACCCTAAAGCAAGGCTGTTGAAAAAATTGGAGATGCCTAACATTGAGAAGTTAGGAGGTAGTGGGCCCCTGATTATTTATCTTTCAAGATACCATTGATCCATGACTCTCCTAGGTGTCTATGAGGAAATAATGGCCTAGATGTTCCAACACACTTTGAAGGACAACACTCTTCAACGGATTTTATCCCTCTAGCAATACAGAATTCCCAGTTGGGAGGATCTTGCCCAGAATATCATGTCGCAGTACAAATACAATGAGGAATTAGAGGTCACACACCATGATTTAGAACTTATAAATAAGAACTCTAGAGAAACTATCGGTAATTTCATATCAAAGTGGAGGGAGAAAGTGGCCACTATGACCAACCGACCACTATGACCAACCTGCTTTCTGAGGTGGAGCAAGTTAGTATTGTTAAGAAAAAATTATTACCCCATTTTTGAGAGAGTGTGGGAGGACAATATTACCCACATTTCTGAGCTCTTAGAGAACCAGGAGTGGAGATTGAAGAAATTATTGCAAGACAAAAGCTGAGCCAAAGAAAGTATCCAAATAGTTCTCTGTAAGAAAATATAAGAAGCCTACTACAGTCTCGACCATTAACAACATATCTTAGCCTTCTACCGATTGGGTTCCCAAAATCCGTGCTAACCCAGTTAGAAAGGAATACATCGATATCCATGCACCCCTCTCTAAATTATACCAAGACTTGTTAAGATAAAATCTCATCAAACCTTTGCACCCTCGTCCACTACCAAACCCATTTACCAAAAATTTCAAACTAAACGCCCATTGTATTGTCACCAAACTGCAGGCTGAACCACTGTTCAGTGCTTCCATCTCCGAAATGTAATCCAAGGTTTAATTGACCGGGGTGTCATCGCCCCACAATCCAATCCTAAACCAAGCACAACTCACAATCCACTTCCAAATGATACAAATGCCATTTTCCTAGAGAATGACCCAGAATTCGAACAATTTACCCTGATTATACCTAGTAAAGCATCCATCATACCCATATTTTCACCCAAACCACTTAAAGTCCGCCTATATTTTCTCCTACACCCTACTTGTTTTGCCTACCTAGATCTATCGCTTCTCACAAGAGTGTGTATTTTCATTCATATCCAGTTCGGAAGAAAATATATGGAATTTCCAGTAGTCCTAAACCAACTTCTAGTGTTTGGGCTAGAATTGACCTCTGAAATGACTATTTACTGCTAGAAATTTAGCACCCTATTCATGGAAGACCGAAAGTGGGCTCAAGAGTCAGGTACTTGGGTGGTACCCATTGACGAAGTTAGTTTAAATGATGCAGTATGATTATGGGAGGCTTGTTCTGACATATTGATGGGATTTGAAGTATATCCGAGTTACTCAAAGCTATAAAGGTGGTTTGTCCCTTCACTTCTGCATCTACCCATTGAGTGGGAGTATCTATACGAAGAAGCCGTTGAGGTTGTGGAATGCATTAATTTCTCATGGAAAGATGACATTATTTCCACCGAATGGGTCGATGATTTGATAGCTCAGATGAAGAACTAAGTCAAAAAAATTACTTTGGTAATTAGTATGTGTGGAATGATATCTTTTGGAGATTTGCTAGGAGAAATCAATAAAGTGGCAGTACAACCCGAAAGAGATGAAGAAACATCATTTTTTTTTGCCTCCTCCGTGAACCATATCACAAGATTCGAGAAGCATTACTAGAGTTCGAATCCTTAGTTAGCAAGGATAGATAAAGGAAAGGGAGTTGTCGAGAAACTCCCAATGATATAAATGACCATCGAGGAAAGAAAGATCCTTGACCATCTCAAGAAAACTTAGGACAACATCACCTTGTGAGGACTCTTTACGTCTTACCAACTATACCAAAATGCTTTGATAAAATTGCTTACCAGGGCCACAGTCCCTCCTTCCACCACTCAAGAAGAAGTTGTGAACCTCATTGGGTCCTAAACCTCTACCAAATTTCTTTTCTTCTCTAAAGAAGAAATCCTAAAGTTTGGTCCTAATCATAACTATGCTCCCAATATCTTCATTAAGGTGACGGGGAAGACAATCACACTCTTACTTGTTGACAATGGATCATCACTCAATGTCTTCCCGTTAAGAACCTTCAACGGCCTCAGTTTGAAATTAATCGACTTTTCTCAAACTTTAGCCACAATGAGTGCCTATGATAACACTCGCCAAGAGGTGATGGGCTCCATAACATTCACAATAGGTTCTATCCTTATAGATACCATTACCGAGTTCCATGTTATTGACATACCTACTTATTTTCGTCTATTAATCGGTCGATCGTGGCTTTACAACATCAAGGGGGTATCTTCCCCTCTCCAATGGAAATGAAAGTTCTTCGCCAAGGGGCTGGTCATCACCCTATTGGGCGACGGTGATAAGACTGATAATGAAAGAACTAGTAATATAGTATTAGAAATACATTATGGGGCAAATGACATGCTTCTTTTCGGCTTTTGAGTCGAATCACTTCCATTCCCAGTAAGGGATGATTTTAAGGACCAACTCTGTCTAGAGCACAACCAACACGATAATGTAAATGTGATACATGTGTTTAAGAATATGCACTTCATGATCGGATTGGGGCTAGGACGAAAACAATAGGGGATACTAGTTGAAAAAGGCCTTTCCTCCATACGTCCTGGGTTATCAACCATTATTAAAATTACTCAGATTACACCACCAACTATGGTTTCTGAGAAGTTTAGAAAGTGCCAAGACGATTTTGAGAGATTCTTTGAATGGAAGAGTCGCTAAAGATGGTGAAGATGTTTCCTTTGTGGCTTTCTCGAATCATGTGGACAAGAAGATGAAGCTAGGGATGGAGATCTTCTTTCAATATAGTTACTCCTAGGCCAATAACTCCCAGTACCACATGCAACCACTGATTAAGAAATTTATAATTATTACTGAGGTTTTCGAGGAAGGTGATTCCGATAACTTGTTTAACCTGGATGATCCATTAAAGTGCTACATTATTAAATCCGCCCATCCTGATCAAGGTTTATGATGAACCCCTCCTCAACTAAAATGATATACCAGTGCAACCTGCTAAAATTCAATCTCACCCAGATGTTTACCATATCTCTACTTATTTTATTATTCCTCCTTTTTCTGATAACAACTTAATTGAGACCTCCTTTGACCAAGTTATTAACGCTATTTTTATCAAGAATGAAATAAACAAAGATTTTGAGTATCTTGTTGTGCCATACATTAATTATCACGATTCTAATCAAACTCTTGATGATGATGATTTTGTAAATGAATAATTCTTAACTGATCTTAATAAGGTTAATAATAAATAACATAACCGCATTCAAATTAATGAGAATGAAGCTATTGTTGTCAATCTTGGTTCTAGTAGCCAACTGTGTGAAATTAGGATAGGGTCCACCCTTTATGAGAATGAGCGCGTGCAGCTCGAAAAACTTCTGAATGAATTTATGGATGTCTTCACATTGTACTATAATGACGTGCCTGACATTGATCTTGAGATAACTCAACACGAGATTCCAACTCTCCCTAAATGAAAACTGGTAAAAAAAAGTGCGAAAGCTCCGCACCGAAAGTTCGCTCAAGGTTAAAGAAGAGGTGGTCAAATAGTTGAACATAGGCTTCAAATGGGTGATTGAATATCCTACATTGCTAGCCAACATTTTACCCATGCCAAAATCAGGAGGAAAATTCCGCATGTGCATTGATTACCTGGATTTGAAAAAAATATCTCTAAAAGATGATTATCCATTGTCTAATATCGACGCGATTATGGATAACATGTCCATTCACGCTCTCAAGTTGTTCGTTGATGAGTTTGATAAATACAATCAGATCAAGATGCACCCTAGTCATCAAGAAAAAACAACATTCATCACTCCTTGGAAAACCTTTTATTACACAGTTATGCCATGTGGTCTAAAAAATGCAGGGGCTACCTACCAAAAGGAAGCCACAATCATATTGCATGATTCGATACACAAAGAAGTGGAGGTCTATGTGGATGATATGATTATTAAGTCTAAGACTCAGGAAGGTCATGTTCTAGGTCTTAGGATGTTCTTTGAACAACGATACTAAATCCGACTTAACCCACCAAAATGTGTCTTGGGCGTCACCACAGGAAAACTTTTGGGGATTCATGGTTAGTTAGACGGGGATTGAAGCAGATAGTGCTAAATTAAAAGCCATACTCCAAATGACACCACCCCGATCGAATAAGTAAGTACAAGAATTCTTGGCAAAATTATAGTATATCAGTTGGCTCATTATCTAGTTGACTTTTATTTGTGAACCCATCTTTAAACTTCTCCGAAAAGATTCCACCAAAGTCTGGAATGAATCCTATCGGGAAGCCTTTGACCTAATCAAGCGATACCTTACTCGACATCTGGTACTCTTTCCACCACAACCTGGTCTCCCTTTGCTACTATACTTTATCATAATAGACACTGCAGCTGGGCCTTTTCTATCCCAATACCTTAAAAAATCTCATAAAGAAAATGAGATCTATTATTCCAGCCGCAAATTAGTTGGGTATGAAGTCAACTAAACTTCCTTGGAGAAAGCATGTGTCTCCCTTGTTTGGGTCACTCATAAATTATGACACTGCATGCTCGCTTTTTTTATTTGACTTGTGCCCCTAATGGATCCTATTAAATACCTACTTGAGAAACATGCCATGTCTAGCTTAATGGCCTGATGGTTAATGCTTCTAGCCAAATTCGACACTGTATATGCCATACAGAAAGACATAAAAGGAAAACCCATCTCTGACTACCTTACTGACTACGCCATGGAAGAAGATAACGTTTGGATCTCCGAGTTCTTGAAGGAATATATCCTTTTCACCTCACAGGAAGACCTCTGGTGGCAAATGTTTTTTGATGGTGCAATTAACAATAAAGGATATAGCATTAGGATACTCCTGATCACCCCTGATGACTCTTACACTCCCATTACCGTCAAGTTGGATTTTGCTAGAACCAACAATCTGATCGAATATGAGGAATGCACTGTAGGCTTTAAAGTCTCTCTCAAGAAAAGTATCCAATGCCTAGATGTCTATGGAGATTTTGCCCTCGTCATTGGATATGTTCTTAGAAGATGGAAAGTCAAGGATGAAAAGCTCTTACCCTTCTATGCCCACCTAGAAGAGATGGACTCACAGTTTTGAGAAATCACCTTCCACTACTTACCTTGAGCAAGAAACAACTTAGGCAATGCCCTTGCTACATTAACCTTCATGGTTGACATGCATGAGGGAATAATGATGACCCCTTTCCTAGTCCAAAAATAAGAGAAACCGGCCCACTACTACTACATTCAGCTTATCAAAGAAAATGACTCCAATATAGTCGAGTGCTGGTATTACGATAATTGGCACTTCCTCAAGCATGAGGGGTACCCCCATGATGGCAGCAAGAATGATTGAGCAACCCTCTACAAATTTACTTCCCCGTACATTGTCTGCGATAGGCACTGTTCAAGAGAAACTTCGATGGAACCCACTTACACTACATCATAGGGGTTGATATTAAAGAAAAGATGCAGAATATCCATAGCGAGGAATGCGAACCCCAAATTAATGGTCATATTCTCTCCAAAAAGATTATCCAATAGGGATACTATTAGACTACCATGGTTCAGGATTGCACCGCTTATGTCTATCAAAGCCTTAAATGCCAAACATTTTCTAATCTCAAGCACTTGTCTCCGTGAGAATTTCACAATATGAATTCTCCATGGCCGTTTTCTTTATGGTCATTTTCTATACCCCTATATCATAGGGACTTTCATACCTAAAGCCTTGAGTGGGCATGAGTTCATCCTAGTGTACATTGATTACTTCACCAAATGGGTCGAAGTTGAGTCATACGTAGTGCTAAATTCTAAAAAGGTAGAAAAATTCATCCGACAGAACATCATCTGTCGATAAGAGGTTCTGCATGAGCTTATGTTAGATAACAAGTTACATTTTAAGGTAGAGGTCACAGAATTGGTCGATGAGTATGGGATTCAGAGACACAAATCTTCTCCTTATTGACCACAAATCAACGGGGTAATTAAATCCACTAATAAGAACTTCAAAGAAACCATCAGCAAGATGACCGAGAGTTATCGAGATTGGGTTGATCGGATCCTTTATGCCCTTTGGGGATACCGCACTTCAGTTCAGGCATCTACTGGGCTACTCATTACTATTTAGTATACGACATGGAAGCAAGCCTACCCATTGAACTAGAAACATCATCATATCAATCATGGTTGAAACAAAAGTCAATGAGGAAGACTGGCATTAGAGCCATTTCGACGAGTTATCTCTCTTAGAGAGGCTAAAGTCTCTATAATATATATAGGGGGTACCATTTCCGAATATCGTGATCATTCAACTAAAGAGTCATAGACCGCGGTGTTCGAGAAGGGGACTTATCCCTCAAAGAAATCGAAGAACCCGTTGGGATCCCACAGGGAAATTCAAGCCAAACTAGAGTGGCCCCTATATAGTGAAGAAGATCCTATTTGGTGGTTTCTCTATGCTCACTGACCTTGAAAAAGAAGAGATGGAACGTTTAGTCAACCTGGAATGTCTTAAAAAATTCTACCCTTAGTCCAAAATCTCGGTGCTTTATGACTCCTCTCATCCCCTTCGATTCTAAAACAAATATTCATTTCCCTCTACTTAGAACTACATGGGTTCTGATCCATTAAGAAAACCATTAACTTTTAAAAATGAAACTTAGAAAATTCTGAAAACCCCCAGTGCTGTGTAGGTAGCTTATACGCTTTACATGGGCATAGTCCCCTTCTTTTTCACAAAATGCTATTATTTTCTTGCCTCCGATAAAAATAATTTATTTTACCATTTACATGAACAAAAGGATTATGTATTCCATAGAAATTGGTATAGATAAATAAGTGTAAACTCATTAAGAGGCACACAAATATAATTAAAATTCTTTTTATTCCATAAAAGGGAAAATTCGGCACAAATACATGAAATTTCAGCATAGGGAGTCAGATAACTACCCCCGCTAAGAAAATTACCCCTAACCAAACCTTCCCAAATTTATTCCCAAAAAACAAAAATAAACATGCACAAACCAAACACATCACCACCACAAAAAATCCCCAAATAAACACCAGGTTCACAAAGACCCTATCTGCATCTCCCGAAAGACCCAACCCCATCATCATCTACCCCTTGAGGCCCCCAAGCCTCCCCTGCGTAATTGGTCTGTTGGAGGATCTCCATGGAATGATAAGCCCGGACCAACCTAGAGAAAACCACTACGCCCCTCCATAATGCTGTCCGGTCTCCTCTGCCATGACCTTAGACACCAACTTCTTTCAAAACCATTTTAAATAATCTTCGAAAACATACTAACTCCTGTCAACAGATTGAGAAGGACAGATTAATGGTCGATAATTCTTTCACATAGAGACCATTTGCATGCGCAAGCCTTCAATCAAATCCTCCATTGGGAAGAAATCTAGGGTACAGGAAGGCACAATTTGTTCCCATTCAACTTGACGAAGGAGCAGCAAAGGAAATAGACTGAGGTCTGCCAATGGCCTACCAATCGAGTGTACCGATATTCCCCCAGTTCTAAAATGGGCTAAATTTCCCCCACTCAACACTGATGAGCGCATACATTGACCTCCGTGCTCCATAAACTAGTTTACCTTGTTATCTACGGATAGGCCAAAGCTAATCAAATAATGAGTGAAGACATTTAGCACAACTGCTAAGGGATATTCAGGTGGAACTACCAAATAGAATCTCTCAGCCATCCACATAAACATCGTAATCGATATTTCTCTCAAAAATTAGATCAACCTTCTCGCTCTGCATCTATACCGTTCAGGGTCTCTGATAATATCATCGCCGTAGGATTGTGATGATATGACATCCACATTATAATGACACCCAATTGAGGGTGAACCATCAGGTTTCGTTCACCAGTAGTAGATTTGAAGTTAAGTTGAGGGAAACAACTATAGGAAACCCAACATTTGTAAAACCTCTTCAATATAATAGATTCAACACAATCCAATAAAGGCAGCAAGCCCCACTTTACAACCAAGCCTTCAAGCTCTTCCTCTGCTCAAAAATTTCAAAAAACTCATTTTTCCTACCTTTCCCCAAAATAAATCCCTTCAAAGGGAAACTCTTTGCCACTATCCCACTAAGGACTATCTTTATTCCAAAAATACATTTTCCTACTTTTTCTCAAAATAAAAACTCAGTAGCGAATTAAAGTGCATGTATAGTAAGCCATTAAATCAAAATAATCAAATAAAATATGCATCTCTTTTTGCATTTTTAAGTATCTTTCCAGGTGCAATGCCATTACATCAAGCATGTAATATGGTCAGCGCCAAGCTCCCACAATCAATGAGGAACCTGCAAGAAAATCCTGAAGGGAAAGAACTATAATTTGATGTCACCTCATCTACCCCACAACCCTCTCTCCTAGGTACCAGATGTATCCAAACTCACATTCTATCAACTGTCGTATTTGTGCATGATGACCCGTCACCCCATGTTTCCCAAGGAAGCAAAAGGTCACCTACATACCCAATGAAGATTCAACAATCCTAAGCAATGCCGCTTGCCCCGCCTCCGGTATCATCCTCAACATACGATCCACCTCAATTTGAAAACCCTCGTAATCAATCCCTAACAGCTGCTAAACCCCATACCGATCAGAACCTACCCGTTCCTCTTCCCAAAGAAGCTCGGGAGTCTGTGCCATTGACAAATGACAACCCTTGAACCATACCGGTTAGCAACCCCTTGAAAATTTTGGATAAGTAATCCCAAAAAAACTTTGAAAAATTCCTAAAATTTCCAAATAAATATTAGAACATTTCTTCACCAAGGAAAATATTTGTCAAGCTTCGAAAATCCATTGCCAGATTAAAACTATATTTTTATCCCCAATTTAAACCCCAGAACGAGACACCCGCACCCCTGAAGTCTACTACAATTCCCTAATGAAATCTCGGAACCTTAAGTCATCAATTGATTCCCCAACGGAACTTCCAAATCCACCTCTCCTGTAGAGCTATAATCCAGTCAAATATTTCTCCCCAATATGTCTCAAAGAAACAAAATCCCCAGCGGGAACTAAAATCAATTGCTTCCCTATCAAGAATACTTAGTACCCTCCCATATTCCCAGTAGAAGTTTCTGTACTAAGGCTATTTCCTCTTATAAGACATAATTCCAAAGCAAACATCTTCCTCCTCAAAACAACACAGTCCTAAAAAAATCCTCAAGTCTGAAAGACACCCCAGAAGAGTAACCACAACTTTAGGCCCGTAGAATTGGTCTTTACTAGAAAAATTGGTCGCCCCTACTTGAGGCCTGCAGAATTGGCCTTAACCTACAGAATTGATTGCCCCTGTTTAGGTCCTCATAATTGGAATCGACCCGTAGAATTGGTCACCCCTAATTTAGTCCCACAAAATTGGCCTCAACCCGAAGAATTGGTCATCACATTTTTGGGCCCGCAGAATTGGTCTCAACCCTCAGAATTAGTTGCCTCAACTTTATGCCCATAAAATTGGCTCAACTTGCAGAATTGGTCGCCCCTACTTTAGGTCCATAGAATTGGTCGTCCTAACTTTAGGCTCACATAATTGATCTCAACCCATAGAATTTTTTTCTACCATTTTGGGTCCATAGAATTAACCTCGACCCACATAATTGGTCACCCCTACTTTAGGTCTGCAGAATTAACCTCAACTCACAAAATTGGTCACCCCTACTTTAGGTCTGCAGAATTGACCTCGACTTACAGAATTGGTCACCCCAATTTTAAAAATAATTTCTAACCACAGAATCAGTCATCCATAGCTTTACCTTAGGTCCTCATAATCGATCTCGACAATCTAAAATGGTCATCCTTGTCCCTTTAGTCCGCAAAGTGGACCGCTTTTCGAAAACATCATGTGGTGTCTATTCAAACAGCTTTCACTTGTTCCAAGCTCACCCTTCGATGGGTTCTGTAGACACCACATTCTAGGATCCCCATAAGCCTTTCCTTAGGTCCCTATCACCACCCCAATTCATTACAAACCCTAGTTCATATTCTAAGTACCGATCTAGAGGCCATCGGGCTCTCTTAGTCCTATTTTGACTTTAGTCAACTCCATCGTCATAGAAAAAGCTTAATGAATATTGAAATGGATCTGAATTTCCTTTTCCAAAGGTCTGCCCCATGCTTGAATTGGCTTAACAGTTCAGACTAACAAGCTATTTTTACTGCCAAAAATCGATCTAGAGGTCAACGAGCATTCCCGAGCCTCGATTTGATCCAAATTAACTTCATTGTTAGAGAAAAATCTTAATGAATCTTCAAAGGGGACTAAAACCCCTTTCCAACTAGCTATTCCAGTTTTGTCATCAAAATTGGTATTACATTAAGCAATAGAGTCTTCAAAACATTTTGAGTAATTTTTAAATTTAGCAAACTTTTTGAAGACTGTTGATATATTTTCTTTTGTTTGTTCCAATTCTAAAAAAGTTCCTTTGTATTTCTTTAACATAATTTTATTTGAGTTAGAGAACTCTTTTAGTTTTTTTTTTCAAAAGTTTTAGTTTCATTCTCATAAATTAGACATTGAGAAGTGTACTCTTCAGCATTCTATTTGATCATATTACTTAGGGTGTTCATATTCTGTGTAAGGTCTTTGATAATCTTTTCAAGTGTAGTGCTTTTCCTGAGGGTTTTTGAGTATAGTGTGTGAATGTCAGTAAGGTCCTCATTGTCGAAATCACTATGTGTGCAGTGTGTAGTGTCCCCTAGGTATTCATTTTTATGACTCACAGAACCATTAACACCAACAATAGAGCGTTCCCTTTGACTCACACACACCGTGTTTGTTGAATTATCAACATGCTCAAGCAATAAGGCAGATAAATCAGTAGCTATAGCATCACACAACATAGCATGATAAGATTCCTTATCATCAGTGTATATGATTTTGGCAAAGAAAGACATACATGGGTCATAAGGGTTAGATGACTCAAGTTCCCGAGTTTCTGATTCACTTGAGTCATTGTAAGTGTTGAACATGTTAGCCTTAGTGTCCTTGTTCTTATTCAAGTTAACTCTACAGTCACTGGCTATGCGTCCTAACTTCCCACATCTGTAGCATTCAGTGTTCTTAAGGTCTCTACTGGGTTTATTGTTAAGTCTTTTCTCATGAGGCCTATTATTAGATTGGATTGAATAGGTAGGTTTGCCTTGTTTACTAGAAATTTTATTTCTAAATTTCAAAATTTTCTTAAAATATTTAGACATTAAGGCAATCTGATTATCTAAACTCTCTAAATTGCAGTCCTCATCAAAATCTAGGTCAATTTTAGGTAAATGACATTCAGGTTTAGTCAACTTAGAGGTAAAGACTAGATTAGAGGCAGACTATTTCTTATGGGTCTATATTAATTGCTTTTTAAACTCTAATTCAATTTCCATAGTTCTTAGCTTGCTATTGAGGAGTTCAGGGGTAAGGTTTTGATCATCCATCTCCTCAATTGCATAACACTTATTGTCAAATTTTGTGGAAGTGACCTAAGGATTTTAGAGACAATTTCTTTCCTATCATAAATTATGCCATTAGCATGCAACTTAGTGACTATGTCTGTTACCCTAATGTAGAAGTCATCAAATGACTCAATCTCAGTCATGACTAAAGTGTTGTACTACTGGATTAACATTTGGCTTTTAGTAGAATTAACACGCGTGTCTCCTTCATATGAAGTCCCTAGGGTGTTCCATGCTTTCTTAGAAGTAGAACAAAAAGATATCCTCTTTAATTCGTGTTCATTTATAGACATGAGTATGGAATTTTTTCCTTTATTATTGTTAAGGGAGGTATGTTTTTCTTCTTTAGTGAATGCACTTAGCAACTTCCTAATCCTCACAGTACTTCCTTCAGCCAATGGTTTAGTAGGAAAAGTGTAGCCATTTTCAATAGCATCCCATACATCATCTCCAAATGTCCCTTAGATGAAAGCAACCATGCTCACTTTCCAGTAAGGCAAGTTGGTTCCATCAAAGAGAGGGGGTCTGGACAGGTTACCTAATCTCTCAAATTTCTCATCCATAGTTTTATTTGAGAATTTTTTTTTAGAAACTCAAGATCTAAAAGAATTTGTAAAACCAAAGCTCTGATAGCAATTGAAAAATCACCACTTAAGTCGTTTAATTCAAGATTAAACATTTTAAATGGCTCCGAACAGTTTTTTGAAGAAAGTCTTTAATAAAATAAACAACTAACACAAGATGTGTATAAAGATTATATGAACGAGTTATTTAAGGTATAGGTGTACCAATTTTGAAAAACAAAACTTCTATAGGTTCTGAATCAACACATTCTCAAGAAGGTAATGAGAGGAAGGGCGAGTATGCAAGTATATAAGATTTTAACGTGTTAAAACCCCACCTAATCGGGGAACATCCACGGAGGTCTCTACACCTCAAAAGAAAAATCCACTAAAATAGAGTAACATATTACAAACTATATAACAAACCAAAAAGACAAGCATACCTAATTCTATGTCCAGAATGTTTACTAACTCCTTTGGATTATTTTGACTCCTCTAAAGGTTCTAATGTTGAGGTTGTTATCCCATCTTTGTAACCGCTTCTCCTTTTAGCTTTACGTTGACTCTAAAGTCAAGAATCTCTCTACCAACACTTCTTTAGTGTTGTAGTGTGATAAGTGTAAGTGGTGAAGGGCCTAATCACATACATGCAATACACATACACTTATAAAAATAGTATTCCTAACAAATTGCAAATATCATTCTATGATGCAGTATGGATTTCTGAATCACAGTTTGTTTGATAGTCTCAGACTACGGATCTTTATTTCTATCCACAAATCTTGAGGGAATTTGCTATAAAAGGTAGACATGGTCCTAAATAGTTTCTTTATTTTATTTACAAAGTTATTTCATAAAATATGTAATATTTCACGAAAGTGTAAAACCCCATTCACTATCTTAACTAGATCTAAGTCTGGTTTTTCTCGTAAACTGAAAATGAAAATAAGTTTGTTGGTTCTGGTTTTGAAGACAATCATATAAGAGAAAAACAACCAACAAATATGATTTCTTGAAAAAAGAAACCAAAATTAACAAGATCTAAGTGATATGTATAACACAGTTTGAGATCTCAAATTTCTATGTGAAAAACTTGAAATCTAAACTTTTTGACTTGGTTGGACAACATATTAGACACTAGAGAGTCTAGTTCTTCTCACTTTTGAAATCACTCAAACTCTCAAAAGGGTTTTCTTGTGAAAGATTTGGCCTTAGTTTGATTAGGGTTTCTAATTCTCTCTCTATCTTTTCTTTCTTTCTCTCTCTTCTCTTATTTTCTCCCAGAACACAAAATGATCAAAATATTAGAAACGTTCACCAGTTGGTCTCTATTTAAATTAAGCTAGGAAGGATGTGGAAGGGTTGTATAAGATCAATAGCTGAGATTAAGTTTAACATTATCGAAGTAAAGATTACGGCTGAAGATGGACAGCTATTAAAAGAAATTTGATTGGTCCTCTTTGATATCACAAGGATTGAGGTAAAGACATGCTGACCATAGATAGAAAATGATCAAATGGACATGATTACATTGTAAGGTTGAGAGAGTAAACAAACACAAATCCAGTCGCTCATAGATCAACATGTGTAGGGCAGGGATTAAGCCTGAAATGCGTGTCTTGATGTTTAAAATAATCTCATTTTCCCCCACAGAATTCTCTGTCGCTTTCGGATCCTACCAAATCTAGTTTATAAGAGAAAAGGGTAATTATAAATCAACCCACAACATTATTAAAACCAACTTTTAAATGTTTAAAAATGTTTTATAGATTCCTAAAAATTATTTACCATATCCCAAAAATGATTAAAATATCATTTTTATGGGATTTAACACACACACACACCCCTAAATTATAAAGAATGCATCAAATGAATGCAATCCTAGGGGCAATGTTGGTATTCTACCTTTAAGGATTTTAGAGGAGTTTGATATGTAGTGTCTGAGGCTCTTTGGTAGACTAGGATATGACATAATTTTGTCACTATTTCCAAACTAGACAATCGCCTATATAATTTAGACTCAAGAGTGTCAAAGATATAGGGTTCTTCATCGTCGTCTGATGATCTTCGGTCCGAAGGACTAACGAGCGCTTTCGAGCCCCGTGTGAACCAAAATCAACTCATAGACCTAGGAGTGGCCCTAAGGATTCTCAAAGTTCACTGAATTAATTTTCTAATGATATTCTCAGTGCACAATTTGGACTTAGGGATTGCATTTTACGACTATTTTTCTAGAAAATCTGCACGAGACTACCAATTGGCAGGCCCTTGGACCAGTCTATCGGCAACGTGTCTAAGGTCACTGGCCAATCAGTAGGGAAATGCCAATGGCAATCAACAATCCCCCTACCATATATAAGGAGAGAATGATCTCATTTCAAGAGGCACCTCAGAAACACAACTTCAGTGATCTTAGTAACATTCTTCTTCAATCGGCGGAGTTTTCTTGTTTGAAACCTTTCTGCACCTTTCATTCCCATCACTTTTACACCCAATTTTTAAAAAATATTCATACAGTCTTCATTCACTTGCAAGGAAGTTCATCATCAATCAAGATCAATCTCTAAGTCTCCAAGAAGGTCCACACATTCTCCTCTCTCTTTAAATTTCTTTATTTTTGCATTAGTTATATAAATTCATAATTTAAATTTTACTTTACATCATACACATATTAAATATTCAATCCTTTATTATTTATATTGCACATAATATATTTTCTATCGAAAGAAACTCAAAAAAAGAAAAAGAGGGTTACACCCATAAATTCAAATGGGATTATTCACCACATTTTCTCAAAACTAAAAACATAATTTTCATATGCACGCATATATTAAAATCCCTGTTTGAATTTGTGGAATACAACCCACCCTCATGCCGTATGTGAACTATGAGGAATTTGATGCTTCAATAGGCAACATAGGCATTTTTGGCTAAAACCCGAGACACGAGTCCTATATTCATATTTTCATCTTTTTCCTATTTTCTCCACATATTATCATTTCATCATAGAAATTAATATCTCGATAAGCATACACATGATATTTTTCTAATTATTATTTTGAGAACATTCCTATGGATGACCTCACTCTATCTTTTCCATGATGCGAGTCGAGCGATTTCGATCTCCAGTTATATATACACGTGCACACACTTCACGTAGAAATTAAGGAAAATAGTAACATAAGCCCATGAGATACCAAAAGGGAGGGATGTGTTCCTAACACCTCCCCATTTCGTAACTTAGCCCTCGAACCTCTGAACTATTTTTTTTGCAAGAATCAGTTTGTCTTTGATGCTCCTCTCTCGAGGCGGCGACATGTTATTTTTCCTATTTTCTAGCAAAAAAAGCCAAAGACTCTATCTGTTTACATCATCCCAAAACTGACGACGATCGAAGAATCCCCCGGAGTAGTGAGGGGCGCGGGACCTTTATCCTTCCTCTTTCCCCTCAAGTGTCGGGGATAGAAGATCTCGAGATGTCTACAGCGGTGAGTCTTCTGGGGACTGACTTGTCATAAAAGGGATATACTCTATTTGGATGGGTGTTATGATTGTGTTAGACTTGGACAAGTATGTTGCTATTTTGGGTACGGACTTGTTAGTGACATACATACCGATGGTGAATTTTTATAAAAGGACTATTATATTTTCTATTCCAGGGAAAGATTTGTTTCTTATGGCGATGACTAATAAGGAGGGAGGGTAGAGCACACACTCATATTATATTAAGGAAGAGACTCCTGAGGGTATAGTCATCTCATTGGATTTTATCCTTGTTATTAGGGACTATGTTAATGTGTCCTTGGAGATACCAGTATTATCACCAAGTCTGAAGATTGAGTTTGTGGTTGACTAAGAATCAGGGACTAGACCGATAGCGCGAGCACTATATCTTATGGATCCTTTTGAAATGCAATATTAGATTCAGTAGCTTTTGGGATAGGGTTTTATCTGTAGGAGTACTTCGCAATGTTGTTCCCTAGTTCTATTTATGAAGAATATGGATGGGTCATTACAATTGTATATCAATTATGGAAGTTGAACAAGGTCCTGCTCCGGTACAAGTATCAGTTATTGCGTATTAATGACCTATTCGATCATTTGAAAGGAGAAACCTACTTATTTATGATTAATTTGAAGTTGGGGTACCATCAATTACTTATCACGGAGGAGGATGTTCTTAAAATTGCATTTTTTTGATGAGATACAGGTCTTATGAGTTTAGGGTTTTGCCATTTGGGGTAACCAATAAACCATAAGTATTCATGGATATCATGAACAAAGTGTTCAAGGATTTCTTTGATGAGTTAGTTATTCTTCTCAGACAGAGGGCCAGCATGCAGAGCACTTGTGTATGGTCCTTCAGATATTGCAGGACCACCAATTATATGCCAAGTTTGAGAAATTTGGATTCCAGTTAAGGGAGGTGGAGTTCTTGGGTAATATTATCTCCGAAGGAGGGATTTATGTGGGTCTAAGTAAGGTGTTAGCAATGTTGGACATCCCAAAACACCTACAGAGGTATGCCATTTTTTACGGTTAATCGGTTACTACCACCGGTTCATCAGACTATGTTTAATGATTGCGGGTCACTTGATAAATTTTAGTTGTAAGGGAGTGACTTTTGTTTAGGATGACAACTATTTGTTATATTTCGATGTGATAAAGGATAAGTTGACTTCAACAATAGTGCTCGCATTGCCTACGGGAGGAGTGGAGTACATTGTTTTTATCGTTTCATCTTTACAAGGATTTGGGGTATTTCTAAAGTGGGAAAAGTAGGACAAAGCTTATGAATCTCGCAATCTTAGTCCCCATAAGAAGAATTATCCCACTTACGACTTGGATTTTGTAGGTGTCATATTTATGTTGAGGATTTGGAGGCACTATCTTCTTGGGGAGAAGTTATGGTTGTTCACGGACCCCAAGTTACTTATGTATGTTTTCATGCAAAAGGATCTAAGTATAAGGTGGTGTAGGTGGCTTGAGATCGTGAAGGATTATGAGTTTGACATCTAGTTTAATTAGGGGGAGGCTAACATAATGGCATATGCATTCAGCCATATGCCATAGGGGTAGTTAGCAGTAGTGTGGAAGGCTAAGTGGGCAGAGCTTTTTTAGGATCATGAGGTAGTTCAAGCATACTTAGCAATTATGTCCATCACACTCAAGATCATCTTGAAGGTTATGAAGGCACAAGTAGTGGATCCATCGTGTTAGGAGAGGATTTCGCATTTATTGGCAGGTAGGGAGGAGTCCCACTCAGTCAGTTCTGAGGGTGGCTTAGGCTTCAATAAGAGGTTCATTGTTCTAGATGATGAGGAGTTATGGTGCACAGTTATGTATGAGGTGCACGGGTCACGATTTTTGGTACATACCGTAGGGGATATGATGTACAAAGATATGATAGTATTGGTGGATCGTAGCGAACGTAAGCTATGGTCAAAGGTGGTAGCATTAGTGTGTACAGTGGGGACACCAAAATATTATTGAGTTGGCGTGGGATCATGAGGATGATATGTGGGTAAAGTATTAGAAGCTCTTCATGGAAGGTACGTTCAAATTACGAGGACGAAATTCCATTGTTAGGGGAAGAATGTATTAACCTATACTTTTATTATTAATTAATTTATCTATGCCTTATATTACTAATTTAATTGGGGGAAAGTCAAATTGGAATTTATAAATATTAATTAGCAAGATTAATAATTAATATTTATCATAATATTTATTTACTTGTGTGTGATAGTAAATAGTCATGTGATTTATTATATGAAACATCTAAGTCATAACGACGATTTAAGGTGATATGTCAATTTAGGGTGTTACATCAGGGGATCAGTATGATTTTTGGGCGACGTGTAGGGTACGCATGGGTCAGGCCAAGTTAATAAGATGCTTGAATAATGGAGTTGCGTGAGTCAGATGACCTTTTTTTACTGCACCGATGATCCAGGGAGGGTCGAAATTGTCCAGAATAGGTATCTGGGTGTAATGTTTGGGTTATGGGGGGCTATTTAGATATAACAGGGTGGGGACCATATAACGGTAGGAGGGTCATTTTGTACACATGGCTAAGAAAAGGGATTTGGTGAATTAAGAGGATATTTAAGAGGTTAAGAAGGTAGATGGCAGTCCATATTTCATATTATGCAGAAAGATTGAGAGAGAAAGAGAAGAGATAGACACCTAGAGAAGAGAAAAATAAGAAGAAAAAGTAAAACTTGGAGAGGGTAAAAAAGAAGACACAACATGTCATCCAATTTGTATAAAACTTCGAATTTGAATACAACGAGGCAAGTAGTTATTTGCTTTATATCGCAATTTTGTTACAGTTAAATACTTTGTTCATTTCAACATAAAAATTTAAGATTTATAGCATGAAAGTTTGAAACTAGATTAGTTGATGAAGAAAACTAAACGATAAGGGATGAAAGATCTTGAACGGATGATTAATTGGGATTGTTTCTATTTACAATTAGAAATAAAATTCTGGGATTTAAAAAACGAATATGTAGAATGTATATGGAATGATTTAATCTTAAATATTAATTAGATGAAGGATTTGTGTTCTTGAATTTATAGGGGTTACCATGTGGGGATTGAATACTCAAGGATGGAATCGAATTTTCATAATTGTATTTGGGGTAAGATTCTTTAAATTGTTGAAGAAAGAACCCTATAAATGAAATTGGATTTTTTGGGATGAGTCACATATAAGGAAAACACTTTAGATATGGGTTATGTAGTCATGTTCAAATGAGATATGGTTTTCGTTCGAATGAGATACTATTTCGTTCGAACGACTCATGGGTTATATCAAGTTTGGATTGTGGAAATGTTCTAGGGATATGTATGAACTGAAGAGAATATGTGGGATGTTATCTAAGTGAGAGAATATTTAATTAAAAATAGTTTTGTTCCTTTATTCATCATGTTGGAATTTAATAATTAACTAGGGTGCTCATGTAAGGAACTAGTTAAATAATAAATCGAGAAACTGGTTCAAACTTCGAGATTTGGGTGAACCGTGCATGGTGGGACATGTGTACGAGTTTGATACTTATTATACATACATATTAGAGCAACATGTATATATATATGTATGGTTGCATGCTACTTTCTTTATTTAAACATACCTACTCGATAGTGCTATCGTAGGAAGTTGCACATAGTGGGCAACCCACCCTGGCATTGATCAGTAGGTATTGGGGTGATTCCCCAGGTCATATTTTTATTGCATGGACGATATCCATGTTTGTGGATAAATGTTGGGTTTGAGTCCAATTAGGTGCGATGTTGTATGGTTACGACCCTCGGATATATGTCTATGACCGCCTCTGTTGTATGTGTTTTAGTTTGGGATCAATGATGATAAAACAATTATGTGAATGGTCACATCCTATGGATCACGGCCAAAATCTATGACCAACTGGTCACAGACGAAAGCCGTGACTATATCAACCTTTGGTGTGACCAACTCTATGATCCAGTGTGGCCGTGGATGCTCTTGGAAGTAATCACGAACCAAATCCCAGACCATTGTGGGTTATGAACCATATATGTGACCATGGCATGACCATCATGGCCCTAAATTCAAACATAGTTTGGTCATGGAGGGGTCACCGACTATGGTCATGACCATGTGCATGACAAAGGCCATAAAACATACACAGTTGTTCATGGATTGGGGCCCTGTCCATCTCAAACTTTTCATGCATGTGGGTCACAACTTGAGGCCGTGACCATATCCTTCACAAGATGATGTGTTAAAAATTAATCGGGCATGGAAATGGATCACGGCTATAGGTTGTGACTAGGTACTTTATACTAAAATCAGTAACCCCAAATTCATTTTTCATCGTGTGTCCAAATTGTATCTCTCTTGATCTCAGCCTATGCGATTTTGACATTTTCGTGTGTATTTCATCCTAACCCTCAAATCTCTCTCTCAATCTCAAAGGTAACCATAATTGTTTGTATATGTATTTATTTTCATGTTAATATTTTTTTGTATATATGTGTTTATTTTTATGTATATGTGTGCGTATTTCTATATGTATATGTGTATTGCATGTGTACTGTGTGTGTACTTTGTGTATGTGTGTGTAATTTGTGTATGAGCACCCAAATTCCATAATTCCTCATGCCCGAAGCAGGTCACTTCGAATTTTGCACAACTTTAATTAAAGTTGATGGCTTTTAATTATTATTGGTATTTGGGCAGGACATGTTTTGATTATTTTGGTGTTTGGGCTGTAATAAAATTGTGTAGGTGTTTGGGCAAGAATTTAAATGGTATTTAGTGTTTGCCAATATTTTGGTATTTTTTTGACATAAATGATTTGATGGAGTTTGGGCTTTATGTATTGATTGGGGGATACTTGGAATGTTAACTTTTGATTTGTATTTTTTTTAAGAAATTTTTTTGGGCCAATTTCAAGAAGAGTTCACATAAATAGTTATTTTTCAAGAAAAGAGGATGCATATGTGTGTGTATTTAACATGTTTCAAACTAGATATAGGATATTAGGTATTTAGGAAATTTTAATTTGGGTGTATGTGTGTGTATTGGATTTGCTTTGTTTCAAACTAGATATATGTGTGTGTATTTGATTTGTTTCGTTTTCATTTGACAATTTTAAACATATGCATTAGTTAACTTGATACTATGGGTTTTTACTTATATTGTTGGTGAAATTGTTGGAAATGATAAAAATATAAATTAATACTTTTATCAATGCTAAACATATAAATTATCAACAAATTTGAGCAATTTTATAATTCTTTACTTTATATATGAATCGCAAACACGTGTGGACATTTATAATTGTGTCGTTTATGAATTTATCATATATAAAATTGAAACCCTAGTCATATTGTATATGTTTAATGAGAAATGACCTTACTATAGTGAGATCTAGTGATTGTGGGTATGGTTTTTTTATCACGTAGATGATAGAAGGAATACGGGATAATATTGGTTGATGGTTTGGTTCTTGGATACTGTTTTCGATTTATTGGATTGATAATACACATATACTTTTAAACTCTCCCATAATAAATCCTAACAAAATGTGTCTTAAGACTTATGATTGGTTGTTGTTGGGATTTCACATCGGTAAGATCCAAAATTCAAGGGGTTAAGAGAAGTGTAATGATGAATCAAAACCTTAATCAAACTGATATACACTTATACATTATATGTTTGAATTAATAGTTATTAATTAATTAGAGACCTTAAATGTAGGACTCATATTCACGCCCTCGTATATTTTTCTCAGAAAAAATAGGGAACGATGATAATAACTGACAGCAAAAGCGCGAGAGGTTTCAATTGAAATGCACATATAACTCTTTTATTAGTGCATACCATGTATAGGGTAATCCTATTTATAGGTATGAAAATAAAAAGACCAAACAATTTAACTACCTTATAAATCATGGAGTTGATCTCCAACAAGAGTACCTGTTCTATCGTATTCTATTTACCTATAAAAAATCTCAGATGATGATGTAAAAAATATATTTCACACACATAATCCTAATGTAGCCCTGACCTTGCTTATGTTGTTGGAGAAGGCAAAAAAAAATCCAGTCATTATGGATACAGTTGCATAAAAAGGGTTGTGATGTCTCACGCCATATGAAAATAAAATTGAATATTGCCAACAAGTTGAGAAAGATCGGGTTCATATCATGGGTATCTGCACATCAATCATAGATACCCTTCCTCCTTGTTGGCCACATGAAAAAATTCATAGGTTGTTTAAAAACTAATACCTAATGGATGGAGATCAGACACATTGAACATATTCTAAAGTCTTACTTTCAAAAGGTATATATATTTTTGTGACAATTAAGTTCAACACATATTAACAAGAAAAGACAATCACCAAAGCAAATAAAGAATGTAAAGAATGCCAAATCACACGACACAGTATTTACGTGGTTCAGCAAGAATGCCTACGTCCACAGTGGTGCTCTCAGTATTATTTCTCTATATTCTGGGAGTGTTTTTCAGGAAATACAATGCATGCTTTTTTCCCAGACATAGGATTTGTGATATACATGTTTGTTTTTGGGGAGTAGGGGTGTTGGACTCCCCCACGCCAATCCATAATTCCTAAAATATCTCCTTACGAGATTTTAGAAATAGACTAAGTCGTAAATGAGTGTTTTGAGATGGTGGGCTCCCAGACTTTGGGTCGTTCTTATTAAGCTACTCGTCTTGGGCCAGAATAACAAATCAAGGTACCCACAATTGCTCCTAAAGTTATTGGGCCACAATTTGGGCTCAATAATTTTAAATGATTTGTCATAATGGTGTTTTTTGTAAATTGTGCAACACTTTCCAAGATTGAAACGCTTCTTCTGAACTAATTTAGGCAAAAATCCACTTCGTTTCTCATGCGCTATGATTGGAAACATTTAAAAATCCTTCGGAGCAGTGTTTCCCTGTTGTCGTTTCAAATGTCTTCATACTTTCCACGCTTGTCCAAGCTCCCGCTGTTGCGCTTCTCATTCTCAAGTCTTCATCTTTTAACTTCACTATTCTTCATCATCTTTGCTTGTGACTTTGCATCGTCCCAAGCTAAGTTCTCACTTCGTAAGTCCCTCTTGCTCTTCTCTTTGCTTTTTCGTTCACATTTCTTAGCATTGGTAGTTAGGTTTTGTAAATGAAAAAAATAGGCAATAAATCGATAACTCAATTTAGGAAGTATTACAACATCCTGGGTAGACATTGAGTGTGCCCCTGTCCCTAAAAGTGTTAGAGAAATAGAGGATGATCACTGGATTCATGTTCTCTTACTGTCCCAAGGGGGTCTTACTTTCCCTCCAAGAAATTTGTTTTTTCATTTCTTTGGCTATTTCAATATTGTCCCCGCACAGTGTTCGCCAAATGTCTAGAAGATTGTTAATGGTTTCCATAGAATAAATCAGCTCTATAGCACCAATCCGGGGTTTTCTGAGATTTACTTTTGTTATTCTTTCTCATGAAAAAGTTTTGGTCTTCTTTACCTCAAGGCCAGGAGTCCCGATAGGGTATTGGTAGTAAATCTACATGATTCCGACAAGGATTACTGGCAAGAGGGTTTTCTTGCTAGAAATTGGCAATTTCCTCCCCATACTAAGGGGTGGAGTTCAGACAGGTTCATGGTCCCCTTTTATAGGGAGGAGTTCATAGGTAGGCTTAATTTTTTCTCCTCTCTTCGATCTTCTTGTTAATGTATGATTTCTCTAATATTTTTCTCTCTTTCCTTTCAGCGAGGATAAAGATCTTGGAACCTGCTATCAGTGAGGATCGAGCTGATGAGTTGGTCAAGGCCTGAAATATCAGGGTTCTCTTGGTTGACGGTGAATATCCCCAATCAGGGAATTTCCTCTTGGAGTATAAGAACGTTGGGTCTAGCTGTATTGTGCGACCTCTAGATAGCCTCCCTAAGCAAGACATCACTGAAGAAGTTGATGCAGATCCTATCCAATTGGTCGAGGAAGAGAGCATCTCTGATTAGGATAGTGAAGATGATAATGGGGACGGTGCAGAAGGTGGTTCCAGCAAGGAGAGCTCCAGTGGTGAAGGATATTCCAGCTCGAAAGAGGTTTTAGAAGCTCGAGAGTCTTGAAGTGAATCGAGCAGTTCCAGTGAAGAGGGTATGGCTCCTTCCATAAAGAATCTGATTCGGGATAATGATGATAATGATGTGCTTCTTTCTCGGTGGTCAAAGAAGTAAAATCCTGACAGTGGGGAAGTTACCACTGGTTCTCAGCCTGCTACCAATGAGTAGGAAAAGAAGAGGAGGGAGGAGTAGTAGTTGAGAGAGAGAGATAAAGAAGGAAGAGGAGAAGAAGAAGGTGGAAGAGAGGAAGAAGGGGAAGGAGAGGAGAAGGGTTGAGAGGGAGAAGAAGGATAGGGAAGAGGAGAGAATGAGAGATAAGATGACGATAAAGGAAGGGCAAGCTCTGATGTCTGTGTATGCGTTGCCTGAGGGGGCCTCTATCTCCATCTCTCCTCAGTTGGATCCTGTATTGCTTGAGAGAGAAATCTTGCCTGTAGATCATCAGAAGGCAATGGGGACCGACCAGTTAGCCCTGGAGGCGAGTCAAAGGATAGACTTGGAAAGTCTATTTCCTCTTCCAATGCTTGTGATATTCTATTCAATGCTTCTCTCTTTTTTGCAGTTCGTGACTGACTTCGTCGTCCTCTTTTGCACCCGCGACGAGCTGGTGAAGAGGAATGCTGATTTGGAAATCTAGAATGCTAAGCTGAAGGGGAAGGGTGTTAAGATAGAGGCCAATTTGAAGACTGCCAATAATGCTCAGCGATTTTTCAATCTCTCCCTCATTGATTCCAATCGGGTGAAGGAGGCGGCGGTCAAAGAGATCAATGAGCTGCGATAGTCTTATGGCCTGGTCTGCATGAGTAAGTTAGCAGTGGTGGAGGAGAATAGGGTGTTGGCAAAGAAGGTAAAGAAGGCAAAGGAGAGCTCGTACAATGTCGGGTGGGCTATTTCATATGAGGATGCTGAAATGCAAATAGGCTACATCAGTCGACTGAACCTCACGAAGGGCTGGAATAGGGATCTTCTAGCTGCTGGAGTGGACATTGACTCTCCACTATTCGATGAGGATAATCCAGGCACGAAGCCTACTGTGGATGAGGCACCTGACCCGACCATTTATGATGGTGTCCCTGTGTCTCAGACCATTCCTGCTGAAACTTCTGTTCAGGGAACAATAGTTGCTTCATCTGAGGGAGGTGCTCTTGCTGCTGTTGACAAGGGAAAGCAACCAGGGATCTCTCAAAAAACTGAGGTTTCCAGCTAGCCTATTCTTAGGACTTCTTTTATACTTTTTACTTTATTTGTAATGCTCTTTTTAATTATCGATGTACTTGGACCTCTTTATTTGAATGAAATGAAAATACTTTCCCTTCTGCTCTTTAATGCTCTTTATGGTTTGTAGTTGATTGATCTGGATGAATATATACCTGCTAACTCTCAATTGGGAAGGATCCTTGAACCTAATGCGAGCACTGAAGTTTGCCAAGCCTGTTTAAGTATTTGTAAGTCTCTTAGGTCGAGGAATACGAGTTTCAAAGACCAGTCTGAGCTTGTCACCAAACTGAAGGATAGACTTCAGGAGATGGAAGCAGTTGGTGCCTCTATCCAAGAAGAAGTGAATACTCTGATAGCTAAACTTCAGGATGCCTTCGAAATCAATCAAGTCGAAGAAGTTCTTCAACAAGATAATGAGGCTCTGAGGAGGGAGGTGTCGCGACTTAGGGAGCATGCGCCGGGCGTCGCACCTAGAGTTTTGTGAGGCTCCTCTTCATCGACTAGACAATGAGCTGGCACAAGGCCGAGCATCGCCACACAAGTTTTACCAGGTTCAACTTCATCGGCTGGTCTGTGAGCTAGTACAGATGCAGGGGGTCCAGCTAGGGAGATGGACGAGCTTCGAGAAGATGTTTGTCGAGCATACATGATTGCTATTGGGCTTCAAAGAGATATCACGCGGCTGAGGCATCTGTTCAATAAAGGACCTCGACGAGTGTGGGCTGATGGTTATGACCAAGGTTAGACAAATGCTCCGACGAGGTTGGTAGAGTTTGAAGAGATATCCTTTATTAGGGGATGGTTGAGTGCTCTCAGGGAGCTGCAGATCCCCAGGAACTCAGTTCTCTGGTACCGCCACAATATCTCTCCTTCAACTCTGAGGCCTAATCCTTTCAGGAGGGACGACTAGTGGGTCCCTACATATGCTATCTCTAGGAAGCTATTGGATTCAAACGCGAATAAATTTAAGGAAGAATTAGCTCCTCATCCGGACGACGGCCGAAGATTGCAAGTGGATGATTATCTTACTTAGAGGCCTAATCCTTATTAAGATTTTTTTAATTCAATGTAACTTTTTGTAAATGTAACGAAGTACTAAAATATTTATGTTTTGGGAACTTTGCCAACTAAACATGTGTTTTGTATTCTTTACTTCAATATTTTTCGTTTGATTATCTTGGGCTCTTCGTAGCCGACTAGATTTGGTAGAGTTGTTTTGTGGTGTGAGTATCCTCCCAGTCCAGTATGATTATGAGATACCATTCTTCCCCACTTTACCTTTTAGGTCGTGTCGTCACACTCCTTTAGGCCTAAGTGTGGCAATGGCGAGGACACCCCTGGTGTTGGATGTTCTATCCGATTAGGCTTTTTGAGCCAAACATTATTTAGCGACCAATTAGATTTGGTCGAGCTGCCTAAAGGTCCCTGATGGAGCTGGGTTTCGCCGTGGCGCGAGAGTCACCTATGCACCGGTCGTTTTATATTCGACTCACCAACTCTATATAAAAACCTAAGTTATGACTACACTCAACTGGTGAGTACAGCGGTAAGTCGGGTATCGAATCCACACGGAGTGTTCGATAGATCGCAACAGATTATTAATTCAGGAATAAAAGTGTAAAAGGTGTTTAGAAACTAAAAAGGAAAAGATAAAAGGGAAATAGTAATCTAGGCGAGTGTATTGAAACTAGATTATGAAAGCGAGTAAAACTATATGTTGCGTCGAATATCCCTCACCCGAGTTAATTAGTATAAAATGGTTCCGTGGATCGACGGGTTATTACACGTGCGTCTCGTTTCGACAGTTAATTAAATTAAGGGTTGTCACGCCCTAAATCATCATAAAAGCCTAATAAGATTTTGGCGTCAACAAATATCCAGGAAATTACGCGCGAAAGGTCATAAGCACGGGACATACATGATATGCCCCGTCAAATCTCCTAGGCATAATAACTAGGACAACGCACCCGAAATAGACTCGTAAACACCATCACCAAAGCAAAGCAACGCGTCAACTCGAGTGAGTTCCATTCAAGCACAACCTAATTTAGATTAGCTAGAAAGCATGTTAAAAATGCGGTAAATGGAAAGCGGGAATAAAGGTGATAAATCTATACTACAAAGCAAGTGAAGAAATCATGTGAATCTAATTAAGAAAGCATGTAAATCAAACTATCAAAGCAAGAAAGAAGGAAATACAAACTATATAAATGGAGGGGATGATGAATAGTGCAACAATCAATCCAAAAGGGTGTCAATCCAAGAAAAATTGAAGAAAAACTCTTCAAAACCCTCAAAACCTAAGCTATTATAACCTAAAATCGTTTTGTCTACTGAATATCCCCTTATTACAACCAAAATTGGCTTAAGTAGTAAGTTGGAATAAAAGAAAAGAAGAAAGAAAAGAAGAGAAAATATCTGCTGGAAAAAATAGGGGATCGATCAATCGACCCCTGTGGTCGATCGATCGACAGTGTAAATCGTGGCAAAAATAAGAAGGCTCGATCGATCGATCAAGCAGGGCAGCCTGCTGTTTCCCCTGTTTTGGCATGCTTTCCATCTCCGTTCAATTTGCCATAACTTTGTCATACGGACTCGGAATCACGCACCATTCATGGCCACGGGAAGCTAGCGAGGAGAGCTATAACTTTCGTGTAGATGTTGGGCCAGGTGCCCAATCTGTGAAATGACCGAATTGCCCTTGAACGTGCGGTTGTGTACGGAAATTGCGCGGAATGCGTCCGGATCCCATACTTGGTACCTAAATACCTAAAAAAGCCCAATTATACCTTATATAGCATGTTAACAGTATATACCGAGGTTGTCTGGTTAACGAACATAAATATAGAGATTAAGGCACCCGAGGGAGCTAAAATGCATAGGTTTGACGGATAAAATACGCAATATTCGCGTATTATCACACCCCCAAACTTAGACATTGCTAGTACCTAGCAATGAAATAGGATGCAATAGGAAGAACAAGTAAACCAACACAGGAGATAGTACAAAAATATGGTATCAAAGCATAAAGCCACTTTCGCGGGCGATTCGATTGCATTTAGCGTATGCAATAAGCTATTAAACCCCTAGGTTACCCTAGTGGACGAGTGTAGTCTCGTGAGGGTTTTCAGAGATGGAATCCACAAACATCATATCGTTTCCTCAAAATATGCCCAATCAAGCATGCGACAAACTCGACAATACAATCAAGATTTCAACATGTTATTAGCATAGCAAACGAATTCGCGTGAGAAGTCCGTTGTTATTAACATTATCAAATGCACCTCAATGAATTGAAACTCTAACATGTGGGAGGGGAGTGAGCATATGCAAAGTATGATTTGGCGAAAAACTTAAATAACTCGAATACTAAATATCAAAGCATGCATAAAAGTCAATCCTCACGGGCATCACACTCATCAAATGAATTCACTTGAAACAGGGAGGTAACACACTGGACATGCGGGCATAAGGAGTAAATGTAAATGGAAACTAGGCCGCGCACATGTCACAATTGAAGAACGCTATAAAGGAAATAAAAATTGCCATCTCAGTGAAAGGATACCGCACATATAAAAGAGGCAAAATGCATTTTCACAGATTATCAAAACTATTTAAACATTTGAATTACATCAACTTATGATCACATAGGACTTGTATAGGGTTGTAATGTAGGCTAGGTTAGGGTACGAAATGAAAGGGATGTATATACAGATTCAAAGTGTTTGGGGATGAAACTCGGAATAATGGAAAAAGTGGGCAATTTCAAAAATGGAAAATAAGTTCCAAAAGGCATTAGATATGACTTTCGGGGAGAGTAATCAGAGCTTATTGAACTATATACACAACATATACAACTTTCTCTTTCTTTTTCTTTTCTTCCTTTTTCTCACTTTTTCTCTTTTGTTTTCTTTTGTTTTCAACTTTATCTTTTTCACTCTTTTTCTTTCTTTTTCTTTTCACTTCTTACTCTTTCTTTTTCTTTTCACTTCTTACTCTTTTCATACTAAATATTGCAACCACAACACAATAATAACATTCAATCCCAAGCAACAATCCAAAACAAGGGTATGTAAGGTAATATGCATGGTATAAAACTCCAATTTGGAGTTGGTTATGGGATTTTGGGTAATGAAAAGAAAGGCTAGTATTTAGGCTCAAGTGGGTTGACTAGGGAACATATAAAAGGTGAGGTCAAGGTCATATGGGTGATATACAAAGATGGCCTATGATCATTTCAAAAAGTATACGCAATTCTCGAGTCAAACAACATATGAAAATCATGCTCAAGTAACACATTTCAGGTATGAACTCAATTAATGAACAGTCAATGAAAGAATAAAGAGATTACCAACGACTGTAACGTTTTCAAAGAGGAAAGAAAAGTTTATACACTCACAACTGAAGATAAGTCTCTAATCTCACTCGGTGTAAGTATATACAATGCAACAAAAGCATACCGAGTTATAAAAATCTTAAACCAAATCAATATAACAAGAATGGTGCATGTGCTCACGGATTAAAGTTTAATTCATGAAGTTATTCATAATATCAATGATTTAGGGACTAAAATGTAATAACTTCTAAAATCGAGAACATGCATCGTTGAATTGTCTATTTGATCAGAAAATTATTAAAATTTATCATCGGAAACAAGGGAAAAATGCCCAATAAAGGAGAAAAAAGAAAGAAAATATTTTTGAAAATTTTCAATTTTTTAACAAAAAAATGCTTTGTAACTAAATTGTAATCAAATCCAAGGACTAAACAACAAAATGGATAGAATATCCTACACCCCCTAACTTGAATGTTGCATTGTCCCCAATGCGTCCATTCAAGAACACAACACAAAGCTAGGAAAAGAATGATATTACCCACATGTGGAGCGATCTCCATAAGTACAAGTCCAAATGAAGCTGCAAAACAAGTTAGTACAAAGCATATGAAGAATATGTACCGATGTATTAAGTTAAGAGAATCTATGTCACAAGTCACAATAATATAGAGGGGCTGAAGTGAAAATACTAGATAAATTGATGGTGAACTTTTTGATTTTATAAAATGGAAGGTCACACACATCAAAATCCAATAAACAACCACAAACTACATTTTCATTTCTCATTTCATAAGTTCAATACAAAATTACTTAATACATTACAACTCCTGAAATAAAAGAAATACAAATAAAAATAAAAATAAAACTAAAAACAAAAAGTACAATATAATATCCGATCCCAGAATACAAAAATAACCCAGTACAACAGCAGCCTAGTGGATGAAACCACTAGGATCAGAAGGGTCCTGAAAATTAGGAGGCAACGGTGTGTCGGAATCACTGCTCTGCAGATAAAGATCTCTCATCATCTCCTGCATCATCTTATACTCGTGTCTGTGCTGTGCCCTCGCCTGCCTCTGCATGGCCCACTCCTGCCGGTGCTCGACGTGAAACTGCCGCTGGTCGGCATGCTGCTGTGCCCACTGCTGCCGCTGCTCGGTCTGCAACTAGTCCAGGTGGGACTCCCATGTAGCCCACCTGAGCTGGTTCTCCTCCCAGCGCTGGTCCTGCACGACCTGGAATGCCACAAAGCGGGCATCATCATCAGTGTGTGGCGCGTGAGAGCCATCACCCATCTCCATCTCCCTGATCTCATCCTCCTCATCGTCCGGCTCATCAGCCATCTCTGCCCTCTGTCTCTTACCTCCCAGTTGCCCCCACTCGTGCTTAAGAATTTTTGAAATATTGTCCTTGGAGAGAAGCCCGAGTGGCTCATGCTTACGGTCAACGTCCAACTCAGGGCAACCGTGCGATATACATATCTTCGTAATGAGGGCAGGAAAGGGAAGGGAATACCTCCAAGTAATCTCTTTAGCTGTCGCGCACATCATGCCTAGAAAGATACTGGGCAAGCTGATATTGCCCAAACCATTAATCATCGTGTAGATCAATGCAGCATGCTTGTGACGAACCTCTGACCAGTTGTTCATCACCATGAAAGAGTGGACATTGATGTAGTTCAATAACCTCGGTAAGTCCTCCATCGCAGCCGAGCGGAAATCACCCTTTTTCCACGTCTCTCCCGGTGCAAGAGCCTCTATCAATGTCCCCGACCGAAGATGGTCCCATCCATGAAACTAACTGCATCCGCGGGGTTTGGAACACCCATATAATCTTCCATATCTGAAAGGCTGAAGGGTATCCTCACCCCACAAACCATAGCCTCGTATGTAGTCGGCCCACTGCCCTTTAGCTCTACTAACGTCGCGTAGAAAATACGGACCAACTCCTCGTTTACGCGCCCGTTAATAGTAAGAAAGGGCTCCCACCCCTGACAGCGCAACAGAACAAGCGCCTCCCTCGGTATTTCCTCAAGGACCCATGCAAAATGATATCCAAGCGGACGCTCGGATGTATGAAAGTGTGAACGGAACCAATCCCGCTCCTGCTCGCAGCGGAAACCATCAACCCCCCCGGCCGGCACACACCTCGTAGAGCTGTATTTCTTCGGTGCCATTTCAACCTACAAAACAAGAATTAGGCAAGACAAAAAAAATTGTTAGCATAATTAATGGTTAGTAGTGTACAAGTTCAAATGGAGGTGCAAGTGCGCAAAACCGAGGTGAAAAATTGCAACATTGCGATAAAAATTATCGGAATGAGACATGGAATGAAAATCACCCAAGTGTGCGTCAAAACATGGATTGATAACTGTTTTAGGCATTTTGACGAACACTTGGCGTGCGCAATCTGCGTCAAGGTTGAAAAATACCACATTGAACCAACAAAATCGCCCCACTCATGAACAAAACAACAATGCAACAATAATCATGTGTTCATGAGTGGATTTACATCAATAATTATGAAAGAAACAGGTTGGAACAACACAAATCAGGGGGAAAAGCAACACATTCAAACAATGTCAAGAAATGGTAAAAACATGGAATTTATAACAAAAATCTACCAAAAACTACAAAAACAAGCCAAAGTAGGAAGAATTATACCTTGAATATGTAGAAATTGAAAGAAATTGAGAGAATGTGGTGTGGGAAAAAACTAGGGCACGAAAGAATTTGAGAGAGGAGAAAGAGAGAATAAGAAAAGTGGGGAAAAAATTAGGCAGTCCTCGGCCTTAAGTGCTCGATCGATCGTTCGAGCCTGGCCTTCGATCGATCGATCAAGCAGGGCCAGGCACACTGCATTCCTTTTTTAAATGGGGGGGGGGGGGGGGGGAATTGCAATTCAGGGATAATGGGGGGGTTTAAATATGAAATAAATAAATATATATATATATATATATATATATATATATATAGTATATATAAGTATATATATATAATAATATGAAATAGAAATATAAAAATAAAAATAAAAATAAAAATAAAATTAATTACACAGGCTTAAATATACACACAAAAAGGCCTATGCTAACAAAAAAAAATATGTACAATGAGCAACACACACGCATGGTCACGACAAAATGAAAAATAAAAGAAAATAAAAAAGAAAAACAAATGCAAATGCGTGAGAATGCGCGTGTGAAAAACAAAGGAAAAAATGTTTTTGCGACTTTTTTGATTGTTTTCTTAAGAAAAGCGTGCCGGGATGCATAGTCTCCGCAAATTCAAGTCCGTTGAACCTACCAAAGAGTCAGAACCAATCATACAAAAAGAAATAAAAAGATATTAACTAATCACACTAGGCTAATATGAAAAAAAAGAAAAAATGAAGAAGCTAGTATATACAACCTACACTTAGGATGTGCAATTAACTATATAATAAAAGTTGAAACTTTTGAGGGTCCATCCAAAACACAAGTTGACTTTGGCGGATCAACGGTGGACCTTCCCGAACATGCATGCCTCCTGGAAAATAGGAATTTCGTTCGAACGACGGAAGGCATGTGTAAGGCGGTAAAAGTGAACCATCCCCAATTGAAACTTTGGGAGGGAGGATGGGGGATTTGGATAGGACGGGCAATAAATACACATGCGGGACGAGAAAACATGAATCAACTCCCGAGTATTTTAAAGTTGGAACAGGAGGCGGCGCACATGAGGGCAAAGATGCCGTTATGGAAATCGGTTCGAGCGAGTACTCCTTGTCTGTGAAAAGGTTTGGAACTAAAAAGTTTTGAACCGATTCATCGGGTACTCGAATTGGTACGACAGTATATAATGAAGACAGGGATGAAAGAAATTCAATCTCAAGTGATGAGTGATCATCACTTGAGAATTGAATTTCGGGAGAAATAGGATCGTTTACAATGAAACTTTCTTCTTTGAAAATCAAAGAAGAAACGAATTCATTGCAAATAGATACCATGCCTTTTTCATCCTCATTTTCATTATCTACTATACCGTGGGTCAAGTCAAGGATGATTTGTTCCAAAGTAGGAACGAAGTCCTCATTTGGTTCAAAACAGTCCTCGACTTCGGCAGTCTCCAAAGAAAAGTCGTCGTCGGATTCAAATAGTAAATCCAACTCGTGTTCCCAACAACGATTTTCTTCCCGATAACGTTCTTCAATCCTCTCATTTTCAAGCATACGCAATCCCTCACTGAAAGTCATAGGGCGAGGAGCGGATTCTTGAAAATGGGAAGTTTGGAAATTGTTCTCGGGACTACACTCAAAATCATTAACATAGGAATTTTGAAAATGATTACAATTGGATTCAAAATTCTTATCATAAGGATCTTGCAATCCAAAATCAGAATGATCATGCACAAAATTGCTGTAATCCAAACTTTGACTTTCGTAATACTCACCCAATGTCATTTTAGATGTTGTATCTTTTTGGGATTGCAAGTATTGACCAAAAGTCAAAGGTTTATCGGAATTTTGAGAATTATCATTAGGATTACCAGAAAAGTTAGAATAAGACATGCTTACCCCAACGAAGGCTCGAGAGGGCGACTTCCACAACAATGATGTGCGGCGGTGAATTCAAGCGTTCCTAGGCGCTCAAATGTAGAAGTCCTGTAAAAAAGGGTTAAAAGAAAGAATACAAATACAAAGAAAAGATTACTAAGAATTAATAATACAATTACAATCTATAACAAAACACATCCCCTGCAACGGCGCCATTTGATGGAGCTGGGTTTCGCCGCGGTGCGAGAGTCACCTACGTGCCGGTCGTTTTATATTCGACTCACCAACTCTATACAAAAACCTAAGTTATGACTACACTCAACTGGTGAGTACAATGGTAAGTCGGGTATCGAATCCATAGGGAGTGTTCGATAGATCGCAACAAATTATTAATTCAGGAATAAAAGTGTAAAATGTGTTTAGAAACTAAAAAGGGAAAGATGCATAAAAGGGAAATAGTAATCTAGGCGAGTGTATTGAAACTAGATTATGAAAGCGAGTAAAACTATAGGTTACGTCGAATATCCCTCACCCGAGTTAATTAGTATAAAATGGTTCCATGGATCGATGGGTTATTACACGTGTGTCTCGTTTCGACAGTTAATTAAATCAAGGGTTGTCACGCCCTAAATCATCATAAAAGCCTAATAAGATTTTGGTGTCAACAAATATCCCGGAAATTAAGCGCGAAAGGTCGTAAGCACGGGACATACATGATATGCCCCGTCAAATCTCCTAGGCGTAATAACTAGGACAACGCACCCAAAATAGACCCATAAACACCATCACCAAAGCAAAGCAACGCGTCAACTTGAGTGAGTTCCATTCAAGCACAACCTAATTTAGATTAGCTAGAAAGCATGTTAAAAATGCGGTAAATGGAAAGCGGGAATAAAGGCGATAAATCTATACTACAAAGCAAGTGAAGAAAGCATGTGAATCTAATTAAGAAAGCATGTAAATCAAACTATCAAAGCAAGAAAGAAGGAAATACAAACTATATAAATGGAGGGGATGATGAATAATGCAACAATCAATCCAAAAGGGTGTCAATCCAAGAACAATTGAAGAAAAACTCTTCAAAACCCTCAAAACCTAAGCTATTATAACCTAAAATTGTTTTTTCTACTGAATATCTCCTTATTACAACCAAAATTGGCTTAAGTAGTAAGTTGGAATAAAAGAAAAGAAGAAAGAAAAGAAGAGAAAATATCTGCTGGAAAGAATAGGGGATCGATCGATCGACCCCTGTGGTCGATCGATCGACAGTGTAAATTGTGGAAAAAATAAGAAGGCTCGATTGATCGATCAAGCCGGGCAACCTGTTGTTTCCCCTGTTTTGGCATGCTTTCGATCTCCGCTCAATTTTCCGTAACTTTGTCATACGGACTCGGAATCACGCACCGTTCGTGGCCACGCGAAGCTAGCGAGGAGAGATACAACTTTCGTGTAGATGTCAGGCCAGGTGCCCAATCTATGAAATGACTGGATGGCCCTTGAACGTGCGGTTGTGTACGGAAATTGCGCAGAATGCGTCCGGATCCCATACTTGGTACCTAAATACCTACAAAAGCCGAATTATACCTCATATAGCATGTTAACAGTATATACCGAGGTTGTCTGGTTAAAAGGCATAAATATAGAGATTAAGGCACCCGAGGGAGCTAAAATGCGTAGGTTTTACGGATGAAATACGCAATATTCGCGTATTATCAGTCCCCTGTAGGGATTCATATATTGCTAGGGGAAATGCTAAGAGGTTGTTCGTGTTTCATAACAAAAACCTAAGGAGGGTGATTCCCTGCTTTTGTATACTGAGTAATGTGCCTATCGCTTGTAAAAGGTGTGCAAGTTATAAAGTTCATAATATAAAATTAAAACTTCATAGAATGTCACTGCCAAATAAACTTTTATTAATCAGAAGCAATAAAAAATGAGTTGCCAATTCCAAAAATGCGAAAAAAATGAAAAAACTAGATATAGAATTTTTTCAGGTTGGTTGCATTCCACGTTCAGGGTATCTCTCTGTCCTCCAGCGTTTCTAAGTGATATGATCCTTGTAGGTCGTCTCTTGTCACCTTGAATGGTCCCTCCCAGTTTGGACCCAGCTTGCCGTCAGATGGTTTTACTGCCCTGCCAAGGACTTTCCTTAGGATGTAGTCTCCAACCTGAAATGCCCTTGGATTGACATTTTTGTTGTATTACTTTGCGAGCTACTGTTGATAGCTCACTAGTCTTACTAGGGCTAGCTCTCTGCGTTCGTCAGCTATGTCAAGTTCAGCGAGTAATGCTGCATCATTCTGGCCCTGGTCGACCAAGGTGGATCTCATGGTTGGGAGGCTAACCTCTAGAAGGATGATTGCTTCCATTCCATATGTTAGTGCGAATAGGGTTTCCCCTGTTGCTCGTCATGGGGTAGTGCGGTAGGCCCATAGAATATGTGGCAGCTCGCCCACCCATGCGCCTTTGGCTCGCTCAAGTCGTTTCTTCAATCCATTAATCACTGTTTTGTTGGAAGCTTCATCTTTGTCATTGCTTTGGGGGTAGGCAACCGAGCTAAAATGGTTCCTAATCCCGTGGTTGTTGTAAAAACTCTGGAAGGGGCTGCTCTCAAACTGCATTCCGTTGTAAGTGATGATGGTTCTGGGGATCCCAAAGAGGGTAATTATGTTTTTCCATATGAATCTCGTCATATCTGCATCTCTGATGTTCGTCAGCTGCTCTGCCTCAATCCATTTGGTGAAGTAGTATATGGAAAACAACAGATACTTGCGATTATCGGCATCGGTAGAAAGAGGGACCACCATGTCCATTCACCATTGGGCGAAAGGCCAAGGGTTGGTAAGTGATCTTAGGTCACTGGCAGGTTGGTGGACTATAGGAGCATGTAGCTGACATTTTTTTCACTTGCGAGGATATACTCCAGAATCTCTCTACATGTATGGCCACCAGTAGCCTTCCTTCATTGATCGGAAAGCTAGCGATCCCCCTCCAATATGTCTCTCGCAGGTTCCTTTATGGAGCCCGCATAGCACTTTCTCGACGTCCTTTGGATGAACACATTGGAGGTAAGAGCCGATGAATGATCTCTTATATAGCTTGCCCTCAGGGGATAAGTCAAAGAGGGTAAGTTTGACTCTTATATGATGAGAGGCCTTCTTATCGTCTGGTAGCGCACCATCCTTCAAATATTCCCTCAGGGGGTCCATCTAACTGGGTGCTAATTCAATCTGTAGAATATGGCCCATGTCTGGAAGATCTTCACTCTGGATGATGCTCGACTGAGCGAGGAAGTCTATAGGGATTGGTCTCTTTAAGTCAGAGTCGGTTGTTGAACTTAAGGCTGTTAGGGCGTCGACATGACTATTTTGTCATTTGGGAAATTGTTGGACACTGACTTCCTCAAAGTTGGACATTAACTTTTTTGCTAAGTCGAGGTAGGCTGCCATTCTTTCATCCCTCCTATTGAAGTCCCCACTTACCTGATTGGAGACCAATTGTGAGTCGCCGAATGCCTGTAGCTATTCTGCACCCAATGCCTGTGCTTTCTGCAGGCCTACTATCAAAGCCTCGTATTCCGCCTCGTTATTGGAGGCTTCAAATCCAAGTCTGATCCCCTTATCGAGAATTGTATCTTCTGGGGGTAACGAGCACAATGCCTGCTCCTGCCCCCTTTGAGTTGAAGGCTCCATCAACAAACGGTCCCCAAACACCTCCAGTTGAGTTATTTTCCCTCTAGTCTATGGACCGAGGTTGGTTGTAATGTTGTTCGCCTGTGAACTCCGCGATGAAGTCGGCGAGGACCTGCCCCTTGATTGCATTCCCTGGTTGAAATTGGATGTCAAATCGTTCGAGATCATTTGACCATTTCGATAGTCTGTCGGACATATTCACTTTTTGTAATACTGTTTTAAGGGGGTGTGACGTAAGGAAGATGATAGTGTAAGCTTCGAATTAGTGCTTCAGTTTCCACGATGCTACCACTAGTGTAAAGGCGAGCTTCTCCAGTGGTAGGTACCGCTGCTCGGTGTCCAATAGGGTCTTGCTCGCATAGTAGACTCGGTGCTGGATTCCTATTTTTTCGTATACCAGTGCAGAGATGACATCGTGGATGGAAACAATAAGGTATAGGTACAGGGAATCGTTCTCTTGAGGTATCATGAGAAAATGTGGTGTGCTGAGATAAGCTTTGAGCTCTTCTAATGCTTTGGATCAATCTTGATTCCACTCCACTATTTTGTTCTTCTTCAATAGCAGGAAGAATGGCTCACACGTTTCAGATGACTTCGAGATGAATCGATTCAAGGAAGTGAGCATGCTCGTGAGTTTTTGTACGTCTTTGATTATGCAGGGAGGCTGTACCTTGATGATTGCATTAATCTGGTCTGGGTTGGCTTCAATGCCTCTCTCACTAACCAAGCACCCAAGAAATTTTCCTGACTGGACACTAAATTTGTTCATGTTGAGTTTCATTCAGAATTTCTTGAGGATTTTGAAGGTCCTTGATAGGTCTGAGAGGTGGTCCTCTTTACGCCTGCTTTTGACGAGAATATCATCGATGTAGACTTCCATAGTATCTCCCATTTAGTCTTTGAACATCTTGATGACCAACCGTTGGTAGGTTGCTCTTGCATTCTTGAGCCCAAAGGGCATAACTTTATAACAGTATAATTCGATGGTGGATATGAACGCGGTCTTGTCTTGGTTTGGTGCATATAGAGTAATATTGTGATACCCCAAATATGCGTCTAGAAAACACATTCTCTCATGAGTGGCTGTAGCGTCCACCAATTGGTCGATCTTTGGGAGGGGGAAACTGTCCTTAGGGAATGCCTTGTTAAGGTCAGTGAAATTGATACAAACTCTACATTTTCCATTATTCTTCGAAACCACTACTGGGCTGGACATCCATTTAGGGAATTGAACTTCCCGTATGGATCCTACATCCAGTAGCTTTTCTACTTCCTTTTCTACATCCTTGTCCTTCTCGGGCACAGTTTGCTGTGCCTTCTGCGTGATAGGCCTAAACGTGGGGTCGACGTGCAACCAATAAGAAACCACACTGGGATCAATTCCACACAGCTTTTATGATTCCCGCACAAAAACATCTAGGTTGCTCCTTAATAGAACTGTTAATTATTTCTTCTCTTGATCTATGAGAGATGTCCTAATTAAGAAACTCCTGTCTTTTTTATTACCACCGGCTGTGACTTATTCTAGGTTTTCAATGACCCGCTTAGAGGGGAGGATCCTGGTCTCCTCTACTCCAGGTCTTCTATAATTTAGCTGCTATTTCGAAGGTATCAAACCTTTTTGCTCCTCGACCTTCTCTTTAGACTTCTTGATAATATTCTATGGTTTTGGGAGGATGGTTGCTATGAAGCACCTTCTTTCCATCGCTTGGTCCCCGTGGATCTCCATTACTCCTCGCTCAGTCACGTACTTGAGTTTCTGATGGTAGGTCGAGGGGACTGCTTTTATTTCATGTAACCACCCTCTGTCGAGGATAGCTTGGTATGGTGAGTCTATGTCGACTACTAAAAACTCGATCATCTTAGAGACACTTCCTGCCGTCACTGGCAGCATGATCTTTCCCAATGGGATAGTTACTTTTCCAGCGAAGCCAACTAGAGGGACAGTGGCTTCCTTCAAGTCGATAACGCTCCACTTTAATTTCCTGAACATGTCGAGATACATTACCTCGGATGAGCTTCCCTTATCGATGAGTAACTTGTCGACGCCATAGTTGGCTATCCCGAGGGTAATGATTAAGGCGTCATGATGTGGGGTTCTTACTCCCACTAGATCTTCATCCGTGAACACGATTTATTTACTGTAGTCGACGTTATCTGCTCACCGATGCTTTCCTGACTGTGTCTTCGCTGGATCGAGCTGAAAATCTTGCATTACTGTTGTAAGATTTTTTACTTCCATTCGGGCTGAATTACCTTGAATCTGCTTTAGATCAGATGATCTATGAATCACTGCTAATTCATGGCCAACATTAACCTCGAGTACATTATCGGGCCTTTTATCTCCGTTAGCAGCGACCTTCTCTGCCTTCTTCTCCATAAACTCGTTTAGGTGCCCGGTCTGAGCCAATCTTCTAGGTGAGGCTTAATAGCCTTGAAGTTCTTAGTCTTGTTCCCTCCTTCCTTATAAAAAATGCATCTCAGCACTTTCTTTCTTTTTGAGGGATCTCCTCCCATCTTTCTGGTCCACTTGAGAAATAGCTCATCCTTTATCTTTGCTAGGATTTTTTAGATTGGTTCCTTGAAGACAATGTTTACTGCTTGGAATTCTTTTGAAGTATCGCTCTTGTTTCCATTCTTGGAACCACCCTTGCCTACATTCTTGCCCCCTTTTTTTCTTCTTTTGGTTTTTAGCCTTGTCGCTGCTCTTGGCAGCGAGCTTAGATCGACCTTTTTCTCCTGCACTGAGGCGGGTCACATCTTCAACCTTGGTGTACTTCTCGATGCGAGCCATCAGGTCATCAATGGTTGTGGTCTCCTTCTTAGTGAGGGATTGGTGCAGGAGGCAAGAGCTATATAGGCCTATCTTGAAAGATGCCACTGCTACCTACTCCGAGCAGTCCTCGACCTCGTTAAATAGGTCCCAGTACCTTTTTACGTAGTCTCAGAGGCTCTCCTGGGGTAGCTTTTTCATTCTTAGCAAGGCATCCATCCTCTTTGGATGGGAGCTGCTGGTGATGAAGCGAGCCATGAAGAGCTCTTCTAGAGACTCAAAGCACCTGATGGATCTATGAGGGAGCATCTTGAACTACTTCTGGGCCATATCGTGCAAAATCAAAGGAAATATCTAGCACATTAGTGCATCCCTGTGGCTCCAGAGTTTCATGACTTGCCTGTACTGCCTAACGTGATCGATAAGGTCAGTCTTCTCATCATAGATCTTAAACCTTGGAATCGTGAACTTCTTAGGGGCTTCCTCTTCTTCTATCTCCCTTAAAAAAGGGGATTTCATCTGGGTCCTAAGAGATCTTCGGGCCATCTATGTGGTCGATCTGGTACCCCGATGCCCGGATGCTAGTCCATTTCTCTTCTGACTAAATTTCGTATGCCATAATTTCCTCGAGCCAGACTCCTGCAACGACGAGCTGGTCGCTGTTACTCGAGCAAGTCATCACTGGACGAGTTCTCCTCGATCCTTTGGGATCCGCGTCTAGGGCTCCTTCCTTGGCTACTAGACTTGCTCAACCGAGGTCTAGGAGTACGATATTAACGTCGCCTGGTGCTACAATGGATCTCTTTTTCCATCCTTTCTAATCTTCTTTTGAGGCGAGCATTCTTAGCTTCTTGCTTGCTAGCGGCCTCTATTTGTCCCTGGAGCCTTGCCTCATAGGCATCGATTAACCTGGAGATTTATGTGGACCTAGCAGGTCCCTGACTTTCCTCTGAGGCTTGCCTCTCTGGGAGAGCCCTTTGATCTGGACGTCAAACCTCATATCTAATCCTGCGAGGGGAAGGCTGCTCTTAGATATCCTCTGCTTGGGGGGCATTACTACTGTGACCAGACATTACAAATTCTTCACCGGTGAGGGATTTTTTAAAGGAAAACAAATGTTTCCCACAGACGGCGCCAATTGTGGTGACAATTAAGTTCAACACAAATTAACAAGAAAAAACAATCACCAAAGCAAGTAAAGAATGTAAAGAATTCTAAATCACACGACACAGTATTTACGTCGTTCAGGAAGAATGTCTACGTCCACGGTGGTGCTCTCAGTATTATTTTTTTATACTCTGGGGAGTGTTTTTCAACAAATACAATACGTGGCTTTTTTCCCAGGCTTAGGGTTTGTTATATACATGTTCGTTTCCATGGAGTGGGGGTGTTGGACTCCCCCACGCTAATCCATAATTACTAGAATATCTCCTTATGAGATTTTCGGAATAAACTAAGTCGTAACTGGGTGTTTTGAGATGGTGAGATCCCAAACTTTGGGTCGTTCTTATTGGGCTAATCGTCTTGGGCCAGAATAACAAATCGAGGTACCACCCCCATCTCTCTCTCTCTATATATATATATATAAGCTTGATTAATTAGTTATAATTTCATATTATTACAATTACTTAGCTGCTTATGGTTTTTCATTTTTACAGACAATGTAGGGAGGAAACAACCAGAAGGTACCAAGTGGTGAGGTGACAAACTAACAAGGTTCCTCAACTCGTACACAACCCGAATTCTCAACACCAATGGATGAGCAATTCACAACTGCACCAATGGTTCACTCCACATTAAGTCTATCTCTAAGTGCTCCAACACCCCCATACAGTACTCCCATTGCTCCAAAGCCCCCATCCATCACTCCCTACACCTCCCGCTCAAATGAAAAGAATCCCATTGGGTTCTCCCTTCTTGAGAATAACTCAAAGGATGATAGTAATGACCTATTGAACTATAAAATCTAGTGTTTATCGCTGGGAAAAAAAATGTGGGAGTCGGTGGATCAGATAGCTAGAACCTTGTTGATCAAGCCATCAAACATGACATATATGATCAACTCTACAAAAATTTCTCATTTCCTGACCATTCCAAGAATTGGGTTCTTTCTCGAGTTGCTGAAGCATTGAGGACATGAAGGACAAACCTTTGGAAGAAACATTTCCTGAAGGAGGTAGTGAGCTCTGATATTTTGGCTTCAAAAGATAGAGTGCCTCCTAATATTGAAAAGCTAGTGGTTCAATGGAATAAATTTTTGGAGAATGCCGAGAAGGAGAAAATGTTGGTCTGAAGGGAGGAAAATAAACAAAATAGGGCAAACAAAATTGATATCCATAGGTTGGGCTCCAAATCATATGAGAGTTTGATGAATGAATGGGGGAGTAGGACAAAACATAGTACAAATGTCGATAAACAACCTAATCGGGCCAACTTATATGTTCATTCTCAACGGGACAAAGATAATAAATTACATCCACACTTGGTTAAGATGCTAGAATCAATAGAGGCCATCAGGAGTCAGACAAGTCCTAGACCTTTTGATGACCTTGAAAATGATGCCCTTACCTAGACGTTTGGATTGGACAAAAGGTGGAGGATGAGAGATGTTGTCTAACATATGCGAAAAATAAAATTTAAACACACCGCACCTCTCATTGACGATCTTTCTTCCACCCAGGATCGTATCTCGACCTAAGAGGAACAAAAATTTAGGACCGATGGGGATATCCAGGAGATTAAAAATAACCTGGGATTCATCGCAAATTAAATTTGTAAACTTGTTACTCATTTTGAAGGTTATATTCCCCCAATGCCTCCTCGGGGTCTCCTCTTCAAGGTTTCTCCTATTCTTCCCCTTCAAGTCTCCCTTCCCAAATGTCTCCTCCTTTAATATTCCCCTCACAAATGCCACTTCCTTCAACATTCCCTTCCTAAATGACGATTACTTTAACAATTCACTTCCACGTGCTTATGCCTATCAAGAGACTTAGATCATCGTCAATAACTCACGGTTACTATGGTCAAGAGTACTATTTTAGGGCAATGGGCAATACGAGGTTTGTTGGCTTGTGAACAATCATCTCCGTAGGTGCCGAAACTCCAGTAAACGGTCGAGATTTAAAGAGGGTGAGACTCAAATAATGGTTAATCAAATATTTAATGGGGAAGGGAAGGAATTGATTAATTATGCAGAATCTTTTATTACTTGGCTAGTTTATCTTATGGTCAAGTCCTAATACTAATTTCTTTTGTTTCAGTTGTAATGACATTTTTTTTGTTTTAAATGTAATAATATAATTTTTTCTTTCAATTGTAATAATGTTTTTTTTTGTTTCAGTTGTGATAATATTTTTGTATAACACAGGACTTAAATTTGAAGATTATTACATCAATTTCCCACAATACAAAGAGTGGATGGGAGAGACTAAAGGAATAACCAATAATCATGTAAATGGGGGTCAAGAATTTGTTAAATATGCTTCTAAAAATATTAAAAGTGAAAAGATTTCGCCTCCCTACACCGTTGTATGAACAAAAAAATTATTCATTGGAAGACATTGAGTTGCATTCAATAAAGTGCGTAATCTTTTATGTGTATAAAATATGGACATACATTGGTTAAAATATATTCCTTATGCTCTAAAAGAAATGTCGGTACCCGATCGCGTAATAGAACCCAACGAGTGGAACTGGTACATGATTCACCAACACATCGTCCATTGATCAACTTAATTGATGATGCTTATGAACTCCACAACAATAAAGACCACCAACTTACGGATACGAATAATGCACATTATGACTAAGTAAATGAACAATTTGATGCTAAACTTCTAGGAGATCGGGAATACATATAGTTGAAAGACGATGCAACTAGATAATTTTATAAATATTGCGATGAAAATCACTCAATATCATATGCAATGATTGGTTTTCATAATTTGAAGAGTCAATTTGGCTTGTCTGGGATTAACATAACCAAAACTCTTAAGTGGCTTAAAGAAATTCTACCAAAAGAGAACATGTTACTAGATAATTATCCTACCATGAAGAAGTTTATGAAGGGATTGGGTTTGAAATAAAATCTATTCATGCATGGAAGTATGATTGCATATTGTACTGCAATGATCACGAAGAAAATGATGAATGTGAAGTATGCCATGAAACTAGATATGTTGTTTGTGAGAATGGAAAGGAAAAAATAGCAAATTATCACAAGTGCTCGCAAGTCCCACAAATGGTTTTGAAGTATTTTACACTTGAGCCACAATTAAAACGGTTTTTTATTGTACCGTGGATAGCAGAGTCCATGGGGTGGGTGGGAATATGATGCGTCATCCGATTGATTCACTCATCTAAAAATTTCAAACGCACGACACCATGAATTTTCAAAGGAACCGCGCACCATTCGTCTTTTAATCTCATCCGATGGGGTTAACCTATTCGGAAATTTAAGTATAAGTCAGAGTTATTGGACAATTCTTATGGCGCCTTTAAGTCTCCCTCCGATACTGTGCATGAGGAAGGAGTTCACATTGTTTTCTTTATTGATACTTGGGCCGAAGGTTCCTAGCGATGATATTGATATATTCTTATCTCCATTAATCAAAGAATGTAAAGATTTAGGGATAAAGGCATGATGACATTCGAATCTCATAAGGGTGAAGATTTCACACTTAAAGCAATGGTGATGTGGGCGATCCACGAACTTCCTACCTATGGGACCTTGTCCAGTTGTAATGTTCATGGTTATTATTGATGTCCCATAGCTGGGGAGGAAACTGAAGCCAGTTGTCTATAACATATTAGTAAGATGAGTTACACGGGTCATCGTAGATTTCTGCTAACTAGTCATCCTTTCAAGAACAACAAGTCTAACTTTTTGCCTATAGATCATGAGTGTAGGATGCCACGTGCTCAACTTTCTCGTCAGTAAATCGAGGAGAAGGCGATGGAAGTGTCTATGACTGTAGACAATAGTTACGTAGGCAAACACCCCATTTTTTAAACTAAAGCGTAAAGCTAGGGGTCATTCGAACTACCCTAATAGATCGAAGCCATTGTCCAGAGGAATTAATATTTTTTTATTTGTCGTAATGGAAATATCATCATGTACGAAATGTAATTGATGTGATGCACACAAAGATGAATGTTGTAGAACATCTAATATGAAATTATCAAGGTGGATCTTATTCCAAGTATGGAGAGTGGGCCCATTAAGATCTATAGGATATGAAAATAAAAATGAAACTCTAATTAAAAACCGATCCTACAACAGGAAGAATTTTGACCCCCGGATGCTTTCACTATAACTACCAGTGAGAAAAATATTGTTTTAGACACGTGTCTAATTTCAAAAATCCAACTAGTTATTTTAGTAATTTATGTAAGGTAGTAAGATACTATGCAAATGACCTGAAACAATGTTAGTCTCAAGATTGCCACATAATCATCCAATTAGTCCCTCCGCTATTTTGGCATTGCTTCTCTGAACACAAAGATATCCATTGGGAAATTATGTAGATCAGTTTGTGTTTTACCGTACTACGTGCAAAAGTGGTAAATAGAAGGCACATTAAAGCTGCAAAATCAACTTTAGCCAAGTGAAGCCCCGAGACTCTCATGCTGGTAATAGGCACGAATTCGAAAACAAGCACACATAGACTTGGAAATAAGCCTTTGGGGAGGGGGTATCCTTAACAGAACCCAAATGGCGCTACGAGTGAAAATAACACTTCATGTGTGTCCAACGAAACACGTATCAACCAGTTGCGCAACCACAAAACCCCCAGTTTGAGGATACGATTCGATTTCGAAAACAAACACTTAGGCTTGAAAATTTGTTGTAGGGGAGCGGGAAACCCGAGTGGAACCATGAGTATAAAGAACACCTCGTGCGCATCCAAAATAACATGTAGAACCTAGCCGCGTATTCGGGGGTCTACTGGTTTCAGAATAGGGTACAAATTCGAAAATAGGTACACTTAGGCTTGAAAAAGTGTCGTGGGGAGATAGACACCTCTAGAGGCACCAAACGACACCAATATTCGTACAAACACCTCGTGCATGTCCAATATAACATGTATCAACTGGATGCACAACCAAGGGGCTCCCAAGTTGAGGATAGGACAAATTCAGAAATAGGAACACTTTGTCTTGAAAATGTGCCGCGTGGGGTGAGTACCCCAGCGTCAGTATGAGTGGTATGAACACCTCGTGCGTATCCAACGTAATACTTAATATCTGACCGTATATCCATGGGAATAATGTTTGGAGTACAGGACACGAATTCGGAAATAGGCACACTTAGGTTTGAAAACGTGCGTGGGGGTGAGCACCTAGCTGCACCTAAAAGGGATAGTGAGTGTCACAATGCCTCGTGTGCGTCCAATGTAACACGTAGCAATCGGCCACTCATTCTTGGGACTCACGGTTTGAGGATAGGAAATGAATTCAAAAATAGGGACACTTAAGCCTGAAAACGTGCTACTGGGGGAGGGGCACCCCCTCAGCACTCAAATGGAACCGCAAGTGTCACAAACACCTCATGCCGATCTAATGTAACACATAGCACTACACCAAAAATGGCGATTGGTCACGGCCAAAATCCCTGACCAAAGCTATGGGTCACGGGCTTGGGCCGTGACCATTTCGGGCATGACCATTTTCGTGGGTCGCGGCCCAAGTCCGTGACCAAAAAATGGTCATGGTCGATAGGGGTCACGTCAGATGGTCGCGGACTTAGGTTGTGACCCATGTCGTGACGGGTCGCGGCCCTTATCCGTGACCCATAACCGTGACAAATTGGTCGCGGCCAAAGTCCGCGACTCACGACCGTGACAAACAAATAAAAAAAAAATTGGTCGCGGCCCTGATCCATGACCCACAACCATGACAAATTGGTCGCGGCCAAAGTCTGCGACTCATTACCATGACAAAAAAATTGGTCGCGGTCCTAATCCGTGACCCACAACCGTAACAAATTGGTCGCGGCCAAAGTCCGCGACCCACAACCGTGACAAAAAAAAATAAAAAAAATGGTCGCGGCCCAAGTCCGTGACCCACAACCGTGACGAAAAAAATGGTCGCGGACTTTGGCCGACCATTTTTATGCGTGACGAAAAAATAAAAATGGTCATGGACAAAGTCCATGACCATATTTAACTATAATTTTTAAAAAAATGTATTTTTTTGGTCGAATCCTAAAACTGGGGGTCATGCGAGTGCACCATCAGTTGCTATGATGTTTGACGCGTACGAGGTGTTACAAATATTTATTATTGGCAAAACAATAAAAAAATCACAAATTGCGAATCGAGAACGTTGTTTATAAACAAATATATATACAAACTTATAAATATTACACGTCTTAATAATTCACAGACCAAAAAAAAAAATTGGGCAGAGTTTCCTCTATTTTCTTGACATTCCAAAACCTGTAAATGTAAAACCTACTTATTATAAAGCCTGCACGGCCATAAAATTCAACAATCAAATTATAAAAGCCTACGCGGCCATAAAACTAAACAATAAAAGCCCGCATGGCTAACAAAATCCTGATTGTCCACAACATATAAACAATCTTCATGCTGTAGACCACTGCCTCCTTCGTTTGATCCGCGTGCAAAAATCCTACAAATGATAGGATACATAAAAAAAATATCAGTAACCAAGTAGTTTTACAAAAAAAATTAATCAAGCTGAAAAATTGCATATATGAGTTAAAATTATCAGTAACCAAGTAGAAATATACAAATTATCGTCGTATTCTCAAACCGGGAGTCCCGGGGCTGTGGGGTCAGTTCCTACGAGTTACGTTGGTCCTGTGGGAGATGTTGGCGCCACCCACAGCGCCGTTTGGGGGCTGTTTTGGATTTTCACCCTCTAACGCCATGTTTTTAAACCTAAGCCTAGAAATATGCAAATTACTGTCGTTTTCTCAATCCGGGAGTCTCGTGACTGCGTGGTCAGTTCCTACAAGTTACATTGGTCTCGTGGGAGGTAATGGTGCCACCCACGGGGCCGTTCGGGGGTTGTTTTGAGTTTTCACCCTCTAACGCCATATTTTTAAGCGTAAGTTTAGAAATATGCAAATTATCGTGGTATTCTCAAACCGGGAGACCCGCGGCTGCGGGGTCAGTTCCTACGAGTTACATTGGTCCCGTGGGAGGTGTTGGTGCCACCCACGAGGACGTTCGGGGGTTGTTTCGAGTTCTCACCCTCTAACGCCATGTTTTTAAGCCTAAGTCTAGAAATATGCAAATTATCGTCGTATTCTCAAATCAGGAGTCTCACGTCTGCGGGGTCAGTTCCTATGAGTTACATTGGTCCCGTGGGAGGTGTTGGTGCCACCCACGGAGCCATTAGAGGGTTGTTGTTAGTTTTCACCCTCTAATGCCATATTTTTAAGCCTAAGTCTAGAAATATACAAATTATCTCCGAATTCTCAAACCGGGAGTCCCGCGGCTCTGAGGTCAGTTCCGACGAGTTACATTGGTCCCGTGGGAGGTGTTGGTGCCACCCACGGGGCAGTTCGGGGATTGTTTCGGGTTTTCACACTCTAACGCCATGTTTTGCTTAAGTATAGAAATATGCAAATTACCGTCGTATTCTCAAATCGGAACTCCTGTGGCTGCGGGGTTAGTTCCTATGAGTTACATTGGTCCCGTGGGAGGTGTTGGTGCCACCCACGAGGACGTTCGGGGGTTGTTTTCAATTTTCACCCTTTAACGCCATGTTTTTAAGCCTAGGTGTAGAAATATGCAAATTACCGTCGTACTCTCAAACCGGGAGTCCTGCGGCTGCAGGGTCAGTTCCTATAGCAACTGGCTCTGTTGCCACGGTACTCTTAATTTTGAGGATAGGACACGAATTCGAAAACAAGAATACTTATGATCGAAAATGTGCTAATGGGGTGGTCTCCCCCAACGACACCCAAATAGCACCATTAGTGGCATTGACACCTCGTGTGCATCCAACGTAATAAGTAGCACCTGAACTCGCCGATCAAAATAAAAAAAATAGGCACACTTAGGCTTTAAAATGTTCCATGGGGGGCGAGAATCCCCAGTGGCACCCAAACGGCACCTTGAGTTTTACTAACACCTCATTTGCATCCAATGTAATACATGTAACTGATCACGCAACCGCTGGTCTCTTGGTTTATGGATATTACATGAATTAAAAAATAGGTACACATAGGCTTGAAAACATGTCACGAGGGTAGGCAGCCCCAACGACACCCAAATGGCACCGCAAGCGCTATGAACACTTCATGAACATCCAATATAACACGTAGCAACCAGCTTCATAGCTACAAGACTCCCAATATGACGATGGAACAAGAATTTTAAAAATGCAAACTAAGGCTTAAAAACGTGTCGTGAGGGGCCTAATACCCCCAGTGGAACCAAAACGGCATCACGAGTGGCATGAACACCTCGTACAGATCCAATGTAACACCTAGCAATCGACTGCATAACCGTGGGACTTCAAGTTTGAGGATAGGACAAGAATTCAAAAATGGTACACATACTCTTGAAAATGTTTCGCAGGGTGAGAACCAATAGTGGCACCCAAATGGTACCGCGAGTGGCACGAACACCTTGTGTGCATCCAGAATAACACGTAGCAATAAGAGGCACAACCACAAGACTCTTGCTTTGAACATAGTATAAGAATTCAAAATTAGGCACACTTAAGATTGAAAAAGTTTCGCCGAGGGCAGGCACCCCTACGTCCCCCAAAGGCATCACGAATGGCATGAACACCTCATGTGAATCGAACATAACATGTAGCAATTGGTCGTACAACCGCAAGACTCTCGATTTGAGGATAAGAAACGAATTCAAAACACAAGCACACTTATTTTTAAAAAGGTGCCGTGGGGGATAAAACCCCCAACAGGACCCAAACAGCACAGCGAGTGGCATGAAAAGCTCATGTGCACCTAACGTAACACGTATCAACTGGCTACGTAGCTGCGAACTCCTTGTTTGAGGATAGGACATAAATTGAAAAGCAAGCACACTTGGGCTTAAAAATGCGCAACGGTGGGTGGGCACCCCTAGTGGCACCCAACGGGCATTGCGAGTGGCATGATGACCTCGTGCGCATCAAGCGTAGCTTGTAGCAACATGTCGCACAACCATGGGACTCTCGGTATGAGGATCATACATAAATATGAAAACAAGCACACTTAGGCCTGAAAATGTTCCGCGGGGGGAACCACTAGTGGCGCCCAAATGGCGCCATGAGTGATATGAAAACCTCGTGCGCATCCAACGTAACACGTGGAAACTGGATGCATAGTCATGGGACTCCTACTTTGAGGATAGAAGACAAATTCAAAAATAGACACACTTAGCTTTTAAAAAATGCCGCGGGGGGAAGGGACCCGCAATGGCACAAAAATCTTGTGTAAATTCAACATAACATTTAATAACTGGGCACATATCTAGAGGACTCCCGGTTTGAGTATAGTATACGAATTCAAAAACAGGCACACTCAAGCTTGAAAATATGCCATGGGGGGCGGTACCCCTAGCAGCACCCAAATGGAACCGCAAGTGGAACGAACATCACGTGCGCATGAAACGTAACGTGTAGAAACTAGCCATGAAGTTACAGTACTCTTGGTTTGAGGATAAGACACGGATTCGAAAGCAAGAATAATTAGAGTTAAAAATGTGTCGCTGGCGGGGGGCACACCCAGTAGTACCCAAATGGCGCTGCGAGTGGGATTAACACCTCGTACGCGTCCAACGTAACACGTAGCAATTATTCATGTAGCCACATGACTTCTTATTTAAGGATAGGAGATGAATTATAAATGAACACACTTGGACTTGAGAACAAGACGCGAGGGAGGACACCCATAGTAACACCCTAACATCACCATGAGTGGCAAGAACACCTCATGCACATCTAATATAACATGTAGAAATCATCCGAGTAGCCATGGGACTCACGATTTGAGGATATGACACAAATTCAAAAATAGTCACACTCAAATGGGACCTCTAGTGGCATGCACACCTCGTGCACATCCAACATAACACATAGCAACCCACTGCACAGCCGTGGAATCCCGATTTCAGGAAAGGACACAAATTCAAAAACATTCACACTTAGACTTGAAAATGTGCCGTAGGGGGCGAATACCTCCACTGGTACCTAAATGTTAATGCGAGTGGCAAGAACACATCGTGAACATCCAATGTAACAATTAGAAATCTATTGTGTTGATAAGACCTGAATTTAAAAATAGGCACACTTCGGATTCAAAATGTATCGCAGGGTCGGGCACCCATAACGGCACTGCAAGTGATACGAACACCTCGTTCGCATCCAATGTAACATGTGGCAACCGAACACACGACTGCGAGACTCCCAGTTTGAGTACATTAAATGAATTCAAAAATAGGAACACTTAGTCTTGAAAACGTGCTGTGGGGAGACCTGAGAAGCACTCGAATGACATTAAAAGTGGAACAAACACCTCATGTGCATCCAACGTAACACGTAGAAACATACCGCACAACCGCGGGATTCCTGGTTTGATGATAGGACAAAAATCCAAAAACAGGCACACTTAGTCTTGAAAACTTGCCATGAGGGGGCCGACACCCCCATCAACACCCAAATGGCACCATGAATGGCATGAACACCTCGTGCACATCCAATGTAACTCTTAGCAACCGATTGCACGGTCGCAAAACTTGTAATTTGAGGGTAAGACAAGAATTAAAAATAGGCACACATAGGATTGAAAACGTGAAGTTGACTGGGCACCCCTAGTGACGCCCAAATGGCACCGCGAGTGGCATAAACACCTCGTGCACATCCAATGTAACACGTAGTAACCAGCGACACAACCGTGGGACTCCTAGTTTTAATATATGATCGTAGTTTGAAAGCATGCACACTTAGTGTTGAAAACATTTCATGGGGGGTGGGCATGCTAGCGGCTCCCAAATGGCATCGCGATTGGCATTAACACCTCGTGCAAATTCAACGTAATATTTAGCAACCAGACACACAATCGCAGGACTCCCAGTTTGAGGATAGGACACAAATTAAAAAATAGGCACATTTAGTCTTAAAAATGTGCATCGGGGGAACCCTAGTAGCACCCAAACGACACCACGAGTGGCACGAATACCTAGTGCGCATCCAATACAACACGTAGCAACCGACCATGAATCCATGAGAGCCCCATATTTGAGGATAGGAGACGAATTTAAAAACATGCAAACTTTGTCTTGAAAACATATCGCGAGGGGCTCGACACCCCCAGCGGTAATCAAACGACGCCACAATTGGAACGAACACCTCATACACATCCAACGTAACACGTAGCTATTGAATACACAATTGTGGGACTCACGACTTGAGGATAGGATACAAATTCAAAAATAGACACACTTAGTCTTGAAAAACATGTCGTAGGGAGGGCACCACCAGAAGCACCAAAATGGCACCACAAGTTGCAAGAACACCTCATGCGCATCTAATTTAATATATTGCAACCATGCACAGAGTCGTGGGAATCTCAGTTTGAAGATAGGATATGAATTCAAAAATAGTCACATTTAGGCTTGAAAAAGTTTCGCGAGGGGTGAGGCCCCAACAACACCGAAAGGCACCGCGAGTGGCACAAACACATCATGAAAATCCAATGTGACATATAGCAACCGGTCATGGAGCAAGGGGACTCCGAGTATGAGTATAGGACCCAAATTAAAAAATAGGCACACTTGGTCTTGAAAATATACCAGCGACAGCACCCCCAATGGCACCGCAAGTGGCACGAATAGCTCTTGCGCATTTAACGTAACGTGTAGCAACCAACTACGTAGTCACGGGTATATCCATTTAAGGATAGGACACAAGTTCAAAAATAGGTACACTTAGGTTTTAAAATGTGCCAGGGGGCACCATAGCGGTATCCAAACGACACTTTGAGTGGCACGAGCACCTCGTGCACATCCAGTGTAACACGTAGCAACTGGCCACATAGTCGTGGGACTCCCAGTATGAGGATATTACACAAATTCAAAAATAGGCACAATTAGGATTGAAAATATTTCCGGGGTGGGGTAGGGGGGGAGTACCCCAGTGTCACGAACACCAGTCGCGTAGCCGCAGGATTCCTAGTTTGAGGATAAGACATGAATTTGAAAACATGCTCATTTAGGCCTAAAAACTTACGAGGGAGGGGGGCACCCCCAGCGGCACCCAAATGGCACTACGAGTGACACGAACACCTCATTCGCATCCAACATAACACATAGCAATCGACTGCGTTGCCATGGGATCCTGATTTTAGTATAGGCCATGAATTCGAAAATGGGCACACTTAGGCTTAAAAACATGTCGCGAGGGGTGGGCACCATGGAGGCACCCAAATGTCATTTCAAGTGTAAAGAACACCTCGTGTATGTCCAACGTAACATATAGTAACCGAAAACGCTAATAGGAAACACATTTGAAAATTGGAACACTTAGGCTTCAAAACGTACCCAGGGGGAGCGCACACACGGCACTGAAATGACACTAAAAGTGGCACAAAAACTAGTTCTCATCAGATGTAACACATAGAAACCGACCGCATAGCCACGTGACTCCCGATTTGAGGTCAATACATGAATTCAAAAACAAGAATAATTAGGCTTAAAAACGTGCCCGAGGCACCCATAGTGCCACCCAAATGACATTATGAGTAGCACGAACGCCTCATGCACGTCGAACATAACATGTAGCAATTGACCTTGTAGCCAAGGGACTCCCAGTTTGAGGATAGGACACAAATTTAAAACATAATCATACATAGTCTTAAAAACTTGCTGGGGGCGAGACCCATTGAGTTACCCAAGAGAAACCATGAGTGGCACAAACACCTCGTGCTTATCGAATGTAAGATATAAAAATTAGTCGAGTGGCTGCGATTCTCCAGATTTGAGGGTAGGACAAAAATTCAAAAAACAAATACACTTAGTTCTTAAAACGTGCCACGGGGGGAGGGGGCTATCACCACCCGCGACACTCAAAAGTCATCGCGAGTGGAAAGAATACCTCGTGCACATCTGATAAAACATGTAGCACGCAAAATTCATCGCGAGTGGAAAGAATACCTCTCACGATGCCGTGGGACTCCCGATTTGAGGAGAGGACACGAATTCTAAAACAGACACACTTAGGCTTGAAAACATGCCATGGGGGGTAAAAACCTCCCGCAAAACCAAAATGTCACCTCGTGTGGTAAGAACACCTTGTAAATGTCTAACATAACACGTTGCAACTTACCGCACATCTTTGGGGCTCCCGATTTGAGGATATGACATTAATTCGAAAATAGGCACACTTAAGCTTGAAAACGTGTTGCGGGGGCGGGCACCCATAACAGCACCCAATTTGCACTGTGAGTGGAAAGAACACCTCTTTCACATCCAACGTAACATGTAGCAACTAGTTTCCTAGCCGAGGGGATCTCAGTTTAAAGGTAGGACACAAATTAAAAAATAGGCACACTTGGGCTTGAAAACGTGCCATGGGGGCGGGCACACGCAACGGAACCCAAATGGCACTGCGAGTGGCACGAACACCTCATGAGAATCTAAAGTAAAATGTAGCAACCGGTCATGAAGCCGTGGGACTGACGATTTGAGGATAGGACACGAATTCAAAAATAGGCACACTCAGGATTAAAAACATGCCACGAGTGGAGGCACCCCGGTGCCACTAAAATGGCCCCGTGGGGGGGGGGGGGGGGGTTAACAACTCATGCGTATCTAATGTAACATGCAGTAACTGGACGTATAACCATGGGATTCCTGGTTTGAGGATATGACACAAATTCGAAAGCAGGCACATTTATGATTGAAAATGTGTCGGGGGTGGATGAGCACCTCTAACGGCATTCAAGCGGCACCGTGAGAGGTACGAACACTTCGTATGCGTCCAATGTAATATGTGGAAACTGGTTACGTAGCCTCAAGACTCCCAATTTATTGATAGGACATGAATTCAAAAACAGGCACACTTTTGCTTGAAAACGTGACATCGGGGGGAGGGCACCTCAAGAGGCACCAAAACCACACCGAAAGTAGCATGAGCACCTCATGCGCATCCAAGGCAACATGTAGTAACTGGTTGTGTAGCAGTTGGACTCCAAATTTGAGGATATGATATGAATTTGAAAATAGTCACACTTAGGCTTGAAAAAATGTCATCGGGGCGTTGGGGGGGGGGGGGGGGGGGGGGAGGTGGGCCGACACCTCTGTTGTTAGCATCATCAGATTCGGTTCAATACTGACCTAGATAGATATGTATCAGGGTTTTGAATTGAAATATTCAATATATCGTATGTATGGGGAACATATCGCCAGTCAATTTATAACTCGGGTGACTCGTGATTCACTCGCAATTCTCTCTGTCCGGGTCGGGAAGGTTTTTTTTTCGTAGATGGGTTTAAAAAACATAAAAAACAATTTATTTTTTTTTCTTGTTAAAAATGACTAGACTAATGTTTAAAGACTTTAAAACCCATAAAGGAAGAAAATTCTAGGTATAAAAGGTCCCTTTCCAACTTTTCTTATGCTCCACACCATTAATAGTTTGTCCACCACATTGCTGCAAGACTTTCTTATCTTTTTCTTCATGTTTTTGGCAGATTGTCTTCAACCCTGAAAATGAAAGAGTTTATGGATCCCCGGATTTTAAACAATCTTCAATTAAAATCACAAACATGTAATTTCCTTTATATTTATAAACTCAAGTTGATATGCGGAAGCGTTATAAAGGAGGTGATGGTTCAACAAAAGAACAACAACAGTTTTAATTAATCTCAAGTCCTAGAATTTGCCTAAGTCATCATTAACAATTATTCAAAGTTAGGCGAAACCATATTAATGCAAGTGACTTGAATAAACCAAATTTTATCCAATATTAAATTAAATCCCAAATTAAATGTGTGTGCAAATTAAACCGAATTTTATCTTGAAATGAACCTAAAGCATGCGTTCTAAATGATGTGCAAGATAAGATAAACAAAGTCACACAACACCGCGATATACGAGGAAAAACCCACTAACGGGAAAAAACCTCGGGACGGCCCTAGCCTCAAATCCACTAAAAACGGTATTACAAAATACAAGACAAAAGACTTACTTCCTAAACTCGAACCCTCTCAAGCCGTGACGCGGCTTCTTGTATCGACCTCCAATTAGCGGATAACCAACGGAGCTCCACCGTGGTCTCGGAATACACCGATAGGACTTTAAACGGACACCGTCACCCGAACATGGAGCCTTTATCCAAACGGGTAGAATCTCAACAAAAGTCTTCTTTGTGATGGGGTGTAGAAGCAAACCCGAAACGTCTCTTGAATTCGGTAGAGAAAACGGGTGCCAAAAACTCCAAGTAAAGATATGTATATATAGAACTTGGATAAACAACTATTGGGTGTAAACTAGAGTGTGTATGAATTTTTCTTTAGAAATTGACACTCAAAACATGAACATTTTCCCTAAAAAGATTAGCTCTCAAACTCTCTCTAAGAGATGGATATGAAATGGAAAAGTTGTCTTGGAAAATGTGTTTCCCGCACATGATAATGCATGAAAAAGTTGGTTGAAAACCAAGTGGAGAAGTGGGGAAAAAACTGTCAAAAACTGTTGAAAACCGTTCCCACCTGACGTCTCGTTCGAACGAACTTGACTCTCGTTTGAACGAGACTTCTAACGAGCGACCAGCCTGGGCTCGTTAGAATCTCGTTAGATATCTCGTTAGAACGAAAACTCGTTCGAACGACATATCGAACGACATATCGAACGACTGACCAGATTAGGGTCGTTGGCAAACTCGTTCGAACGAACCTGGTTCGAACGACAAAACTCGTTCGAACGAAATCTGGTTCGAACGAAAAAACTCGTTCGAACGACATTTCTAACGAACGTCCAGAAAGTTTGTAAAATTCGATTTTGGCCCAGAAACTTTTATAAACTTTTATATACTTATTTTTTAAGTTTCTAATTGATTCTTTCTGAAAAATAAAATGCAGTTTTTATTATCCTAACACCCAATACAAATTGTTCCAAGCTCCTATATACATATAAATACATTCATACCTTGGGAGCATGGAACCTAAGTTGATGACGTACAAACGAGGCACATAAATGATGGCATGTTGATGATGCTTTATACTCTTTGCCTCTACGTCTTCAACAAACACTTCATAGGTCTTGAATATTACAATTAAATAAAATCCTATGAATAAATGTTTTTGTCCGGAATTGAGCCAAAACTATATATGGACTCAATTGGAAATTTGTGTCCTTACAAATCTCCCCCTTTGGCTATTCCGGGACAAAAACGAAACAAAAATCCTAAAGGGCCGTCAAGCTCTACTAGACTCAAAACATAACCCGCCCAATCTTGACTCAACCCAAGGATCAAACTCTTTGCCATAGAAAGATGCCGGTTTAGAATAATTCCTGCACACTTAAGCAAACTCATCAAATGCATAGGGAATATCAAAATATTAAATGCAATTAATTAATTACTCCCCCTAAATTAATTCTCCCTTTAAACACAAACACATGACCTACTTAGAAAGACGTCTCCCCCTAAGATAAATCTCCCCCAAACGAAGATACGATAATAATAGGATTAGATACCATTTCTCCCCCTATCATCATTCTCCCCCTTTTTGTTCGGGAATAGGCAATGGATAAAGAACTAATAAACCGCAGGTGAAAGCTTAAAGTGTTAAGACATGAAAGCATATGGGCAATTAAAAGCAAGGCAAAGATAAACGAATATCATATATATAGACATTAGAAATATACCAATATAGAACTTGCATATATATAGATATAAACACACACATGACACAAAATACAATAAGTTTACACACTCGTATGGCAAAAATGTGTCATATGGAAACGGAGGTGTAGGGGTGTGAACTAGCAACAATTAAATTTAGACCCAAACACTTAGGAAACGTTCACGGAGTTCTCATTTGATTGCAAACTTCATCACAGTTAAATATAACCTCATGTGACAATATAAGGATTGAACTCAATGAACAAACATACACAATGCATACAAGCCTAGCATGATGATGATTCTACAAATCAAATAGAGTCATGACATTAAAGACAACTAGGATAAACGGACATTGTGCAAACCGTTGATATACCATCCAATTCTCCCTCAATGAGCATATATATTCTTTTGTTTGTGAATGAATATATCAAACAAACATAGGCCTTGGCAATTGCTTTTTGTATAATGCCAAATATTCTGTTTTTAGGCCTTTGGATCACGTATTTCTTTTAGATCCAATCAACGGTGGCTTACTATCGCAAAGGACTTAATTCATCCTTTCGGAGCCCTTCCCCGTGCATATATGAATTTATCATGTTTTCATTTTTCGCACAAATCTCACATGCAACGGATTTTGACATGCACTAGTCCTCCTAGGTCATAGGTATGTAGATGACTAGATTGATAGGAGAACACTTCAAAAAGCTCAAATATAACATGTGACATTAAGATTTCAAAAGAGCTCGTGCATGTGTGAATAGAGGCATATAGAAATAGAATCCATTTAAACAATACAAAATCCAACTACTCCATATAAAACATGGTAAAGAACATTTTAAGGATTGAAAGTCTAAACCAAAAGTTCTAGCCACATGGAAGCGTAAACGATAGGATTCAAACACAAATATATGCCACATAAAGTGTGTCAAACAAAAATACACACAAAAATAAAATCTTTTTTGAGTTTTTAACATTTTTAATCAAAAATAAATATTTACTCAAAAGGACAAACAAAAATCATTTGTATTTTTCATTAAGCTTAAATGAAATAAATAAAACACAAATGATAAACAAAAATCTTTTTATATTATGCAGTCGATTCAAACACAAAATATAATACAAAAAGATAAACAAGTCATAATTTCTAGCATGTGATATGAAATAAGGCAATGACTAGAAAATGACTAAACAAGCATACAATTAGCATATGAATATGGCATGAAGTACAATCGCTAAAGTATGCAAACACTAACACATTTATCCTTTAGATTTAGCAAAGGAGGAAGAATGTGAAAGTAAATGAGAATCAAAATCCCTATTTTGTAAGGCAACCAAGTCGGATTTCCTAACCCAAATAAATGAAGAATTACTATCTTGGGGTGTAGGAACATTAGCTATCGTGGTTACTTTACTATGGGATTTTCTAGGAATTCGTTTAAGGTCTAAACAAAATTGCCTAAGATGACCTTTTCGACCACAATGTGTACAAGTAAGAACATGTCGAAAAGATTTATCTAAGGAGTGATCATTAAATTCATTCCTAGAAGATTCTCCTAAAACATCGGTTTTGACTTTAGGGTTAAATTCATTAAAAGTATTGAAGCCTAAACCAAAAGTGTCATTTTTAATTTGGACCGTTCCTAACATTTTATCAAGTTTTTCCGAACGACATTCCAAATCAAATTTGACATTACTAGAATCTTTTAATTTATTTTCCAATTCTACAATGTTAGATTCTAGTAAAAAATTACTCTCTTCAAAAGCAAGAAGCTCCTTTTTCAAGGATTCCATTAAACCCCTAAGGCTATCTCTCTCGCCTTCTACGTATTCTAGCTTCTCTCGAAGAGTCCTCTCTTGTGTCCTAAGGTCTTCTATTAAGGCACTTTCATCAACGACCTTGACACTCTTTCTTAAACAAGCTTCTAACTTCAAATTAGTTCTTTTCAAATTAATAGATTCTTTATATAATTCATGAAAAGCATTTTGAAGTTCACTCTCATCAACCTCTTCTTCATTTTCACTATTTTTTTCTTCTTCACTCTCACTATCATCAAAAATAAGAGAATCATGTACAACGACCTTGGAAGTGGCATGTGCTATAATTTCATCATTCGATGAGTTCTCATCATCACTCACATGTCTAGCCATAAAAGCCACAAAATTTTTCTTAGTGGGGGAATCGGGCTTCTCTTCCTTATCACTATCACTAAGGGTTGCATTATATGAAACGGGTCGTTTACCCTCTTTCCTTAGTTTAGTGGGGCACTCAAAAGCCCTATGGCCATAACCTTCACAACCAAAACATTTATTAGACTCGTCCCTATCTAAATTTTCATTACTAGGTTTAGGGATAGGTTCGGCTTTAGAAAACTTCTCACTTTTATCATGTTTAGAAGTATCAAATTTCTTAAAATCATTTTTAACTTTATCTTTGTTAAATTTAAGAAATTTTCTAAATTTACGAGCAAACAAAGCCATATCTTCCGAGTCACTATCGCTATCGCTCTCTACAACTTGTTTAACCTCTTTTCGGGCTTTTAAAGCAACGCCCTTTTCAATTTTCATATCATTTTTAGAGGAAAACATATCTAGTTCATAGGTTTGTAAATCACCTACAAGCTCTTCTAATTTTGTAGAGGCTAAAGTGGGTAAAGAATTTAAAACGGTCACCTTAGGAATAAATCTATCGGGTAGGGACCTTAAAATTTTCTTTACAACACGGTCGTCAGGTATTTTCTCTCCCAAGTTAAAGGATGAATTAACAATATCTGAAAGTCTAGCATAAAATTTATCAAAAGTTTCTTTTTCATCCATTTTGATAGTTTCAAATTGAGTGGTGAGGTTTTGAAGTTTAGAAGCTTTAACGACACTAGTTCCTTCATGAGTTATTTGTAAAATATCCCAAGCTTCTTTAGCGGTTTCACACGTCATAATACGTCGGAATTCATCCGGTGCGACAGCGCTAAATAAGGCATTTAAACCACGGAAATTAAAGTTGGCAAGTTTAAACTCATTTTCAGTCCATCTATCGACGGGTTTTAAAACACGTTCATTTTCAATAAGATGAGTTGGTGGGGAATACCCGTTAATAACATACATCCAAACTCTCTCGTCGATAGATTTTAGTGCCGATCTCATTCGCGCTTTCCAATACGCGTAGTTAGAACCATCAAAAATAGGAAATTTTGAAAATGGGGAAAAATCCATTTTAGCCAAAAATTAAGGATCTTTAACGAAATAATTTATCATTTTTGGCTCTGATACCAATTTGAAAATGAAAGAGTTTATGGATCCCCGGATTTTAAACAATCTTCAATTAAAATCACAAACATGTAATTTCCTTTATATTTATAAACTCAAGTTGATATGCGGAAGCGTTATAAAGGAGGTGATGGTTCAACAAAAGAACAACAACAGTTTTAATTAATCTCAAGTCCTAGAATTTGCCTAAGTCATCATTAACAATTATTCAAAGTTAGGCGAAACCATATTAATGCAAGTGACTTGAATAAACCAAATTTTATCCAATATTAAATTAAATCCCAAATTAAATGTGTGTGCAAATTAAACCGAATTTTATCTTGAAATGAACCTAAAGCATGCGTTCTAAATGATGTGCAAGATAAGATAAACAAAGTCACACAACACCGCGATATACGAGGAAAAACCCACTAACGGGAAAAAACCTCGGGACGGCCCTAGCCTCAAATCCACTAAAAACGGTATTACAAAATACAAGACAAAAGACTTACTTCCTAAACTCGAACCCTCTCAAGCCGTGACGCGGCTTCTTGTATCGACCTCCAATTAGCGGATAACCAACGGAGCTCCACCGTGGTCTCGGAATACACCGATAGGACTTTAAACGGACACCGTCACCCGAACATGGAGCCTTTCTCCAAACGGGTAGAATCTCAACAAAAGTCTTCTTTGTGATGGGGTGTAGAAGCAAACCCGAAACGTCTCTTAAATTCGGTAGAGAAAACCGGTGCCAAAAACTCCAAGTAAAGATATGTATATATGGAACTTGGATAAACAACTATTGGGTGTAAACTAGAGTGTGTATGAATTTTTCTTTAGAAATTGACACTCAAAACATGAACATTTTCCCTAAAAAGATAAGCTCTCAAACTCTCTTTAAGAGATGGATATGAAATGGAAAAGTTGTCTTGGAAAATGTGTTTCCCGCACATGATAATGCATGAAAAAGTTGGTTGAAAACCAAGTGGAGAAGTGGGGAAAAAACTGTCAAAAACTGCTGAAAACCGTTCCCGCCTGACGTCTCGTTCGAACGAACTTGACTCTCGTTCGAACGAGACTTCTAACGAGCGACCAGCCTGGGCTCGTTAGATATCTCGTTAGAACGAAAACTCGTTCGAACGACATATCGAACGACTGACCAGATTAGGGTCATTGGCAAACTCGTTCGAACGAACCTGGTTCGAACGACAAAACTCGTTCGAACGAAATCTGGTTCGAACGAAAAAACTCGTTCGAACGACATTTCTAACGAACGTCCAGAAAGTTTGTAAAATTCGATTTTGGCCCTGAAACTTTTATAAACTTTTATATACTTATTTTTTAAGTTTCTAATTGATTCTTTCTGAAAAATAAAATGCAGTTTTTATTATCCTAACACCCAATACAAATTGTTCCAAGCTCCTATATACATATAAATACATTCATACCTTGGGAGCATGGAACCTAAGTTGATGACGTACAAACGAGGCACATAAATTACGGCATGTTGATGATGCTTTATACTCTTTGCCGCTACGTCTTCAACAAACACTTCATAGGTCTTGAATATTACAATTAAATAAAATCCTATGAATAAATGTTTTTGTCCGGAATTGAGCCAAAACTATATATGGACTCAATTGGAAATTTGTGTCCTTACAAATCCTATTTAATATCATTTATTTTGGTACTTTGTTAAGTATCCTACTTTATTTATTTATTATTTCTCACTTTCTCAACCTATTCAATGTCTTCCTACTTATTTATTAAGTTGTCTTCTTTTATTTATTCTTTTTGTAGCTTTGATATTTTATATTTCTGATTTATTTATTTAACAAATTACTAAAAAAAAGAGAAATATTGTGGTTTCCCCCTCATGGGATTATTGTCAAACGATGAATGATAACAGATTGAATTTAAGACGTAATCTTTGTAAGGATCTAAAATGGGGGGGTATTTTTAGAATGAAACACCATCTTGCCAATAAGAGGAAAGATGCAAAAAAGTGTATGCAATGCCCTGAGGATGTTAGAAAAAAATTTGGAAATATTTTAGGAGTAAATGAGGATGATTATAATGATGAAGGTGTGCCACAAAATGAGGGTGAAGAGGAGTCTAAAGTTACAATTTTTTTTAAAAAAGAGAACAAAACTATGGATTCATATGTCACTAAAGGGAAGAGAAAACAAGGTGTTGTAAAACAAACAACTGTAAATGAAATGTTAGAAAAGAGGGGCCCAGTCATTAGTGACATTTGCAGGTTGTTTTATGGAAATGGTATAGATTTTAATATAGTTAAAGCCCATTGTTTACAAAGATGGTAAAATCAATGTGTGATTCTGGGAAGGTGCTAAAGCCCTCGTCTTACTATGAGACAAGAGTTATTTACTTAAAAAAGGAAGTTGAAAATGTGGATAGGGAAGTCAATAGAGGATTCCACCAAACCTTAGAGAGCACGTATCCAGATGTTGAGAGCAAAATTACAATTGCTAAACAACTTGAGAAATTTCATTGGGCAGAAGGGTCATTCGGGGTGAGCATGGCAATATTAAGAAGAGATGAGAAAAAACCAAGTAATTAGTTGCCTTTTTGCCTCATTTTACCCCTGTTTTGCCCTATTTTTATTGCTATTTTTGGGCAACAGTTTGTTTCTTATTCTTCCTCATTTACCCCTGCTTTGGACACTATTAATATCTATTTTAGGGAAACTATTTGTTTCTACTTTGAGGTAGCAATATGGTGCTATTTTTACCGCATTTTACCCCTATTTAGCCACAAAAATTAGCTTTTGTTTTGGGAAGCAATTTCATGCTATTGAAGCCTTATTTTGACCATGTTTTGGCCATTTTATGTTTTTTTTCGCTTATTTATGTTTTTTTTTCATTATTTTGGCCTATTTATTCTAGGCACCTGGTAGGAATATTAGGGAGAAGAGTGCAAGGACCTCCAATGGTCGGTAATAAGAGTGCTAAGCCTCACTTGTAGTGCCACGGGAGGTGAACGAAATTGGAGCTCGTTTGTCCACGTGCATTCATAGAAAATGAATCTTTTGGAGCAACAAATATTGAATATTCTTGTCTTTATCAAGTACAACATTCAATTTGAAATGAGACTATTGAAATGACATCAAAGGGGTGAGACATATTATCCAATTGGTCTATCGAATATGGATTACATTAATGAATGGATAATCGAGAATGAAGATCCATGTCTTTTTGAATACCACTCATGGAGAATGAAGATGTGCATGAGTCCTTTCAAGAGGAAGGTAGTCATACTAACAAACGAAAGCGAGGTATGGCTTTTTAGTATATTTATTTCAGAATTATTAACAAAAAGTAACTATTTTACTTCAAGATGAAGTAATTAATGTATATTTCTGCATGTTTTTTCCATATTAGGCCAAGGAACATGAATGTTAGGAGGAAAGAAAAATCGATTTGTATTGATGAAGATGATATTGAAGTTATTGGTGATGATGATGATGATGAAGAGAACGAAATAGAATATGAGAAAATCGTTATAGATGATGATGATGATGAAGACGACAATCATATTGAACTAAACATTGATGATGACGATGACGATGATTTTGGAATAATTAGAGGAGTGATGAAGATGACAAATTTATTGGATATATTTTGAATTTTAGTTATTCTATTTTGGATACTATTAAGGTATTATGATCATAGTTGAGAAGGAAACCATAAGGATACCTTAAGAGTTACTTAGTAAATTTAAATATGGCTTGCAGATTCTCTTTTTGATATAACTTGTGGAGAAATTAGAAGTTTGAATCGTATTATGTTATATAATTGATAGTAAAGTGTTATATATATATGTGTGTGTGTGTGTGCGTGTTTAATTTTTACAATGTCATTTATTTATTGTGTTGTGTTATTGATACGTATCGTGATACGATTCATGATACACAAGATTTTCGATACACGATACATATTAAAATTCAACAACTATTTAGGGTACCCCAAGTAGCACCGAAATAGCACCGCAAATGGATGAACACCTCGTGAACATCCAACGTAACATGTAGTAACTGGTCAAGCATCCGTACATTCTTGATTTGAGGATACGACATGAATTCAAATATAAGCACAGTCAGGCTTGAAAATGTCGGGGGTGGGGCTGGGCACCTCTGTCATTAGTATCGTCTGATTCGATTCAATACTGTCCTAAATAGATATGTATCAGGTCTTTGAATAAAAATCTTCAATATATCGTATGTATCGGGTATGATATATGACTCGGGTGACTCGAGATTCTCTCTATCCGGGTTGGGAAGGGTTTTTTCCGTAGACGGGTTTAAAAAACATTAAAAAAATATTTTTTTTTCTTCCCAAAAATTACTAGAATAATGTTTAAATACTTTAAAACCCATGATGGATGAAAACCCTAGGAATAAAAGGTCCCTTACTCACTTTTCTTGTGCTCACCACCATTAATAGTCTGTCCACCTCTTTGTAACAAGACTTGCTTGTTTTTTACTTCAAGTTTTTCCAGAGAAGGTTCAACCCAATTTAATATCCTTTGTTTTGTTGCTTTCTTAAGTAGACTACTTTATTTATATATTGTTTCTCACTTTCATAACCTATTCAATGTCTTCCTAGTTATGTATTAAGTTGTTTTTATTTACTTATTATTTTTGTAGCTTTGATCTTTAATATTTCCTCTTTATTTATTTAGGAATTAACTGAAAAAGAGAAATATTTTGGTTGAACCCTCATGGGATTATTGTGAAAAGGTTAATGATAATAGATTGCATTTAAGATGTAATTTTTGTAAGGATGCAAAATGGGTTGGTATTTTTAAAATGAAACACCATCTTACCAGTATGGGAAAAGATGCAAAAAAGTGTTTGTAAATCCTCAAAGAGGTTGGAAAAAAATTTGCAAACATTTTAGGAGTAAATGAGGATGATTATAATGAAGAAGGTGGGCAAAAAAATGAGGGTGAAGAGGAGTTTGAAGATGAGAAAAAATTCAAAAAAGTTAAGTTAACGATGGATGATTAGGTCATTAAAGGGAAGAGAAAACAAGGTATTGTAAAACAAACAACTATAATTACAATGTTAAAAAAGTGGGGCATGGTCATTTGTCACATTTACATGTTATTTTATGAAATGGTATAGATTTTAATGTAGTAAAAAGCCCATTGTTTAGAAAGATGGTAAAATAAATTGGTGATTTTGGGAAGGGGCTAAAGTCTCCATCTTAGCATGAGATAAGATTTACTTACATAAATAAGGAAGTTGAAAATGCGGATAGGGAAGTCAAGAGAGGATTGTACTAAACCATAGAGAAAATATATTCGGACGTTGAGAGCAAAATTGCAATTGCTGAACAAATTAAGAAATTTCACCGGACAGAAGGGTCATTCGGGGTGAGCATGACCATCTTGACAAGAGATGAGACATAACTTTGAAATTAGTTGCCCTTTTGCCTCATTTTGCCCCTATTTTGGCCTATTTTTATTGCTATTTTGGGTAGGACTTTGCTGCTTATTTTTTTCTCATTTTCCCCATGTTTTGGCCACTATTAATCTCTGTTTTGGAGTAGCAATTTGCTGTTATTTTGGGGCAGCAATATGGTGCTATTTTTACCTCATTTTGCCCCTATTTTGGTCGTAGAAATTAGCTTCTGTTTTGAGATGCAATTTCATGCTATTGAAGCCTCATTTTGTCCCTATTTTGGCCATTTTATATTTTTGTTTTTTGGACTCTTATTTATGTTTTTTTCATTATTTTTCCCTATTTATTCTAGGCATAAGTTGGGAAAATTACAAAGAAGTGTGCAAGGAAATACAACGGTTGGCAATAAGAGTGCTAAGCCTCACTTGTAGTGGCACGAGAAGTGAGTGAAATTGGAGCTCATTTGGCTATGTGCATTGAAAGAATAGGAATAATTTGGAGCAAAAAAGATTGAAAACTCTTATATTTATTAAGTGCAACATTCAACTTGATATGAGACTATTGAAGTGACAATAAATGGGTGAGACATATGATCCAATTTGTCTATTGAATATTGATTCCTTCGATGAATGGATAATTGAGAATGAAAATCCATGTCTTCCCGAAGACCACTCATAGTTGAATGTGCATGAATGTATCCAAGAGGAAAGAAGTAGTACTAACAAACAAAAGTGAGATATGGTTGTTTAATATATATTTTTTTGGAATTGTTAACAAAAGTAACTAGTTTATATCAAGATGAAGGAATTAATGTATATTCTTTCATTTTTTCATATAGGACCAAGGAATTTGAATGCCAGGAGGAAAGGAAAATAGATTCGTGTTGATGAATATGATATTGAAGTTATTTATCATGATGAGGAGGATGAGGATGAAAGAGGAAAAGAGAGAATCGTTGTAGATGATGATGATGAAGACGATTATGATAATGAACTAAACATTGATGATGATGAAGATGATGATGCTGATGCTGATGGTGCTAATGATGACGATGAGGATGATTTAGGAATAATTAGAGGAATGATGAAGATGATCACTTTATTAGATATATTTTGGATCTTAGTTATTATTTTTTTGATAATATTAAGGTATTATCATCATTGCTGAGGATGACACCATGGAGATACCTTAATAGTTACTTCGTAAATTAAAATATGGCTTGTGGATTCTCTTTTTTATATGACTTGTAGAGAAGTTGGATGTTTAAATCATATTATGTTATATAATTGATTGTAAAGTTTTTTTATATATATATATTTTTATTTATTACTATTTTATTTATATTTTGTGCCACATCTTACGAAACTTGTTGTGATACGATTCACGATACACGTGATTTTTGATACACGGGACGTATCATGATTCAACAACTATGGATGGTACCCCCCACAACACCCAAACGACACTGCGAGTGGCATTAACATCACGTGTGTGGACAACATAAGACCTAGCGACCAACCATAGAGCCGTGACACTCCCTATTTGAGGATAGGAAACGAATGCAAAAAAAAGTCACACTTAGGGTTGAAAACGCGCAGTGGGGGGCGGGCATCTCTAGCAACACCCCAGGGGAACCGTGAGTGGTAAGAACACCTCATACCCATACAACGTTACACGTAGCAACCAATCAAACAGTTCTGTAGGACTTTCGATTTGAGGATAGGACACAAATTCTAAAACAAGCACACTTAGGCTTGAAAATGTGCTGCGGTGGTAGAGGAATCCCACCAACACTGCGAGTGGCACGAACAACTCGTGCACATCTAATGTAACACGTAGCATCCGACCATGAAGTCGTAGGAATATTTTTCCGGGGACAGGACATGAATTCAAAAATAGTCACATTAGGCTTCAAAACGTGCCATGGGGAGGCGGGCACCCCCAGCGGCACCAAAACGGCACCGCGCGTGGCACAAACACATCGTGAGCATTCAAGGCAACATATAGAAATTGACCGCGCAGTCGTGGAACTCATGGTTTGAGGATAGGACATGAAATCGAAGACTGACAAACCTAGGATTGAAAACATGTTGTGGGGGGAGGGGGCGCGAACTCGTAACGGCACCCTTGTGGCACTGCAAATGGAATGAACACCTCAAGTGCATCCAATATAACAAGTAGAAATATTTTGTGCAACTGTGGGACTCTTGGTTTGAGGATAGGACACAAATTCGAAAATAGGCACGTTTAGACATGAAAACGTGTTGGGGGTGTGGGGTGGGCATCCTAGAGGCACCGCGAGTGGCACTAACACCTCGTTCGCATCCAACATTATACGTAGAAATCGATTGCGCAGTCGCGAGACTCCTTATTTAAGGATATGACACGAATTTGAAAAAAAAAGCACTTTTTCTTGAAAATGTGTGCGGGGGAGGGGGGGACCTGATCACCCATACAGCACCGCGAGTATGTAACATGTGACAACTGACCGTGTAGTTGTTGGAGTCTTGGTGTTAGAATAGGACACAAATTCAAAAGAAAGAACATTTAGGTTTCAAAACATACTGCGGGGTGCCGAGCACCTCGATCGGCACCGCGAGTGGAAGAAACACCTCGTGCATGACCAACGTAACACATAGCAACCGACTGTGAAGCCGCTGGACACTCGTCTTGAGAAAGGAATACGATTCCAAAACAAGCATACTTAGTCTTGAAATTGTTTTGGGGGAGGGAAGGTACCTCCAACGACACCACGAAGTGCATGAATGCCTCGTTCTCAAGAACTTAACATGTATCAAATGGTCACGCTAACATGGGTCTCTCGGTTTGAGAATAGGACACGTACCCAAAAATAGGTACACTTAAGCTTAAAATGTGCTGCGTGCGGGGAGGGGGGGGGGAGGGGGAACCCAGTGGCATTCCAATGACTCCGTGACGCATCCAACATTACACGTAGTAACTAGACGGACCGATCGTGAGACTACTGCTTTGAGGATAGGACACGAATTCTAAAATAGGAACACATAGGCTAAAAATAAGTTGCGGGGGCTGGTCACCCCAAGCAGCACCCCAGCGAAACCACGAGTGGGACGAGCATCTCATACGGATCCAACATAAAATTTAGCAATCGATCGTGCAACACGGGACTTCTAATTTGAGGATAGGGCACAAATTCAAAAATCGGCACACTTAGGTTTGAAAAAGTGTTATGGGGGGGGAACCACCCTAGCCGCACCGCGAGTGGCACGAACACCTCATGCGCATCCAACGTAACACGTAGCAATTGTCCGAGCAATCGCGGGACCCACGATTTGAGTTTAGGACATGAATGTGAAAATAGGAAAAATTAGGCTTGAAATTTTTTCATAGGGTGACAAACACACCCATCGGAACCTAAACGACACCACGAGTGGCAAAAATATGTCATGTACTTCCATCATAACCAAAGAAACCGATCACAAAGTCGTGGGACTCCCATTTTGAGGAAAGGTTACAAATTCCAAAATAGGCACACTCTGGCTTGAAAATGTGTCACGGGGGGTTGGAACCCTCAGTGGCACCCAAATAGAATCATGAGTCGTTCAAACACCTATTGTATGTCCAACATAATGCATAGCAACTGACTGCTCAACCGCGAGACACTAGGTTTGAGGTAGGATACAAATTTGAAAACAGGTACACATAGGATTGAAAACATTTCCATAGGGGGAGGGCACCACCATAGGCACCCAAACGGCCCCCGCTAGTGAAACTAACACCTCGTGCTCATCCAACGTGACACGTAGTAATCGGACTTGAAGCCATGGAACTATCAATTTTAGCATAGGACATGAATTTAAAAACAAGCACACATAGGCACAAAAACGTGTAGGGGTGGTTCCCAAACAACATCGCAAGTAGCGCGAGAACCTTATGCACTACCAACGTAACACGTAACTATCGATTTAGCTCCCTAAGGACTTCTATTTTTGTAATAGGACACGAATTCGAAAGCACCCTCACTTACGCTTGAAAACATACCACAAGGGGGAGGGGGACTTCCAATGGCTCCCAAACTGCCCTTTGAGTGGAACGAACACCTCGTGTGCGTCCAATGTAACACTTTGTAATCGACCGTGAAGCTGCGAGTCTACTAGTTTGATGACCGAACATGAATTCAAAAATAGGTATTGCGGGGGTTGCACCCCCAGTGGCACCACGAGTGGAAGAAACACCTCATGCACGTTCGACATAAGACATAGCAATAGGTTGCACAGTCGTGGGACTCCCGTTTTGAGGATAGGTGAAAAATTTGAAAACATACACACTTAGTTCGAACACCTCGTGCACGTCTAACGTAACACGTAGTAACTGGTCGCATAGTCACGACACTCCCGATTTGAGGATAGGATACGAATTTGAAAATAGGCACACTCAGACATGAAAATGTGCCACTGGAAGTGGGAACCCAAAGTGCCACCATAACATCACCACTAGTGGCACGAAAACCTCGTGCACATCCAATGTAACACGTATCAACCACTCGCACAGTCGCGGGACTCACAGTTTTATAATAGGACACAAATTCAAAAATAAGGAAACTTAGGCTTGAAACGTGGTAGAGGGTACTCCCAATAGCAGTGAAACGACATCGCAAGTGGCATGAAAAGCTCTTGCACATACAACGTGACACGTACCAACCAATAGCATAGCTGAAGGACTCCCGATTTGAGGATAGGATACAAATTCAAAAATAGGCAAACTTAGCCTTGAAAATGTACCACGTGGGGTAGGCACCCCTAGTGGCACCCAAATGGCATTACGAGTGGCACAAACTCCTCGTTCGTGTCCGAATTAACACATAATAGCCGATCGCACGATCGTGACATTCCTTCTTTAAGGATAATAGACGAATTTGAAAACATTCACACTTAGACTTGAAAATGTTTCGTGGTGATAGGCACTCCATCTACACTGCACATGGCACGAACACCTTATGCACATCCATTGAAACACATAGAAATTGACCATGGAGCTGTGGGACTCTCGATTTGAGGATAGGACATGAATTAAAAAACTAGAAAACTTAGGAAAGAAAACGTACCGCAGGGGTAGGGCACCCCCAGTGGCACCCAAAAATCACTACGAGCAACACAGACAACTTGTGTGCATCCAACATAACACATATCAACCGGTCATGGAGCCTTGGGGTTCCAAGTTTGAGGGTATGATAAGAATTCGAAAACATGCACGCATAGGATTGAAAAGGTGTTGTAGGGGGAGCCCCTAGAGGCACCCCCTAGTGGCTCCCAAACGGATCCCCGAGTGGTATGAAAACATTGTGTGCATATAACATAACATGTAGAAACTAGTCACATAGCTTCGAGATGCCAAGTTTGAGGATAGAACGCGATTGTGAAAACAGGCACACTTAGGCTTAAAAACGTGTTACGGGAGGTGAGCACCCCAACGGAACCCAAACGGCCTCACAAGTGGCATTAATACCTCTTGCCCATCTAACGTAACACATAGAAACTGAGAGTGTAGATGCAGGAATACCGATTTGAGGATAGGACCGGAGTACAAAAACAGTCACTCTTAGGCTTGAAAATATGTGGTAGGGTGGTGGCCACCCCCAGTGGCATCAAAATGGAACCTCAAGTGGCATGAATACCTCGTTCATGTGTATTTTAACATGTAGAAACCAATAGTGTAGTCGCGGGACTTCTTATTTTTGAGAATAAGATAGGAATTTAAAAACGAACACACATAGGATTGAAAACATACTGTAGATTCCAGGCACCCCAATGGAAACCAAACGTCTTCACGAGTGGCACAAACACCTAGTGTTATTCCATGGTAACACATAGAAACTTACAGTGCCCCTGCAAAACTCCTGATTTGAGGATGGGACAGGAATTCGAAAACAAGCACATTGAAGCTTGAAAATAATTCACGGGGTGGCGGACATCTCCGATGGCATCCAAATGGAACTGCGAGTGGCACGAATGACTCTCGCGTGTTCATATTAACACGTAACAACCAGTGGTGCAGCCACAGGACTCCTAGTTTGAGGATAGGACACGAATTAAAAAATATTCACACTAAGACTTGAAAATGTGTCGCGGGGGGCAAAAACCCCCTGCGGCACCCCATCGGTACCGCGAATGGCACGAACACCTTGCACACGACCAACATAACACGTAGGAACCAACTTTGTTGATCTGGGCTGATGGATTGAGTATAGGACAAGAATTCAAAATAGGAAACTTAGGCTTGAAAATGTGTTATGGGTGCGGGCACACCCTGCAGCACTCGATTGTCACTTCTAATGACACGAACACTTCATGCACTTTCAACGTCACACGTAGCAACCGACCGTGACACCAGTGGAATCTCAGTTTGAGGATAGGACCTGAATTTAAAAATAGATACACTTAGGCGTGAAAACGTGCTGGGGGTGGGGGGCCTTCCCTGTGGCACCCAAACGGCACCTCGAGTGTCACTAACATCTCGTTCACATCCAACATAACACGTACCAATTGGCCTCCTAACAACATCACTCCCTATTTAAGGATAGGACAAAAATTCAGAAATAGATACACTTAAGCTTAAAAACTTGCCTCGGTGGGTGGTCACCCCAAGTGGCACCACGAGGGGCATGAACACCTCGTGTGAATCCAACATAATACGTAGCAATTGACTGGACAACTGTGGGACTCCCTGTTTGAGGATAGGACACAAATTAAAAAAAAGCTGCGCTTAGTCTTGGAAATGTGTCTCATCGGGGTGGGAACCACCAGTGGCACCCAAACATAACTGAGAGTGGCATGCATACCATTTGCGTGATAGATGTAACACTTAGGAGTCGGTTATGCAACTGCTAGACTCCCGATTTGACGATACAACACGAATTCAAACACAAGCAAAATTTAGGCTTGACAATGTGCCGCGGGGAGCAGGCCTAACCAACATCACCACAAGTTTGATGACAGCCTCATGCGTGTCCAACACACGAATTAAAAAACAAGCACATATAGGCTTGAAAACATGCCGTGAGACCCCAATAGCTCCCGGTGGCACTGTAAGTAGAATGAACACCTCGTTCTTGTCCAATATAATACGTAGAAATTTCCCCTGAAGGAGCAAGACTCCCAATTGGAGGATTGGACACAAATTCAAAATAGGCCCACATAGTCTTAAAAAGTTATCGCGGGGGTGGGCAACCCCAGCGGCTCCCAAATAGCACCGCGAGTGGCACGAACACCTCGAGCATGTCTAATGTAACCAAATCAATCGTCCGATAATCCTTCGGACTCCCAATTTGATGATTGGACAGAAAATGGAAAACAAACACGTATAGGCTAAAAAATGGGTTACAGGGGTGGGCACGCCCAGTGGCACCGCGGGGGGAATGAATACCTCGTGCACGTCCAACGTAACACATATCAATATTCCATGCTACCATGGGACACCCGATTTGAAGATAAGTCTTGAATTCAAAAATAGGCAAACTTAGGCTCAAAAACATGTTGCAAGGGGTAGGAACACTAACGACACATTGAGTGGCACGAACACCTTGTGTACATTCAACGTAACATGTGGAAACCAACCTCGTATCCACGAGACTCCAAATTTTTAGGATAGGACATGAATTAAAAAATAGACACACTTAGGTGTGAAAACATTTCGTGGGGGCGGGCACCCCCAACATCACCACTCGGCATCGCGAGTGGCACTAACACCTCGTGCGTGTCCAATGTCTCACGCAGCCACCGATAACACAACAACATGACTCCCAAATTGAGGATAGAGAACGAATTTAAAAACAAGAATAGTTAGATTTGAAAAAGTTATGCGGGGTTGCGGGCACCCCCAACGTCACCGTAACTGACACAAATACATTGACCCATAGCCGTGGGAGTCCCTATTTGAGGATAGGAAAAGAATTCAAAAAAATTAACACTTAGTCTTGACAACATGCTGCGGGAGGGAGGGAACCCTCAGTGGCACCGAGAATGCAACGAACACCTCATGCATGTCCAACATAACACGTAGAAATCGACCACACAACCGTGGGATTTTCGATTCGAGGGAAGGATATGTATTAAAAAATAGTGACATTTAGGCTTGGAAACGTGCCATGGGTGGGTGGGGGCACCATCATCGGCAACCTAATGGCACCGCGAGTGGCAAGAACACCTCGTGCACATCCAATGTAAAACGTAGCAACTGACCGAGCAGCCGTGGGGCTCCTGGTTTAAGGTTAGGATACTAATTAAAAAATAGGCACACTCAGAATTTAAAGTGTTTTTGTGGGGCAAAAACCCAAAGCGTCACCATAGATACACCGTGAATGGCAGGAATACCTCATGCACATCCAACGAAACACGTAGTTACTGGTCGCGCAGTCGCGGGGCTCCCACTTTTAAAATAGTTCACGAATTCAAACACATGTACACTTAGACTTGAAAAAGTTCCGTGTGGGGGTGGGTACCCCCAACGGCACCCAAATGGTATCGCGAGTGGCATGAACAACTTGTGCGCTTCTAACGAAACACATAGCAATTGACAGTATAGCGACATGGATCCCAATTTGAGGATGGGATAGGAATTCAAAAACAAGAACACGTAGGCTTAAGAACCTGCCTCGGGTTGGTGGGAACCCCCCCAATGGCACCGAAACAACACCGCGAGTGGTACGAATTCGTCCCACATGTTTAACTTAACACATAGCAACTAGTTGCACAACCATGAGACTCCTTGTTTGAGGATAGGATATGAATTAAAAAGCATTCACATATAAACTCTAAAATGTGTCGTGCGGGGTGGGCACTATATCATTACCTCACGTGGAACAAAAATCTTGTGCATGCCCAAGTAACACTTATCAATTGGCCGTGGAACCATGGGACTCTTGGTTTGAGGATAGGAAAAAAATTCAAAAATAGGCACATATTGGCTTGATAGCCTGCCACAGGGGGAGGGTACCCCAAGTGGTACCCAAAAGGCACCACGAGTGGCACATAGAGCTTGTGCGCGTCCAATATAACATGTAGCAACTGATCGTGGAGCCTCGGGATTTCCAATTTGTGGATAGGACAAGAATTTGATAACAAGCACACATAGGCTTGAAAAAATGTCGTAGGTGCACCCTAATGGCACCGAAATAGTACCGCGAGTGGAACGAACACCTTGTGTGCATCCAACATAAAATGTAGCAATCGGTTGTGCCACCGTAGCACTCCCTGTTTTAGAATAGGACACGAATTCAAAAACATACACACTTAGGATTGAAAACATGCCATGGGGAGGGGGGGGGGGGGTAAGCAACCCAGTGGAACCCAAACAACATCGTTAGTGGCAATAACACTTCATGCTCTTCCAACGTAACACATAGCAATCGGTAGTGAAATAGAAGGACTCCCGATTTGAGGATAGGATAGGAACTCAAAAACAAGCACATTTAGGCTTGAAAACATGTCGTCGGGTGGCAGGCACCTCCCAATGGCATCCAAATGGCACCGTGAGTGGGATGAATACCCCATTCATATCCATCTTGACACGTAGAAACCGTTCGCCCAACTACCGGACTCCTAGTTTGAGGATAGGGAACAAATTCAAAATTAGTCACACTTAGACTTGAAAACTTGCACCGGTGGGAGGACACCCTCTTCGGCACACAATCGGCACCGTGAGTGGCATTAACACCTAGTTCATATAATCGTAATATATAGCAACCATCTGCACCGCCGTGGGACTCTCAGTTTGAGGATAAGACACGAGTTAAAAAAAAGGCACGCTTAGGCTTGATAACGTGTCACGGGGGGCAAGCACCCCCACAGGAACCCGAATGACACCGCTAGTGGAATGAACACCTCATGCACATCCAATGTATCATGAAACCATCGGCCTCACATGCTCGGGACTCCCAGTTTGAGGATAGAATACGAATTCAAAAATAGGCACACTTAGGTGTTATAACGTGACGTGGGGGAGGGTACCCCCAGCAACACCCACTCGGCACATGGAATGGCACGAACAATTAGTGCGCAACCAAGTATCACGTATCCATCGGTGTGCATCCACGGGACTCCCGGATTGAGGATAGAACACGTATTCAAAAACAAGAACACTTATGCTTGAAAACATGCCGCGGGGTGGAGGTCTCCCCAACGAAACCCCAGCTGCACCGCTTGTGGCAAGAAAACCTCATGCACGTCCAACATAACACATAACGATCAACCGTGCATCCACGGAGCTCCCGACTTATGGATAGGAATGAATTCAAAAAACAGGCATACATAGGCTTGAAAATGAGTCACGGGAGATGGGCGGGCACCCCCAGTGGCATCCAAACGGCATTATGAGTGACATGAACACCTCGTGCATGTCCAATGTAGCACATAGGAACCGGGTGCGGAACCGCGGGACTGTTGAATTGAGGATAGGACACGAATTTGAAAAGATGAACACTTAGGCTTAAAAATTATCCGCGGGTGGGAGGGCACCCGAGTGGCACACAAACGGTAATGCGAGTGGCAGGAACACCTTATGCACATCCAACATAACACCTAGCAACCAATCACGCATCCACGAGACTTCTAGTTTGGGGATAGGACATGAATTCCAAAATCTACACACTTAGGCTTAAAAATGTGCGGTGGGAGGCACACCTAGCGACACCTAAATGGCATCGTGAGTGGCACTTACATCTCGTGCCAATCTGACATAACACATAGGAACTGATCGCTCAAAAAAGGGACTCCCAATTTGAGTATAGGGCACAAATTTCAAAACTTGAACACTTAGGCTTAAAAACATGTTGCAGGGAGCTGGGAACCCACAACAGCACCATGAGTGCCACAAACACCTCGTTCATGTCCAACGTGACACGTATCAATAGGCCGCATAGTTGCGTTAATCCTGGTTTGAGGATATGACATTAAATAAAATGAATACACGCTTATGCTTAAAAACATATTGCGGGGGGTGGGGGTGGGGGGTCACCCCCGATGGCATGCCTGCGACACCGAGAGTCACACGAACACATCTTGCACGTCCAACATATCACGTAGCAAGCGGACGCTCAATAGTGGGACTCCCATTTTGAGGATAGGACACGAATTCAAAAACAGGCACACTTAGGCTTGAAAACCTGCCCAAGGGGGGGTGCACCCCCAGTGGCACCCAATTGGAAGAATGAGTGGCACGAACACCTCGTGCACGTCCAACATAACACGTAGAAATTGTTCGTACACCTGTGAGACTCTGAGTTTGAGGATAGGACATGAATGAAAAAATATGCACACTTAGGGTCGAAAACATCCCATGAAGGTTGGGCATCCCATCGGCACCGCGAGTGGCACAAACACCTCATACGCGTCCAACATAACACAACAACCAATTGCGTAGCCGTGGGACTACCTGTTTGAGGATATGAAATGAATTCATAATTAGGAAAAGTTAGGCTTGAAAACGTGAAGGGTGGGCACCCCTAGTGGCACCCAAACAAAACTGCGAGTTGAATGAACACCTCGTGCGCATTCAACGTAACTCATAGAAACCCACTACATAGTTGCAGGACTTCTGATAATGTGCTGCGAGAACCTGAGAACCCTCAATGACATCCAAATGGCATCACGAGAGGAACGAGCACCTCGTGCGCGTCCACTGTAACCCATAGGAACTGATATACCCGTTTATATTCTAGGAGGGTCGCCTCCACAACGGACGACCCTAAGAGGGGCCGACCCTTCACCAGGCCCCAACTGGCCTTCACCAGACCCAGACGACCCTACGAGGGGCCGACCCTTCACCAAGCTCCAGACGACCCTGCGAGGGGCCGACCCTTCACCAGGCTCCAGACGACCCTACGAGGGGCCGACCCCTCGCCAGGCTCCGGACGACCCTACGAGGGTACGACAGTACGAGGACAGAATCAAGCCAGACTCACTACCGGAAGAAACTTTGCCCTCTGCCTCGGCTCATAGGCCGAGGGTGATATCATGACGGCGCGTGATTTGGGAGACGCGTGGAGCAGTGCGCGTGAGGCTCATATGACACGTGGAAGACCGTTACAACTGAATCACCCCTCACGTGAGGGAATATCATGTCATCATTTGGCATCTACAGATGTCAACAGGGGATTGGCTAGATCATTATTCACATGCACCATGCTTACCTGGGGGGGTACACTACACCCCCCAAGACCTATATATACTTGTCACCCCTAACCCTACAGGGGATCGATCCATGAACAGTAGCCCTAGCTAAAACCCTGCTTGTACACACACAATAGAGAGAGAGGGAGAGGGTTATGTGCATTGTATCCAAGGCCATTAGTGCCCATACTTAGTGGATCACACACTCACAGTGGATGTAGGCCAAATTGGCTGAACCACTATACATCATTGTCTTATTCCCTCTTATACTCATCCCCTTCTATACACTTACATACTTATACACTCATACACCTCTATGGCTGCCATGGCTGCTACTGTTTGAGCTCACTAACACTTATCTGGTGGTGCTAAATCTTAGCATCATCAGTTTGGCGCCGTCTGTGGGAACGAGAAGACATCTCTTCCTTTGTACAGCTTGACCTCACTGGGCACTCTGGTGGTGAACCAACACTCCCCCTGAGAGGAGGTGTTTCACCATTGAAAGAGACCCACTAAGGTTCCCAAGCTCACCAGTATTTTCTTCAGTTCAACTTTTCATAGCTCAAGCACATGGCACCTGAGATGCCACCACCACCTCTTCCCCCGCCGGATGAGGGGGGAAGACCCAGTTCCAGTCAGCCGCCGCCTCAGTCTGAGATGGCTGATGTGGCAGCAGCCCTAAAGTCTCTGGCAGCCAGCCAGCGGATGATGCAGGAGCAGTTTACAGCTCTAAGTCAGAATATACTGAGATCACCAGGGGTCTCACCTGAGATGATTACTCCAGCAGCAGCTCCAGGACATCATGAGGCCAGGGGACCACCCCAGGCACCACATAAAGACCTGCCACCCCCTCAGCGGCGTAGGGATGTTGCTGACCCCCGGCGTTTACGCCTGGGGAGGCAAGGAAACCCTTGCCCCGAGGACAGGTATGATGATCTGGAGGAAGAAGAGGCTCCAGTAGAATGCTGGGAGCCATATGAGGTCTCCAACAATACAGTACGACCCCTCCAGGACAGTAGAGGAAAGTGCGGGAGACCAAACCCTGATGATCGCCCAAGAGGCTCTGCTTTTGACCGCCTGAGCAGGGGGTCGGCCTTCGAGAGGCTGGGCCCAGTGAATGACCTGCGAGACAAGTTGTCCAAGTCAAGAAGCGCAGCGAGATCTAGGAAAGAAGCGGAAGGCCGACCCCAAAGACGGGATGACGGCCAAAGGGAAGTAAATAGCCGACACAGGCCTGCCATGGCGGAGCCCTCCATCCACCTCCGAGAGGCAGCAGGGGATAACATCGGCCAGGCCGACCCTGTGAGGCCTTGGAATGACTCAATCCGGAGGTTAGAGGATAAGATTGGCGACATACTGAAGAGCCGGGACCCTCTTCAGAGGGGATACACCATGGGCTCACCCTTTGTGGCAAAGATAGTCAACTTCCCCACGCCATCGAAGTTCAAGCCTCCCGTGGTCACCCCAAGATACGATGGGAGCACCAACCCTGTCCACCACGTGGAAATGTATCAGTCGGCGGCAGACATATACTCTATCTCAGATGAGATGAGGTGTCGTGCCTTCTCCGGTACCTTGACAGGGGCTGCGCATGTTTGGTACACGTCTCTTCCGAAAAATTCTATTGGAAACTTTAAGCAGTTGGCAGACCTGTTCATCCATAATTTCTGCTTTGGGGTGAGGCCACAGAAGAAGACCACACACCTGCTCTATGTTAAGCAGGGAAAGAACGAGACTCTGAGAGACTACATAGCCAGATTCAATAAAGAGAAGCTGGAGGTAGAAGACTATGAGGAGAGCATAGCTATGACAGCCCTGATTGGAGGGCTCCAGAAGGGGAAGCTATTATGGAAGCTTGCCGAAGACCCTCCGAGGACGATGGCTGAGCTGTTGTCAACAGCAGGGAAGGTGATGAACGCCGAAGAGGCGATGGCCGCAAAACATGAAGACGAAAAAGGAGGTGCAAGTGGGAATAAATACCCCAAGAAGAACAAAGAGGGGAAGAAGAGGACCATGGATGATAAGTTCGCGGGGTACACCCCTCTGACGGTCAGCTGTGAACAGATCCTCAATGAGATAAAGAGTGACCGGACACTGAAGTGGCCTGAGAAGCTGAGGGCAGCCCCCGGCAAGAGAAATAGGAACCTGTGGTGTGAATTTCACCAAGACCACGGCCACGTAACAGACAAATGCTTTGCTCTGAAAGATGAGATTGAGAAGATGCTGAAGGAAGGGAAGCTCAGAAAGTACGTCGATAAAGCCGACTTCAAGAGGGGCCGAGGGGACGACCCCAGAAAGAAGCGAGTCGATGCCTGCAGAGAAGGTCCTCAAAAAAGAGGGGACGACCCCTCTGATGATGAGGACGACCCCGACCTCCCGCCGAGAGACGACCACGGCCCTGTCAAGAGGCTCAATACGATCTCCCTCGGGGTGGGAATGATCTCCGGGGGTTTAGCAGGAGGAGGGTCTGAGGTCGCCGACAGGAAGGCCCATGTCGCTGAGGCTAAGGCAGTGATGAAGACGGTGCACTCAACCTCTGTAGAGGTCAAGTCAGAAAAAAGGAAGAAGGTTGATATGGACAATTTGATTGTGGGATTTTCAAGAATGGACTTCAAGGGCCTATTGGCCCCGCATGATGACCCTCTCGTCATCACCACCAGGGTGCACGGGTGCGAAGTGCCGAGGATCCTGGTGGATGGGGGCTCATCCGCAGATGTGATGTTTTGGCCATGCTTCAAGGCCTTGGGCCTCAGTCGTGCCAGACTTGTCCCATACCATCATCCATTGATTGGGTTCAGTGGGGAGAAGGTTCACCCTCTAGGAATATATGAGGCTGATGTCAGGATGGGGGACGAGTGGCCGAGATGGCTCACCAAGAGGGTCAGTTTCTTTGTGCTGGATGAGCATGTGTTTTCGGCATACAACATCATACTGGGACGTGTGGCCCTCAAGGGGTTTGAAGCTGTGCCGTCCACGGTCCACCAGATGGTTAAGTTCCCTACCCCTTATGGGGTGGGGGAAGTTCAGGGAGACCAGACGACAGCGAGAGAGTGCTACTACAACTCCGCTGAAGAAAGGGAGGCACACAAGAGGGCTACAGCCAATCCTGAAAAGATAAAGGCCCTTATTGAGATGAAGACCCCCAAGTCCATTAAAGACGTTCAGAGGCTCACAGGGAGAGTGGCTGCCTTGAACAGATTTGTGTCAAGGGCTACAGACAGGTGTCTACCATTCTTCAAGATCCTCAGGAAAGCTTTTGAATGGAGCGAAGAGTGTGATGAGGCTTTCAAGCAGCTGAAATCATACTTAGGGTCTCCCTTGCTGCTGTCACGACCCGTGCAGGGTGAACGACTGTACGTGTACCTTGCTGTCTCAGAATCCGCTATCAGTGCAGCAATCGTAAGAGACGAAGATGGGATACAGAAGCCTGTATATTTCAACAGCAAGGCACTCCAGGGGGCAGAGCAGAGATACCCGAGGATGGAGAAGTTGGCCTATGCTTTGATTCATGCCTCAAGGAAGATGAAACCGTACTTCCAGTCCCATACTATGGTCATCCTTACTGACTCTCCTCTTAGGCAGGTCCTACACAAGCCTGAAAAATCAGGAAGGCTAATGACCTGGGCTATAGAGCTGGGGGAGTTTGACATTGTGTATCAGCCTAAGACAGCCATTAAGGGGCAAGCCTTGGCAGACTTCGTGGCTGAGTTCACATGGGAAGAAGATAAGGCCGAGGGTGAGACCCTCGGGAAGGCAGATACAGAAGACAGACCCGCAGACACACCTGCAGAAATGGCTGAGACGAGCACCGCTAGAAAGAAAGTGACTGAAAACGAAGAGGGAAGATACATCTTTAGACAGGGGTCCCTCTCTGAGGGAAATTTTTCTGAAGGAAAGACTCCGTGGAGCCTCTTCGTTGACGGGCCCTCCTGTGATAGCGGAAGTGGTGCTGGACTGATACTATCAGCACCCGATGGCACAGACGTCGAGTACGCCCTGAGGTTCAATTTCAAAGCCTCCAACAATGAGGCTGAGTATGAGGCCTTGATAGCTGGCCTCTCCTTAGCAAAATCCCTTAGTGTCAGCCAAATTTTGGTTCACAGTGATTCAAGGCTGGTGGTGAATCAGATACTAGGAGCCTATGAGGCCAAAGACGAGAGGATGGCTAGGTATCTTGATAAGGTGAGGTCATTGCTGAAAAACTTCAAAGAAGTGAAATTCAAGAGGATACCTAGGCTCGACAATGGCCGTGCTGACGCCCTTGCAAGGTTGGCCTCAGCTACTAGGACAGACATAAGGAGGACAGTCCCGGTAGAAATTTTGCTTCGACCAACTATCGAAGACAACGAGGGAACACTTGGCATTTGCATGAATGTTTCTCAAGAACCTTCATGGATGGACCCCCTGATTAGATACATTAGAGGGGGAGAGATGCCAGAAGCAAGCCAAGAGAGGAAGAAGCTGAGATACAGGGCTGCAAAGTTCGCTGTCATCGGAGACACGCTGTACAAAAAGGGGTTTCTGCTCCCCTTACTTAGGTGTGTGCATCCCTCAGAGGTCCCTTCCATTTTGCAAGACGTGCATGAAGGGTCGTGCTCAAGCCATATTGGGGGTAGATCCTTGGCAAAGAGGGTGATCACCCAAGGCTACTGGTGGCCGACCTTGGGGAAAGATGCTGCCGCATATGTTAAAAAGTGTGATAAATGCCAAAGATTTGCTACTATCCCTCATCAACCTCACCAGCCTCTCACCTCCATTGCATCCCCATGGCCGTTCGCAATATGGGGGATTGATCTGATAGGACCCTTACCGAGAGCAGTCAATAACTATCGGTTCCTCATCGTAGCAATTGACTACTTTTCAAAATGGGTAGAGGCCGAGCCGATGGTCACGATCACGGAGCAGAAGACCTTCCAGTTCATCTGGAAGAATGTGATATGCAGATATGGTCTACCCAACACCCTCATCTCGGATAACGGGACCCAGTTCAAGAATGCCTCTTTACAGAAGTACTGTGAGAGGGTAAGTATCAAACAATTTTTCTCCACCCCAGGCCGACCTCAGGCCAATGGGCAAACCGAAGTTACGAACAGGACAATCCTAGATGGGATTAAGAAGAGGCTTGAGGAGGCAAAAGGAAGATGGGTCGAGGAGTTATATGCAGTATTGTGGGCATACAGGACGACAGTAAGGACCCCTACCGGGGAGACCCCATTCATGTTAGCTTATGGATCAGAAGCAGTCATCCCCACCGAAGTGGAGTTTCCTACTCATAGGGTCCAAATGTATGATCCCCAGGGGAATATGGAAGAGAGAAGACTTGACCTAGACCTGATTGAGGAAAGAAGGGAGGATGCTGAGATAAGGCAAGCTTCCTACCAGCAGAGGACCGCAAAGTTTTACAACCAAAGGGTGAAACAGAGGCCTATCGCAGTGGGAGACTTGGTTCTTAAAAAGACTTGGCAGAAACCCAACAAGCTCCATCCTAATTGGCATGGCCCATATAGGGTCATCGATGAAGTTGTCCCGGGGACCTACAGGCTAGAGAACCTGGAGGGGGAACCTTTCTCAAACCCCTGGAATGCAGATCATTTGAAAAAATACTACCAGTAGTGTTGTAAGGTCTTGATAAGCCATAGTTGTAATAAGCATTGTTTCGACAGAACACATTGAAGATTAATGAGAAGTATCAGTGTTTCCCTCATCCAGTGGTTATCAGTTCTAGTATACATGCAAAGAAGTTGAACCCTCGGCTATAATGAGGATCAGTGGAGGGGACGACCCCACCACAGTCCTCAAGAAAGACGAGGGAAGATTTCATATATATCATTAATTTTATAAGTTGATCCCTCGGCTATAATGGGGACCAGTGGAGGGGACGACCCCACCACTGTCCTCAAGAAAGACGAGGGAAGACTTCAAAATCCATTAAATTGGAAAGTTGATCCCTCGGCTATAATGGGGACCAGTGGAGGGGACGACCCCACCACAGTCCTCAAGAAAGACGAGGGAAGACTTCAAAATCCATTAAATTGGAAAGTTGATCCCTCGGCTATAATGGGGACCAGTGGAGGGGACGACCCCACCACAGTCCTCAAGAAAGACGAGGGAAGACTTCAAAATCCATTAAATTGGAAAGTTGATCCCTCGGCTATAATGGGGACCAGTGGAGGGGACGACCCCACCACAGTCCTCAAGAAAGACGAGGGAAGACTTCAAAATCCATTAAATTGGAAATTTGATCCCTCGGCTATAATGGGGACCAGTGGAGGGGACGACCCCACCACAGTCCTCAAGAAAGACGAGGGAAGACTTCAAAATCCATTAAATTGGAAAGTTGATCCCTCGGCTATAATGGGGACCAGTGGAGGGGACGACCCCACCACAGTCCTCAAGAAAGACGAGGGAAGACTTCAAAATCCATTAAATTGGAAATTTGATCCCTCGGCTATAATGGGGACCAGTGGAGGGGACGACCCCACCACAGTCCTCAAGAAAGACGAGGGAAGACTTCAGAATCCATTAAATTGGAAAGTTGATCCCTCGGCTATAATGGGGACCAGTGGAGGGGACGACCCCACCACAGTCCTCAAGAAAGACGAGGGAAGACTTCAAAATCCATTAAATTGGAAAGTTGATCCCTCGGCTATAATGGGGACCAGTGGAGGGGACGACCCCACCACTGTCCTCAAGAAAGACGAGGGAAGACTTCAAAATCCATTAAATTGGAAAGTTGATCCCTCGGCTATAATGGGGACCAGTGGAGGGGACGACCCCACCACTGTCCTCAAGAAAGACGAGGGAAGACTTCAAAATCCATTAAATTGGAAAGTTGATCCCTCGGCTATAATGGGGACCAGTGGAGGGGACGACCCCACCACTGTCCTCAAGAAAGACGAGGGAAGACTTTAAAAACCATTAAATTGGAAAGTTGATCCCTCGGCTATAATGGGAACCAGTGGAGGGGACGACCCCACCACTGTCCTCAAGAAAGACGAGGGAAGACTTTAAAAACCATTAAATTGGTTATCAGAACCCTCGGCTATAATGAGGACCAGTGGAGGGGACGACCCCACCACTGTTCTCAAGAAAGACGAGGGTAGACTTTATTTAAAAATCATTAATTTGATCATTTGAACCCTCGGCTATAATGAGGCCTGATGAGGAGACGACCCCACATTGGTCCTCAAAAAGACGAGGGAAGGGTTAGTATCATCATCATCAACGAAGAAGCAAATTTGCAAGGAACAAACCATAACAGAATTAAACATGGAAGACAACAGTTATGGGAGACAGTTGTGAAAGGAAGAGACGATGGTATTAATATAAAGCATCAAGTGTTTTACAATATACAGAACAAAAATACAAAAACAAGGGTATGGGCTACAGGCAGCCACCCTAGGGGACGACATCAGAGGGCAGAGCCTCAACATCAACCGATGGGGTCTCTTCAGCAATCATGACTGGCCGACCCTCAGACGTGCCGACCCCCTCAACATGAACTTCAGATGTACCGACCCCCTCGATCTGGACTTCGGACTCCACTTGGTTGAGGGCCTCAGCAATTAGAGGGTCGTCCAATTGAACACCCTCCAGTGATGGGCGAACAGAGGAGACGACATCGCCAAATTTGAGGACGACCCATCGGCAGGCCGTCCTGATACCCCTCTCAAGATATTCAAGGCCGAAGCCCTGAAATTCATCTGAGGTCTTGTACGCCTCCACAGCATCAGCCTCAGCTTTCTTGATGGCTGCTTCCAGATCAGTCTTATGCTGGGCCTCCAGGTTGAGCAGAGCCTCATCCTTGCCCTTGATCAACAAGTCCTTGTCCTTGATCAACAAGTCCTTGTCTTTGAGCAACAAGTCCTTGGCCTGCATATCGGCATCATGCTGCCTCGTCAGCTCATCAAGGACTCTAGCATGCTCAGTCCTTGTGCTCTCCAGCTCGGCCCTAGCAGTGTCCAACTCTGTCCGTAGGTCAGCCTCTTGTTGAATGGCCCTCTCAGCTTCATGGAATTTCTGTTGGTTCTCAGCCATCCACTTGGTGGCAGAGGTGAAGGCACAGACAGACTGCAAGAAAAATGAAGATGCGTCAAGGGGAGCCGAGGGAACACAATGAAATTAAAGGTCAGGATCAATACCTGAGCAAGGGAGTGCAGACCGTAGTCATACACTTTGGCCGGAGGCATCTGCGCCAAGAACTCGAAGTCGGAGGCCGATGGTGCAGAGAACATAGAGGCTTTTGCTGCCCTCAGGTTGGCGATAAGAGATGAGGGGTCGGCCCTCAGATGGGACAGATTTTGAGACCAGAAGGCCCCCATGCTTGGTGAAGAGGTTGCTCCTTCAGAAGCCTCGGCCCTGGCCCTCGTCTTAGGGTCAGGACGAGGCTCGACAGGAGCCTCAGGCTCCTTCCTTTTGTGACTAACAGCTGTCGGCTCAACAACTGTCGGCCCTGAGGCCCTTGTCTTCTTAGGAGCTTGCTGAGGCTCCTTCCCCTTCTTCTTTGACAGACCAGCAAGAAGGCTTGGAGCAGTCATATCCCAGAGATAATCTGACACGCCTGCAGGACGACCTGAAAAGGATGCGATGAATCAGAAAAGTTCAGAGATAAAGAGAGAACACTTCAAAAATAAGTAAAGATGGGAAAATGTTCAGTATAACTCACATAGTTCTGTCAGAGGGCCGACCCTCAGACCAGCTTCTTTAAGGAAGCGTGGGGTCATCAAATCTTCGAACTTTGGGATCTCACCCTCTCTCCCTCGTCCCCTCAGATACTCAACAATATCCCTCTCCTCCAAGCTAAGTCCGGGGTCTGACCTAGCTTTCATGGAAGGGTTAGACCATCTGTTAGGAACCCTCGGAGCATCGGCAGAAGGGGACGCCTCGGTGGAGCTCTCCCATGCCCCAGATATGAAGAAGAACCTTTTTTTCCAATCATGATTGGAAGTTTGAGCCACGTGGAGCAGCTTCTTCTCAGACCTTCTCGCTCCCAGATGATAGTATCCGGGCTGTTTAGATGAAGAGGTGATATTGTAGCAGGCCAAGAACACGTCGGACGAGGGCTCGTCAGTGAAAGCGTTTTTCCACAGAGAGATGTACCCCAGAATCGTCCTCCAAGAATTGGGTGGAAGTTGCGAGGGGGAGACGCCCAGAGCCGACAGAATATCTATAATGGCAGGGTGAAAGGGAAGTCTGACACCTACTTTGAACATTTGCTCATAGACTGCAACTTCTCCCTCTTCACCCTCAAAGACCCTCTCGTCCTCGGAGGGAACCCTCATAGTCACCCCAGGTGGCACTCCGTAAATATGCCTCCATATCAGAAGATCCCTATCCCTGACAGAGGAGATAAAAGACGAGGCATGGGAGGTATCAACCTCATCATCTGTATCATCGTCCTCATCCCCCTCATCACCTGCAGGAGGACCCTGAGGAAATGCTACTTGGAAGGCGTTGGGGGATAGGGTTGTCACAGGGACAGCCTCAGAGGGGATCGTACCCTCGGCCTCTCGGGGAGGGCTAAGGTCAGGAGAGTCCCTTCTACCAGAAGTTCCAGCACCAGTTGGAGAGGAGGTTCTCTCGTCCATCTCACTTAGGTTGGGCGTCTCGGCCGGACGAGACGACGACCCACAAGACTCAGAGGGTTCAGATGGTCTAATGGTGGCAAGAGGAATGGGAAAAATGGGTCGTACCCAATTAGGGTCGGCCCCTCGTCTCCCCTCTTCCTCTTCCTCTATTCGTCTGATCTCGGTAAATAGTTTCTCTCTCAGGGACGGGAATTCAGACAGCAGGTTGTAAAGCCTCCTAAGCATTAAGGGGAAGACCCAACACTTAAAGAAATTATACAAGACTTGGGTAATTTAGCTACAAACAAGTGGGGAGTGGACCAGATTTGACTTTTGGATTAAACAAAGAACTCAAAGGTTTTCACTCAAGAACACTCAAGAATGTTCAAGAACTACCAACCGGAGAAGACACCGGAAAATGCAATGGGGGAACTCTAAGAAAGTATTGACCTACGACCCTAAAAAATATACGAAAATGAAGACAAAAGAAGGCACGAAGAGAAAAAGGTTACCTGATGACGAGAGAGCAAGAGCGCAGTAGGGCCAGAAAAGCTGAAGGCTGCAAATGGCGACTGGTTCTAGAGAGAGAAAATGGTTAGGCGCGAAGAAGAAGAAGATGGAGAGAGAGAGTTTAAAAACCCTTAAATACCTTAGCAGTAAATGAGCACATTTGCCAAGAAGGGTGCAATCAGGGCACAAAGCCCCATGCAAGTATGCAGCCGCCCTGCCTTGGAAACCGGAACAACAATGAGTACCTGCCCAAGTGTCACTCACCTAACTGATCATACACGCATCTCAATTTCAACATTATCCCTCAGCCATCTCAACGGCACCTATGGCTAAGGGCTGGGGGGTGATTGATATACCCGTTTATATTCTAGGAGGGTCGCCTCCACAACGGACGACCCTAAGAGGGGCCGACCCTTCACCAGGCCCCAACTGGCCTTCACCAGACCCAGACGACCCTACGAGGGGCCGACCCTTCACCAAGCTCCAGACGACCCTGCGAGGGGCCGACCCTTCACCAGGCTCCAGACGACCCTACGAGGGGCCGACCCCTCGCCAGGCTCCGGACGACCCTACGAGGGTACGACAGTACGAGGACAGAATCAAGCCAGACTCACTACCGGAAGAAACTTTGCCCTCTGCCTCGGCTCATAGGCCGAGGGTGATATCATGACGGCGCGTGATTTGGGAGACGCGTGGAGCAGTGCGCGTGAGGCTCATATGACACGTGGAAGACCGTTACAACTGAATCACCCCTCACGTGAGGGAATATCATGTCATCATTTGGCATCTACAGATGTCAACAGGGGATTGGCTAGATCATTATTCACATGCACCATGCTTACCTGGGGGGGTACACTACACCCCCCAAGACCTATATATACTTGTCACCCCTAACCCTACAGGGGATCGATCCATGAACAGTAGCCCTAGCTAAAACCCTGCTTGTACACACACAATAGAGAGAGAGGGAGAGGGTTATGTGCATTGTATCCAAGGCCATTAGTGCCCATACTTAGTGGATCACACACTCACAGTGGATGTAGGCCAAATTGGCTGAACCACTATACATCATTGTCTTATTCCCTCTTATACTCATCCCCTTCTATACACTTACATACTTATACACTCATACACCTCTATGGCTGCCATGGCTGCTACTGTTTGAGCTCACTAACACTTATCTGGTGGTGCTAAATCTTAGCATCATCAGGAACCGACCGTTTAGTCACATAACTCTTTGCTTGAGGCTAGGACATGAATTCGAAAGGAACAACACTTTGGATTGAAAACGTGCTGCAGGGGGTGGGAAACCCCCAACGGCACCGTGATTGGCATGAACACCTCGTTCGCTTTCAATGTAAAATGTAGCAATCGGCTGTGCAACTAGAGGATAGGCCATGAGCTCGAAGAAAGGCACACTTAGGGTTAAAAAAGTGTCGTGGGGGTTGGGCGCTCCCAACGAAACTCCCACGGTACCACGAGTGGCATAAACACCACGTGCGCGTGAAATATAACATGTAGCAACCTTTCCCACAGCTGCAAGACTCCCGGTTTAAGGATAGGATACGAATTCAAAAGTAGGCACACTTAGACTTGAAAACATGTCGTGAGGGAGTGGCCACCCCAATAGTAATGTAGTGGTATGAATAGATCTTACGTGTTGAACATACAATTTAGAAATCGTTCATACAGTCACGGGACTCCCGGTTTGAGGATAGGATGCGAATTAAAAAACGAACAACAATTAGGCCCAAAAATATGCCATGGGGGAGGGCACACCCACAGGCACCAAACGGCTCCATGAGTGTCACGGATGTCATGCGCATCTAACATAGCAGGTAGAAATTTGTCGTTTATCCGCGTGACTACTCGTTTGAGGATGGGACACGAATTAAAAAATAGGCATACTTTGGCTTGAAAATGTACTGCAGGGGAGCGGACACCCCTAGTGGCACCCAAACGTCACCGCAAGTGGCACGGACACTTCATGCGTGTCCAACATAACAGTAAACAATCGTCCACACAACTACTGGACTCTTTATTTGAGGATAGTACACGAATTTGAAAATAGGCACACTTAGGTTTGAAAACGTGCCACGAGGGAGGTCACCCCCAGCGGCACCCCAGCGAAACCACGAGTGGAACGAACACCTCGTGCACATCCAACGTAACTTGTAGCAACCGGTTGGGTCGCCAAGGACTCTCAATTTAACGATAGGATCTGATTTCTAATATATTACACCCCGGGAGGTGCTACCGAAAAGTATTGATAAATTAGAGAATTTTTGTGAAAAACACAATTTGGATTGGACATAAATGTGCAAAATCTTAAATACATAAATCAAGTAAATATAATGTCTCAATTTTATTAAATCTAAAATGTCCTTTGAAAAAACTATTTAAAATAAACAAAGCGTTACATTTAAATTTTGAAAATAAATAACTAGAGCCTCTAACCGCGATCCCAATCCCAATGATTCCATAAATATCATCTCGTATCAAACCTGAAATACAGCAAAAAATTGGGGGCGGGGGTAAGAGAGAAACTCAGTATCTCATATAAATGCTACAAGTGTAATTGCACATACTCATGTGTGAGTTCATCATATATAAGAGTGCATGAAATATGAACATTCAAACTAAAATACCAATAATATAATCATAACCTGGTATCTCACCATATGCACTACACAACCCAATAGACCATATCAAAATTTTCGTCGCACTTCCCACAACACGGTATGGACTACCGTCCACTAACCTGTCAATTGTCCTCAAACAATATAATGGCCCCCGAAAATAAGTAACATAATGTGGGCACATGACCCATCATAACTTGGCATCACCTCCAGAATAACACTTGGCATATTCTACAATCGAGGTACTTGGCCTAGTCTTTGGAAAATAAACAAAATTATAGCTCGTAGAACAACCCGTCCCGCGGGTGGTTTGGCTAAGGAATGCCCACGCATTCTCCAATAATGATCATCATAATATCATTGATCTCATTTAAAATAAATTTCAAATTCAATTCCCAGAAATAAAGTGTACATGTTTTCTACCCAATTTCTATAACCCAACATGCTCATAAAATTAATTAGTTTCCCTACGCAAACTACACAACATAAAAATAAGACATACAAAACGGGTGCAATAACCAAAATAATATACGAGACTCTAATACATATAAATGCAGCACATATCATGGCTATAACTATACAGTCAAAGTTGAATAAGTGAAGCACACTAAACTAACCATGAAGGAACGAAACTACGTCAATAGAGTTAAAATCCACCATTATAGGACATTTTCAAAACCCATAAAAATCAGATCCAAAAATTATCCGAATCACCGTTTCGACTTCAGATTTGGATTCTATATGAAAAAAGGGTCAGGTTTGTGCTTTGAGTTTTTCTCAAATCTCATCCGAAAGTACTCAAAAAGAAGATCTAAAACATCCCAAAGTGACTCTTTTCATTCATTTCGTTTTTGCCTATTTAGATTTCTTTTTTGGACACTCCTTTTCATATTCCATTCCTTAAAATCATCCCTAATATTCCTTATAATGCCTCTCTCTCAAAACCTAGCGTGAAGCCTAAGCTAACGCATATTACCATAGTTCCCTTCAATCAAAATTGTGTACTTTACATATTTAAAAGATTAAAAAATGTCCAAAATCGTTTAAATTTAAATTTAAATGCTTTAATCGATTTCAAACAAAAATAAATTATTTTTATGTGAAATGATAATAAAAAAAGTTTTATTTAAATTAAAATAATGTGATTAATAAAATAATAATATTACTGAAACTTATGTATTATTTATAAATAAGCCTTCAAAATAATGGGTATTACATTATTCCCCAATAAAAGGAATTTTGTCCTTGAAATTCTCCCAAAATTTTCTTCCATTAAATTCAAACATAAAGTTTGACATCACCAAAATAAGAGAACATAAGCAAAATCTCTCTCAACGGACAACATAATGAACCAATATCCCCAAGCCCAAAAATATGGATAACCTGTGCTCTGATACCACTTTGTAACACTCCGGGAGGTGCTACTGAAAAATATTGTTAAATTAGAGAATTTTTGTGAAAAAAGTACCATTTAGATTGAGCATAAATTTGTGGAATCAGAAATACATAAATTAATTGAATAAAATGTCTCAATATTATTAAATCTCAAACGCCCTTTAACAAAAAGATTTAAAGTAAACAAAGAGGTACATTTAAATTTTGAAAATAAATATCCAGAGCCTCTAACCACGATACCAATCCCTAAGAAGCTGTAAATATCCTTTCACATCAAACCTGAAATATAACAAACTATGGGGGTGAGCGAAAAACTCCGTATCTCGTATAAATGCTCCAAGTGTAACTACGCATACTCGTGTGTGCGTGAATCATATATAAGAGTGAATGCAATATGAACATTCAAACTAAAATACAAATAATATAATCATAACCTGGTATCTCACCTCATGCACTACGCAACCCAATAGCCCATATCAAAATTTTCGTCGCACTTTCTACAGTATGGTATGGACTACCGTCCACTATCCAGTCAATTATACTCAAAACAATATAATGGCCCCAAAAAATAAGTAACATACTTGGAAAATTTCCAAACCGGGGTCCGTGGCCTAGTCTTTGGATAAAAAATAATATTGTAGCCGATAGCACACCCCGTCTAGCGGGTGGTTTGGCTAAGGAATGCCTATGCACTATCCAATTATAATCATAAAAATATCATTCTCTCATTTCAAATTAGTTTCATATTCAATTCCCATACATCAAGTGTACATGTTTTCTCCCCAAATACTATAACCCGATATACTCGTAAAATTAACTAGTTTTGTTACCCAATATAGTATACGAGCCTATAATACATATAAATGCAACAAATGGCATGGATATAACTATTTAATAAAGGTTTGATGGGTTTAGCACACTTAATTAACCACAGGAAAACAAAACTACCTCAATAGAGTAAAAATCCACCATTGTAGGGCTATTTTGAAAACCAAAAAAATAATGATCCAAAAATTTTCCATTTTGCTGATCCTACTTCAAATTTGGATTATACACGAAAAATTTTGTCAGTTGTGTGTTTTGATTTTTCTCAAATATCACCCAAAAGTACACAAAAAGAAGATCTAAAATACCCCAACGTGCCACTTTTCATTCATCTTGTTTTTGCCTATGTAGATTTTGTATTTGGCATCTCTTTTTCATCTACCTTTCCTTAAAATCGTCCCTAACATTCTTTATAAAGTCTTTATCTCAAAACCTAGCTTGGACCCTAAGCTAACGCATATTAACATATTTCCTTTTAATTCAAAATTGTCTACTTTACATATTTAAATAATTACAAAACGTCCAAAAACCATTTAAATTTAAATTTAAATGTTTGATTTGATTTCAAACAAAAATAAATTGTTTTTAAATAGAATAATAATAATATTTTAAAGTAAAATATCAGAATTAATAAAATAATATTGTTATTGAAATCTTATAAAATATTCATAAATCAACCCTAAAAATAACGTGGTATTAAAAAAAATTAGCACAGTTAGGCTTGAAAACATATCGTGGGGGGCGGGGACCCTTAGTGACACTGAGGGTGGCACGAATACCTTGTGCCCGTCCAATGTAACATGTATCAACAGATCACGCAGTCGTAAGACACTTGTTTAGGGGATAGGATTGGATTTCGAAAGCAAGCACACTTAGGCTTAAAAACATACTATCGGGGGGCAGCACTAGGGGCACCCAAACGACACCATGAGTGATACGAACACCTCGTGCGCATCCAACATAGCACGAGTAAACCAATCATGCAACAATGGGACTCCCTGTTTAAGGATAGGACACGAATTCAAAAGTAGGCACACTTCGATTTAAAAACATGCTGCGGGGGGTGAGCAGTGACACCTCCAGTGGAACTCAAACAACACATCAAATGGCACGAACACCTCATGTACGTCCAACATAACTCGTAGCAACCAGTCGAAAAATGCGGGACTCTAATTTAAGGATAGGACATGAATTAAAAAATAGGTATACTTAGGCTTGAAAACGTGTCGCTGGGGGGGCACCCACGAACACCTTGTGCGCATCAAACATAACACATAGCAACTGATCGTGAAGATGCGGGATTCCTGATTTGAGGATAGGACATGTATTCGAAAATATGAACAATTAGGATTGAAAATGTGCCGTGGGTGGGCAAGCCCCCTTCCCCCGGCGGCACTGCGAGTGGAACGACCACCTTGTGCACAACCAATGTAAAACGTACCAATATATCGTGCAGCCGCGCGACTCCCAGTTTGATAAGAAGACACGGATTAGAAAATAGGTACACTTAGGCTTAAAAATGATCCATAGGGGGCGGGAAGTGACACCCCCAGCGACACCTTAATGACACTGCTTGTGGCAATAACACCTCGTGTGCATCCAACATAAGATGTAGTAATCGACCACACATTCGCAAGACTTCCAATTTGAGGATAGGACACGAATTCCAAAATAGGCACACATACTTGAAAGTATGTTGCGGGGGGGGGGGGGGGGGGACCACCAACGGCACCACGAGTGTCATGAACACTTTGTGTGTGTCCAACATAACACGTTGCAACCGGCTATCCCACAGGACTATCAGTTTTAAGATAGAATACAAATTTAAAAATTGAAATACTTAGTCTTGAGAACGTGCCACGGAGGGCAAGCACCGCCAATGGCACCGCCAATGGCACCGCGATTAGCAGAAACACCACGTGGGCATCCAACGTAGCATTTATCAATGGGCTGCGTAGCCACGTGAAACTTGATTTGGGGATAGGACACAAATTCGAAACACAGGCACACTTAAGCCTTAAAACATGCCATAAGGGCGAGGGATCCCCCAGTAGCATCCAAATGGTGACATGAGTGTCACGAACAACACGTATGTGTCCAATGTGAAACATAAAAATGGTTCACGTAGCAGTGAAACTTTCAATTTGAGGATAGGCCACGAATTCAAAACACATGCACACTTAAACTTGAAAGCATGTTGTGAGGGATTAAGGGGGAATGCCCAGTGGCATGCTAGTGTCCCTGCATGTGATATAAACACCTTGTGCACATACAACCTAACACGTAGCAACCGGTCGTGCTGCCGATGGACTCCTAGTTTGAGAATATGACATGAAATTCAAAAATAGGCATGCTTAGGTTTGAAAACATGCTGCCCGGGGGGGGGGGGCACCCACAGTGGCACCACGAGCATAATTAACACCTTGTGTGTTAATAACATTACATATATCAATTGGAGTGTAGTCATGGGAGCCCCGATTTGAGAATACTCGACAAATTCAAAAATAGGAACACTTACGCTTGAAAACGAGCTGCCAGGGGATGACCACCTTAGCGACACCCAAATGGAACCATGAGTGGCATGAACACCTTATGATTATCTAACATAACACATAGAAACTTCTCGCAAATTCGTTGAAATCCATGTATGAGGATAGGACATGAATTCAAAAACAAGCTCACTTAGGTGTCAAAATATTCTGTGCACGACAGACACCCACAGCTGCGCCAAAACGGCACAATGAGTGGAACAAACACCTCGTACACATCCAATGTAACACGTAGGATATGGTCGCAAAGCCTCATGACTCTCAGTTCTAGGATATGACATGAATTTAAAAATTGGCCAACATAGCCTTGAAAACGTGCCCTAGGGGAGTAATTAGCCCCAACGGCACCATGAATGGTACGAACAACTCTTGGGCATCCAACGTAACAGGCACCAATAGGGTGCATAACCGTGGGACCCCCGATTTGAGGATAGGACACGAATTAAAAACATGCTAAATTATGCTAGAAAACGTGCCCCCCCCCCCCCCCCCAGGGGGGAGCAACCTCAGCCGCACCCAAATGGCACCGTGAGTGGAATGAACACCTTGTTAAGAATATACTATATGGTTGACTTAATTGAGTCTGTACCATATAGGAGTTCCAACTAGTTTTGATATGGTGATAAGATAGATTAGATTTCTTTTGAGTAATCTTTGCCAAGGTTTGCAAAGCTTTATCAACATTGATCATGTCCAACACATCCTTTTTACCAAAAAGGGAAGTAAAATATTGCACTGAACACACTATAGACACAAATCATGCAAAATTGAGTGTGAGTGTGTGTACAAGTGTTTAAATATTTTTAGGTGCTTTTCAAATGTTTTTAAAACATTTAAAAATGGTTTTTAAAACATTTAAAATGTTATGGGCTAAAATGAAAATAGTTATATTCCTTAAAAACTTCTTAGGGTAGAATCTAAGACCGATAGAGACCTATGGGGTAGAAATTTGAATTCTTTAAACATAAAAAACATGCATTTTTTTAGGTGTCCTCATTACGCCATGTTTTGTCGTCTTGTTGGTCCATTGTATTTTTTCCCTCCCATGCGTTCGCATTCCATTTGTAACTATTAGATTAACCATTATCAACGATCTTCATGTTATCTTAGATGATGTTTATGACACTGGAACTGTCCAATAGGAGAGTGAGGTTGTGGGGTTCTTTTATGACTCTTGGATTAGAATTCAAACAGCCAAAACAATCTCAGTCGTTCAAACTCAACAATCGTCCATAACCTTTCTTGAGTAGTATAAATAAGACCCATAGGGTTAGCATTACATCACTTTTGCGAGAAAAAAGAAAGAAATAATAAAGAGTAAATGGAGAAAAGAGATTTGAGAGAGAGAGAGAGAGAGAGAGAGAGAGAGAGAGAGAGAGAACCAAAGTCTGACCGATCAAAATGATACGTTTTCTCCAAAAACACCAAACCAAACACATTACATGTTATCTTAAAACCTAACAACCTTCGATTTAGAGTTAGAGTTTTAGTTTTTTCTTGAGAGTTTAAATATTTTGAAAATTTTAAGAAACTCTTTATACTTAATACTTAATCTCTCTTAATAACCCTGTCTCACTGTAAATCTCATTTTTCTTCATAGAAATTGTGAAAGTTACTCAGAGATATATTTCACATAGTATTTTAGGGTTTTTTCTACATTTTTTTGTTGGATCTGGTTTTATTGTTGTATATCATTTTAGATCCATTTATCATTTTCAATTTTCTTGAAAAAGAGACTTCCAAAATATTTATTATTTCAGATGTGAACTTCTGTTTCAAAAAACTCAGTTTCACTCTTTGTGTACAAAATATAGGCTTGAAAACATGCTGCTGCGGGGGAAGGGGGCATCACCAGCGGCACCCTAGCAATAATGCGAGTGGAATAAGCAACTCGAACACTTCATGTGCATCGAAAATAACACATAGAAATTGATTGTACTATCATGGGACTCACAGTTTGAGGACAGGACAAGAGTAAAAAAATAGTCACACTTAGGCTTGAAAACGTGGTGGGGCGGCACCACCAGCGGCAGAACGTAACATATAGCAGTCATATGCATAGGCACAGAACTTGCGATTTAGGATAGGACACAAATTTGAAAATAGTCACATGTTGAAAACGTGTCGCGAGGGAGGAGGTACCCCTATAGGCACCAAGAGTGTCATGAGCACCTCATGCTCATCCACCGTAACACGTAGCAATTATCCACATATCCACCGAGACTCTCGATTTAAGGACAGGTAACGAATTCAAAAATAGGCATACTTAGGATTGAAAATATGTCGTGGGGGAGGTCATCCCCGGAGGCACCCAAACTTTAGTGTGAGTGGCACAAACACGTCATGCATGTTCAACATAACACATAGTAACCGGTCGCGCAACCGTCGGACTCTTGGTTTAAGGATAGGATACGAATTCGAAAACAGACACATTTAGGCATGAAAACATGTTACGGAGGTGGGCACCCCCAATAGCACCACGAGTGGAACGAAAAACTCATGCGTGTCCCGTGTAACCCACAACAATCGACCACACTAAGGGACTCTCGGTATGATGATAGAACATGAATTTGAAAACAAGCACACTTTGCCCTTAAAATGTGTCGTGGGGTGGTGAGCACCCCCAATAGCACCGATAGTGGCACGAACACCTCATGAGTGTCCAACATAAAACGTAGCAACCGTCCGCATATCCACGGGACTCCTAATTTGAGGATATGATACAAATTCAAGAACATGCATAATTAGGGTGGAAAATGTGCCGCAATTGGGCGAGTACCCCCAACGTCATTGCGAGAGATACAAACTCCTCGTGCATTTTTAAGTAAAGAGTACTAATAGTTCGTGTAGCCGCGGGACTCACGATTTAGGGATAATATATGAATATAAAAATAGGCACATTTAGGCTTGAAAATAAGTCGCATGGGGTGGGCAGCCCAACAACACCCAAATGAAACTTCGAATAACATGAACAACTCCTATGCGTCCAATATAACACATAGTAACCGACTATGTAGTTGTTGGACTCCTGGTTTAAGGTTAGGATACGAATTCAAAAACTGGAACATTGAGACTAGAAAGTGTGTTGCACAGAGGTGGGAACCCCTAGTGGCACACAAACGATACCGCGAGTGGCGTGAACACCTCGTGCGGGTTCATCGTAACACATAGTAAACGGATGCGAAATCGTAGGAGTCTCTGTCTAGGGATAGGACACGAATTCGAAAACAGGGACACTAAGTCTTAAAAATGTGTCGGGGGTAGGGGCGAACACCCCCATGAAATAGGGTGTGGAAAGAACTCCTCATGCGCTTACAATGTAACACGTAACAACCGACCATATAGCCGTGGGACTTTTGGATTGGGGATAAGACACGAATTCAAAAACAAGCACACTTAGGGTTAAAAAAATTCATGAGCCCAGCCGTACAGCATTTTCCATGAACACCTGGTGCGCATTCAGAAAAACACGTAGCAACCGACCGCATAGCCGCTAGACTACCGGTTTGAGGATAGGATCCCAATTCGAAAGCAAGTACACTTACTTTTGAAGGTGGGCAACCCCAATGTCACCTAAATGGCACTGCGAGTGGCACGAACACCTCATGCACGTCCAATGTAACACTTAAGACCCAGCTTCCCAGTCACGAGACTCCCGATTTGGGAATAGGACACAAATTCAAAAATAGGCAAACTTAGGCTTGAAAATGGGCCACGGGGTGGAAGGAACCTCCAACCAAACCGTTTGTGGCACGACCACCTAGTACGTGTCCAATGTAACACATAACAATGGGTCGTATAGCTGCGGAACCCCAATTTGAGGATAGGATACGTATTCAAAAATGGGCACACTTAGCCTTGAAAATATTTTATGGGGGTGGGCCCTCGAGAGGCATACCGAGTTGCAGAAACACCTCTTGTGTGTACAATGTAACACATAGCAACCGATCGTGCAACTCCTAGACTCACACTTTGAGGACATGACATGAATTTGAAAATAGATAGCTAGTCTTGAAAGCGTGTTGTTCGTGGAGGGCACCCCCAATGGCAGCCAAACGGTACTGCGAGTGGCATGAGAACCTTGTGCGCATCCCACGTAACATGTAGTAATAGGTTGTGCAGACATTGGGCTCCCAATTTAAGGATAGGACGCGAATTTAAAAATAGGCACAATCAGGATCGAAAACATGTTTGGGGGAAGGACCCCCAGTAGCACCACGAGTGGCATGAACACCTCGTGCATGCCTAATGTAACACATCGCAACCATCTGTAAAGATACGAGACTCCTAGTTTGAGGATAGGACACAAATACATAAATAGGCACACTTAGGTGTGAAAACATGATGCGGAGTTGTCACCCCCAATGACACCCGATCCGCACCTCAAGTGGCGCGAACACCTCGTGAACATCCAATGTAACATGTAGATATCATTCGTATTAGACGTAATACTCTCGTATTGAGGATAGGACACAAATTCAATAACATGAACAATTAGGCTTAAAAACGTATTGTAAGGGTGAGGGAACCCAAGTGGCATATCGAGTGGTACAAACACCTCGTACAGTTGAGATGTGGGACTATGGGTTAGAATATATAACACGAATTTGAAAACATGCACACTTAGTCTTGAAAATGTGTCGCAACGGGCGGGTACCCGGAGAGGCACCCCACCAGCACCGTGAATGGCACTAACACCTTTTTTACATCGAACGTAAGACATACAAACAAGTTACGTGTCTCTGGGACTCCCAATTTAAGTATAGGACACAAATTCAAAAACAGGCACCCTTAGACTTCAAAACGTGCCGGGGGCACCACCATCTACATCCCAACAGCATCGCGAGTGGCCCGAACACATCATACGTGTCCAAGGAAACACGTATTAACTAGATGCGCAATCATAAGACTCCCGATTTCTGGATAGGACATGAATTCAATATCAGTCACACTTAGGCTTCAAAACATGTCGCTGGGGCAGGCACCCCCATCGCACCCAAACCATACCGCGCGTGGCATGAACTCCTCGTACAAGTCCAGCGTAGCTAAAGAAACCGACCATGTAGATTTTGGAATCTCGATTTGAGGATAGGATACAGATTTGAAAATAGGCCCATTGAGGCGTCAAAATGTTCCAGGGGTCGGGCACCCCCATTAAATCCCAAATGGCACTACGAGTGGGACGATCACCTCATGCGCATCCAACATAACACGTAGCAACATTTTGTCCAACACCTAGACTCCTGGTTTATAGATAGTACAAGAATTTGAAAATAAACAGACAAAAGCTTGAAAAGTGATGGGTCCAGGTACCCCATATGGAACTGCGAGTGGAACGAACACTTCAGGCGTGTCTAACGTAACACATAAAAAACCGACCATGGGTCTCTCGATTTGTGGATAAGACGCGAATTAGAAAATAGGCACACTTAATCTTGAAAATGTGTCACAGGGAGGGGGAACCCCCAATGGTAACCTTTTTGCTGCACCTAAGTAGCGAAAACCACTCGTGCTCGTCCGACGTAACATGTAGATATCTGTTGTGCGCACCGCGGGAATCTTGGTTTGAGGATAGGACATGAATTCATAAATAGGCACACTTAGTCTTAAAAATATGCTGGGGGCGGGAAACTTCAGTGGCCCCCAGCGGCACGAACCTCTGATGCGCGTTCAACGTAACACATAGAAGTCATCTACATAGTCTTCAGACTCGCAATTTGGAAAAAGGACATGAATCGGAAAATTGACACATTTTGTCTTGAAAATGTGCCTCGAGGGGTGGGCGTTGTGGAACTCCAGCGGCACCGTGAGTTCACAAACATATCGTGTGCATCAAAGGTAAATTATATAAACCATCCGCATAGCCGTAGGGCTCTCGGTTTGATGATAGGATACGAATTCAAAAACATACACACTAAGGCTTGAAAACATTCCGTGGTAGGGCAAGAATTCCATCAGCACTATGAGCGTCATGAACACCTCGTGTGTGTGTCCAATGTAACATGTAGCAATTATCCGCACAGTCGCGAGACTCTCTCTTTGAGGATAAGATACGAAATCGAAATAAGCACACTAAGGCTTGATAACATACTGTGGGGTATGAGCACCCCAGCGGTAACCAGATGACACCGCAAGGGGAAGGAACACCTCATATGTGTCCAACATAACATCGGTAATCGACCTCATATACTCAGGACTCCCGATTTGAGGATAGGACACAAATTTAAAAACAGACGCACATAGACTTGAAAATGTGGCATGAGGGGCAAGCACACCCAACGACACCAAAATGACACTATGAGTGGTTGAACATCTCGTGCACATCCAACATAACTCATAACAACTGGATACAAAATTTTGGGCTCCCAGTTTAAGGATAGGACATGAATAATAAAATATGTACATTTAGACATGAAAACTTGGTGGGGGAGGCACCACCAGTGGCACCGCGAGGGGAACGAACACCTCGTACGCATCTAACGTAACATGTAGCAATCATCTTCATAGACACGGGACTCCCGATATGAGGATAGGACACAAATTTGAAAATAGACGCACATAGGCTTGAAAATGTGCCGCGGGGGAGGGGGAACCACGAGTGGAACTCCATTGGCACCACGAGTGTCATTATCCCCTCATGCTCATTCGTCGTAACACGTATAAATCGTCCACGTAGCCACTAAGATTACCGATTTGAGGATAGGACATGAATTCAAAAATAGGCACACTTAGGATTGAAAACATGCCACGGGGGACGGGCACTCCCAGAGGCACTCAAATAGCACTTCGAAGGGTATGTACACCTCGCGCATGTCAAACATGACACGTAGCAACTGGTCGCACAACCGTAAGTCTCTCAATTTGAGGATAGGACACAAGTTAAAAAATAAGCACACTTAAGCATGAAAACATGTCGTGGCACAAAGATGTACCGGGAGTGGAATGAACACCTTGTGCATGTCTAACATAACACATAGCAACTGCCCGCATAGCCGCGAGAATCTTGGTTTGAGGATAGGACACGAATTTGAAAACAGAGACACATAGGCTTGAAAACATGTCGTGGGGGGGGGGGGGGGCACACCCAACGATGCCAAAATGAAAGTGAGGGTGACCTGAACACCTCATGCGCGTTCAACGTAACACATAACAACTGATCAAATAATCGCGGCAATCCTAGTTTGAGTATAGGATATAAATTCAAAAATTAGCGCACTTAGGCATGAAAACGTGCCCGGGGGTGGGCACCACCATCGACACTAACACCTCATGCGCATCTAACCTACCACTTAGCAATGAATTAACCCGTTTAATGATGGGACACAAATTAAAAAATAGGCACACTTAGGCTTCAAAATATACCGTGGGGGGGGGGGGGGGGGGTAGGCACTGCCATCTACACTCTAGCGGCACCACGAGTGGCACAAACACCTAAGTCATGTCGAACATAACATGTAAAAACTGGTTGTGAAATTACGGACTTTCGATTTGAGGACAGGACCCAAATTCAAAAACGGGCACACATAGGTTGGAAAATGTCTCGGGGGGTGGCACTATTAGGAGCACACCAACAGAACTGCGAGCAACATGAACACCTCGTCCATGTCCAACGTAACACATAGAAATTGGTTGCATAACTTTGGAAGTCTCGGTTTGAGTATCGGAAAATAATTAAAAAACAAGGACAATTACGCTTGAAGATGTGATGCAGGGTGGGTGGGGCGACCTCCAACGACGTCCAAATGGAATCGTGAGTGACATGAACACTTCATTTGTGTCAAACATATCATGTATCAACCGTTCGCAAAACCGTTGGACTCACGATTTGAGCATATTCAATGAATTTGAAAATAGGCACAACTAGGCTTAAAAACATGCTGTGGGGGTGGGTACCCCCACCGACACCATGAGTGGCATGAACACATTTTACGTGTCCAACATAACATGCATCAATTGTCCACACAACCTCGAGACTCTCGATTTGAGGATAGGACATGAATTAAAAAATAGGCACACTTAGGGTTGAAAATGTGTCGCGTGATGGCGAGAACCCCCAGCGGCACTATGAGTGGCACGAACACCTTGTGCATGTACAACATAACATGTAGCAACCGTCCTTGTAGCCGCAAGATTCTCGATTTGAGGAGAGTATTTGAATTGGAATATAGGGAGGATCAATTCTGTGGGTCGAGGTCAATTCTAAGAACCTAAAGATGTAGAGATTAATTTTGCCGATGGAGGTAAATTGTGAGGACCTAAAGTATTAGTTTAGAGGGGGATATCTCCAATGAATAAGGGGTGAATCATTTTGGTGCAGTCATATTTTGGTGTTGCTGGGGAGTTTTTGGACTTCAGGTTTCTGCTGGGAAGAAAAGTAGTAGGTTTGGATGCGGGCGTACCATTGGTTCTGCTGGGAAATATGTTGATGATAAAAGTGTTTTGTTAATCCAATTAGGGTTTTTGAGAGTTTGTTAGGGGCTTCGTGCACTAAAAAATTCTTTCTCGAGGAAAATAATATTTCATATTTTTAGTGATTTTTGGGATCATTTGGGAATTTTTTGGGAAATTTTAGGAGTTTTTGGTACGAAATTTGGAGGGGACTACCGATAGGGATGTTTAGGGAGTTTCGTATCGGCATATGGCACTGACTTTTGGGCTTCTTAGGAAGTAAAAAGTCTAGTTATCGATCGACATGTTTAAGGGATTGCTGATCGGCATGCCTCTTAACTATGTATATAAAGGAGGTGGCCCCTCTTCATTTTCAACACCTTCAAGTGTTTATATCACTTTCTTTCTCTATTGAAGATTCCTTTCTAAGTCCTTTCTTAAAAACACCAAAGTGCTGGCACTTTAGGTGATGTTAAATACAACGAGAGGTTGGCTACTGACGATTGGTACGACTTAGAGTGGTTGTCTATGGTGCCCCTTGTGTAGGGAAATGATAATTTTGTGACTTATTCTAGCTAGTTACTGATGAATGAATTTTTCTACATGAGACTACGCACCATCGTTTAACAAGGGTGAAAAACCCTAATGGCTATCTTACTATGGTGACTTTTCGTTTTCTAATTCATTTCTCTCTTGTGATAATGAAGGATTCCTTTTGGTTATTTGTAGACTGACATATCTCCTTCAGGCATTCAGTCTCAGGGGATGACCGGGTTGAAGGATGTTTAAGACAAACTTCCTAGGCTATTCGTTGGATGGTATCATATGTCGAGTTTGGCCCATTGGCAAGGCATTGGATGATACACTACATTCTATTATGGTTCTATATGATCATGGGGTGATATGGTGGGCCACAACACACACATTCCATTTGGGGTTTGGGATAATAAATGTTACTTCCATTGATGCCGAGAAGTTGATGGGGCTAGATTTCTAGGGGTTTCAGATCGTGGTGGACGATAATCTATGGGTTACACTGGAGGCAATGCAGGCTTCTTTCGAAGATGAGGGTAAAATTGTGTTGGAGGATTCTATCTAGATTTCTATGATGAGGGAGATGCTGTTGCAGAGGAGGGTTGATGTGAATAACGGGAGATAGGTGAGGTAGATAACCCATTTGTTTATTTTTCTTTTGCTTGGGGGATTTATGGTGGCAACGAGCGACGAGTTTTTCATCTCTAATTTTTTTCGTATTTGATGAATTTGTGAGACATGCCTATGTATGACTAGGGGATATTTACTTTGGCATCCCTTTATGCTTCCTTGGACATATTCAATTGGTTATGCTGATAAACCTTTACTGGAGAAATGCACATTCTGGAGGTAATCTTAAGCTTATTTATTTTTATATTCCTGTAGTCATCTTTTATTCTATATATTGATTTCGGTCTTCTTTCAAACGAGGTTCTACGATGTGATTAGGCACAATGCCGGGTTGATAAACCTAAAGGGTAATGATTTGGGGACTTATGTCGGATGTTTTGATGGCGGAAGTCCAATTCTCTATCGAACCAATCTTTGTCCCTGAAGGACGTGTGAAGATCTTGAATGACCTGACGAGTGATTAGGTGAAATTTCATCCTTTCCTTAGATTTTATGGCATATTTATTTCTTGAGTGGGTACTGATTCTTTGCTATGGATGCATGTGACCTTCTGCCCTTAAGGGGGTTTATGTGGGACACGAGAGTTATTAGCATGCACGCATCGATGCAATGGATGATGGTGCATGTGTTTGGGTACATCTAGTACCTTGGAGATAGGGTGGTGAGGAAAATAGTGGATAAGGAGGTGGAGCTCCCACCTTCAGTTCCCCTATGTATATAAGTTGGGTGAGGAAGATGCTGAATGATGTTAGGGTGACATAATGATAGGTGAGCCCTACACACATTATACCGATATAGCGGCGACGTAGAATTATCTGGACTTCATGAATAGTTGGTTGATCTCTTCTTTCATTTATGACATGGATAATATGCCTCCATCCTCCACTACTTCAGTGAGGGGTACTAGAGCACCAGTGGGGTTAGCCAACATAACGAGAAGTGATGCGGAAGCAGCGGTGGAGGAGGCTCCACTCATTCAGATCACTCCTCCATATAATTTTTAGTTGAGCAATGGGGAGTCATTGAGCTTGTCCTACTGTCCTCATGCGTCAATATCGGGGTTTTTCGAGCTTACTAATGAGGCTCTCAATCCTAAGGTATACTTATATCTTTTATTTTTTTCATGTTTTATTGTTCCTTGTAATTTATTGAAAGGATCGTCCTTTGTTATCTTTTATTTTTGTTTCCAGCATATGTGGGTGATGACCAACCGATTGCGGGACATCAAGGATTGGATGGCCTCCATGTCTTATTATTTGAAGAAGTCATGCACTTCCTGCATGGTACCTCCAGTTAATACTGAGGAGAGTTTCGGTTCTGGGAGCGGAGGGTCCACTGCTCATCGTAGAGGGAAGCGTGTGCACCACGAGGGTTGAGGGTTTGATTTGAGAGGTTGTGAGAGAGAAGGTTCGGGTGAAGTCCTATCGTAATTTTTTTTTCTTTTTATTTTATTTTCTAGTACCTACAAAGATGTAATGCTAACAGTGAAAGAATCTATATGGAAAATGCATTTCTTTTGGTTACTTTTCTTGATTTACTATCTTAATCTACATGCACTTAATTTCTACTGAGTATATTTTATTTCACGAAGACAGAGATACGAAGGAAAATGATTTGGGAAAATATTAATTTTATGAAAAGAGAAGTAATAAAAAGGATAACCCAGGGGTTGACTTTTTTAAATTAAAGATTTTTGAAAATTTATTTTGGGCAAAAGAGTAAAATTGGAATCTTTCAAAAATTAGGTGTTGTCGATTGACATACCCCTCATCCTGCCTATCAACAAAGAGTAAAGTAAAATTACTCCATATGCTTTGATTTCACTTTCTTCATACTTATGGAATTCTGTAGGGAAGAGAGTTAAATGGATTTCTAGATTGTTTATTTTTTCACAAGGGGCTTTGGGTAAAAAAGGAGAGTTAGGGGATGTATTTTTTTCACCACCAATCTTATTTATTCGTTTGTGTCTTTCTTTGACTTTTCTTAATTGGTACTCCTAATGTAAGAAGAATTTTTTTCATACCTAGAAGGTTTAAAGGCCATTTATCTTAATAACGTCGACTACACCACTTCCATCTTGCTTCGGGTTTCATTATTGCATAATCTGGCCACATACAAGAATTTTCTAGCATTGGTAGTACAACTCTGTTACCTAAGAATTTTTCTCGTTCTGCTTATGTATCTTTGGCTGAGTTACTCGGTATCTATCCTTTGGTATGTCACCATTGTTCCTTAGAGGGAATATTATTCTTCCATCGATTATTCACTCGGTGAGTAAGAGGGGCTTTGATGATGCTATCTTTACCAGAGCTATTTCCTTAGGCCTGACCATGAGGTTGATATTCGTGATGGGATACTTGATGGTTGATGCCCAAGTGGTCGCGATAGGGGAGTGGATGTATTACCACTATAGTCATGTAGCAGTGGTGCTGGAGGTGACCCTGAATGGTCTTGATGCTTGGAAGGAGGGTCTTTCTAACTTTCTATGTGAAAGTCACGTGATGCTATTTATGTGACTTTTCCAAAGGTTTCGATTGGCTGAACCTCATTTATATCCCTTATCGGATGTGCCTAATGTCTTTATTCCCAATTTCTTCAGTTTCAGGCCTTTAATAGAAATCCGTGGAGCATGGGGCTCAGTGCCTTTCTAGTATAAGACACGGTGGGGGTACTTGCAACCCGTTTTACAATGCATAAAGTACCAATAAATGCAGTCGACTGGCCTTCGACAAATTTCCTTCTATTTTGCGTAGTGATTTCTATGCAAGTGGGATGAAAACAAATAATCCCTCCTCTAATAAAGAATTTATTTCTGGTGGGGGACCTGATTGAATCTTTACGGATGATATTGAGAAATTTGTGGCAGCACTATTGACTGTCTACCCATTTTCCACAATCTATCAGAGGGGTTCTGGAATGTATCTAGGGACTAACTAAAGTGGTTATGGAAATGAGTAGTTGATTTTTTTTTGAGAAAGATATTGTTAAAAGGTGGCTTACTGCCTTCGACACCATGGAGGAGAAAGTTATGGTTTCAATCAAACTTCTCAAAGCATACCGTTGCATGGAGCATATATGGAGTGTTAACCAGAAGTAGGAGACGTGAGGTCCTTCGGGAGTAGGAAATAATGACGAGGCAGCACCATCTAGTAGTTCATGGTAGCATAAGTGAAGGTGGAGATTTTTTTTAGGGTGATTCATGTTGATATTTGTCATGTTTTAGAGGATATTTGTTTGGCTGGGTAGGTTTTTTTTATAGGTTGGTTTCATTATTGGAAAGGGGATGGTTTATTTGACTCCCTTGATTGATATTTTATGTAATGTCTATGTTCCTTAATTTGAAATAAAAAATGACTCTGACATATTTTGTTATATCTTTTAGTGAGTTTTTCATGTGAATTATTTGTACCAATCGTTAAGGCATACATAATCTTTTTGTTCAAGTAAATGATAAGATGAACCGTTATTCGTTGAGGTTAGGAAAAAATAGCATTTTGGGAAAAATAAAGGACCGAACCCATATTTGTTTTATTGGATGCTTACGTACCTGTAAGGGGTTTTGAAATTTTACAAGTTTCATTTTGAAAAGAAAATCTTTGAGAGGATCAGGTCCCATGTATCCATCAGTAGGGGAAACGAGGAAGATTTTTTTTAGAATAGAAGTGGGATGAGAAGAATCGTAGCGCGCTAAGGTTTCTGATTATGGGTCGAATTTCTTGAGACGATCCAGATTGGTTGGAAGCATCATTTATTCTCCTTCAAGGTCTATGAGCATAGAGTCACCGCCTGATGGAATTTTCTTCACGATGTAGGGTCACTCCAATAAGGTATGAATTTCCCTCTGGGGTCACAAACAGGTTCTATAATTTTTTGAGAGCTAGGTGTCCTTTTTAGACATCGCGGTCCTTAATTTTCTTGTTGAGTGATCGTGTCAACCGGTGATGGTAACCTGGTATGTAGTCTAGATCCTTAAGTCTCTTTTCAAATAAAAGTTAGAGTTTATCACAGGGGATTCGATGCCATTCTTATTCATTGACTCTGCTCTCGTGCATGACATATAAGGAAGGTATATATATCTCAATGGGGAGAACTTCTTCCATTCCATATACTAGAGAATAGTGGGTAGCCCAAGTAGATGTTTTGATTGAAGCGCAGTAGACCCAAAGGGAATATGGGATCCGATCGACCTAGTCTCTGCAATTTTCAATCATCTTCGATGATGCCATTTGTTTAGGGTCGATAAGAAGTCTTTTTGTGACCTTAGCTTTGAAATGAAGTCAATTATCAGATACTAATTCAAGGGAAACCTTGTATTAACAAATGGTATTCTTTCAGATGAACATAACCATTTTCTTAGCATTCTACATTGTATATGACTCAACTTTGACCCATTTAGTAAAGTAGTCAATGGAGACTAGAAGGAACTCATTATAGTCAGAGGACTTAGGAGTGACCTTCCCTATGATGTCTATTCCTCAAGTGGACAAGGTCCATAAAGTTTTATATTATACAATTCCTGAGGAGGTAGGTGTTGGAGATTGGCAAACTGTTGGCATTTGAGGCATCTCGAAACATAGGCAATGAAATCTTAAACCATTGTAGTCCAATAGTACCCTTAACGGATGATCTTGTCGGAAAGCATGTGACCATTAATATCGGGCCCACATTCCTAATTGTGGATTTTGAACATCAGTCCCTGCTATGTATTTAAATGGGTTTCATCGAAGTTTCTCTTGAAAAGCACTTTCTCCCAGATAATGCATTTGATAACCAGTTTATGAAGGGTCGCATGTCTTTCCTATTTGCATCTCGAGGGGTACTTACCATCTTTGATGAGGCTCTAAATATCATAGTACCATAATCCTTCCATGTTGGGATCTTCTTCGGTAATAAGCTCAATGTGGTAATAGTGGTTAGGCATAACTTGATTTTGAAGCAGGAAAGGGGCCATTATTATCCCCTCGGGCATGTCGACCATGGAGACCAGGGTTACAAGAGCATGAGCTAGATTGTTTCTTGAGCGAGGAAGATAATGGAAGGTGACATCTTTGAATTGGTAGGTGAGCTCTTCTAGGTGGGCATGGAATGGTAGGAGTTTCTCATTATTAAGTTTCCATTTTCTGAGGATTTATTTGACAATGAGGGTAGGGTCCACATAAATGTTTAGGTTCTTACTACCTTTATAAAGGGCAATATTGAGTCCTACGGTCCATGCCTCGTACTCAGTCATGTTTTTGGTGTAATGGAAGTCTAGCTTAATGGTAATAGCAGTGTGGGAGTCATAAAGGGAGACCAGGAGTATCCCAATACCATACCATTTCTTCTTGGTAGGGCAATCGAAGAACATCCTTTTGAGAGGATTAAAGAATGTATTCATTTGGGAATCTAGAGACCCAATAACCAGGTCCTTCCATAGAATAATTAGTAAGGTAGTTGTTGATGGACATGCCCTTCATGGATTTCTGTGCACAATGTCGAACTCAACTAATAACATAGACAACGGGCCATTTGTCTTAACCGAGTGGGTTTCTCTAAAAGGTATTTAATGAGATCCATTACAAATACTAGTCTGATGGGAAAGGAGAGCATGTAGTGTCGTAATTTCTACATGACCCAGAACGAGGTGAGACAAACATTTTCTAAAGAAATATAATTAAATTCATACCCGATTAGTTTTTGACTGTCATAGTAGATGGCTATTTCCTTGAGAGATTCTTCAATGTATTGGGCTCTAAAATCCCTTAATTCGGTATCGGTAACAATCAGGTATCTCTTCATTTGGTCAAAGTCTTATTGGTAGGGCTCGTTATGAACTTTAGTTTAATTCTTTCGAAAAAGTTTGAAAATGGGTTCATAGATGGAGGTCAATTGGCTGATGAACCGAATGATGTATTGCAATTTACCCCGAAATCCTTGGACTTATCTCTCCATTCAAGGTGGTGGTATTTTCGAGTATGTCTTTCAACTTAGCAGTGGCCGCTTGAATTCCTTTCTCACTAACCATGTATCCTTAGAGTTTTCCCTTCGTGACATTGTAAACACACATATGTGGATTTTGGCCGCATTCAGTACTATCACAGTCGCTTAAAGAACTTTCGGAGGGCGATAATATGACGTTCTCGAGTCTTGGAATTAATGATCATGTCGTCCACATATACTTCGACCTCTTTCTAAATAATGGAATGCATGATGGTTATGGCAGCTTTTGGTAGGGAGCCCCAACATTTTTTAGTCCAAAAGGCATGATGGTGTAGTAGAAAGTTGCTCATGGGGTAATGAATCCAGTTTTCTCTTGGGGGTCAGGGTGCATCTTGATCTGGTTGTAACTAGAAAATTCATAAACAATGATTTGAGGGTGTGGTTGGCCGTATTGTCCATGATCATGTCAATGTTTGGCAACACGTAATCATTTTTTTGGATGCTTTGTTCAAATCTTGACTTTCGATGCATAGGAAGACTTTTCACGTGACTTTAGCATGGTGATGATGTTGGAAATCCACTTAAGGTATTCAACTATGTGAATAAAACCCACGTTCAACTGTTTGACTACCTCCTCCTTCATTTTAAGTGACCATGCCATTTGGATCTTTCTCAACTTTTTCTTGGCCGATTTGATATCTGGGAACTTCGGGATCTCATGCTTAGCTATCTCTAGGTAAAATCTAAGCATCTCATCATAAGACCACACAAAGACATCTATTAACTCCTTTAATAGTTCTTCGAATTGTGAACGCTGAACCCCATTAAGGGTGGAGCCTATCATAATCTAGCGCGGATGGCTACTAGAATTGATATTAAGAAAATAGTATCATCATCATCATCATCATCATTAATTTGAACTCAATTATGATATAGATTTTTTTCCTTATTAATATTGATGAAGAATTACTGATTTTGAAAATCATCATAGTAAAATTTGTGATTAGATTCAATGCAATTAATGTAAGGCGCCTCAAGATACTCAAAGCCCTAATTTATTTCATTTTTAGGGAAAATAGCATTGAGAACCTCATCAAAAGAGGTCCCAATTACATTTATATAATGAAAAGTATAAATAAAAATAGGTGCCGAAATTTGAAGAGGACAAAAAATAGGGTTAGGAAAAACTTGAGCAGGTTGGACTAGGATGGCATGCTAGTTCAGGAGAGGCACATCAGTGGTCATGATCTAAGAGAATGGGTTCAACGATGCATCATCTAGGTTGATTATGTAAATACTCATCCCCATTGTTTTCACTTTAAATGATTACTTGGAGTCACTTCCCTCGGAGTTCTCAGTGATTTCCATGGTTTGCTCGATCAGATCCTTCACTTCATATTTCCATTCTTCATCCCAAGTATTGCTATCTTCAAGGAATACTTCTAGTCCCGATTTCATCTTCTTGTTAACATGTTCGTACAACAGTTCAGAGAATCCATAAAAGGGGAACTCTTCACACTCCTTAAAAAATCTTTCATTCAGAGAGTCCCCTGAAACAGTCTTTTCATCCTCTAGGGTTCTTTTCAGTAGTGGTCAATCAAGTTCTTTGATTTCAGCTGGTGTAGGTTTGTAGACCAAGCCACAATAGGGAAAGACTTATTTTACGACTATGGGATCAACAATTACTTGCTGACATTATCCTATCCCTATTTCGGGCATGAAGTGCATGTTCTTAAATATTTGAATTAACTTAACGTTGTCCGTAGGGGTGTTCGCAGTCTGATTCAGTCTGATTTTAAGGTATTTTTGGCATCAGACTGCATTAATTGATCTTAGAAAATTATGGACCGAGATCGGACCGAAATAATCAGTCTCGGTTCTATTCAGTTTCCAAGTGGTCAGTGTTTGGTCTTAGTCTGATTGGATAGATAAACAATTAATATAAAAAAAAATCTTCACGCCCCATCCCTCTCCCTCCAATATCCTCCAGATATTAGAATGTTAAGGAAAACATTTCAAATGACCTCAACATAAGGATAATAGAAACAAGTAAAATACAATTGGCATTTCATCAATAAAACATCAAATACTTGTACTAAGATGAGCACCCAATACAATGAACTATAAGCTACTGCATCATTCTGCAAGAACAAGTATAATGAACATAAAAGTTAATACCCAAGTACATGAGCACATATTCTTGAACATTTCCTCACGGTTATGGGCCCAATTTCAATTTCTACCCCTTACTTATTAGACGATTCAGGATTTCAATCTTTCACGTTGTTCTGTTAGTTTTACAACTACATCATTCAAATTTATGTTTTAACTAGCCTTAAGTATTCGAAGAAGTAGAAAAGTGATCCATACAACTACTAGCACCAAAATCCTTTTCCACCTTAAGTTAAACTTAAAAATTTGCTGAAAAGATTGTATAAAAAAATACAATCCTCACTAAGATGGATGGAAATAGACAACAAAATAATTAAAGTAGACATAACTCACCATTGTTGTTTTCTCTTATCAAGGAGACAATGTCTCATAGTATGTATAAACAATAGAATCATTCAAGACAAACAACAAGAATTATTCAACACAAATATCAAGAATCGTTCATGACAAACAATTGGATAAACCGTGATAAAACTAACTAGTTTGGACCTGTCAAAGCTGAAATTAACACTGCCTTTGCTGTAGGGGAGAGAGAGAGATGATACCTATTGGGTTAGATTTTGTTAGGAACTCTTGTGTTTGAAGACGATCGTAAAGAGTGAGACAGAGAGATAGAGAAAATAAGAGATTTAGGGTTGGGTTTGGTGTAAAGCAGCGTGTGTAAGTTACTAAAGAAAATAATGAAACTTATGAATAGTGAAAAAACTATTGGTACTTATTATATAGATATATCATGAGGGCTATGCTCTTGATAGACCCAGTCTTTGAAGTTGTCCCCTACTTTGATGGGGAGCATATTATTTTTCAAATCGAAGAGGAGCATGTTATTGGTCCCATGTTGAATCCCCAACATTGGATTGCTGGTATTGGCATTGTCTCAACTGTCATCGTATCCCAAAATGGAGATAACTTGACCTTTGGAAAATAACCTTAGTTTATGATGGAGAGAAGAGGACACTCCTCATATGGTGTGAATCAAAGGGAGGCGAAGGAGTATATTGAAATAGAAGGGCATATCGATTGCTTGTAATTCCCCCAAAGCATTGGTGGAGCTAGCCCCTAGTGTGACTTTTATGGAACCCATTACTTCTCGACGAGTGTTGTCATAGGAACGCACGATGGAAGATATAAGAGTGAGGTAACTAAATTTTAATCCTTGTTAGTTAAAGGTTCTAAGTGGACAAACATTTGGAGAAGATCCACTGTCTACAAGTGATAGTGGGATCGTCTTCCCCAAGACTTTTAGGGAGAAGTTGAGAGCATAGTTGTGATCAGGTCTTAATTTTGGGATTTCTGCTTCAGAAAAAGATAGCAGTCAAGGATCCAACTATATTCATAGCTTCTTCAGGAGTAGTAAAGGGAGAAACTGTGGGTCTAGTGATGAGCTTAATTAAGGAATTATGGTGCAACTGAGAGCACATGAAGACTCTCGATAGGGTTATTTTTGCTTGGGTTTTCTTGAGTTAATCGTGGACTTTGATTTCTTCAATGGTTATTTCCAGTATTGGGAGTTCTTCGAAAATTACGTTTCCTTTGTTTATCTTGGTTGAATGTGGAATATGATTTTTATCGTACCTCCCTGATCTATTCATATGGTTTATAGAGGCGGGGAATAACAAGAACAATGTGGCTTCATCTCTCTCAGGTGGAATGAATACTTTGTTGATTTTGCCCAATAAATATTTGAAGGAGATCATTTCAAACAAACTCGCAACTGAACTAGATTCTTCTTGATCTGATTAATCATCTGAGCTATCAAAGTCATCCTCCGATCTGGTGGCAACGATATCTTCCTGCCAAGAGTAATCAGGGCATTCACCAACTTTTTATGGCTTCATCATATCAATCTTCCCACTCATCGGGAAGTGCAGAAGTGAAGGGACCAACTGTCCCTAAAGTTTCAAAGTTATGGGTGATTCGGAGATGCCACAGATTTCTCTTGTCCAGTGAAACACATCAACCATAATCTATTTAATATCATCTAGACTGACTTCTTCAATGGTTACTACCCATTTATCTGATTTTGGAGCCCATTTCCGAGCTTCCATACACATGCCACTGAATTTCTAGTAATAGATGGACATCTAGGTGGGAAATTTAATCCCAAACCCTTGGAGTTAGTTTAACACAATAGGTAGCTCCATGCCCCCCCCCCCCCCCCAGATTGGGTGCATACAACAATGTAGGCCCTCGTAAGGAGAGATAAAGCTTGATCAGCAGAACATGTAGGGTACATAATAAAGCACATGAAACATTAAGAGATTTATTTGAGACTATGTGGATGATGGGTACATTGACGGAAAAATTTGGGTCCAATGGTCAAATTTAGGGCTGTTTTCCAAGAAAATGACATTCATTCTGGTTCCATGTGATGGAAGACGGTTGTAAATGGTGTTGGACTTAGGATTAACATGAGGGGCAATGATAATCTAATATATCAGGCCTAGGGTCACATTTTTTAGGGGAAAGCACTAGTCGGTAGTATGACTTGCAGATTAGTGGACGTCGTAGTGGGCATCGGGATTGAAGTTTTAGGGAGTGGGTTTTGTAATGGTCGAGGTTTCAACGTTTTGATGAGATTTCTAGTTAGCAGAGTTATAGTATGCCTGTGCCTAAATGCACGACACTAATTTTCGAAAGCGTACGTCGTTGATAGAGCCATACATCATATTTATATGCCCGTGACTAAAGGCATAACACAAATTTTCAAAGTACGTAATTTTAAAACAATGAAAATTTTCAAAGTACGTAATTGCAAAACAAAAAACCTTTCGTTCCCGAACAAAACAAAGACTTATATATCAACATATATACATAACTATTTCTATATGAATATAGGCAATTTACTTGGACATTGGTTAGTGGGATTTGGTAGTGTCTACATGCAAACTAAAATAAAAACAAAAAAATTACAGAACAAAATTTTGCATCAAGTAACGGGTCATTCTAATCACAACTATTACGGGTCATGATAGGCGTGTGCGCACATTAATATTATGGGCCATGTTATCTTGTATTTTCATGTCAATCATATTAGGGTTAATGTGCCTATTTTTCTTCAATTGCATAAAATTTAATAAATCATGTTAGTAATGTTGAGTCATGTGTTAGCGTCAAGTTAAGAAAATGTGGTGTCCAATGGTGTTTGAGTCGAAAATTTCTTCATTGTGTCAACCCAAAACTCTATGAAAAAATACAAATTTACACCATTAAACAAAATAAGACACCAAATCAGCAAAAGTGAAGGTGAATTACCAACATTTTTTCTTGTCATTTTTTCCACATAAATGGGACATCAAACTTTTGATAAACAATCACAAAGTAGTGAAACAAATTATATTAACACCAAAGATTTCCAATTTTCATTATGTGAAAGATATGGTTGACACAGAGAAATTAAATATGTTCTAATAAATAATTGACATGGGGAATAAAAATCAATATCTTTTCTATAGTATCATATATATAGTTGGATAGAATCCAAATAATTATATATTATATGAGGTAAAAATTTAATTATAAATGTTAAAAGAAATAACTAAAGACCCAAAAAATAAATAATTAACTAAAGTTCTTATCAATTAAGATTCATGCCTTTAGATTCAATTATTTGGATTCACTTTTCTCTCCCATCTTGAATTGGCAGCATCCAACCCATATTGGAGAAAAATACCGGATTCTCCAGTTTTACGACAACATATAGAGTTTCCGATTTGACTGTTGAGCCTTGTGAAGTAAACTTTAAGGACTTACTAATATTTGAATCATCCACCAAATAATTCAAAGGTTTCCAAAGACAAACCTTTCCTTCCCATGTTTTAGAACCATTCTCTGTTTCTGAGGAAGAATTTTTCATAATTATTGTATCTGTGGCCATCCCGGGCGGCGCGACGTTCGTTCTGGGGGAAGGAGGAGGATCCTTCGAGGAAGAACTGCATCGCAGTCTTGCACCCTTCTCTTTGAAAAGGTGCTTCGGCCGTCGTCGGTGTGGGGTGAATGTAAAGAGATGGAGTCGCCAGCCTATTTTGCTCAAAATTGGCAAAATAACATGGTTCCACTTCGAGAGAGCAGCATCAAGGACGAACTGATGCATACAAAACAAATAGATCGGAGGTCCTGGGGCTAAGTTACGGAATGGGAAGGAGCTATGCACCCATCCCGCCTTTCTGTCTCTCATGGGCAAATGTTAATATTCTCCTTTATCCCCGTGAAGTACGTGTATGTATTTATATGATGGGGATTGGAATCTTTTGACCCATACCATCGAAAAGATAAGGTGAGGTCATCCACTGGAATATTCCACAAATAATAATGAATGTAGAAGATAGAATATGAGCGTTCATCGAGATATTGATCGTTATTGGGAAATGCCAATATATGTGGGATGAGACGCAAACAAGCATATATATATATATATATATATATATATATATATATGATAATTATGAAAAATAGTGATTTTGAGAAATTTGGAAAATAAGAGAAGTTGGAAAATTGAAAAATTGGACTCGAGTCTCGGATTTAAACCTGAGATGCCTACGTAGCCTCTAAAGGCATCAAAGTCCACGTAGTTCGAATGTAGAATAGGGGTGGGGTTTATCCCATAGATTTGAACGAAATTTTATTATGTTTGTACAAGTGGAAATTGTGTTTTTGGTTTTTGGAAAAAGTGTGGTGGATAATTTCGTTCGCAATTCACGAGTGTAACCCTCTTTTATTTGCTTTTTTTTTTTATAAAAAAATAAAGTATGTGCAATATACTAATAAAAGTGTGGATGTTAATATGTGTGAACTAAAGTGAAACTAGATTATGAATCTAATGTAACTTATGCAAAAACAAGAGATTAAAAGAGAAGGAGAATGAATTGGACCTTCCTTGGAGCTTGAGATTGTATCTTGGATGAACTCCCTTGAATGTTGATGAGAGACAAGGATATTTTCCAAATTGGGTATTTATGCTTGAATGGAAGTTCTCATATGGAACTTCGCTAATTTCGAGAGAATGTTACTGAGATCAGTAATGCTGATGGATTTTGCTTCCCTTTTTGGAGTGAGGTCACGACCTCTATTTTTTGGGAAAAATGTGGGTGCCCATCAACCTACACCAGGGTGTGACTATCGATAGGTCACCCTTGAAACTGTGCCGATAGGTAGGGTCCAAGACTTGCCAATAGGTAGTCTCGTGTGAAATTTCCTGGAAAAATGATCGTAGCGCACAAACCATTGATCCGAATCACACACGGGGAATACCGATAGAAAGGTGAATGAGATTCCTCCGAGTGTCCTTTGGACCGCTCCAAGGTACGGAAGTTTACTTTTGGTCAAATATGACTCGAAAATGCACGTCGGTCTTTTAGATGGGAGATAGTCGGATGGAAACAGATCGTTCGTCCATATGATAAGTTAGAATTGAGCACGGGCTAGACCATTGGAAGGTTTAGGAGATGTACCCAGACATTCCAAAGAGTTTTTCTCGGTTTGAAAAGTTTATCTTGGTCAAACGGGACCCGAAAGTTCCCTGTGACCTCTCAGAGTAAAACGGATCGTTCTTCCGTACCATAGGTCAGAATCATACATGGGGCGAATTGTTAGAAAGGGTATTCCGTGAACTTCATAGATTAATTCAGTCTCATTCGAGTTGAAGAGTTGACTTATGTCAAACAAAGTCCGGGAGTATCCGGTGGCCTCTAGATCAATTTTGGGGGGAAAATTGATCGTTCGTCCTAATGGTTATGCTGTTTCATGCATGGGGTAGACCGTTAGAAAGTGGTTTTAGTGACCATTGAAGATAAAAAGAGATTTCTCTCTGATGGTGAAGTTGATTGGGCTCAATTCAGGGCCCGAGAGCGCCCGATAGCCTCTGAATTGATTTTCGACAGTGAAATGGTACGTTCATCTGAATTGTTATGCCAATTCATGCATGGGGTAGACTGTTGGAAATGGTATTCAGAACCCTTCAAATATTCAAAGATCTTTTGCCTTAACTATAGAATTAACGTGAGTCAAATGGGGCTCGATGGCCTCTAGATCGGTACTCAGAGTGCGACCTAGGTTTGCGGTTGAAAGGGGAAGTGCTCAGGGTATAAGGAAAGACTTATGGGGTCCTAGAATTTAGTGTCTACATATTCCCTTGATGGGTAAAGTTGGGACAACTGATGGACATCGAATAGACACCACATGATGGTGGGAGGTCAATTCTATGGACCTAGACCTAAATGAGGTGACGATCGAGGATCGAGTCCAATTTTGGCCTAACTGAGGTGAAGATCCAAGATCGAAGTCAATTCTGACCTAAAAGAGGTGACGACCGAGGACTGAGGTCAATTCTGGCCTAACTAAGGTGGCGATCCAAGACCTATGTCAATTCTTACCTAAAAGAGGTGGCGATAGAGGACTGAGGTCAATTCTAATCTAACCGAGGTGATGATCCAAGACTGAGGTCAATTCTAACCTAAAAGAGGTGATGATTGAGGATGGACCGAGGTTAATTCTTACCTAACTGAGGACATTATCCAAGACTGAGGTCAATTCTGACCTAAAAGAGATGACGGTCAAGGACCCATGTCAATTCTGACATAACTAAGGTGATGATCCAAGAACCAGGTCAATTCTGACCTAAAAGAGGTGACGACTGAGGATCAAAGTCAATTATAACCTAATCGAGGTGATGATCCAAGATTGAGGTCAATTTTGACCTAAAAGAGATGACGACTGAGGACCAAGATCAATTCTGACCTAAAAGAGGTGACTACCCAAGACCGATGTCAATTATGACCTAACTAAGGTGACGACCAAGGACAATTTTGACTAAGAGAGGTGATGATCGAGGACCGAGGTAATTTCTGACCTAAGAGAGGTGACGAGCGAGGATCAAGGTCAATTATAACCTAGAAGGGGTGACAAAGGAGGACCGAGGTCAATTTTGACCAAACTGAGGTGACTATCCAAGACAAACTTCAATTCTGACCTAAAAGAGGTGATGATCGAGGGTCGAGGTCAATTCTGACCTAAAAGAGGTGACAACCCAAGACCGAGATCAATTTTGACCTAAAAGAGGTGACAATCAAGGATCGAGGTCAATTCAAACCTAAGAGAGGTGACGATCCAGAATTGAGGTCAATTCTGACCTAAGAAAGGTGACGACCGAGGACCGAGGTCAATTCTGACCTAACTGAGGTGACGATACAAGATCGAAGTCAATTTCAACCTAACAGAGTGATGACTGTGGACCGAGGTCAATTCCAACCTATGTGAGGTGACGATCCAAGAACGAGGTTAATTCTGACCTAAAAGAGATGACGACTGAGGATCGAGGTCAATTATGACCTAAAAGACGTAACGACCCAAGACTAAGGTCACTTCTGACCTAAAAAAGGTGATGATCTAGGACCGAGTTCAATTTTGATCTAACTGAGGTGAGGATCCAAGATCTAGGTCAATTTTGATCTAAAAGAGGTGACGACCGAGGACTGAGGTCAATTTTAACCTAACTGAGGTGACGATTCAAGACCGAGGTCAATTTTGACCAAAAAGAGGTGACAACCGAGGATCGAGGTCAATTCTAACCTAACTGAGTTGACGATCCAAGACCTAGGTCAATTCTAACCTAAGAGAGGTGACAACCGAGTACCGAGGTCAATTATGACCTAACAGAGGTGATGATCCAATACTTAGGTCAATTCTGACCTAAAAGCATTATACCTATCCTTATGGAAATTTGGGGACTCCACTAGGGATAAGGATTGGATTTTAGGTTCCGCTTGGGATTAGTGAATAATTTGAGGATTTGTAGCTAGGGAAAATTTGGAGCGTCCTTTGGAGACGTTATTCGGGATAATGATTCTCTAGAATTTTGCTGGGGGTGTAAAAGATCTTTTTCTTGGTGAATAAGGTGATAGAATGGATTTGGTGATTTTAGGAATTTTATTGGAATTGTTCAGGATTTTCTGGTATTTTTTGGTCTTTTTGTACAAAATGTTAAAGGGTATGCCAACCAGAATGGACGGAGGTGTGCCAATCGGCATTGTCACAGCCTTTTAGGGTACCTCGAGCAGGCGAAAGGCCTAGTGCCGATTAGTGGGTGGAGGGTACTATCGATCGACATGACCCTTAGCCTCCTATAAAAAGGGGGCGGGTTCTCCTCATTTTCCACAGCTTTCTAACTTCTTTTCTCATGCTATAAACCTCTGCAAATCTTCCTAACGTCCGAAATGGATGACTTCTTGAGAAGTTAAACACATATGGCATGGCTAGTGCCGATGATGGGCAAGGTTAGAGTGAAGGGCTAGGGTGTCCCTTGCATTGGTTAGCGAGAACTCTTTTAATTTGTTTAAGCCTGTGGAAGATAATCAGACTCTTCTGCGTGAGACTTTGCATCATTTCTCTTCGAGGGTGGTGAACCCTGGTGGCTATGTATGTATTGCATGACTCTTAGTATTCCTTTCTTCTTTTCTTGACGAGATTGCTTTATTTCTTGAATCTAGCAAGGATTTTCCTCATATTTTAACAGTCTGACGTCTCCATGTTGATTATTCATGCCCATGGTACGAGATGGATTAAGGATGTTTGGGAGCACCTTCCCGTTGTGGTGCGCTAGATGGTGTCCTCTGCTGGTTTTGAGAAGCTAGCGTCAACTTTAGATAAGACGCCTCACTCCACTGCGGTTTTATGTTCTTTGGGAGAGAAGTGGTGGGACACTACTTACACCTTTTATTTTGGCTTCAGGGTGATGACGGTGAATCCCATTGATGTTCAGCAGTTGCTGGGGCTGGACTGTGAGGGTTCCTAGATTGAGGTGGATAGGACACTGAGGCTGACACCGGAGGCGGTGACGGTGGCTCTAAGTGATGTGGAGAGGGTGGTTTCTGGAGATTCTCTTTGTTTATATTCTTTGAGGGAGATTTTGCTGAGGAGGAGGTTCGATGAGAACGATGTGAAGCAGGTGCGTCAGATGGCCTGCTTTTTTATCTTATTAATGTTGGGAGGTTTTCTGGTGGCGACAAGTGGCGATGTCATCCACTTGCGTTTTTTTCCTTTTCCGAGTGTGTTTTCGAACATCCGCTTCTATGACTGGGGGAGCTTGATTTTTTGACCCTTTAATATTGTTTGGATGCATTCAGCCGATGTTCCCCACCAACTTTTATTGGGGCCACGTATCTTCTGAAGGTATTCTTTATTTTGCTCATTTTCCCGTTATGCATTTGCATTTTCCATTCATGAACTTCTTGTTGATTTCTTGAATGCTGATATTTGTCCTTAGTAGACGTGGTTCTGTGAGGTTATTGGGTTGAACACCCAACTGATTTCTTTGAAGGATGACTATTTGGGGGATTTTTGTCGGGTGGTACGGTGGAGGAGGTCTAATCGACAATCGAAGAAGAACCTTTCTCTAGAGATAGTGTGTCAGGTCTGGAATGGCTTGACGAGCGAGCGGGTATTGAGACTGTTCTTTTCCTTTGATGATCTTTCATTGATATTGATCCTTCATTTTTGCTGGGGATTTTCAGGTGACCTTTTATCCCTAGTTGATGACTATTCAGCACACTGGGGTGACTCGGGGACATGCACAAATGCGGCGCCTGCTGGGGCATGAGTTCGGCTACTCTTGGTATCTTGGGGAGAGGGTAGTATAGAAAATCGTGGAGGATGAGGTTGTGAATCCTACGATGAGGCCGTCTATGTTCATTAGGCTCGTGCGGGAGATGTCTGATGATGCCCAGATGGCTTCCATGATGCAAGAGCCATACTCCCTGTACACTGACATAGCGGTCATGTATGACTATCTGGACTTCGTCTTGATTTGGCTAATGCCCCCTAGTATATATTATGTGATGCCTCTCCCTAGGGTGGTCTCGAGTCAGCAGATGGGGTCTTCTCATAGTGCAAGTGGTGCGTCTTCTCATAGTGCAGGTGGTGCGTCTTCTCATAGAGCAGATGGGGTATTATTTTTTGCAGATGCATTATCCAAGTTATAACCTTCGACAAGATGATGAGGGAACTATGCATCTACAACATCGTCCTCATGCGATGGACCCATAGGGGTTGGGTCTGACGGAGGAGGTCCTTAGGCCTGCTGTATGTCAATTTTTATTTCCTTAATTTTTTTCTTTTTCCTCATGCTTGACTTATATGATCTTGTCCATTCTTCCTCGTGGCATATCAGTGTTTTGACCACCTAGCTGAAGGACATCTGCGACTAGATATCTTCAGTGACTTATCATATTCGTGAGGCGGTTCCGGTGCCTTCTTTCTTGGTGTCGTCTTCCTCGTCTGGGGAAGGGTATGGCTCTGGAAATGGGGGTACATCGTCTCGCTGCAGGAGGAAGAGGATGGACATAGGGATGGGGGATCCTAAAGAGAGAGGAGAGAGAGAGAGAGAGAGAGAGAGAGAGAGAGAGAGAGAGAGAGGGAGAGAGAAAGTGAAAATTGGGTTCGAGCTGTGTCTTTTCCTGCAAAAATATCAATGTAATACAGTAAAACATATTCCAAATGAAGAATGATTTTTTTATTAATTTTCTTTTTGTAGAGGGGGCTTGAAGGTAATTTTGAGATTAGAGGTAATTCCACATTAGCAACAGTGTTCGAGATTAAGAAGCCGAGGAAGCTTAGCGTGGCAACTCAACGAGGGAGCTTAGCATGGCAACTCATACTTTAGCTTGTTGTGTTAGTCATATTGTATTTTTGTTTATATTGGCTATGAGCTATAACGGTTGTAATGATGTAACGAGAATAATAATTAGTTTTAGTGTGAGGTCAAACGGTACTCGCGAGAGACCAGGCTTGGCAGGGCCTGGGAGAGCTTTCATGCTCTATCGAATGACCTCACTGTGGGAACTTTAGAGGGACTTGGTTTGGAGGATTGAGAAGTGAGCTAGCATTGGGGCTTTTCCTGACCATCTTAGATACACCTGGAAAAACACCGAAGGATCCTCACCATGGAACCTCAGGCGGAGTAGCTTGGAGTTCCATCGGGCATTGAGTTGTGAACCAAAAAGACCTCTACTTAATGTCACATCTACTGTAGGTGATGTCACTAGCCAGCTAAATAATGTCAGACATGCACTTGAGTAAACCATCATGGTATTTTAGACTGTCAGGCAGTTGGTGAGGCACCTCTGCCACAACAGCCCCCTGACACACAGTGGTTAGGAAAAAGTCATGTCTTGGCATTTAATGTTTATGATGTGGAGGCAACTAGGTCATCGGGTATTTAATGTTTGTGACATAAATTATGAGGGATGTCTTTGACATGAATTAATGGCTGAGTTTCCTTGGGGGGTGATGTGGGGGGCTATTTAAGGACCCCACCCACCTTTGAGGAGGGAAGATCTTTTCTGAGAGTTCAGAAGTTATTTCTGGAGATAATATAAATTAGAGCGAGTTATTACAAACCAGAGAGCTTCTTACTCACCCACCATTGTCATTTATTACGAATCTTTTAATATTTGATAGAGATTCTTGAGGTTGGTTGGTGTGTTTTGGCTGCCTGTCAAGGTGTGTCTAGGGTTCTTACTTCTCTCTCCCTCTAGCTAAGTTATTTCTAAGTTCATTACTACTTTCTGAGTTATACACGAGAGATTTGTGAAATCAAACTGAGTCTATCTTCACCGAGTTGTGTTTGTATGTCCTATAATTAATTCAAGGTTTTGGCTAATTAACTTATCATTACCATACTCAAAAGGGGTTATGCCTCCATCTTATCTAAACTACCCACTTACATTTGGTGACTCTGCTGGGGAGGCATTCTTCTAAGCAAGGAGTATGGTGCAACATAAGGTTAATCAAAGGCTCAACTTTGATGACATCCAACATAATGAAGAATAAGATGTAAGAGAACTGGAGGCTCTAAGGGACGGGGCTCCTCGAATAGAGGTACCCCCGGTTCAGGCGACGACAGACATTCCAGGGGTGACACAAGCTTCCACGAGTGCAGGGTTGGGACCCACTCAGGTGGCTCTCCTCATGAGTAAGTTTTATGAGTTTTTTCAAACTTCGATAGCTTCAATGATGCTAGGAGGCTTGGAAGCCAATGCCTTCGTAACACCAGGGGCAGCCCCAACGGCCCCACCTGGTGTAGCGGGAATGGTCCCAACAAGCATACTCTATGTTATGAACCCAGCAGTGGGAACCTCAGGAGTATCAACGGCCCCAGCTGTGATGATTTTTCCAGTTGCAATGGGCACTCAGCTCATGGTCCCGTTGGTTGTTGCCCTAGTAGCATCACCCATGGAGGAAATGAGGAAGGAGATGCAGAAAGAGATGTTGAATTCTTGCAAGCCTCCTCGTAATATTCTACCGAGGTAGCTTCGATTTATGATGACTTTCAAACACCTTATCCCCAGGAATACAATGATAAGCCCTATCGAAAGGACTATATTCCTCCCATTTTCAAAAAATACAGAGGAAAGGGTGGGAACCCGAAGGAGCACATTAAGCGCTTTCTTAAACATTTAGGAGAACATTGTAATAATAAGAAGCTCAGGTTGAGGGAGTTTTCTAAATCCTTAACCGATAAAGCATATACCTGGTATTCCCATTTGGCTCCCAACAACATTTCTACATAGGAAGAGATGCATGTTTTATTCATCCAGAAGTTCTTTCTGGCGGAAGATGAGCTTACCCTAACCCAACTAGGAAGGGAGAAGCAATGACCCGGGGAAGAAGTGGTGGCGTATGTTCGAAGGTTCAGGGAAAGGTCCCTCGATGTGAGGGAGGAGGGCAAAGAATCCAAGTTATTATAGATTTGCGCTGAAGGACTGCTTCCTGAGTACATCTGCCATCTTATCAATGAGATGTGCAAGGGGACTTTTTCGGCGTTCTTAAAAGCGATAAGAAATATCTCCTTGGTGGTATGACCAAAGCCTATGGTGGTACCCATGATGTTTAGGCAGCCGATAAAACTTGTAGGGGGAGGTCTCAGCCCCCATGGGTAGGTTACATCGAGGGAGGAGATGGGTACAAGGTGCCGAAGAAGGACAATAAAAGGAATTTTGGAAGGGACAGGGAGGACCCATCACCACTTCCTTGTATAGTGGAGGAAGCTGTCAGCTACTACAACGCGATGGTTCGAGGAGGGACGATTTACGAACCAAAGGGCATTCCCGTTGCGGAACCCGATTCGGTAACGAGGGCGGGTCCCAAGTATTGCCAGGTATATCAAAAGATCCATTTCCCAACGGAGAGTTATTTCATGCTAAGAACTACACCAAATTCAGCGAATGGTCACGCCAGTTGGGTCACGACCCAAGTCTGCGACCAGGTGGTCGCAGACTTGGGTCGTGACCCACTCAATATTTGGCGTGACCATATTTATTACCACACTAAATTATCGATGCTCTGGAAGTGGTCAAGGCCCAAGTTCGTGACCACAATGGTCGCGGACTTGGTCTGTGACCAGGTCGTGACCATCTTGGCGCTAAACTCGCGGAAAAATTCCCTTCAAGCTTGGTTGCAGATGGGTCACGACCCAAGTCCGTGACCCATGGCATGACAAGGAAGAGAGTACACACATTGAGGGTCACAGCTTAAGGCCGTGACCATTTCTAGGTGTGGGTCACGGCTATGGGTCGTGACCATCCCTCAATAAATCACTAGGATTGATGAAGAAGGGTCGCACATCATAGTTTTAGGGTCATGGCTATGGGTCGTAACCATCCCTCAATTGAAGGTCTGCGCAAGGGGTTACGAGTATGGGCTGTGACCATCCATCAATCAGTAGCATGTAAGGGACTAATGGGTCGCGATAGCGGGTTACGGCTCTTGGCCGGGACCAGGTTCAGCCATTAAAAAAAGGAAACGCGCCTTTCTCAGACCCTAGTCTGTATTTGGGCATTTGCGATTTTGTCAATCAGTATCAAGTTTGGGCGATTTTGGCTATTCAATTTCAGCTAAGGGTTTCTACGATTTTAGCTCTAAGAATTTATCAATCAGTAGTAGGTTTGGCCGTTTCGATTTATTCATTTGTGGCTGATATGTGTGTGTGTGTGTATGTGTATGTGTGTATATGTTTGTGCATTTCGATTTGTTGCTTTGTGACTGATGTGTGTGTATGTATAGACTTCTATTTGTGTATATCTGTGTGTGTGCGTATAGATTTATATTTGTTTATATCTATGTGTGTGCGTATAGATTTCTATTTATGTGTGTATCTGTGTGTGTGTGTGAATAGATTTATGTTTATATGTGTGTGTATGCATAGATTTATGTATATATGTCAATAAGCCCTAGAAATTGTACTGGGGTTATTTTTTTTTATAAAAAATATTAAAAACCCTAGACATTGTATTTTTTTTGGAAATACAGATATTTAGCCCCACTTTTAAAGATTTATTTGTATCCACTCCTGTCTTTTTAATTTTTTAGTTGTAGGCCCTATTATAAGAACTGTACGACACATGTCATTCTCAGTGGAGAGAAAGAGAGGCGATTGAGGGAGTTTTTAAGTAGTTATGGGATTAAAAGCAATTTAAAAAATACATAGAAGGGGAACCTAAAAAAACTTTGGACATGGGACTAAACCCCAAAATACTGTATTTTTTTTGACAAAATCTAATTAAATGTTTTTTAATAAGTAAAAAAATTACATCGACATTATTGTGGGTTATTTACATGTCATCATATTATATTGGGGGTTATATGCGTGTCGTTAATTTTTGTTTTGACAAAATATAATTAAGTGTTTTTTTTAACATTCTATTGGGGGTTATATGCTTGTTGTTATTTTTTAGGATAATTCTAGACTGACACACAAATGCTTTTGATATTGAATATGTTGTTCACTGATTTTAGGAAGAAGATGAAATTAAAGGGTATTAGCCCATATTAGCAAATATGGCTATTACTAAGTTTTCCATAATAATTATTATTGTTTTATAAATATAGAAAATATGGCTATTCGTATGTTTTTCAGATGATCTAAATCTTTTTGCAGGAGCTATTTCGACGATTTGGTGTGATTTTTCATTTTCGTAGATTCTTTCCAGTCAAGGAGAATAATTGACCTCCCTACCAAAGCAGATTTGGTATAATTTTTTTTGGTAGTACGTAAACAGTAATGCAATATCTAAAATAGTTTTGGCACTCTTATTTCCATTTTTTTGTTGAAACTAAAGTCGATTGTGTGCAAACGTTGAATGATTTTAAGGTTACTGATAACTCTTTTTCAGTTGGTTTGCATTTGGATTAACCCTGGTATGTATTGATTCATTCTGATTTCATTTGGATTTTTGATTTCTCTCTAAAGCCCTAATTTCGGTGTATGTATGTGTAGATTTACTTTTGTATGTGTGTATGTGTGTGTATGTATAGATTTATGTTTATATGTGTGTGTGTGTATAGATTTATGTGTATATGTATGTTTATGTGTGTAACTATGAACAAATAAATTATTTTTTTGTCAATAAACCCTAAATTGTATGTGTGTGTATGTGTAGATTGTATGTGTGTGTGTGTGTATAGATTTATGTCAAAAAATATGTATAGATTGTATGTGTGTGTATGTATAGATTTATGTCAAAAAAATATTAGGGTTTAGTAAACCCTAAATAGTATGCGGTGGAGACGGGTGGAGAACGGGTTGGGGGTTAGAAGCAACAAATAGTCCCTTAAGAATTCTGTCAGTGTTAATTTTGTTCTTGGCCTTGGTATTTTCAATTTGGTTTTAGATTTGTCCTTGTGAAAAAAAAAGGAATAGATATATATCTGGTTTAATTAGATTGGTGTTGGTTATATTATGATATACCTGTTATGCCATTTTATATTATTGTTGAAATTGAATAAGTATTGGATTTTGAAATGTAATCAAAATCATTTGTAATCTTCTCAATATGTGTGCATCTTATTTTTTTCTCAGTAGTAATCCTTATATACGTGAAATAAAATATCAATGAGGATTAACGAATTTCAGTTCAAACAAGTTTACCAATAGTCAAGTTGGGGCAGTGAGTGATGCAAGAACAATCTCTGGTTTTCTTCCTTTGGTTTTGAATTTGTTTTTTTGGTTCTACCATTTTTTTATGTATCCTATCATTTGTAGGATTTTTGCACGCGGAACAAATGAAGGAGGCATTTGTTTACAACATGAAGATTGCTTATATGTTGTGGACATTCAGGATTTTGTGTTTTATGTGTTACAGCCGTGCGGGCTTTTATTGTTTAGTGCGGGCTTTTATAATTTGATTGTTGAATTTTATGGCCGTGCGGGCTTTATAATAAGCAGGTTTTACATTTACAGGGTTTGGAATGTCAAGAAAATAGAGGAAAATCTGCCCAATTTTTTTTTGGTTTGTGAATTATTAAGACGTGTAATATTTTTAAGTTTGTATATAAATTTGTTTATTAACAACGTTCTCGATTCGCAATTTGGGATTTTTATTATTGTTTTGCCAATAATAAATATTTGTAACACCTCGTACGCGTCCAACGTTACACGTAGCAACCGATGGTGCACTCAAAGGACCCCCAATTTTAGGATTGGACCAAATAAATACATTTTTTTTAAAATTATAGTTAAATATGGTCATGGACTTTGTCCATGACCATTTTTATTTTTTTCATCGCGCATAAAAATAGTCGCGGCCAAAGTCCGTGACCATTTATTTCCTTTTTTGTCACGGTTGTGGGTCGCGGACTTTAGACGCGACCAATTTATCACGGTGTGGGTCACGGATGAGGGCCGCGACCAATTTTTTTTATGTTTTTGTCACAGTCATGGGTCGCGAGCTTTGACCGCGACCAATTTGTCACTTTTGTGGGTCATGAATGAGGGTCGCGACCCATCACGACATGGGTCACGGCCCAAGTCCGCGACCATCTGGCATGCCCCCTCTCGGCCGTGACAATTTTTTAGTCACGGACTTGGGCCGCGACCCACGAAAATGGTCACGCCCGAAATGGTCACGACCCAAGTCCGCGACCCACAATTTTGGTCAGGGATTTTGGCTGTGACCAATCATGAGGTTTGGTGTAGTGAAGGAGAATCATCGACAAGTACGTAAAGGCAGGGACGTTGCAAATCCGTTCGCATAATGTTGACAACAACCCACTCCCAGCGCATGGGGCCAATCTGGTGGTAGCCTATGATAAGGAAGCCGAGAGAGAAGGAAGAGAGATAATGTCGAAGAAGGAGGAATTCGAGGAAGCTCTAAAAGATTGTACAAAGGGAATGGCTAATGTAGTGTTGGCCTATGGCGAAACAAGCGCCAAGGATGTGGATGATGTATACGGTGTTGAAGGTAAGAAAGTAGACCCAGTCCTAGAATACCGTGCAGTTTCAAAATCCCCAAAGTTCACCTGGTTCTTCGACCAAATGGGGATATCGAAGGAGAGTAGGTTGGAGATAACCCAGACAATACTCGATATTGCGAGGAAGAACACAGTCCCTTCGCTGAGATGGAAGGGACCTATGTCCAGGTTGGTGAGAAGGTTTCTGTCAGAAGTAACCTTCAGCGATGCAGATAGAGTTATAAAGTTCCCTCATAATAGGCCATTGTATGTGACCGCCAGCATTAATGGAGTTAGCTTTGCAAGGACTCTTATGGATGGGGGAGCCTTCATCAATATCATGCCAATCAACTATTTCCACACAGCCAATATTCTAAAATAAAGGTTGGTCCCCATGCCTTTGGTGATTTCGAGGTATGTTAACCAATCTTCTAAATCCATTGGATACGTTAATATTGGGAGTGTAATGGGAAATCTGAGTTCCCATGTCAAGTTCCACATAATAGAGATTGCAACTTCCTATCATCTGCTAATAGGAAGGGTATGGATGCACAACCAAGGGCTAGTTCCTTCAACATACCACCAATGTGCTAAAGCGAATATCAAGATAACACAGGTGACCATTAGGGATACGAAGAGGCCCTTCCCTGTTGAGGAAGCTTACTTAGTGGACGCAGCATTTTACACAGAGTTTGAGCAGGATGTCTGGGTCCTGACGAAAAGAATGGAGGGAGCATAGGTCCCTTGGATCACATAAAGGATGGGGCCATTGAACCAGCAGAAGAAGAAGGTTGCGAGAAGTACAAGGGTAATAGCCAAAGAATTTCACCAGGTGGTCCCTCGGCCCCAAAGCATCTCGAAGCAGCTCAAAGACAGGATGCGACCCAGAGTGGATTCGATGGAACATGAGGTCCAACGACAAAGCGTGTTGAGATGGTTCTCGAGAAAAAGAGTGGCCGAGGCTTCTAGAGAGAATAAGAGGAAGGAAGTCACCACTACCAGTGGACAGTGCAAGAAGGTCATTGTCGAGGAAGGAAAAGTGGTATATCGACGATAATGGTATGAGAGGGCGACCGAAGAAACTAATGATGAGGTTGACCCGATATATGAATGCTTTTTGGTGGATCAACGGGGACAATAAATGGTGATAGACAACTCGAACATACAAGAGTTCGTAGAGGATGTTGTCGAAGAACGAAATTACATGGAAGATCAGCCAAAGACATAGGAAAAAGAGGTGGAGTAATTGAACCTAGTGAAAGAAGGGGAAGATCCAAGGCCCATCTTCATCTTGAAGGATCTCAGTGAAGAGAGACGAGAGGCCTTGGTTAAATTGATTCGAGAATTCATAGATGTTTTTGCTTGGAAATACACAGAGATGGAAGGGCTGGATAAGGAAGTTTGCTTCCACAAGTTAAAAATAATGCCATTAGCCATTCCAGTGAAATAAGCGACGAGAACGTACATTCCTAAGCAAAATTTAAAGATCAAGGAAGAGGTTCAACGCTTATTAATGGCGAGTTTCATCACACCGATGCATCACCCACTCTAGCTATCTAACATTGTCCCAGTGGGAAAGAAAGACAAAAACCAAATAAGGATATGTGTCCATTTTAGAGATTTGAATAGAGCTTATCCCAAAGACGAGTTCCCTCTGCCCTCTATCGATACCTTGATAGATACAAAAGCTGGTCATGAGATGTATAACTTCATGGATGGGTATGTAGGGTATAACCAAATCAAGATGGACCCCTCGAATGGAGAGAAAATAACATTCAGAACCCCGATGGATAAATTTATGTACAAGGTGATGCCGTTTGGACTCAAGAATGATGGGGCGACTTACTAGAGAACAATGATGGCCATTTTCCATGACTTCTTCCATAAATTTGTGAAATTTTATGTGGATGACTTGGTCATCAAATCGAGGAAGGAGGAGTACCATCTGGGCGATTTGAGGAAGGTGTTCACCCGTTGCAGGAAGTTTAAATTGAAGATGAACCCACTGAAGTGTGTTTTTGGAGTGACAAATGGGAAATTCCTAGGCTTCATGGTGGATCGATAGGGGGTGCATATGGACTAGGACAAGCAATGAGAGACCTTGGAGGTGCCAAGCCCTAGAACGGTGAAGGAGCTGAGGAGTTTCCTTCGCAAAGTCTCCTACCTTAGGAGATTTATGCCTGGATTAGCCAAAATAACACATCCGTTGATGCAGCTATTGTGAAGGGACACGAAGTTCAAGTGGGAGGAGATTCACCAGGAGTCTCTCGACGGGATGAAGAAACTGCTCGGTTCACCACATACCATGGTTCCCCTAAAGGCAGGAATACCATTGTAGTTGTACCTCACATCCACCACGAGGTCTGTGGGAGCTTTATTGGCACAAGAGATTGATGGGCAAGAACGGACAGTCTACTACCTCAGCAGGATCATCCATGGGCCAGAGTCAGATATAGTAGCTTAGAAAGGCATTGTTTTGGCTTAGTATTTGTAGCGCAAAAATTTAGACATTATATGCTATCTTTTACAATTCATATTGTAACTAGGTGTGATCCTATTAAGTATTTTCTAGTAAGAACGATATTGATTGGTAGAGAAGATAAGTGGTTCATCATCCTATTCGAGTATGACTTGAAGTGCGTGGTTTGTCGCGTAATCAAAAGCCAAGCCTATGCTGATCTGTTGGCTATTTCCCCCTCAGGAACATTTAAGCCACCCAAAGAAAGTATCCCGGGAGACAATTTGCATGCAAACCACCTAGACGCAACGGATGAGGAATGGACAATGTAGTTCGATGGATCTTCGATGAAAATAAAGGAGGAGCAGGGGTTATTCTTTCAAAGGGAATGGAGGAGATTTGCCTTTCCTTCAAATTATATTTCCTTTGTTCCAACAACGAGGCAGAATATGAAGCATTGGTGTTGGGATTAATAGAGGCTCTTCAAAGGGGGATCTGTTCATTTTGCATCAAAGGGGATTCAAACTTGGTGGTTCAGCAAATCAATGGAGGGTACACGTTGAAACACATGAGCCTAGCACCATACAAAACAATCATTCATAGGCTCCTCTGTCAGTTCCATCAAACCAAGATAAAGAGATAACCCAGAGCAATGAATCTAAACCCCGACACCTATGTTACTATTGCCTAGAAGATAGTCATGAGGAATGATACAACTACCGTCGTAATTCAATAAAGAATAGTTGCTTCGATGGTATAGTCAATTCTACTAATGGAAGAGGACGTAGACTGGAGGGGAGAGATCAAAAGGCAATTGGAATTTAGGGAAATAGCAACGGAGCTGAGAGAATTAGCCCAGTACTTTATGAATCAGGGGAACCTTTACATTAGAAATGCAGGAGGATGGCTGCCAAGGTGCATCGACCCAGAAGAAGTAGAGAGAAGACTGAAGAAAACACACGAAGAGCACTGTGAAACAATTGAGATAAACCTCTATCGAAAAATGCAAAAGGAGGGGTATTTTTGGCCAAGAATGAAATAAGACGCGACAGACCTAAAACGAAGGTGCGATAAATTCTAGTTATTCTTCGATGAAGCTGAATGTCATTTCATGGAGGCTCGGGCTGACTAGAGATAACCCTATATCGACTTCATTAAAGATGGAGTTATCCCGATAGAGAAAATTAATGCGATGGGACTCCGATGAAGGGCTCCTAGATTCTGCGTTCAGAAGGGACAACATTATGAAGGGGATACTTCAATAGGCCATTGCTTTGTATCACGAAGGAAGAAGCAACTGAGGTCCTAAAATAGGCGCACAATCCAGCTCATATAGGAGGGGACAAGTTATATGACCAGTATATGACTTTGCGATACTATTGGCTAATGATGGATAAAGACTCTACTGAGTTCGTTCGAAGGTGCAAGGCTTGTCAACTTCGTGGAAATATGATCCATGCCCCATCAGTGGACCTACACTCCCTGGAAATGCCTTATCCTTTTCACACTTGGGCGTTCGACCTGGTGGGGGAAATATATCCTTCTTCGAGGGGGAAGATATGGATACTAGTAGTAACAAAGTGTTTCACAAAGTAGGATGAAGCGATACCACTAAGAAAGGCAACAATGAGGGTGGTGAGCAACTTCATCAGAGAATACATCATTTCCCGTTTTGGGATCCCAAAGGTTATCCTTTCAGAAAATGGAACCCCTTTTATCAATTTAGAAGTAATGATGCTCACAGGCAAGTACTCCAATGTCCAAAGGGAAATGGTCAAGCCGAAGCAACTAACAAAGCTTTAGTTAATATCTTGGCTAAAATAATGGAGGACTTCCTGGGATCGTGGGATGATAAGATACTAGCCGTATTATGGGCCTATCGAATGACTAAGAGGAAGCCCACACGGTATATACCGTTCTCTCTTATTTTTGGGGTCGAGGCGATTCTACCAGTAGAGTTAGAAGTTCCCTCTGCTCGATATGCTTTGCGAAGTAGAATTCTCCCTCAGAATAGACATGTGCAGTTGGAAGCATTGGATGAACACAGATATAATGCGATGCAACACTTTCAAATGTATATAAAACAACTCTTCAAGGCATATGATAACTTAGTAAGACCAAGGAAATTCGTAGAAGGAGGCCTTATATTGAAAGTAGCAGTGAAACACATCAAGGGGCTTCCTCTACCCAAGTTTACAGAAAATTGGTAAGGACCTTTCATTGTAAAACAAGCTCATGACTCATGTTATTGCCTAATTTCTAAGATGGAAGAAAATAAATCATTCAAGATTAACAACAAATGGTTGAAAGTCTATCATGTGTAGGCAATTGTGTTTGTACCACTGATGTAGCTGGCTGTTGCTATGAATACACAAGTTTTTTTATGATGAGTATATAATTTATTTTTTATTATAACTCAAGTAGAGAAGAAAAGAATTATAAAACTTAACATTCACAATCCATGCAAACAGTTGTAACACAAAGAAATGACATAAGAAAATAAATATCTTTTTCCATTCATAAACTTTGGGGAATTAAAAAATTGGGAGCTATTACCCAAGAATTACATGGGAAGAAAAGAAAAAATATATCTATACAAGTTCATTAGCCTAAGAGGAACCACAGATCTGGAAAAGAGAAAAAATCTCCATGGAGGCCCAAAGAATCTCCTTGGCAAGACCGTTGAACATTGATAGAAACCTCCACCCTTATTTGTGCTTATTTGTGCTCTATCAGGAGTTTCTCTCATTTCAGATTCACCAGATGCAAAGCTTCTTCGATTTCCTCCACCTCTTTATCAACAGCTTCTAGAAGAGGTGCTAACTCGGCCAACTTAACTTCCTCTGCCCGCTGATCCTCTGATGTTTTTGCAAGAGCTCCCTCTGGCTGTCCACTCGTTGTCTCTTTAGGGTCTTTAAATGCATGATAAGCCATCCAAAACGAAACCCGTCGCGACCCAACTCCCTTAGATAACCCAGAAACTGGTTAAGGAGGGGTCTGGTAACGTTTGAGGTCGGAGTGTTGACAATTTCAGCAACGACGGTAGCCATGCCTTAAAGCCTGTAACCCATAACGGAGATGTTTGAACGTAGGCAATCCACCGTGAATGTCTTAGGATGATGATTTATAAGTTGTTCAACGACCAGATGATGGTTGGTAGGCATCTGAGGAGAATGCTGAAGCATCATCAGACAGAAGGCATAAGGAGCTCGATCGGGCAGAGGAAGCTCATAGCCATATTCGCTCTCTGCAGTAGCACTAGTCGTGGAACCTTGATCATTATGGCTAGAATCTTTTGAAATGATAGGTTCCCGATGGGGCGAGGTAATGGGCAAAGGAATTGGTGGAGAGTCCTCCCGAGCATCCTGAAAATAGTTAGAGGAAATATGGAGTTTATGAAAAAATCCTAACAAGTGTTTTTTTTGTTAAGTAACCGATATAGGAGGAGCTTATGAAAAAAAATCTTAACAAGTGTTTTCGTTGTTAAGTCACCGATATAGGTGGAGTTTATGAATCATTGTTATGTCACCGATATAGGACCGATATAGGTGGAGTTTATGAAAAATCTTAACAAGTGTTTTCGTTGTTTAGTCACCAATATAGGTGGAGTTAATGGAAAAATATTAACAAGTGTTTTCGTTGTTAAGTCACCGATATAGGTGGAGTTTATGAAAAAATATTAACAAGTGTTTTCGTTATTAAGTCACCGATATAGGTGGAGTTTTTGAAAAATCTTAACAAGCATTTTCATTATTAAGTCACCGATATTGGTGGAGTTTTTAGAAAATCTTAACAAGTGTTTTCGTTATTAAGTCACCAATATAGGTGGAGGTTTTGGGAAAATCTTAGCAAGCGTTTTCGTTAAGTCACCGATATAGGTGGAGTTTATGAAAAAAAAACTTAACAAGTGTTTTCATTGTTAAGTGACAAACGCAAGTAAAGTTATTGAAACTAATAAATGCAAAGAGAAATTTGCAAATTACCTCAGCAGTAGTAGAAGCAAGAATGGGGGTCACCACGGCGGCCATAATGGTAGAAACCGTTGGGAGCGGGCTCATTGCCTCAGTAGTTTCAACGGGGCCCTTGGCTGAAGAATCCTCAACGATAGGCAAACCTCCCTCGCTAATATAAGGTACTAAGGCTAACACGAGCATATCATCAGTAGAAGACATTGGACCTTCAAGAGATTTCCCAACGTCGTTGGGTACAGAAGAACTAACATGAGGAGCAGCAGCATCAACCTGGGCCTTGGAAAGGAAAAGTCCACTAGAGAAAAGGCTGGAGAGAGACTTAGAGAAAGACGAAGCAACAAAGATAAGTGTTAGAAATGACAAATTAGTACTCAAAAATAGATAAATACTTATTAATGGTACTTACCCCCGTTAGGGAACTAAAGAGGGGAATTGTAGTCAAGGGTCTCGCCAGTAGAGGAGTAAGAAGGATGCTGGCTACCAGAGACGCCATCTCAACCTGGGACACCCCAACATGTCAAGGTTCATCATATTACACAAAAATAAAAGAGGTGGAGTAGAGAAATGTTACCAAACCTAACAAGTAATAGATAATATGTTACCTCGGGGAAACTTTCTGCAACTGGAACAAGGGGCTGAAGAGCCTCGGGCTAAGGTTCAAATTCAGAAAAAGTTGGGGGTGGGATCATTGCCTCAGTATTTTCAATGGTAGTAGCCCTCGCAGAAGCATATCTAGCCCATTGGGAGGATAAATGACGAGAATAAGTAAGAATTATCAGGGGGAATGGGGAAGGGTAGTGTCTGCTAGAGAGATACCGTAATGACCCACACAAAACGGCTTACGGGGGGACTAGGCCCTTCTTCTTCTTCTTCAAATCCCTTCACCAAAACATTTTCTTATCAAGAAATGAGCAGATGCAACACACCTTAAAAGAAGGGGAGTAAGAAATAAATTATGCACAGATACCTCAAATCCAGAGGGAGAACGAGAAGATATAACCACTGGTGAAGGTGGCGAGGAGGCAGCATTAGAGGGAGTAAAATATGGAGGTATATCGGTTGCTCATTTCTTCTAGGACTTAGTGCCCAGAGTTTTCTTCCTTGTGCTCATTGCATCACCACCTTGAGGTACCCTCTACCTTTTTTTCCTCTTTGCCAATGGCTCAATCGGATCAACCATGATCGTGGAAAAGGCAGTCGAAGGAGGAATGACTATAGCGCGTCATTAAAACTCATCATTTATCCTTTCGACCTTAGCTTGCGCTTGCCTCCTCATTTCTTCATCTACCTCTGGAGACATAGGAGGGGGAACGAAGGCAATAGGAAACACCTCCAAAGGACTTCTTGTAGCTTCGGTCAAAGGGCCAGTTGGTTTGGGAGCTGCAGGGATCTTGGGTTTCGTAGCGACATTTGGGATCATTGGGCAATGAGGGGGTAGCTCATGGGGAGATTTTTTAATGCTTTTACTCAAGGGAAACTCAACTCCAAGCACGGAGTTCCCCTAAAAACCCATTTCAGAAGAAGAGAAAGCAAGGACTGAGGATATTGGGGGGGGGGGGGGGGGGAACGAATATACTCACTGATCATTTGCAATGCCACAAATGGAACTTGGTGGAAAAGGAGGTGGATATGTCTCCCTTCCTAGTGGCACTAGGAAGGGTGACACGACCATCGATGGTGGACGTCACACTAAGCACCGCGACTGCAGTATAGAAGGTACAGGCTTCAGCGGAAGTGTCCCTTAGGTGGTTATGTTAAAACACAGGTTGAGGGCCCCCCTAATCAAACTCGAACTACCTGCTACATTTGTCAGGGTTGTAGGGCTCTGAGATGTACCCCCATTCAGTATAACAAGGAAGAAACTCAGGGGTAAATAGAAGCACCAAGGCTTGTGAGGGATCTTTTACAACTGGGATGAACTTGATCGTTGTGGCCGCAGAAGGAAAGAAATCCCAACTATGGGCAAATGTAGACTCACTGTAGGGCCTCATCACAAAGGAGTGTGAAGCATCAAAAACTTCCATTATCTCCTTTCGACTTTGTTTTTTGTGAAAACATAGGAGGCGTGGGGGCTTAATACTGCCCACAGGTAGGGGAATAGACTTGACGGCGATGGCAGGAAAAGGGTGTAAATAAAGCCCGTCAAAATGATGGTGTTGGAAAATTAGACAAGTTATAATGGCCCAGTGATCGGGCCATGTATATGTGGGTTCGATCCAACCATGTGTAGAGGGACTCCAAGGCGATGGTGGTAGAGGAAGGTTGAAACCCCTGGCCAAACGAATGGAAATATTTATTAGGTCCCTCCTAGGCTGATCGTTGGGTTTCCCAGTTAGGAAGAAGCGTGAAAGCAAGACAAGTATGTAGGCTAGTAGTTCCAAGAAGGTACGTCTACCTTGACCCGTGACAGCACTGACATCCTTTGAGGTCGGATCTTCAAAAAAATAGCTAATGAGGGGAGTAAATTTGGATTTATTTGAGGAACCAGTGCAACTGCGATATATTCGATCCAACTCAGCTCGATCAACATCCTCTTCGGCATCCAGGGCCTTATCATGATATGTGAACTCACCCATGGGCTCAAACCCAAGGAGTTCACAGACATCCTGCAGTGTAATGGTGAAATCCCCCCACACAGTAAAGAAGGTGTGAGTTGTGATGTTCCATGTGGAAACTAGCACCTGTAGCGTCGTGTTGTGCTTGAAGAGGGTGAACTCCCCAAACCAGTAGGCTCGATGAAGCCCAACCTTTGCAAGAGTAGTAGCATGAGAACTCTGCATATGCATATGACAGGCACTGAAATGGGCTGGTGACCCCCCGGGTGCTTCGAAGTCAATCTAAAAATAGGGGAAGTCACCATTGTCCAGACAAAAACGCAGAGTCCCCTCGGGTGGAAGATATACCCACTTTGATGAATCCATTTCCTCATCACCCAACAGTAAGGGGTCGAACTTGGCTGATAAATGGCAAGTCTTGCATGCATCAAAAAATTTATCATCTTTGTCAAATAGGGGCGCCCGGCGATAGAAGTGTAGTTTCTCTTGACGAGCAGTATTCAGGGCAGCGCCACTAAGGGCAGCTGCAGCAACAAAAGGAGAGCCTGACTGAGTGGTGGTGGTGGAAACCTTAGAAGTACTTGGAGAAGCCATAGTACAGTGGATATGAATGGTATAACTGAGTAAGAAGGGCTACGAACAAGGAGGGAGGAGCATAACCACATGTGGTGGTGTAAAAGATGAGAAAGGGATGAGACTGAGTAAAGAATTGGACAACAATGGAGGTTTGCGCACAATTCTCTCTCTCTAAAGAAGACGGGAGATTGAAGAAGATGAAGGAAAGAGAAGGGTTTTGAAATAAAAGAGATGTTTGAAAGCCTTTTAAACCTAACTTTTGAGTTTCCCACCATCGCACGTGCACGACCCCCTATAATTGTTTCAAATGAACACGTGGCACTTCAGGAAGTGTTTTGACAGCTAAAAAGACAGCGGTACGTCATTTACGAAGTGACGCCTGGGGAATAGAAAGGGTTTACTTCCTAAGAAAGTTTGAGTTTTTGTTCCAGAATTTTTTTGTCAGACATATCCAATAACTCCCAATGAAAAAGATGTCCCAACGATTCAAAAAATCTACGATGTCCCCTCGCCACAAGTACAAACGTTGTTTAAATGGTGACCCGGATGCATCGAGGAGATTTGTTTGCTTTTTCGAACATAGTAAAGCATTACAAGGGATAATTTTTCTTACCAAGAATCAAAATGAGTATTTGAGAAGGTTAGCAAACCTTTCGGAAGAATTTCAAATAATAAAAAACTAGAACGGTTGAAGCTCAGTATAAGGAAAAAGTGGTGATGTCCCTTCGTCAAATCCCCAACAAGTCGTAGTGCTTCTCTCAGGTACATCGGCGAGAGTTTTCTTTTTCTTGCAGATTATAACGCCGTGGTTCTAACGAAGGAAAGTAGGCCAGAATTTTTTCACACAGAGAAGGTTCATCGGTTTGAGAAGTTTCGTGTAGACATTTATTCTTCCAACAAATCTCTCCATGAAGGGGAAAATGGAGAGGGGGCTTGAAAATAATTTTGAGATTAGAGGTAATTCCACATTAACAACAGTGCTTGGGATTAAGAAGCCGAGGCAGCTTATCGTGGCAACTCAGCGAGGCAGCTTAGCATGGCGACTCATACTTTAGCTTGTTGTGTTAGTTGTGTTGTATTTTGGTTTATATTGACTATGATCTATAACGGTTGTAAAGATGTAACGATAATAATAATGAGTTTTAGTGTGAGGTCAAATGGTACTCGCGAGAGACCAGGCTTGGCAGGGCCTGGGAGAGCTTTCATGCTCTATCGAATGACCTCGTCGTGGAGACAACTAGTGCATCACATATTTAATGTTTGTGACATAAAGTATGAGGGATGTCTTTCACAGGCATTAATGGACGAGTTGCAATGGGTGGGGGGGGGGACTATTTAAGGACCCCAACCACCTTTGAGGAGGGGATTTTTTTTGAGAGCTCAGAAGTTATTGCTAGAGATAATATACATTAAAGAGAGTTATTACAAACTAGAGATCTTCTTACTGTAACACCCCGTAATTTTGAGGATTTAATATTTAATTATTTTTAGGAGTGAAAAAAATATTTAAATTTGAGAAACTTAAATTCATGAGTTGGAGAATTTATTTGAGTGAGCCGAATTAATTATAATTGGCGACTTTAAGTTTAATTGTTCGAATTAATGTGTGTCGCATTTTGAGGTTGAAATTTGGAATGTCAAAAAAGTATTTCGGATGGAAATTACGAGTGCACGGTTGCATCTGGATGGGTCGAGATAGTTAGAAAAGAGTACCCGGGGGTAGTAATTGGGTCTCGGGGTATTTTTGGGTATAGTCGGGCCCACACGGGGTGAGTTGGGCCATTTTAATTAGGCCTGGATGACCAAAAACGGGATTAAGAGTTGTAACCTAATTTGGGGAAGTGTTAAATGGAAGTAAACACAATTTCAGACCTAGGGTTTGAGAGAGGCACAAAAGAAGGAAAAACAAGAGAAATTGGGAGTCTTTTGGAGACAAATTAAAGGGTTAATTTGGGGTGTTCTTCATCAACCAATCTCTACACCAACGAAATCAGACCCTACGAATAATTCCAGGCAAGTGGTTAACTGTTGTGATTCCTAAATTGATGATAATCAATTCATATCATAGTGATGTGTAAATCAAAATTCGTTTTGGGTGTGTAACCAAAATTTAAATTGGGTTTTTGGAAATTGATATACCTTAGTGGGATTAAGGGGGATATTGATCGTGTTTATGATTATAGAATGTAGAGGAATTAATCGTATGTTAAAACTAGTAAGAGTAAATGGTTAATTGCTGTTAATATGAATGAAATTCGTATTGGAGATTTGAAACCCGGATAATATCCAAATCGGGAAAACGTTGAAATAGATGGTTATTGATGATTAATTAAGGTCTGTGGGATGCTTAGACCCTTTTCTTACATGGAGAATATGTTATTTGTATTTGGGTTAGGGTTTAGATTGAGAAACAAAGCTTTAGGTTTCGTCCATGGCTGACAGTGGTCTGGAGAGGACGAATACTGAAACGATCGATCGATCGACCCAGGGGGTTCGATCGATCGATGATGCAGAAATCTAGGCAGTTCGGCTAGTTAGTTATATAAAGGGAAATTTATTTGAAAGTTAAGTTTCATAAATTAATAAGTGATAAATATTTATGAAATAAATATTCCTAGCATTTATGGGAGAAAGTAATTGGGACTAGGATGAATTTATGTGGGGCACTTTATGGATGGATTTGAGAAATTTTATTCCAAAATAGTGAGATACGGATCAAGTGGGCAAGTCCGGGTATGTTGATAATTATAGGTAAATATAATTAGGAAATTATGGAGATGAATGTGCGACACATTGTGGGCGAAAATGTGGGAATGAAATTATGAGATGTAAAAATGGATCGAGTGAGTGAGTCCGGGTATGTTGGTGAAGTGACACCAAAGTATTAAATCAATTATTGAGAGAGTAAATTAATTTAGAGTCGGAACATAGACTCGGGAAGTATTAAGGCATAGGCCAAGTGAGCGAGTCCGGGAATAATGGTTGGGTGACACTAAGTTATTAAATTAATGGATGTGTTAATTTATTTAAATTAGAGTCGGACCACAGACTCGAATTTGTGTTGACTTCTTAATGTGTAAATTAATTATAATAGAGTCGGATTATAGACTCGGATTTGTGTTAATTAATTAGTATGTAAATTAATTAAAGGAGGGTCAAACCACAGACTCGGGAAGGTATTAAATTAATAGGTGTGTCAATTAATTTAATTAGATTCGGACAATAGACTAGGGAAGGTATTAAATTAATAGGTGTGTCAATTAATTTAATTAGAGTCGGATTGTAGACTCGGGTAGGTATTAAATTAATAGGTGTGATAGTTAATTAATTAGAGTCGGATTGTAGACTCGGGTAGGTATTAAATTAATGGGTGTAATAATTAATTTAATTAGAGTCGGATGATAGACTCGGGAAGGTATTAAATTAATGGGTGTGTTAATTAATTTAATTAGAGTCGGACGATAGAATCGGGGAGGTATTAAATTAATAGGTGTGTTAATTAATTTAATTAGAGTCGGATGATAGACTCGGGGAGGTATTAAATTAATGGGTGTGTTAATTAATTTAATTGGAGTTGTACCATAGACTGAGGGAAAGTATTGTATTAATTGAGGTGTGAATTAATTATATTAGAGTCGGACCATACACTCGGTAAGATGATAAATTTATTGAGTAAGAAAATTAATTATGTTGAGTCGAGCCACATACTCAGGAAATTACAAGCTAGTGTACATGATTTTGACTACACGGTAAAGTCGGGGTTTATCTTATATATATATATACGGTGTGTGATAGTATATATATATATATATATATATATATATATATATATATGTGTGTGTGTGTGTGTGTGTGTGTGTGTGTGTGTGTGTGTGTGTGTGTGTGTGTGTGTGTGTGTGTGTGTGTATTGTGTGTGCTATTAAATATCAGTGATTAGATATTTACTTAATTTATATACTCTAGTGCTATCAAGGGAGGTTGCGCGATGTGGGTGAATCCCCTAGCTTGAGCAGTAGGGCGAGTATATCCCCAGGTCATAGCGTCTGGTATATGGGTGAGGGATTTAACTCACTTTCAAGGAAGGAATATGACCGCCTCCACTTCGTTTATATTTTGGGCCAGGTTGGTGAGCGATTCCAACTTGGGTAACTAGGTTATGTGAGCACACCTAGTGAGATGGCACTTTAGAGGGAATCATCCGGCGAGGGAATACTCGGAGGGATGGATATACGTATGTTATATGTGTGGATGTTTTAGTAAAGGTACGTATATAATGGTATTAAATATTATATGCGGGTAATAATACAGTGTGTGATGTATTTACTTTATATAACTTGTGACATGGTTATATGCTACTATTTAAGATGGAATTAATTAAGTTAATTGTGAGATAACTTATAATTCAAAAATCATTATATTCGGGTTAGAGTAGTATGGCAGGGGGAGGCTATACCAGGACTAGTTGGACGGGGTAGTACAACTAGGTGGGGGTCAAGGTAACTGTTAGGTGTGCATAATAGTGGAGGGGTGAGAATGTCCATAAGGGAGTACGACACTAACTTAAATATGAAGCGCATTCATGCATTTCAAATTACTGCAGTTAATTCACTTGCTAAATATTTTCAAAATGTTTTGGGTTCTAACCCTTGCTATAAAACTATTTTCAAAACCTTTTAGGTGTCCATCCACAGGGACACCAGGATTGATATTCTATTCCAGGGACAATGGAGTCGTGGCATATGTGGATGCTAGCACGAATTTGTATTAGACACATCGCTTATTCATTCCTAGAGTAGGAATCATTCATCATTTCCAATTTTATTTAGGGCATGTCACCCAGACTTTCAGTTCAGTTTTTAGATTTGTTTTATTCCGATGTTGAATATTTGTATTGGATTATTTCACTTTGGTGGCCGGTGGTTTATTCGGCAAGTTGTGTAATTAATTTATCAGTTGAGTTTTATTCAGTTGTGTGAATGGTTTATATGTATTTTTGCATGTAGTGTTTTGTTTAATTAAAATGTTAAAATTGGCACCAGCTTTTTGGAATACTAGGTGGTCGGTAAGATTTAAAAAAAAATTCGACAGTGATGCTAAGGATGAACCAACTGGGATTCCTGTTTTAATTTGGTATAGGACTGATCACCCAGTATTTTATTAGGCGGGGTGTCACACTTACTCACCCACCATTGTCATTTATTACGAAGCTTTTAATATTTGATAGAGATTCTTGAGGGTGGTTGGTGTGTTTTGGCTGCCTGCCAAGGTGTAACTAGGGTGCTTACTTCTCTCTCCCTCTAGCTAAGTTATTTCTAAGTTCATTACTACTTTCTGAGTTATACACGAGAGATTTGTGAGATCAAATTGAGTCTATCTTCACTGAGTTGTGTTTGTATGTCCTATAATTAATCCAAGATTTTGGCTAATTAACTTATCATTACCATACTCAAAAGGGGTTACGCCTCCATCTTATTTAAACTACCCTCTTACACTTTTTTTTAGTGATTAATTCACATGCTCTTTTTACTTTGCCACTGAGATCGTAAAAAGAATTTGAAAATTGATTTGAAAAGGACTAATTTTAAAATGGAATTAGTAAAAGCATGAGTAAAATGAAAATCTGGAATTTCCTTAAGATAATTTTTTTTTTATTTTGATAGAAGAGGAAAAACGGAATTTTTCCATAATAGGGGTTGCCGATCGGCATGACCCCTGTCCTTCCTATCATCATATCTATCCAGTCCAATCAATCCAACGCTTTGATTGCCCTTTCTTAAATTGCTTGGTACTTGGTGGGGCAAGTTTTACTCCGATTTCTACGGGGTTTCTTGTACTTTCTTGAGCGTTTCCAAGTATAAAAAGGGGTGTGAATGGGGCTTTCCTCCTCACACTTTCATTTTCTCCTTTTTCCCACTTATACTTACTTATTATCTTCAAGATGGCTCTCCCTGGTAGCATTGAGTTTGCCAACTACCTCGATGCTTTGGAAGCAATGTGTTCTTACAATCTCGATTATGACGCCTTTCACATGCGGCGAGTCTCTTTATGGTGCAACCGATCCATTGAGTGGAACATGCTGATGGCCGCTGTCGAGTTTTGGTATCCAGAGGATCATGTCTTCCAGCTCGGGTTGGATCTGATTTTTCCTACCTATGGGGAATCTTATTCCATGATGGGAATAAATCCTAGTGTTGTTGCGGCTCTGCCAGTGTTTTCCGGTTCTCTTAGGGAATTACTTGTTGGGCTTCTTCATATCTCGCCTTCGGCAGCTAGGCCGCTGGTTAAAGGGAATAATTTCCTTTCCACCAATGTTACAGTCTGTGTATTTGCAGGACGTGGGTGATGTTGGATATGTCGGGGACATCATCTTAGCCATTGTTTTAAAAGTCTTGTTGGTGATTAGGGAGAAGATGGTGGACCCCCCGACTGGCTGCTATTGGTTCTTAGATGTTATATCATCGCAATCCTACAGAGGTGATACCGGCGGAGACCTTAAATGGCATGGATGCTTGGTGGTAGGGTCGTTATGACTTTCTGAGGGGCAGCCTTGTAATATTATTTATGTGGTTGTCAGAGAGGTTTAGTATGGTAGTCCCACCTGAGTATCCTTTATCGGCGGTTACAAACCTCTTCTTGTGCTATTTCATTAGTGTAGTCCTGAACATTGAGAGTTGGGGGAACTGGTATGTGCCTTAGTGGGGGAGTTTTTCCCATTCTGTAACTCAGGGAGTGTCAATATGTTCGGTTAGTAGTCCTGAGGCTGACCTCTTATTACTTTCCCTGGCGTCCGCTGAGCCAATTTGGTTGGGTGCAAATCATGCCACCGAGGACACCGAACTTCTTTCATGTGGATGACCTGAAAGAGCATATGCGCATGCGGCTTGGTTATCTATGGGAGAATCGTCATCCATCGACCTGTTATACTTAGTCTACTGGGAGATTATAGCCTGTCTCCAAGGACTACATGAAGTGGTTGTGGAAGAAGGTAGTGTCCAGGATGCTGGATGTGCCGATCTTTCGAATTAGGGGTAAAATTTCTTGAGACGGACCAGGTTGACTGGACATGCTATTTTTTCTCCACCGAGGTCGATGAGCACAGTGACACCGCTCGGTAGGATCTTCTTCACAATATACTGGGCGACCAGTCTATGAAGAGTTGCTCAGTTTTTTCTTGTCAGATCCTTGGTGATACCTATCATGTTTGAGGAGGTTCCAAATATCATAGTACCAACAGTCGCCTATTTCAGATTATTCCTCCGTGCTGAGCTCTATGTGGTAGAAGTGGATTGGTTTGTCTTGTTTTTGGATAAGGAAAGGGGTCATGGTTATTCCTTCGAGCATGTCAATCATGGAGGCTAATGTGGAAAGGGCGTAAATTAAGTTTTTTTTTCTCAGGGCAGGTAGTGGAAGGTGATTTATTGGAATTGGGCAACCAGTTCTTCAAGGTGGGCATGGAAGGGTAAGAGTTTCTCATCCTTAACTTTCCATTTCCTGAGTACTTATCCAATAATGAGGGTTGAATCCCCGTATACTACAAGGTATCGAATTATTTTTTAAGTTAAACTTTGAGGCCTACCATGCACGCCTCATATTCAATCATGTCGTTAATGCACGGGAAATACAATTTAATGGCAATAGGAGTGTGGCGGTCATTAGGGTCAATTAGGAGGATTCAAATGCCATATCCTTTTTGTTGGCAGTAAATTCAAAGAAAATTTGCCATCGAAGATCTTCTTAGTAGGCATAAAGGATATCTTCATCTGGGAATTTGGAAATCCAGACTTCGGCTTCTTCCATTGGGTAGTCAGCAAGGTAGTTAGAGATGACTCCTCCTTTTCTGGCTTTCTATGTGACGTAGGTGATATCAAACATGGCAAGAAACATCAACTAATGATCAATTCGACTGGATAGGGTGGGTTTCTCGAGGAGGTACTTGATGGGATCCATTCGGGATACGAGTCTTATGGGGAAAACGAGCATGTAGTGTCTTAACTTTTGGGTAACCTAGATAAGATCGATAGATGCTTTTTCCAAAGAGGTGTATTTAACTTCGTAATCAACCAATTTTCAACTCGCATAGTAGATGGATTTCTCTTTGTGGGTTTCTTTAAGGTATTGAGCTAGCAAAGCCCCGAGTGCAGGATCGGTCATGATAGGTATAAGAGTAAGGGAAGACCGAGTTACAGTGGCATGAGCACCGGAGGTCACGCTAGGTATTTCTTAATTTGGCCAAAGACTTCTTGGAAAGCTTCATTCTAGACCTTAATTGAATCCTTTTGGAGGAATTTGAAGATGGGTTCACAAATGGAAGTCAATTGGTTGCTGAATCGACTGAGGTACTGTAATTTTCTAAGGAATCCTCGAACTTCTTTCTCCGTTTGGGGAGGTGGCATCTCAAGTATGGCTTTCAACTTAGAAGGATTGGCTTCTATCCCTTTCTCACTGACCATGAATCCCAAAAGTTTTCCTTTAGTAATGTTGAAGACACATTTTTGTGGGTTAAGCTACATTTGGTACTGTCGCAATCATTCAAAGAATTTTTGCAGAGTGGGAACATGACTTTATTTAGTTTTGGACTTAATAATCTTGTCATCTACATAGACCTTGACTTCCTTGTGTATCAGATCATGAAGAATGGTTGTGGCGGCCCTTTGATCCGTAACCCCTTCATTTTTTGGACCAAATGGCATGACATTATGGAAAAAGGTTCCCCAAGGGGTGATGAATGTTGTTTTCTCTTGATGATCAGGGTGCACCTTGATCTGGTTATATCCATCAAACCCGTAAATGAATGACTTGAGAGCATGACCAATCATATTTTCCAAAATCATATCGATGTTAGGTAGCGGGTAATCATCCTTCGGAGAGGCCTTGTTCAAGTCTCGGTAGTCAACACATTTACGGACCTTCCCTGCTAATTTTGGCATGGGTACGATATTAGCTAGCCATATTGGATACTCAATTACTTGAATTAAGCCTACATTCAATTGCTTGACTACTTCTTCTTTTACCTTAATTGAACATTTGGTGTAGAGCTTTCGCAGCTTCTGTTTGACTAGTTTGTAATCCGGAAAAGTTAGAATATCATGTTATGATATCTCAGGGTCAATGCCCAGTATATAATGATAGGACCATGCAAAGACATCCATGAATTCCTTTAGTAGTTCTTCGAGTTGCATATGCTCATGCTCATCAATGGTAGCCCCTATCCTAACTTCGTGCATTTAACTACTAGAATCGATATTAATAACAACAGTTTCATCTTCATTAACTTGAGTGCGGTTATGTTTTTTGTTATTAACCTTATTTAAATTAGTTAAGAATTATTCATTTGCAAAGTCATGATCATCAAGAGTTTGATTAGAATCAAGAAAATTAATGTAAGGAATAATAAGCTACTCAAAATATTCATTTATTTCATTGATATGAAATATAACATTGAGAACCTCATCAAAGGAGGTCTCGATTACATCAGAGTGAGAGGAAACAATTATAGGGGAAAGGAATAAAAATCAGGGTTTGGTTGAATATCAGCAGATGGAACAAGTACAGCATGCTAGTTGAGAAGATGTATATCAGCATCTTTGATTAGGTAGGATGGATCGGATGATGTAGTCCCTGAATGGAATATGCAGAGTACCAACCCCAATATCAACAAGTTAAAAGAGTCCTCGGAGTCATGAAACTCACAATACCTGATATCTGTTACGATCTCTCTAGTTAATGGTTTCACACAGTGCTAGGAACTTTCAGCCCATGGGTAGTTGTCTTGAAAAAAATCTCCATTAATGGTTTCATCCTCTTGTCTATAGGGTCATACCAAGGTTCAGGGAAACTGCAGAAGGCGAAATATTTACTCTCTCTGATGAATCTTCCATTTAGGGAATCTCTCGAGATAATTTTGGCGCATTCTAACTTTATCTTTAGTCGAGGCTGACGTATCAATCTGAGTTCTTATTCTGATGTTCGATAGCCCAAGACACATGGAAGAAAGGCATCCTTCAATGCAATAGGTTCAGTTATCTCTTGTTGTGTTTGTCCGAGCCCCAATCCGGGCATGAAGTGCATATTCTTGAACATTTGGATTACATTGGCGTTTCCATGAGGATCATATTCTAGAAAAATCATGACTTTAAAGTCTTCCCATGCTGGGAATAGGAGTAGTTTGACTTGGAAGCCTGATAGTAGCATATCGTTCACTCGTGTTGGATCTAGAGTAACGGATTACTGGTTTCTTACATTCTCGATGTTTTCACTGTCTCCTAAGATGGTGATAACTTATCCATTGGCAAATAATTTTATCTTCTGATGAAGGGAAGAAGACACCCATTTGAGCCGTTGAGCTATAGTCTTCCGAGCAATAGATTGAAGCAGGCTGGGATCGATGACTTGGAATTCAACAACAGGATTTATAGGGCCAACCCCTATTACAAGCTTGATAGATCCCATTACTTCTCCATGGGTGTTGTCGTAGGCATGTATGGTCGTAGGGGTTGGAGAAAGGTCGCTCAGTTTCAAGCCTAACTAGTTTAAAGTTCTTAGCGAGCACATATTCAGAGTTAATCCATTATCGTTGAGAGAGAGGTTAATGATTTTCCCCATGACTTAGACAGAGATATTAAGAGAATGATTGTGGTTGGGACCAGTCCTAGGGATTTTGTCTTCAGAAAAGGATAGAGTTCGAGTAGAGGTAAATGATCCAACTAAGTTTACTTCTTCTGGTGTGGTTGAGGGATGAACTACGGCTCCCGTGAGTTTCTTGATTAGGGCATTTCAGTGTAGTTGGGAAGACATTAAAATTCCCTATAGAGTGATGTTACCTTGGGTCTTCTTCAGTTGATCAAGGACCTTACTTTATTCAAGAGTCATTTATGGCATAGGGATATTCTCAACAACTTTCCTTTTATCGGTTGCTGATGGTTGTAAGTTTGAGTTCTCATAATGTCTCCCCAACCTGGTCATGTGGTTCACGGAATAGGGGAAAAATAGAAACCTTATTTTTTTTATTAATATCGGGTTTCTCAGCTACCTGGTTGATCTTTCCTAGTAGCTCCTCGAATGATATCACTCTACATAAGTTGGCTATAAGACTAGTCTTTCTTGAATGTGGCTCTTCATCTAAATCCTCAGAATCATCCCCCCCCTCTGGTGGTATCGATATTGTTTATCCATGCAAAGTCAATACACTCTATAACTTCTACGGGATCTTCGAATAACTCTTCCAATTCAATAGTGAAATGCAGGATAAAAGGGACCAAGTGTCCTTGTAATTTCAAAGTTTCGAGAAGCTCGGATATGCTACAAATATCACTAGTCTGTCGAAATAAATATGTCGTGATCTGGACCAGGTCATCTAGACTGACTTTATCGGTTGGCACTATCCAGTTTTCTGACTCAGAGGGCCATTTTGGAGCTTCTAGGAACAACCCACTGAATCTCTGATTGGGAGAGCAATTTCAGCCCGAACTGTAGGAGTTGGTTCAGAACTTCGAATAATTCCATATATTTACCTCCAGAATGGGTACGGACATCGTTGCATGCTCTGCTTAGTAGTGATAAGGTTTGATCGACAAGGGTTGTAGGGTGTAAGATGAAATATGGGCATATTTGGAGAGGTTTAAAAGAGTATATGGGTATGACTGGTGATTTACTTGGCATGATTTGGGTAAATGGGTCGAGTTCTGAGCCTTCTTCTAGGAAAATGGCATTTGCATAATTCAGGAGTGGATTATGAGTAATTTTTTTTAGGATTAGCTGGTCGAGCGATATTACCCTGGTCAATCAGGCTTTGGATTGTGTTTCAGATATGGAAACATTATGGCCAGTAGTTTGGTGAAAGTCACGGTCGACATCAGGTTTGAAGTTGTTCGGAAGTGGATTCGGTAACGGATGAGGGTCCAAGGGTTTGATCAGGTTTCGATTTAAGAGATCCTGGTAGACTTTGGAGAGAGGAGTGTGAAGCTCGGTATATTCCTCCTGAATTGGGTTTGAGCGACTTTCTAGTGCCCACGAAGCGACAGGCCGAGGGATGTTATTGATAGTTGAAACTGAGGTACTAGCAGGTTTTTAAAACTTTCCAAGAGAAAACTGTCTAGAGGTTTTCTTCGGTTAAACTTCTATTTTGGTAAGACCTTCTTCGATTTATACTCCTAATTATCGAAGGGATAGGAAGTGAGGGTAGTATTGTCCTCTTATTATTTCTCGGATATAGGGTAGGAAGTTTTTCTTCACAATGCTAACTTGTTCTTCTTCGAAAATCCGATTGGTCATGGTGCTTCTTTTTCTCTCCATCTTGCTATGAAGTTATTGATTGATTTCCTAGGGTTCTGTTTAAGTAGTCCTAAGTCACTACGGGTAACTCTAGCTCCTCATTGTACTTGTACTATGACATGAACTCCCGGGCAATGTCTTCCCAACTACGGATTCTAGATTCTTAAAGGGATAGGAACCAACGGAGGGCTCTATCTTTCAAAGTCTGCGGGAACATCTGAGACATTATTTCTTTAGAAGCCCCTATGATATTAATGGATCGTTGATAGCTACAAAGATAAACGATCGGGGGTCCACTGCCTCCAAACTTCTCGATATTGGGCATCTTGAATTTTTTTGATAACCTGGCTTTAGGATAGGGAGACATATGCGTGTAGTCCATGTAGTTTCCATAGATTCTGACTTTGTTAAAATTCTTGGTTAACATCTTGAGGTCTTCCTTATCCTTGTTCAGTTCTTCCTCTTTCAGATCAATAATTATGGGTAAATTAACCCTGGTCTGGGCAAGGTTTGGCATAGGAAGTTGGGTTGCTGGCGGCCCATTAACATGAGGAGCATGTGGAGCATGATGGTATTCTTCAGGAACCCAGATAGGCTCGGGTGCAGACAAACCCATGGCGCGAAGGAAAATGACCTCAGGATCTTCGTGGATAGGGACCCAATTTATTTGCATATCATGAACCTCAGTTTAAAGGTTATCAATTTTCGAAGTGCGCTGATCCACAACCTTCAACAAATTCGGCTATAGATTCGGCACTTCATCCATGTTCTCCATGGAAGGCTGAGGAGTATTAAACTGGGAGGAAGTAAGGGGACTGATAGAACTTTAGGGCATTTTGACTAAAGACCGAAGCCAATAGGATGCCAGGCCAAGGGTATGCGATCGACCTGAGAAGGAAAAAATTGGAATTTATTTTTGAAAAAGAAAAAGGGAAATTTGTTATTTTGGAAAAAGGAGAAAATAATTTTGACATTTTTGGAGAAGATGAAGACGAAAATGTTTTTGGTATTTTTGATAAAATAGGAAAATGTTTTTGGAAACTTTTGGAAAGAGAGAGAAAAGGACAAGAGATGGGGCATTTGTATAAACTTTCCATAAATGAAGAATGAAATGCCGCATAGGACTCGAGCCTTGAAAAATTAGGTTTGCAACATATGTAAAGCTAAGGCTGGACTTGTCACCATACTCACGGGCAGTGTCCCGTTTTAAAAATTGTGCCAAGATTTAGGCTGCAGGCTGACCCAAAATTTTGATATATTTTTAGGCCGAAACCGACCATCTAGCATGTATGTCCCATGCTAGACACCTATAAGCGGGTATGCAGTTGGTTGGGTGAATTGGAAAGGGTTCCCCCTTTAGCATGACTTCCATGATATGCGTCTTTCTTTTGAGGGAAATTAGTACATGTGGACAAGCCATTTGATATACATGAGTGTACGTGAATTGCCTCACTATATACCTCATGGGGATGGTAGTGCGAGAGCGAATTCTATATACTCGACGTACGTGAATGAGTTCCCTGTGATATACCTCCCGTCATAACTTCGGTCAAAAAGTGCAATGCAGGAGAACCGTTCGATATACGTCGAAGGCACTTGGTCAATGGAAGGTGAGAGTCATATAGCTTAGGCTAACTGCGACTTGGCGGACCAGTGCCCATCACGAAGTGACTCCCCAATTAAGGGACAAAATTTGGTCAATAACAATGATCTTTGGTGATGTCTTGTGAGTCATGCATGACTCATTTATTAGTATCTTATGGGGAGAGTATCTTTTTCTTGATCATGGCAACAGGGAGCAAGGTATAAGTACCAATAGTAAAGCTATATTAAGCATGGATAAGTGATATGTGAGTGATGTGTAACTATCTACAAGGGAGTGTGTGACAAGTGAGCATGGATAAATACAAGTGGAGGTGTGTGTTATTGACACCCAAACATGGATTTCTAAGTGATGTGTGCAACATGTGGATATATGTGATCCTAGGTGCGCGTGGTGTGAAGTGTACATGGAGAATCTTCTACAAGTGTGTGAATAGTAGCATAAGCATGGGGAATATATGAAAAAGGGAACATGCAAATAGGGGGAACTACAAGAATATAAAACACCCATGAAAATAGAGTTTATGCCATTTAAAAAATTTCCCCAGCGTATTCGCCGTTATGGCCATCCTGGGTGATGCGTCATTCATTCTGGGGGGAGGAAGAGGATTCCTCGAGGAAGAACTTTGTTGCTGTCTCACACCATTCTTTTCGAAAATGTGCTTCGACCGTCATCGGTGTGGGGTGAATGTAAAGAGATGGAGTCGCCAACCTATTTTGCTCAAAATAGATAAAAGAACATGTTTCCACATTGAGCGAGAGGCATAGAGAACAAACTGATGCATACAAAACCAATAGGCCGGAGGTCCAGGGGCTAAGTTACGGAATGGGAAGGTGTTAGGCACCAACTTGCTCTTTCGATCTCTCATGGGAAAATGTTAATATTCTCATTTATTCCTGTGAAGTGTGTGTACGTGTTTATATGTTGGGGATTGGAATCGTTCGACCCATACCATGGAAAAGATAGGGTGAGGTAATCACTGGAATATTCCTAAAATAATAATAAATGTAGAAGATATAATATGAGCATTCATCGAGATATTGATCGTTATTGGGAAACGATAATATATGTGGGATGAGATGCAATCAAGCATATTATATTTATATATATATATATATATATATATAGAGAGAGAGAGAGAGAGAGAGAGAGAGAGAGAGAGAGAGTTAGGCTCTCCAACATACCTCATTAAACATACCTATTTTTTTCAATAGTAAAAAAAAAAAATTCAGTTAATATTTTTTATATGGGTTCATGATATTTCAATGTGCCCCTGTAAAAATATTCATATCAAAATAATGTGTTTTGATATTTTTAACAAATAGGTAAAAAAAATTAATAGTTTTAAAGGGTAAAAACTGGCAGTTTTTTTACCTATTTTTTAAAAATAACAAAAACCATTATCTTTTTTACAGGGGTACACTGAAATATTATGAATCCATATAAAAAATATCAAAATTATGTTTTTTTACTTTTAAAAAAAAAGGTATGTTGCTAGGAGGTATGTTGAAGAGCCTGTCTCTCTCTCTCTCTCTTTCTCTCTCTCTCTCTCTCTCTCTCTCTCTCTCTATATATATATATATATATATATATATATATATATATATATATATTTGTGTGTGTGTGTGTGTGATAATTTTGAAAATGAGGGATTTTGAGAAATTTGGAAATTAAGAGTAGTTGGAAAATTAGAAAATTGGACTCGAGTCTCGGATTTTAACCCGAGATGCCTACGTAGCCGATAAAGGCATCAAAGTCCACGTAGTTCCAATGTAGAATAGGTGTGGGGTTTATTCCATAGATTTGAACGAAATTTTATTATGTGTGTACGTGTGGAAAATGTTTTTTTGGTTTTTGGAAAAAGTGTTATGGATAAATCCATTCGGAATTTACGCGTGTAACCCTCTTTTATTTATTTTTATTTTTTTTTAAAAAATAAAGTATGTGCAATATACTAATAAAAGTATGGATGTTAATATGTGTGAACTAAAGTGAAACTAGATTATGAATCTAATATAACTTATGCAAAAACCAGAGATTAAAAGAGAGGGAGAATGAATTGGATCTTCCTTGGAGCTTGAGCTTGGATATTGGATGAAGTCCCTTGATTCTTGATGAGAGAGAAAGACAGTTGCCAAATTGGGTGTGAAAAGGATGGGTATTTAGGCTTGAATGGAACTTCGCTGATTTTGAGAGAATGTTGTTGAGATCACTAATGTTGATGGATTTTCCTTCCCATTTTGGAGTGAGCTCACGGACTCTATTTATAGGGCAAAAGGTGGGTGCCGATCGGCCTACCATAGGGCTTGCCTATCGGCAGGTCACCGTTGACACTGTACCGTTTGGAAGGATTCGGGAACTGTCAATTGGCAGTCTCGTGCTGACTTTTCTCGAAAAATGATCGTAGCGCGTAAACCATTGATCCAAATGGTGCATGGGGCATAGCATTAGAAAAGGTATTTTAGAGGCCTTTTAATTCCCTTTGGACAACTCCCAGGTCCGGTAGTTGACTTTGAGTCAAATGTGGCTCAGAAGTAAACGTCGATCGTTTGGATGGGAGATCATCGGACGGAACAAATCGTTCATCCGTATGGTAAGTCAGAATTCCGCACAGGGAAGACCATTGGAAAGGCTAGTAGATGTAGTTCGGAATTCCAAAGAGTTTCGCTGAGTTTGGAAAGTTGAGCTTGGTCAAACGGGACTCGGAAGCGCCCGGTGACCTCTTAGAGTAAAACAAATCGTCCGTCCATACCGTAGGTTAGAATCACCCACGGGGTGGATAATTGGAAAGGGTATTCAGTTACCTTTGAAGATTCATTCAGTCTCGTTCGAGATGAAGAGTTGACATTGGTCAAACTGAGTCCGGGAGAGCCCGGTGGCATCCGGATCAATTTTCGAGCGAAAACTTATCATTTGTCTGAATGGTTATGCTTTTCATGCACAAGGTGGGCCGTTGGAAAGGGGTTTTAGTTACCTTCAAAGGTTCAAAGAGCTTTCGCTCTGATGGTGAAGTTTATCGGGGTCAACTCGTGGCCCGGGAGCGCCCGATGGCCTCTAAATCGATTTTTGATAGTGAAATGGTCCGTTTGTCTAACCCGTTATGTCAATTTGCGCATGAGGTGGACCGTTAGAAAGGATATTCAAAAACCTTTTAAGATTCAAAGATCTCTCTCTCTAACTATAGAGTTGACCGGAGTTAAATGGGTTCTAGGGGTGCCCGATGACCTCTAGATCGATACTCAGAGTGTGACCCAGGTCTGCGGTGGAAAGGGAAAGTTCTAGGGGTATAAGGAGAGACTTAAGGGGTCCTATAATGTGGTGTCTACAGTATCTAAGCATAAAATTTATAGTAAGAATATATATCTATAGAAGCTTAACTAAAAACATGTAAAAGTCAACATAGAGATCAATTTAACCAGCAAGATAATGGATGGTTCAAAGACACGGTTTCAACCTAAGAAACGACGGCCAATTTCTTCACTTGGTATCTGTTTCAATTTCAGCCAAGAGAAAATTATAAATTATTAAGAAGATCAAAGAAAATTGGAAAAAGAAGTAAGAAATCAATAATTAATCTTAGAGAATTGTAATATTGTGGATGCTCTGGTTCCAAACTCAGAGTGTCAAGTTAGTTCCAAACCTGGAAAGTCAATGAAATAGCAGTATAATCACATAATTTACACCGCAGGTGCAAGAAGTTTTTCATGAGAATCCAATGTATGGTACACTAAACATCAAGATTACAAAATGTCACAAACAGATAATCCCAATGTTTAAAAAACAAACTTTTTCCCCACAAATCTTAGAACATAAATATATAACTGATTTGACAGGATAGTGTGTCCACTGATGTCCGTGTATATTGTAGATACCACCTTGATAAAATATTGGTACAATCCACTTGGTGTTTCTTCTGTCCATTGCACACGATAAAGAGGATTTACAATACTGGGGAAGTAGTAGGTGGATGCTCCATATCCCGAATAATCATAGCTACAATATGGAATAAAATATAATGTAAATCAGTAAAGAAAGAGATGGTCAGGTAGAGTTAAAATTCCACATGCCACTTGGGAGGAGACATAAGTATTGTTATATATTAGGAGAAGAACGCATAAAAAAGAAAGAGGTCCAAGAGGCTGACGTTGAAGTGGTATATGAGATCAGGACAATATCTAATCGAAGAAAGGTCTTACTAATAGTGAATATAAAATATTAAAAAAGTTATAGTGCCGAAAAATATAATTTCCAATCTTATTTCATATACAGGTACTGAGTATGTGACTTAAAATCTTTTTATGGAATGATAAATTTGATTTATATGGTGTGCTAAATGTGATTTCAATGGAGTGCCCTAGACAGACACTGAATGTGTTCTTCAACAATTTAATTTATGTAAGAAGACTCTCAAATTCAAATCAAGTCCTCAAGAGAAGCAAATATGGACTACTTCTATTATTGGGTCTTTTTGCTAATGAGGTTTGTAAATGCAATTTCAATCGATTTTGCAAATCTCCAATGGAATCAAACAATCTTCTTTAATTAGGTGTCTAAATTTGAACAAAACCAAATTCAATTTTTAATTCAGCCCCTATGCATGCATCTAAGTGTCATAAAGCATTAAATCATTCAAATCATGCATATAAAACAAAGTTGAAAAAATCAGGAAAAAACCTCTTTCGGGTAAAACCTTTTTAACGCTTTGAAAAGTTTACAGCACCATTGACTTACATACAACCTGATAATCGCTCACAAGTATAACGCACGGTGTCTTCATCAAAACTTCAAAGCTACGAGAGATAGAGCAAACCCCACAGGTGTCAGTTCGTCGTCTTCATCTATGGTCGGTGTCCACCGATCCGATATAGAGATGCATTCTCCAGAGAGGTTCAACAATAGCACGGTTGTTCTTTGGGTTCCAAAAAAATTCACATAAAGATATTGGGAATATTATGTGTGAATCGAAAAAATGTTTAGGACATCAAGAAATGAAGTCTTTTTCTGTTTTAACTCTTAAAAATATTTTCTCAGAGATTAGCCAAAATACACCATCGAAATAGGTATATATAGTTTTTTCAAAAATCTGAGGTGATGCAAAATTTATCAGGTTCAGACCGATTTGGGTTTGATCATTATCGGATTGGCCGGGTTAGATATAATTCTCTGTATAAAAATGACAGCTGGATCAGTTCATTTTTCTTCTTAAATGGATCGGTCTGGTCTGTATAAAAATATTTCTTCCTTAACTTGCCTCGTATTTATACAAACATTTTAGTACAACTTTCCCAATACTAAAATGAACTATTAATGAACTTAAAACCCAACCCTACCAAAGTTAATCTCATCGAGGCTTGAATGTTAAAGAACTTGATTATTCAGATCTGTCTTGACGTGAATGTGAGATTGAACTTCAATGACAATGTAACGGTATTCAATATACTAAATGGTAATGGAAAAAGATGTCCTTACAAATCTCCCCCTATGTCTATGTTGGTACAAAATAAAACATCTGAATTTAGCAATAAAAAATGACATATGCAAATCTACCCTCCCATGAACCCAAAACTGAAAAGGTAAATGATAAGTCTTCATTTTTATGCTTCAAATCTTTAACATCAAATATCAAAGATTTTCTCATTAGGGTGTGTAAATATTAATCATCAATTTGTACCTCCACACATAAGACAAAGCAAAACCACATGACGTATCGAGTTTGAAATGGCATAAGCATATAAACATCAATGCATAATCAAATCTTCCCCTGACTAAAACAAACTCCTCTATAATATCATAATTCGTTCTCCCCCATAATACTTTTTGTCAAGTTTTAATGTATTTGGTTCATTGTATAGACATAATTGAGATGGAAACACTCAACCAACATGTGATCGACCAGCAAAAAAGTTAAACAAATCTATGCATGTGTGAAATAAAGGACAAATGAGTCAAACATGTAGGTTGAAATCACTATATCATCTCGAATACTCCAAAATTTGCAAAGCACATGAATGACATAACATATTGTCTCAGAACACTATCAAATAGTCACATGAATATGGAATGAATTTGTGACTTGATCATCCTATGTGTCCATTCATATACGATGCAAACAAAATACAAAACTCTTTTTGGTTTTTTCAAAATATTTCTAAAACAATTTTTTTTTTTGTATTTTTGGAAAATATTTCCAAATGGAAAAATATAAATAAAATTGATACATATTAGAAATAGGAAAAATGTCATCAAGGAAATCAACATATGCTAGCAAACAGTCTAAACCTTATCCATTAGGTGCGGGGGAGGTTTTCAAAGATGGCGACATCCTTTGAAAAACTTCCATTAAATCATGTGAGGCCTTGACTAAAAATTTTACTTGCTCTCGGATATGTGAAAACTCTCTATCATTATGTGCAAGCATAGTATCATGGTTGGGTGAGTGTGTGCGAACGTGTGTAGAAGCAGAGCATGCCACATTACCCAGCTTAAAATCAAACTCCGTAAGGTGTCCTCTCTTTTTACAATGACTGCAAACATAAATCGGCCTAGGGCACCTATATCAAAAACTCTAGGACGTGCTCTCCTAATGGAGATGGGATTCCTGGGTGGGTTAGGATGAGAACCATGTGAATCTATCACTAAATTGGGAACCGTCTCGGGTGCAACAAAAGAAGTCGATACACCGTCTTCTAAACTCTCACAACGACCCCAAATGGGATTGAGAACCGTCTTTTCAACTTTCTCAAATCCATTCTATAAAGGGATTTTGATCTCCGAGGCACGTTTGAGATTACTCTCTAGTTGGGATACACGTGTCGTCAGACTAGACACCGTGTAGGTCAAATCACACTTTTCCCTCCTTAAAAATTCTTTCTCTCTCTCTCCAAATCTAAGACTCGACGACCTAAATACTTATTATACTTGTTCATTTTCTAGGTCTAGGTATACAAATATCTAAAAGTTTTTTGGAGCACACTTTCATCTCCACTCTCAAACTCTCTCTCATCTCCACTAGAAACACTCGAGTCATCATCGCTATCGTGAACACAGTCATTGTGGGACAAAGTGGGTATGCTCATACGACTCGAAAGATGTATACATATCCCATATTCTAAACATTTATCGAACTTATCTCCCTCTTTTTCCTCATTTCCCTCACTATCACTAAGTTTGGCGGGCATGGAAGTTTCTTTGCCCTTTCTCCTTATCCTAATAGGACACTCCTAAGCTATGTTCCCTCTACCCTCACACTCAAAGCACTTGATCTCAACCACGTTATCACTTTCTTTGGCCTCCTCTTTCTTTTAATTTTTCTCAAAAGATCTCGTTGTACAAGGAAAATTTTTATTCTGATATTTTGAGAAACTTTTTAAAAAAATTCGCAAGTAAGGCCATGTCAAAATCAGACTCGTGCTCAGACTCGGACTCACATTAACTCACTTCCTTTTTCTTATCTCTCTTCCTCAAAACATCCTCACTAGATCTCGAATTTGACCTAAGTGCAATCCATTTATCTTTAGGTTTGACAGTTTGAGGAAACATATCTAACTCCTAAGTCTGAAGATCGTCAACCAACTCTTTTAACTTAAGTGTGATCAAATTCCCCATCGAGTTTAAAACAGTGACTTTCGGAATAAAACATTTTTCAAGGGATCTCAAAATATTTTTCACAACCCGCGTGTTATCAATTACCTCTACCAAATTAAAACTAGTGTTGACAATGTCCGAAAAATGTGCATAAAACTCATCAAAAGTCTCGGACACTAACATAGTAATGGTCTCAAATTGGGTGGCTAGATTTTGCAATTTTGACCTACCTTCGTGTGTCAATTTTAAAACATCCGACGCCTCTTTAGATGTGGTTCACTTCATAATACGACGGAATTCGTTGGGAGTGACGGCTCCAGAAATAGCACTCAAACCTTGGGAATTAAAGTTAGACAATTTATAATTATCTTCAGTCCAGTTCGACATAGGTTGTTAAGAGGTGACATTATCAACAATCATGGTGGGAGGCTTCCAACCATTATCTACTAACAACCAAACTCGCTCATCTATGGACGTTAAAACAGATTTCATGCTCACTTTCCAATAGGCATAATTATCGCCTTCAAAGATGGGCACCCGATTATATAAGTGATCCATTGAAAAACTTGCGACAATTTTTTTTAAAAATTGATATCACAATTTTTTTGCGAAAAATAGGAAGTCACAATAAAATAGTGAAACCTGCTATGATACCAATTTGTAAACGCAATATTAATCGAGTATAGAAATCTCCAATGGAATCAAACACACTTATTTAATTAGGTGTCTAAATTTGAACAAAACCAAATTCAATTTTAATTCAGCCCCTATGCATGCATCTAAGTGTCATAAAGAATTAAATCATTCAAATCATGCATATAAAACAAAGATGAAAAATTCAGGAAAAAACCTCTTTCGGGTAAAACCTTTTTAACGCTTTGAAAAGTATACAACACCATTGACTTACATACAACCTGATAATCGCTCACAAGTATAATGCACGGTGTCTTCATCAAAACTTCAAAGCTATGAGAGAAAGAGAAAACCTCGCAGGTGTCAGTTCGTCGTCTTCAGCTCGTCCACACGCAGGGATCTATGGTCGGTGTCCACCGATCAGATATAGAGATGCGTTCTCCAGAGAGGTTGAACAGTAGCACGGTTGTTCTTTGGGTTCCAAAAAAATTCACTTAAAGATATTGGGAATATTATGTGTGAATCGAAAAAATGTTTAGGACATCAAGAAATGACATGTTTTTGTGTTTGAACTCTTAAAAATATTTTCTCAGAGATTTGCCAAAATACACCATCGAAATAAGTATATATAGTTTTTTCAAAAATCTGAGGCGATGCAAAATTTATCAGATTCAAACCGATTTGGGTTTGATCATTATTGGATTGGCCGGGTCAGATATAATTCTTTGTATAAAAATGACGGTTGGATCGGTTCATTTTTCTTCTTAAATGGATCGGTCTGGCCTGTATAAAAATATTTCTTCCTTAACTTGCCTCGGATTTATAAAAACATTTTAGTACAAATTTCCTAATACTAAAATAAACTATTAAGGAACTTAAAACCCAACCGTACCAAAGTTAATCTCATCGAGGCTTGAATGTTGAAGAACCTTGATTATTCGGATCTGTCTTGACGTGAATGTGAGATTGAACTTCAATGACAATGTAGCGGTATTCAACATACTAAATGGTAATGGAAAAAGATGTCCTTACAAATATCCCCCTATGTCTATGCCGGTACAAAATAAAACATCTGAATTTATCAATAAAAAATGACCTATACAAATCTACCCTCCCATGAACCCAAAACTGAAAAGGTAAATGATAAGTATTCATCTTTATGCTTCAAATCTTTAACATCAAATATCAAGGCTTTTCTCATCAGGGTGTGTAAATATTAATCATAAATTTGTACCTCCACACATAATACAAAGCAAGACCATATGACATATCGAGTTTGAAATGATATAAGCATATAAACATCAAAGCATAATCAAATCTCCCCTTGACTAAAACAAACTCCTCCATAATATCATAATTCGTTCTACCCCATAATACTTTTTGTCCAGTTTTAATGTATTTGGTTCATTATATAGACATAATTGAGATGGAAACACTCAACCAACATGTGATAGACAAGCACAAAAGTTAAACAAATCTATGCATGTGTGAAATAAAGGGCAAATGAGTCAAACATGTAGTTGAAATCACTATATCATCTCAAATACTCCAAAATTTGCAAAGAACATGAATGACATAACATATTGTCTCAAAACACTATCAAATAGTCACATGGATATGGAATGAATTTGTGACTTGATCATCCTACGTGTCGATTCATATACGATGAAACAAAATGCAAAACTCTTTTTGGTTTTTTCAAAATATTTCTAAAACACAATTTTTTTTTGTATTTTTGGAAAATATTTCCAAATGGAAAAATATAAATAAAAATGATACATATTACCAATAGGAAAAATGTCATCAAGGAAATCATCATATGCTAGCAAAAAGTCTAAACCTTATCCATTAGGTGCGGGGGAGTTTTTCAAAGATGGCGACATCCTTTGAAAAACTTCCATTAAATCATGTGAGGCCTTAACTAAAAATTTTACTTGCTCTCGGATATGTGAAAACTCTCTATCATTATGTGCAAGCAAAGTATCATGGTTGGGGGCATGTGTGCGAACGTGTGTAGAAGCAAAGCATGCCACCTTACCTAACTTAAAATCAAACTCCCTAAGGTGTCCTCTCTTTTTTCAATGAGTGCAAACATAAATCGGCCTAGGGAATCTATATCAAAAACTCTAGGACGTGCTCTCCTAATGGGGATGGGATGCCTAGGTGGGTTAGGATGAGAACCATGTGAATCTATCACTAAATTGGGAACTGTCCATGTGAATCTATCACTAAATTGGGAACTGTGGATACACTGTCATGGCCTTTTTCTAAACTCTCACAACGACCCAAAATGGGATTGAGAACCGTCTTTTGAACTTTCTCAAATGCATTCGGTGTTTTTGCTGATGAGGTTTGTAAATGCAATATCAATCGATTTTGCAAATCTCCAATGGAACCAAACACACTTCTTTAATTAGGTGTCTAAATTTGAACAAAAACAAATTCAATTTTTAATCATAAAGCATTAAATCATTCAAATCATGCATATAAAACAAATATGAAAAATTCAGGAAAAATCCTCTTTCGGGTAAAACCTTTTTAATGCTTTGAAAGGTTTATAACATCATTGACTTACATACAACCTGATAATCGCTCACAAGTATAACGCAAGGTTCTTCAACAAAACATCAAAACTACAAGAGACAGAGAAAAATCCACAGGTGTCAGTTCGTCGTCTTCAGCTCGTCCACACGCAGAGATCTATGGTCGGTGTCCACCGATCAGATATGGAGATGCATTCTCCGGAGAGGTTGAACAATAGCACGGTTGTTCTTTGGGTTACAAAACAATTCACATAAAGATATTATGTGTGAATCGAAAAAATGTTTGGGACATCAAAAAATGAAGTCTCTTTGTGTTTGAACTCTAAAAAATCTTTTTTTAGAGACTTGCCAAAATACACCACCGAAATAGGTATATATAGGTTTTTCAAAAATCTGAGGCGTTGTAAAATTTATCAGATCCAGACCGATTTGGTTTTGATCATAATCGGATCGGTCCGGTCAGACATAATTCTCTGCATAAAAATAATAGCCGGATCGATTCATTTTTCTTCTTAAATGGATCGATCCGGTCTGTATAAAAATATTTCTTTCTTAACTTTTCTCGAATTTATAAAAACATTTTAGTAAAAATTTCCCAATACAAAAATGAACTATTATGGAACTTAAAATGCAACCTTACCAAAGTTAATCTCGTCGAGGCTTGAATGTCGAAGAACGTTGATTATTTAGATCCATCTTGACGTGAATGTAAGCTTGAACTTCAATGACGGTGTAGCGGTATATGAAGTACTAAATGGTAATGGAAAAAAATGTCCTTACAAGGTTTCAAATATTGGAGATTAGAAAGTGTTTGTTTCAAATATTAACTGTCTTATTAGCCAATGGTCAATGTAATCTTTTGTGTACAAATTTACATACATGTACACAAAATCAAAGTCACCAATGAGAGGGTGTAGCCTGCTGCAAGTCACCAATGAAGAAGCTACTAGAATCTCTGACACTAAACCCTAATATATGCACCTCCATCTCGAGCCTAATGCCAAGGGGAAGACATGTCATGTATTAAGGTTTGGGAATAAAATCAATGTGGGATAGAAAGTGAAATACAAACCACTATTTAGAAATTAGTGTTAGAAAGGTATAAAATCTATCCACTGTTTGGAAATTGAGGCCATCTTCATTGGAATAGATACCTAATTATGTCAACAATAATGAGTGCAAAAAAGATAAATTAACAACTACAAACCATAAAGTATGAGGGACCTGTGTTAGACAAACTAATACAAATGTTAGAATAAACTGAATAGACAATTAAGAATCAGAACTCAATTAAAAAATTAAGAAATACATCCCTTATTTGAAAATGCTAGCGATATGCGTGGATTTTCTGCACATACTAATAATACTGCAAAAAAATTAAAATCTCGATAAGGATTCTATAATATGCACATAAAACATTACGTTGAAGTTTTCTGATAAGGATTCGATTAGTACGGTTACATTTTTTTATCTTTGTCAACTACATAATATTAACCTTACTTTTAAGCTTCATCAAGACCAAGATTTAATTTTACTAGAATTGCCTTCAACTCTTCAAACTTGCATTGGTACTCCTTCGTTGAAGCTCTTGGTGGTAGTTTATTGAACTTGGCCCCATCACAACCTTGTGTAAAGACTTCAATTCTTTTGCATGCTGTAGTCATCAATGTGTACCATTTAATGAGTTTGTTACCCCATTGGTAATCTTAAAACCATACATCCGGCCTTCCCTCCATATATAAAGGCATACCTACTTCTATTATTCATCCAAATTGATTAAATTGAAAGAATTTATCCCATTTTCTAACCCAAGCATGTTGATTAGTACCATCAAAGCGAGGGAAATCAAAGTTTGGCATCTTGACATATATTATGAATTAAAAAATTGAGAATCAACTTTTGGCATGTGGATCAGCTGTTGATACAAAATAAGGAAGAACTGAGAATTATATTGTCAATTGAAGTATATTATGCATTAGTAATCATATATCATAATAGAAAAATATTTTTGTTTTAACAAAATGATTCCGAAAGAAAATGAACAAAATGATCGATTAAATAAAAAATTAAAGCACAAGTGAGTCATTGTTTCAGTACAATAGGTGCCTTCTCCAACATGCCTTTGGCTTCCATCAAACCAAGGTTTGTAAAATCCCGGACATATTTTATCACCCTTATTTTAGTAGCCGTATCAAAATTCTCCAACTTCACAACAAACATTCTCTTATCTGCCTTCTTTTCCTCGATTTAAGCAGATCCACCTTCTGGACCTCCTGCAGAACCCAAGTTCATTCATTCTATAGAAATTGGCTGCATTTTGGGATGAATTATTCACTTTCTCGGAGAAAGGCTGAACTATTTGCATTCTTCAAGTGATAAGGCGACGATCTATTTGGGCAGATCCACCTCCTGGTCACTTGGTTATTTGTTTGGTTTTGTTGTTTGCTACATATTTGATATTATGACAGTAGAACTAATCAAACGATACCAACATAAATACCATATAATATATATACACATACATATAAACATACATACAATATTCTTACATGTTGTGGTCACTCTTTTATTTGTTTGTTGTGTTTGTCTGTTATGTATTTGGATATTATGACAATAAAATTAATGCAACGATACAAACGTACATACCATATAATATATACATAGATATATTACACCAAATGATATCATATGTGCAGAGTGAAACTCATCGCAAGCAGGGGGATTTTTAGAGTATTGGTTTTTAAATTTAGTCAACTTCAATCACCTATTTAGAAGTCAAGTAGGGTCGTGCATTAATATGAGATAGTGTTTTGGAATTCAGTTAAACTACCTGATCTACATGCATAAATTGAAGACACCAACCATGTCATGCCAGTGAATTTATTTCAAACCTTGCACCAACCATCACCTTGGCAATTGATGACACCAACCATGCCAGTGCATTTAACTTAGTTGAGTAAAACCACATTATTTAAGGATAAATATAACCGATTTAAACTAACAAAAAATGTTTGGCATAAAGTAAAAAGCTTAATTCCATCTCGCCACTACTTCTATTTGTTTTGTTGTTTTGAGACAGAGAGAAGCATTTGAGGGAAACTACCCACTACTACCTGATTTTGATACCTGGTTATTAGAATGGGAAAAATCACCTCACTAAATTACTTGATTGTTATACATGATTGGTCAAAATTTTATACAACTAAAATGATAAAAAAAAACTGAATGTACTTGCATATTCAATATAACCAACCCTCTTTCAAAGAAAACCTGTGTTGTCATTTCTTTGAAGAGGTTTGGAAATCCCTATTTATATTGTCGCTTATGATAGCAGTTGAATCTAGTCCTCTTTTGCTCTCTTAATACTTTCCAGCTAAAGAATCATAAATAAGTCGGCACAAACACCCACAGGCAAGCCAAACCAATCATGTAGTGACCTCTCATTCTCAGCAACTCCACCACCTGTAATATATTAGCGGCATCAAATTTCCATGCCAATTCCCACCTCTACATGCGTTTCATGTCCAGCGGTGAAATTACAAATGCCGCAACATGTACGGTTAGAATAGGAAAAATGACACATATCCAGTCGGTAAACCCACACCCGGTCCTAGGAGCGGTGTATAATAATCGAGGATTCCTCTGAAAGTCAACATTAAGAGGGAAAAAAATAAATGAACCCTTATACTCCTTGTGTCATATAGGGAAAAAAGAATTTTTCAAATAATACTTAACAATTATAAATACAACAAAATTACAATATCACACACACGATTCTAATTTCCTAATATAAAGACGAAATCCAAATTATGGCAATTTAATTTAGAGGTTTTGAACTAAAGTTAATATGATGTTAAAACTTACCGGAATCATAAAAAACGCATCTTTAGATACCTGAAAGAGGCCTCATTGCGCTGAAAAAATGTAGATCATAGCAAAACGACGAATATAGATTGTTGAGTTCTTTCAGAATAAAAAATGGAATAATCTAATGTCAATCTTGAGTATCAATGTACTTGTACTTCAAATGCTTTAAGGGACTATTTATATGCATCACTCAAAATGTATAACAAAAGTCACACCTATACCACTACAAACCCATGCGTAATAACAATAGTTTCAATTGAATATCATTTTCTAGAACACATGCGATTTAATTTAGGGCCCATTAGCCAACTCCGTTAAAACCCTAAATCAAGAAAACCTTATTTTTTTAAAAATCAGTAAACGAACATAAACAATAAAAATATGTGGACACACAATAAAAATGAAATGGAGTATACCTATTTAGGGTTTTCAAGACACAAAAAATAAATAACAAAATACAAAAAATAATTGTTTTCCAAAACATAAACATACATATAAACAGATCTAATAAACAAAAACAACCTTCTAACATAATGTATTACGGAAAAATTATTGAAATGCCAACACTGTAGGTAGTAGTACATATGAAAACAAATTGATGAAAAAAAAATATTCATCAACTAATTTGACATACTTGGTCAAATGATTCATCTCACAGATACAACTTCAAATTTGAAGTACATAACCAATTTATATTGCACATGTAACTGATATTTAAATTAAATAATGTGATTTTAACAACATTTATATAAAATGAGGAATACACAACAGTTGAAAAAAAAACCCGCCTAAGATCCAGAAATTGAGTGAGAAAGAAAAGAAAATACCTTGACCATGTAGCTATCTATTAGTTGTTTGTGGAACATGAAGGTAGCTAAGATCTGCAAAATGTAAAGTATACCAAAAAATTGAATCCAAAAATATTATATACGCTTAGATAATCGTGGGAGACAAACTCACGCTTGGGGTGACATACTTGGAGAAAGGTAAGAGAGTTGGAGGGAGTTCGTGAGCATGGGAGAGAAAGGGAGAGGGAGAGAGAGAGATATGCGAATGCATGAGAAGATGGAGGTAGATGGGTTAGGGTTAGGGTTTTGGGGGTCCAAGTGTAAGGTACAAAGTAATTTCATCCCTCTATTTTTTGCCTTGTTGGCTTCGATATTGATATGCCCAAGTGTGACCTCGGCCTAGAGGCACCAACCTCCGCCGAGATTATGGCCGAAGTTGGACGTCTTGGACACGCGATACCAGCCCTCGGCCATAGTAAGGTCGGCCCACGCCGACACTACCGTGAGCCTCTCCAAGGGACATCACAAGGATCAGCAGCATTGTCGTATACCTTGGAATGGAAACCTCAGCCACACATAGGCCGAGCTTACATAAAGCCACCAGCAACCTTATCAAGACATTAGTAGACACTCCAAACACTACAGCTCAACCTTGTCTCGGGCCGACCTCGTGCATTGTCTCGGCTGGGGTTGGGCCGAGACCTCCATGAAATACTCGGACTGAACAAGTACCTAGACTTACCAACCTCGGCCTCTCCCAGGCCGAGGTCATACACCAGGTGCGATAGCCGAGCATCTGCTGACATTTGGATAAGGTCACGTGGGCACAAATCAGTTGTAACAAGATTATTCACCACACGTGGGGAGAATATTGCATCATCATTCTCTACATGTGACAGTGACAGATGGCTTTCCCATATTGGTAAGGGAAACACACACATGATCATTGCATGCATGGGGGGTACATTACACCCCTAGGTACTATATATAGAGGTCATCCTCTACCTTGCAAAGGATCCCCTAAATATTCAACCCTAGTTGAAACTCTGTCTAGATACACAGTAGAGAGAGAGAGCTTGATAGATTGTATCCATGGCCATTAGTGCCTTATTGCAGTGAGGTTATTCACACACACACAGTGGACGTAGGCTAATTTAGGCTGAACCACTTATATCCTGGTGCTCTCTCCTCTTATCCTCATCTCATTCTCTTACCTTTTACATAACTGTGCTGCCATTGTTGTCCTTAGATTGAGCTTGAAAACACCTTATCTGGTGGTGCTAATTGCAGCATCATCAGATATCAACCATGAAGTGTCTTAGAAACTTATGAATAGTGAAAACACCATTGCTCCTTACTCTCTCTCTCTCTCTCTCTCTCTCTCTATATATATATATATATATATATATATATATATATATATATATATATATATATATATATATATGCTCTAGATAAACTCGGTCTTTGAAGTTGTCCCCTGTTGGGTTGGGGAGCATATCAATTTTGAAACTGGTAAGGATCATATCACTGGTCCCATGCTGAATCCCCACCATTGAATTGCTGGTATTGGCATTGTCTGAACAGTCGTCGTCTCCCAAAATGGTGATAACTTGACCTTTGGCAAAGATATTGAATTTACAATGGAGAGAAGAGGATTCTATAAGAGACTTTTTGCGTACTTCTCGTTGTCTTCAAAAACCAATATCAAAATTCCCTTGAGTACCTACAAAACTTGTTTAAAACAACTCGTATTGTGGTAAGTTCGGGTATCAATCCAACTTCCAAGGTGAAACAATTATTGTGAAAACTTGCAATTCAATTTTTTTTCTTTTTTAAAAACAATTTCAAGGGAAAAATTAACTACTAAATGCTAAAACTATGAGATGCCTAAATAAAAAAAAATAATGTGCAACCGAGTGTGATAAATGTGAGAAAGTCAAGGGATGGGATTACACCGCATTATCAATTATTTTAATTCTCAATTTATTAATTTAAAATGTTTTGAGATAATATTAAATCGATAATCTCACTCTCATTACAATTATAAATTTAATAAAATCTTTTTCAGAAAATATATTAAAAAATGTCACACGTTGAAAAAATAAGAATTATACTATTTTCAAAAAAATTACCCACTAGGATCAATTTAATAAAAACTGTATTAATTCTCTAATTTCAACACCAAATTAATATTTAATTTTAGGAAAGACCTATCTCTAGTTTGATTCCCAAAATCAAAAATTAAATTTTAAAATTACATTATTATCTCTCCTTACATAAATTAGTTTGTGGCAAGTCAAAATTAATGAACCTATAAATATAGCAGTTAATGAAATTAATTCATTTATATAATATTCTATACAGTGCATTCCACCCCTTGAACCGGGTGACTAGCCAAGCATAATTAAACAATTAATAACAGTCATAACCATGAAACAATAATTAAAAAAAAATCAACAAATACAATACTCAAAGTCTTCTTTCGAATTGATTTCTTGGATTGCATCCATAAACGTGTGTCCCAATGTGTTCACAGATCCAGCACTTGATTACACAAATAAAAAGAAAAATTAAACCTAAAAATCTATTATAAATCTAAAATTTTTTTATTTTATTTTATGATTTTTTTTAATCTAAACAATACATAATATACAGTGTCTCACTCTCTCTATTTGCAGTCTCTCTCATCTGATATCAGAGTCCTCTTTAAAGTGAGAGGCTCCTTTTATTTTATATCCATGACTTTGGTTTTGGGTTGAGAGATTTTTGGGATTTGAAGAAAAACCAAGTCAAGGTATATTTTAGAGTCTTTTGGAACTCTTCTTGCATGTGGGTTTTCTTTTAATTAGCTTAAGTTTGTTCCTTATTTTGTGGAGATATGGCAAGAGGTTTGGATAGGGATAAATCGACTTTGGATTTTTAAGTGGTGTGGCCAGCAACGAGTTTGGTTCGGGAACTGGGGATCGGGTTGGAATGGGTCGCGACTTAGGGTCACGGATAATGGATCGGCGAGAAGGGAAGGCCTAGTTTGGGACGCTGGTTCGCGGGTTCATGGATTGGGTCACGATCCGGGTTGGTGATCGCGTCGGAGCAGGTGGAGATGGGGGGACGACCGGATTCAGTTATCACCGATGATTGGATCACTGGGTTTCGATTGGGTTAGGTCATAGTTTGGTGTTTTGGATGGAAAATGTTGAGCTTGGGTCTGGTTGGTTATAAAGGGAGGTAAGAGAAAGTGGTGAGTGGAAGAAGATGATGGGTGAGTTGATTGGGTATCTGTGTGTGTGTGTATGGAAGCTAGGGTGTGGGTGAGGGGAGTTGTTTGTGTGTTTGTTAGGTGTATAGGATAGGATGGTGTGAGTGTGTGTTTAATTTGTACTTAAAAAAAAACTAACTCACTAACCAAAAATAAAACTAACAAACTAAAAAAATTAAAATCAACTAAAAAAAATAAAATCCTAATCTAAAAGAATTCAAATAATAAAACAAAAGAAATAAAAACTAAAAATCTCATAATAAAAACTAAAGTCCTAAAAAAATGGAAAATCTAATAAACTAAAAATAAACTCCTAAACTAATCCTAATAAAATAAAATAAAATAAAGTAGAGACTAAAAACTAAAAATAAAAATAAAACAACACGAGATAAAAAGTTGTGGAAAATAAATCCTAAATAAATCCTAAAAATAAAAACGACTGAAAATAAAAATAATAAAAATACAAACTAAACACACACGAGGCTCGAGGTATGGACTGTGCTTGGTGTAGGCTTAGGTTTGGTCCGGGGATAGGTTTTGGGACATCGAAACTCATCAGTGCAAGGTCAAACTTAACTTCTGACTTCACGGCTGTTTTGAATTTCTTCATTTAACGCTTTTAACTGCTATTGAGTTGCAATTGACTTGATTTAGCATTATTTGATGTTATGACTGTTGATTGACCTGAAAACTAATAAAATATGACATAAGGCAAATTTTAGTAAGAACGAGTGACTAAAATGCATCTGCTCGGGGCATAAAATATACACATTTGGGTGCTTATCACACCACTCCCAAATAGAACATTGTTAGTCCTCAAGAAAAAATAGAGAGAAAACAGAGATAAGTAACCAAAAGTGTGCCACTTTTACAGGCATTGGCTATTGCACTTAGCATGTGCAACAAGACGTTAAACCTATAGGTTGCCCTACATGACGAGTGGTGTCTGGTGAGGGTTTGCTGTGAATATACCCACAAAATTCGAAAACACATTTAACTGCAATTTCTTATTTTGACGATGAAAAGCTATACAACCCAACTTAAAAGGACACCAAGGAACACCGTATTCAACTATCAAAATGAGATATAAAATTACTTAATACCAAAAGCGTAATATTTCCTAAAACTCAGTGTGTGTTAGTGTGAAATAATCTTAAGTATCATTAGAGTAATTCTTAGATCACCTTTATAGAATCAGAGCTTTGACTTCAATTCTCACTGGATATATCTGTCTGAATGAAACTCTCTGAGAATTGGGTAAGTGTGTCTCTTGAGTGTGTGAGGAGGTGAGTAAATTTAAGCAAGTTCAAATGTCTCACAGACTTCATAGAAAATGACGGATACATGAAAGAAAATTAATCTCATGAACGAATGCTAACCACTATGTTGAGAATATCGAGATATTCACCATATAGACTTCTTGTTTGCCCGAACACGTCACCAAGGGGTGAGAATGTGATTTATGTATGGGAGAATGGGAAAATGACATGAAGAAGATATGCTGGTAAGGCTTTTGAGAATAGTGTGACTAAATAATGTCTTCATTTTTTATCGCATGCTTTTTTTTTTCTTTATATCTATTTTTTTCTTCGTTTCTTTCTTCGTTTCTTTTTTGTACTACTTTTTTTTATTGCGATACATTTTTCTTTCCTTAACAAAAATGAAGACAATTTACATGGAAGATTTCAAACACTCTTTTTCTAAACAAATTATGGTAGTGATGGGGAATGACATATGGATGGTGTTTGGAACATATATAGGTAAGGAAAACATGAGATGATAATAGGTGGAATGTAGGGTAAAAATGGCAAGTATATGGTAAAATTCGGTTTATTGCTCGGGACAAACTGCAAGACACATGTTTCTTACAACTCGAAGATAATGCCATTCTCAGTGATTAAGACAAATTTGAAAAATAATGAGACCATGCAATGACTAAGTGTGGTACCCAAAGAAAGTTGAGTCAACTTGTGACTCGGAGATACCTAAAAAAACTCAAAAAGGTGAAAAGCTCAAATCTCATGGGTTTAAGTCTCCGCTATTGATATTTTAAGGCTTTCTTAAGAATATAGTTACTCTTCAGCTTTTGATTGTAACATGATACTGAAAATTGCCGAGTTTAGGAATTCATGGTGCAAGTACGCTTTAAGATTTGTTAATTAATTTAAAGGTCAATAGCGTAATTGTTGGGTAAAACACATGTATTCCAATATTTCTAAAATAGCGATGATAGACAATTCATGTCATAAAAATTTAATTTTAACTGCACAAAAAGTTTAAAATCACTTGTTTCTGAATTTTTTTCAAAAGAGGCACGATTTTGATAAATTTTCCACTCGCAAACAAAAGAGAACATCGTCCTCGATGTTTAAAAATACATATAAAAAATTAAGAAGCACAAGAGAGGAAAGATATTACTCTAATGAACCGCTAGTGAAAATGTACCGCATTATGGAGAAAAGATGGAAACTGAAGAACATTTTCGACACAAAAATATGTACAACTCTAGAAAGCACGTGAAAATCATTGGGTGATGTGAAACACCCCCCCCCCCCCCTCGACATGATAAGACTCATACCCAGGAATAATGAATGACATGTTGCCTCCCGTTAGTGCTAAGTTCAATGTCTTCAGCCAGACCAAACCAATCTCACCCTAAAGATAAGAACTATGAAAGCGCAGGGCGAAAAAAAAATTGGGTGATGAGAATCACCCCCAAACAAGACTGGAGCGTCAACCTTGTTGGATGAAAACTAAAAGGGTCAATGCACTTGTAGGTCAAAGTGCATCACACGATGCAAAGCATCGGACCAAGGGTGGGTAGGTATTAGGGTATGGGTAAAGAGGTATCGGTCTCGGGCCTTATTGAGTCGGAAGGTGAGGGCAACAAGGGCCCTATAATCATGGTTCTGTAGTTGTATGGGGAGGAAAAATGGTTTGGAAAGTTTAATGGGGTAGGCGTCATAGAAATTGCAGGACCATTTTACAAATGGATGATGATAATGGTCGCGCCATGACACGCTAGGGAGAGCTAAATGGAAAAAATCAACACCACAAGAAAGTTGTGTGCATAAGGTAACAAGCTCGGTGTTACGAAAGAGTAGATTAGCACAAATACTCTTATACATGTTGGGGTGAAAGAAAAATGCAGGAGTAGGATTGTGGTGCACTAGAGTGGGGGGTGGGTGTAGGTGAGGATATAAATGCATAGATAGAAACATGTGAGTTGCAAGAGCAAGGTCCAAACTAAGTGGTGATGTGGTAGGGATAGTGGATGAGTCGGTAGAGATAAAGGGCGGGGGAATATGATTGATGATGCTGGAAACAGCACCACCCTTCGAGGTGTTCGTAAGCTCAAATTAGTGATAACAATAGAAGCTCAAGTATATACAAGTATAAGAGATAGAGATGATGTTAAGAGGATGAACAAAAATGTTTAAGTGGTTCAGCCAATTAGGCCTACGTCCACTATGCAAGTGAGTGAGTAAGGTCACTAGAATAAGGCACTAATGGCCATGGATATAATCTCTCAAGATTTCTCTCTCTACTATATAATTTGACAGAATTTTACTAGGGTTCTCCTTTTTGGGATCCTTATCCAGGTAGGAGAAGGCAAGTATATATAGTGTGTGGGGGGTGTAATGCACCCCCTATGCATGCAATGAGCATGTGTGTGTTGATCTAGCCAATCTGATGAAGACATCTATCACTGTCACATGTAGAGAATGATGATTAAATATTCCCCCACGTGAGGGGATTGATTTGTTATAACTGATTGTGTACACGTGTTCCCAACCACACATATGTGAATAAAGGCTCTGCTATCTGCGATTGGTACCAACCTCGGCCTAGAAGGGTACGAGGTTGGTGAAATATGGCTATTTCCCAATACGAGATAATTCATAATGGCCTCGGCTCATGTGAAGCCGAGGTAAGACAAACGGAGCCATAACGTCGGCCTGGGATGAGGTTATGCAGGAGCAGGTTTGGAACACCAGATGATTCTCAGCCGAAATTGGTTATGATGATGTAGTCCTTGCAACCTCGGCTTGCACCCAGCCGAGGTTACCAGCCTTGGACGACCTGATGAATAACTGCCCTATGGATCATGAAGACATCAACTGCTATCTGACTGTGAGGTAACTAGTAACATCGGCCATGGCCGACCTTGCTTAGGACGAGACCGTTGGTTGCCAATCTAAGGCCCTTCTAACCTCAGCCATCTCCCTGGCCGAGGTTGATGTCTTTGAGCTGTTGGGTACATATAGGGCATATCAATCACCCCTAGCCCTTAGTTGCCTACATGAATAGGTGACTAAGGGGTATGCATGTCCGAGGTTGGATTTCTGTTAGTGCCAATATTTTCTTGACAAGTGTCGACTGCTGAAGTAGGTGGCATGCCTTGCAAGCTCAATAATTGTAGTCTTTTAGGCTCCCATGGCAATGATGGGTCTTGGGATACGTGCAAGAGAATATTAAGGATTAAAACCCTTTTTCCTTCCCTTCATCTTCATTTCTTCATTTTCTCGCCCGAGCTTTCTCTGTTTTCTCTCTATATATAAGAGCTTGGTTAAGGGTGCATTTGGTGGATTTTCTTTCCAACCTTTCCCTTCCTCTCCTTGCATTCCAATAGGTATCGTCTATTACCTCTTCTTCTCCATTTTTCTAGCCTTTAATTCTTTCTTTTTGCATTTTTCGGTGAGTTTATGAGTTTTCTGGCGAGTTTATGTATTTTCTTGGTGAACTGTTCTTGATCGTTCTTCTTTCAAAAAACCCAATTCGATCCTTAGGCAGTTCCAGTCGAGTTATCTATTTTTAGATTAAGTCTACAAGTGTAGGGTCGTCCCCATATGCTCAGACCTCTTTATCAGCTTTTAGAGGAGTTCCCCTCTCTCAGAGAGAAGACTTTAGAAAAGATTAGGCAAATAGAGCGAGCCCAAGAGGAAGCTTGTAGGGCTGAGGCCTTCCCCCTCAGACCTATCTTTCCACCCCCTCTGAAAGTCATATACCCTGAGCCAGCCAAACCAGTTAAGTCAGCAGAGGTCCCAGTTGATCCTACTCCCATGTCTGAGTCTGAGTCGTCCACCTCAGACCCTATGTATGTGGATCATTTTCAAGAGGCCATGGATTTTTCCATTCGGCATGATGATCAAGCCGAGGTTTCGAGCCACGTCTCATCCCATAACGAATCTAGCACATACCGGACCTCTTCAAACATTGAAGTTATCGAACCAAATGTAGCCTTTCATCCTATCATTAATGTTATCCCCCTGTCGGCTGTAATAGGGTCTAAGTTTACTCAGATGTTCCCTGAAGGTAATCCGTGGTCCGCTCCAGTCGACGTTGATCGAGATGAGGATGATGAGTGTGAGAGTGATGTTGACACCTCGTAGGCGGCCGAGATAGAGAGCACTGTCAGCGAGCTCGACCTTCTTGCCTTCAGGAATCTATATTCCATAAGTCCCTCCATAAAACTTAGGAGACCTCTGAGGGAAGAGAGGGCTTTTGACAGTCGATATGGTGAGATCTGCTTGTACGGACATATATTCAAGTTAGGATTCTGTCTGCCCATTCATCCCATCATTAGGTAAATATTATCCTATATTAACTTAGCTCCTTCCCAGTTATCCCCCAATGACTGGAGGGTGATAATTGGAGCTATAGTTTTATGGAGGGAAGTCCACCATTTAGACCTTTCTGTTTCTCTGGATGCTACATCCCTTCCTCTACTAGGAATCATCTGAGGTATTACCATTTCTTAGCTAGGAAGTTAACTAAGAAGATGTTGTAGGTTACCCAAACTTCAAATCATAATTAGAAATCGCGATATTTCTTCGCCTCAGGGGCATGGGAATTTGGCCCTTGTGTCCCCTCTTAGAACTTAGAGCAAAGGATACCCCTGAAGTGGGGCAAGGTGTCAATGGCTGCCAGGGCCGACCCTGGGCTAAGACAAAATAATCTCCAAAAAGTAAAAGACATGGTCTGTTGGTCAAGTTCAAACATTTGATGACCCCCTACTATCTCTCTGAGACTGGCCTTGGGGGGAGTCATTTGACTGAGTTCCGTAAGTGCTTATTTTATTATTTCCACAAGTTAAACCTCTGACATTTTATGTCTCTGATTTTATAACTCAGACCTTTCTATTTGCAGAGCAACCTGAAGGAATTTCGGACAATATCTGGGAGATGTCTACCCCCAGTCTCACGAAGTTGGTAAAGAAGGAAGGTCTGAATGCACCTCCACCCCCCCTCGAAATAGGGTGTCGGCACGTCTAAGGCCGACGCCATAAGGAAGAGGAAAACCACAACTTATACTCCTAAGGATCAGAGGCCGAGTAAAGCCCAAAAGGCCATCCCCATATCCTCTGATGATGCATTGGCTTCTCATCTGGAGAAGCTGAAAATTCATGAAAGTCTGATAGGCCACAGTGTGCAGGCGTTGGATGCCATCGGCTCTGCCATGACCGATGCTGACAAACGCTTTTATCGCTCCATGGATACTCCCCTGCTGGTTGAGTTTGGCCTTTATAGGTCTATCCAGGTAAGATTTGAATTTCAATTTAATTTTGAAGTGTAACCTCTACTTTGAATTTAAACTTATACATTTGATTCTTGATTTACAGGGCATCGTTGCTATGCACCATCTTGCCAACTGGACTCTGAAGAAGTTAACCCTCATCGAGAAGGGAAAAGAGGTCAAGAAGGTGTATGACTCTCTGAATACAGAAGTGGATCATTTGAAGTCTGCCTTTGAAGGGGTTGAAAAGAAGGTCGAGCAGTTGGAGAAAGAGATCTCCAAGCTTAAGAAGGAACACACCTCTGTCCTGAAGGCCAAGGATGACGTTCTTAAGTAAAAGGTTGATGCTACAGTGAAAGCTGACCTTGAGGATGCTTCTGAGGGGATCCTGGCTGATTATAAAGTCTCTGACGAATTTATCAGCTTTGGCTTTGAATACCTCGAAAGAGGTATTAAGGCAACTGGAAAATGGGCGGCTGCCAAAGAGAAGGAGTCAGGGAGCTTGACAGCCTCTGACTTCATTGGTCTTGGATTTGCTAACCCTCAATTGCCCAGGACCTTTAAGAGGTTGAGGAGGAAGGTGCTTCCCCTATAGAGACTGAGCCACTGGATGTTACAGAGATTAAGGGTGACAACCTCCGAGATGATGGGGCCGAGATAACCAACATCGACTAAGGGAATGAGGCCGAGGATGACCACAATGTAGCTGCAAACCCTTAGGCCATTTTTGTGAAGCTTTTTGTAACTTTTTATTATGCATTTCGAATTGTAACCTCTGATTGCAAGCCCAGTTACCTTGTAACTTGTAACTCTTTGTCTATATCAACCTCTGAGGAGGGCTTTATTTCATTATTTTCTGGATGTTTTTTTTGAATGATTTTCTTTGTCATGCAATGTGTGTTCAGGTCTGAAGTCTCAATATAATTTGTCACCATATTATATCTAAGGTCTGAGGTCATCCAAGTATAATGTCTCACCTTAGACCTTGTCACCAAATTATGATGTTATAAGGTCTGAGGTCATCACTAAGATGTTATCCCCATAAAATAATTTTCACCAAATTAATGATGATCAAGGTCTGAGGTCGTCAAAGTATGATGTTCACCTCAGACCTTATCACCAAATATGATGTTTAAGGTCTGAGTCCATCAACTAAGATGTTACCCTCATGATGTCTAAGGTCCGAGGTCGTCAAAGTATGATGTTCACCTCAGACCTTATCACCAAATATGATGTTTAAGGTCTGAGTCCATCAACTAAGATGTTACCCTCATAAATTATTTTCACCAAATTAATGATGTCCAAGGTCTGAGGTCGTCAAAGTATGATGTTCACCTCAGACCTTATCACCAAATATGATGATTAAGGTCTGAGTCCATCAACTAAGATGTTACCCTCATAAATTCTTCACCAAATTAATGATGTCAAGTTTGAGGTCATCAACTAAGATATTACCCTCATAAATATTCACCAAGTTAATGATGTTAAGGTATGAGGTCATCAACTAAGATGTTACCCTCATAAAATATTCACCAAGTTAATGATGTTAAGGTCTGAGGTCATCAACTAAGATGTTACCCTTATAAATTCTTTACCAAATTAATGATGTCAAGGTCCGAGGTCATCAACTAAGATGTTACCCTCATAAAATATTCACCAAGTTAATGATGTTAAAGTTTGAGGTCATCAACTAAGATGTTACCCTTATAAATTCTTTACCAAATTAATGATGTCAAGGTCCGAGGTCATCAACTAAGATGTTACCCTCATAAAATATTCACCAAGTTAATGATGTTAAAGTCTGAGGTCATCAAAGTATGATGTTCACCTCAGACCTTATCACCAAATCTGATGTTTAAGGTCTGAGTCCATCAACTAAGATGTTACCCTCATAATTTCTTCACCAAATTAATGATGTCAAGGTCTGAAGTCATCAACTAAGATGTCACCTTCATAAAATATTCACCACTAGATCATAATGAACCAAGAATTTATGTGGGAACCGATCTGCTCATTAATAGTCTCTTTATAAGATGATATATTTTACATGGAAACTCTTTCAACATCATATGTAATACTTCTTTAGATGATCGACATTCCAACGATTAGAAAAAGGCTCCCCTTCAAGGTTTTCTAGCCTGTAGGTCCCGGGCACAACCTCCTTAACCACTTTGTAAGGGCCATGCCTATTCGGGTGAAGCTTGTTCGCTTTATATGACTTCTTCTTCAACTCCAGGTCTCCTACAACTATGGGCCTTGATTTTACCCTTTGATTGTAGAATTTTATTATTCTCTGCTGGTAAGCTGCCTGCCTAATTTATGTGTCTTCCCTTCTCTCTTCGATCAAACTGTGGTCAAGTCTTCTCTCCTCACCATTCCTCTCAGGGTCATAGGTTTGAAACCTATAAGTAGGAAGCCTTACATCTGTTGGTATGATGACCTCCGAGCCATGTGCTAACATAAACGGGGTCTTCCCCATTGGTGTCCTAGTCGTTGTTCTATAGGCCCATAGCACAGCATAAACCTCTTCAGTCCATCTACCCTTAGCTTCATCTAACTTCTTATTGATACCATCATGTATCGTTCTATTTGTGACTTCAGTCTGACCGTTTGCCTCACGTCGGCCAGGAGGAGAGAAAAATTGCTTTATCCCAACTCTTTCGTAATATTTTTCCAAGGAAGAATTCTTGAACTGGGTTCTGTTGTCCGAGATGAGGGTGTTTGGGAGGCCATGTCTGCATATGATGTTCTTCCAAATAAATTAGAAGGTCTTCTGCTCTGTAATCATGATCATCAGTTCAGCCTCTACCCATTTGGAGAAGTAATCAATGACGACTATCAGAAATCGGTAATTATTGGCATCCCTTGGTAGGGGACCCACTAAGTCAATTCCCCATGCTGTGAATGGCCTAGGGGAACTAATTGACATAATAGGATGATAAGGTTCATGGGGGATAGTGGAGAATCTCTGACATTTATCGCACCTCTTTACGTAGGCTGCAGCATCCTTGGTCAAGGTCGGCCACTACTATCCTTGCGTAATAATCCTCTTAGCAAAAGGTATTCCTCCTATATGAGTGGAGAAAGAACCCTCGTGTACCTCCTGTAGGATGCGGGGAACTTCTGTAGGAAGAACGCATCTGAGGAGAGGTAATATGAATCCCTTCTTATATCGGACGTCTCCTATTATTGAGAACTTTACAGCTCTGTACCTCAGTTTCCTCCTCTCTAACTTTGGTTTTGATAGCTCTCCCTCTCTGATATATCTGATAAAGGGATCCATCCATGAGTCCCCTAGGTTCAAATTGAGGCAAGGGTTACTGACCTTTTCTTCATTAATGGTCGCCTTGGGCAAGATCTCAACTGGGACTGTCCTTCTGATATCTATCCTCATCGCCGAAGCTAACCTTGTTAATGCATCTACATGGCTGTTATTTTGCTTAGGTATTCTCTTCATCTTTACCTATTCGAAACCTTCGAGTATCGTTCTCACCCTCTTCAGGTATTTGGCCATCCTTTCATCCTTAGCCTCATAAACCCCCAATACTTGATTACTAACCAACCTTGAGTCACTATGAAGTAGGAGTCATCTTACCCTAAGGGTCTTTGCCAATGAGAGGCCTACTATCATGGCCTCATATTTTGACTCGTTGTTTGATGCCTTGAAGTCAAACTTTAGGGCATATTCAATGTTAGCACCATCCGGAGCTGAAAGTATTAGCCCTGCATTGCTTCTGCTTTCGCAAGAAGACCCATTAATAAAGAGGTTCCAGATGTCTTTATCTGATGAGAAGCTCCCTTCTGACATGACTCCATGACTAAAAAGATACCGATCTTCCTCATTCTTGAATATTTTATTTATGATTATTTTGGATACAACCTCTTCAGGATCTCGAAAGACGTTGCTATTGGACCGCTCTACAATCTCTAGGTCATTCTCAACCTCAGCCTCTTCCCATGTTAACTTGGCGACAAAATTCGCAAGTGCCTGCCTTTTGATGGCCACCTTGGCTGATAAGTAAGGTCATACTCTCCCAATTCAATGGCCCATGCCATCAATCTACCCGACTTCTCAGGTTTATGGAGGACCTATCTTAGTGGGGAGTCAGTGAGGATGACCATGGAATGGGCCTGAAAGTAGAGCTTTATTTTCCTGTAAGCATGTATCAAGGCGTAAGCTAACTTTTCCATCCGAGGATAATTCTGTTCAGATACTTATAGGGCCTTACTGTTGAAGTACACAGGCCTTTGGATCCCGATGTCTTCCCGTACTATGGCTGCATTTATAGCTGATTCAAAGAGTGCTAGTTAAATATATAACTTCTCTCCCGCTATGGGCCGAGATAAGAGAAAGGGAGATTCAAGGTATGACTTGATCTGATTAAAAGCCTCATCACACTCTTTGTCCCACTCGAAGGCCTTTTTAATCACCTTAAAGAACGGAAGACACTTGTCCGTCGCTCTGGAAACAAATCTCTTGAGTGCAGCTACTCTTCCAGTTAGTCTCTTAACGTCCTTGATGCTTCTTGGTGTCTTCATGTCGAGCAAAGATTTAATTTTCTTGGGGTTCGCTTCTATTCCTCTCTGAATGATAATGAATCCAAGGAACTTCCCAGCACCTACCCCTAAGACACACTTCGCAGGGTTGAGATTCATTTTGTACGGGTCCATGGTATCGAAGGTCTTTTCTAGGTCTCCCAAGTGAGTGCAGGCCTTCAAGATCTTCGTCAACATATCATCTACATACACCTGCATAGTCTTGCCTATTTGATCCTCAAACATCTTATTCACAAGACGTTAGTATGTTGCCCCCGCATTTTTCAATCCAAAGGGCATAACTTTGTAGCAATATATCCCTTTGTCGGTGATGAAGGTTGTCTTCTCCGAGTCTTCGACATTTATGAAGATCTGGTTGTAGCCTGAATATGCATCCATGAAGCTCATGAGCTCATGCCCTGTAGTGGCATCTACCATCTATTCGATCCGAGGTAAGGGATAGCTGTCCTTTGGGCAAGACTTACTCAGGTCGGTGAAGTCTACGTACTTCCTCCATTTTGCATTGGCTTTGGGCACTATGACTACGTTCGACAACCACTCCAGATATATGACTTCCCTTATAAACTCAGCGTCTTCCAACTTTCTGACTTCTTCCTGGATGACGTCGTACTTCTCCCTGGAGTAAACTCTTCGTCTCTGTTTGATGGGCTTAGCATCCTTAGTTACGTTGAGTTTATGGAACATAACCTCAGGGTCGATGTCAGGCATGTCCTCGTGGCTCCAAGAGAAGACACTCTGCCTGTTCCTCAAGAAACTTATCAGCTCTTCCTTGATCTTCGCTTTTAAGGTTTTGCTGAACTGGACGGTCTTTTTTCGATTCGTCCTCATTGAGGACGATGGATTCTACCTATTCCGCGTCCTCTCCTTTCTTCAACTTCGTTTCATCTCTGGGCTCAACTGTATTAATATTATATATGGTAGTTGATCTCTTATGGTCCTCTTTCTCTTCGACTGAGTTGAAGTAGCATTCTCGCTCTATGGTCTGGTCACCCTTCATTTCCCCTACCCCATAGGGGGTCGGGGATTTTAGCATCTGGTGGACCGTCGATGGCACGACCTCAAACTCCTTAAAGGATACTCTTCCTATGATGAGGTTATAAGCCGAAAAGGCATTTTTATCCATAACGAAAAAATTGATCTTTCGGGTTAACCTCTTAGTTCACTCATCGCCCATTCGCACATCCATCTCAAACATACCCAACGGATGGACTTTTTCACCGCTAAAGCCCATTAACGGATGATGATAGGGTACCAACCTTGCTCTACTGAGGCCAAGGCTCTTGAAGCAGGGCCAGAACATCACATCCGCTGAACTTCCTCCATCTACGAGGATTATTTGTACCTCGCACCCATGCACCCTTGTTGTGATTACTAAAGAGTCATCATGCGGAGCTAGGATTCCTTTGAAGTCGAGTCAGGAGAACCCAACTATAAGATTGTTCATATCCACCTTCTTTCTCTTCTGCTTAGCGTAGGAAGATATCATATTTACCACTTCTGGCATGGACACTGACTTGGCCTCAGCCACATGAGATTTTTGGTTAACCACTTCAAAAACCCCGATAAGTCCTCCGCATATGGTGTTAACACCAAAGGAGATCATACCAAACCTCTTTACTGGGGTGTTCTCATCTTTAGGTGGAAGGTCCGAATCGTCTTCATCATCACCATCTGAATCATCATCTCTCCTTGCTGGGGCATAGTCGCGACATCTATCATTTTTCTTCTTTTTTGGGTCATCTCTTTCCCCCTTAGGAGCCTTGCCATCAACGTACTTCCTCAACTTATCGGATTTCATCATCTTTTCAATATCATCCTTTAAGGTAAATCACTTATCTATAACATGGCCATGGTCTTATTGGAACTCGCACCACAAGTTCTTATTTCTCTTATGTGGAGGAGCTTTTAGCTTCTCTGTCCATCTCAGTGACCGATCATTCTTGATCCCATTGAGGATGTGTTCGTAGCTCACAGTTAGAGGGGTATAGCGTGCACACTTATCGTCGGCTGATCTCTTCTTTCAATCCTTCTTTCTTTGGAACTTTCCGCTGCTACCACCATTCTCATCCTCGTATTTTGCATCCATGGCCTCTTCAGCGTTCATGACCCTACCCGCAGTTGCCAACAGCTCTGCCATGGACTTGGGAGGGTCTTCCGCAAGTTTCCACAACAACTTCCCTTTTTGAAGACCCCCTATGAGGGCGGTCATGGAAATATTCTCTTTGTAGTCTTCAACCTTAAGTTTCTCTTTATTTAATCTGGAAATGTCGTCTCTTAGGCTCTCGTTCTTACCTTTCTTGACTTACAACAAATAGGTTGTCTTCTTTTGAGGTCTTACCCCAAAACAGAAGTTGTGAATGAATCGTTCAACCAAACCCTTAAAGTTCTCTATTGAGTTCTTCGGAAGAGAGGTAAACCAGATGTGTGCAGCCCCCGTAAAACTCTCGAAGAAGTCCCAGCAATTCATCTCATCTGGTATTGAGTAAATGTCCTTCGCGGACTACTACATATCAATATGATGTACAGGGTTGGTGCTACCATCATATTTGGGAGTTACTGTAGGTGGCTTGAACTTGGTTGGGGTAGGGAAGCTGACTATCTTAGCCACGAACGGAGAGCCTTATGAGAAAACTCTTTCTAGTGGATCCCGACTTTTGATGAGGTCTCTTATTTTGTCCTCAAGATGTTGGATGGAGTCATTCCATGGTCTTGCAATGTCGTTCTAGCCGAGGGTGTCCCCAGCCACCTCCATGGGGTGGACTGAGGGCTCCCCAGCCGCCGCACAATGTTGGTTGTTGACCTCTTTTTGGTCCCTACCTCATCCTTTGTTAGATAGGACGTACACTTCTTGACCTGAATAACCTTATTCCCTTTATGAGCCTACTACACTTCTTGACCTGAATAACCTCTGTCGTAGGTCGTATACTTGGCCAAGTCTTTCGAAGGCCGACCCTCTACTTATTCGATCAAAAGCTGACCCTCTTTTTTGGGCTTCTTCACCTCTTCGGCCTCCACAACCTCAACTCTGGTAGATAGGACGTACTATGTTATTTGAAACCTCATACGTCTCCCAACAATCTCCTGGAGCATCTTCTGCCTCCAAATCATCATACCTATCCTCAGGGAAAGGGTGTCCTTGCCTCCCCAGATGCAAACGTCTACGGTGAGCAACGTCCCTCCTCCACTGAGGCGTAGGTTGGTCTTTTCGTGCTTCCTGGGGTGGTCCCATGGCATCAGGATGAGGCTAAACAACCGCCGAAGTGATCATCTACAGTGAGACCCCAGGTGGTCTTATCATGTTCTCACTGAGTTGTGCAAATTACTCCATCATTGCTTGTTGCGTTGCAGCCAAAGACTTCAAGGCTGCTGCCACTTCCGCCATTTTGGACTGAGGTGGTGCTTGGCTGGAACTAGGCCCTCCAGCACCAGATGGTGGAAGAGGTGGCGTTCATTCTAGAGTCATGTGTTAGCACTAAAGATCTTGTAGATTAATGGAGATTTGTAACTTAATAGACCTCTTTCAATGGTGAAATGGCTCCACACAAGGGGTGAGGCCTGGTTCACCACCAGAGTCTCCGGTGAGGTTAAGCACAAAGTGAGGAAGAGATAGCTTCTCGTTCCCATAGACGATGCTAAAATGATTATGCTGGAAACAACACCACCCTTTGAGGTGTTCGTAATCTCAAATTAGTGATAACAATGGCATCTCAAGTATATACAAGTATAAGAGATAGAGATGAGGTGAAGAGGATGAACACAAATGTTTAAGTGGTTCACCAAATTAGGCCTACGTCCACTATGCAAGTGAGTGAGTAAGGTCACTAGAATAAGGCACTAATGGCCATGGATACAATCTCTCAAGCTTTCTCTCCTTACTATATAATTTGACAGAGTTTTTCTAGGGTTGTCCTTTTTGGGATCCTTATCCAGGTAGGAGAAGGCATGTATATATAGTGTGTGGGGGGTGTAATTCAACCCCTATGCATGCAATGAGCATGCGTGTCTTGATCTAGTGAATCTGATGAAGACATCTATCACTGTCACATATAGAGAATGATGATGAAATATTCCTCCACGTGAGGGGATTAATTTGTTATAACTGATTGTGTACACGTGTTCCCAGCCACACATATGTGAATAAAGGCTCGACTATCTGTGATTGGTACCAACCTCAGCCTGGAAGGGTACGAGGTTGGTGAAGTCTGGCTATTGCCCAATTCGAGATAATTCATAATGGCCTCAGCTCATGTGAAGCTGAGGTAAGACAAATGGAGACATGACGTCGGCCTGGGCAGAATTTATGCAGGAGCAGGTTTGTAACACCGAATGATTCTCAGCCGAAGTTGGTTATGATGATGTAGTCCTTGCGACCTCGGATTGCAACCAGCCGAGGTTTCCAGCCTTGGACGACCTGATGATTAACTGCCCTATGGATCATGAAGACCTCAACTTCTGTCTGACTGTGAGGTAACTACTAACGTCGGCCATGGACGACCTTGCTTAGGACGAGACCGTTGGTTGCCAATCTAAGGCCCTTCTAACCCCGTCCATCTCCCTGGCCGAGGTTGATGTCTCTGAGTTGTTGGGTACATATAGGCCATATCAATGATCTAACTCGAGAGTAGGTTACGCACACTCATCGGGATGAGGAAAGGAAAACTCATAAGGGAGTGTGGTATCTAAAGATGGAGTGGTCAACTGCGCCACCAATGTGTCACCATCAGTGGTGTAGGAAAAATAAAACGAGTTATACAAAGCCTAAATGTAAGAATCAACATCAATATATGACTCAAGGGGAACCAAGCATAGTGGGACAGGATCCATATCCAGAGAGGTAGGAACCACCGCGGATTCAATATCAGAACATCGGGGAACACTCGTATACAGAGCTAACCTATAAAGAATTTGTGCCTCGGGAACACATAGGGTTGGGTCGATAGGTGTAAACTCGGGCATAAATATGAATTCGGTGGAAAGGGAAAGGCGAACCTTAATGGTGGGTTCGAAAGGGTAGGGCGGTGTAGGGTCAGTCTCATAATCGATAAATTTGTCAACATAATTGTACACCTGGGGCCCGAACCACGTGGTGGTCTCAACTTCAATATTCTCACGATGATAGGGTTGTTCACACTCAAAACTAGTGGCACAAGACGACACATCACCGTCCCACATGGGGGCAATAATGGGTTGACTTGGGGTGAAATCCAACTTGTTCGCACACTCAAGTTCATTTAATCGGTGTTCAAGCCTTTGAAGGGATTCATTTTGAGAGTGAAGAGCATGCACGAACTTTTGCAAGAGGTATTCGATAATGGATGTGCAAGGAGGTGGGGAGATGTCGGTGGGTGGGGGTGGTGGGTGAGGTGGACACAACTCGCTATAAACACTAGGAGACGGAGAATACTCATATAAAGTGTGTGAAATCGGGTCAAGTGAATCATTCATGGGAGAAGTATCTCCGTGAGAGACAAAAGGTTGATCAACATAATAGTAAGGGGACTGATAGGGATGAGGTGCACAAGGTGGCAATGACGACTGTTGGAAACCATAAGGATCCACAACATGGTGTTGGGATTCATATTGCATGGAAGGGTGATTAGGCCACCATGAATAGCTGGAGTACTCATACCCCTCAACATTAGATATGTCATGACAGTACGCCAAGGGTGGTTCAAAAAAGTGTCATATGGAAACACTTAGGCCATGGTGGGTTCATATGGAGCGAAAATAAATGGACACTCATGGGACAAGTGATCAACTAGAAAGAAGTGGGTGCATGGTGAAGCATGGGATGGGTTTACACTCATCAACGGAGGCGGTGGAAGATGAGATGTGTGCATGGGCGACACATGAGTATCAACGGTTGATGTTTAAGAGTTAAAGCCATGAAGTAATGTATGGAGGTTCGATTCGACCTCAACGTCAAACAAGCTTCGAGGTAATGGGAAATGGCCAAAGTATTCCCGTAAAGGACGTTCTTCGACCATGACGAGAGGAATATTTTTGGGTTTTTAAATATTTTTCAAAAGATGTTTTTTTGTGATTTTTCAAAATAAGAACATGAAAATATTTTTGGCATTTGTAATATTCAAAAAGAAAGAAAATCTTTTGGGTATTTTTGGAAATATTTTAAAAGAATGAAAATATTTTTGGGATGTTTCGAAAAAGTGGAGAAAATGGACTTTTTATTTGAACGAACTAATTAAATCCGACTACCTAAAGAATTGAATTGGACACACAAGAGTAAAAAAAAATTCCTAACGAGCACGTAGCCACTTATTATCTTCAAAATTAGAGAAAGGGGGAGTTAAATTTTAATTAAGTTCACAGGCGACAAAAATCACGGAATTTATCTTTGTGATCACCTGTTGTAAAAATTCCTTCTCGTTTCAATGACGAGGTCCAGGTCTTAGGTAAATTAATTCATCAAACCATTCAATTTAAGAAAGATGCAGAAATTAAAAGCACACAGGAGCGAGTAGCACACAAAATTGACTCACTTGCAGGAGATTCGCGAGTCATAAAGAGTTTACCTCCTATGGTTTTCACACGTGTGGGGTGAAGACTGAGTTGAGTCGACTAGGGGGGATCTCGCATATCTCAGTCATCTCCGGGAGTCCTACCGACCCAAAGTAGAGAGGCTTATAAATCCTCGCTCTACCTTGTCCGATTTCCCTTTTCGCTTTTTTTATGGAATAATTATTACAAAAATAATATGGTAGCAAAATGCACCCCAGATAATGACAATGACCCCATAATCCTATACAACCACTCTAAAGAGGGAGAAGAAGGAAGAACTACACTAAAAAAGATAAAAATAAATAAATAAAAATTACAAGTCTTTAACATTGACTCCACATCAAGAAAGCGGAAACGTCGCCATTTGATGAGAGGCTTTTAGCGTACTCCTCGTTGTCTTTAAAAACCAATATCAAAATTCCCTTGGGTACCTACAAAACTTGTTTAAAACAACTCGTATTGCGGTAAGTACGAATAATAATCCAACTTCCAAGGTGAAACAATTATTGTGAAAACTTGCAATTCAAATTTTTTTATTAATTTTTTTTCTCTCTTTTTCTCTTTTTTTAAAAACAATTTTAAGGGAAAATTAACTACTAAATGCTAAAACTATGAAATGACTAAATTACTGAAAAATAATGTGCAACCGATGTGATAAATGTGAGAAAGTCAAGAGATGGGATTACACCGTGTTATCAATTATTTTAATTTCTCATTTTATTAATTTGAAATATTTTGAGATAATATTAAATCGATAATCTAACTCTCATTACAATTATAAATTTAATAAAATATTTTTCAGAAAAATAATTAAAAAATGTCACACGATGAAAAATTAAGAATTATACTATTTTCAATAAAATTACCCGCTAGGATCAATTTAATAAAAATTGTATCAATTCTCTAATTTCAACACCAAATTAATATTTAATTTTTGGAAAAATCTATCTCTAGTTCGATTCCCAAAATAAAAAATTAATTTTTAAAATTACTTTTTTAACTCTCGTTACATAAATTAATTTGTGACAAGTCTAAATTAATGAACCTATAAATATAGCAATTAATGAAATTAATTAATTAATATAATATCCTACACAATGAAACCCACCCCTTGAACAGGGTGACTAACCAAGCATAATTAAACACTTAATAATAGTCATAAACATGAAACAATAATTAAAAAAATGAAGAAATACAATACTCAGCCCCCTTTCGAATTGATTTCTTTGATCGTGTCTCAATGTCTTCACAAATCCAGTACTTGATTACACAAATAAAAAGAAAAATTAAACCTAAAAATCTATTCTAATTCTAGCTATTTTTTTCTGATTTTTTTTTATCTAAACTTTACATAATTGATGAGGCTGGAAATAGCACCACCCTTCAAGGTGTTTGTAAGCTCAAATCAGTGATAACAATGTCATCTCAAGTATATACTAAATATAAGAGATTGATATGTGGAGAAGAGGATAAACACTAATATATAAGTGGTTCAGCCAATTAAGCCTACATCCACTGTGCAAGTGAGTGAATAAGATCACTAAAATAAGGCACTAATAGCCACGGATAAAATCTCTTAAGATTTATATCTCTACTGTGTAATTTGACAGAGTTTCAGGTAGGGTTGTAATTTCGAATCCTTCTCAAGGTAGGAGAAGACAAGTATATATAGTGTTTGGAGGGGTGTAATGTACCCCCCATGCATTCAATGAGCATGTGTGTGTTGATCTAGCCAATCTAATGAAGACATCTTTCACTGTCACATGTAGAGAATGATGGTGAAGTATTCTCCCACGTGAGGGGATTGATTTAGTTACAACTAATTTTATCCAGGTGTTCTTATCCTTGCATATGCTTATAAATGCTCGGCCTCGCCCTTGACTGGTACAACCTCGGCCTGGCAGAGTACGAGGTTAATAAAGTCTGATTGTTGCCTCATTCGAGGTCGTTTATGATCACCTTGGCCAGGTAAACTAGCCGAGGTTAGGTCGGGAGAGTTTTAACATCGGCATGGGCCAATGATAGGGCTTCCAGATGGTTCCCCCATGTAACACTATTGATCTTATCCGTTGACTGTAACGTTGGCTGAGGCCGATACCACTGTTGGAGTGTGGATGAGTCCATGAGTCCTTGAAGACATGTATGAGGTAGATGTGATGTCGGTTGTGGACCACCTGATGGATAACTGACACCATGAGTTATGAATACCTCGGTTGTTGCCTGATTGTGGGGTAACTAGTAATGTCGGTTGTAGCCGACCTTATGTTAGATGAGATCACTATTCACCAGTCTTGAGCCCTTATCACCTCGGTCATCGTGCTGGCCGAGGTTGGTGCCTCCGAGATGTCAGGTACACTTTGGGCATATCAATCACCCCTAGCCCTTATATACCTATGTAAATACGTGACTAAGGGGTATGCAACTCCGGGGTTATTCTTCCTTACATGCAAACATTTCTTTGATAAGTGTCAACTACTGAAGTGGATAGTGTGCCTGACAAGTTCAATGATTATGGTCTTTTGGGCTCCCAAGGCAATGATGGGCCTTAAGATGCGTGCAAGCAAATTTTGAGGGTTAAAACCCTTTTTCCTCTCTTTCTTCCTCGTTTCTTCTCACTTTCCACCTGAGTTTTATCATCTCTCTCTCTCTCTTCAAGATCTCCATCGCTATTAGGTTTTAGGATCTTTCCTGGTTTCTGATCTTCCTCTTCTTCATTTCTCTGTCAGGCAGGTATCACCTTCACCCCGTCTTTCCATTTTCAGCCTTATTTTTCAATTTCTCATATTTTCTGGCAACTGTTTGAATTTTTTGGTGGTCGTATGAGTTTTCTAGTGGCTCTTTGAGTTTTTTGGTGACCTTTGTTCTTGGCCTGAACTTGGTCTAAACTTGATCAAGACCAAGTTTTGATCCTTATTTTAGCTTGCGTCTAGTTGTTTATTTTTGGTTTAGGGTCCCAAGTGTAAGGTCATCTTCCTATGCTCATACCTCTTTATAAACTTATTGAGGATTTCCCTTCTTTTAGAGCTTGTAGGGATGAGGCCTTTCCCCTTAGACCTATATTCCCCCCACCTCTGAAGGTAATATACCATGAGCCAATCGAGCCTACTGAGCCAACAAAGGATCAAATAGACCGTTCTCCAATCTCTGAGTCATCTACCTCAGACCCTATGTCTGTAGATTCATTCCAGAAGGAAATGGAATTCTCTATTAGGCAAGATCAGGTCCCTGATCAGGCCGAGGTTGAAATTTGCGCCTCGTCCCACAACGGTTCCAGCACTTCACGGACTTCTTCTGATGTTGAAGTTATGGGACCGAGTGTGGCTATTCCCCTAATCATTGATACTATTCCCCTATTGACCGCCAGAGGGGCTAACTTCATTCAGAGGTTTCTCGGAGGTGTTCCTACGTCTGCCCAGGACGATATTGCTAGGGATGAGGATGAAGGTCATGAGAGTGATGTTGATACCTCGGAGGCATGTTAGATAGAGAGTACTGTCACTGAGTTCGACCTCTTAGACTTTAGTCACATTTATTCCATAGGTCCATCTATCAAACTTAGGAGACCTCTGAGGGATGAGAGGGCCTTCGGTGGCCGAGATGGGGAAATCTACGTATATGAGCAGATGTTCAAGTTAGGATTTCGTCTCCCCATCCATCCAATAATTAGAGCCATATTATCCCATATTGACCTGGCCCCTTCCCAATTATCTCCCAATGTGTGGAGGGTGATGATTGGATCCATCGTCCTATGGAGGGCAGTCCATCATTTAGACCTTCCTGTCAGGATCTTCACAGGGTGCTATGTGCCATCCTCTGCCAGGAACCATCCGAGTTACTATAACTTCTTGGCTAGGATGTCTGATAAGAAGATGTTGTCGATTATCCAAACCTCAAATCACAACTAGAAATCGCGATACTTCTTCATCTCGGTGGCATGGTAATTTGGTACTTGTGCCACCTCTTCATCACTAGAGCCGAGGACCCCTCTGAGGTGGCAAAAATTATCATTGGCTGCTAAAACTGGCCCTGGGTTAAGCTAGGATAACCATCAAAATGTCAAAGACCTTCAAGATCAGGGGGGGCTTGGCTGGCTAGTCAAGTATGAGCATCTGATGACTCCCTAATAACTCTCTGAGACGGGCTTGGGGTAAGTCCTTTAGCCGAGCTTCATAAGTGTTTATTTTGCTAAGTTGTACCTGTGATATTTAATGTCTCTGATTTACTGACTCACACATATTTTTTGCAGAACGCCCAGAAGGTATATCAGACGACCTGTGGGAGATGTCTTCACCAAGCCTAATCAATTTGGTGAAGGAATTTAGGCTCAATGCTCCTCCTCCTCCATCGTCTAAGCAGAATGTCGGCACTTCTAAGGCCGACACTATAAAGAAGAGGAAATCCACCACTACTGCCCCCGAGGATCAAAAGAAAGGCAAAGCCTAAAAGGGTGATCGTGCCATCCCCATCTCATCTAATGATGCACTTTCTGCTACTCTGGAGCAGTTGAAGATCAGTAACAGCCTGATAGGTCAGTGATAACCTGATATCCCTTGGCGATGAACTTTCCTCACAAAAAAGAACAAATGCCAAGATTGAGGATGATTCCACTAAAGGTGTTTCAACTTCAGATGTATCAACCTCTATAGGGTTCGACGGAACCCCTGGCCCAGAAGAAGAACCAACGGTTGCCTTAGGAACCTGTGGAGTCTAAGAACGAGATGGAGGAGTCAAACTTGGAGGAAATTATAAATTTTATTAAAGTATTATACAAAAGAAATACCACATTCAAAGAGGTAAAGGCATAATAAGTGAGTTTACCTCAGTGATGTTAGCAAAAGGGGCAAACCCAATGATAGGCCTCTCTAGAGGGAACTGGAGAAGTGACCTAGCGAGATATGTGTCTAGGTTAGAAGAACTTATAACCTGAAATCTAAGAAAAGGCTATGAATACAATACAACCTGAAGGAAAGAAGATCTAAAAAGAGAAAAAATTATTACCTCTGGAGGACTTGAAGATACTGTGAGAACGTCTAGAGGAACCATAGGCAAGGGAGATGCCTCAAAGGAAGCCAGGGGAGTATCCTCTAGCTGATGGGAAGAACCAATGAATTCCACAAAGGTAGCAGCTCTCTTGGCAGCCTCATCTGCACGTTAGGAGGTAGGCGAGAATAGATAAGCCCAATCATAGGAGAACTAGGAGGAGATGCAACGGTGTTAGAATAACTGAACCGTCCTGCTATGAAAGGGATGATTAGTGGACAAGGCCTATCTATGTCACCCTCCTCAAAAAATAAGTTTGCACAAGTATTAGAGAATATACCTCACTAAGTTAGAAATTCCTAAGTGTTGATAAATTTACCCCTTGCTCTGGAGATGATTTGGACAAAATGGCCATGGTCAAAGAAGGAGGTGAAAGTAATAAAGAATCTCTTCTTGTGGAACTATGCTCAACTTTGGGGCTGTCATCAAGGGTAATTGTCTCAAGAGGAGATAGAGGAGGATAAGTCTAGGGAATAGAGGCAGTAAGTGGAAATTGCACTTCATATGCACATTTCTTCTGGGCTTTTTTTTCCCAGAGTTTTCTTCCTTGTACCAGAACCACCAACAACATAAGGAACTCTAAAAATTCTTCTTTTTGATGTTACCACCTCAGTTGGATGTACCTGTACTATGAAAATATAACAGAGGGATTAATATGAGGAGTATGTCTTTGAAACTAACACTATACCCGTTTAAGTTCTGCTTGTCACTTTTCTCGTATCTCCCCACTCAGATTTGTAGATATTTTTAGGAGGAATAAAGTCAATAGGGAAGGCATCAATTGGGTTTTTGGACTTAGACTTGGACTTTGTGTAATTCACACTGTTTAGGCACATATTCTTCACATTTATCCCCTTAATTTCAGTATTTTTATGATCCAGTGCAGTGTAAATATCTTGGATTTGTCTCTTATTTATGATACTAAGCTTTTTTGGCAAGTATTTCATGTGTTTGTGTATTTCTCATGTGTTTTACAGGTATTTCATGCAAGTTAGTGCGAAGGAGAGCTCAAAACAGTGAATGAAAACAAGAAATGGAGAGTTGAAGGGCATTTTTGTAATTTTTCAGCCTTAGTCCGGAGGTGGGGCCAACTAGAAAGTTGAATATTTCTAAATTACAAGAATACTGGAAAAAACGGAACCTAAATCCAAGCTACAGTGAAGAAGTTACGATGTTTTGAAGTTGCGCGATAATGAAGAGTCTAGATGTGCGGATTTCTGTAATTAATTATGCATTTAATGCAGTGCAACTCTTGGAAAACTTTTACCACAAGCGAAATTTGATGCCAAATTCATGCGACTTGGTGCTATAAAAGACCAAGCCCTACCTCATTTTCAAGGGGAGTTGCTAGAGAGAGGCTAGGTTAGGAGTAGGTTAGAAGTGCTAGATTAAATTTTAGAGTTAGATTTTGAGAGCAAATTTTCTATTCCTTCAAGAGTTTTCATGAAGATTCCAATTCCATTTTTTGTTGCTGAATTCAAGTAATATCTTTCCATTCTCTATTTTTATTATTTGCAAATTATTTCCCATGTCTTGTAGATCCATAATTTTGTGTGTGAATTTATTCTTGAACCAAATCATGAGTAGCTAAATTCCCAAGGGTTGGGGTACATGAACTCAATCCAAGGCAAATTATTTATGTAGAAAATAGAGGTTAAATTAAAATATTGATTGAATCGTGAAAGCACCGCTTTATATTTATCTTTGATTTCTTATGGTGCGGGCTTGAACCTCATATACGTAATGCTTAGAATCAATAAAGACTGAATTCATTCACCGCTTTATATCTATCTTTGATTTCATATGATGCGGGCTAGATCCCTCATATATGTAATGCTTAGAATGTATAAAGACCGGATCTAGTCAATAATTTTAATTTACAATTCTAGTATTCTATACGGTAATTTGTTAAGGATTGAGGGATTGTACCCTACCCTATTTTCTCCCATTTGTCAGATCTAATTTCTTTTGCACTTTTCAGTTTGTTAAATTTTCCCAATTATTAATCATCTTTTCGTTTCTTTTAAGAAATCATTTCAAGATTTAATAATTTTTCTTATTACTATTTGGCAATCTCGATCCCTGTGGATACGATCCCGACTTATCGGGTTTATTACTTGAGCGACAGGCTTGCACTTGAGCCTAGAGTGAACGCATTTCTGAGACAAATTCTTAGTCGCGTCAAGTTTTTGGCCTTTTATTGTTCTTGATTTTTTTGAAGGAGGTTGAGATTGCCCATCGCCAGATGCACCTACGACAGTGGTACATTACACACATGCTCCTTCGTCAGGAGTAATTGTTTTTTATACAGGAGATTGTTTTGGCCTTAGGGGAAGATGTAACAACCAAGGTACAGTAGGGAGGTAGCTCTCTGAGGGGATTTTTGGTGGTTCTACTCAGAGGGAACCCAACCCCCAAGATATAATTACCTATGAGTCCCAACTCTGAGGATGGGATAGTAAGAACAGGTGGATAAACTGGGGGACTTTGAATGAATTATCTAATCTTATCCAGCTGCATCGGCCATTATCTGGGGGTAAAAAGAGAAGTTACATCACCCTTCCATGTTACCTTAGGGATGATGATTCTGCCAGAAATTGCCGAATAAAAAGAAGAGGCAATTAATGAAGTATAGAAAGAGAAAACCTCAGAGAAAGTAGCCCTAGAATGGGATTATTGGAAAACAGGGTGAGGAACCCCCTAGTCAAAGCCAAACTGACAATAGAAAGGATTGGGGTTGTAATGTTCTAAGGTATATCCCCACTCAATGAAAGAAAGAAGATAACCAGGGGATAATAGGAGCATAATAGCATGGTAAGGATCTTCGTTGATGAGCTCCTTCGAAGTGACTTGAACTATTCTATCTACATGGGTAAAGAAGGACCAAGTATGGGAAAATAATATTCATTTTAGGTAAGCATGATGAAGAAATTCGTCTTATCAATAACGGGAAGCATGTCCTTTTAGCTCTGCTTCTTATAAAACCAAAATAGTCGATGGGGCTTTAAGTATTCACAAATTGGATAAGGTTTTTTATTCATTGCTATATCGGGTAAATGGTTGTAAAGAAAACCTATGCAGATGATGATGTTAGAAAAATTAGCCAAGTTATAGGGGCTCAGAGATCGTTTTATGTCCAAATGAGTCCTCTCCACCCAGGTATAGAGGAACCCCAAGTCCATGGATACAAGAAGGAGCTTGATCCCCCTGGCTAAGAGAGCGGAGATATTTATGAGATCTCAAAGGGATTGATCGTGGAATTTTCCAGTCATCACAAAATGATAAAGAATAACAAGTATATAAATTGGTAATTCTTAAGGGGTACCTTTGGCTTGGCCAAAACTAGAAGAACCATCCTTTTCATAATTAAAGATATAACTAATTAGAGTGGAAAATGTAGCTTTGTTAGAAGACCCTGTGCAACTTGAATATATCTGATCCAACTTTGCTCGGGTGGTAGTCTCTTTAGTGTGAAAAGCCTCATCATAATAAATTGAGGTACCGGTGGTCTCAAGCCCAAGAAACTCATATACATCTTCTAAGGTAACGGTAAATTCCCCACATGTAGCCATGAAGGTATGAGTTGTATACAAGTAGTTGGAGCACAACATTGTGTTTGGAAAGAGTAAACTCACCAAACCACTTGGCTCGATGTAGCCTAACCTTCATGAGGGCATCAACATAAGTTGTTTGGATGTAAGTGTTCTAAGTATCAAAGTTGGATGGGGGGCCTCCTCGCCCTTCGAAGTCAATTTGGGAACATGGGAAATCACCTCGGTCAAGGAGAAAATGCAAAGTCCCATTTGGGGGGGATAAAACCCCAAATGTTAGCATTGACATTGTCATGACCAAGTGTTAATAAATCACACTTAGTGTTTAAAATGACGGTTTGGAACATGGTAGAGTATCCTTCGTCCTTAGAAAAAATGGGAGAACGACGATAAAAGTGGAGTTACTCTTGACGCGTTTCCATCAGGGTGATTACATCCAAGGATATGGAAGGAGTAGTAGCAGTAGCAGTAGAAGTAGTGGTGGCTGGGGCATCTGGAGTGGCGATGAAGAATCCCTGGGAGTTTGAGGTGAGATAATGGTGGTAAGAAGGAAGTGTAGGTAGGGAATAATGGAGCAACATATGGTGAAGATTGCAAAGAGAAGAAGATGTTATACCCCGCCTATTTAAATAATGGATTATTAGTCCTTCATAACAATAAAATATGAGTCTCATTTAGTTCATTCTTAGCATCATTGTCAAAAACTTTTTAAATTACTAACCACCTACGTTTTAAATAAACTAGTTCCAAATTTTTATCTTTCATTAAGACAACAACACGTGGAAGAATAACTACCATCACTAACCATCCACACATTAAAAATATAAATCCATCACAAGGTAAATACTAAATAAAAGCAATACTGAATAAACCACCGGTTCCCAAGTCTAATATAGAGTACATCAAAAGAATAAAAACCTGAGTACAAAGTCCAAACTAAAATAAAATAAATGACTGAAGGGGAAACATGACCAAATGAAATAACTAAACTGCAATGTACTCTAGGAATATAGTAACTGAAGCTTTTAATCCAACTCTTGAAATCATACACAAGTTTTGCAACTTTGCATCTCAGGAATAGATAATATACCTTGGCGTCCTTGTGGCTAGTCACCTAAAAGCTTTTGAAAATATTTTGCAAGTACGAGTCAGAGCCGAAGTAAAACCATTTGAAAATATTTAGCAAGTATTTAAATTGTAGTTTAAAATTAGTTATAGATTACACATGTTAGTTCAACGTAGACTCTCTTGAGTTCCTCACCTCTCAACTAATGTGCATGCTTAACCTCATCTACCTAGCTATGCTACCCTGCCCAACAAGGTCTCATCAATAACTAACTAACCCAAACATGTTTATCTCCCATGTAATGCCTATACAATACACCACAATATATCCTTAATCTTAATTAAGTCCTTAATTAAATTTCTCTTTAACTCCCCCGCACCGCCCTTACATTACGCTATCGCAATACTAATGCTTAACATTACCTGTAAGTTATTATTTAATCATAGTTAACATTTGGACGTATGTTATCATTAAACCATTTCATTAAGTTTCTATACTTAATTCATCTTTAGATATTCTTTATCTAAATTTACTACTATCACACAATAATTATCATATCTCATAATTAAATCACTTTTAGATATACACGATTTATCCTTCCTACATTACACACAAGTTGGATAAATCACACATGTATATATACATATCACACCTATCATATATACAACTATAAATTCTACGAAATACCCCCTTGTGATATGGCATACTCTGCTATCAAGTCAATGTACCTCTCATACTGAAATAATGACTATTGGTTCGACAAGTCTCCTTAAAATCAAAAATAAAATACCAAGCAATGGAGGCGAACATAGTTCTAAGTCTTTGGACTATGCAAATACCTAACGTACCCAAATGGCCTTCCAATCTCACTAATACACGGAACATAATGGACCGCACTAAGTTTTATGTCCAGGGGCACAAATCCAAACCTCGCTGGAATCGACAAGTTAGGATCGCCCACTATGCGGGAACCTCCGTGATAGCAAGCAGTGTAGGTATGTTAACATACATAAGAAAGAACACAATAGGAATACACACAAGCTATCCATATGTCGTTGATAGGCATACACACATTCTATAATAAAAATCGTATAGGCATACACCCATCCTACAAATATAATCTATATAGGTATGCACTCACCCTATAAATATAATCCGTATAGGTATAGCCTCAACTTATATATACCATCTATATAGGTATGCACTCAGCCTATAAATATTATCCGTATAGGTATAAACTCAACCAATAAATATAATTCGTACATAATATATCTCTTGAATACTCACATACTACTCATTATACGAATATAACTCTTTATCGCATTTGCTCGAGTATTATTCTCTTCTCGAAGGGCCTTATTTACCCCTTGATTAATATCAGTCGTTAATATAATCCTACTCTACCCGGAGGGCCTTAGTTAGCCTTAATTCTTTTCACTTATGACTATGCTTCAATCCTAACATTTGGCCTACTAGTGATCATTATATCCCTCAATATAATTTAAAACCATCCCAAAAGACCCCCCCCCCCCCCCGATCCTCATTCACAGAACTAATGCTTAAAATGGGAAAATAGACAAATATGGGAAAAATGAATCGATTGACCCGAATTGATTCACCATTCGAATCGATTTAGTCAAGCAGCCGAATCGATTCCGTCAGGGAGCTAAATCGATTCACCCTTACAAATCTTCATCTTCTTCGTTAAATGCTACAAATTTTCCCCATGGAACATCCTCAAAACTCCACTGATCTTCTTCAAACTCCCAACCAAAGTAACTAATCATCTATTATAGGTGTAGGGACAAATTTGAACGTGATTAGTACATTAAATCCTCAAAACTTTAATTCAAGAACATATCAAAACGAAATATGCACTAAAACCCGAGTTTCTCATGATCTTCATCTCATTTAATCTGAAACTCATATTTCCTCCATTTTTAACATCACATATAATCTTATTTCGTATTACACACATACATAAGTTCAATTTACATGCAATCTTACCAAAGATCATGTGTTTAAATCATCAATTATCCAAAAACCTCATTTAAAATAATCAAATATAAGACCCTACACTAGATGGGTATTATAACCTTTTAGAAAAAGAAATATAAACACTTTCATTATGATACGCAGGTGTGGTTTCTTTTACGAGAAGATGTAGTCGATCCCTCCTCCCTCCGATCGCGATTCGAGAAAGTTTTCTGGATGAATCAAGGTGCTACACCTCCAAACTCTCTTTTCTTCCTCTCTAATGGCTTCTCCTCTCTTATCCTTTAATTCTTAGGGTTATAGATATGATATGTTAATTCCTGAAATGGTTAATCTTAGGTTTTAAATCCTAATTCACAAAATAAGGCTTACGGCCAAATCCCAAGTGACCCAAACACTCCCGTGTGGGCTCAGCTATGACTAAAAAGGCCCCGAGTCCCAAGTACAACCCCCAGGTACACTATTATGACTATATCGACCCATTTGGAATCAACCGTGACCTTGAAATCGACATATGAGCCAATCTACAACACTTTCCCATCCGGTCCTCAAATTGTATACACGCGACTCCCTACAGAAATTCCACATAGTCGCTACGACGTATAATAATTATCATAAAATTATTCCATCAAAAATAAATTCTTCTCTCTCCCAAAAATATTCAATTCCATCAAATTACGATACACGTGGAATTTAAAACCCAACCCAAATAATTATTGAATTAATTACTCAGAAATACAGGGTATTACATACTCCCCCCTTACAAAGGAATTTCATCCTCAAAAGTAGGATAAACCTGTTACTCTAAAGTTTTGGATATATTCTCGCACAACATCTGGCCTTTCCAAAAATCGAAATCATTTTGTTATTCTCGCTATATCTCTACTGACGGTATCCTTTAGTCCAACGATCCCCACCTACCATTTTTTCTAGTGGCTAATTCGCTTTAGCCATCTCATATAAAAACACGTCATTATTTAATAAACCAATTCATCTTAGCGCCTACACAACACTTTGCAATTTTGTCCCCTTTTTGGTCACTACTATGAACTTATCTACTCACGGCTAAAGTATTTCCACTACCGGGAAAAAATTCTAGCATCCTCATGTTTTAACTTCTTTAATCATTTACTCTTATTATACATATAGTCCCACATCTTTCGACTATGAACGATACTAAAAATGCAATTGACTAGGGAGACCATACACCCTATACCCATGCATAATTACATAAATTAATAGAACGTAATATACTTGATTTCAGCTAATCCTCGCGCACTTGGCATTACCGTACAGTAATGTTATGCTCAACCACCCTACTAATTTCAACTTAATTATTTTCTAGTTTACCCCACCGATCTACTTTTGAAGTAAACGTTCTACACTGGTTTTCACATCAAGATTTTACGACTCTAGCAGCGTTAAATCATAATATAACTATCAACTCTTAGTTATAATCACGTATACGCACAATAACTAAGGTACTATACCCATGTCCTAAAGAGAAAACGTCTCCCAACTTCCAATGTTAGCTAAGTTTCATGCAAGGGATGTCTTGTAAAGAGAAATACAAATAAGGAACACCCACAATAAATTGTTATCTATCATTGTCAGTCATCGAGATCCGTTAAGTGGCCCTCGACCTATAAAACGTACACCCCAATTTCCATCTACTGACATAAAATTTTTACTCATCCCCTCGCATGTCACTAAAGATGATATGAAGCACGATGCCCTCACTATCTCAAGTTCTCAGCTCTATATAAATAACGAGCTATATCTTTCCGCTCAACAAGGAATGCAACGCATATTGAATCACATCAGTAAAAATTCCCTATCCACCAGAATCAAATATAACTAGACAGCATATTCACAGAAGTCTACGATACAATAATATATATATATATAAGCCCAACCCTCGCTCAGGAGATGCCTAGAAAAATAATATAATTCACACTAGAATAACAAGCATGATAGTCTTATCACACAATCTACTACCGCTCAAACCTTCGGTATACAGTCACTATAGATGTTCATAATAAGCCATACTTTCTTAACTCTCAAAAGTAGTAAATTAAAACATAAAATTATCTTAGTTCCCACTCTCGCTCCACTATAGGTGATACCGAAAAGTCCTGCTACCCAACGATAAATACACTCATAATAAGGCTCATACCGCCAACGCTCCCACTAAACTCAACTCGTACGCCAATTATAGTGTTAATAATCATATATTCTGATGCAGCATAGTCACCCAACTAATCCCGTACTTGGAAGGATAAAAAAAATATTACCTTCATTTACCATCTGTCACGCCTGATCATCGGGTTCCTGAATGTAACTCTCATGTCAGAGCCGACTCACGATCTATTGCAATGGTCCTACATCCAGGATATCATCTTATAGTTGCCCCTTACCTCTCTTTGGTAAATCCATTATTTTATGTCCTATACACACACAAGTGAGAATCGGCCTAAAAATCACTCTCCCTATGATGACGACCATGCTGGCCTCCCATATTGTTCCTTTGGCATTAACGACACCAACGAACATGATGCTATTGATACTGAGGAGCCTATTGGTCCTTACTAAACCCATTATTCTAGGGTTGTGAAAAGAGTGGAACCCCGATTTTTAAATTTTCTTTTAATTAAAAATATTATTTCCTTTATTATTTATATCAAGATGCGGAAACGTAAAGAAATGTGATGGTTCACAAAACAAACAAACACCAAATTTTAATTTCTATTTCAAATTAAAATTAAACCCACGTGAAAATTAATTAAACACACACAAATATTAATTTCACTTAAATCAATTAATTCAAGTCCTAGAATTTGCCTTAGTCATATTTATCAATATTTTCAAATTAGGCCAAACTAGTTTTTAACAATAGACTAGAATTAAACAATTATATAAATTTAATTAGCACCTAATTAAATTAAGTGTGATAATTAAAACCATTTTTATCTTGAATTATCCTAAGCATGAGGTCTAAGTTATTATGCAAGATAAAAATAAATCAATCATACTACGCCGCGATGTACGAGGAAAAACCCACAACGGGAAACAACCTCGGACGGCCCTAGCCTCAAATCCACTAAGTACAGAATTTACAAATACAAGACAGAAAGGCTTGCAACACACGACTCGATCCCTCTCAAGCCCCGACGCTTCTTCTTGTAGATACCTCTTCCTAGAGGATAACCACGGAGCTCCACCGCGGTCTTGGAATTCACCGATCGGACTTTATATGGTCACCGTCACCCGAACTAGGAGCCTTTATCCAAGTGGGTAAATCAATGCAAACTTCTCTTCAATTCGGTGTAGAGAAAACCGGTGCCAAACTCCAAGAAAGATATATGTATATGAGAACTTGGAATAAACAAACAGTTGGGTGTAAACTAGAGTGGTGTATATTTTTCTCTAAAAAACTCACTCAAAACAAGAACATTTTCCTTAAGCAATTTAGCTATCAAATTCTCTCTAAGAGATGGAATAGAATGGAAAAGTTAAGTTGGAAAATGTTATTCCCGCACATAATAAAGTATGAAAAAGGTTGGTAAAGAACCAAGTGGGGAAGTGGGTGAAAAACTGCTTAAAACTGCCAAAAACTATTCCCGCCTGGCATCTCGTTCGAACGACATTTCGTTCGAACGACATTCTCGTTCGAACGAGTCTTCTAACGAAGTTCCAGTATGAACTCGTTAGAAACTCATTGGAAATCTCATTAGAACGACAATCTCATTCGAACGACATTTCGAACGAAGTTCCAGTATGCCTTAATGGGAAGTCATTGGTAATCTTGTTCGAACGACAATCTCGTTCAAACGACATATCGAACGAACTTCAAGAAACTTTAGAAAATTTGATTATATCCCAGAAAACTTTATAAACTTATTTTAAAGTTTTAATTAATTCTTTCTGAAAATAAAACACAGTTTTAATTAAACCTAACACCCAATAAAACTTGTTCCAAGCTCCTATATATATAATATTGCATTCATACCTTGGGAGAATGGAACCATAGTTGATGACGTAGAAATGAGGCATGCAAACCGGCATGATGATGAAGCTTTATACTCTTTGCCGCTACGTCTTCAAACAAACTTTTCATAGGCTTGGGAATATTACAATTAAATACAATCCTATGAATAAATGTTTTTATCCGGAATTGAGCCAAAACTATATATGGACTCAATTAGAAATTTGTGTCCTTACAAATCTCCCCCTTTGGCTATTCCGGGACAAAAACCAAACAAAAAACCTAAAGGGCCGTCAAGCTCACTAGACTCAAAAACTCTGTCCCACCCAAAAATTAAAATACAATGCTCGACTCAAACAACCCAAGGATCAAACGCTTTGCCATTGAAAGATGCCTCTTTAGAAGAATTCCTGCACATTTAAGCAAACTCATCAAATGCATAGGGAATATCAAAGTATTTAAAGCAACGAAAATAAATACTCCCCCAAAATTAATTCTCCCCTTTATCAAAATGATCAACCCAAGAAGTTAGCTACTCCCCCTAAGTTAAATCTCCTAAACTTAGATAAGATTATAATAGGATAAGATACCATTTCCCCCCCTATCATTCTCCCCCTTTTTGTTCAGGAATAGTCAAAGGATAAAGAACAAATATAAAAGCACGTTGAAGCTTAAAGTGATACCAAAACTAAAATATAAGCATAGAAGGACTAGAAAGCAAGGCAAAGGCAAAACAAAATATCATATATGTATGTAATAGAAATATATCAATAATGCACACGAACATATATATAGATATAAACACACAAATGACACACACAAAATATAATAGGAGTCTTTCACACTTTTATGGCAAAAATGTGTCATATGGAAACGGAAGTGTTGGGGTGTGAACTAGTAACGATTTAATTTAGACCCAATCACTTAAAACATGTTCACGAAGTTCCCAATTAATTGCAAGCTTCATCACATTTGAATATAACCTCATGTGACAATATAAATTGAACTCAATGAACAAACATACACAATGCATACAAGCCTAGCATATTGATGATTCTACAAACCAATAGAGTCATGACATGAGATACGCAACTAGGATAAACGGACATTGTGCAGGCCGTTGATATACCATCCAATCTCCCTCAATAAGCATTTATGTTAATTTTGAATGAATATATCAATCAAACATAGGCCTTGGCAATTTATTTTTCATTTTAATTCCATATTTTCTATTTTTAGGCCTTTGGACCACGTATTTCTTTTAGGTCCATTCAAAACGGCGGCTTACAATCTCAAAGGATCACTTAGTCCTTTCGGAGCCCTTCCCCGTGCACATTTATATTTATCATGTTTTCATTTTTGACACAAATCTCACGTGCAACGGATTTTGACATGCACTAGTCCTCCTAAGTCACAAATATGTAGATGACAAGATTGGAAGGAGAACACCTCACATAGCTCAAATATACATATGAAGTTAAAATTTCAAAAGAGCTCGTGCATGTGTGAATAGAGGCATATAAAATTAGAATCCGTTTAAAACAACACAAAATCCAACTACTCCATGTAAGCATGGTAAAGAACATAATAAGGATTGATAATCTACACCAAAAGTTCTATCCACATGAGAGCGTTAAAGTAGGGATTCAAACACAAGTATATGCCACATAAAGTGTGTCAAACCAAAAAATACACACAAAATACAATCTTTTTGAGTTTTTGACATTTATAACCAAAAATAAAATTACATACTCAAAAGGCAAACCAAAAATCATTTGAATTTTTCATTAAGCTTAAATTACTAAGAGCTAAAATCCAAATGATAAACAAAAATATTTTTGTATTTTCCATTTGATGCAAACAAAATGAAGGAAATATAATACAAAAGATAAACAAAAATCATAATTCTAGTATGTGATAAGCATGGAGCATAAACTAGAAAATGATTAACCAAGCATACATTTAGCATGTGAATATAGCATAAAGTACAAAAGCTAAAGTATGCAAGCACTAACACATTCATCCTTTAGATTTAGCAAGGGAGGAAGAATGTGAAAGTAAATGGGAATCAAAAACCCTATTTTGCAAGGCAACCAATTGAGATTTTCTAACCCAAATTAATGAAGAATGAATATCTTGGGGTGTAGGAATTTTAAATACATTGGTTACTTTACGTTGGGGTTTTCTAGGAATTTGTTTAAGATCAAAACAAAATTTCTTTAGATGATCTTTTCGACCACAATGTGTACAAGTAAAAACAAGTCGAAAAGATTTACCTAAGGAGTGATTTCTAAATGCTTTCCTAGTAGATTCTCCTAAACTATTGGTTTTGGCTTTATGAGTAGATTCATTACAGGTATTGAAGCCTAAACCACAAGTGTCATTTTTAATTTGGACCGTTCCTAATATTTTATCTAATTTTTCCGAACGATACTCCAAATCAAATTTGACATTACTAGAGTCTTTTAATTTATTTTGCAATTCTAAAATGTTAGACTCTAATAAGTCATTTAGCTCTTCAGAAGCAAGAAGCTCCTTTTTCAACGATTCCATTAAACCCCTAAGGCTATCTCTCTCGCCTTCTACATATTCAAGATTCTCTTGAAGAGTCAACCCACGTGTATTAAGGTCTTCTACCAATATGCTATCATCAATGGCCTTGACACGCTGTTTTAAACTAGCTTCTAACTTCAAATTAGCTCTTTTCAATTTAATAAATTCTTTATAAAGTTCTTGAAAAGCATTTTGATGTTCACTCACATTAACCTCTTCTTCATTTTCACTCTCTCTTTCTTCTCCACTCTCACTATCATAAAAAACAAGAGAGTCATAAACAATGACCTTGGAAGTGTCATGTGTTAACGTTTCATCAATCGATGAGTTCTCACTATCACTCACATGACTAGCCATAAAAGCCACAAAATTTGGCTTAGTGGGGGAATCGGTCCCTCTTCCTTATCACTATCACTAAGGGTCGCATTATATGCAATGGGTGGTTTACCCTCTTTCCATAGTTTAGTGGGGCACTCAGAAGCCCTATGGCCATAACCCGCAAACCAAAACACCTATTACACTCGTCCCTATTTAAATTTTCATTAATAGGTTTAGGGATCTTCTCGGCTTTAGGAATCTTCTCGCCTTTGTCATGCTTAGAAGTTTCAAATTTCTTAAAATCATTTTTAAATTTATCTTTGTTAAATTTAAGAAATTTTCTAAATTTACGAGCAAACAAAGCCATGTCTTCCGAGTCACTATCACTCTCGCTCTCTACTACTTGTTTGAACTCTTTTCGGGCTTTTAAAGCAACGCCCTTTTCAATTTTCTTTTCAGTTTTAGAGGGAAACATATCTAGTTCATAGGTTTGTAAATCACCTACAAGCTCTTCTAATTTCGTAGAGGATAAAGATGGTAAAGAATTTAAAACGGTCACTTTTGAAATAAATCTATCGGGTAGGGTATTTTCTCTCCCAAATTAAAAGATGAATTGACAATATCGGAAAGTCTAGCATAAAATTCATCAAAAGTTTCAGTATCGTTCATTTTGATAGTTTCAAATTGAGTGGTGAGGTTTTGGAGTTTCGAAGCTTTAACGACACTAGTTCCTTCATGAGTTAGTAATAAAATATCCCAAGCTTCTTTAGCGGTTTCACACGTCATAATACGTCGGAATTCATCCGGTGTGACAGCACCAAACAAGGCATTCAAACCACAGGAATTAAAATTAGAAAGTTTAAACTCATTTTCAGTCCATCTATCGGCCGGTTTGGGAACATGTTCATTTTCAACTAAGTGAGTTGGTGGAGACCACCCGTTAACTACAGACATCAACCCTTTCATCGATAGATTTAAGTGCCGATTTCATTCAAGCTTTCCAATACGCGTAGTTAGAACCGTCGAAAATAGGAAATTTAGAAAATGGGGAAAATTCCATTTTAGCCAAAAATATTTAAAAGATCTTAACGAAGTAATTTATCGTTTTTGGCTCTGATACCAATTTGAAAAGAGTGGAACCCCAATTTTTAAATTTTCTTTTAATTAAAAATATATTTTCCTTTATTATTTATATCAAGATGCGGAAGCCTAAAGAAGTGTGATGGTTCACAAAACAAACAAACACCAAATTTTAATTTCTATTTCAAATTAAAATTAAACACAAGTGAAAATTAATTAAACACACACAAATATTAATTTCACTTAAACCAATTAATTCAAGTCCTAGAATTTTCCTAAGTCATATTTATTAATATTTTCAAATTAAGCCAAACCAGTTTTTAACAATAGACTAGAATTAAACAATTATCCAAATTTAATTAGAACTTAATTAAATTAAGTGTGATAATTAAAACCATTTTTATCTTGAATTATCCTAAGCATGAGTTCTAAGTTATTATGCAAGATAAAAATAAATCAATCACACTACGCCGTGATGTACGAGGAAAAACCCACAGCGGGAAACAACCTCGGACGGCCCTAGCCTCAAATCCACTAAGTACGGAATTTACAAATACAAGACAAAAAGGCTTACAACACGCGAGTCGATCCCTCTCAAGCCCCGACGCTTCTTCTTGTAGATACCTCTTCCTAGCGGATAACCACGGAGCTCCACCGCGGTCTCGGAATCCACCGATCGGACTTTATATGGTCAACGTCACCCGAACTAGGAGCCTTTATCCAAGTGGGTAAATCAATGCAAACTTCTCTTCAAATCGGTGTAGAGAAAACCGGTGCCAAACTCCAAGCAAGATATATGTATATGAGAACTTGGAATAAACAAACAGTTGGGTGTAAACTGGAGTGGTGTATATTTTTCTCTAAAAAACTCACTCAAAACAAGAACATTTTCCTTAAGAAATTTAGCTATCAAATTCTCTCTAAGAGATGGAATAGAATGGAAAAGTTAAGTTGGAAAATGTTATTCCCACACATAATAAAGTCTTAAAAAGGTTGGTTAAGAACCAAGTGGTGAAGTGGGTGAAAAACTGCTTAAAACTGCAAAAAACTGTTCCCGCCTGGCATCTCGTTCGAACGACATTTCGTTTGAATGACATTCTCGTTCGAACGACATTCTCATTCGAACGAGTCTTCTAACGAAGTTCCAGTATGAACTCGTTAGAACGACAATCTCGTTCGAACGACATTTCGAACGAAGTTCCAGTATGCGTTAATGGGAAGTCATTGGTAATCTCATTCGAACGGCATCTGGTTCGAACGACAATCTCGTTCGAACGATATATCGAACGAACTTCCAGAAAATTTGGAAAATTTGATTTTAGCCCAGAAAACTTTATAAACTTATTTTAAAGTTTTAATTAATTCTTTTTGAAAATAAAACACAGTTTTAATTAAACCTAACACCCAATAAAACTTGTTCCAAGCTCCTATATATATAATATTGCATTCATACCGTGGGAGAATGGAACCATAGTTGATGATGTAGAAACGAGGCACGCAAACCGGCATGATGATGAAGCTTTATACTCTTTGCCGCTACGTCTTCAAACAAACTTTTCATAGGCTTGAAAATTTTACAATTAAATACAATCCTATGAATAAATGTTTTTGTCCGGAATTGAGCCAAAACTATATATGGACTCAATTGGAAATTTGTGTCCTTACATGTTGATAACTAATGGGTCTAAATCTCGTAGACTGATTCCCCTGCCAAAAATCGCTCCTCTTTTTTTTGTGCCCCACTAGCACTATACCCATCTCTTTCCCAATCTGACTAATCTCACCTTCTCGCTATGGACAAGTTCAATATAAATGTCCCTACTCTCCACATATAGGACACCTTTATATTTCGTATCCCTATCTTTGGACCCACTGACCATGTCGGGGTGTTTTTTTCTCGAATTTAGTAATCTTCGCCCTGATTTTGACTTATGTTATCCCTTTGGCTCTGTTGGCCCTATTGAACTAGTTGATGGCCCCAACGACCCTGATTGAATGCATCATCACTTAGCATGAATTCGATTTGTTCTAAATCATTTAAATGGGTCCCCTATTGGTTATACATTTACTTGGTGTTTCACTGTCACCGTTAAATCTAGTCTTGCTTATGGGCTAGAATTTCCAACATTCTTGGCTTCCTTCTCAGGAAAGCGTTGATATAAGCTTATCGACGTACGTCCTTAACGACATTGGAATTAGTCATCATAGCCCAATTTTCCACCCACGCTTGTGTATTCTACCCATGAGTTCATTATCAACTTACAGACCTTTAAATATTCTCTGTACACCCTTTGTTAGGCATGAAGTTTGCTAAACCGGACAACTCCTCTCTCACGATTGGTCTCAATCTTGCTAACTTATGATAAGTTTCCAAACTCCATTCGTATCTTTCTCCGAATAGCAGATGGAAGATCTTATGATCAAATCGCATCCAAATTTCTTGTTTAATTCCCTATATACTTCTGTATATGTTGTGACTCACTTTCATCATTCAATGCTGCTCCTATGAGCTAAAAAAATTTCCCGAAGTTTGATTCCGGGTGTCGCTGCATTCCACCATGTACAATTGTCTTTGGTTTCTCTCATGCCATTTTCCCCTTTACACTTATTATCTACCCCAAATACTTATAGATGTCTCTTCAAAAGTGTCTCTTTGACTCTCTCCCCTTGCCGGCCATGCAGGGTGAGACTGAAATTGCACCACTATTTTCTACGACAGTGCTTGGGGAACTTCAGTTCCTAAGAGTTTATCCTTTTATCACCTGTTTGAAAAATAATCGTGGTACCTTTTATTGTGATTACTATATTCAGAATACTCTATGTCTTCTACTGAGGCGCTCCTCCTCAGTCCTTCTGACGTCCCTCGTTGGTCGTCCTATATAGTTCGGTGTACGAATCAAATTGAACTCTCGTATATGAATCATATAAACTATACTTAATAGCAAGAGAACATAAGTCGTATAAGTAAAAGAATATAAAAATCCTATAATAAGGCTCTATATCAAATAATTCTAAGCTAAAATGTAAACATCCACAAAGATCCTAAGGACACTAGAACTTGATGCTCTGATACCATCTGTGGCACCCCATCTATTAAAATACCAGGTGATCAGTCCTTCATAAAAATAAAACAGGAGTCTCATATGGTTCATTCTTAGCATCATTGTCAAAACCTTTTTAAATTACTAACCACCTACATTTTAAATAAATCGGTTCCAAATTTTTATCTTTTATCAACACAACAACATGTGGAAGAATAATTACCATCACTAACCATCCCCATATTATTAATATTAATCCATCACAGGGTAAATACTAAATAAAAACAATATCAAATAAACCATCGTTTCCTAAGTCTAATATTGAGTACATAAGAAGAATAACAACCTGAGTACAAAGTCCAAGCAGAAATAAAAGAAATGACAAAAGGGGCAACATGCCCAAATGAAATAACTAAACTGTATCCTACGCTAGGAATGAAATAATTGAAGCGTCTAATCCAAAATCTACAAGCATTTATAAGTACTGCGACTTCACATCCCTAGAACAAATCATATATCTTGGCGTTCTTATGGTTGGACACCTAAAAGGTTTTGAAAATATATTGCGAGTACGGGTCAGAGCCCAAGTAATACAATTTGAAAATATTTAGCCAGTATTTAAATTTCAGTTTAAAATCAGTTATTGATTTACACATGTTAGTTCAACGTACAGTCTTTTGAGTGCCTCACCTCTCAACTCGTGTGCATGCCTAACATCATCTACCTAGCTATGCTTCCTAGCCTAACTGAGTCTCACCAATACCTAACGGGTTTATCTTGCCTGTAATGCCCATATAGTATGCCACAATATATCCTAATCCCTATTAAGTCCTTAGTTAAATTCCTCTTTAACTCCCCCGTACTGCCCATACATTACACTATCGCAATATTAATGCTTAACATTACCCGTAGGTTATTATTCAATCATAGTTAACATTTTTACATATGTTATCATTAAACCATTCCATTAAGTTTCTCTACTTAATTCATCTTTAGATATACGCTATCTAACTTTACTACTATCACACACTAAGTATCTTATCTCATAATTAAATCACTTTTAGATATACACTATCTATCCTTCCCACATTAAACACAAGTAGTATAAATCACACTTGTATATATACATATCACATATATCAGATATACAACTATAGCATCCACGGAATGGCCCCATGTGATGAAGCATACTCTACTATCAAGTCCATGTAACTCTCGTACTAAAATAAGGACTATCGATTAGGCATATCTCCTCGAACCAAAAAAAAAAATACCAAGCAATGAAGGCGAACATAGTTCTAAGACTTTGGGCTACGCACATACCAAACGTACCCAAATGACCTTCCAGTCTCACTAATACACGACGCATAGTGGACCTCCCTAATTTCTATGTCATGGGGAACAAATCCAGACCTTCCATGAATCAACAAGGTATGATCGACCACTACGCGTGAACCTTCGCAATATCAAGAAGCGTATGTATGTTAACATACATAATAAACCACATAATAGGCTTACACATAACCTATCCATATGTTGGATATAGGCATACACACATCCTATAATAAAATTCGTATAAGCATACACCCATCCTATAAATATAATTCGTATAGGTATGCACTCACCCTATAAATATAATTAGTATAGGTATACCCTCAACCTATAAATATAATCCGTACGTAATATCTCTCTCGAATATTCATGTACTTCTCATTATACGAATATAACTCTCTATCACATTTTCCCGAGTATTATTCTCTACCCGAAGTTACCCCTTGATTAATATCACTAGTTAATACAATCCTACTCTATTGGTCGAGATCATAGATTCACTCATCTCATCGTGATCCATTCTTATTATCCCAAATTCATTCTTATTACAAATTATGTTTGATTAACCTTAGCCTTAATTTTTCTCGCCTATTACTAGGCTTCAATCCTAACATTTGGCCTATTAGTGATCATTATATACCTTCATATGATTTAAAAGCATCCCAAAAGTCCCCCTGATCATTATTAACAGAACCATGGCTTAAAAAGGGGAAAATAGCCAAATCTGGGAAAAATGGATCGATTTGGCCCTGATCCGAATCGATTCTCCATAACATGTCTTCATCTTCTTAGTTAACTGTTGGGAATTTTCACCATGGAACTTCCTCAAAAATCCATTAAACTTCTTCAAATTCCCAACCAACCTAACCAATCAGCTATTATAGGTGTAGGGACAACTTTGGACATGATTAATACATTAAATCCTCAAAATTTTAATTCAAGAACAAATTAGAAGTTGTGACAACCCGAATATAATTCTGATGAATTATATTTAAATCATGCTTATCTTATGCGATATTAGTATATCTAATGTTAAGTGATTATGTTTATTATAATCCTACTTTCATAAATCATGAAAGGTCGAATTATTTACAAACACAATTTTTGTTGTTTTCGGTAGAAAGGTTCCTGTTAGAGACTAGTTTTGACCTTTATAACATTATAAATGACTTGAGGTGAAAACTAGATAGTTGTATACATGTGATTTAGGGTTGTAACACAACAAACGGATCATCAAATGGATGCCCGAGTAAAGAGTTATACCGAATTTACGAACAAAGGGCAAAGTTGTCTATTCCCTTTAAGTGATATTTTGTCTTTTATTAAACCAAATGGTTTAATTTAATTGGTTGGCTTGGGAGGCAGCCTTGCCGACCTTATACCCTTGAAATAGCTTTATCCTTCAGCCAAAATCAGCCGTGAAAGGGTTTCACATTGAGGAAAGAGAATTAGGGAGTTTAGGAAGGAAAAGTGAGGAGAAAAGGTGTCGAAAAATCCGTGGAAATTACGTAAAAGTCCTGAAGGTGTAAGGTCTAATCAACCCAGTTCAGCTCCACCAGAAGAAAACGTGAATACATAGTTGTCAACCAAGGTGAGTGTACTCACTGGAAAGAGATATTTGTATCGTGTTATTGATATGATCATAATATAATGAATATGAAATTGTTCATTTCGGCTTACCGAAATGAGGGGTTACTCCTCGACCAGGAATGGGGGAGATTTGTCTATTAATGACAAGGGGTTACTCCTAGACTAGGAATGGGGGAGAATTGTCTATTTAAACAGGATATGTGAATCATGATTCGGAAAAGTTGGTCATTCATTATGAATGAGACGGATAAGTTAATGCATAAGTATATGGACATGATTTATTGCATTTAAATTCATGCAGTAGTATAGTAGTGATGCATTCACTGGGCTATTTTTCTCACGGTTCCTATGTTCACAATTTTTTAGGTAACGCGATGTCACTTCCAAATCTAGGAGGTCGGGTTGGGTTAGCCAGGAATGGGAGAAACTATTATTTTGTGTAAATGTAAATGATGTAATTAAGTTAACTTATCCTTCAAGAAAGTTTTTATGGACATGATTACTCTGATGTTGTAAAAAGATTTTCAGTTATATGGATTTACAATGATGACTCTGAAATCAAAACTCGTGATTATGGTTTGGTTAGATTAATTATGGTTTGACTCACTTTGATTTTCAAACTTAATTATAAGTAACTGGGTTGGGGTGTGTCAGCTTTTGCACTAAAAACCTATTTTGTCGCATTCTTCATCTCATTTAATTCGAAACTCTTATTTCCACCATTTTTAACATCACATATAATATGATTTCATATTATGCACTTATATAGGTTCAATTTACATGCAATCCATCCAAAGATCATGTGTCTAAATCATCAATTATCTAAAAACCTCATTTAAAATAATCAAATATACGACCCTACACTACATGGGTATTATGATCTTTTAGAAACAAGAGAGATAAGCACTTACCTTATGATATGCAAGTCTGATTGCAATTATGAGGTGATGGAGTCGATCCTTCCTCGCACTGATTGCAATTCCGGCAACTTTTGTGGATTAATCAAGGCGCTACACCTCTAAACTCTCTTTTCTTCCTCTCTAATGGCCTCTCCTCACTTCTCCTTTGATTATTTGGATTTTACATATGATATGCTGCTTACCCAAATGGTTAGTCTTAGGTATTAAATTCCAATTCCGAAATTAGGCTTACGGGCTAAGCCCAGTTGACCCGAACACTCCCGTGTGGGCTCGGTTACGACTAAAAAGGCCCCGGAACCCAAGTACAACCCTCGGGTACACAATTTTGACTATCTCGACCCATTTGGAATCAATCATGACCTGAAAATCGACATCCGAGTCACTCTAAAACACTTCACATATAGTCCTCAAATAGTCTACACGCGACTCCCTGGAGAGATTCCACACAGTCGCTAGGCCGTATAATAATTGTCATACAAATTATTCTATCAATAATAAATTCTTATCTCTCCCAAAAATATTCAATTCCATCAAATCATGAAACATGTGTAATTTAAAATTAAACCCAAATAATTATTGAATAAATTAAATTCCAATTACTCAGAAATATGGGGTATTACAGAAGAGTGCGATGAAGGCTTCAGCAACAATGGCAAAAAAAAACTTTTATTTCATTCTTTAAAGCTCTGGAGATGATGATAGCAAATGAAAGCGTAAAAATTGACAAGGTTAAGTGGTTGAGATATTGAATGTTTGGAATGCAAACAGACGGTTTAGTTTTCCCACCAATGCACGTGCATGGTAGCCTATAATGTTCATAATGGGACATGTGGCACTTTAGGGAGTTCCCTGATAGTTGAAAAGACAATTTCACGTCATTAATGAGGAGGAACTAAGGATAGAGATGGTTTCTTCTAAAAGAAGTAATGTTTTTTGGCGCTAGAAATTTTGAAATATATTTAAAGCCAAAATGCCCAAATAAAGAAAGTCCTCACTCTGTAAGACTGAACGATGATACAACAGGATAAATATGCATTGGGGAGAATTTTGAGCTCCTAATAAAAGGAGGTTGCTCACATCACAATTCAAAAAATTCACTATTTCCCCTAGCCATAAGTCTAAATGGATGAAACTTTGACTCAGGTACATCGGGAAGAATTTTTTCTTCCTTCAACAAGTTGGAATGCAGACGGTCACATATCATGCATAATCAAGAAAATTATTGGTACTAGGGACAATACTGATGCAAATGTCTCCTCACTACAAGTTTAATCAATGGTGGAATGAAATGAAGCAGACTAGGAAATTTTTTTCTCTTCTGATCCTTGAAAAAGATGATGGAAATTATCTATGCATACTTTGGGAGAATTAGAAAAAAGAAAGGAAAAGGAAAAATGGCTGAGATCTGGTAGCTGTAAAAAGCTATGATGTCCCATCTCCAAATGCCTAGGTATTTAATATATTTTTTTCAGGTACATCGGGGAGAATTTAACATTTTCCAAATAGAAACAACGATAGAGGTTGTAATGAAGGTGGATACATAAATTATTTTACCCATCTCCTAGAGATGGTCCATCAAATTGAGAAGTTTTTTGTGCAAATATTTCTTAATCTCATAACAAATATCCAAACAAAGGGGAAAATGTAGGGGAACTTGAAGGTAATCTCTGAATTAGAGATAACCTCCCGAAAAAATAGAAGAGACTCGAGAAAGGGAAGCAAGATAAAGACAACGAGGTAGCTTAACGAGGCAGCTCAGCAAGGAAACTTATCGAGAGAGCTGCTCTTTATATTTCTTTCTTACTTAGTAAAATTATATCTTTTAAATGCATTAATTATAATGATGTAATGATTATAATAATTAGTGTGAGGTCAAATGGTACTAGAAAGAGACTAGGCCTGAAAGAGCTTGGGAGAGCTCACATGCTCTATCGAATGGCCTTATTGTGTGAACTTCAGGGGGACTTAGTTTGGAGGATTGAGAAGTGAGGCGGAGTTAAGGATTCTATTAACCATCTTAGATACACTTGGTAAAACATCGAGGGATCTTTCACCGTGGAATTTTGTGCAGAGTAACCTTAAGTTCCATCGTTTATTAAGTTTTGAGCCCAATAATCATCTACCAAATGTCACATCTACTTTATAGGTTGCGCCACTAGCCACCTGCTTGTTGTCCAATTCAAACTTAAGTAAATCACTATGGTATTGGGGTTGTCAGATAGTTTGGTGAGACAACTCTATTATGACAGTCCTCTAACACACAATGTATAGGCAAAAGGTATGTCCTTCTAATTAATGATTATGTCATAAGGTGTGATAATCCATCAGGCATTTAATGCTCGAGACTTAAAGTGTGAAAGGTAGGTCTTTAACATGAATGAATACGGAGACATATCGAGAGGGATATGGGGCTATTTATTGGCCTCAACCACTTTTGAGAAGGCGAGTTCTTACTGGAGAGTTCACTGCTATAGAGAGAAAGAGATTTTAGAAGTTGTTACAAACCAGAGAGAGTTTACTCACCCAGCGTTGTCATTTATTGTGAAGCTTTTAATGACTAACCAAAGTTATATTAGAGGTTGTTAGTGTGTTGGCTGACTGTCGAGGTGTATCTAGGGTGCTTGTTTCTCTCTCCCTCTAAATGAGTTTCTTATGAGTTTCCTTTATTATTATTTGAGTTATACACAAGAGACTTGTGAGTTCAATCTAAGTGTTGATTATATAAAATATTGTGTGTTCATTTGACTTTTGTTAAAGAGTACTTGGGTTATCATTTATTACCATACATATAGGGGTTAGGCCTCTACTGGTGTTACTATACTACTGGGCTTCAAGGGGACTACCCTCTTATAGACCCAAACAAGCTCAAGGGCAGATGAGCCCATATCACGAGGAGAAATGATCTTAGGCTCATGAGCTGCAGGAGTTTGGGCTCGATGTTGCTTCATTTCTTAGACATAGGTTTGATGGTTTTCAATCTTAGCACTGAGTTGAGCTAAGATTTCCATTAGATCTAGTTGGACATTCGGTTCTTAATCGGTGTTCTCTATGAATATCTTATAAATGTAGATCCCAAATTCGATTGAAGTAGAAGAAGAAGCAGTGGAGCTTTGGGGAAGTTTGATGGGAGATCGATGCTAATAAGGAGCCAGGCCAAAGTCCGGTATGCAAACTTCCTCAGAGGAAAAAAGGATCTGGGGTTTATTTTTGGAAAAAGAAGAAAGTGTTTTTTTTTTGAAAAATGAGAAAATTGTTTTTCGTATTTTTAGAAGAAGGAGAAAAAGGTTATTAGTTTTTTTTTTATTTTTAAAAAGGAGGGAAAAAGGAGAGGAATCTCAACATTATTATTATTATTATTATTATTATTATTATTATTATTATTATTATTATTGTTGTTGTTGTTGTTGTTGTTGTTGCTGCTGCTGCTGCTGCTGCTGTTGTTGTTGTTGTTATTATTATTATTATTATTATTATTATTATTATATTATTATTATTATTATTATTATTATTATTATTATTATTATTATTATTATTATTATTATTATTATTATTAGGTTTTCACTTTTATTAGGTTTGCCTAAATGCAAGAAAAAATTTGGACAGGACCCAAGCTCGAGAAAATAGGATTTAAAGATATAAGACACAACTTGACTTGTTATGAAAATTTGGCATATTTTCGCTTGGTAACCGAAAAAAAAATTATGAGTGCCCTAAGGTTGACTTCTATGTGAGGTTTATGCACTTTTTGGGTTAGGGGAAGGGTTCCCCCTGGAGTGACTTTCACGATATACCTCTTCCTTATAAGGGAAATAATTCATTGGTGTGTGTGGACAAGCCATTTAATATAACTGAGTGTATGTGAATTTCCACACGATATACCTTGTGGGGACGGTATGTGTGAGAGAGAATTCAATATACTTTATGTACATGAATGAGTTCCCGGCTATATACCTCCCTTCGTGAGTCCTGTCAAGCGGTATAATGCGTGGGGAACTATTCGATATACGTCGAAGGTAAGAGGCCAATGGAAGTTTAGGGTCATATCTCAGAGGTTAATTTTCCCCCAGTAAAGCCGACACCCATCACAAGGTGCCCCCCAGTACAGGACAAAATATTGGTAAATATTGCCATGCTCAGGTGGTATAGTGTGCAAAAATGCACGATTCTTAATTAGTATTTTATAAAGAAAGAGTTTTTACTTGCATGCAAAGCAAAGGTATCACTACACTAATGAGGGATAATATATAAGTATTATGAAAAGTAAGGCTACCATGGGGGCATGGAGACTATACTAAGCATGGTGATAGGGAAGCATGTGAATATACACAACTGAGTGAGATATATGTATAAAGAGAGTGACATAGGAATAGTGTGAGTGATAATGTGAATATACATAAGTGAATATATGTGCTAGTGAGCCTAAGTATGGATCATATACAAGTGTTGTGTGAGATGTGTAAGTGAGCATGGAGATATATACAAGTAAGAGAAGTTTGGGTGTGTGCTGGTGAAGCTAAGCATGGATAATCTTCAAGTGGTGTGCGGAGCATGTGAGTGGAGGGGAAAATATATACAAGTGTAAGTGTGTGAAGTGAGCATGTACAAGTGAGTGAAAAGTGGTACTTAAATTCGAAGAGAGCATGGTAGAGATAAGTGTGAGGAAGATATAAAAAAGCAAGTAAATGGGTAAAGGGAACATACAAGTAGTAGCATATGTACACATGTAGAAAAAGAAGGAGAGTACTGAATAACACCCATATAGAAATATGGTCTTATTTTCTTAAAATAAAGTCCCCAGTAGAGTCGCCACTGTGGTCGTCCTGGGGTTGGATTTCCTCTAGCACACATGGATAAGGGGTGTTGGTCGTCGTTGTGTGGGTGATAAAGTAAAGAGGTAGAGTCTCGAGCCTATTTTTCTCGAAACAGGCAAAAGAATGTTGCCGCCTTTCGATCTCTGATGGGCTAAAACTGATGCATGCAGAACCAAGGTAAAATTGATGCATGCAGAACCAAGTCGTTCGAGGCTCCGAGGACATAGTTACAGTATGAGAAGGTGTTAGGAACCCATTCCCCCCTTTCGATCTCTGATGGGCTAATGTTACTCTTCTCCTTTAAGAATCCATGACGTATGTGTGTATATGTGTATAATATAAATGGTGGGAGAATGGAATCGTTCAACTCACGTTATGGAAGGGATAGAGTGAATTCATTCGTAGGAGTGTTCTCAATTTTTTTATAAACAATATGATTTGAGTGTACACCGAGTCATAAATAGATATGAAAGAGATAATGTGTATGTTGGATGAGACACAAATATATAGAAGTGTAAAACTCACAAACTATATAAAATAAGGTATAAAAAGAGTATATAAACATGAAAATGGGATGAATCGAATCTCTGGATTGGCCAAGATGCCTATGTACCCCAAGGGACATCAAAGTCCATGTACTTCAAAAATAGCCTAGTGGTGGAGTTCAACCCGTAAATCCAAATGTAGGATTTGTCTTATGTATGTGTAGCGAAAATGAGTTTTTAGAATGAGAGTGTGAAAAATAAATCCCGATCTAAGAATTCATGGATGACCCCTCCTTTTCTTCTTTTTGGGGATCTTTATCAAATAGATTATGTTCAATAATACTAATAAAGAGTATATATTAATGGATATGATATAATGAAACAAAAGTATAAAAGTAGAAATAAGATAAATAACACTAAAAAGGGAAGAATAAAGAAAGGGATGGGTAAGTATACCTACTTATGAATTCTTATTGCTAGAATTGAGATGATAATATGCTTATCTTTGAACGATAGAGAAGTGGTATGAAGAGGTGGGGTGGATTACCAAGTGAGGTAAGAAAGTGATGGAAGGGAGTGTTTCAAAATGGGCTTTTAGGGAATGGAGAGGCTCTAAAATTGAGGGTAATGTTTTGTGACTTTCTAAGAGGGGTCCTTACTATATATTTAAGGTGAGGTCATGGCCCATATTTATACGGTTATGGGGGTGTCGATCAGCATAAGGCTTGACCTTCATGTCGGTAGTGGGCCTTCCTTTCTAGGCAAGGAAATGTACATGTTATCGATAGGCAGGGTGTCTAGAGTGCCCACAGGAAGTCCATGATGTTTTTTTAAAAATGAGTATAAAATAAAAACCATAAATTCGAGTTGTGCATGGGGAGAATTGTTGAAAATGGTATTTATTGACCTTTAAGAATCCATTAAGTCGTTCCAAGATTTAACCAAAGTCAAACAATGCTTAGAAGTTCCCGATGGTCTCTGCGCAATAAGTTTTTGGAGGAAAATGGATCGTTTGTTCTAACCGTAAGGACGATTCACTCACGAGGCGGGACATTGTAAAGGGAATGCAGTTCCTTTCTAGATTTTATTGAACATCACTCGGTTTGACGAGTGGACCAAGGTCAAACTTGGCGTGAAACTGCCTGATGGCCCTTAGGAGTAAAATAGATCGTTCACCTAAACTGTAAGGCGGATTCGTAGATGGGAAATACCACTGGGAAGGGTATGCATAGCCCTTTGATTATTCATTGAGCTTTGCTCGGGCTGGAAAGTTGACACGAGTCAAACGGGCATTGGGAGCCCCTAGTGGTGTCCAGATAAGATCCAAAGCAAAATCGATCATTCGTGTGGACCATAAGGCCGATTTGTGCAGGGATTGACTGTTGGAAAAGGCATTTAGAGCTCTTCAAAGATTCATTGAGCTTCACTCATTATTGAGTCTTGGACGGATTCAAACGGGGGATGGGAGTTCCCAGTGGACTTTAGATAAGTTTTCAGAGTCCGTGGTGAATAGGTGAGTGCTGGGTTCTAAGGAGGTGCTGTGGGGGTCCTAAGATGGGGTGTCTGCAAATATTGGGAAAAAATTTCTTGGTTATATAACATGAGGGTTAAACTGAATAGTCTCAAGAAAGAATACTACGTACTAAAAACGTGGTCTAGAAAGGGAACTAATTAGATCCATACTGGAACGGTCCTTAGCGCATTTCTGTAGTTGTCCGACTAGGCACTTATTAGGTTGAAACCATAGAAGGAGATCCATTAAAAAACACCTAAAATGATGAACATGTGAGAAATATTACAAGTGATCTTATGAAATGTAATACTATTTATATCATGTAACTCATTTTTAATTCTCAATAAAGATCATCACGTTCCATAAAATGCTGAACATGTGAGAAATATTATCATTGATCCTACGAAATGTAATATTATTTATATCATGTAACTAATTTTTAATTCTCAATAAATATCATCAAGTTCCATAAAATATTATTGTCATTTTTACGTTTTTTTGGAGTGGGAGATGTGCTAGTATTAAGAGAAATCTCAAATAACAACGAAAAACCAAACTTAAAAACTTCACGCATGACTTCGTCTTCAGAAAAGCCATGATCGAGAAGTTCCAAGTATAAAAATTCATGTATGACCCCGCGAGGTCAAGAACAAGAAGTTCAAAGTATAAAACATCATGTATGAATCCCTAAGGTCAAGAACAAAAAGTTTTACTAGATCGAATTAAGGAATAATCCTAAGAAATTTGGTCGCCAATGGTGACTAATGCTAGAAATTGGTCAAAATGAAAAGAACAGTTTAAGCGACAAAAAAATGCATATTAGTAGAAACTAAGAGAGGACAACATGATTCCATCCAAACTAGTAAGCAGTATGGAAGATTAGTCGGCTTATTATTGACTAAACAATCATAAGACTAGAGTACTGGTAGGATATAATTATAAAGTAAAATAATCAATTCATTAATCTAAATACTCTAGATTTCAAAGTTTTATTACATAGAAATAATCGGAAATGAAAAATGACAATTAAGTATCAACTGCATATGCCATATCAGAGGGACATTTTCCCAAGGTGTTCTGCATCCAGGTAGGAGGAACATTAAAACCAAACATAGTGATTGTTGTTCTTAAATCCCTAATCCTCTATTAACATATAGAGCTTACCCTATTCTATAGATACAAGGGTCGGATAAGATCATCATCCCCGTTCAAGACAAAGTCTGCAAGATAGTTCCTTATCAAACTAATCGGGTTTCATTTGGATGAATCCAAGAGGCATCCAACTTAAAAGGATGATTAGGCTGATCCGATCAACTAGGATCATGCCAAAATCAGAGCTTGTCTTCCTTCGATAATTTCACTATAGTAAGAGAATTTATTCACCCCCATAAGGCCAACTAGGAAAACACCCTTCACTTTAGCCTACGATATGGAAGTTGTAATCTCTTTGGAAGCTATTTTACAAACCATAATGACCACCATTTTTGAATAAGTTTTGAAAGAAGAAATAATTAGGATCGAGATTTGATTTGGCTAACGAACGAAAGGAGAAATCCTTGATAAAAGTAACCTCCTACCAACAATAGTTGGCTAGGAAGTACAATAAGGGAGTAAACCTAAGTAAATTCCAGGTCATCAACTATATCCTCAGAAGGTTCTTATGAAATCCAAAAAACTTTTGGGTGGGATGTTGGGTCCGAATTAGGAAGGACCATTAAAGGTTATTTTGGATTATTTGCAAGCCTCCCACCACTCAAAAATAATGGAGGGTACAGATATTCCAAGGGATTGGAATAAAGACAACTTAAAAAAGTTTTATTTCTAATTCATTTACTTATTTCTGACATTGTTTTGTTCCCAACTTATGTTTCTCCGAACATTTTAAGATTTTAATTCGGTAAAGTACAATCCCAAACGACCAAGTGGTTTATTTAGTTATTTAACATTGTTCCAACTAGTAGTCTTAAACTTTCATGTTTTGGTCGAACATTGACCACAATGACCTTAGTTTGATTATATATCATATTAAATCCAAGGTTTAATGGATTTCATCACTAAAAACACGAAAACATAAAGAAATGCCCAAGCAAGGAAAAGACCTACAGGGGATCCCTCGACACTAAGTAAACCCGAATTCAGATAGCTAAATGTCTTGAATGGGTGGATGTCCCTAAAACCAGGTGCCCTTTTTTCAGAGTTTTCTCTAGGCCTAAAGTAGTATGATGACATGACCTAAAAGGTAAGACAACCCCTATAAACACGCTCTACATAAAAAAATGGAAAAATGCATGTTATGATAATCGAAAATTACACAAATAAAAGTCTACATTAACGAAAACTCAAACTTACATATGTGCAAGAGGAAAATAACTTATGCAATTATTATACCCAATGAGCAATCATCAAGGTCATAGTGGTTGTTCATCCATTGTTAGGGTTTCGCTTGAGCTCATCATCACTCATATGATAAGCTAGATAATGTTCGACCAACTGAACATATACGAAATCAAGACGGACCTAACTCTCTTTACTTCCAAATGGGGGATGTCAATATTATGAATAGCTAACTTGGTGACAATACCAGAGTTATGAATCCATTGGGACGTGCATGACTCACAAAGAATTAAACCAACCGTGCTTATGGGATAACTGTTTGTCTTCGTCCAGCCTGATAGGAGCGTCCATCAACCCCTCATTACAATTATAGGCACATTCCATGCAAGGACCTTTCCTAAAGAGACAAAGTAGATTAAATACGTCGTGAATCAGCCCAACCTTGATTACTCCATCTCACTATAAGTCTTACATTGATTCAGCGAACTATTTTATGTAATTATTCTCGTGTTGTAAGAGTGCATTAACATCACCAATATCTTTGTCTTCAGTGAGATATCTCCTCAAAGAGTTCACCTCACCTTTCATAACTACACTACAATCTCCAAGTTCATCGACATCATCTTTTAGCTTGAAAACGGATATAGATTGTTCTCACCACTTGGTCCTTTTTTGAAGAGCTTTCCGAGAAAAATTGAAATCATGGCAATCTTGAAGACTAGCTCCCTAAGTAGGGATAGTAACTAGGTTACCAGTAAAAGAAGGAATCTCCCCAGATACATTGACAATCTACAAGAATAAAATAAAATTACTCAGCAACAATAAGGGATAAAATGGGAATTTTAGAACATCTTTCATTACAACAAAATAAGTGAAACCTTACAAACAAATAAGAACTACAGAAAATACAAGGGTTCTCAAGCTAATTATTCCTAACTACATCTTGGTCTCCTTTTCTTTCACATGTTCTTATGTTTTTGGATCCTTGCCATTGTCAGTCTTAGAGTCCCCTTGGCCAGTAGTTGACTATGCCCGACCAACTTCTTTAGATCTTAAAGGAGATAATTAATCATTCTCGCCAAATATTTTTGACTTAGCTGGGATGTTGGTCATCGTTAAAGCACCATCCCAATCTTTTTTAAAGTTTGACTTTCTAATAAAGTTTCCTGGGATATTGCATTAGTGAAGGCCTCCTCATAGACATTATCATAGCCTTCATCCTTGGAATCATTTAAAGATTTAGTTTAATACTTTCGTGATTTCTTCAATTAGTCATATTCAACCAAAAGTTAATCATGATTGACCATCAGCCGATTGCATTTATTCTGCAGCTCATCCATCATTGAGTTGGTGGACTTCCTATATGTCTCATAAGCCCTTTATGCAGTAGCAAGGGACTCTTCAGACTTGTTCAAAGTTGTGGTTAGAATTGGAGAATTGTTTTGGGATGGAGAAAAAGTCAGCGATAAACTATAAAAATAAGAAATAGGATTATGTCAAAATTTCAAAACTGAGTAGTCCAGGCAAATAAGAGGATGTGAAAATTTTAAGGAAGTTACGTTCGTAAAAAATAATGCTTGAGAGGCATATGTAAAAAGTTGATCATGGATTATTTTACTAACCTACTCGTAGTGAAGGTGAGCACTCTTCCATTTAATAAGACGAAGGCTAAGAAAGTATTCTTGGTCACTGACATTACCCAGTGATCCATCCCAAGGTTTGGTGCATCTTCATTTTGGGGAGGAATAACATTGGCAAAAGAAGAAGTAATGTTATCCTTTTATTCTTCTCTTAAATGGGGGGATCCGTCATGAAAATTGGCCCAGAAGGTCCCCCAAACTCTTTCTTCTTAGGGACCTTAGACTTGGGGAATTTTCCATATCATCATTATAAACCAAAAGGATCGTTTTCTTTGAGGCCGTATTTTCTTCCTCTACGTTAAAAATAGCATCAACGTTGAGTGACTCAAAAGAGGAAGATGTGGAAGACCCCTCACTTTTTAAAGGAAGGAGTGCATTATGGATTGAGTCCATGGGATGAGTAGGGAAAGTACTAGTAGAATTCTTATATTCAAGAAGAAAATATTCTGACCTTAGGTGATTGCCTCTTGTAACTAGTGGCATTCTCAACTTCCATACATTGATAAGTTATTCTCTATCATAATGAGAGTAAGATGGATTTTTATTCTTCAATGAAGTTGGAAAAAAACACAAGAAGATCATCCTTAGTGATTAGATCAAAAATAAAATTAAAACTATAAAGAATGGAGATAAGGTTGACATATGTCCCTTCCTCTCTCCAGGAAAAAAACCCTTAATATTGTTCACCCTCAGGAAGAGATGAGTAATGTCAAATTCTAGAAATAAAACATCAATTTCAATAATCCTGAATATAATTGGGAAGGATGAAAATCATAAATCTATTAGCCTTTCTCTCCTTCTGATAAAGAATCCCATTAGTTGTGTGGAACCACAAATAATAATACCTAATTTCAGGTATCCCTATATGGGTTCTGTACAATTTATTGATTCTAAGAACACCATTAACGATTCACTAATTATTTTGGGAACACTGAGGATGGACTACTTCAAAAACTCATAAGACTCAAGAAATAGTTCATTTGGGAGAAACTTAGTCCCCCTTATCCACGAAAAGGGGGTGGATCCAATGTCCACCTTCCATAATGTTACAATATCTCGGATCTTCAGCACACTCAATGAATACCCGTGGATTAATCCAATATGTTTTTCTAAATTCCTCCAAGGTTCTTTTGTTAACAGGGTACATCATTTTTAGCAAGGTCAAAGAGGAAACTCAAAGAAATAAAAAATCTCAAGAAAAGTGAAACTATTAAAAAATGATGAAGTAAAATGAAGCTAAGGATGGAGAAGACGTACAGGCAAAATGTGTAATGGCTGAAGCAAATAACGGTCCATACTTTTGATTAAACTTAGTGCAAAATCCCAAGAATTTATACATTTTGGAGAGGATACCAAAGCTTACTAATGCAACCGAGGGATCATTTGTGGAACATTATCATCGTGTCTTTATTAGAAAAAAATAATTGGGTGTGCCCCTTCAAGATTCAATGGCCAGAATAATATCTGACTAGCTCATAGTTGCTTTCTAAGGAACATTTTTGAGACACGATCTCCAACAACAATCAACCTCTTGGGTTAACCAATTATTCAAGTCTACCATCTTGTGAAATATCTCCACCCTATTCCAGCTAAAGAGCTTTGGGGCAATTATGGATTATAAGCTAAGTAGAACAAACACAATGGCCCAGTTAGGTCCGGATCCAGAAATAAGGTCAGCCCAATAAATAATAAAAGAGAGACGTTGTAAAAAATAACTAAACAAAGATAAATCTATCCAATAAAGATCTCAGAGGACATTAACATGAATCAACAAGCATCTCGATTTACAACTCAAAGAAGTCCAATATGATTCTTTCTCGCCTACCTATATAAATGTAAAACTCACCCTAGGGAAAAGGGGACATGTAACTTCGTTATATTAAAACAGAGAAAAGTAATAAAAGAGAGCCCCCCCCCCCCCCCCCCACCACCAACCCAACCCTTGTGGATGTAGGTGTCACACCCGAAACCCAATATCCATTATAATCATTTGTTATTGGAATAATTAGATCATAATATTGAGCCCATTGGAAATATGATTCATTCATCAATATTTTCCTACATAATGTGCATAATGAACATAATATTATTTTTATACCATAAAAATCAATATCAGAGTCATAATTAAGTGGACATACAATAGTGTGATTAACTATGATCAACTCAATCCATACTAAATCAATATATACAATGTGTAAGTATATTAAAATCTTTAGTGTGACAACGATAAAATCCCCATTTTTAAACTCCAGCTCTCTCCAACGGTGCAACTCTCAAAGTTACTGGTCATATGGTATCCTAGCTGGCAGCGTACGAACCTGAAATTGTTAAAATATAAACCGTAAGCATTAAGCTTAGTGAGGTACTCCTTCCCTGCAATGGAATGACAATTCTATATCGAATATGTGGATATAAAATCTGAACAATCCTGCCCATTGGTAATAACAAATCATGGATCATAAGATCCAAATAATTTTCCCAGTTGGGAATAACAAATCCTGGATCATAAGATCCAAATAATTCTACCCATTGGAAATAACAAATCCTGGATCATAAGACCCAAATAATTCTTCCCATTGGCAATAACAAATTCTGGATCATAACAAATCCTGGATCATAAGATCCAAATAATTCTGCCCATTGGCAATAACAAATCCTGGATCATAAGATCCAAATAATTCTGCCCATTGGAAATAAATTTTTTTGGATATTTGAATATCCAAAAAAATCCTGAATACGGAAGTATTAAAACAAATCCGCTCTTAGAGCTATATTCAAATCCAACATATCATTTTCATATCTATATATGAACAATCATAAGTACACTCACCTTGACAGTTTAACTGGCATTTCCCTTGACTTTATCCGGTACTTATTCAATCAACTATTATTCCCTTCCTATAATTCTTACAATATTAGTGTCATCATAACAATATTAACAATTCAAAGAATAACTTGAACATAACTCAATTCATAAGCATCATACGATTCTATTCAAATCATTTGTCACAGATGAAGTTTTATCCAAATTCATGTTGATATAATTGTCATATCCAAATCATAGACCAAACATATATTCATTTATTCTTGGTAATTAAATCCTTATCATATTATTATTCCAATACAAAGGGCGGTACATCATTTCAAGTCTCCTAGAGCAAGATATGCCCATTTCTTTACCACATAAGAAATCTGCCCTATAGGCTCTTTTATCGTTCGTTCAACTTCCAGGTATTTCCATAATTTTTCTACATCATAAATTTATATCATATATCACCCAACATCAGTAAACATATTGAAAAATACAATATTAAAATTTCATAATTTTCAGAGTTCATTTGCTATGTCAAGTAAGACATCAAACATATGGTATGCATACTTTCACCCTTGGGGCAGATCTCATACTCGAACTTCAAACTCTCACCAAAGACTCATTTCTTGATATTTTCACATCATTTTAGGATATGTCATACATATATGAGTCCAATTTAATCTCCAATTAGAATCAATCAATTACAGTAATTATACAAAAATATGTGGAAGTTTTAATAAACTAAGTTTATAAACAAAGCAATTTTAGGGTTTTGTACATTCAACTTAATTTAAACTTGCATATATCCATACATATGCACCCAAGCATGAAAGGTCAATAAAAAATTCAAGAAAAATAACAAGATTCATGGTTAGAATTACCTTAGGGGCTTTTACGTAATTTTTTATGAATTTTTTTGAATGTTTCTCCTCACTTTCTTCTTCCTAACCCTCACAATTATTTTTTCCCAACTTAAAACTCTCCCAAACTGAGTTTGCTGAAGAAAAGAGGATATCTCAAGGGTTTAAGTCGGCCAAAACAACCTCCACCTCCAACCAATCAATTTATAACATGTGGCATCATATAAAACAAAATATCATTTAAGGCTAAATGACTACTTTAGCCCCAGTTCGTAAAAAGATAATATCTTCCCACTCGAATGTCCATTCGATGGACCGTTTATTGTTTTACAAACCTAACCCATTTATCTACAAATATCTAGTTTATACCTCAAGTCAATTTTTATGTCATAAAGGTCAAAACTAGTCTTAGACATGAACATTCCTACTGAAAACTTAAAAATTTCACATTTGTAACTAATTCGATATTTCATGTTTTATGAAGGTAGGATTAGACTAAACATAATGAATTAACATTATATATAATAATAACATATTATCCATATCACACAAGCTAATCATGATTTAAATATAATTTATCATAATTATATTCGGGTTGTCACAATTCTCCCCCTGTTAGAAAATTTTGTCCCCGAAATTAACATATCTTGGTTGTCCAAATCTAACAAATATGGATAACTAATCTTCATGGTATCCTCGCTCTCCCATGTAGCCTCTTCCATGGAATTCCTTATCCACACAACTTTCACAAGTGGGATCACTTTTTATCTTAATATTTGTTCCTTCCTATCCACGATAGCAAGTGGTTCTTCCACATAGCTCAAATCTTCTTTCAACGCAATAGGTTGTTCCACTAATACATGTGAAGGATCTGCTACATTATTTCTTAACATAAAAACATGAAAAACATCATGTAACCGAGCTAACTCTGGTGGTAACGCTAACTTGTAGGTAACCATCCCGACTTTTTCGAGAATTTCATAAGGTCCAATGTAGCGTGGACTTAATTTCCCTTTCTTTCCATACCTCATAACTCCTTTCCATGGCGATATCCGAAGAAACACATAATCCCATTTCCGGAATTCCAAATCTTTTCGTCATTTATCCGCATAACTTTTTTGTCTGCTTTGAGCTGTTCTCATTCTATCTTGAATAATCTTCACTTTTTCAGTGGTGACTTCAATCAATTCTGGACCCTCTATCTTCCTTTCACCAACTTCACCCCAACATATTGGTGTATGACATCGTCTATTGTACAATGATTCATATGGAGCCATACCAATAGTAGACTGAAAACTATTGTTATATGCAAATTCTATCAAAGGAAAATATTCATCCCAATTACCTTTGAAATCAAGCACACAAGATCTAAGCATATCTTCTAAAATCTGTATTGTCTTTTCAGGCTGCCCATCTGTCTGGGGATGAAAAGCCGTATTAAACTTTAAGTTGGTACCCATAGCATACTGCAAATTATCCCAAAATCTGGATGTAAAAGTAGGGTCCCTATCTGAAATAATAGAAACAGGTGCTCCATGCAATCGAATAATTTCATTAACATACAATCTAGCATACCTATCAACTGTATACGTAGTCTTGACTGTTAGAAAATGAGCGGACTTGGTCAATTTGTCCACCACTACCTAAATCGAATCTGACCCCTTCTGAGATCGAGGAAGCCCAACCACAAAATCCATCGTTACATGATCCTATTTCCATTTCGGTATTGGCAATGGCTGAAGTAGACCAGTAGGTTTCTGATGCTCCGCTTTCACTTGCTGACATATAAGGCACCTAGCAACAAAATTAGCTATTTCCTTCTTTATATTATTCCACCAATAATACTCCTTCAAATCCCTATACATTTTAATACTATCAGTATGCATAGTATAAATGGAATTATGAGCCTCATCTAAAATTTCCTCTTTTAATCCACCCACATTAAGAACACATAACCACTTCTTATACAATAAAGTGCCATCATTCACAATACAAAAATCTTCAGACCTACTATCTCGGATATCTTGTCGTTTCTTCTTAAGGAAAGGATCTTCTATTGGCAAATCACGAATACGAGTAGCTAACAAAGGTCTCACGCTTACATGAGCAAAGAACCTGTCCCCATCTTCTAGCTTCAATTCTACTCCCATCAATCTTAACTCCATAATGTGGGCAACTATAGCACATCGAATACAAGATAACCTGCCCGAAGCCTTTCTAATCAAAGCATCTGCAACTACATTAGACTTCCCTGGGTGGTAGTGAATTGTATAATCATAGTCTTTAATTAACTCCATCCATCGCCTCTGCCTCAAATTCAACTCCTTTTGAGTAAATAAATACTTAAGGCTTTGATGGTCAGTAAAAATTTCACATACCTCACCATATAGATAATGACGCCATAATTTCAAAGCAAACACAATAGTAGCAAATTTCAAATTATGTGTAGGATAATTATGTTCATGTGTACACAACTGCCTAGAAGCATAAGCAATAACTTTACCATGCTGCATAAAAACACAACCTAACCCCTAATGTGAAGCATCGGTATAAATAACAAAACCATCTCCACCGTGTGGAATAGTAAGAACATGTGCACTTACCAATCTCTTCTTCAATTTTTCAAAACCATTTTCACAATCAGAATTTCATTCAAACTTAATATCTTTCCGGGTCAATTTAGTCATTGGCAAAGCAATTGAAGAAAATCCCTTAATAAACCTTCTATAATACCCAGCTAAACCCAGAAAACTTCTCACCTCAATGACATTATTAGGTCTCTCCCATTTTACAATAGCTTCCACCTTCTTGGGATCAACACATATACAATCTCCAGAAATAACATGGCCTAAAAATACAACTTTTGATAGCCAAAATTCACATTTGCTAAACTTAGCACAAAATTTCTTATCTTTCAATACATTCAAAATAGTTCGGAGATTCTTTTCATATTCAACCATATCACGTGAATAAATCAGAATATCATCAATAAAAACTATCACAAATGAATCAACTAAAGGACACAGTACCCAGTTCATAAGATCCATAAATACAGCTGGAGCATTAGTCACCCCAAAAGGCATCACCAGAAATTCAAGATGACCATACCGAGTACGAAAAGCAGTTTTAGAAATATCACTCCCCTTCACCCTCAACTGATGATAACCTGATCGCAAGTCTATCTTTGAAAACACTTTAGCACCCTGTAATTGATCAAACAAATCATCTATACGAGGTAAAGGATATTTGTTCTTAATTTTAGCTTTATTCAGTTGCCTATAGTCAACACACAAACTCATAGTGCTATATTTCTTTTTCACAAATAAAACTGGCGCACCCCATGGAGATACACTTGGCTGTATGAACCCTCTATCAAGTAAATCATGTAACTGAATCTTGAGTTCTTTTAATTCAACAGGTTTCATTCCATACGGTGCCAGAGAAATAGGGGTTGTTCCCGGTGCTAATTCAATACTAAATTCAACTTCTCTCTCTGGAGTTAATCCAGGAAATTATCTAGGAAACACTTCTGGAAAATCTCGTACTATAGGAACATCAACTAATTGTAAAGCCCCCTTCACAGTGTCAAGAACATATGCAATAAAACCCTCACAAGTCTTACTCAATAATTTCCTTGCCTAAATAGCAGAAATAATGCAACTAGGAACAATTTTCCTTTCCCCCACAAATTTAAATTCAGACTCACCAGGTAATTTAAAAATAACTTCCTTATGGAAAAAATCCATGGATGCATGATATTTGGATAACCAATCCATTCCCAAAATTATGTCAAAATCAAAGATACCCAATGGAAGTAAGTCTATAACTGTATCTCTAACCCCCACAGTCAATACACAATCACGAAAAATATATTCAACTACAATCATATCCCCCATAGGCATGGAAATACCAAACCCCACATGTAAACGAGTACATGGTCTATTCAGGTATACAGCAAAAATATAGGACACAAAAGAATGTGTGGAACCAGGACCAATCAAAACATAACAGAAAGTGTACCTGTCACTACATCTGGAGTAATCTAAGATGCTTTCATTGTAAAAACTCATTTACCTGGCCTGGAACTACTAGCTTTTCCTATTCCCATACTTTTCACTACACTACCTGGAGATAACATTCTTCTTGCTACTTCACTATGTGCTACTGGAGTCTCTTCTAACTGCGAACAATTATTCTTAACATGCCCCACTTGATGACAATGGTAGCATTACACTCCTTTAAGCTTAGGACACTCGGATTTATAATGACACTCCTCTTTACAAAAGAAACATGTAACAACTCTTGTCGGTGCCTCACCCTTTCCAGACCTCTTAACCAGACTAGAAGATTCTCCACCCTTAGTATCTCTGCCAAATCTCCCCAGACCTCTACCACTATCTCCACCACCTCTCTGAAATTTATGAGGTTCTATCTTAACACTTCCACCCTCACCTCCCTTAGACTGAAATGCGTCAAATCTACTATTCTTAAAACTCTCTCTACTCGCCACCCCTTGGTTTATTTGCCTTTCTACTATTGTGGCTTTATTTACCAGAGAAGCATAATCTTCTAACTCATAAGTGGCCACTCTATTTTGAATAGGCCAAATCAGTCCATCTTGAAACTTACTACATTTATCTTCTTCATTCTCCACATATTTAGTGGCAAATATAGACAAAGCGGTAAATTTAGCCTCATACTCCCTCACCGACATTTTTCCTTGCGTAAATTTATTAATTCCCTCAACTTCTCCCTCCTATAAACTTTAGGGAAATATTTAACATACAAATATTTAATAAATTCATCCCAAGTAATAACATCAGTACCTTCCATCCTAGGCACCAAATGGTTGTTGGCTTACCACCAATATTTGGCCTCTCCTTTCAGCTTAAACATAACTAGATTCAATTTATGGTTATCTGGAACCTTCATAACTTCAAAGATAGTTTCTAGATCCCTGACCCACATCTCAGCTTCTGTAGGCTCAACTGACCCTGAATAGTCTGGAGGATTTAACTTCAAAAACCTCTCATGCATGGAATCTTTCATTTCCTTCCTTGCCTCTTTCTCAATCCTGGCCACATTCTTTGATCTAGATATCTAGCCTGTTGTTCTACCATTTGTGCCATATTTCTTTCTTGTTGCTCTTCCATCCTCATCATTGCATGTGCCATTATTTGTATCTCTGTAGGATGCTCTTGCTCTCTAGCCCTTCCAGCAACACTTTGCTCTACTTTAGTATTCTCTGTACGAGAAGCTACTCCCTCTTCTCTATGTTGTCCATTCCTAGGTTCCATCTGGAATTATGTGTAATACAACAAAGTTCTAATAACCAACATAAACAGTTTATAATACTAAACTATTGGTTAGTACATAAACAATTCATAAATATCAAATCAACTCAATAACTGCCATCTAACCGTCACACACGTCTAGAATTAATAACCACGCTCTGATAACACTAATTGTCACACCCGAAACCCAATATCCATACTAATCATTTGTTATTGGAATAATTCTTCCCATTGGCAATAACAAATCCTCACCCAAATAATTCTGCCCATTGGCAATAACAAATCCCGGATCATAAGATCCAAATAATTATGCCCATTGGCAATAACAAATCCTAGATCACAAGATCCAAATAATTCTGCCCATTGGCAATAACAAATCCTGGATATTTGAATATCCAAACAAATCCTGAATACCGAAGTATTCAAACAAATCCGCTCTTAGAGCTATATTCAAATCCAACATATCATTTGCATATCTATATATGAACAATCATAAGTACACTCACCTTGACAGTTTAACTGGCTTTTCCCTTATCTTTATCCGGTACTTGATCAATCAAATCTTCTTCCCTTCCTATCATTCTTACAATATTAGTGTCATTATAACAATATTAACAATTCAAAGAATAACTTGAACATAACTCAATTCATAAGCATCATACGATTCTATTCAAATCATTTCTCACAGATGAAGTTTCATCCAAATTCATGTTAATATAATTATCATATCCAAATCATAGACCAAACATATATTCATTTATTCTTGTTAATTCAATTCTTATCATATTATTATTCGAATACAAAATACGGTGCATCATTTCAAGTCTCCTAGAGCAAGATATGCCCATTTCTTTACCACATAACAAATCTGCCCTATAGGCTCTTTTATCGTTCATTCAACTTCCAGGAATTTCCATAATTTTTCTACATCATAAATTTATATGATATTTAAACCAACAATAGTAAATATATTGAACAATACAGTATTAAAATTTCATAATTTTCAGATTTCATTTGCTATGTCAAGTAAGACATCAAACATATGGTATGCATACTTTCACCCTTGGGGCAGGTTTCATACCCGAACTTCAAACTCTCACCGAAGACTCATGTATTGGTATTTTCACATGATTTTCGGATATGTCATACATATATGAGTCCAAGTTAATCTAAAATTGGAATCAATCAATTCCAATAAGTATACAAAAATATGTGGAAAGTTTAATAAATAAAGTTTCTAAACAAAGCAATTTTAGGGTTTTGTACATTCAACTTAACTTAAACTTGCATATATCCATACATATGCACCCAAGCATGAAAGGTAAATAAACAATCAAGGATTTATATCATATAAATCATAAATTCAAGAAAAATAACAAGATTCATGGTTAGAATTACCTTAGGGGAGTTTACGTAATTTTCTATGAATATTTTGAATGTTTCTCCTCACTTTCTTCTTCCTAACCCTCACAATTATTTTTCCTGAACTTAAAACTCTCCCAAACTGAGTTTGCTGAAGAAAGGAGGATATCTCAAGGGTTTAAGTCTGCCAAAACAACCTCCACCTCCAACTAATCAATTTATAACATGTGGCATCATATAAAACAAAATATCATTTAAGGCTAAATGACTACTTTAGCCGCTGTTCGTAAAAAGACAATATCTTCCCACTAGGATGTCCATTCGATGGACCGTTTGTTGTTTTACAAACGTAAATAAAATATCTACAATTATCTAGTTTATACCTGAAGTCAATTGTTATGTCATAAAGGTCAAAACTAGTCTTAAACATGAACATTCCTACCGAAAACTTCAAAATTTCACATTTGTAACTAATTCGATATTTCATGTTTTATGAAGGTAGGATTAGACTAAACATAATTAATTAAAATTATATATACTAATAACATATTGTCCATATCACACAAGCTAATCATGATTTAAATATAATTTATCATAATTATATTCGGGTTGTCACTGTAGGCCATTGCCAAACCATATAAATCCTTTATTGTGAGATTATTTTACTTGTTGCTTGACCTTATCTTATTAAATTCATTCATTGCGATTATTTACACTCCCAAATAGATAATATTTAACTCACCCTCGTATGCCCCAACAGTAAGGGCAAGCTTGGGACTGTGTGGTTAGGTGCACGGTGCTGGATTCGATTCCCCGTTGGTAAACCAGTATTTAAGTGGGGTGCGTGTGAGAGGTGGGTCTTGCGCATTACGCCCCTGTTTAGCTTACACAAGAGAATCCAAAAGGCTCGTTGGTGTGGAGGTTTAGTGTTATAAAAAATAGATAATATTGATTTCATCGCAAATTATATATGAAGAACCGATTATAAGCTTTCAAAATTCTGATATTTTTACCCTAAATATTCTCATCATAATTACTTATTGTTATAAATGACCTATATGTGTATAGGTTTAATATGTATGTCAATCCATGAAGTAATATTTAAATGCACAATAAAATATGATTCATGGAAAATAAGGTCGAATTTATCACCTATTTTCTCTTTTCTCTCATATCCGAACATTCGAGTCGAAAGCGTCATCTCACTTAACTACAATATAATATTTAGATCAATTTACCTCTTTTTTATATTTTGGGGGATTTAGCTTGTGTGTGTGCGTGCGTGTGTGTGTGTATATATATATATATAAAAGAAAGAAATAATTTTTCAAATGCGTACTTGTACTAACATACCTAGAAAATAAAATATTTCTTTAAAATAGTAAAAAAACTTAATTCTACAACCAAAATTGAGATGAAATTGAGATCGGTTTTTGTACACTACATATATTACAAATTTCTACTAAATTGAAGTGCAAAAACTAAGAGTTAGAAACAACAATTTTTTATAATAAATTTAAATAATTTATATAGTTGATAAAAAGGGTCATTGGCACTTTGGTACCGTGAAGTTTAGTTACCTTTGCACTTCCAACTCCAATCTATCAAGACTAGCACATAAAACTACAAAATTCGGTGGAAAAGAGCATTTTGATGCATTTACCCTCATTTTTACTCGCTTTGTTAGTCAATCTAACGATATGGTTTGGATTGTAACAATGTGAAAAGTTTGGGGTTTTATGTGCCAGTTTTGATACATTGGGATTTTATATGCAAAAGTGGCTAAACTTCAAGGTAGTAAAATTCCAATAACCCTTTTTGAAAAAAAAAAATCATTTTTTGTTGATTTCTTTAAAGGTTACTTCAAATGTTTAAATACATAGAAAAAAAAATTCAAGTCAATTTTTTTTACTATTTATAAAAAATGGTCCGTTTTTTGACCCATTTTTAGTAGTACATTGGAGAATGAATACTACACGTGCACGCACACACATACACACGCACAAATATATATATCAAGATAAAATTTCAAGAAAGAATCTTGTGACAACCCGCCTACTAAAATAATAGGTGGCCAGCCCAATACTCTAATAATCACAGGAATCATAGGTGGTCCATTCTCAGCATCACTGTCGATTAAAATAATAGTATGAGATAACCACCAATCATTTTAGAAAACGGACTGTCAAATTAAAATTTAGAAAGTAAAAGAAAAACACTTGGACAATCCCATTTGTAAAAATGGTGGGTATCAAAAATCAATGGATAAGAATGACAATATAATAAATATCACCGAATAAGTTGTCGGTGAACAGACCAATACGAATAATACATCGAGTATTCCGATTCACTATTTACAATATAATGAATGAGTGCAATACCTTGGGCAAACACGCCCGAATAAATATACTGAACAAAACTAGAGTAAAATCAAAGAAGCGTCTAATACAAGTAACCTACAACATCCGCAATATGCTGTAGCTCCATGACAACTGGAATGGAAATGTAATCACGGGTGTCCATGCGGTAGAGCACCTGTAACGGCGAAGAATATGCAGAAACAAAGAAATATAGATACGGGTCAGGGCCCGGTTTGATATGATTACCATGTGACTAAAATGCATAATAGTTAAGTGCGTAATTCTCTCGCAGATAATAGTAATATTTCTCACCTCTCAATCTAGAAGCAACCTAGCGCAATAACATGATGATGCTCTAGTTAACCCAAGTACTAAGGGCTAACTTCTCCCCAGTCTCAACACTATGCCCTATTCGTGCGTGGGGTGTCTCGCAAAGCGAAATCCAAACAAGGAACCCCCCCGATACACTACCACTTAGGCAAGGTTGATCGTCGAGATCCATTAGATCCTTAGCACGAAATAATCAATAAATGTATGTGTGTGCATAAGTGTGGGAGGTCACATCTACAGCTACTCAAGGATTATAAAAATAAACCCATCCATCATCTAATGGCACAATTCCTAATTCCTCTTTAGGAACATATATAAATGGTACAACATTTTATCAAATGTTTACCAAATTACTTTCATCATATACTATTTCATTTCGAAATTCTATTCCTTTTCAAGAAATATAATCATAGTTTATATGCTCTTTGTGGCATTTTATCTCCATTATACATTTTGTAAAAATCTCTTCCTTATCAGGAATATAATCATCATTATATGCTCTTTATGGCATTTCATTGTGCTCTTTATGGCACTTTCTCATGCTCTTTATGGCATTTCATTGTGCTCTTTATGGCACCCATCATACATCAAGTCCAACTTGATTTAGAATAGTTATAATCACATATATATATAACGATTCTAAGACCGCCCGTCCGGGTTTCCCCACTGTGCGCGCCCCTAAATGGCTATCATCTTCTAGGGCCTATCATCAAGACAACCTGGGATCCTATCGAAATGTCGGGAAGCGACCATGTGCCTGCGGGATAGTCAAGACCACACCCGGAATCTCCTACCCATCGCAGAAAAATATACAATCACAAGCGCTCACATGGCCTAGGGACTATATCCACCCTGCATTCATTAGCCAGGGGGCTTCACCATAATGCGCGCAACTTCCCTTATGATAGCGATTTAGAGAGGTGTGTATCCATAAATTAATATTTATGAAAAACATTACTTTTCCATTTTAAAAACATCATATTTTACATTTCCAAAAATCTTCCATTTGTACTTATTCATTTAGTACCAACTTTTATAACATGCATTCTTTATTCATTAAGTCATGTTTATTAATGACCTAAGATCCAAAGTTCCACTAACCTCAAAATAGACTCCCAGAGTTCATATAATTTCATAAACCCTCAAAGTGAGTCTCCATAATGGAGTGTCTCCCAAAAGCTCAACATTAATATTTTTAACTCCCAATTTATCTTTAGGTTAACCTCCTATAGCAATCGAACATTAACCTACACAAGCTAGCCCTCGGGTAACCCAAATATCCCATCTTAGCCTAAGACATTAGTCTACCCAAAACAACCCTCTAAGACTCCCCATTACTTCCCAAAGGAAGGTTACTAAACCTCGAACCTAAAAGAAAAGGGATAAAACAAAACTAGAAAAATCTCTCCCTTTTCAGAAGGGGTCGATCGATCGACCCCTGGTCGTCGATCGATCGAAGGCTTCGATCGATCGATCCCCCGGGCTCGATCGATCGATCCTGGCGAACATCTTTTTCTCCTAAAAGCTGTTTCAGCCATTAACGAGCCATCCAAGCTTCTACCCGCGATTTCACCCAACCACAACAACAAAAACTACTATAAAATCATTTCTACACATCAAATAACCAATTATTTCTCTTCAAATCAAATTAAACTATAAGATTTAGGATTAAACACCCAAAATCAACCAAAACCCATTTATGGTTTAAACCTCCCAAAACTTAACTACACATGCAGATTTATCACATTAAATCAATATCTAGCAAGTAAGAAACTTGCCTCGAGATTCGTAGTCTCGGATCACCTCCGGTAGCAACGAAATCCGGCCCAAAATCTTCATTTTCTCTCTTTCTCCCATTTTCTCCCAACTCTCCTCTCTCTCTCTCTCTCCTTTGGCTTCTCTCACACAAATGAAGAAAAAGAAAGGGGGTGGGGGACTTATACGGGTCTCAAAACATAAATCCCCACTTTTAATTGTTAATACACCACTAAAATGACTCGTAACCACTTATTTGAGTCATAACCCCTTAAATGCCCGAATCTCAAAAATTACAACTGGGCACTTATTTCGACTATCTCGACTATTCTAAAAATAACCGTACCCCCTATTTTGGCATTCGGGAAAGTGTGAAGTATTTTTACATTCCAATTTCATTTTATTTCATTAATTATACCCAAATTTAAATATAGGTCATAACCGTCGTTTCACATATAACGACGCAATAATACACAATATGACGGTATTTACCTTCTCATAATGGGAAATAGACAAAACATAGTAAATATTATCCCTAAGTCTCACGGGAAATAATATTTACTCCAACATCTCCTATTTTATAAAATTAGCCCATCAGGCAAAATAGTATAAAATATTCGCTCAAAAACCTGGGTTGTTACATACTCCCCCCCTTAAAGGGGAATTATTCCCTCAAAATTCAGGCGTAAACCATAACCATATAAATGGTATACTATACTAAAAACCGTTCTACCATACTAGAAAACCCCTCTGTAGTGCAATGTTCCCGTAGGACTCAGACTAAGGTCATTACTATTCGATCTCAGTCCACAACATCATGCTATAACATAGCGCCAAATCATTCCTCAGGAACTATCGATCCCACACTTCTACTAAGGGAGTAGATACTTACACAATCTCGGCACACATTGCCTTACTTCAAAACACATTACACCCTTACTAGGGAATAACTACACTAACTTACAATCGTTAATCCCAATACTACAAACCCTATTCGCATTGGCGTAGTCCTCAAACAAATTCGGCTCAATGAGCCCAATCTTGAAAAAGATATTCTCGGACTACTCCAAGCCCAAAAATATACTATTCGCTATTTCCATTCCAACGAACAAACAAGGCACACTGCCAACTATACTAGGCTACACGCGACATCATGCTTTTCGAAAACGATCCGAATTATTGTACGGAAATTCGATCCATAAGAACTACTACTCCAATCCTTCCTTTAAATCAAACCCACCCATCCATTTACGGGTGGTAGGATATAACCTATATCCACACGGTTCCCATTTTTTGGAACTCTACCAGTACCTTGACACGAATGTCTCATCTCGGTTCATCACTGTTGCTAGGAACCGCGTACATTTCTATAACTCCACCACAAAGGGCTGGGCGTACTCCTCTACAATTAGTCCGCCCATTTCCATTGAGTAAGCAGCGATTGGTCCAATGATCCACAGTTTTCTCAACTAGAATCATGACCATTTCATTATCGGCAATTCGATAAAAATGTCCACGGATATACCCGTCCTCGTTCCACACTACTCTCTACACACAAGTAGGTCAAAGGGTCAATCATGGACATGAATGCTCTTACTATAGAGCCCCCTCGGTTAAACTTGTTCCATTTTGCGTTCCATGGCACGACTAAACTCACAGACGGTTTTGTACTCGACGCCTATAATACTCCCATTCGCATTGCCTTAGCGAAATGGAATATCCTATCGCTAGTCCTCCAAGATTACAAACTTGTTGCTCGTGCAAAGACCCAAATTCCTGCCCAGGAAGTAATGCCTCTAATTCTTTATGGCAAGTACTACCGCTACGAATTCGAAATCAAGCGTGGGATAATACTTCTCACGAAGTTTTTTTAAAAGTGTGAGACACATGAACAATGAGTCCATGCTCCCATATTAATACTTCCCATTCCTGGCAAAGACTCGTTCGTTAAACCCACTCTTGATCATAACAGCACGAGTGCAGGGGAAAAAGTCAGCTCATACTTCAATTCCTCAAAAGGTAGGTTACCGACGTCGCAATCTATGTAAGAAAGGCCTCATCTCCTTTGGCCCAACATCCCGAACCCCTCGAGATCCTTTACTTCTCGTTCTAGGGATCGAATCCTACTTAGAGTTAACCCACAAACCTATTGTGGTCAACTCCCAACCACCTTCCTAAAATAACGTCGCATGCCCTAAGGGCTAGCGTCCTAAGAATCCTAAGGTCGATCTATATTTTATCAAGTCTAGTCGTATAAGTATAATACTAAATATATCCCTAGTGTCCAAGACCCTTCCCGACTTCCGACATTAGCTCGGTTTCATGCGTGGGACGTCTCGCCGAAGCGAAATCCAAACAAGGAACCCTCCCGTTACACTACTACCTCGCATTGTCGGTCGTCGAGAAGTAACGGTCGAAGACACATGATCGGGAACGACGAGATCCTAACTCGTAACTCTACTAATACATATTTACTTCTACGTCCTATCGTAACAATCGGCTGAGGCATTTACTTTTTGTAAGATACCACAAATACTTTATCTCAAAATACACATATACCTCTATATAAATGGCCTTCTCATTAAGGCACAACCATAAGTCTCTATCGGACTTTCATAATCTTAGTCTTCCCCACATCGATCAGAGGAAAACGATCATAGCGCTCATATATCGCACATCAACTTAGCCCTTAATCACTCATATACGTGATTCTTGGCTAAACCTTCCAACCCAGCATCACAACCAACAGAAAAAGAAAAGAAAGAACAAAAAAGAAAATGCACATCTCTCCACTCCCAACGTCGTTAAGGTTCATGCGTGGAGCATCTCTCAAAGAGAAATCCAAACAAGGAACCCCTCCACACAATCCCCTTAACTAGCCGATCGTGGAGACAAGGCACATCATACACAAGCAAAGAAAATAAATAATAAAACAAAACCAACAAAGCAAAACAAAATAAAGAATGAAAACTATCTATATACCGTAAACCACCTCTATAAAATGTTGACCTGTATCCAGGGGAGATATCATAGAACAACTAGTCCTTCTTCTAGAACTAGAAATAGGATAGCCTAGCAATTTATTCGCTTGCTACCCCACCCACCAATCTAAGAATATCTATACTCGTATAATACATATAATACGAGTGGTACATACCACACATATCATCACTCTCCCCATAACGAGTGAAAGAAAATATAGAACTTCCCTATCATGGAAGCCATATATATACAATACCACAAGCTCAATATACACACCCGAATCTAGGGTAAATACAATACTATTTCATCTTATCTTAAGGAATGCACTTCTCCCACCTAAGTTTGAAAGTCCCACCAACATACTAGCCAACCTCCTTGGCCTCTACCAATGGTTCCAAGACACGACATTCTAGTCTTATTTGAACCAAACTACTTCCATCAATGTCCCAACTAGAAGTCCCATCCTTATCGGTTATCTTCAATCGACAAGATCAGAATGCGTAGTTCCCTTAACCTCTTCAGCAAGGAAGACATTCTACCAGCCTCCCCGGCCTTAGTTCCAAGAGTTTTCCCTGGGTGGATGTCCACCAATGGGGTCTCATGAACACTACTATACTAGAAGTGTTACCAACACTTACTTACCAGCCTATAATTTCCACTGAAAGGCCCTCTCTATTGGCAAAACATTCTGCCCCACCAACGAGAGGCGACTACCATTCCTGCCACTTCAACCTTACTTCAATGGGTGAAAGGTTCTCCTCAAACCCTCACACCTGGGCACTTCTATACCCATCTCTAGGCCAAAACTCTCGGGCCTTACGTTCTCACCGAACGAGGTTAAACTTCCTGTATCCAACCGAACTTCAATATGTGGTCCTTGTCAAGGACCTCTCCACTTCGAATTGACATTGTTTGGAATCTCAAGCATAGTACCACTCTCTACCGCGGCGGTACTTGGGAAAACTATTTCCACTGTACTTAGTAGTCACGACAGCAATATAAAATAATGCTACAAAAGAAGAGACCTCTAAAGCGGACCTCATCCCCGACTACAGCCTACAGTTCTTAGTAATCCCGCCTCGTGACGCCTTCACAACGGCCTTCCTCAATGCCCTTCATCTAACGACTTACAAGTCTCACACGAACGCACAGAAGATCTTCGGGGTTCTCACAACATAGCAGGAGAACGAAATCTCACGAGAGAAATCAACTATCTTAATCTTAGGGCTCTACATCAATTAATGAGAAATGCAAAAGACGTAGAAAGTTCGCACAGATTCCTAAGGACTCTTGAACCTAATGCTCTGATACCACCTGTGACAACCTGCCTACTAAAATAATAGGTGGCCAGCCCAATAATCTAATAATCACAGGAATCATAGGTGGTCCATTCTCAGCATCACTGTCGATTAAAATAATAGTATGAGATAACCACCAATCATTTTAGAAAACGGACTGTCAAATTAAAATTTAGAAAGTAAAAGAAAAACACTTGGACAATCCCATTTGTAAAAATGGTGGGTATCAAAAATCAATGGATAAGAATGACAATATAATAAATATCACCGAATAAGCTGTCGGTGAACAGACCAATACGAATAATACATCGAGTATTCCAATTCACTATTTACAATATAATGAATGAGTGCAATACCTTGGGCAAACACGCCCGAATAAATATACTGAACAAAACTAGAGTACAATCGAAGAAGCAGCTAATACAAGTATCCTACAACATCCGCAATATGAAGTAGCTCCATGACAATTGGAATGGAAATGTAATCACGGGTGTCCATGCGGCAGAGCACCTGTAACGGCGAAGAATATGCAGAAACAAAGAAATATTGATACGGGTCAGGGCCCGGTTTGATATGATTACCATGTGACTAAAATGCATAACAGTTAAGTGCGTAATTCTCTCGCAGATAACAGTAATATTTCTCACCTCTCAATCTAGAAGCAACCTAGCGTAATAACATGATGATGCTCTAGTTAACCCAAGTACTAAGGGATAACTGCTCCCCAGTCTCAACACTATGCCCTATTTGTGCGTGGGGTGTCTCGCAAAGCGAAATCCAAACAAGGAACCCCCTGATACACTACTACTTAGGCAAGGTTGATCGTTGAGATCCATTAGATCCTTAGCACGAAATAATCAATAAATGTATGTGTGTGCATAAGTGTGGGAGGTCACATCTACAGCAACTCAAGGATTATAAAAATAAACCCACCCATCATCTAATGGAACAATTCCTAATTCCTCTTTAGGAACATATATAAATGGTACAACCTTTTATCAAATGTTTACCAAATTAATTTCGTCATATTTCATTTCGAAATTCTATTCCTTATCAGGAAATATAATCATAGTTTCTATGCTCTTTGTGGCATTTTATATCCATTATACATTTTGTAAAAATCTCTTCCTTATCAGGAATATAATCATCATTATATGCTCTTTATGGCATTTCATTGTGCTCTTTATGGAACTTTCTCATGCTCTTTATGGCATTTCATTGTGCTCTTTATGGCACCCATCATACATCAAGTCCAACTTGATTTAAAATAGTTATAATCACATATATATATAACGATTCTAAGACCGCCCGTCCGGGTTTCCCCACTGTGAGCGCCACTAAATGGCTATCATCTTCCAGGGCCTATCATCAAGACAACCTGGGATCCTATCGAAACGTCGGGAAGCGACCATGTGCCTGCGGGATAGTCAAGAGCACACCCGGAATCTCCTACCCATCGCAGAAAAATATACAATCACAAGCGCTCACATGGCCTAGGGACTATATCCACCCTGCATTCATTAGCCAGGGGGCTTCAACACAACGCGCACAACTTCCCTGATGATAGCGATTTAGAGAGGTGTGTATCCATAAATAATATTTATGAAAAACATTACTTTTCCATTTTGAAAACATCATATTTTACATTTCCAAAAATCATCCATTTGTACTTATTCATTTAGTACCAACTTTTATAACATGCATTCTTTATTCATTAAGTCATGTTTATTAATGACCTAAGATCCAAAGTTCCACTAACCTCAAAATAGACTCCTAGAGTTCATATAATTTCATAAACCCTCAAAGTGAGTCTCCATAATGGTGTGTCTCCCAAAAGCTCAACATTAATATTTTTAACTCCCAATTTATCTTTAGGTTAACCTCCTATACCAATCGGATATTAACCTACACAAGCTAGCCCTCGGGTAACCAAAATATCCCATCTTAGCCTAGGACATTAGTCTACCCAAAACAACCCTCTAAGACTCCCCATTACTTCCCAAAGGAAGGTTCCTAAACCTCGAACCTAAAAGAAAAGGGATAAAACAAAACTAGAAAAATCTCACCCTTTTCCGAAGGGGTCGATCGATCGACCCCTGGCCGTCGATCGATCGAAGGCTTCGATCGATCGAAGGCTTCGATCGATCGATCCCCCAGGCTCGATCGATCGATCCTAGCGGACATCTTCTTCTCCGAGAAGATGTTTCGGCCATTAACGAGCCATCCAATCTTCTATCCGCGATTTCACCCAACCACAACAACAAAAACTACTATAAAATCATTTCTACACATCAAATTACCAATTATTTCTCTTCAAATCAAATTAAACTAGAAGATTTAGGATTAAACACCCAAAATCAACCAAAACCCATTTATGGTTTAAACCTCCCAAAACTTAACTACACATGCAGATTTATCACATTAAACCAATATCTAGAAAGTAAGAAACTTGCCTCGAGGTTCGTAGTCTCGGATCACCTCCGGTAGCGACGAAATCCGGCCCAAAATCTTCATTTTCTCTCTTTCTCCCATTTTCTCCCAACTCTCTTCTCTCTCTCTCTCTCTCCTTTGGCTTCTCTCACACAAATGAAGAAAAAGAAAGGGGGTGGGGGACTTATACGGGTCTCAAAACATAAATCCCCACTTTTAATTGTTAATACACCACTAAAATGACTCATAACCACTTATTTGAGTCATAACCCCTTAAAATGCCCGAATCTCAAAAATTACAACTAGGCACTTATTTCGACTATCTCGACTATTCTAAAAATAACCGCACCCCCTATTTTGGCATTCGGGAAAGTGTGAACTATTTTTACGTTCCAATTTCATTTTATTTCATTAATTATACCCAAATTTAAATATAGGTCATAACCGTCGTTTCACATATAACGACGCAATAATACACAATATGACACTATTTACCTTCTCATAATGGTAAATAGACAAAACATAGTAAATATTATCCCTAAGTCTCACGGGAAATAATATTTACTCCAACATCCCCTATTTTATAAAATTAGCCCATCAGGCAAAATAGTATAAAATAGTCGCTCAAAAACCTGGGTTGTTACAACTCTCTCCTCCGATTTATACATACATGCTTATGTACATTTATATATATATATATATAACTGTATATAATAGTTGTATGTGAACTTGCCATACACGTGTGTAACATATAATTGATGAATATTTTTTAATATCTATTAATAATATAAAACTGGGAGTCAATTCGTTACGTGTGAAGCTTTACGCACATTCTTATGACAATACTAACCATACTAAAGCCTTCAACGTATATAATAAATTCTTTATACTTATATATAAATCGGGGAGACAATTTTCTACTTGTGAACCTTTGTCACATTATTATCATAATAGTAAGCTCTTAAAGCCTTTAACTTCAATAATACATTCAAATGATTACAAGAATTATTGAAATTTGCCAATTTTAGGGATTACTTCCCCTTTTTGTAATTCTGACATATTTTGTAACTGCACACAGCTCCCCACGATTCCCATGAGCCCATTAACTCCGTTATCTAAAATCATGTTTTCAGATTATTGAAACCACTAAGGCCCTGTTTCTTTCTAGAAAAAGAGGTTGTTTTCCAAAAAAAAAAATTCCAAAATTTTCACAAGAATGGAAAGTTAATAAATGTATTAAAGTTTTATGTTTTTCCAAAATAGAAAAATTGATTTTTTTTCTCCAAATTCCCAAAATTTCTTTAAAATTGGAGAACAACTATAGCAAGTTTTCCACCAATTGTCAGTATCCCAAAAATTACATTCTAACCCTGAACCTTTTAGTAATTAAATTTTAATATCTTATTATTCTAAAAATGTCATTTAGGCCTTGAATGTTTTAAAATGATAGTTTGGCCCCTAATCTTTTTATAAATATTATTTTGGCTCTTTTGACTATCTATAAATTACCTTTGAATCTTAAACTTTCTGTAATTATATTATAACCCTAAACTTCATGTAAATTAAATTAAATTAAATTATTGTATTAGATTTATTGGGTTATTTTGTTGTTATTTTTTTTTTTGTTAATGGGTTTGGTTTGCTCAGTTATTAGTGTGTTGGTCCCATTGTATATCTCGTGGGTTGTTTACCTTTTGGTATTCCACTACATCTCAAGTAGCACAAATGGGTAAAGAAGTTATGTTCACTCCTACGAAATGGTTAAGTTTTCCATTCCCGCTGCCATAATGTTACATCTTTTCTAAATGATGTCCCATGAAAAAACCCATGACTGAAATCAAAAGCAATCCCTTGAAAATCTTAAAAAAATTACAAGACCAAATTTCTAAAGTTTTGCCCAGAGGTACATCCCAAACCCTACCGATTAGGGGAATCAATGAGACCAGTTGACATGTCAAGTTAATGATCGCCAGTCGAGATAAAATTAGGGGAAGAGGAAGAAGCGGCATTTTTGTTGATGACTTTATCTTGTGGTTCTATTTATGCTTAGATAACAATGTATTTTATCTTCTTTCTTTTCACCTGATTACTCTTTACTTTTTCTAATAGAATAAAGCCACTCGTGGAAAGTTCTAAAAGGAGGATTAATTTTTTATTTTGTAGATTCGTCGCCAAGTATCAACCTAGTGATTTATACGAACGGTTTTGAGACTCGCGGGTCTCTATTTTGTGGATCATGTTGCTCGACAAAAACTTTAGATGAAAAGGGGTTCAAGTTGATTAGGTTGTTCTTAATCCAACAGTGAGTATGGATGAGTAGTTCTTGAACGAGTACGTCACAAACTAAATTTTTTCGAGCAGGTTTTTCGTCATTTATAAATTTTAGAGCTTTCTTTTGTATTTTCTATGACATATACCATTATGAAATTAGGTACCTATCTTGATCTACAATCAATCACACACATACACACACGAATGTGTATATATAATGAACATAGAAATACTCAAAAGTAGACCTTTATTTACAAACATATGTAGTATATCAGCTGATTTGACTTAATCCAAAGTAGAGGTTAATTATGCTGATTGGTCTTTAAAGTGTAGTAGAGACATAGAGGAAATTCCGGTAACTCTTCTGGTTAAATTTGGGTGTGAGTGGCGATCACACAAAGGAGAGTGGATCGGCTTCTGGGAAGTTCTTAGAAGACCAAGACTTTGATAATTTAATGAAGCCATGACCCATTGCAGGAAATAAAGAAAATCTTCACAAGATTGTCCCAATTAACCTCTAGATATGTAGGTCTGTTTTTTTGAGTTGCCAAGAACTATTGGGGATTTTTTTAAAAAATATTTTTTTTTTTACCCTTTTCTTTACACGTTTTCTATTTCCATATAGCCAAGCAAGTTTTCTTTATTAGTTGTAACATATGTTTTCCCTTTCATTCATACCTTTTATATATTGTATGTTGTTATATATGTCATGCATGAATGAGGAGTTTAATTTTTATTGAAGTGCTTAACTCATATATGTGTGAAATGTTAACGTCTTTTTTCCAAATTTTCCATCCATATCTCTTCATTATAACATGGTATGTGGCTATCTTATTTCCCTTTTCACTCTCATAAGAAATATTCTATAGACTAGAACAGATTTTAGAAATACACACTATCAATTTTATCTAATTGCGTTAATAAATTGTTATATAACCACATAAAGTATTCTCTTATACATTTAAATTAAGCGATCAATTCGTGTCCTTGGATTGAATTTCAGTACGACGATGTATTTTTACACAAATATGAATACGACAGTATTTCATTTTTTAATCTGATACGGACACAACCCTACAAAACACAACACGTACAACTAACACAATTTCTTAAAGGTCATGCTCAACAGAAATAAAACAGGAACAATAACATGAATAAAAATACAACAAGAAATGATCAAACGACTCATAATTTGGACACGAACACGACACGATTTCATGTAAAAAAATTGATATGAACATGACATATCATTTTTTCGTTGGAAGACTGTGATTGAATTTGGACAAGAGTGGGTTATTAACATTGTTCCTCTTTTTATTATTATAATTTTTTTGTGGACAACTCAAGTATCTTTTCTTTTTGCTCATCTACCTATTTAATTTCTTTCCTAATTTTGTTTACCATTTTTACGTGTTTGCATTTACTAAGTTGTTTTTCATTACGCCCACGTATAACCCACGCATCGCACGAGTTTCCAACCAGTTTGGCATATATAATTCATATATAAATAAAATAGAACTGCAAATATCCATATATAAATCAACATGTACCAAAACAAAAAAAATACAAATACAACCCAATATCCAAATTAAAAGATAGAAATAATGTCAGGAAGAAGGGTCTTGATCAGGTCGGAGGATGAAGGAAGGCCACACGACATATGAATTGAGACACCCCTCAATATGTTGAATGATGCGTTGTACGCGCAACCACAAAAGTGATATCTCGTTTTCGTCCACCATATACATGGCGCGCACTCATGCCTCAATGTCTTGGAGGGGATGTCCATGAACTAGCATACCTGGGCCGAAGCCTGATTCCCTCAACTCCCTCGCTATCGGATCCCCACATTTGACGTCCTCGTCCTCTTCCTCGTCCTCATCTAACTCTTCCTCCTTCTCCTTCTCCTTCACATTGCCCTTACCCAACTGACGTTTCGTGACGGCGTGCATATCTAGGACCGTTGCCTCCAACCTTAACAGCTTATTATCATAGGTGTCCACCTAATGTGGCAACCCAGTGTTGCTCATATCCATTCCTATTATCCTTGACTTTCCCACTCGCGATCTCACCCCCTAGTCCTCCCCTTGTGATTCATCCCAAGCACTTGACTGAGTGCGTCCGTAGCCAAAGATGCTTTGTCGATATCAGACTATAACTCATGCACTTCCTTAAGCTTTGTCTGAAAAGACAAAGTACACGATTAGTTAATTAAGTAAATAAAAATTATAACGTAACTAAAAAAATTAAACATTTATAACTTACAATAGTGGTTACGACGTTCAGGACCACCTCCTTGTCCTTGACCTTTTTCGTCCGAATTGCCACATTCACATCGAGACTGTGTGGCCTACCCCTAAGGCCACTTACCGTGTCCTAAAATAAAATAATACAGGATTACTAAGTAACGAAAAGTAATGCTAAATTAGAATAACCTAAAACTAAAATTAAAGAAAAATAAAAACTTACCATCCTGTGCTCCACCTCGGCATAAGACGTCTGCCTGAAGTAGTGCATATCCAGCTTTCACGCCCGGTTGTCCCTACCCGATTGGCGAGATGCCAATTGCCTCTCATCTATCTCATTGTCGACAAACTTGTACACAATGCCAATGAGATCGGCTCCTTCAGAGGGATGATGTCACGTACTCTCAGAATGGACTCCCGGTTCTTCTCAAAGTATCATGCCCGCATATTCTTTTTCCACATCTTATATTAATCCCTTAAATGTTCCAACGTGGAGTCACAGAGAAGTGGGGGCTAGCTGAATTATTCCTGTTAAACAATGACATACAAAAAAGAATGTAAGTGTTAGTTGCTTATAAATATAAATATAAATATGAGTATAAATATAAATACACTACCTATATTTCCACTAAGATGTACCCTGTAGTTTCCCTTAGATGTTCATCTTATGGTCATTAGGTACGACCCTCCAATCAATGTACCTTGGGCCAACGATTGCCTTCAGTAACTTTATCACTCTAGCCAATAATGTCTCCTCATTCTCGATGACGGACCCCAATTTGTCCCATTTTGGGGGCCTACTGGCCGAGGAGCTCTCGTCGCCTACGCTATTGCACTCGGATGAAGTTATTTTCTGCAAAAATTGTTATTATTAATACAAAGATGTATGTGGACTTGGAATTAATGCACAAATCTGATAATAACAATACATAACAATACCAATATCAATTAATATCAATTTCAATTTCTATCAATACTAATACAAATGTATACCAATTTATACGAATACCAAATTCAATTTATACACACGCGGACTGCCTCCCCCCCACACACACACGTACACACACTCTCGGGTCATGGACTTTGAATTAATGCTTAAATTGATTAAAATTCTAATTTACATATTCACTTATTTATTAAAAGCATTAGAATGATCAAGTACAATTGAATAAAAAGAATTAAATTGTCGTTCAATAATAATAAAGCAATAGAATAATACAACCACTAGTCATTACAAATAATTTGAATTCTCGTGACCTCATGCTCTTCCACTTCATGAACTTCATACACGTTATTAACTAAATCCTCTAGAATATTATGATATACATTGTCATCCTCCCCTTGTACATCTATCCTACTTGTTGAAGGTTGATGTGAAGGTTGCTCGGGGATAAAAGGAACTTTCGGTTCCCCGTGAAAAATCCAAATGCGGTAACTATGTTGCATACCCCATCTTAACAAATGTAGTTCAACTGTTTTCCAATCAAACACCTTATCATTCTTACACCTAGAACACGGACACTTAAACTCTTAATCATCATGACATCTCTTTGCGTATTTCACAAATTCATTAGCACCTCTGCTAAACACATTCCCTAATATATTTGTCTTACCCATCCAGTATTTGTATTTAGGAAATCCAATCACGACTACTACAAACAATCAACTATTATGTGTAAGAAGCGTATATTCGTAGATTAGCATAAAAAGTGTGGATATTTAGTTCCTATTAGTATAAACAATCACCTATTGAATGCGTAAGCATAAGAATAAGAAGGCTAGTTTCCATGTGTAAATTTATTCGTGCATTCAAATTCAATTTTAATTTGAAATTGTAATTAAAATTCAATTTATAATATTAATTCCTATTCCCTCCATCACCTCTAAAGGGTGAGTGGTCATATCCCATTCAAGACTGCATATTTATGTAATATACTTAAGAGCTCATGTACATTGTTCAAATTTGAGGAAAATTCCGCAACATATCCCCATAGTTCTCCAAGTACATGACATAGAATCTCAAGTGTGAGTGTTATTTTAATTTATCAATTGAAATAACACTTAACATCGCATCATCTAGTATGTACCCATAGAACATTAAGATATGACACCAGAAATTCCCCGAAAAGTAACAAGTTTAAGCCACTAAGAATATTATTATACAAAAACTATGAAGTCCCAAAATGTCCAAATATGACATTTCGAGATATCTCATTATAGGGGTAATGATTCCCGAACGGGTCTAAGGGTTATCGAATGTGTACGCATAAGAACTAGAAGACTAGTATCTATGCGCACCATATGTAATTTAAAGTATGTTTCATTTAATTATGTCTTATCACAATTCGAGAGATTTCATTTAATTATATAATTTAAATTATGCTTCATTTAATTTAAAGTACGCATAATAACTAAAACTTATACCAATTTATACCAATATCAATATCAATTCAATTTCAATTTCAATTTATACCAATATCAGTACCAATTCAAATTCAAATTCAATTTCAATTTATACCAGTTTATAGCAATATCAATACCAATTATTGGTACTTAGGGCCTCCAAAAGTTAGGGTGTCACATAAATTATTAGTACTTAGAGCCTCCAAAGCAAAAGTTTTATGTTTAGTCATTAATATATTTATCGACTATGAATAATAAATCCAATTTTAGTACTTTTACACACAACCAGTAACAAATGAAACCTTTGTTATTAGAGAAGCGGGTCCTATAGAATTAAAACATATACAAACTACAAGCATATATACTCGCCTACTTAATGATGAAAATATTTTTAGAAAATTCAGTATTGAAATGCCACACACACTAATTCACACACACTACCCCCCCCCCCCCGCCCCCCCCAACAACCTAGACACACACACCCCTCCCCCTCCCCACCCCCACACCCTATACCCGTGCCCCTACCCCTACCTCCACTTCCACCCCGTACCCCCACCCACTGCCACCACCCCACACACCTACACACACACACACATACAGACCCACCTACACACACATGCGCACGTATACACACACATATACAAAGGAAAGAGAGAGAGAAAAAAAATTTGAAACGGAGAGAGAGAGATATAGAGAAGATGATGGGAATTGAAAACATTGGGAAAAAAGAGGAGGTGGGGTTTAGTTAACCGAGTTATCACGGACCTATCAAGGTCTTTGACCACAACAAGTCCGTGACAGCTGTACTTGTCACTGACTTGTCACGATTATTGGAAGTGACAAGGGGTTGTCAGGGACTTGTCACGGTTATTGAGCGGGATAATGTTGGTCGACTCAAAGGTGACAATTTTTCCTTTTGGTGTAGTGTAGGTTGTTTTTCTAATTCAGTTATTTTATTTTTGGATTATTATATGGGCATAAGCCTGAATTTTATTTTTTTTCAGTTAGTTTGAGACAGTTATGCTTATTTTAGGTTTTATTCATATAATTTAAATGCTTGATTTCATTGCGTTGGATGTTAATTTTTTTTTTAATTTAATTATGGTTTACAAATAAATATTTTATATGGTTTGATGCGGAGAATGATATAAATTTTATAGAAAGATCCGTCTTCGATGTATTGTGTTTCACCAACCTTTATGTGAGAAAATGGGGGTTATTACAATTGGTATCAGAGTATTCAGGTTTTAGTGTCCTGAGGATTTGTTTTGCACTCATTACGTTATGAGTTGCATTCTTTAATGTCTAGAACCCTATGTTTAGGAGTCATTGTATTCTTTGCGATTAGTAATAAAATGAACCTAATTTTCTTTCAGATGGAAAAAGGTACAAAGAGGTAGACCAAGATGGGTCGCCGCACAGGATGCAGATAAGGGGCCTCAACAGGATCCGCAGTAGTACCCATAACCAACACTAGCCAACTTAGGGTTGGACTGACATAGATTGTCACTATCGTGGCTCAGGTCGTGTCCACAATGATGGCTGCTATGCTATAACACCTTTAACCACTGTAGCCATAGCAGCAACAACCACCACTACCACCCCAGTAGCAAGTGGGACTACCATTACAAGCACTCGGGACATAATGGGACATATCCAAGGAGGCCTTCACTAAAAGAAAACCCACAAGATTTTACAGGAAGTTTCAATATTTTGGTGGATATCTAGTGTAAAAAGAACATTCAGTGTCACCTGAGGATGGTAGAATGTACATCGGTGCAAGAGAAGATGTTGGCCTTATTTAGGATTATTAGGGAACCATTACATTTGTAGGAGTCTGTCACTTTGGCGGAAGAGAGATACAGTCTAACTATTGATGAGTTCTTAGAGATATTTCCCGCAGGTCATACAATCAGAGATGCAAAAGTAATTCATAGACATGAAGCAGAAGGGTCGAACTGTGGCAAAATATGAGGAAGAGTTTACTTCTCTTTCCTATTTTTCTAATGAGGAGGTAAATATAGAGCAGGGGAAGATGGAGAAATTCATGTCGGGGCTAGCCTAACACATCAGATAGTGATTATTGGGGAATTTTTCTTTCACTACCTATAATCGGATGGTGAATTCTGCCTTACTATATTTCCAGGACCATAAGAAATTCCAGAAAAATAAAGAGGAGAAGAGACAACACTCTGAGACGTCGAACCAGCCGGGAAAGGCGAATGGGAGTAACAGCCAGGAGATCCATCAATTTAGGGGTCCGCAGTCCACTTATCAGAATAATATATTTAGACATTTTAATGGTCGAACCGAAACATATAGGGAAAATAGGTTTAGGGCCAGCAGAGCCAAAAGTAGAGAGGTCAGCAAAGCTAATAGCAAAGAGGCCAGCAGGGTCAGAGCTAATAGGGGCAACAACTAGATAGGTGTTAATAGGGAAATTGTTTTATTTATTATGATAATGGAAATTTGGCAAGAAAGTTCCTTTAAGGAAATAGGGCAGTGCGGGAGCTAGGGGAATAACAACGGAAGTAGTTGCATTAGGGTTAACATCAACCATTGATGGCCCAGCCAGTGGTGGTAGTGCTAGCCTTACCAGCGCTACTAGATCCACCTTAGGGACAACATCCACAGCTGCAGTATGGATATGTGTATCACGTCTCACTATGAGGGGGATCAACGCTAACATAGATAGTTGATGGTATGTTCCCTAAATTTTAATCTTGTAAGGCATTCGTAATTTAGTACTAGTATGTAGTACTCTATTATTAATACTACCTTGTTAGTGCATCGAGGATAGTAGACTTAGTTTTTGACATAGCACTTTATGTTGTTTCAATCATAAGTGGAAGGGAAGACATATATATTAGTTCATGTGCGCGTCCAAAGAAATACATAGCAATCGGTCACGAAGCGACTCGACTCCCAGTTTGAGGATAAAATCCAAATTCGAGAACAGGCACACTTAGTCTTGAAAGCGTGTCGCGGGGAGGTAAGAACCCCCAATGGTAACCAAAGGTCACTAAGAGTGGCACGAACACCTCATGCACATCCAATGTAACACATAACAATCGGCCTCGCAGCTGCAAGACTCGCGATTTGGGGATATGATACAAATTCAAAAATAGGAACACTTCGACTTGAAAATATTCCGCAGGGGCCGGGCACCTCCAATGGAACATTTTGCGACACGACCACCTAGTGCGCATCCAACGTAACACGTAGCAACCAATCGTGAAGCCTCAGACCCCTAGTTTGAGGATAGGACACAAATTCAAAAATAGGAACACTTAGGCTTGAAAATGTTTGGGGGGGGTGACCCCAACAGTAATACGAGTTACACAAACACCTAGTGTGCATCCAACGTAACACACACTACACAAAAAATTAGCCTTTGAGACGGTGGCCTAACAGTCCCAAAACATTATTTATCCGTCTCAAATACTTTTTGTGACGCTATTTGGGACGCCTAGGGGGGTCTTTTTGATAGGGGTTATAAATACTTTTTGTGACCCCATAGACGTCTCAAAAGAGTTTTTTGAGACAGGAACAAATCTGTCTCAAAAGGTCCTCATTTTATATGACCCTTTTGAGACGGAACAAAAGCTATCACAAAAGATTATTTTTGAGACGGGAATTAATCTGTCTCAAAAGGTTACTATTTTAGAAGAGCTTTTTGAGACGGAAACATAGCCGTCTTTAATATATTTTTGGGACAGTTTTAACCATTCCAAAAGAGGTGAAGGGATCTTAAAATTTTTGCACCAATATTTTGTGGAGAATAAATTTTACCGCTAAAGTTTAATATAAAATTGAATTACATTTGAAACAACACAAACAACGAATAATCAGAAAATGTAATACATAAGATGATTTTCAACCAACACAACGAATTATTGTCATTCAACCATAAATAGAGTTCTTACAGCCATCTCCAAATATTCATCAAAATAAGAATTATAACACTAAGTTCAAATATTTGACTTGACAATGAAAATACATTAATGTATTAATACTCCAAACATGAAATGTCTTTATCAAAGTAATTCCGCAACACTGAAGCGTACGACCTCCAAAACCATTGATTAACATTTGCATGTTCTACAAAAATTATCACCTGCACAAAAAAAAACTAGCGTCAATTATGTCAGAATTAATACCCCTCTTCAACAATACAATGTGAAAAATGAATCAATATAGTATAATCCCATCATAAACAACATAAATATCTAAATACTATTATTTTTTAAAATTTGGCAGGATCTCCTTTGTTTATTCATGAAAACGACAGACAATCAACCTGTTTTAAACATTAAAATTCATTCTAAGAATGATATAAACCAACCAACAGATATTTTTAATCACCACCATAACAAATTTTCACCCCCACCATTAAAAATTTAACTTTAAACGAGAGAATTTTTCATTATATATAAATAACTATATGTATGAATTATATTGTATTACCTAGTCGGACTGAATCGTCGAGGTAGTGGAAGTATGATGAAGGGTAATACTTTGGAACAAACTTTGCATTTCACTTCGCATATCATTCTTCATCTGTAATAAAGCTTGTTGGTTGTGAATCTCTAACTCTTTGAGCTCCTATCGATGTCGAGTGTCTCGGTCTTCAGCTTCTTTCTTTAACTGGTTAATTTCTTCCAATAGTAATAGAGATGAACATACTTTTGTTGACATTGACCTAATAGCTTCTCCCTTCAGTAAAGCATACCCATGCCCTCCATATCCTACTACATCAGTAAAAATCTTGTTTCGCACTTGTAGGTGTTTGAAATAAAGAAACTTAAGCTCTTGAGTTGTGGTGTGTATTCTGTGACTGGGATGTTAATTCAATATTTGGGGAAAGTTGTGGTTGCATCTCTCTATTTCCATGGTCCCTTATGTTGTATTGCACGGAAGTAATTTGAGATGTCCTCTCTAAATCATTTCTCACTAGAGTTGAGTAGTTGCTTCTCGAGTAGTCTTTCCTCAACTATGAGGTCGGACATAGCCAACCGACGACGATGATGCCTCAATGTCATGGATCTGTATATTTTCATTTATCATAGCAAGAAGTCACATTTCAGTTATATATCACATTTCAACATCAGTTATAAACTAATAAAACATGAAACAAAATATAAAAGGATTTATCATTACATTAAAATGATCATGTTCATTTCAAAATCATTTCCAAAAATAAGAGAAGCAATTTAAACCCACTACTGATGAACACTTCTTAATTTGAGTCCTGGAGATCTTAATTTCATCCATCTATGTGTAAAACGAACAGTTATATCGAAGATAAGAAAATAATAACTAAATTGTTCACACTTAAGTAAAAAAAAAAAGAAGCGGTTGCATACTAATGTTTTAGAAACAAGGATATTTTAGTAAGTTGAGCAAGTTTTAGGGATTTACAAATATGCCTATTTATTTAATGTTTCAGTAATTCAAGAATCAGGATCACTAAATTTTGAATCTGAAAAAGTGAGGCAAACGGACACAGAGAAAAGAAAAGAACTAGGAAAATCTGAAGTGCTCGTTTGGTTTGAGTTTTATGCTTTCCAGAAATCTAACATGTAAAGTTCACACAATTCATGTTAAGAGTATAACAAATAATATGTTTCGTAAAACTTTAACTTTACGAGTGGAATTTAAATCAACGAAATCAATAAACTTAAACCAAACATATACCAAAGAAACTAATATGAGTTATGTTTATTCTTAAATATAGGTGCATTGTGTTTGTTAAATACAAAAAATATTGTGCACAATCTCTTTAGCAGTTCACTTCAACAGATTAATCTATAAACATAACTTTATGCTAATGACTTCTTGTCTTTTATCAATATTTATTCCTATTGGGTTGTTGGTAATGGGGCGGATATTAATTTTTGGAGCCACAATTGGTTGGGGAAACCTATAGCAGATATATTGAAATGTGACTAAAGTTACTTCATTTCTAAACTTCACTCTGTCATCAAAAACCAATCCTGGAACATCCCCTAATAAACTTATGGGTTGGCAAGGCAAATCCCATTCTACTGAAATGAGTTGATTATATTAATCATTCAACCAAGTCTTCTCAGAGGCACATACCCTTCATCTTTCCTGCCTTGGCCAAAGACTGGTGGTGGTACCATGACACATACTCACAACCGTTGCTGGTATGATGGTATATATTAATAGAGCTCCCATCTCTCAGTTATATGACTCAAACTGTCACGGGCTGTAATTACTGTGTTTGTGTAGTGGAGTTGATAACAAACTGTCATGGGTTTTGATTCAAGTTTGGCATCTTTTTTATACTAAAATTAAACCTTGGGTTGTTTAGCTGCCACCTCTTTCTGTCTACCACGGAGTACATCAACGGTGTCCTAGGACCACAAACTTAAGTCATTAAATTGTTCCATGTTGTTATTTTTGGAGATAGGTAGGAGGTTCAGTAATAACTGTGTTTGATTTTAGGGTGGACTCAGTTTGTATAGGGGAGGTCATTAGTAATTAAGAGTCCGAGACAGTGTGGACTACTGAATGAGCACTGGACTCCATCAAATCCTCCAATTGATCAGTCATATAATTAAGAAAATTTGACTTCAACTGTTTGGGGTAGGCAATGGTCTATAAAAGATGAAAAAAAATGTAACGAATTAAATTTTCTGTCTAATTTCTATTTGCTGTGCGAAAAGAATAAAAACTAACAAAAAAAATGTGCTTATTATTTCTATGTATATATATATATATATATACCATGGGGTGCCTATATTCCATATCAATCATGGGGTACCTATATTATATCAGGAACCAAAAAGTAGATTGAAATTCCTTCCAAACTTCAACATATCATTGATGATTATAACCATGTGGTTCAAGAACCCACTAGCTTACCTCTCAAGAGGGATAAGGATCATCATATTCCCCTTAAACCGATTAGTAAAGCTATCGACTTAGGACCATACAGATACCCCCATATTCAAAAGACTGAAATAGAAAAAATACTTGCTGAAATATTGAACTCAGGCATTATAAGGCCATCTTGTAGCCCTTCGCTTCCCCAACCCTTTTAGTAAAACCAAAAGATGATACTTGAAGGATGTGCATCAATTACAGAGACATTAATAACCTCACTATCAAAAATAGATTTCCTACATATAACAGTTGTTGTAACTGTTATATATGTTATAACAACTGTTATATATATGTTATAACAGCATACATAGCTGTGATATATGTTGTTATAACATATATAACAACTATATATGCTGTTATAACTTATATAACAGTTGTTATATATATATATATATATATATATATATATATATGTTATATATTTTATAACATATATAAATCTAATAGCATAATATAATTTTGATGTCTCTAAATAAGATTTTGCCACGTGTCTGTAGTTAATGTATCTCTTTAAAGATGTGAAGCTCCGTTCATACGTGCTAAAGACTTATTATCAATGATACAACACAAACTTTTCATCTTCTACTCCATCCCTTTGATTTCCACAGATGAAATCTAAATGCCTCTGCATTCTGACCTGACATAGACCCGACACCATATAGTGACTTCTCTATTGGCATCTCCATATCTCCGCCGACCCAATGTTTTCTCTTACGTACAAGTCATCAGAGCTCACTTAGCTGTTATTAGAAATATTCCGAATTGAATTTTAATAATCTATGATTCAATTTCATTATAAGGGTGCGTTTGTATTTCTTCGTTTACTTGAAAATTGTAAGTTGTGTGTTAATACTATATATCCTAAGCATCTTATATTTCTTCTTGATATTCAACTGATTAGAAATAGTCCTAAGTGAATTTTAAGACAGAGGAGAGAGGTTGGTCTTGATAGGGGGTGTATGAAAGTTGTTGGGAAGCATCTGGGATACTTAAAATATGAAATCTGCATTTAGGTTCGATGGGGTTACGGGTCTCAAAAAGGGGTTGAGTCATTTTAATTGTTTGGTTATGATATTGTTATGTCTGATGATGATGAAATTTTTTTATGACTGTTTCTCATCAAAGTGATTTAAAAATTTGGATTCAATGAAGTGTGGATAGATTATTTATGGAGATTAATTTCAAATAGTTTTTCCTTTAATATGATCAATGGGGAGACTAGTGGATTTTTTAAATTAGCTAGGGGACTTAGGCACGGTGACCCTATACCCCCTGTCCTATTCATCGCTGGTGCAAGAGCATTAAGTGGAAACTAAAACAAGATGTCAAAAGCTCCATATTTTAAAACCTTTTAAACTCCTCTAAGTTTTCCTTTGGTTTCTCACTAGCATTTGCAGATGACTTTATTGTATTCTCATCGGGAACCATTGGGGCCATTTAACATGATCGAATAGCGTTGGAAAGGTATGAAAATGAGCATGATGTAGCCACCAATGTAAGGAATATATGCCTCTACATCACGTGGAGGTTCAAACTGTATGATCAACTGGACATCATTGATGTCAAGTCCCCGTACCGTTACATTTGTAGCCACCAACATAAGGATTTTTGCCCGATCTAAATCCCTTAAGTGTGATCTCATGCCGAGACTGCTATATGTCACCATGCAGAGGACGGGCTCCAGGTAATATGCCAGAAAGTTTAGAAGCAGAACCCTTTGTTTCAGTGAAAATAATGGTGCGACCTCCACTGCTATAATGGTGAATAATATCGGGAATAAGCTGGGACCTGGAACTGAACTAGAACAGGGAAGAACGATATGCCTCACATTGGTCCTAGCCTTCATTTTCTCATTACCAACAAGATCTGCAGTTTTCTTCTCTTGTTTTTAACACTTAGTAGCAATATGCTTCACCCAAGTTGGCAAGGTGGCACTAAAGAGAAGCGTTTGAACTTTGCTTGCATCATTTACCTTGCCTAGAATAATTTCGACATCATCAACAAAACCCATCTTCAACATTTCATCAGATTCATCAAGGACACGAAACTTCAATGAGATAAAATCTAAATTTCCCCTCTCTATGTGATCCTTAATACGGTCAGGTGTTCCCAAAACTATATCAACTCCCTTTTTCAGTTGATTATTTTGAGGCTGGTAGGGAGCTCCCCCATATAAACAGCATAAAGTTAGCCACGCTGCCCCACCATAGGCTTCAGAGTCAGCATGCACCTGAGTATCTAATTCCCTAGTAGGTAAAAGCACAAGGACACTTGTTGCCTTTCCATATCCAGTCTTCCGTGATGCTTTAGCAGGTTCATTTATTAATGACTCCAATATGGGCAACACAAAGGCTAATGTTTTCCCCTAACCCATTCGTGCCCAGACAACCAAATCACAGCCATCAAGTATGGTATTAAAAGTCATGGCTTGAATAGGAAACAAAGACTCAATCCCTTTGGCCTTCAAAGGCTTTCTCAACGACTCCGAAATCCGAAAATTCAAAACTAAGTTGGGATCTTCCTCTTCAATACTAATAATCTCCTCTTCTTCTTTATTATCATCACCCTATAATTCCATCACCTTCTTCTTTTTATTGACTGGTTCGATTAACTCGGAGCTCGTCTCACTTCTCTCCTCATCATCATCTATTGCCTTTCATTTCTTCTCATTTTTCTTGCTCATATTTTTTAGCTTCTCCTCATTGAGGATGACTTCTTCGTAATCGGATTTAGAAACCTTGGACTTTGTCTTTTTAAGTTTCTTTTTGATTTCGAAATATATGGGTTGTTCTGATATAGCCAGAAAAGGCATGATTAAGATAGATAAAGAGTGGAGGAAGAGGGGTTCTCCTCATGATTAAGATAGATAGATAAAGGTAAGTCAATTGTTGTATTTTAATAAAGACTAGAATATACATAAAATCAGTTCTATGGTGCCTCAAATTTATCCCATATTTTTTTTCAAGTTGGCTTATTGGGGCTATATGTTCAAGTAAAATGGTATGGCCTGCAGAAGCTTATGGGTATGTCTCTATTAGTTCAACTTGGAATCAAATTCGACAACCTCATGTTCTTACTTGGACTACTTCTTTTATTTCTCATAAGTTCATTCCTATTAAAATATCTTTTTTCTCTATGAGATTAACGTGAGATTGTCTACCAGTGGATGCTTCCATTTAAATAATTGGGATTAGAGGGATTTTAAAGTGTGAATGTTGTAACAACAATAATAGTTTAAGGAGGAGGGGAGAGTAAATAAAAGGATTTATGTGAGGATGGTAGGTTCATGAGAAGCTCTGTAATGACACGTGTAATGTATCATCCGATTGACTAAGAGATGCTTAATTATATGCATCATAGATTGTTAACATTTGGATATACTAGTGTTTTGGTCTTAGTCGACCGCCACTTTATGTTTCCTCCACTATAACTAAACATCTCATTGTTTCTTCTGGTTTTCTTTCCTTTTGTCTTCTTTTATTTTTTTCACATCCCTTTTTTCTTATCTTAATGAAGTTATCTTATGGTAGTAAATCTAAGGCGGCCTGGTTGATGTGTCTATATATAGATATAGAGTGAGAGAGGAATCTTAGGTTTCAGTGTTAATGTTTGATTGATACATAGTACATGGGAAGTTGTACCAACACAAGTGTGCCTTTACACAGCCTTAGATTCTTGTTTATGACACAGAAAAATAAAAAATTAGTGGTAAAAACAAATCTAATCGCTTCGTCTTTCATTTTAAGCCCTCGGAGTATTATAATTGACTCAGTGTCCTTCCAAATGGAGTCGTTAGTACACCAACATTACCATTCTTTTTGGAGCATTTTAGACAATTTAACTCAGTATTTTTTATCAGTCTCTGTTAACTCCATAACTATCCTCTATGTCCTCCTTCATTGTACACTCTATGATTCTATTCCCTTACTATCTCTCTCCACCCGTCCTCACATACTTTGGGTGGGATTCATAAAGTGAAACTGCTTGGCCACTCGGGTTCCACATTTAATAGAAAGATAATTCCGTGTGAGACAAAAATTCTGCAATGCTAAATGCTAATTACTCAGTAATCGAACGTGATTTTTTCCTCTTTTGGCATCTTCCCATCTTTGACACGGATGCATCTATAAAGAAGATACCTCCCTCATGGACAATAGTCATATTACCCTACGAAAATTCAATTGCAACGCAGAACTCAGTGGCTAAGAAAGAGCTACTGAAGAAGAGTGAACTATGTAGATTTGGGGAATTTTTGCATTGAAACAAGTACACATATACCATTTAAAGATTAATAGTTACACCAAGTCTTGGGATTTGATTACTTCCGTCGTTTGGTATTGGATTGTCATAAGTATAGGACATTCGTTGATAGAAGTGAGGTATTTTGGGTGTGAGTGCCGACGAGGACAACATGAGTCGCATTTAATATTGATTTAGTAAAGTTTCTCGCAAATGTGGGATCTAATGAGAAATGATTTTCTAAAAATATTTTCAAGTTTCCTAAGACGAAGAAATAGAATTTGGGCATTTGCATACCATGAGAACAGATACCAAAGGCTTTTTCTAAGAAGGAATACCCATAAAGGGAACTATAATTATATTTTATCCTTGTTGTTCAGGTGAAAGATCAGAAACATCAAGCTTTCCACTCTTAAAGGAATGTGATTTAACACTATAGGAGCATATTTTTGTGTGCCATTTGTGTAGTGCATGAAAAATATATTGTGAAAAACAAAAGAAAAAGTATTTAAAGAGATAGGGAGGAAAAAGCTTTGAAGAAGAGTAGGAGTTTATGGTATTTATTTGTAGTCCCAACATGCCAAAAGTCCTAGCGACATGATTCATCACCTTCTCAACATAGTCTACACTAAGTTATTTGCCTTCATAACAAAATCCCAATATTGAGGGACATAGTCATTCCATACTAGCACAGATGTTTACATGACTAGATATTGTAGTCCGCTAAGATTCCATCATTGGTTAGGTCCATAGTTTCACATTGATATTTTAAGTAACATTTAATAATAGGTGTTCTAATTTTCACAACATGTATATTAGTAAAGACCACACCATTAGCATCTAAATTGTTGATAATTTCAGTTAATTTCAGATAAAAGTCACTAAAAATGTCATTATGAGCCATCATAATAGTGTTGAACTGTTGAATATCATAAAGATAGAACTATGTCCTTTGCAGTTTGTGATCTAAACATCCTTGTTGGTGGTGGACTAGAAGGGGCATATAAAGTCCAGCATTGGGAGTGGTGCACTTTAACTGACTGGAAAGTGTAACACTTAGGGATGGCAATGAGGCGAATTTGGCCAAATGTGACCCCGTTACCCCACCCCAAACCCGTTTAAAAATCCCGTGAGGAACCCGAACCCACCCTAAAACATTTTTATGATATTTTATAACTTATTGTATTCAAGTATTTTAACGGATTTTAAGTTTTTTTAATGTTAAACTAATAAAAAAATTGAAGTCCTCTAACTACGAGTATGTGCCAAACTAACTAAGGTGTATAGATTTAACTAGAATACTTGTAATAATACCCTTAAACATGACTTTTTCCATACAAAACCCACCATGCCTCGAACTCAACTTTTTTTTATTTCAAACCCGACTCGACTACCCATTTATTTACCCAAAATTCCTCCCATTAGGGGCTGGTGCGGGGAGGGTGCCCACCAAAACCTGCCCAGTTGATTTAGATTATTAATTATAAACAAACATATCAATAATCTAAATAAAATTCATACAAACTAGTAAACAAATATTATCTTATATTAATATAAAAATATACTACAACAACCAATTGGCAATCCGAGTTTTCAATTGACTCACCCTCAATCTCCTATCACGACTACAAATCAATCCAAGTTTTCAATCGGCTCACCATCAACTTCATATCATCACTATAAATCATATGTACAAAAAGTTTTTGTCAAAGAATAATGATATAGATCAATAATTATGAACTGAAATTACCTCGTATCCATATCAATTCAATGTTGTAACTTAAATGTCCAGGCTTCGATAATATGTTTCAAAATGAATGAAAAACGGTAATGCAAGTAGTAGCTCCCTGTCAAATACCCATAAATGAAAAACATGTGTATCAGGGATGGTACCAAATATGGAAAAAATGTGTTTTTGCACAAACTACCATAATCTACATGCTCGAACTATAACTCAGAGAAGAAAGTTGAATATAATGTTCAATATGAAACTTTCTAATTCTAATTTGTGTATTATACTTCTTTTAGATAATATTTTCCTAGTAAGAAGATGATGAATGATCATTGTTGATACCAAATTTAGTTTGCTGACATGGCTCAATTGGGTGAAGACACGTGGCAATCTACATGGCAACAATAAACACTTACGAACAACACCTCGACTCCGAGGAACCATACTGTAACGAGGAGCTCTGCTTCCCCGATCAACTCAGACGCTCTGACCTACAAGAATTCTCCGAGGAACTTTTGAGGACCGAGGAACTTTTGAGTACCGAGGAACTTAGGCGGTCCGAGCAGCTCAGGCGGTTCGAGCTGCACCTCGAACAAAGCATTAATGGCAGGATAACCAACAGTTTGGTTGTTCATTAAATGCTTATCATTCAGATGTATACACTTAAAGGGCATTGAATGTATTACCCTTTCACATTACAGCATTAGGGCTATAAATACATTGTATTACCCTCATTGTAAGGGGACCGGAATTTCTTGTGAAAACTTGTAATCGAGAATTCTCAAACAGTCAGCAATAACAGCAACAGTGGATGTAGGCTATTCTTATAAGGCTGAACCACTTTAAAAGTTCTTTGTCTCATTTTTTTTATCTGTGATTAAATAATTAGATATAATCTAATTTTTTACATCAACAGATTGGCGTCGTCTGTGGGAAATGACTGGTAATATCGTTTTCATAAAAAACAACTCATCACAAATGGCTGATATTCCAGAACCCAGCCATCAAAATGCTGGAAGCCCTCCAAATCCATCTGCTCTACCTAATATTTGGGATCTGGCTGGAATAATGACAAATCTGGCCCAGGGCCAGACAGTCATGCAAGAAACGATGCGACAACTTCTACAAACCCTCCATGGCGGTCCACCAACCCATTCAGGACTGCGAAGTATTTAAAGAAATACCTGTTTACCTTCTTCATGTACTAGGCGTACTGATTCATATCGTACTGAGGAATCTGAAGATTTTTCTTATCAACTGGACGAACTTCGTCAGTGCGGGACACAGATACTGAACAATGTATCACTCTCTCCCCAGAAAGGAATAGTGCGCTAGAGAGGTTAAGCAGGGTATCACCTTTTGATCGATTAGGACCTAGAAGGAGTAGAAGTCCTCCTAAAGTCGCATCGAGGAGTTTTCGACGACCATCAGATTTAGGGGAAGGATCTGCCCAGTCGCGACCAACTGCTCGTCAAGATAGATCCCAGGAAGCCATATCAATTCGATCAGTTGCTCGAATCGACAGGCCCGAGGAAGGAAATGATGCATGGAAAGGATCTATTCAGAGGCTGGAGGATAGATTAGGGGAAATGGCTAAAGCCAAGAACCCTCTACAACGAACTTTTGTTTGAGGAACACCTTTTGTCCAGGCCATTGTAGATTTTCCAACACCATCAAAGTTTAAAGCACCTATTGTGACCCCCAAATATGATGGAAAGACCGATCCTATCCTTCATATAGAACAATACCAAGCTACAGCCGACATCTATGTTGTTCCAGATGAGATGAGACGTAGAGCACTCTCGGGAACTCTTACCGGATCTGCTCAAATGTTGTATAATAACCTTCCTCGGGGTAAGATCTCAACTTTCTTTCAATTGGCCGAGTTATTCATTGGGAATTTCTGTTTTGGGGCAAAGCCGATTAAACGAGTAGCGCATTTGTTAAGCGTTAGACAAAAAATGGTGAAAGTACCAGAGATTATATAACTCGTTTTAATAACGAGAAGCTCGAAGTCATTGATTATGAGGAAAAGACAGCGATTGCCGCCTTGATGAATGGATTACTGCCCAACAAGTTGTACTACACTTTGGCTAAAGATCCGCCTAGAACCTGTCAGATCTGATGGGAAAGTCCGCCAAGATTATGAATGCCGAGGAGGCTATGGCTGCGAAGAAGAATATAGATGCCAAAGAAACCAAGGTGGAAGGTGATAAAGCTAAGAAGAAAGAGCATAAGAATAATGGTAGTGACAAACACTCAAGAACAAGGTCGTCATAGGGAGTATTGAAGAAATTTGATAATTATACTCCTTTGAAGAAAGACATTAACCACGTTCTAGAAGAAATCAAGAACAACGAGGAATTAAATTGGCCAGAGAAAATGAAGGCAGACCCCGAAAGGAGAAATAAGGCAAAATATTATGAGTTTCACAAAGATCATGGCCATATGACTAAAAATTGCATAGCTCTTCAGAATGAGATTGAAACACTCATCAGACAAGGAAAACTGGAAAAGTATGTTGATCGGAGGAATGATAGAAGACACAACGACCGAGCAAGAGAGAGGTCTAGATCTCCTCGTCGAGCAGAGGAGAACAAGAAGAGAGACCATGAAGTTGATCCAGGAGACGACCCCGATCTTCCCAAGAGACCAAGGCATCCAGAACGTGAGGTATTTTCAATACGCTTTGGGTCATTTGACTGTAATGTTATTACATGTGGAGATGCCAGAGGAGGAGACCTTACTGCTGAGAGAAAACATTACCTCTGTGAGGCTCAATCTTTTTCATACATTCAACGAATAAATCTAGCTGAGGTGGATCGCCCGAGAAATGTGAAAAAAGAAAAATTGGTCATTGGTTTCTCAAAGAACGACCTCGCAGGTGTTCTATATCCTCATGATGACCCATTGATGATCAAAATGAGGATGAAGTAGGTAATGATTTCAAGAGTACTGGTCGACAATGGTAGCTCAGCAGACATCATGTTCTACTCGTGCTTCGATAATTTATATCTAAAGCTATCTCAAGTGGAGCCTTATCATAGACCCCTCCTCGGTTTTGCTGGCGAGAAAGTATTTCCACTTGAGACGATCAAATTGTACATATTCATTGGTACGTGGCCTGCTTATCGAACAGAAAGAATAAGCTTCTTCGTGATGGATAAGAATATTTAATCATCATACAATATCATCATGGGAAGATTAGGATTGAAGAAGTTTGAGGCTGTGCCATCTATGGTACATCAATGCCTAAAATTTCCAATAAATTTTGGAGTAGGAGTTGTGAAAGGTGATCAGAATGTAGCTCGAGAATGCTATTATTCATCCGTCGAGCAAGAGGAACTGAAGGAATCAAGGAAAAAGTCTACTACCTATCAAGTGGATGAAGGTGCAAAAATTGAAACATTGGATCCTAGAGATGAGTCGCAACTCATGAAGGGTCAAGTGGTGGAAGCTACTGAAAACATCATCCTGGACGACGAACACCCTGAACAAACTACTCAAGTAGGTTCGTCGTTGGAAGCCTCACTAAAATAGGAATTGATAACTTTCCTAAGAAGCAGAAAGAAAACTTTTGTGTGGAGTCATGAGGACATGCCTGCGATAGACCCAAATTTCTTGTGTCACGAACTCAATGTGAATAAGGAGATCAAGCCTGTGAAGCAGAGAAGACGAGTATTCAGTTCCGAGAAGAATCAAGCTATACAGGAGGAAGTCGAGAAGCTCCAGAAATCTTGTTTTATTGAAGATGTTAAATATCCAGACTGGTTAGCAAATGTGGTAATGGTGAAGAAGAAGAACAATAAATGGAGGATGTGTGTAGACTTCACCGACCTCAACAAAGCATGCTCAAAGGATCATTTTTCGCTGCCCCGAATTGATCAACTAGTGGATGGTACGTCAGGACATGAGCTGCTGAGCTTTATGGATGCTTATTCTGGTTACGATCAGATTAAAATGAAACCTGAAGACAGGGAGAGTACTTCTTTCATTACCCCTAGGGGAATTTATTGTTATAATGTTATGCCTTTTGGTTTGAAAAATGCAGGTGCAACATATCAGTGGCTGATGAACAAAGTGTTTGCAGAACAAATCAGTTGCAATATGGAAGTCTATGTTGATGATATGCTGACAAAGAGCAAGAAAGCTGCTGATCATCTAGCTGACTTAAGCCAGACCTTTGATCAACTAGATAAATATCAAATGAAGTTGAACCCAACGAAGTGCATATTTGGAGTACGCGAAGGCATGTTTCTCGAGCACATTGTCAATCAGCGAGGCATTGAAGCTAACCCTGAAAAAAATCAAAGCTCTGTTAGGGCTGCGATCCCCAACGACGAAGAAAGAAGTACAAAGTCTTACAGGACGAGTAGCAGCACTCAACAGATTTGTATCGCGAGCAACTGACGATGCCTCCCATTCTTCAAGACGCTCCAAAAAACTTTTGAGTGGAATGATGAATGTGAAAAGGCCTTCCAAGACTTGAAGAAAAATTTGGGAACACCTCCACTATTATCCAGGCCAATGATGGGAGAAAAATTATACTTGTATCTGGCAGTGTCTGAGAATGCAGTTAGTTCGGCATTGATAAGAGTGGAGAATGGAGAACAAAAACCAATCTACTAAATAAGTAAGGCCTTCCGAGGAGCATAAATCAGATATCCAAGGATGGAAAAATTGTCACTAGTATTGATCGAGGCAAGTAGAAGAATAAAGCCATACTTCCAGGCTCATACCATAGTAGTATATACTGATATGCCATTGAGGCAAGCCCTTCATAAACCAGAAAAGTCAAGAAGATTGATGTGCTGGGCAATAGAACTCGGTGAATATGATATAGTTTATGAACCCAGATCATCTCTAAAAGGTCAAGCGGTAGCAGATTTTATAGCAAAGTTCACCTATCCTCATACCCCCGAGGAGAAAAAGTTGCTCGCTGATCAGCCTGTGGATGTTACAGGATCATCAAATGCAAGCCCGGACCAACTTAGATTGGTAAAAGGTCAAGTTGATGTTACAGGATCATCAAATTCAAGCCCAGACCAGCTTAGGTTGGTAAAAGGTCAAGAAAAGATGATCGATGAACAACAAGAAATATCAGGAGATGGTGATAGGAAGCAATAAACTTTCCACCGAGGAACTCTGTCAGATCCGCAATTTGAAGACGAGTTGCCTATATAGAGTCTGTATGTGGATGGTTCATCCTGCACTACAGGATGTGGCGCATGGATAGTTTTGAACATTCCGCACGAGGTCGACATGGAATACGCCCTATGCTTCCAATTCAAAGCTTCAAATAATGAAGCTGAATATGAAGCCATGATTGCAGGTCTTAGTTTGGCAAAAACCATGGGGGTGGAACAAGTTATTGTCTTTAGTGATTCACAACTGGTCATAAATCAAATGATGGGAGTATATGCAGCCAAAGGCGAATTAATGATCAAATATCATGCAAAGGCGAAGGAATTGGTGTCGGAATTTGCTGCTATTCAGCTGGTCAGAATACCAAGAATGGGGAATGCGAGAGCAGACACCCTAGCTTGATTAGCATCAGCTACTCGTACCGAGCTACGAAGAACAATCCCAATTGAAGTTTTAGCTGGTCGGAGTATAGATGAAGATTTGACGACGAACTTTATCATCCTCGATTTAGGATCATCATGGATGGCTCCCATCAGGGCATATATTGAGAAAGAGGAATTACCAATTGATAAACTTGCAGCCAAGAAACTTAAGTTTAAGGTTGCTCGTTATGTACTGACTAATGGTATTTTATATAGACGAGGAATTATAGCAGGTTTGCAAAGATGTGTGCATCCCACCGAGGTGAAAGATTTGATTAAAGAGGTCCATGAAGGGTCCTGTGGAGCCCATGTAGCAGGTAAGACTCTTTTGTAAAGAATGATGACTCAAGGATACTATTGGCCGACGATGAGGGCTGATTGCACAGCCTATGCTAAGAAATGTGACAAGTGTCAGCGCTTCTCCTCCATCCGAAGAACTCCCCAAGCGTTATTGACACCCATTACTTCCCCTTGGGCATTTGCCATATGGGGAATAGATTTGGTTGGGCAACTGCCGATGACCAGGGGAAGATTTAAATATCTCGTGGCCGCTGTGGACTATTTTACTAAATGAGTTGAAGCTAAGCCTCTCATTGATATGACATACGACAAGGTGTACCAATTTATTTGGAAGAGCATCATTTATCGATATGGTCTTCCTCATGCCTTCATCACAGACTATGGAACACAATTTGACAACGAGGAGTTCGCTGCCTATTGTCATCAGTCAAATATTTTGAAGATCCACTCAGCACCAGTCCATCCTCAAAGCAATGGACAAGCTGAAGTGACAAACAAAACGATGCTGAATGGCTTGAAGAAAAGACTGAATGATGCGAAAGCAAATTGGATCAACGACATACAGTCAGTACTATGGGATTACCGAACTACTCCCCGAGTAGCAACAGGGGAATCTCCATAATATACCCATTTATATCCTCGACCTGGCTGATGGTAACCTCCAAACGGACGACCCTACGAGGGGCCGACCCCTCTTACAAGCTCCATACAACCCCTCAGAGGGCCGACCCTTCACCAGGTTCCAGACGACCCGACGAGGGGCCGACCCTTCACTAGGATCCAGATGAACCTACGAGGGACCGACCCTTCACCGGGCTCCAGACGACCCTACGAGGGGCCGACCCTTCACCAGGCTCCAGACGACCCTATGAGGGTACGACAGTACGAGGCAAGAATTGGGCCAGGCTCACTACTGGAAGAAACTTTGCCCTCGGCCTCGGCTCATAGGCCGAGGGTGACATCATGACAGCGCCTGGTTTGGGAGACGCGTGGAACAGTGCGCGTGAGGCTCACATGGCACGTGGAAGACCGTTATAACCAAATCACACCCTCACGTGAGGGAATATTGTGTCATCATTTGGCATCTACAGGTGTCAATAGGGGATTGGCTTGATCATCATTCACATGCACGATGCATACTTGGGGGGTACACTACACCCCCCAAGACCTATATATACCTGTCACCTACAACCCTACAGGGGAGATCGATTAACTGTAGCCCTAGCTAAAACTCTGCTTGTACACACAGTAGAGAGAGAGAGAGAGTTATGTGCATTGTATCCAAGGCCATTAGTGCCCATACTTAGTGGATCACACACTCACAGTGGATGTAGGCCAAATTGGCTGAACCACTATACATCATTATCTTATCACCTCTTATACTCATCCCCTTCTACACACTTATACACTTACACATCTCTATGGTTGCCATGGCTGCTACTGTTTGAGCTTACTATCACTTATCCGGTGGTGCTAAATCTTAGCATTATCAGTTTGACGTCGTCTGTGGGAATCGAGAAGACATCTCTTCCTTTGTACAGCTTAACCTAATTGGTCACTCTGGTGGTGAACCGACACTCCCCCGGAGAGGAGGTGTTTCACCATTGAAAGAGACCCACTAAGGTCCCAAGCTTACCAGTCTTTTCTTCAGTTCAACTTCTCATAGCTCAAGCACATGGCACCTGAGATGCCACCACCACCACTTCCCCCACCAGATGAGGGGGGAAGGCCCAAATCCAGTCAGCCGCCGCCTCAGTCTGAGATGGCTGATGTAGCGGCAGCCTTAAAGTCTCTGGCAGCAAGCCAACGGATGATGCAGGAGCAGTTCACAACTCTAAGCCAGAATATACTAAGGGCACCAGGAGTTTCACCTGATATAATTACTCCGGCAGCAGCTCCAGGACAGCATGAGGCCAGGGGACCACCCCAGGCACCACGCAAAGACCTGCCACCCCCTCAGCGGCGTAGGGATGTTGCTGACCCCCGGCGTCTACGCCTGGGGAGGCAAGGAAACCCATGCCCTGAGGACAGGTATGACGATCCGGAGGGAGAGGAGGCCCCTATAGAGTGCTGGGAACCCTGTGAGGTCTCCAACAATACTGTACGACCTCTCCAGGACAGTAGAGGAAAGTGCGGGAGACCAAACCCTGATGATCGCCCGAGGGGCTCTGCTTTTGATCGCTTGAGCAGGGGGTCGGCCTTGGAGAGGCTAGGCCCAGTAAGTGACCTGAGAGAACAGTTATCCAGTCTAAGAAGTGCTGCGAGATCCAGGAGGGAGGCAGCAGATGGCCGACCCAGATGACGAGATGACGGCCAAAGGGAAGTGAACGGCCGACACAGGCCTGCTGCAGCAGAACCCTCCGTCCACCTCGGAGAGGCGACAGGGGATAACATCGGCCAGGCCGACCCTGTGAGGCCCTGGAATGACTCAATCCAGCGGTTAGAGGATAAGATCGGTGATATACTGAAGAGCCGAGACCCTCTTCAGAGGGGGTACAACATAGGCTCACCCTTCGTGGCAAAGATAGTCAACTTCCCCACGCCGTCAAAATTCAAGCCACCCGTGGTCACCCCAAGATATGACAGGAGCACTAACCCCGTCCACCACGTGGAGATGTATCAGTCAGCAGCAAACATATACTTTATCTCAGATGAGATGAGGTGTCGCGCCTTCTCTGGCACCTTGACAGGGGCTGCGCATGTCTGGTACACGTCTCTTCCAAAAAATTCCATTGAAAACTTCAAGCAGTTGGCAGACTTGTTTATCCATAACTTCTACTTTGGGGTGAGGCCACAGAAGAAGACCACCCACCTTCTCTATGTTAAGCATGGTAAGAATGAGAGTCTGAGAGACTACATAGCCAGATTCAATAAGGAGAAGCTGGAGGTGGAAGACTATGAGGAAAGCATAGCTATGACAGCCCTGATTGGAGGACTCCAAAAGGGGAAGCTGTTATGGAAGCTTGCTGAAGACCCTCCGAGGACGATGGCCGAACTTTTGTCGACAGCAGGAAAGGTGATGAGCACCGAAGAGGCGATGGCTTCAAAACATGAAGACGAAAGAGGAGGTGCTAGTGGGAGTAAATACCCTAAGAAGAACAAGGAGGGGAGGAAGAGGTCCTCGGATGACAAGTTCGCGGGGTACACCCCTCTGACGGTCAGCTGTGAACAGATTCTCAATGAGATTAAGAGTGACCGGTCCCTGAAGTGGCCTGAGAAGATGAGGGTAGCCCCCGGCAAGAGGAATAAGAACCTGTGGTGTGAGTTTCACCAAGACCACGGCCACATAACGGACAAATGCTTTGCTCTGAAAGACGAGATTGAGAAGATGCTGAAAGAAGGGAAGCTCAGAAAGTACGTCGACAAAGGAGCCTTCAAGAGGGGCCAAGGGGACGACCCCAGAACGAAGAAAGGCGATCCATGCAGAGAAGGTCCTCAAAAAAGAGGGGACGACCCTTCTGATGATGAGGACGACCCTGAACTCCCGCCAAGAGACGACCATGGCCCTGTCAAGAGGCTTAATATGATCTCGCTCGGAGTGGGAATGATCTCCGGGGGTCTCACAGGGGGAGGGTCTGAGGTCGCAGACAGGAAGGCCCATGTGGCTGAGGCCAAGGCAGTGGCGAAGATGGTACACGCAACCTCCCTGGAGGTCAAGTCAGAAAAGAGGAAGAAGGTTGATATGGACACACTGATAGTGGGGTTTTCGAGAATGGACTTTAAAGGCCTCTTATCCCCACATGATGACCCTCTCGTCATCACTACGAGGGTGCACGGATGCGAGGTGCCGAGGATCTTGGTAGACGGGGGTAGTTCTGCAGATGTGATGTTTTAGCCATGCTTCAAAGCCTTGGGTCTCAGCCGTGCTAGACTCGTCCCCTACCATCATCCATTGATTGGGTTCAGTGGGGAAAAGGTTCACCCCCTTGGGGTATATGAGACCAATGTGAGGATGGGGGACGAGTGGCCGAGATGGCTCACCAAGAAGGTCAGTTTCTTTGTGATGGATGAGCAGGTATTTTCGGCCTATAACATCATACTGGGGCGTGTGGCCCTCAAGGGGTTCGAAGCTGTGCCGTCTACGGTCCATCAGATGATCAAATTTCCTACACCTTACGGGGTGGGGGAAGTTCAAGGAGACCAGACGACAGCGAGGGAATGTTACTACAACTCCGCTGAAGAAAGGGAGGCACACAACAGGGTTACAAACACTTATAATATTGATACCCTAGACCCCAGAGATGAAACGAAGCTGAAGAAAGGAGAGGCTGCGGAAGAGGTAGAATCCATCATCCTCGATGAGGATGACACGGAAAAAACCGTCCAAGTTGGCAAGTCTCTGAAGCCCAACATCAAGGAAGACCTCATTAAACTATTGAGGAGAAGGCGAAGTGTCTTCGCCTGGAGTCATGTAGATATGTCAGGGATTGACCCTGAAGTCATGTGCCATAAGCTCAATGTGGTAGATGGAGTGAAGCCGGTGAAGCAGAAGAGGAGAATTTACTCCAGAGAAAAATATGAGGTCATCAGGGACGAGGTCAAAAAATTAGAAGACGCTGAATTTATCCGAGTGGTCATCTACCCTGAATGGCTGTCCAATGCAGTCATTGTCCCAAAGGCCAACGGCAAGTGGAGAATGTGCGTGGACTTCACAGACCTCAACAAGCACTATCCCAAAGACATCTTCCCTCTCCCCCGCATCGACCAGATGGTAGACGCTACCGCAGGCCATGAGCTCATGAGTTTCATGGATGCCTACTCAGGGTATAACCAGATTTTCATGAACCCTGAAGACTCGGAGAGGACCGCCTTCATCACTGACAAGGGGACATACTGTTACAGGACCATGACCTTTGGCCTAAAGAATGCGGGGGCAACGTACCAGCGCCTCGTAAACAAAATGTTTGAAGATCAAATTGGGAAGTCTATGGAGGTCTATGTAGAAGACATGCTGACTAAGAGTCCGAAGGTAGAGGATCATGTGGCAGACCAGGAGAGGACCTTTAATACGATGGACAAATACAAGATTAAGCTTAATCCGGCCAAGTGTGTCTTCGGGGTCGGAGCAGGGAAGTTATTGGGGTTCATTGTCAATCAAAGAGGCATCGAGGCCAATCCTAAAAAGATAAAGGCCCTTGTTGAAATGAAGACCCCCAAGTCCATTAAAGACGTTCAGAGGCTCACAGGGAGAGTTGCTGCCTTGAACAGGTTCGTGTCTAGGGCCACAGACAAGTGCTTGCCATTCTTCAAGACCCTTAGGAAGGCCTTAGAATGGAGTGAAGAGTGTGACGAGGCTTTCAGGGACCTAAAGTCGTACTTAGGGTCTCCCTTGCTGCTATCACGACCCGTGCAGGGTGAATGACTTTATGTGTACCTCGTCGTCTTAGAGTCGGCCATCAGTGCAGCCATTGTGAGAGACGAAGACGGGATACAGAAGCCCGTGTATTTTAACAGCAAGGCACTCCAGGGGGCAGAGCAAAGATACCCGAGGATGGAGAAGTTGGCCTACGCCTTGATCCATGCCTCGAGGAAGATGAAGTCGTACTTCCAGTCCCATACAATGGTCAGCCTCACCGACTCTCCTCTTAGGCAGGTCCTACACAAGCCAGAAAAATCATGTAGGTTGATGGCCTGGGCTATAGAGCTGGGGGAGTTTGACATTGTGTATCAGCCTAGGACGGCCATTAAGGGGCAGGCATTTGTAGACTTCATGGATGAGTTCACTTGGGATGATGATGAGGCCGAGGGTGAGACCCTCGGGAAGGCGGATACAGAAGACAGACCCGCTGACACACCCGCAGATAGGGCTGAGACAAGCACTGCTAGAAGGAAAGCGACTGAAAATGAAGAGGGAAGATACATCTTTAGACAGGGGTCCCTCTCTCAGGGAAATTTTTCTGAGGGAAAGACTCTGTGGAGCCTCTTCGTTGACGGGTCCTCCTGTGACAGCGAAAGTGGAGCTGGACTGATACTATCAGCACCCGATGGCACAGACGTCGAGTACGCCCTGAGGTTCAACTTCAAAGCCTCCAACAACGAGGCTGAATATGAGGCCTTAGTAGCAGGCCTCTCCTTGGCCAAGTCTTTTAGTGTAGGGCAGATTTTGGTCCATAGTGATTCAATCCTAGTAGTGAATCAGATACTAGGAGCCTAAGAGGCTAAGGACAAGAGGATGACTAGGTACCTTGAGAAGGTGAGGTCACTACTGAAAGGCTTCAGAGAAGTAAAATTAAAGAGGATACCTAGGCTCGACAACGGCCGTGCTGATGCCCTTGCGAGACTGGCCTCGGCAACTAGGGCGGACATCAGGAGGACGGTTCCAGTGGAAATTTTACTTCAACCAACTATTGAAGACCCCGAGGGAACACTTGGCAATTGCCTAAATGTTTCTCAAGAAGCCTCATGGATGGACCCTCTGATCAGATACATTAAAGAGGGTGAGATGCCAGAAGCAAGGCAAGAAAGGAAGAAGCTGAGATACAGGGCAGCCAAATTCACTGTCATCGGGGACACGCTGTACAAAAAGGGGTTTCTGCTCCCCTTACTTAGGTGTGTGCATCCTTCAGAAGTCCCTCCCATCTTACAAGATGTACACGAAGGGTCATGCTCAAGCCACATCGGGGGTAGATCCTTAGCGAAGAGGGTGATCACCCAAGGCTACTGGTGGCCGACCTTGGGGAAAGACGCTGCAGCATACGTAAAAAAGTGTGATAAATCCCAAAGATTTGCTACCATCCCTCATCAACCCCATCAGCCTCTTACCTCCATTACATCTCCGTGGCCGTTCGCAGTGTGGGGGATTGACCTGGTAGGGCCCTTACCAAGAGCAGTCAATAACTATCGGTTCGTCATTGCAGCGATTGACTACTTCTCAAAGTGGGTGGAGGCCGAACCGATGGTCACAATTACAGAGCAGAAGACCTTCCAGTTCATCTGGAAAAATGTGATATGCAGATATGGTCTGCCCAACACCCTTATTTCAGATAACGGGACTCAGTTCAAGAATGCCTCTTTACAGAGGTACTGTGAGAGGGTAAGTATCAAACAATTTTTCTCCACCCCAGGCCGACCTCAGGCCAATGGGAAAACCGAAGTAACAAACAGGACAATCCTAGATGGAATCAAGAAGAGGCTTGAGGAGGAAAAATGAAGGTGGGTCGAGGAGTTATATGACGTACTGTGGGCATACAGGACGACAGTGAGGACTTCTACCGGGGAGACCCCATTCATGCTAGCTTATGGCTCAGAAGCCGTCTTCCCCACTGAAATTGAGTTTCCTACTCATAGGGTCCAAATGTACGACCCCAGGGAAATGCGAAAGAGAGAAGACTCGACTTGGACCTGATTGAGGAAAGGAGGGAGGACGCGGAGTTAAGGAAGGCCGCATACCAGCAGAGGACCGCAAGGTTTTACAATCAGAGGGTGAAACAGAGGCCAATTGCAGTGGGGGACTTGGTCCCCAAGAAGACTTGGCAAAAGCCCAACAAGATCCATCCTAATTGGAATGGCCCATATAGGGTCATCGATGAAGTTGTCCCTGGGACTTATAGACTAGAAAACCTAGAAGGGGAACCTTTTTCCAATCCTTGGAATGCAGACCATTTGAAGAAATACTATCAGTAGTGTTGTAAGGTCTTGAAATGCCATATTTGTAATGAGAGTTGCTTCAACAGAACACTTTGGAAAATTAATAAGAAATATCAGCTTTAGCACGCATGGAAACATCTACAGAAAACCATTAATTTGGTAAGTTGAACCCTCGGCTATAATGAGGGCCAGTGGAGGGGACGACCCCACCATTGTCCTCAAGAAAGATGAGGGTAGACTTCATTAAAACCATTAATTTGGTAAGTTGAATCCTCGGCTATAATGAGGGCCAGTGGAGGGGACGACCCCACCACTGTCCTCAAGAAAGACGAGGGTACACTTCATTAAAACCATTAATTTGGTAAGTTGAACCCTCGGCTATAATGAGGGCCAGTGGAGGGGACGACCACACCATTGTCCTCAAGAAAGACGAGGGTAGACTTCATTAAAACCATTAATTTGGAAAGTTGAACCCTCGGCTATAATGAGGGCCAGTGGAGGGGACGACCCCACCACTGTCCTCAAGAAAGACGAGGGTACACTTTGTTAAAAACCATTAATTTGGTAAGTTGAACCCTCGACTATAATGAGGGCCAGTGGAGGGGACGACCCCACCACTGTACTCAAGAAAGATGAGGGTACACTGTTAAAAACCATTAATTTGGTAAGTTGAACCCTCGGCTATAATGAGGGCCAGTGGAGGGGACGACCCCACCATTGTCCTCAAGAAAGACGAGGGTAGACTTCATTAAAACCATTAATTTGGAAAGTTGAACCCTCGGCTATAATGAGGTCCAGTGGATGGGACGACCCCACCACTGTCCTCAAGAAAGATGAGGGTACACTTTGTTAAAAACCATTAATTTGGTAAGTTGAACCCTCGGCTATAATGAGGGCCAGTGGAGGGGACGACCCCACCACTGTCCTCAAGAAAGATGAGGGTAGACTGTTAAAAACCATTAATTTGGTAAGTTGAACCCTCGGCTATAATGAGGGCCAGTGGAGGGGACGACCCCACCACTGTCCTCAAGAAAGAAGAGGGTAGACTGTTAAAAACCATTAATTTGGTAAGTTGAACCCTCGGCTATAATGAGGGCCAGTGGAGGGGACGACCCCACCACTGTCCTCAAGAAAGACGAGGGTAGACCGTTAAAAAACATTAATTTGGAAAGTTGAACCCTCGGTTATAATGAGGGCCAGTGAAGGGGACGACCCCACCACTGTCCTCAAGAAAGATGACGGTAGACTGTTAAAATCATGTTTGGTAATTTAATCCCTCGGCTATAATGAGGGCCAGTGGAGGGGACGACCCCACCACTGTCCTCAAAAAAGACGAGGGAAAGGTTGGTGGCTAACAAAAAAACAGCAAATCATGCAAGAAGATGATATAGAAGACAGTAAAGGAGACGATATGATATTAATACTAGTGAGATACAAGATATCCAAGTGTTTTACAAAAAAGAGTACAAAAATAATAAGTACATTATGAGGGTATGGGCTACAGACAGCCACCCTAAGGGACAATGTCAGAGGGCAGAGCCTCGACATCCACCAAAGGGGTCTCTTCAATAATCATAACCGGCTGATCTTCAGATGTGCCGACCCCCTCAACCTGCACTTGGGATTCTACCTGGGACAGAGCCTCGCCGATCATTGGGTCGTCCAGTCTGACTGATTCAATAGACGGACGGACCGAGGAGACGACGTCGCCAAACCTGAGGACGACCCATCGGCAGGCAGTCCTGGTTCCCCTCTCCAAGTATTCAAGGCCAAAACCTTGAAACTCATCAGAAACCTTGTAAGCCTCAACAGCGCCGGCCTCGGCTTTTCTAACAGCTTCTTCGAGATCAGTCTTGTGCTGGGCCTCCAGGTTGATCAGGGCCGAGTCCCTCTCCTTGATGATCAAGTCCTTGGCTTGCAGGTCGGTATCGTGCTGCCTCGTCAGCTCATCTAGGACCCTAGCATGCTCGGTCCTAGCACTCTCAAGCTCAGCCCTCGCAGTATCAAACTCTGTTCGAAGGTCGGCCTCATGCCGAATGTCCCTCTCAGCTTCATAAAACTTCTGTTGGTTCTCAGCCATCCACTTGGTGGCTGAGGTGAAGGCACAAACAGACTGCGCAAAAAATAAACAGATGTCAAGAGGGGCTGTGGGAACAGTTAGTGAAAGAATGAAATTAAACAAATGGGTCAGAGCCAATACCTGTGCAAGGGAGTGCAGACCATAGTCGTACACTTTGGCTGGAGGCATCTTTGACAAAAAGTCGTAGTCAGCAGCCGAAGGTGCAGAGAACATTGAGGCCTTGGCTGCCCTCAGATTTGCAATGAGCGACGAGGGATCGGCCCTCAGATGCGCCAAGTTTTGAGACCAGAGGCCCCCATACTGGACAAAGAGGTCGTCCCCTGAGAGTCTTCGACCCTGTCCCTCGTCCGAGAATCAGGCCGAGGGTCAACAGGGGCCTCAGGCTCCTTCCATTTATTACTATCGGTGGTCGGCTCCACCACCGTCGGCCCGGAGGCCCTCGTCTTCCTCGGAGCCTGCTGAGGATCCTTTCCTTTCTTCTTTTCCAATCCTGATAATAAGCTGGGAGCAGTCATTTCCCAAAGATAATTCGATATACCTGCAGGACGACCTGATAAGAAGACGACACGTCAGAAAAATGCAGAGATAAAGAGAAAACACTTCAAAAATAAGTAAAGAATGGAAAATGTGCAGTATAACTCACATAGTTCTGTCAGAGGGCCGACCCTCAGACCAGATTCTTTGAGGAACCGAGGGGTCATCAAGTCTTTGAATTTTGCAAGTTCACCCTCTCTCCCTCGTCTTCTAAGGTAATCAACAATGTCCTTCTCCTCCAGGCTAAGTCCAGGGTCTGATCTGGCCTTCATGGAGGGGTTAAACCACTTCCTGGGGACCCTCGGACTATCGGCAATGGGCTCCCACTCCCCGTAGATGAAGAAAAACCTCTTTTTCCAATCATGGTTGGAAGTTTATGCCACATGGAGGAGTTTCTTCTCAGACCTCCTTGCCCCCAGATGATAATATCTAGGCTGTTTGGACAAAGAAGTAATGTTGTAACTACCCAAAAAAAGGTCAGCCGAGGGCTCGTCGGTGAAGGCATTCTTCCACAAGGAAATGTAGCCCAAGATCGTCCTCCAAGAGTTGGGGGGAAGTTGAGAAGGAGCAACACCACGGGCAGAAAGGATGTCTACAATGGCAGTATGCAGAGGGAATCTGACTCCGACCTTGAGCATTTGTTCGTAAACTGCAACCTCTCCCTCTCCACAATCAAAAACCCTCTCAGACTCAGAGGGAACCCTCATAGTTATGCTGAGAGGCACTCCATAGGCATGCCTCCATATCAGGAGGTCGCGATCCCTAACAGAGGAGATAAAGGACGAGGCATGGGAGGTATGAACCTCGTCATCTGTATCATCGTCCTCGTCCTCAGTCACCTCCCCCTCAGCCGGAGGGACCTGTAGAAAAGCCACTTGGAAGGCATGGGGAGACAAGGTTGACACGGGGACAGCCTCAGAGGGTACCGTACCCTTAGACTCTCGGCTTGGGCTTAGGTCAGACATCTCCCTCCTACCAGAAGTTTCAGCACCAGTTGGAGAGGATGCTCTCTCATCCATCTCACATGGTTTGGGAGTCTCGGCTGGACGAGCGGACGACCCACGAGACTCAGACGGTTCAAATGGTTTTATGGTGGCAAGAGGAACGGGAAAGATGGGTCGTACCCAATTAGGGTCGGCCCCTCGTCTCCTCTCTTTCTCTTCCTCTATTCGTCTGATCTCGGCAAAGAGTTTCTCTCTCAAGGATGGGAACTCAGATATTAAGCTATAAAGCCTCCTAAGCATTAAAGGGAAGACTCTACACTTGGAGAAATTACACTAAACTTAGCTAACTTAGCTACAAACAAATGGGAAATTGACCAGGTTGGACTTTTGGATCAAAACAAATGAACTCAATGGTTTCTGTCAAGAACACCCAAGAACTAGTTACCGGAGAAGACGCCGGAAAAGGTTATGGCACAACCTAAAGAAAATGCAGCCCCACAACCCTTAAAAGAAAATAGAAATGAAGGCAAAAGAGAGTACCTGATAAAGAGAGCAAAAACGTTGTTAAGACTTGAGGAATTGAAGGCAGCAAATGGAGATGAAGGCTGGCTGATAAAATTATAGAGAGCGAGAATGCTTAGGCGCGAAGAAGAAGAAGGAAGAGAGAGAGAGTTTGAAAATCTCTTAAATACTTTGGTAATAAGTGGACCCATTTACCAAGAAAGGTATAATTAGGGCACAAGGCCCCAAGCGCAGTGTGCAGCCGCCATGCCCTGGAAACTGAAACAGCAATGAGTATCTGCCCAGGTGTCACTCACCTAACTGAGCATACATGCATCTCATTTAAAACACTATCCCTCTGCCATCTCAACAACACCTATGGCTAAGGGCTGGGGGGTGATTGATATACTCGTTTATATCCTCGGCCTGGTTGATGGTAACCTCCAAACGGATGACCCTACGAGGGGCCGATCCCTCTTACAAGCTCCATACAACCCCTCATAGGGCCGACCCTTCACCAGGTTCCAGACGACCCGACGAGGGGACGACCCTTCACCAGGCTCCAGATGAACCTACGAGGAACCGACCCTTCACCAGGCTCCAGACGACCCTACGAGGGGCCGACCCTTCACCAGGCTCCAGACGACCCTACGAGGGTACGACAGTACGAGGCAAGAATTGGGTCAGGCTCACTACTGGAAGAAACTTTGACCTCGGCCTCGGCTCATAGGACGAGGGTGACATCATGACAGCGCGTGGTTTGGGAGACGCGTGGAACAGTGCGCGTGAGGCTCACATGGCACGTGGAAGACCGTTATAACCAAATCACACCCTCACGTGAGGGAATATTATGTCATCATTTGGCATCTACAGGTGTCAACAAGGGATTGGCTAGATCATCATTCACATGCACTATGCATACTTAGGGGGTACACTACACCCCCCAAGACCTATATATACCTGTCACCTACAACCCTACAAGGGAGATCGATTAACTGTAGCCCTAGCTAAAACTCTACTTGTACACACAGTAGAGAGAGAGAGAGTTATGTGCATTGTATCCAAGGCCATTAGTGCCCATACTTAGTGGATCACACACTCACAGTGGATGTAGGCCAAATTGGCTGAACCACTATACATCATTGTCTTATTACCTCTTATACTCATCCCCTTCTACACACTTATACACTTACACATCTCTATGGCTGCCATGGTTGCTACTGTTTGAGCTTACTATCACTTATCCGGTGGTGCTAAATTATAGCATCATCACTCCATATATGTTAGCATTTGTAAGTGAAGTTGTTATACCCGCCGAATTGGGTCTCCCAACACACAGAATACTGAATTTTAATTCCCCTGTCAGCGATTTAATGAGAAGGTTAGACTTGGACATGCTCGAGGAGGTTAGAGAAGAAGCAGCCATTAGAAATGATGCTTACCAGCAGCGAACAACTTTGTTTTACATGCTCGAGAGTGAAGAAGTGTGACTTGAAAGAAGGAGACTATGTGCTAAAGAAGGTGATTCAAAAGCACAACAAACTGGAAGCAAACTGGCATGGACCCTACCGAGTTAAAGAAGTTGTTCGACCAGGGACATACAGAATAGAAACTTTAGAAGGGGAGGAGTTTAAGAATGCATGGAATGCTGAACACTTGCGCAAATATTATCAGTAATGTAAACTCTCATGTAATGAAGTTTCATCAGTATGAATAAAGTGATAATGTTCTGCCCAGTTTCTTTCCTTTTATTGGAAATTTTTACGGAATACTTGTGCTACACACTACTCAGCAGATCTCGGACTACTCAAATATATTCCTAAAAATGCCAACTTATGTTGGTTAGGAAGTAAATTTATTCCTCGGGAAGTAAAAGTATTCCTAAAAATGACAACTTATGTTGGTTAGGAAGTAAATGTATTCCTACGGGAAGTAAAACTATTCCTAAAAATGCCAACTTGGTTGGTTAGGAAATGTATTCCTAAAAATGCCAACTTATGTTGGTTAGGAAGTAAATATATTCCTACGGGAAGTAAAACTATTCCTAAAAATGCCAACTTATGTTGGTTAGGAAGTAAATATATTCTCGAAAATGCCAACTAAGGTTGGTCGGGAAGTAAAACTATTCCTAAAAATGCCAACTTGGTTGGTTAGGAAGTAAATATATTCTCGAAAATGCCAACTAAAGTTGGACGGGAGGTAAAATTATTCCAGAAAGTGCCAAAGCTCCTCGTAGAGGAAAAATCCACTAACCGTAGTTGGTCGAAAAGGAAATCTACCGACCTTGGTTGGTCGAAAACATTTTATGAATACGAGAAAGTGATCGAGCAAAAATTTTGATACTCGTAACTTTTTAAATTACTACTAAGTGGGTTGAGAAACAAAACATCATTTTTGCCAAGTAACTACCACAAATTCAAATTACTCGACAATAAGTTGATCGAAAAATAACACAATATTGTTATCTTTTTAACAGATACACATGCACAGATGTAAAGTGTTACAAGACAATGGTAGTCAAGATTTGCAAATAAAATTATTTCATTAAATGTAGAACAAAATACATCAGAAATGAAATACAAATTTATTACATCCATATTCCTATTCTATTGGTTTCTTCCCCTCTGCTTTTGAAACAGGTTCCTCGCCAGCTGGTGGATCATTTAAAGCAAGAGGAGAATTTATAAAGTTAAGATCTTTCAGCATCCTGATATTCATCACGGATGGTCGATCTAGTAGATGCTCGGGATGAGATATCTCAACATTGGAATGGAGATTGTAATCGCCGAGGTATTTGGAAATCAGGCACCGAGGGATGTCCCGAGAAGGGATCCAACTCATATCAAGATTGAATGGTGGAACGGGTAGGTCGAGCAGCCCAGGATTATGGTAATCCCACAGGTAATGACCCTGTTCAAGTTGTAGCACACCTAAGGCATTCAGCCATCCCTGTTTGTAGCCCTCATTATTTGCATTCTGGATAGGATCGTCCAAGTGGTAGAGAGCCTCGTTGTAGCCAACCATCCAGAACTCCCTGGGCTGCTTGTGAAATTGATATGTCAATCTTTCCAACTTTTCGTGGAGATTTTTGATGAAGAGTTCTTTATTCTCCAAGATAGACTTCTGCGCAGAAAGCTGCTCTTCCATGTCCCTGATTTTCTTAGACATCTCAGTCAATGCCTGGTTCTTCGCCATCAGCTGGAAGGCCTGGTTCTCTAGAGAAGACTGAGTCCTATGTTCCTCGACAGGAATACGAGGAGCTCTTGCTCATCCCCGAGGAGCTCTTGCTCATCCACGAGAAGATGTAGAAGGGCCAACTCTTTTCAAGGTTTCCAACTCATCCCTCAGGTTGGCGTTCTCGACCTCCAAGAATGAGAATCCCTCGTCAGTCGCTGGGATGAAAGCATTTGAGGTGGAAGCTGCAGACTTCAACTGAGACACCTCTCTTTGCAGGTTATTATTTTCTTGTTCTAATATCTCAGCTATCTGTCTGTGCTCCTCTACCTCAGCCTTCAACGTTCTCTCCCGCACATCATAAGTAGCAAATCGTTTATCATATCCCTTATCGGCATAGATTTGCTGATACTTCTTCTCATATCCCTCGTGCAAAACGGCAGTGGATTCCTTATATTATTATTGAAGTTCTTCAAGAGTGCCTTGGATATCCTTAATCATATCATAATAAGCTATATTATTGGCCACTACATGATCAAGCAGACACTTAAAATATTGGTAGTCTTCAATTGCCTGTTCTGAAGAATCTTGGCCGAGGATGTCGACGTTTGTGCTGCACTCAGATCTGTGTGACCAGCCTTAAAATATTCATTGCATTGCTGTAACAGCTTTGTATCATGAGCAGACAATAATTCCATCATGGCCAGAAACTAGTAGAGGAAGAAAAAGCAATAATCAATAAGAGTACCAACCGAGCATGAAGAGTAGAAACAACAGTATGCATAATCAAAAGTTCAAATTTTATTACATCACAGAGGAGGAGTACAAAGTTCAGAGTTACATGTTCAGGGTTACATTTGACAAAGAAAAATAAAATAGAGAGAAACACGAACAACTCTACACCTTTTCCTTATCTCCCAAAACTTTCTCGGGAGGATAGGACGAGGAGGTAGGTTTCTCGAAGGGAACAGAGAGTTGCACGGGGAGCGCTGGCAGTTGCTCGGATGATGTAACAAGTTGTTGAAGTTCCTCGTTAGTAGGCTGGATGGCTGGGGGATGAGAAACGTGATCTCCCATCACCATGGAAGACTCCTCAGAGGCATCTTCATCCTCTTCTTCGTCTTCAGGAGTTGGAGGGGGACCAGGGATGTGCCGCTGAAATAGTTCAGAAGTTTCATCAACTTTCATCTCTTGTAGAGCAGCGACCCACCCATCTCTAAAGTATTTGAGGCTGCCATATTCGACTTGCGACATCATAGTAGCCAAGCCTTTGTTCCACCCCTTATCCCAGCCAGCGCTAAACTATTTATTCACAGCCAACTTCCTCTTTGTCTTCTCCGAGGAAAGCATCTCGAACAGAAGGTCATCAATAGCTTTCAATTCATTCTCTACCTCCTCCTTCTGACGACTTACTTCCCAAAGTCGACCTAACTCCTCCTCAGCATCCTTGAGTTTATCTTCAAACTCCTCAGCATTCTTGAGCTTCCCTTCAAGCTCTTTATTCTTCTTCTCCAAATCATTCATTTTTCTCTCCAACCCCTTGGAGACTTCAATAATCTGAGCCTTCTCCTGCTCAGTTGAAGCAAGCTTCTTCTCCTAGACTACCTTATCATCATCATATTTCTTACGAGAATCTTTCAGAGACCGCACCAGGCCTACCAAAGCTTCCTCTACACCAGACGAGGAGCTGAAGCTTTAATAGCTTCATCTTTCTTCAAAATTGTATTAAAACAGCTCACCAACTGTGAAAAGAAAATGAAAGTAAGTTAGTGCATAGATAAAAAAAGGAAAGAATGAAAATTTAAGACTATGGGACTTACAGAAGCAATGTGACGTGCTGCTAGTGTAGTAACGGTGTCCCGAGAAAGGTTTTCTTCAATACCTTGGATCTCGGGAATGATCCAAGTCTTCACCAAGCTCATAGCAGAACTCGGGGGAACAAAAGTAGGAACTCCACTAGTCGGGGGTTGAGAGATGGTGTCAGCCAAATTGATAGAGGAGCTCTTCTTCAGCCTCCTCGGAGGAACATGGATAGTTTTGACCAAGGAGGAACTCTTGGTCGGTGATATGACAATCACTTCGCCTGGAGCAGCAGCCTTGCTCGGGGCCACTGGGGGCTTCTCGGCAACCTTCACATGAGAAGCTGGAGGGGATGCATCAATTTTCTTTGTCCCTTCTGGGACATCATGTTTACTTCTTTTTGCCTCTCCAGCACGAGAGGCGGGTTTCTCAAAAAGGGTGGGAGGTCTTCTTTTCTTCATCCTTTCACTCAAAGGAATATGTGATTAAGGCGAAGAACTTGTAGAGGCTGGTATTGGTTCTGCGTCGCTTATCACCGGACGAGCAGTGAAAGAGGAGGTGTAACTCTTGTACTGCAGCAAATATGAAGCTGACCTAATGTGCTCGTCGGCAACAGTTTGATGCAAACTCCAGATAAGTTTTAATTGCCTTATATTAACGTCTGCCTCTTTCGGACACTTTTTTTTGTTGTCAACTGCAAATAAATCAAAATTAAAATATCAGTGGCACATTTTATCAAACATAAAGGAAGCATAATCTCAAAATAAATAAAATGAAATAACAATAACCTATCCCATTGCCATAGGGAGGGCATCTGGGACCCTGATACACTTCATCTCCAGATAAAGGAGCATGTTGCCAATTTTTTATAACAACCCCGTGCTCAAAATAGTCCCTATTGGCATCTGGGAGATTGACCAGTAAAGCCCTATTTAAAAATCTAGTTTTTAAATAAAAAGTATTATCACCAACAGCCCATCTATAACAAAACATGATTTCTGGAATTCGTATGCGAGTTCCATGAATTATATTTAGTCTATGAACCCCATTAACTATTCTCCATGCATTGGGGGCTATTCTTGTAGGAACAATGTCAAAATATTGACAGAATTCCAAACATAAAGGATTTGGCAGAAAAGAAAAGCCACATTCAGAAATAAAGAGACTGGGGAACCAATGTCCCTCAGCTAAACGAAAATAATCGGAAGGTTCAGAAAGTTCCTCCAGAACAACCCATGAAGGAATGGAAAAATCAGAACGAAATTTATCAAGAGATTCAACAAGGTAAACCATTATGAATAAAGGAAATGAAGAAGAAGGAAGAAGATCTTACAGAAAAAGAGTGGATCTGTTGACAACGAATGGTGAAAATGATGAACGCACAAGAGAGTAAGACAATGGAAAACTCGAAGATACAAATTTGAAAAAGTAGAAGACGATGGGATTGTCTATGGATGCTTAAATACCTTATCTTGGGAAACGGTAAAGTTAATGATTACAAAAAAAAACGATTACGCTACCGGCGGCTAGAAGGACAAAAAGTACGCGGAGATCGAGGCGGTTATAAAAATTCAAAAAAGCCTGATTCCACAAATTTGGAAGGAAAAATAAATACAAAGGAAACACTCCTAAATTTCAGGATAACCATTTAAAACCTCCATATATCCAGAAAGAATGTTCCACACTCCTCAAATTTCGAACTATGAAACATTGGGGGATTCTGTTGATACCAAATTTAGTCTGCTGACATGGCTCAATTGGGTGAAGACACGTGGCAATCTACATGGCAACAATAAACACTTACGAACAGCACCTCGACGCTGAGGAACCATACTGCAATGAGGAGCTCTGCTTCCCCGATCAACTCAGACGCTCCGACCTACAAGAATTCTCCGAGGAACTTTTGAGTACCAAGGAACTTTTGAGCACCGAGGAACTTTTGAGTACCGAGGAACTTAGGCAGTTTGAGCAGCTCAGGCGGTCCGAGCTGCACCTTGAACAAAGCATTAATAGCAGGATAACCAACAGTTTGACTGTTCATTAAATGCTTATCATTCAGATGTATACACTTAAAGGGCATTGAATCTATTACCCTTTCACATATACAGTATTGAATTTATTACCCTTTCACATTACAGCCTTAGGGCTATAAATACATTGTATTACCCTCATTGTAAGGGGACCGAAATTTCTTGAGAAAACTTGTAATCGAGAATTCCCAAACAGTCAGCAATAACAGAAACAGTGGACGTAGGCCATTCTTATAAAGCTGAACCACTTTAAAAGTTCTTTGTCTCATTTTATTTATCTGTGATTAAATAATTAGATATAATCTAATTTTTTACATCAACAATCGTATAATAAAACTATTCACCAGTACTACAATGATGTCATTATTTTTTTATTTTCCACTTACAAAGTACAAATACAATCAATAGCATTTACAGAGGTGAATTCAAAAACAAAATATAACCAACATATTATCATGGTTGATACATGCTCAACTATGTAAAATCAACCTAGAGAAAACAAACAATTTACAAATTGTTGCAAAACCTAATGTGATTGTTTGTAAGAAAATAAATACAATAGAGTAGGATTCAAAATAGACATGTCACCGAATACCTTAAAAAATCAACAAACCAAATATAAATGCTAAGACATAAAAAAAGAATCAAAACTAAATATACCTAATTAGATCTTGAAATGAAAGGGTTCATTGTTCAGATTCTCAAATGCAAATCAACAACAACTTTAAATCAAAAAGCTAATCGAGTCTCATATTCATCTACTACAAATCTGAAATGCATAAACAAAGAAATACAATTATAGATCCTAAATTACTTAACCTAGATAAGTAGAACTTTGATGGAAATCAACATGGAGGCTGAGTGACGAGAGAGAGATGCGTGGAGAAGATAGAGAAGCCCGGGGGGGGGGGGTGCAGGCAGGAACGGCCGAAGCAGCGATGCCACGCTAACTTGTTTTTGTTTGTCTCTTTTTCCTTTATTTTTTCTATTTTCTTTGGCCAATAGAAAGAGGGGGGAAACCAAATGGGTTAAAATCGATAAAGGGGGAAACCAAATTTGTTTTAGCCATCTCAAAAAGTATATTTTTTGAGACGGCTCTTAATATGCGGTCTCATAATGTATATTTTTTGAGACGGGTAAAATTAGTTTTCTTAAAAACTATAATTTTTAAGATGGATAATTTTACCCGTGTAAAAAGATAACTTTTAGAGACCCAAATTTTAGCCGTCTCAAAAGCCTCCGTCTTAAAAACTACTTTTTTGTAGTGACATAATAATCGGTTGTTCAACCGCTGGACTCAAAGTTTGAGGATAGGACAGGAATTTAAAAACAAGTACTTAGGTTTTAAAATGTGTCATTTGGTGGTGGGCACCCTCAAGAACACCCAAACGGCATTACAAGTGGGACAAGAACCCTGTGCGCATCCATCGTAACACGTAGAAACTGACCGTGAAAATTGGCACACTTAGGCTTGAAAACATGCTGGGGGCACCCTCAGTAGCACCACGAGTGGCACAAACACCTCATGTGCGTCCTACGTAACACATAGCAACCAACTATGTAGCCGGGGACTCCCAATTTAAAGATATGACAAGAATTGGAGATGAGGCACACTTAGTCTTCAAAATGTATCGCGGGGGGCGGGCACCCCCATCGGCACCCCCAACAGCACAACGAGTGGCCCGAACACCTCGTACATGTGCAACAAAACCTGTATCAATCAAACACAAATTCGCATGACTCCTAATTTGTGGATATGATATGAATTTGATAACAGTCCCACTTAGGCTTTAAAACGTTTCGCTTGAATCCCTTATACTCTTGACTCACTTGAGTCTATATTGTATAAGAGTTCATCTAGCTTGGAAATTAAGACAAAATTATGTCCATCCTAGAAACCAAAGGACCTCAGAGATTGGTTTGCTATTTCATTCATCTTGTAGTGATCAAGACCAAATTACTAACACTCACACACAGTAGAATGCATCCTATACATGTCATATTGCATATTTATGTGTGCACATATGTTGAGCATGTTTAAATCCCTAAATTTGATTTTTAAATAATTTTTTGGGATTTTATAAACATTTTTTAAGAGAGTTTTATTGATTAAAACTTGATTTTAAAAGTTTGTGGGTTCAATCTCTAATTATGGTTTAAAGGGTTTATTGGCTTAAAGTTGGTTTGGGTAAAAACCAAAAGCGGCAGAGAATTCAGGGTGTGGTTGTAATTTCTTTTAGACGCGCGTTTTATGTCGCCTTACTGATCAACACCTGTTGCTTGCTGATTGGTGCATTTTGTGTTTCTTTACTGAGTATATAATCGCGTATCTTTACAACCGTTGGATCAAACCTTATCAACGACCTGCATGCTTTCTTTGGTAATCTTGTGTATACCTCTTCAACTAATCAGGTGAATTTTAATCACCGCTTTCTGTGAGCCCTTGGATTTAAGTCAATCCAACTTGACTCAATCCTGACCCTTGTTTTTTAACCTGCTTCTCGATCCTTCTCTTCGTCCTATAAAAGGGACCCTCCTCTCAATCGTCTAAGAATTTTGGCCAGTTCATTCCTGAGAGTAAAAAAATAGAGAAGAGAGAGAGTTGAGAGAGAAGAGAGAAAATAGAAAGGGAGAGAGAGAGAGTTAGAAACCCTAACCCTAACCCCTGTTTGTCAATCCTCTTTCAAACCAAACATTTCTCTAAAACGCCTACATATCCAAAACACTACCCTGAGTGTTCTTGAGTTTTTGAGAGATATTTGTGTTGCTGTAACCTCTTGTTCGTTAGATCTTGTTCCCAACTTAAACTGTTTACTTAGATCTATTTTCTTCTTCATAGAAATTTCAGATATATGTTCTGCATGTTACATCACATTTAGATCTACATGTTTTATTTCTGATCTTGAGAATATATTGTTGATTCTTTTCTGAAAATTGATTTTAACTTTGAAATCAACAATAAATGTTTTCTGTTTCTAGTTCTCCTAAAACTAAACCTTTGACCTAGTTTGGAATAACACTTGGAGGTTTTCAATCTCGAAAATCTTTTCAAAATTCTGAGATTGATTAAGATCTTGACTGTCTTCTAAGGAAGATATCCGTGGATTCTGGGATTGATTTAAAGGTCAAAAAGGTTCAAAGTTTTGTGAGAAGAGAGAAAAATAAAAATCACTGCATATAGCCTTATATGTAATTTGCTAGGACTGTTTGTACTTAATAAGTGTGAGTGTGTGCATGCATGTGTTAGAAATCACCTCCACAAACGCTTTCACCCTACCACACGAAAAGTGTTGGTAATAAGATCTTGTGAACACGAGTCGACGTAAAGTGCTGGAACAAATCAGAAGTTAACAAACTGGGAGAACAACATCTACAATCAGAACTGAAGAGAAGTTATAAGGACACCAGAGGGTACATTCCTAAACTTATATAGGTCTGAGTTGTATGCATGTTAGTTATATAGTTTGTAACTGGTAAATTTGTTTTAGTGGATTTTTTTTATTTTACTCCGTAGAGGGAGTCGTGGATATTTCCTCAGTTGGTGAGGTTTTACCACGTAAAAAATTGTGAACTTAATCTTTCTACATCTCCTCATCTCATTCTTGGTTGTGCTGAGTTTTAAGTTTGTTTAAACTGTTTTATAAACCTGTTAGTCAAATCTTGAATAGATCTCGTACATACTGTTTTATTAAACACATCTTGTGTTCAAATAGTTTTTATTTTTAAGAAAAGAGTTTCTTCAAAAAACAGCTCGGAGTTACTTAAATAGTTTATTTTTAATAAACAGCTTTAGTAACATATTTTCATCGCTGGGTAGTAGGCACCGCCATCTCACCAAAACGGTACTGCGAGTGGCACGAATACCTCATGCACGTCTAACATAAACAAAGCCACTGATCGCATAACTGCTGGACTCCCGATTTCAGGATAGGATACGAATTCAAAAAGTGGCCCATTGAGGCATGAAAACATGCTGGGGCAGGCACACCAAGAAACACCTAACTAGCACTGCGAGTGGCACGAGCACCTCTTGCGCATCCAACGTAACACATACAAATCGATCGCACAACCACTAGACTCCCGATTTGAGGATATGATACAAATTTCAAAACAGGCACACAAAAGCTTGAAAACGTATCGCGGGGGATAGGACACGAATTTGAAAATAGTCACACTTAGGCTTGAAAACATGCTCCAGGGGGACCCTTAACAGCACCCTAGCGGCACCTGCGTAGCGTGAACCACTCATGCGTGTCCAACTTAACACGTAGATATCCATCGTACAGGCCGTGAAACTCTAGATTTAAGGATAGGACGTGAATAAAAAAAATGCACACTTAGGCTTGAAAATGTGTCGGGGGAAGGAACCCTCAGTGCCCCCTAGTGGCACGAACACCTTGTGCATGTCCAACGTAACACATAGAAATTTTTCGCATCGCTTCCTGACCCTCGATTTGAAAATAGGAGATGAATTATAAAACTGACACACTTTGGCTTGAAACCGTGCCGCAGAGGGGGGGTTGGTTGCGGTACCCCAGCGACATCGTTAGTGCACAAACACCTTGTGTGAATCCAATATAACATATATAAACCGTCCATGCAGCCACATGACTCCCGATTCGAGGATAGGATATGAACTCGAAAATAGGCATACGTAGGATGGAAAACGTAATGCGAGGGCGGGCATTGTGAGTGGTGCAAAAGTGGCACTGCAAGAGGCACGAATACCCCATGTATATCTAATGTAACACGTAGTAACTGATCGCATTACTGTGGGACTCTCGATTTGAGGATAGGACATGAATTTAAAAATAGGAACACTTAGGCTTGAAAATGTTCCACCTCGTGTGCATCCAATGTAACACATAGCAACTGGCTACACATCTGTGAGACTCTCAATTTGAGGATAGTACACGAATTCAAAAGCATGTACACTAAGTCTTGAAAACATGTCACGGGGTGCGGGCACCACTAGCGGAATCCAAACGGAACCGCGAGTGGCACAAACACCTTGTACATGTCCATCATAACACATAGCGTACAAACGCATAACCCCAAGACTCCTGATTTGAGGATAGGGCAAGAATTAAAAAATAGAAACATATATGCTTGAAAATGTATCGCGGGGGTGGGCATACCCTATGATACCTTAAAATCACCGCGAGTACCCCTAACACCTCATGCATGTACAATGTAACATGTAGCAACCAGTTGCACAATCGTGGGACTCCCCGTATGAGTATAGGAAACAAGTTCAAAAATAGGCGCACTTATGATTGAAAATGTGGTGGGGGAGGGACCACCAGTGGCACACCAATGGCCCCGTGAGTGGAACGAATACCTCGTACGCATCCAACGTAACATGTAGCAGTCATCTGCATAGCCACGAGACTCCTGATTTGAGGATAGGACACAGATTTGAAAACAAACTCATTTAGGCTTGAAAAGTGTCACGGGTGAGGGGTTACCCCAATCGACACCCCATAGGCACTACGACTGTCATGATAACCTCGTGCTCATCCACCATAACACGTAGCAATCATCTGCATAGCCTCCAGGACTCCCGGTTTGAGGACATGACACAAATTCAAAAATAATCAAACTTAGTATTGAAAACATGTCACTGGGGAGGGCACCCGTAGCTGCTCCCAAATAGAATCGCGAGTGGCACAGACACTCGGTGCATGTCCAATATAACACGTAACAACTAATTACACAACTGCTGGACTCTCTATTTAAGGATAGGACACAAATTCAAAAACATGCACTCTTAGGCATGAAAGAAAGACGCAGGGGTGATTGGCATGAGCACCTCGTGTGTGTCAACCATAACACGTAGCAACCGACCGTGTAGCCTTGGGACCCCATTTTGAGGATAGGACATGAATTCAAAAATAGACACTCATAAGCTTAAATAAGTATCGGGGGGGGGGGGGGGGGATCAGACCCAATAACACCCCAAATGGAACTGCGAGTGTCCTCAACACCTCGTGTTCTTCCAACGTAACACATAGCAACCGATTGCATAATCATGGGACTCCCAGTTTGAGGATAGGACACGAATTCCAATATAGGCACACCTAGTCTTGAAAACATGCCGTGAGGTGTGGGCACCACCATTGGCACACTACACCAAAACAAGCTTTTAATAACAGACCATGTTTTTTATTACTAACACTATTTTACTGTAACTAATTCTAACAATAAGTTTCCGTTACTAATTCATTTTAAATGTTACTAATTTGAGTATACAAATAAAAAAAGGTTAAATGGTGAATAAATTATTTAACACTTTTCAAAAAATAAAAAAAGTTCGTTTCCCTACTCATTTCCCCTCCATTTTTCCCTCCCAAAAGAAGTACTAATTTCACACCCCTCCCGCCATTATTCTCTCAATCCTAAGAGAATTTACACTTATGAAGAATTTACCCCTCCTGCCATTCTTCTTCTCTCGAAGAATTAATCTTTCTTCTTCAACTCAGTTCATCTTCTGAAGAAACGAAGATTAATAACAGGTAACCCTAATCTCTCTTTCTGAAGAAACAACGGAAAAAACAAAGCTTCATATTTATATAGAAGATGATGAATAAATAAACTAAGATACCTCATATCCTCACCAAAACAAATGTATCATAGTAATTTTTATGTTTTTTGTTCATGTACAAAAACAAAGCTTCATATTACATTAGAAGACGATGAAAAAATTCAATATCTATTTTTTTTCCAAGATCTATGTATTTTCTTTTCAATTGACACCTAATTGATTGATTCTAATGGGGTTACAACCACATGTTCTAAAGTGTACTAGCTTGATATGTGCCTTGCTTTAGGTTTATTCTATATGTGAATTGTGGATATAGGTACCTCATCAGGTAAACTTTTGCATACTACGTGCTTGTGAAAATGCCTAGCCCAAACTACTCCAACTGTTGAGTTTGTTGAACTTAGAAGACTGTCTTCATTAAAGTTTGTCCCTCTTATTGTAGTTCCATATCACTCCTCTTTAATGGTGGCGATTATGGCCAGAGGAGATCCCATGGGGCGAGGATGGAGCTGAGTTTTTATTGAGTCCACATGAGTTTTCTTTTGATAAGGACAAAGAAGAAAAGGACAAAGGTGCATGACGTGATGATTTTCTGTTATTTGAATCATATTACATTAGTAGGTTCTCATTATAATTTCAACAAATTCAATTTATTTTTTTTGTTTTTTGTTAATGTGGTTGATTTCCAGGGAGGTGCAAAGAAGGTTGTCACTGTTTGTTTTATAATAAAACCTGATTTATATCATCCAATTTTTTTAATGAGTGAAGAGTTTGGTGTCCTATTGTTGACAGACTCAATTATAGGAGGTTTGCCTAGTTAATTCAGGTAATAAGGAGAGTCACTACACTTGGTAGTTTCCCTACATATGGAGTGTCTCTTAATCAACCAATAGATATGTAGCCATAAATATATTGTGTCATTGATTGTTTAATATATTTACTTTCGAATGATATGGTCTTTCATTATCTACTAACGATATGCTTTTTGTACAAGTGTTTTCACTCTTTTTATGAATCTAACGTTTTGTTAGATATTTGTTTGTTAGTTGACCTTTTGTATAGATTTTTATGGATACATATTAGGTGTAAGTAAAAAAATATTTGCTCTAATTAATCTATCCGATGTTAAATTTCTTTCAAAAACTTTACTGGATGTTCTTTTTGTCCATATATTATTGGACACATGGGAAACAGGCAGGACACAGCCAATTAGATAGGCTGGTCAATATCATCCACTTCAAGCAGGGTATCCCTACGTGAATACAAATTCTCAAAATGTATGTAGTGTAGTGATTGTACACGTCATATTTGTTGCAATTTCTTTATGTTTGTTACTTTTTGTTATGTAATAATATGGGGGGAGATGTTCTGACAAGCTACTTATTAACTGTCCAATGGTATTCTCAGGTTATGGTTGGAAGACTAGGGCCTCTTATCTATGTGCATTTAGTTTCTCATGTAAGATTTAGCCCCTGCAACATGATAAGTTGCATAATAGATGATTATACCAAAAGTAGTGACTTTACGATCCTGCGTTTCAGAGTTTGGTAGAAATAAATTATTGTTTTCTTGTTTATGGAAAGTTTGGGTGTGATATGTAATTTCCAATTTATTGTTTATGGAAAATTTGATAAAGTAGTTTTCCAATTTCTAGGAAATTTGGAAAATTTGCAAACTCTTTTGTAATTTTCTTTTTTGGAAAAATATCAAAATTGAATACATATTCTAATTTTCTATTTTCATGGAAAAAAATTGAAAAATAATTATGGAAAACAATCTTGTATGCTATAACTAAACAAGCCTTAACTTTGGCTATGGCTGTAAGGATATGCTCTCCAAACTCTTTTGATACTGCATGTCCTTTAGTTTCTTTTCTCATTGCATGAAGTATGATTCTCACATCTACATTCCATTTTGTTTCTCAACATGGGATCATGAAGACAATTAATGTCAACAAATTAATCTTTGCTGGCTGTAGAGTCAATATTTTGATTGATTATTGGTTTGCACCTGGGGGACGATCACATTAAAATCAAAGCTGCAGGACAATCTAAGATTGAGATATGGAAAGCTTTGGGCATGGACCCGACGGTAGAGTTTCTGTCGACTTCTGCGGAGACCAATTCTCGAGCAAATGAGTACTTAGAGTTTAAATATCTTTGCAACCACTTAATCATTTGGTAGCTCTAATTCTATTCAAATAAAAAATTAGGTTATAAGAAAATCAAATAGGGTTCCTATGTGATTAACTTATTTGTTCATTTCGGTATATATCCATTTGGGAATTCCACATCTATGGATTAACAAATTCCTTGGTTTCTAATGTTGACCTTATATTATTTATTATTTTTCCATTATTTCCCTCCTTTAAAAATAGATGTCTTGGTTTTGCACGAGCCTAATATGGGTTTAGTTCTTGGCTTACAAGAGCGCACACAAAAAAATCAAATTATGATTGTGATCTTTAGTGTTCACTCAAATGATACTTTTTATATTGATTTGATTTTGTTGTTTGCATTATAATAATCTGATGTTGTCATGTTTGAGTGGATTCGAAGTTCGTATACTCCCCAAAATAAGAATGAGTCAAGATGCACTGAGCAATACGTGATATGGAGTTTAGAATCTACAGAACAAACCGACCAAAGAGCGAACAACAGTTGCTTTCTTACTAGTTGATGATGAACACATGAAGGTGTTTGAGAATCGGGTGAGACAAATTCTTATGTCTTTAGGTTTAGCAACATTCACTAAGATTGTCAATAAGTGGAATACAACTCTCATAGGTAGTTTTTTTTTTTCTTCCTTACAATGGTTTTCCTTATTCTACCTTGCATCCAGTGGCATCCTTTATGCTAAATGCTTTCTTTTTGTTCTGGTAGGTCTGATGACATATTTTTGTGAAGCAACAGTACACACACAAGAACTATTAGATCTATTGGTCAAATGTAAAAATAAAATTCAGACCCATATCAAGATTGGATTAAACTCAAAAATGCTTGCAGGTGAAGTTTGTGCTATCTAATTATTACAACTATATCACATTCGAGTGAGAACTAATGCTATTAAGTTTTTGTAAAAGATGGCACTGAATTATTAGACTAAAGAGATTTAGAAGGTGGCACTGAATCATTTTTCTTCTAAATTTTGATCAGAAATAATTTTTATTTAAATGAAAAAATTACTAAGTTATGGGGCCAAGGAGCTCACCTATAAAAAACAGTAGTAATATATCCAATGTCCCATTATTCATGAAGCTCTTTCCTTTATTGGTCAATTATGCATTTGTATGGTCTACCTTGTGCAGGTGGACTTCGTGGATGGTCATTACTAGGAGAAACATATATGTTAGGTCCTCACTCACAAGGTCCCCAGTCCTATGTGCCAGTCGTCCTTTCTCCCTCTCAAGGCATGGTACCTGTCCAAGGTTGGAATACATATAACAGTATCTTTATTTGGTGTTGAGGTGATTTGAGTTGCTATCTTAATGGCCTGTATTTACCTAAATATAGTATTTTTCCTTTGGGCTTCAAATATGGATACACCTACAGTGATCATGGTCTTTTATAACGGGGCTTGACGTTCATTTGTTTATAGTTTAGGTGATAATACGCAAATATTGCGTATTTCATTCGTCGAACCTACGCATTCTAGCCTCCTCGGGTGCCTTAATCTCTATATTTAAGCCCGTTAACCAGACAACCTCATTTTTTTTGTTAACATCCTATATGAGGTATAATTGGGCTTTTGTAGGTATTTAGGTACCAAGTATGGGATTCGGGCGCATTCCGCGCAATTTCCGTACGTAACCGCACGTTCAAGGGCATTTTAGTCATTTTACACATTGGGCACCTGGCCCAACATCTTCATGAAAGTTGTATCCCTTCATGCAAGATTCGCGTGACCGTGAACGGTGCGTGATTTTGAGTCCGGATGACAAAGTTACGGTGAATTGAGCGGCGATGGGAAACATGCCAAAACAGGGGATTCTGCAGGCTGCCCTGCTTGATCGATCGATCGAGCCTGAGGGTCGATCGATCGAGCCTTCATTTTCTGGACACAATTTTTACAGTCGATCGATAGACCACAGGGGTCGATCGATCGATCCCCTGTTTTTCCCTGCAGATATTTTCTTTACTTTTCTTTCTTCTTTTCTTTTATTCCAACTTACTATATAAGCAAATTTTGGTTGTAATAAAAGAAATATAAACACTCATAATCTGATATATATAGTTTTAGTTAGGGTTTGGTTTGGAGAGTTCATTTTCTCTTCTTCTTGAATTGACAACCCATGTGGTTTTGTAAGATTCAACTATTCACTTCCATTTCCATTAATATAGTTTGTTCTTCATCTTTCCTTGCTTTGTAATTTAGCTTCCATGCTTTCTAATTAGTTTACATGCTTTATTCACATGATTTGATTTACTTGCTTTGTAGTATAGTTTTATCGCGTTTATTCCCTCTTTCCATTTATCGCATTTTTAACATGCTTTCTAGGTAATTTAAATTAGGTTGCGCTTGAATTGAACTCACTGAGTTGACGCGTTGCTTTGCTATGGTGATGGTGTTTACGGGTCTATTTTGGGTGCGTTGACCTAGTTATTACGCCTAGGGGATTTGACGGGGCATATCATGTATGTCCCGTGCTTATGACCTTTCGCGTGTAATTTTCGGGATATTTGTTGACGCCAAAATCTTATTAGGATTTTATGATGATTTAGGGCGTAACAACCCTTGATTTAATTAACTGTCAAAACCAGACGCACTCGTAATAACTCGTCGACCCATGTAACCATTTTATAATAATTAACTCAGGTGAGAGATATTCGATGCAACCTATAGTTTTACTCACTTTGTTAATCTAGTTTCAATACACTCGCCTAGATTAATCTTTCCCTTTTATGCATCTTTTCCTTTTTAGTTTCTAATAATCTTTTACACTTTTATTTTTGAGTATTAAATCACTTAAATTCTAGCAACTTGCCCCTGTGGATTCTCGATACCTGATGCGACTAAGAACTTGTCTCAAAAGTGCGTTTTACTCTAGGCTCAAGTGCAAGCCTGTCGCTCAAGTAGTAACCCGATAAGTTGGGATCGTATCCACAGGGATCGAAATTGCCAAACAGTAATCAGAAAAATTATTAAATCTTGAAATGATTTCTTAAAAGAAACAAAAAGATGATTAATGGTTGGGAAAATTTCTAGTGAAATAAAATTTTACTTGAGAAAAACAAACTGAAAATTGCAAAATAATTTAGATCTGACAAATGGGAGAAAATAGGGTAGGGTACAATCCCTCAATCCTTAACAAATTACCGTATAAAATACTAGAATTGTAAATTAAAATTATTAACTCGATCCGGTCTTTATAAATTCTAAGCATTACATATATGAGGGATCTAGCCCGCATCATATGAAATAAAAGAAAGATATAAAGCGGTGAATGATAAATAATACTCTCAAAGCGTTCTTAAACATCTCAAGTACCTAGGGCAAGAGAGATTAAAAGATTGACATTGTTTGTATGAGTTTCTTTCACGATTCAATCAATATTTTAATTTAACCTCTATTTTCTACATAAATAATTTTCCTTGGATTGAGTTCAGGTACCCCAGCCCTTGGGAATTTAGCTACTCATGATTTGATTAAAGAACAAATTCATACACAAAATTATGGATCTACAAGACATTAGAAATAATTTGCAAAGAATCAAACAATAGAATGAAATGAGATTACTTGAATTCAACAACAAGAAAGTAATTGGAAGCCCGAAATCCTTACAAACTATGGTTCATGAAAGAAATTGAAAACTTCTTAATTACTCTCCCAAAAACTAACCCTAGAATTCCCTAGCTACTTTTTAACCTAGCCTCTCTTAGCAACCCCTCAAAATGATGTAGGGCATGGGCTTTTACAGCACAAAGCATCGAGATTGACAGCTCAATGTGCTTGTGACACAAGTTTCACCATACAGCACGCCAAAAATCTGCACAATTAATGCCAGGATTTCACATGACCGGACCGGTCCGGATTACCTTCGGATCGGTCCGATATCCACCGGATCGGTTCTTTTATTTCTATCGGATCGGTCCGATTTTCTTCTACTTTGACTTTTTCCTTACAACTTTGACTAGCCATATCTTTTGTTCTAGAACTCCGATTTGGGTGTCGTTTCTTCCTATGCTCTTGTAAACTCATGCTCTTCAACTTCACTTTTGATGTCGCCTTCGATTTTTGAGTGGAACTTTACTCTTTTGCGTTTTGACTTTTCTTCTGATTTTCTTCTTTTCCTTTCTTGCATTCCATTCCTGAAAACTTCATCACAATTACACAAAAACTAGGGAATATTGTTAAAAACAGACAATAGAGTGATATGGACTAAAAATGATTCAATTACCTTTTTCGAGATATTAAAATCACCAAAATTAAGGGGATAAATGTGAAGAATGTATGCCTAATCACACCCCCTAACTTAGGACTTTGCACGTCCCGGGCAATGTAACTGAATCTAACCAAAATTCTACTCTTGAAAATTCCTTTATTGGGATAGAATACCTTTTTCGCGGGCAAGCGATTGCATTTAGCGTATGCAATAAGCCTTTAAACCCCTAGGTTACCCTAGTAGGACGAGTTTTGTCTCGTGAGGGTTTGCAGTGAATATACCCACAAAATTCTTTATTGATTCAAATAAATATCAAAATATTTAAAAATTGTACAATTTAAACTTTTCGAAAAAATAATCACCATCGACTCATATTCAACTGTCTCAAACCATAGTGTGTGTGTGCAAAGACGAAAATTAAACCTCAAATTTCCACCGATTGAGCATTACGTTACTTTCCGAAAATTTATTTTGATTCAAATTCTTACGGATGCACTCACAAACGAATCACTCGGATTATGGTTATTCTCTGGGTATGCATGATATAAAGAGTAATATAATGGACACAAATTCATGCATATAAAATTGAAAAGAAAGAAATATATGGTGAAAGATCTCATCATCAGAATACAGTTATTTGGAAATGGGAAACATCACCTCTAGTTCATACCATTTAATCTCTCTTATTATCTTTCCATGTCTTAACTCTCCATGTAGTAATTAATTTTGCCATTCGGACTCAGTTAGGACTTTTCGGGTTAAAAGGTGTAAAGGGTAAAAATGGGAATTGATGGAATGTTCGGAATTGGAAAATGTCCTTATGACGTCCGTTAGTGCTTTTTCGGGCATTTGCTCATTTCCTCTTTCTTTTTTCTATTTTCGTTTTTTTTTTCTTTTTTTCTCTTCTTGCTATTTTTGTTGAGCATATATAATTTTTTTTTCTTGCCCCTTTTTTTGTTGCACTTTTTGGACTTACTTGATGAATTTTCTCAATTTTCACAATTCCGGGCTATTTGGGTTTTTCGGGATATCAAACGAAAGGAAATATTTATTAGGCTCAACTTGGGTTGCAAAGGGATAATTTTATTTTTGACAACTTTTTATGGCTAATATTTTTGGGTAACAAACGAAGGCCTACTTCATTGTCCAAATTGCTAATCACATTACCATATGCATCTCGAGATTAATTAAGTTTAGAGATATATTTAGCACGAATTTTGAGACAACATTTCCCACATTTCCCATAACCGATCAAAACAAAGGATTGAGATCATCGACGACTTGTTAAAACGCTGAAAAGAACTTTGAGTTAATCATAAACTCGGATTAAGTTAAAAACTCAAAAAAATTGATAGGCTCGAAATCTCACTGGGTTTGATCAATCTCCACACTTATTCGTTAAGTCGTCAATTTTCTTTCAATTTCCATCTTCGGTCAATTTTGGCTTAGTGCATTTTGATTGTTAACAATTTGAGACTTCAAACAGAATAAAGGTGATATTTTGGAAAAATTTAAATTCCAATTTTTATTTATTTTGAAGAAAAATATTTATGGTTTTTTTTCAATTTTTTTTTTCTAAAAAAAACACACTTAGAAAGAACATGTGATCGAATCAGTGAATCTAAACAATAAATGGAAAGAATATCCCACACCCCCTAACTTAAATATTGCATTGTCCTCAATGCGAATCAAGAACACAACATAAAGAGAGGAAAAGAAAGATATTACCCAAATGGAGCGATCCTCGATGAGTACGAGTCCATTGAATCTACAAAACACGTTAGAACCAAGCATAGCAAAAATAACAAAAAATTTAACAATCGAAACTAGACTATAATAAAAACGAAAAAACAATAATAAAAAAAACTAATTATTTACAACCTACAATTTGAACGGCTAATAAATCATACACTAGAAGTCGAAAAATTTGAGGGTCCACCCAAAATACAATATGACTTTGAGGGATTAATAATGTAGCCTCACTATAAAGCATGCCTCCCAAAAAATAAGAATTCCGTTTGAAAAACGGAAGGCATGTGCAAAGGTTAAAAAATGAACCATCACCAATTAAAAAATTTAGGGGGATAATGAAGGATTTGGGTCCATAAGAGGACAAGTCCCATTGGGATCCAAGAAAAATAGAATCACTTCCCAAAGATTTTTCAAGAATTATGGGAAGCGGAGAACACAAACTATAAGAGTCCATCTTGGAAAACAATTCAAGCATTGAGTCCTTGTCTTCAAAATCTTCTCCCTCAAAATTTTCAATTGGGTCTGGCGGAGTGACACGTCTAAGTGTATGGCCCATAAGATGAAGCATCTCAAAATAACATTCCCATACAAGAAGAGGATCCACATCCTCAAGACATTCATCCAGTTCTTGAGATGGATTTAATGGTTCGATAATAGTGGGGACACAAGGAGAGAAATGATCTTCAACCTCAATAGGTTTTGAAATATTTATAAGAGGTTGAGATTCAAAAGAACTTGGATCACTCTCAATGATTTCATTCTCAAAAGTATTAGGTGAAGCGCAAGTCTCGACCTTCTCTAAGTTGTCCAAATAATCATTCAACTCCTTGCAAGTTGCTAAAATCTTCGACTCGGTAACAGCAAGGTCATCAGATTGCTTTTTTATATCAAGCAAGAGTTCTTCCAAAGTAAGCTTCCTTGGTTCTAGCACCTCGAATTCCTCGTTTCGTTGAAAACTTACTTCATCTTCAAAACTATCGGAAGAAAAATCCTCATTGGGTTCAAATAATGCATCTAACTCTTGCTCCCAATAACGGTTTTTTTCTCGATATTGTTTTTCAAGTCTTTCTTCTTCAAGCAATTGATTTTGATAAATTTGGAGTTTCTCAGCACTATGCTTGTATTTTTGATAATCATCTTTAGTGATATTGATCCAATGGTCATAAGTCTTGAGTGACTCCTCCTCCTCACTATTAGCATAACAATTAAAGCCACCTAAAGAGTTAAAATAATACATTTCAAAGTGGGCAATTCAAAAACATGACACACATTTTTTTTCAATTTTTTTTTATTTACCCTTTTTTTTTACGAAGCAGTAAGTCAATTATAATCTATAACAAACACTCCCCGGCAACGGCGCTAAAAACTTGACGCGACTAAGAACTTGTCTCAAAAGTGCGTTTTACTCTAGGCTCAAGTGCAAGCCTGTCGCTCAAGTAGTAACCCGATAAGTCGGGATCGTATCCACAGGGATCGAAATTGCCAAATAGTAATCCGAAAAATTATTAAATCTTGAAATGATTTCTTAAAAGAAACAAAAAGATGATTAATGGTTGGGAAAATTTCTAGTGAAATAAAACTTTACTTGAGAAAAACAAACTGAAAATTGCAAAATAATTTAGATCTGACAAATGGGAGAAAATAGGGTAAGGTATCGAATCCATAGGGAATGTTTGATAGAATATAACTGATTTATTACTTCTAAATTAAAAGTGAAAAAGGATAATGATGGTTGAAAAAGGAAAAAAATAGGTAAATAAAGAAATTAAATTAATTAATATGAATGAGAAAATAGGGTGGAGTACAATCCCTCAAACCTTAACAAATTACCATATAAAATACTAGGATTGTAAATTATAAATTTGAATGAATCCAGTCTTTATAGATTCTAAGCATTACGTATATGAGGTTCAAGCCCGCACCATACGAAATCAAAGGTAAATATAAAGCGGTGAATGATAAATCATACTCTCAAAGCGTTCTTAAACATCTCAAGTACCTAGGGCAAGAGAGATTAAAAGATTGACAGTGTTTGTATGAGTTTCTTTCACGATTCAATCAATATTTTAATTTAACCTCTATTTTCTACATTAATAATTTTCCTTGGATTGAGTTCATGTACCCCAACCCTTGGGAATTTAGCTACTCATGATTTGATTAAAGAACAAATTCATACACAAAATTATGGATCTACAAGACATTGGAAATAATTTGCAAAGAATCAAACAATAGAATGAAATGAGATTACTTGAATTCAGCAACAAGACAGTAATTGGAAGCCCGAAATCCTTACAAACTAGGGCTCATGAAAGAAATTGAAAACTTCTGAATTACTCTCCCAAAAACTAAACCTAGAATTCCCTAGCTACTTTTTAACCTAGCCTCCCTTAGCAACCCCTCAAAATGATGTAGGGCATGGGCTTTTATAGCACAAAGTATCGAGATTGACAGCTCAATGTGCTTGTGACACAAGTTTCACCATCCAGCACGCCAAAAATCTGCACAATTAATGCCAGGATTTCACATGACCGGACCGGTCCGGATTACCCTTGGATCGGTCCGATATCCACCGGATCGGTTCTTTTATTTCTATCGGATCGGTCCGGTTTTCTTCTACTTTGACTTTTTCCTTGCAACTTTGACTAGCCATATCTTTTGTTCTAGAACTCCGATTTGGGTGCCGTTTCTTCCTATGCTCTTGTAAACTCATGCTCTTCAACTTTACTTTTGATGTCACATTCGATTTTTGAGTGTAACTTTACTCTTTTGCCCTTTGACTTTTCTTCTGATTTTCTTCTTTTCCTTTCTTGCATTCCATTCCTGAAAACATCATCACAATTACACAAAAACTAGGGAATATTGTTAAAAACAGACAATAGAGTGATATGGACTAAAAATGATTCAATTACCTTTTTCGAGATATTAAAATCACCAAAATTAAGGGAATAAATGTGAAGAATGTGTGCCTAATCACACCCCCTAACTTAGGACTTTGCACGTCCCGGGCAATGTAACTGAGTCTAACCAAAATTCTACTCTTGAAAATTTCTTTATTGGGATAGAATACCTTTTTCGCGGGCAAGCGATTGCATTTATCGTTGCAACAAGCCTTTAAACCCCTAGGTTACCCTAGTAGGACGAGTTTTGTCTCGTGAGGGTTTGCAGTGATTATACCCACAAAATTCTTTATTGACTCAAATAAATATCAAAATATTTTAAAATTGTACAATTTAAACTTTTGAAAAAAATAATCACCATCAACTCATATTCAACTGTCTCAAACCATAGTGTGTGTGTGCAAAGCCGAAAATTAAACCTCAAATTTCCACCGATTGAGCATTACGTTACTTTTCGAAAATTCGTTTTGATTCAAATTCTTACGGATGCACTCACAAACGAATCACTCGGATTATGGCTATTCTCTCGGTATGCATGATATAAAGAGTAATATAGTGGACACAAATTCATGCATACAAAATTGAAAAGAAATAAATATATGGTGAAAGATCTCATCAACAGAATACAGTTATTTGGAAATGGGAAACATCACCTCTAGTTCATACCATTTAATCTCTCATATTATCTTTCCATGTCTTAGCTCTCCATGCAGTAATTAATTTTGCCATTCAGACTCAGTTAGGACTTTTCCGGTTAAAAAGTGTAAAGGGTAAAAATTGGAATAGACGGAATGTTCGGAATTGGAAAATGTCCTTATGGCGTCCGTTAGTGCTTTTTCGGGCATTTGCTCATTTTCTCTTTCTTTTTTCTATTTTCATTTTTTTTTCTTTTTTTCTCTTCTTGTTATTTTTGTTGAGCATATCTAATTTTATTTTCTTGCCCCCTTTTTTTTGTTGCACTTTTTGGACTTACTTGATGAATTTTTTCAATTTTCACAATTCCGGGCTATTTGGGTTTTTCGGGATATCAAACGAAAGGAAAGATTTGTTAGGATCAACTTGGGTTGCAAATGGATAATTTTGTTTTTCACAACTTTTTATGGCTAATATTTTTGGGTAACAAACGAAGGCCTACTTCATTGTCCAAATTGCTAATCACATTACCATATGCATCTCGAGATTAATTAAGTTTAGAGATATATTTAGCACGAATTTTGAGACAACATTTCACACATTTCCCATAACCGATGAAAACAAAGGATTGAGATCATCGACGACTTGTTAAAACGCTGAAAAGAACTTTGAGTTAATCGTAAACTCGGATTGATTTAAAAACTCAAAAAAAATTGATAGGCTTGAAATCTCACCGGGTTTGATCAATCTCCACACTTATTCGTTAAGTCGTCAATTTTCTTTCAATTTCCATCTTCGGTCAATTTTGGCTTAGTGCATTTTGATTGTTAACAATTTGAGACTTCAAACAGAATAAAGGTGATATTTTTGAAAAATTTAAATTCCAATTTTTATTTATTTTGAAGAAAAATATTTTTGGTTTTTTTCTCTTTTTTTTTTCTAAAAAAAACACACTTGGAAAGAACCTTTGATCAAATCAATGAATCTAAACAATAAATGGGAAGAATATCCCACACCCCTTAACTTAAATGTTCCATTGTCCTCAATGCGAATCAAGAACACAACATAAAGAGAGGAAAAGAAAGATATTACCCAAATGGAGCGATCCTCGATGAGTACGAGTCCATTGAATCTACAAAACATGTTAGAATCAAGCATAGCAAAAATAATAACAAAAACTTTAACTATCGAAACTAGACTATAATAAAAACGAAAAAACAATAATAAAAAAAACTAATTATTTACAACCTACAATTTGAACGGCTAATAAATCATACACTAGAAGTCGAAACATTTGAGGGTCCTCCGAAAATACAATATGACTTTGAGGGATTAATGGTGTACCCTCACTATAAAGCATGCCTCCCAAAAAATAAGAATTCCGTTTGAAAAATCGAAGGTATGTGCAAAGGTTAAAAAATGAACCATCACCAACTAAAAAAATTTAGGGGGATAATGAAGGATTTGGGTGCATAAGAGGACAAGTCCCATTGGGATCCAAGAAAAATAGAATCACTTCCCAAAGATTTTTCAAGAATTATGGGAAGCGGAGAACACAAACTAAAAGAGTCCATCTTGGAAAACAATTTAAGCATTGAGTCCTTGTCCTCAAAATCTTCTCCCTCAAAATTTTCAATTTGGTCTAGCGGAGTGACACGTCTAAGTGTATGTCCCATAAGATGAAGAATCTCAAAAAAACATTCCCATACAAGAAGCGGATCAACATCCTCAAGACATTCATCCAGTTCTTGCGATGGATTTAATGGTTCAATAATAGTGGGGACACATGGAGAGAAATGATCTTCAACCTCAATAGGTTTTGAAATATTTATAAGAGGTTGAGATTCAAAAGAACTTGGATCTCTCTCCATGATTTCATTCTCTAAAGTATTAGGTGAAGCGCAAGTCTCGACCTTCTCTAAGTTGTCCAAATAATCATTCAACTCCTTGCAAGTTGCTAAAATCTTCGACTCGGTAACAGCAAGGTCATCAGATTGCTTTTTTATATCAAGCAAGAGTTCTTCCAAAGTAGGCTTCCTTGGTTCTAGCACCTCGAATTCCTCATTTGGTTGAAAACTTACTTCATCTTCAAAACTATCGAAAGAAAATCCTCATTGGGTTCAAATAATGCATCTAACTCTTGCTCCCAATAACGATTTTTTTCTCGATATTCTTTTTCAAGTCTTTCTTCTTCAAGCAATTGATTTTGACAAATTTGGAGTTTCTCAGCACTAGGCTTGTATTTTTTATAATCATCTTTAGTGATATTGATCCAATGGTCATAAGTCTTGAGTGCCTCCTCCTCCTCACTATTAGCATAACAATTAAAGCCACCTAAAGAGTTAACATAAGACATTTCAAAGTGGGCAATTCAAAAACATGACACACATTTTTTTTCAAATTTTTTTTTTATTTACTTTTTTTTTTTTTTTACGAAGGAGTAAGTCAATTATAATCTATAACAAACACTCCCCGGCAACGGCGCCAAAAACTTGACGCGACTAAGAACTTGTCTCAAAAGTGCATTTTACTCTAGGCTCAAGTGCAAGCCTGTCGCTCAAGTAGTAACCCGATAAGTAGGGATCGTATCCACAGGGATCGAAATTGCCAAATAGTAATCAGAAAAATTATTAAATCTTGAAATGATTTCTTAAAAGAAACAAAAAGATGATTAATGGTTGGGAAAATTTCTAGTGAAATAAAACTTTACTTGAGAAAAACAAACTGAAAATTGCAAAATAATTTAGATCTGACAAATGGGAGAAAATAGGGTAAGGTATCGAATCCACAGGGAATGTTTGATAGAATATAACTGATTTATTACTTCTAAATTAAAAGTGAAAAAGGATGATGATGGTTGAAAAGGAAAAAAAAAAGGTAAATAAAGAAATTAAATTAATTAATATGAATGAGAAAATAGGGTGGAGTACAATCCCTCAAACCTTAACAAATTACCATATAAAATACTAGGATTGTAAATTATAAATTTGAATGAATCCAGTCTTTATAGATCCTAAGCATTACGTATATGAGGTTCAAGCCCGCACCATACGAAATCAAAGGTAAATATAAAGCGGTGAATGATAAATCATACTCTCAAAGCATTCTTAAACATCTCAAGTACCTAAGGCAAGAGAGATTAAAAGATTGACAGTGTTTGTATGAGTTTCTTTCACGATTCAATCAATATTTTAATTTAACCTCTATTTTCTACGTAAATAATTTTCCTTGGATTGAGTTCATGTATCCCAACCCTTGGGAATTTAGCTACTCATGATTTGATTAAAGAACAAATTCATACACAAAATTATGGATCTACAAGACATTGGAAATAATTTGCAAAGAATCAAAAAATAGAATGAAATGAGATTACTTGAATTCCGCAACAAGAAAGTAATTGGAAGCCCGAAATCCTTACAAACTAGGGTTCATGAAAAAAATTGAAAACTTCTTAATTACTCTCTCAAAAACTAACCCTAGAATTCCCTAGCTACTTTTTAACCTAGCCTCTCTTAGCAACCCCTCAAAATGATGTAGGGCATGGGCTTTTATAGCACAAAGTATCGATATTGACAGCTCAATGTGCTTGTGACACAAGTTTCACCATCCAGCACGCCAAAAATCTGTACAATTAATGCCAGGATTTCACATGATCGGACCGGTCCGGATTACCCTCGGATCGGTCCGATATCCACCGGATCGGTTCTTTTATTTCTACCGGATCGGTCCGGTTTTCTTCTACTTTGACTTTTTCCTTGCAACTTTGACTAGCCATATCTTTTGTTCTAGAACTCCGATCTGGGTGCCGTTTCTTCCTATGCTCTTGTAAGCTCATGCTCTTCAACTTCACTTTTGATGTCGCCTTCGATTTTTGAGTGGAACTTTACTCTTTTGCCCTTTGACTTTTCTTCTGATTTTCTTCTTTTCCTTTCTTGCATTCCATTCCTGAAAACTTCATCACAATTACACAAAAACTAGGGAATATTGTTAAAAACAGATAATAGAGTGATATGGACTAAAAATGATTCAATTACCTTGTTCGAGATATTAAAATCACCAAAATTAAGGGGATAAATGTGAAGAATATGTGCCTAATCAATACCCGACTTATCGCTCTACTCACCCGTTGAGTGTAGTCGTAATTTAGGTTTTTGTATGGTTCGGCTGAGTCGAACATAAAACAACCGGCGCGTAGGTGACTCTAGTGCCGCAACGAAAACCCTGTGCTCATCAAATGGCGCCGTTGTCGGGGATTCACAAAAATTGAAACACTGACCCATGCAAACACTGACCCTGGAAAATCTTATGATTCAAGTGAAAATCTTACGAAACACTAACCCTTGCAAAAACATGGTGGTCTCTAAATAAAGCTTATGATTCAAGTGCAAATCGATCGCAACAAGTAATATCCGATAAGTACGGAATCGTGATCCACAAGGATTGAAAAACTCCTAAGACAACAGGATTAGGTTAAAGGGATTCTCTAAACGTCACAAAACTTAAAGTGTAAAAGATGATTTGATAGTTTGGAAAATTGATTGAGGGTAATCTCTAAACTAATATTCTATTGATGAACAGTTAATTAATTAATAATTACGGAACTATGAAAATAACTAAGATAATCTTGAGTTCAAGATATTAAAGGGATCGAGGATCATTCTCCCACCTCGGATTCACAAAGAAGGGGATTATAGGGCTTGGTTGAAATTAGTTCTAATCGAGCATAACTAATTAAGTCCGAACATAAACCATATAGAGACTAAACTCAGCAATTGAGGATTAGGGGTTAGTTAGTTATTTCTAGATGGGTTGGGTTTGTAGCAAAGCTTCGAACACTGACCCTTGCATGACAAGAGAAGTTAAGAAACTATGATACTCCAATACCAACACATGAAGTTCCATTAGAACAATTATAAACCAAACCCTAAATATGAAGTTAAACATCCAAGGGGGGATTATGATCCCCAATCATAAGTATAGCTACTCATAATTGAAACTAAACTACACATGTTAGTTAACAATATAATTAAGTTAGTTATCTAGTTTAAACACAAACCAATACAAGAGATGGAATTACGTGCAAATTAAAGCTAGTAGAACAAGTAGAGAAGAAGTAAATGAACCTTTCTTGCATTAATAACCACAATTCAACTAGTAATCAAAGCCTTACAAGTGGGTAAAAACCATAAATGAACTTGACTTAGGAGAGAGAAGAGAGTATTTTTCTATATCACTAAATATCTAACAAAAGTAATCTATATCTATAAAGGAGAAAAAACAAGGGATATATTCCAAAAATCCAACCAAAATGGCAAACTAGTAATAAGAAAAAAGCTGGAAATGCAGGGCTGAATCGATTCGGTGCCAAATCCGAATCGATTCGGAAGTGTAGAGATGTGCCCCTGTCTGATACCGCATCGATTCGGCAGAATTGCGAATCGATTCGGGCCTGCTCAAAAAGGAAAGTTACACTACTTTAGCATTATTTCTCCCATGTTTCACCGAAACTTCCGTAACTTCTTCGTTTGAGATCAGATTCAAGCACCGTCGGAGGCCACGCGAAGATAAGAAGAAGGCCTACAACTTCCGTGAAGTGTCTACGGAACTTTTCCGGATCAAACCAAACTTCCCAAAATGCATTCTCGAGACCTATAAAAGATCAATAAAGACACATACAAAGTATATATGATGAATTCAGGGGTTAGTCAGTAAATGAGTATAAGAACCGGGAAATACATGCACGAGAACGCTAGAATGTACAAATTAACGGGGTATAAAATACAATAAAAGTGACGAATCACACCCCCTAACTTATACATTGCTAGTCCCGAGCAATGAAGTATGAAGAAACAAGGGCAATCGACAAAACCAAAATAGAAGAAATATGTACAAAGAAGGAAAATATCACTCTCGCGGGCGCACGGTTGCATTTAGCGTATGCAATTAGCCGTTTTAAACCCTTAGCTGGCCCTAGGGGACGAGTGAGGTCTCGTGAGGGTTTCTAGGGATGACACCCACAAACATCAAATCAACTCATACTATGATACAACAAAAACCAATGCGTAGCTCAACAAATAACTAAGAAGCACAATTTATCAACAAAGTGAGCAAAGCTCACGTAAAAGACGACAATTATCGGCATTAAACAAATAACTTCAATAAAAATCGAAACCATGGAAATGCGAAATAAGCGGACACATGTGGTAATTTAGATTTGGCAAAACTTTCAAAATCCATATAAATGATAAGGCATGCATACTCAAGTTCTCTCCGGTTGTTACACTCAACAAATGAAACACTCCGAAATGGGATGTAACACACACGGGACATGCGGGCATAAAGAGTAATTGTAAAGGGAAACAAGGACACACACATGTCATCAATGAAGAATGCAATATAAAAGTGAAAAATACAATCTCATGAAAGGATACCGCATATTAACCAAGAGAAGAACATATAAACAGATTATCGCTAATGTTCGACCTTTGAATCACATCACCCTAGGATCAAATAGGACTTTAATGGGTTGTAATGTAGGCTAGGCTAGGGTACGAACTGGAGGAATGTATATACGGACTCAAAGTGTTTGGGATGAAAACTCGGGATAATGGAAAAATGCGGGCAATATCAACATTGGAAAACAAGTTCCAAAAAGGCATTATATATATCATCGGGGAGAGTAATCAAAGATTATTGAACTATATACACAATATTTACAAACTTTCTCTTTCTTTTCTTTTCTTCTTTTTCTCACTTTTTCTTTTGTTTTCTTTTGCTTTTTGCTTTCTCTTTTGTTTTTCACTACTTTCTTTTGTTTTCTTACTCTCACATGCCCAAATTGCAACCACACTATACAACATCATTCAATCCCAAGCAACATTCCAAACAAAGGTATGTAAGGTAATATATATGGTGTATAACTCCAATTTGGAGTTGGTTATGGAATTTTGGGTAATGCAATGAAAGGCTAATATTTAGGCTCAAAGGGGTTGACTAGGGAAACATATATGGTGAGGTCACGGCTAATATGGATGATATAACAAAGAGGGCCTATAATCCTTTCCTAAGGTTTCATGTGATTCGCGGGACTAAACACCATTGAAAATCATGCTCAAGTGTTAAATCAATTAATATGCATATTGATATCAAAATTAGTATGCTGATATAGACGAATAATAAGAAGACACGTGTCGATCTACGTGGCACAATAGCAACGAGGAAGTTTATTTCCCTGACCAAATCATACTCACTCCGAGCAGCATGTGTACTCCGAGGAACTCCACTCCGAGGAACTCCTGAACGACGAGCAACTAAGGCGGTCCAAGCTGCATCTCGGCCACAGCATTGATTGCCAGAGCTGCATCTCGGCCACAACATTGATTGCCAGATAATTAACAGTTCAACTATTCATTGAATGCTTATCATACAGACGTATACCTTAAAGGGCATTAATTGTTTACCCTTTCACATGTACAGCCTAAGGGCTATAAATACATTGTATCGCCCTCATTCAAAGGGAAGAATTTTCTTGATAGAATTACATATCGAGAACTCCAAAACACTGGGCAATAACATAAACAGTGGACGTAGGCCATTCTTATAAGGCTGAACCACTTTAAAATTCTTTGTCTCATTTATATTTATCTGTGATTAAATAATTAGAAGCAATCTAATTTTTTACATCAACAGATTGGCGCCGTTTGTGGGAAATGACTGTTGTTATCGTTTTTCACCAAAAATCATTCATCATCAATGGATGATAATCCTGAATCCAGCAACCGAAACGCTGGAAACGTTGGGAATCCTCCAAATCCCTCTGCACCATCAGCTGCTCTAGACATGGCTAGAATTATGACGAATCTGGGTCAAGGACAAACCGCCATGCAAGAAACAATGCGACAACTCATACAAACCCTTCATGGCGGAGTACCTGCACATTAAGGACAGAGAAGTGGTCAGAGACAAACCTATTTACTTTCTTTACGATCCAGGCGTACTAAGTCATATCGTAATGAGGGATCTGATGATTTCTCTTATCAACCTGGGCGAACTTCATCAATACGGGCTACAGATACTGAGCAACGTATCACTCTCTCTCCAGAGAGACCTAGTGCTTTGGAAAGATTGAGCAGGGTATCTCCTTTCAGCCGATTAGGCCCTAGGAGGAATAGGAGTCCACCTAAGGCCATGTCGAGGAGTTTTCGACAACCATCAGATCTAAGAGAGCGATCAGCACAATCACGACCAGTTGCTCGTCAAGATAGATCTCAGGAGGCCACGTCAGAACAATCAATTGCTCGAACTAATAGGCCCGAGGAAGGAAATGATGCGTGGAAAGGTTCCATTCAGCGGTTGGAGGATAGATTGGGAGAAATGGCTAAGGCAAAGAATCCCCTACAACGAACTTTTATTCAAGGGACACCTTTTGTCCAGGCCATTGTGGATTTTCCTACACCGTCAAAGTTTAAAGCTCCTGTGGTGACCCCCAAATATGATGGAAATACAGATCCTGTTCTGCACATAGAGCAGTATCAAGCTGCTGCCGACATCTATGCTGTCCCCGACGAGATAAGATGCAGAGCATTCTCAGGAACTCTTACTGGATCTTCCCAGATATGGTACAACAATCTTGCTCGGGGTAAGATTTCAACTTTCTTTAAATTGGCCGAGTTGTTCATCAGCAATTTCTATTTAGGAACAAAGCCAGTAAAATGAGTAGCACACTTTTTAAGTGTTAGACAAAAATATGGTGAGAGTATTAGAGATTACATAACTCGTTTCAATAACGAGAAGCTGGAAGTCATAGATTATGAAGAAAAGACAGCAATCACCACCTTGATGAGTGGGTTGTTGCCTAACAAGTTGTATTACACTTTGGCCAAAGATCCATCTACAACTATGTCAGAGTTGATGGAAAAAGCGGCCAAAATCATGAATGTCGAGGAGGATATGGCTGCGAAGAAGAATATGGATAAAGAAACCAAGGTGGAAGTCGAAAAATCTAAGAAGAAAGAGCATAAGGGCAATGGCGGTGATAAGCATTCCAAAAATAATAAGTCGTCATGGGAAGTCCTGAAGAAATTCGATAATTATACTCCTTTGAAAATGGGTATTAATCATGTCTTGGAAGAAATCAAGAATAACGAGGAGATAAGGTGGCCAAAGAAACTGAAGTCGGACCCTGACAAAAGAAAAAGAGATAAATATTGCGAGTTTCATAAGGATCATGGTCATATGACTAAAATTTGCATAGCTCTCCAGAACGAGATTGAAACGCTCATTAGACGAGGAAAGTTGTCAAAGTATGTTGATCGTAGAAATGAAAGAGGAAATGAAGACCGAGCAAGAGAGAGATCTAGATCTCCTCGTCGGGCAGAAGGAAACAGGAAAAGAAATCATGAAGATGATACAGAGGATGACCCCGATCTTCCCAAAAGGCCAAGGCAACCAGAACGCGAGGTATTTTCAATACGTTTTGGAATATTTGATTGTAATGTTATTACAGGTGGAGATGCAGGAGGAGGAGATCTTACTACAGAAAGAAAAGCTTACCTCGGTGAGGCTCAAGCTTGCTCATACATTCAACGGATAAATTTGGCTGAGGAGGATCGCCCTAGGAAGATAAATAAAGAGAAGCTAGTCATTGGTTTTTCAAAAAATGACCTTGCAGGTGTTCTTTACCCTCACGACGACCCTTTGGTGATCAAAATGAAGATGAAAGAAGTAGTGATTTCAAGGGTTCTGGTAGATAATGGTAGTTCGGCAGACATCATGTTCTACTCATGCTTTGACAGTTTAAATTTAAAATTATCTCAATTGGAGCCTTATCACAGACCTCTCCTGGGTTTTGCTGGCGAGAAGGTTTTTCCACTTGGGACGATCAAGTTGGATATATTCATTGGAACTTGGCCTGCTTGTCGAACAGAAAGAATACGCTTATTTGTGATGGATAAGAATGTGCAATCAACTTACAACATCATCATGGGAAGAGTTGGTTTGAAGAAGTTTGAAGCAGTTCCATCTACAGTACATCAGTGCTTAAAATTCCCAACAAATTTTGGAGTAGGAGTTGTGAAAGGTGATAAAAAATTAGCTCAGGAATTCTATTATTCATCTGCTGAGCAAGAGGAGCTTGAAGAGTCAAGGAAAAAGACTACTAGCTACCAGGTGGATGAAGGTACAGAAATTGAAACACTGGATCCCAGAGATGGATCCCAACTTATAAAAGGACAGGTGGTGGAATCTACAGAAAATGTTATTCTGGACGATGAACATCCTGAACGAACAACTTAGATAGGTTCGTCGTTGGATGTTTCAATAAAACAGGAGTTGATAACTTTCTTGAGAAACATAAAGAAAACTTTTGCATGGAGTCATGAAGACATGCCAGGAATAAATCCAAGCTTCTTATGTCATGAGCTCAATGTGAATAAGGAGATCAAGCATGTAAAGCAGAGAAGAAGAGTATTTAGTCCCGAGAAGAATCAAGCTATACAAGAGGAGGTCGAGAAGCTCTAGAAAGCCCAATTCATTGAAGATGTGAAATATCCAGACTGGTTAGCAAATGTGGTGATGGTAAAGAAGAAAAACAATAAATGGAGAATATGTGTTGATTTCACTGATCTCAACAAGGCATGCCCAAAGGATCACTTTCCATTGCCCAGAATTGATCAACTAGTGGATGCTACCTCGGGACACGAGCGACTCAACTTCATGGATGCTTACTCTGGCTACAATCAGATCAAAATGAAACCTGAAGACATGGAAAGTACTTCTTTTATTACCCCTAGGGGAACTTATTGTTATAATTTTATGCCTTTTGGTTTGAAAAATGCAGGACCAGCGGCTGATGAACAAGATTTTTGCCGAACAAATCAGTTGCAATATGGAAGTCTATGTCGATGATATGCTGACAAAGAGCAAGAAAGTTGATGATCATCTAGTTGACTTAGGTCAGACCTTTGATCAACTGGATAAATACCAAATGAAGCTCAACCCGACGAAGTGCACATTTGGAGTACGAGAAGGAATGTTCCTCGGGTACATCGTCAACCAGCGAGGCATTAAGGCGAATCCAGAAAAGATTAAAGCTCTTTTAGGGTTGCGATCTCCAAGGACGAAGAAAGTGGTGAAGAGTCTTACAGGACGAGTTGCATCACTCAACAAATTTGTATCCCGAGCAACTGATAGATGCCTCCCATTCTTCAAAACATTTCGAAAAACTTTCGAGTGGAATGATGAATGTGAAAAAGCCTTTCAAGACTTGAAGAAATATTTGGGAGCACCTCCACTGTTGTCCAGGCCAGTAATGGGAGAAAAGTTGTACTTGTACCTAGAAGTATCAGAGAATGCAGTCAGCTCGGCATTGATCAGAATGGAGAATGGAGTCCAGAAGCCAATTTATTACACAAGTAAGGCTTTCCGAGGTGCAGAGATGAGGTACCCAAAGCTGGAAAAATTGGCATTGGAATTAACTGAGGCAAGTAGAAGAATGAGGCCATATTTCGAGGCCCATACCATCGTCGTGTATACCGACATGCCATTGAGACAAGCCCCTCATAAACCAGAAAAATCAGGGAGACTGATGTACTGGGCAATAGAGCTTGGTGAATATGATATTGTGTATGAACCCAGATCATCATTAAAAGGGCAAGTTATAGCAGATTTTATAGCAGAGTTTACTTATCCTGATACCCCCGAGGAACAAAAGTTGCTCGATGATCAACCTGTGGATGTTACAAGATCAACAAACACAAGCTCAGACCAACTCCGGTTGGTAAAAGGGCTTGTGAATATTGAAGGATCATCAAATTCGAGCTCAGACCAACTCCGGTTGGTAAAAGGGCGAGAAGAGATGATCGACGAGGAGCGAGAAATATCAGGGGAGGATGAAAGGAAATAACAAATATTTCACCGAGGAACTTTGTCAGATAAGAAATTTGAAGACGAGTTACCTACATGGAGATTATATGTAGATGGGTTATCTTGCACAACAGGTTGTGGAGCAGGGATTATTTTGAACACCCTAGAAGAGATTGACATGGAATACGCCCTGCGATTCCAATTCAAAGCTTCCAATAATGAGGCGGAGTATGAGGCCATGATAGCAGGTCTTAATTTAGCAAAGATTATGGAAGCGCAACAAATGATGGTATTCAGTGATTCTCAATTAATTGTGAATCAGGTGATGGGGACATATGCAGTTAAAGGAGAATTAATGGTCAAGTATCATGCAAAGGTAATGGAGTTATTGGCAGAATTTGATGCCATTCAGTTGATCAGAATACCAAGAATGGAGAATACACAAGCAGACGCACTGGCCCGACTAGCATCAGCTACTCGTGCCGAGCTGCGAAGAACGATACCAACTGAAGTATTAGAACGTCGGAGCATAGATGAAGACCTGACGATGAATATTATTACCCTTGATTTAGGACCATCTTGGATGGATCCCATCAGGGCATATATTGAGGAGGGAGAATTAACGGAGGATAAGCTCGCTGCCAAGAAATTGAAGTTTAAAGCTGCTCGGTATGTACTAACTAATGGTGTTTTGTATAGACGAGGAATTATGGAAGGTTTGCAAAGATGTGTACATCCCTCCGAGGTGAAATAATTGATTGAAGAGATCCATGAAGGGTCATGTGGAGCCCATGTAGCAAGTCGGACACTTTTGCAAAGGGTGATGACACAGGGATACTACTGGCCAACGATGAGGGCTGATTGTATAGCCTATGCTAAGAGATGTGATAAATGCCAACGTTTTTCCTCCATCCGATGAACTCCACAAGCATTGTTGACACCCATAACTTCCCCTTGGCCATTTGCCATGTGGGGAATTGATTTGGTTGGACCACTGCCAACGACCCGAGGAAGATTCAAGTACCTCGTCGTCGCAGTGGATTATTTTACTAAGTGGGTAGAAGCTGAGCCACTTATTGATATGACATACGAGAAGGTGTACCAGTTCATTTGGAAGAACATCATATGCCGATATGGTCTCCCTCATGCCTTCATCATAGACCATGGAACATAATTTGATAACGTGGAGTTTGTTGCCTATTGTCATCAGTCAAACATTTTGAAGGTTCATTCAGCACCAGGCCATCCTCAAAGCAATGGACAAACTGAAGTGACGAGCATAACATTACTAAATGGTTTGAAAAAGAGGCTAAGTGAGGCTAAAGCTAATTGGATTAATGAGCTACAGTCAGTATTGTGGGCCTACCGAACAACTCCCCGAGCAGTAACTGGAGAATCACCATATATGCTGGCATTTGGAAGTGAGGCCGTAAGACCTACCGAGTTGGGTCTTCCAACACACAGAGTGCTGAATTTCAATTCCCCAGTCAGTGACTTAATGAGAAGATTAGATTTGGACATGCTCGAGGAGGTTAGAGAAGAGGCAGCCATTAGGAATGCTACTTACCAACAACGAACAACTCTGTTCTACAACAAGAGGGTGAAGAAATGCGACTTAAAAGAAGGAGATTACGTGCTAAAGAAGGTCATTCAGAAGCATAATAAGTTGGAAGCAAACTGGCATGGACCTTACCGAGTTACAAAAGTTGTTCGACCAGGAACTTACCGAATAGCGACTCTAGAAGGAGAGGAATTTAAGAATGCATGGAATGCTGAACACCTACGCAAGTATTATCAGTGATGTAAAATGTAAAGCAGTTCCATCTATATGAATAAAATGATGATATTTCTCGATCTTCTCTCCTTTTATTGAAAGTTTTTCGGGGAATACTAGTGTTACACACTACAAACTATGACAGTTCGAGCTCAGACTAACTTAGGTTGGTAAAAGGGCGAGAACAACATTCCTAAAAATGCCAGCCCCGGTTGGTTAGGAAACCATACTCCTTTGGTTAGGAGGCGTACATTAGTTCAGACCAACTCCGGTTGGTAAAAGGGCGAGTGGACATGATAGTTCGAACTCAGACCAATTCCGGTTGGTAAAAGGGCGAGAACACGACATTCCTAAAAATACCTGCTCCGGTTGGTTAGGAAACCATACTCCTTTGGTTAGGAGGCTGACACTGGCTCAGACCAATTTTGGTAAAAGGGCAAGTGGACATGATAGTTCGAACTCAGAACAACTCCGGTTGGTAAAAGGGCGAGAACAACATTCCTAAAAATGCCAACGTGTTTGTCTAGGAAGCAAAATACTCATAAAAATGCAAATCTCGGTTGGTTAGGAAACAAGATATGCTCTCAAATACCAACTTATGTTGGTCGGAAGAAGGATGATCTTCCAGGCAAATGGGAGAATTAATGAAGTTAAGATCTCGAAGCATTCTGACATTCATTATTAAAGGGGTATCTAGTAAATGCTCAGGATGAGATAATTCTGCCTGTGAATGAAGGGCATAGTCACCAAGATACTTGGAGATCAAACAATGAGGAATGGCCCGAGCAGGGATCCAGCTCATGTCAAGCTTGAAGGGCGGAATTGGTAGATCGAGCAGCCCAGGAGCATGGTAATCCCATAAATAATGACCTTGCTCTAGTTTCAATACACCCAAGGCGTTCAACCATCCTTGCTTGTAGCCTTCATTATTAGCATTTTCAATACGATCATTCAAGTGAAAAAGGGCCTCATTGTAGCCTGTCATCCAGAATTCACGAGGTTGTTTATGGAATTGGAAAATTAGTCTCTCTAACTGCTCATGAAGGTTTCTGGCAAAAATATCCTTATGATCCAAAGCAGACTTCGTCGTAGCAAGTTGATCCTCCAAAGTTTTGACTTTCTTGGACAGTTCTGACAAGGCTTGATTTTTTTCCATCAATTGGAATGCTTGGTTTTCCAACACTGATTGAGTATGAGCTTCTTCAATAGTAGGATGAAGAACTCTTGGTCATCCCCAAGCAGGTTGAGTACTTTGTTCCTCGACAACATTCTGAGCAACTCTTCCTCGTCCACGAGAACCTCTTCCTCGTCCCCGAATAGCAGTAGAAGGCCCAGCTCTTCTCAAAGCCTCTAACTCTTCTCGCAACTTGGCATTTTCCACTTCTAAAAATGAAAATCCTTCATCGGTGACCGGTACCAGGGCATTGGAAGATGAAGCAGCAGACCTCAACTGAGCTAGTTCTTTTTGCAAATTGTTGTTTTCTTGTTCCAATAGCTCAGCGATTTGCCTGTGCGCTTCGACATCTGCTTTCAATGTTCTCTGTCTCACTTCATAGCCAGCAAGCATCTTGTCATAGCCTTTGTCAGCATTAAGTTGTTTGATTTTCTTCTCATACCCTTCGTGCAAAAGAGCTGAAGACTCTTTATACTGCTGGTGAAGTTCATCGAGAGTACCTTGTAAGTCTTCAATCATTTCGTAATAAGCCACATTATTGGCTACATCACGATCAAGAAGACATTTCAAGTATTGATATGCCTCCACTGCTTGGTCTGAAGCATCTCGACCAAGAATCTCTACAATCTGGGAATTATCCAAGTCAGTGTAGCCAGCCTTAAAATATTCATTACATTGTCGAAGCAGAGTTGTGTCATGGGCAGACAGCAATTCCATTCTAGCCATAAACTAGTAAAGAAGAGAAGGCAAGATTTAATAAAAAAAGCAAACAGAACATCAACAATATAGAGGGACAACAAAAAATGTGATTTTTTATTACATCATAGAAAGGAGTACAGTGTTCAGTGTACAGAGTACAAGTGACAAAAGAAAATAAAACAAATACCGAACAAACTTCACACCTTTTCCTTGTCTCCCAAGACTTTCTCGGGAGGCTGGGACAAGGAGCTTGGTTGCTCGGTGGGAACAATAATTTTGATTGTAGGAGCTGGAACTTATTCAGGTGGAGCAGGCAAAGACGAAGGCTCCTCGGTGACTGTCTGAATAGGTTGTGAGGCAAGGACTTGATCACCCACTTCCATTGAAGACTCCTCGGATGCAGCTTCGTCTTCTTCCTCATCTTCAATTTTAGGAGGGGGACCAGGAGATGCTGTTGAAACAGCTCAGAGTCCTCGTCAACCTTCAATTATTGCAATGCAGCAACCCAACCATCTCGGAAGTATTTAAGACTCCCATATTGCACTTGGGACATCATGGCTGCTACCCCCTTGTTCCATCCTTTGTCCCAGCCAGTGTTGAAGGACTTCTTTACTTCCATCTTTCTTTTTATTTTCTCCGAGGAGAGCTTCTCAGATAAAAGATCCTCGGTGGCTTTCAGTTTAACTTCCACCTCCTCCTTCTGGCGATTTACTTCTCGCAGAAGGGTTAGCTCTTCCTCAGCCAATTTAAACTTATTTTCAAGGTCCCCAAAGTTCGTGAGCTTCTCCGCATACTTCTTGTTCTCTCTCTCCAAATCTTTCACTTTATTTTCCAAACCCTTGGAAACTTCAACAAGATGCACCTTTTCTGCCTCAACTGCAGCCAACTTCTTCTCCCAATCAGCCCTATCCTCGTCATACGTTTGACGGGACTCCTTCAAAGACTGGGCCAAACCTAGTAAAGCATCCTCCACTCCGGATGAGGATCTAGAAGCCTTGATCGCTTCATCCTTCTTCACAATGGTGTTAAAACAATTCACCAGCTGAAAAAACGAGATAATGATAAGTCATCACAGAGATACATATATTGATGGAAAGAAAGAAAATTCAGAATATGAGTGACATACCCCAACCCAGTTACTTATAATTAAGTCGGGAAGTCAAAGTGAGTTGAACCATAATTAATCTAACCAAACCATAAACACGAGTTTTAATTTCAGAGTCATCATTGTAAATCCATATAACTAAAAACCTTTTTACAACATTAGAGTAATCATGCCCATAAAAACTTTCTTGAAGGATAAGTTAACTTAATTACATCATTTACATTTAAACAAAATCTTTGTTTCTCCCATTCCTGGCTAACCCAAACCGACTTCCTAGATTTGGCAGTGACATCGCGTTACTTGAAAAAATGTGAACATAGGAACCATGAGCAAAATAGCCCAGTGAATGCATCACTACTATACTACTGCATAAATTTACATGCAATATATCATGTCCATATAATTATGAATTAACTTATCCGGCTCATTCATAATGAATGACCAACTTTTCCGAATCATGATTCACATATCCTGTCTAAATAGACAATTCTCCCCCATTCCTGGTCGAGGAGTAACCCCTTGTCATTAATAGACAAATCTCCCCCATTCCTGGTCGAGGAGTAACCCCTCATTTTGGTAAACCGAAATGAACAGTTTCATATTCATTATATTATGATCATATCAATAACACGATACAAATATATCTTTCCAGTGAGTACACTCACCTTGGTTGACAACTATGTATTCACGTTTTCTTCTGGTGGAGCTGAACTGGGTTGATTAGACCTTACACCTGTCAATCCAACTAAATTAGTACTGAACCTCAATCATAAATATTATCCAAACATAATTATGTAAATTTCCATGATTATACATCAACAATATAATTCCAATTAAGTCGCATTCCATAAAACATAGGTAAAGGCAAAACAATGATATACATGTTGATAAAGTTACGGACATTCAACCGTAGGAAATACCTTATAAGGAATTTATAAACAAAGTCAAGTAAACATGAAATTATACTTCTCAATGTATATACACATGAAACATTTACTCAAAGTACTCTTTGTAAGGACGAAATACAAACATTCATTCAAGGGGTACCCAGTATGGCCTGAAATTATTGTCTTACATACTTAACCATCCTATATTCGTATTTTGTACAAATACAGGGGTCCAACCTCATCAATATGAAAACATATATGAATATACTATCCAGTATAAGTGAGGGTGTAATTTTTCAAGCTTCCTAGCGCAAGTTATGACCATTTCTCTACAACACAAGAAATCTTCCCTACAAGCTCCTCTATTGTTCCTTCAACTTCCAAGAATTTTCATAATTTTTCTCTAGCATAACTTTCCATGATTTTCAACCCATTTTCAGTACACATACTGAATCGTACATAATTAAAGTTTCATAATTGTTTGACTTCATTTGCTATCTTAAAAGCATGACTAAACTCAGGGCATACCGAAATCAAGTATACAAACAGCAACCACGTACCAGCTTGAAATCATCATTACGGCCTAACCACAAGGAGATAAATTCTCATTTTCGGGTATGATATGAATATATGAGTCTAATTTCATATACAATTAGAATTTCTCAATTCCAGTAAGCACATAAAGAGATATACAAGTTTGAATGCAAGGGGTTTCAATATAAATTTTTTTTAAGGGTTTCTACATTCAACTTAACATAAACTTGCATCTAACCATACATACATATAAAGGGCTGAAAATTTCGTAAACCTATGATTATTTATATCATATAAATCAGTAACATAAGATAAATAACTAGAATTTCAATTAGGATTACCTTCAGGGCTTTTACGTAATTTCCACGGATTTTTCTACACTTTTTCTCCTCACTTTTTCTTCCTAAACATCAACTTTCTATTTCCTCAAGCTAACAACACTTGAAACTGAACCTAGGGTTTGTTTTGCTGAAGAAATATGTTAGAGGAAGGGTTTTAAGTTGGCCAAGTCTGCCTCCCAAGCCAACCAATCAATTTAAAACATTTGGTTTAATAAAAGACAATTTACCACTTAAAGGGAATGGACAGCTTTGCCCTTTGTTCGTAAATTCGGTATAGCTCTTTACTCGGGCATCAATTTGATAATCCGTTTGTTTTGTTACAACCCTAACTCACATGTCTACAACTATCTAGTTTTCACCTCAAGTCATTTATAATGTTATAAAGGTCAAAATTAGTCTCTAACAGGAACCTTTCCATCGAAAACAACAAAATTTGTGTTTGTAAATAATTCGACCTTTCATGATTTATGAAAGTAGGATTATAATAAACATAATCACTTAACATTAGATATACTAATATCACATTATTCATATCACATAAGATAAGCATGATTTAAATATAATTTATCATAATTATATTCGGGTTGTCACAACTTCCCCCCCTTAGAAAATTTCGTCCTCGAAATTTAATATAAAGGTGACTTACCAAACAAATTGGGATACTCTTTCCTCATGCTATCCTCCGTTTCCCAAGTTTCTTCTTTAACTCCATGGCTCATCCACGTAACCTTAACTAAGGGAATAACTTTATTTCTCAATACTTGGTCCTTACGATCAATAATTTCCATTGGTTCCTCGATGTAAGATAAGTCTTCCTTCAGTTCAATTGGTTGAGTTTTCAACTGATGAGATGGATCCGCCAAATACTTACGAAGCATCGATACGTGAAACACGTCATGTAAACGGGATAAATTTGGAGGTAATGCTAATCTATAAGCCAGGGGCCCAATTCTTTCCAACACCTCATATGGTCCAATTTATCATGGACTTAGTTTCCCCTTTTTGCCAAATCTCATAACGCCTTTCCATGGTGAAATACGTAGGAATACAAAATCTCCCTTCTGAAATTCTAATGGATACTTCCTCTTATCTGCATAAAATTTCTGCCTACTTTGTGCTATCTTTATCCGTTCCCGAATAATTTTGATCTTTTCAGTCGTCACATCTATTAATTCAGGACCCAACATTTTCCTTTCACCCACTTCATCCCAACACAAAGGCGTTCTAAATCTGTTCCCATATAAATCTTCATAAGGAGCCATACCAATAGTCGACTGATAACTATTATTATATGAAAATTCCATTAATGGCAAATGATCATCCCAACTACCTTTGAAGTCAAATACACAGTCTCGTAACATGTCTTCTAATATTTGAATCGTCCTTTCTGATTGCCCATCAGTTTGTGGATGAAACGCAGTGCTGAACTTCAAACTTGTGCCCATGGCATTCTGGAGATGAGGCCAAAACTTAGAAGTGAACGTTGGATCTCTATCTGATACTATTGACACTGGTGCCCCATGTAAATGAATAATCTCATCAACGTACATACGTGCATACTTGTCAACAGTGTAGGTGGTCTTAACTGGAAGAAAATGAGCTGACTTCGTCAATCGATCTACAATCACCCAAATAGAATCATTCCCCTTTGGTGACCGGGGTAATCCTATAACAAAATCCATCGTTATATGCTCCAACTTCCATTCCGGAATAGGCAATGACTGTAACAATCCTGCCGTCTTCTGATGCTCCGTCTTTACTTGCTGGCACACTAAACATTTAGCTACGAACTCTGCAATCTCACGTTTCATATTGTTCCACCAGTAATATTCTCTCAAATATCTGTACATTTTGGTACCTCCCGGATGCATAGAGTAAATAGAACTATGTGCCTCTTCTAATATATCTTTCTTTAAGGGTGGATCGTTCGGTACACAAATCTTATTTTTATAACACAACGATTCATCATTCTTAATTTTAAAGTCACTCTCTCTACCATCCCAAACTTATTGTTTCTTCTTTTCAAGGAATGGATCACTGATCTGCAAACTTCGTATGCGTTCTGCCAATAAAGGTCTCACTGTGACATGTGCTAATAATCCTCCGCTTTTTGAAAACTTAAATTCAATCCCCATCGATGCCAAGTCAAGAATATTTCCAACACGGGCACACCGTATGCAACCAAGCATCCCTGATGATTTTCGACTCAAAGCATCTGCTACCACATTGGAACTGAACCTAGAGTTTGTTTTGCTGAAGAAATATGTTATAGGAAGGGTTCGACCAAGGCTGCCTCCCAAGCCAACCAATCAATTTAAAACATTTGGTTTAATAAAAGACAATTTACCACTTAAAGGGAATGGACAGCTTTTCCCTTTGTTCATAAATTCGGTATAACTCTTTACTCGGGCATCAATTTGATGATCCGTTTGTTTGTTACAACCCTAACTCACATGTCTACAACTATCTAGTTTTCACCTCAAGTCATTTATAATGTTATAAAGGTCAAAACTAGTCTCTAACAGGAACCTTTCCATCGAAAACAACAAAATTTGTGCTTGTAAATAATTCGACCTTTCATGATTTATGAAAGTAGGATTATAATAAACATAATCACTTAACATTAGATATACTAATATCACATTATTCATATCACATAAGATAAGCATGATTTAAATATAATTTATCATAATTATATTCGGGTTGTCACAATGAGAAACTTACTGAACCAATGTGACGAGTAGCCAGGTACGTAAGCACATCCCTAGACATATTCTCCTCAATTCCTTGTACTTCAGGAATGGACAAAGTCTTCACCGAGCTCATAGCTGAGCTCGGAGGAATAATAGTTGGAACACCAGCTCCACTAACTTGGAGCTGGGGAATGGTTTCAGCCAAATTGACCGAGGATGATTTCTTCAGTCTCCTCGGTGGCATTTCGACAGTTTCAACCAAAGAAGAGCTTTTGGTTGGGGAGATAGTGATCACTTCCACAGGTGCATCCTTCTTATTTGGAGCCACTGGGGGCTTCTCGACATCTTTTTGAGGTGCAACATCTGTCTTCTTTGTCCCCTTTTGGACGTCAGTTTTGTTTCTTTTTCCATCTCCAGCAGAGGTAGTCTCCTCAAAGATAGCAGGAACTCTTGTTTTGCCCATTTTCTGACTCAAAGGAATATGAGAGTCTGGTGAAGAATCCTCAGGAGCTGGCGCTGGTTCACCAATGCTGATTACAGGGCGAGCAGTGAAAGAGGTTGTATAACTCCTGTACTGTAACAAATATGAAGCAGATCAGATGTGCTCGTATGCAACTCTCTAATGCAAACTCAAGATAAGTTTCAAATGCTTAATATTTACTTCTGATTCTTTTGGAGTCTTTCTTTTGCTGTCAACTGCAAACAAATACATATTGAAATGTCAATCACACATTTATTCAAACATAATGAAATCATAATTTCATAAATAAAATAAAATGAAAATAACCTATCCCATTGCCATATGGAGGGCATCTGGGACCTTGATACACTTCATCTCTAATCAAAGGGGCATGTTGCCAATTTTTGATAACTACCCCATGTTCAAAATAATCCCTATTAGCATCAGGGAGGTTGACTACTAAAGCCCTATTCAAAAATCTAGTTTTTAAATAAAAAACATTATCTAGAACAGCCCATCTATAACAATACATAATCTCAGGAATTCCTATACGGGTTCCGTGAGTTTGATTTAACCTATACACCCCATTAACTATTCTCCATGTGTTGGGGGCTATTTTTGCAGGAACAACATCGAAATAATGACAGAACTCTAAGAACAAAGGGTTTGGTGGAAAAGAAAATCCACATTCAGCAATAAAGAGGCTGGGGAACCAATGTCCCTCAGCCAAACGAAAATAATCTTAAGGCTCAGAAAGATCCTCTAGAGTTGCCCAAGATGGAATAGAAAAATCAGAACGGAATTTCTCAAGAGATTCAATAACGTAAACCATGGCGAATAAAAGGAACGAAGAAGAAGGAAGAAGATCTTACAGGAAAAAGGGAGATCTGTTGACAACGAACGAAAAAAAAGATGAACGCACAAGAGAGAGAAAGACTATGGAAAACTCGAAAGCAGAAATTGGAAAAGGTAGAAGACGATGGGATTGCCTATGAAGCTTAAATACTTTGCCTTGGGAAACAGCGAAAGAAATGATTACAAAAAAGAAACTATTACGCTACCGGCGGCTAAAAGGACAAAAAGTGCGCGAAGATCGAAGCGCTTATAAAAATTCAAAAAGGCGGATTCTCATTTAATATTGCCATATACCGAGAAAGAATGTTCCATATTCCTCAAAGTTTGAAATACGAAACATTGGGGGCTTCTGTTGATACCAAAATTAGTATGCTGATATAGACGAATAATAAGAAGACACGTGTCGATCTACGTGGCACAATAGAAACGAGGAAGTTTATTTTCCCGACCAAATCATACTCACTCCGAGCAGTATGTGTACTCCGAGGAACTCCACTCCGAGGAACTCCTGAACGACGAGCAACTAAGGCGGTCCAAGCTACATCTCAGCCACAGCATTGATTGCCAGAGCTGCATCTCGGCCATATCATTGATTGCCAGATAATCAACAGTTCAACTATTCATTGAATGCTTATCATACATACGTATACTCTTAAAGGGCATTAATTGTTTACCCTTTCACATGTACAACCTAAGGGCTATAAATACATTGTATCACCCTCATTCAAAGGGAGGAATTTTCTTGATAGAATTACATATCGAGAACTCCAAAACACTGGGCAATAACATAAACAGTGGACGTAGGCCATTCTTATAAGGCTGAACCACTTTAAAATTCTTTGTCTCATTTATATTTATCTGTGATTAAATAATTAGAAGCAATCTAATTTTTTACATCAACAATGCAATCAAATGAAAAGAAAATGAGATTGACAACTAGTTCATTGACAAGAAAGGGATAGAGTGGATGTATACACTCACTAATGACGATAAGTCTCAATTTTCACTTTTGTAAGGGTATAGCATGCGCCTTAAAATAACGAATTTGAAACGCTTTAAACCAAATCATAAATAATTATTTGTGTAAATGCTCAAAGCTTCACAACTTAATTTCATGAGGCTATTCACAATGCAAATAATAACGGGCTAAAGGCTAATAAATCAATAACTTGAATCATGCTTCATAGCTATACAATAGGATAAGTCGATCATATAAGTAATCATAGTAGATATGAGAGAGAAAAAGATTTTTTTTATTTATAATTTATTTTTTATTTATTATTTTTAATAAGTAAATAAATACTAACATGATAACCAGTATAAAAAATGTAATCCATACCCCCTAACTTGAATGAAACATTGTCCCCAATGTTAGTAGGGATAAAAAGGGTAAAGGGGTTAGAAAATAGTCACCCCATAAGGAGTAATTCGAGAAACGCGCAACGGCATGCCTGTTACATGTTAGTACCAAAAACAACAATATATACAAAAGGGATATATATAAGAACAAATATGAAAATGAAAATGAGTAATTTCATTAATAATCACAAGTTGTGTTCATGGGGCACCAAAAACCAAAATTAGAAAATACACTAAATGTACTCTCTCTTCCCCACACCAATACACAACTATAATGTTACAAACCCAAAAATCAAAATAAAGAACCATGGTGTCAGCAGTAGAGGAAACGGGTGACATCAGCAGAGAAAGCGGGATGACAGCGCTCTACATATGGTTCGGATGGCGGCTCGAGTGTTTGGGCGCAGTGGGGTCACGAGGGGCGTAGGGATAAAAAAGGTACGGAGGCACAGGATCCTCGCCCCCACGAATACAAGCAAATCATGGAAGTATCTCGTTGATAGTCAGCCCAGAACGATGAGAAGTTCGCCATATAGGTTCCCCAAAACTCAGTAAAATCAGCCTGCAACTCATCCATCCGCACCCCGAGATATGTAATGGGGTCAATAGAAGGAGGCAGAGGAGGTGGGACTGGATGAGGCACTTCCGGAATATCCGGCATAGGGGTATCAGGGGCATCATGAGCATCCAACATACGTTTCTTCCTCCTCTCCCAATAATCTTGCCCCAATGTTTTAGCAATGGTCTTATCATTAAACACCTTGGGCAGCCTAGGTATCTTGTCGCTGCCCAAGACCTCACACCTGGCATCCCTTCAAATCCGAGAAATCAGTCGCGCAAAAGGAAGAGTTGTGGTTCCCTTCTCGCTATAGGCAGCGTTCACTATTTGATGCAACATGAGGGCGGGAAGACTGATGACCATGTCATCCCCTAGAAGACTGTATAAGAATAGGGCCTTCTTATAACGGAGGACAACCTTGGTCTGAGTTGGAATGATGGAATTTACGGCGATGAGATGGAGGATACGATGTACATCGGGCATGCCCGAAGTGGGGAAAGTCTCCCCCGCCCAAATCTTATCGGGTGCAAGACGCGTAATGAGTACCTCTTGTGGAAGATGAGGCGTGTCTGTAAGGACCGGGTAATGATATAGCTCGGGGTTAGAAGCCCTGCTAAGGTGCGCAACCAAGATGGGCTTAGAAATAGTAATCCGCCTCCCTCTCACATACGCTTCATATGTGCCGCCGCGCATAGATACTAGAGAAGAATAAAAACGACGCACGTGGTCCTCGTTGACCTCCCCTCTCATGGCCATATGGGCCTCCCAATTGAATTTGGCTAAATATCGTCTTACAGAAGCTGACATCTCATCTAAAATCACCTGCTTCTCAATAGCAATCGGGCGAATGGTTTTAAACATGGCCCGATACCACTCCATCTCATACTTGGAATGAAAAGATTCAAAACCAGCCCCTCCTCGTCCAGTAACCACATTGGATGATGGCTTGGTGATCGAAGGAACCTACAAAACATTAATTTAATACACACACCATAAGTGCAATGCATAAAATCAAAGTAATCGTGAAATTTGGGGAAACTAGGTTCGGAGGGTGCGCGTTGGGAAAAATTGGTCGAGTAGATGTAATCGATGCACACCACACTCAAACAAGGACAATTCAATAAGAATGTGCGATAAAAGGTGCGAAGATAGAGCTTTAGCGCACAAAATCTCCACAGAGGCATTTTATCGAACACTTAGTGTGCAATGTATAGAAAGTAGGGTGAAAATAGCATTTTGAATGTGAAACAACCCCAACAAATACAACTGAATCATCAAAGCAACATAAACAAGTTGTACATGTTGGATTCATATCATAAACAATGAGAAAATATGGAGCTTCATGCAGAAAAAGTGGATTTTTACAATACCCCATTTAACCCTACTTACTATACCAAGAACACTAAATAAGATTTGAAATCAATTTAAGTGGGTTGAAATAGTTACCTTGGCTTTGGTCCTTGGCTCCTAATTCCATCGGGAGTTGGCACGAAATGCAAGCGCAGTTTTTGAAGAAATTCTTTCCAACTCATCGCACCAACTCCTTAAAGTGTCAAATCCAAACCTTCGCTCAAACCGAAGGTGAATCATTCAAGAGATGTTGGGAGAGATTTAATGAGGTACTTCATAAATGCCCACATCATGGGTTCGAAAAGTGGAGATTAATCTCATTTTTCCACAATGGGCTTACCCTCAATGCAAAACAAATGGTGGAGACAATGTGCTCCGGTGAGTTTTTTGGTTTAGATCCTGATGATGTGTGGGCACATTTCAAATATTGTGCCGAGACCACCCAAGCGTGGGACACTTCGGACCATAGCAAAACCAATGCGCGTTCATCCAATCCACCTTCCTCTAGCCATGGCATTATTTCTCCCATGTTTCACCGAAACTTCCGTAGCTTCTTCGTTTGAGATCGGATTCAAGAACCGCTAGAGGCCACGCGAAGATTAGAAGAAGGTCTACAACTTCCGTGAAGAAATCGGGATCAAAACCCGAGTGCTGAAATTACCAAAATGCCCCCGACTGTGCAAGTGTTTATGGAACTTTTCCGGATCAAAACCAAACTTCCCAAAATGCATCCCCGAGACCTATAAAAGCTCAATAAAGACACATACAAAGTATATATGATGAATTAAGGGGTTCGTCAATAAATGAGTATAAGAGCCGAGAAATACATGCGCGGGAATGCTAGAATGTACAAATTAACAGGCTATAAAATACAATAAAAGTGACTAATCATTAGGCTTGATTGATTTAGGATGTTTGAGAATATAACTTCTCCAGATGTAGTTCGTTGTTTGAATGAAGTCCTCATTTTCCTTTTCCTTGTCTTACGAATCAATATAAAAGGATTATCTACATATGTGTTGTTCTTTTTTACATTTTCCTTTTCCTCGTCTTATGATTCAATATACAAGGATTATTTGCATTTGTGATATTGGTTTTTATATTTTTATTTTCCTTGTCTTATGAATCAATTTCATTTTTTTCAATCTCGAATGCTTAATATCTCCTTTATATAGATTAGGTGCGTCAGGCACATGCCGTAAATGTGCAACCTTGCAAGTTAGGAAATATTTTAGAGTACTTCTTATATAACTCCACAGGTGACTGTGTCGTGCAGTTTCATTTGAGAGGAAGTGTTACAATGATGTGTCATATTTATCATTTTCTTGGAAATGACGACTTGTATTTATCATTGTTCTTCACCAAATGAAACTTCAGTTTGGTACCTATAGTATCATATAAATATATTTGATTTTATTTATGTTCTTATGGGTGTAGCTTACAACCTGATTTTGTAATATGGAATGGTGTAATTTGTAAGGAATTGCCCAAAGGTTCTGGATTTGGGGAGGGCCCTCGAAAAATATATTTTTTTAAATATGTACTAAGATTAGTAACATAATTTTACCGTTACTAATTTTTATCTTTCTGTTACTATCAGTAACATAATTTTACCGTTAATAATTCGGAATTTTTCGTTACTATTAGTAAAGCTACTTTTGCGTTATTAATTGTGAATTTTACCGTTACTATTAGTAAAAGAATTTAACCGTTATGAATTTTGAATTTTACCATCACTATTAGTAATAGAATTTTACCGTTATGAATTCTTATTTTTCCGTTACTATTAGTAACAGAATTTTACCATTACTAATTCTAATTTTTTCCGTTACTATTAGTAACAGAATTTTACCGTTACTAGATTCGTGCCCCAGGCCTTTTTTCTAACAGAAAAATTGCGTTACTAATATATTTAGTAATGGTAAAATTGTGTTACTAATGGCGTGTTTTGGTGTAGTGGTACAAACACCTCACGTGCGTCCAGCATACCACTTCGTAATCGGTCATGCAGCCACGGGAATCCTAATTTGAGGATAGGTCACGAATTCAAAAGCATGCACACGTAGGCTTGAAATGTGATGTGGGGTCCAAACGAAACTGCGAGTGGAACGAACACCTTGTGTGTGTCCAACATAACACGTAGTGATCGACCACATAGTGGCGGGACTCCTGATTTAAGGATAGGACACAAGTTAAAAAATAGGCACCTCTAGGCTTGATAACGTGCCAGGGGCAACCCAACGGCAGCCAAACGGTACTACAAATGGAATGAACACCTCGTGCATGTGCAATGTATCACGTAGCAACCAGACGCACAGCCGTGGGACTCATGTTTGAGCATAGGACACAAATTCAAAAAAAGACACACTTAGGCATGAAAATATGCCGCGGGGGGAGGGCACACCAAGAGGCACCCAAACGGCTCAACAAGTTACTCAAACACATCATGTGCGTCCAACGTAACACATAGCAAATGACTGTATAGTCGTTGGACTCCCTGTTTTGGGATACTACACACACACAAAAAAGCAACACGTAGACTTCAAAACGTGCCGGGGTCAGGCACCCCCAAAAGGACCTCAGTGGCACCATGAGTGGAACGAACACTTGGTGAGCATCCAACGTATCACATAGTAGTTTTTTACGCAATCGTGAGACCCCCGATTTAAGAATGGGAAACAAATTCGAAACCAGGCACACTTAGGCTCGAAAGAGTGCTATGGGGGCATCCCTTGCGGCACCAAGAGTGGAACCAACACCTGGTGCGCATCCAATATAACATATAGAAATCGATGGGGCTATCGTGTGTAACACGCCGCCTAATTAAATACCGAGTGATCAGTCTTTATTAAATTAAATCAAAGTATCGAGTTGGTTCAGTTTTAGCATCACCGTAAAAAATAATTTATTTTATAAAATCTAAACAACTAATCGTAAAAATACCAAATCCAACTGAAACTGAAGTGCTGAAATGAAAAAAGTACAATGTTTATCTATCATATATAAAATGAGAATAAGAAACACATGACCTAACTGAGGAACCTTAATCAAAGAACTGAAGTCATAGATGTGGAGACGTCCAAATACGAGGACCTGAAACTCCCACCATAGCTTCATCAAGTCCAAAGATCCACTAGTCTATGCCCGACGTTCCTATGGATGGACGCCTAAAATAATTTCACAAAAAAAGTGATTTTGCAAGAAACGGGTCAGAGCCTTAGTGTAAAACATTTTAAAATAATTTAGAAATTTTTAAGAATTGCAGTAAAGCAAATATTATGTGCATGTTAGTTTTTCGAGCACTCACTTGATATTCTCACCTCTCAACTATTGTGCACACCTAACGTATAATTCTAACTCATACTAGATATTCTACCACACATAACTATTTTAAATTATAACTCTTACTCAGACATTTACGTCATTATGTCCACCCATACTACCCGAATAAATAATTCTTACATTTTCATTGTTAATCAATCGAGCTCAAGTATCTCATTAATTATTTAAGTGTCCACATTATTAAATAATATTATACGGCGTAATCTTTTTCATTAATTAAGAAACATAGAATAAAAATCACAAGTGTATATATGCATATCACTATTACAACATATATACTAATACAACACCTTAAAAGGTTGAATCTGCGGTGCGTACATACTCTGCTATCAACTCCCGGTAAATCACATACATAAGGATTACAAATTACAAATCACTCTGAAACCATATTAATACAAATCACACATACAAGAGGCGAACATAGTTTCAGGCCTATGGGTTACTCATATACCTACGCACTCATATGACCATCATCACTATCATTCTCACATCTAGCCCGTAGCTAGGTTCTATGTTCTGAGGCACCAATATGAATCCCCCTCAAGGCTCCTCAAGATAATACTGTCCTTTCTTTAACACCTCCCATGATAACACGTATGGTAGGTATGTCATACACATAAATAATAGTATTATAGGTATTCACACAAGCCCATCAAACTCATTAGGTATACACACAACCCAAATATTTTAATTCATACGTAGTATTATTCTCATTATTACTTAGGACCTATATATTTAGTTATGAATAGTCTCTGTCGTAATTCTCAAGGATAACTTACCACTCCAAACACCTTAAAGTTGTATTCCCAAATAACTCTAATAAATTCTCCCCTATACTGAAATTAATTCCACATTATTTAATCTCATTCGAATTAACTACGTTGGACAAATTAGAACCAAAAAGAAATTTTCAGAAATCCTGACACGTCATTCAAATGAAACTCCATCTCGTTTGAAGAAGATAGCAGGTCGTTTGAACGACCACTTTGCGCGTCAGGCTTTCTGGAAAATTCTTAATTAAACTTTTCTTCCTTTAATTTTCCAGAAATCCTGACGTAATCCTGATGTAATTAATCTTTTCATCCTTTAACCTGACGTAATTAATCTTTTCTTCTTTTAATTTTCGTCATTAATTATACTCCAAAAATACAAATTATCGAAATGCCCTTTCAGGATGGAAGTTTGGCCTAAAACTGTCCCGGGACCCAAACTAAACCCCCGGGTAGACTTTTCTGACTATTTCGACCCTTTTGGTCACATTGACGCACTCAAAATGACCATTTGGATGATTTATAAATAATTTACTTTTTACTCCATTAATTTAGTCCCCACATGACTGACACGCGCATCTTGACTTAATTACCGTAACTGTCGTCTTTCTCACTCGTGACAAGTCTCTTAAATTCATAATTATATATTACTTTATTTTCTCACTAATATTCACTAATATTCTCATCAATAAATACTTCCCTTTATCTCGCTAGTTAATATTTATTTTTAATTCGGAATAATTATTAATTAAATTTCCCATATTAAAATTTTAATTAATCCCTTGTTTTTTTAAAAAATAAAAATTATGGGGTATTACATTCTCCCCCCTAATAACGGAATTTCGTCCCGAAATTCTCAAATAAAATCGTACATGGTAAAAATAATTTTGGATATTTCTCACGCATCTCATCCTCGCACTCCCAAATAAACTCCTCGATGTTATGGTGCTCTCACTGAACACGCACATGCGTAACTTTCTTTGACCTCAATCTCCTCTCTTTATAGTCTAAGATAGACATTGATTTCTCCTCGTATGAACTATCATGCTGTAAGTCAATATTCTCCAGCGTGATGTGAGTGTGAGCTAGCTCATCCCGGAGATACCGTCAAAGCGCAGAAATATGGAACACATCATTAATCATATACAAAGGCTCGGGTAATCCAAGTTTTTAAGCCACTCTCCCAATCCGATCTATAATAGGAAATATCCCTACATACCTCGGTGTCAACTTCCCTTTCTTCCCAAATCGCATTATCCCCTTCATAAGAGATACTCATAATAGAACTTAGTCCCCCACACTGAACTCCATAAATAACCTCTTAGCATCGGCATAGCTCTTTTGTCTATTCTAATCAACCCGTATGCGACTCCTAATCATCTCAATCCTGGCTAATGTATCCTGGATCACCTAGGGCCCCAGTATCTTATTTTCCCCCACTTGTAACCAACAAGCAGGAGAATGACAAGGTGTGCCATATAGTGCCTCAAATGGATCCATGCCAATAGTAAACTGGTATGAATTATTATAGGCAAACTCCACCAGTGGAAGGTATTGTTCATATCACCCCTAAAGTCGGGGATACACATCTATAACATGTCTTCCAACATTTGATTCGTTCGCTCCATTTTCCCATTCATCTGCGGGAGATATGCTGAACTCAATATCAACTCGTTACCCTTAACCTCCTGAAAAATCTCCCAAAATTGAGGCACAATATTTTGGATGACATTAACGATCTAGCAATCGCCTCCTGATGTCCCAACTCTCTCCATTTTTCCTTCCACACATCAACTACCTCAACCCTGGTCTTCGACTCAACGCATAGGCTACAACGTTAGCCTTCCCCGAATGATATTGGATCTCGAACTGGTAGTCTTCAACAAATTTAAGCCACCTGCGTTGTTGCGTATTCAAATCCCTCTGAGTAAACAGATACTGCTATGAATTGTGAGCTTTGAATAGTCGAAAATTGTCCCCCATTAATAATGTTGCCAAATCCAAAGTGCGAACACGAGTGCTACCAACACAAAGTCATAGGTAGGGTAATTTATTTTGTGAGGCTTAAGCCTGCGGAAAGCATGAGCTATAGCCCGATCCTCCTACTGCAATACCCTACCAAGCCCCTATGATGACGCGTCAGTAAAAATGAGGTACTCCACACCTACTCTGGGGAGTGATAACATTAGTGTTGAAGTCACCTTATCCTTCAGCTCATCAAATGCCAACTGACACACATCATCCCAAACAAACCGTATGCCCTTACGGGTCAGATTAATCACCGAACCCACAATATTCAAAAACCCCTTAGTACCTGGCTAGGCCCAAGAAACTATGTAGCTCCATTGGTGTCGTGGGACGTTCCCACTCCCTCACCGCTGACATTTTATTCGGGTCCACTTCTATCCCTTTATCTGACACGATATGCCCCAAAAACTATACCTCACGTAGCCAGAATTTGCATTTCTCATACTACGAATACGACTAGTGGTCACGTAGTACCTCAATTACCTGACGTAGATGTTCGACGTGCTCCTCCTCCATCTGAGACTAGGCTAGGATGTCATCTATGAAAGAAATGACATTTTGATCCAAGAATTCTCTAGACATCCTATTTATCAAGTGTATGAATGCAACTAAAGCATCGGTTAGTGATGATGCAAGAAATCGTCCACTTGTCGTTCTCGTATCAGCAAATCAAATATAAAGTGCATAATAAGTAAATAGAGCAAGTGAAAGAGATCAAAGATAAGATATAGAGTGGTTCAGCCTCTAAAATAAGCATACGTCCACTGTGTTGCTCCGTTCTCATTATATGCATTTCATTGTATAATATCATCGTGCCTATATAGGCATACAAGTATGATATTAAGGGAGAGTACATGGCGGTATTAAGGCTTTTGGTGTGCCGGAGAGGTGGCAGCGATGTAGATGTGTCACCTCCAAGTCATATGTTGAGGTTATGTAGAGAGAATTTGTATTGTAGAGTCTCACCCGGGGGTCTGGAATCCCTTCTTTACTTTGAGGTGTGACCCTCTATTTATACAAGGTATGTGTGTTGTGTCATGTGCCTTGATCACGAGACATGAGTCTGGAGTTGCTGTAATAGAAAGGGATGTGGCCTGCAAGGCAAGCATATTGAGTGGTGCATCCTGCATGAGGCTAAAGCCAAAGGTGCCACACCCTGTGTTGATTAGGGCCGCACCCTGTTCTGAGTTCTGACCGCGACCTATAAGATTTTGTATGCCTGAGTAACCTCCGTGGCAGGGTTCTATATTTTTACTATCAATAATCCCCCAAGTCGTAGTGCCAAGAGATTGCGATTGGGGCCACGACTGAGTAGTTAACTCCTCTTAAGGTGCCACGATATTTTCAAGCTGATGCTTCGTCTTCCCGCGCCCTCTTATATAAATTGTTCCAGCCGTGGACTTCAGTATTTTTTCCAAATCTTTAAGATTATATCAAAAGTTCAACTCTGTCCATTTCTTCCCTTCATCTTTTCGGTAACTTTCCAAGGCTGAGCATGGTGGTTCGGAGGCAGTTTGACGCTGATCATTGCCAGTTTCTCCATTTCCATGTAATTTTTCAACCAACAACCTCTATAATAGATTTTGTAGTTCATAATTCACAATTCATCATTTGAACTTCTGAATTTCTACATTTACTTTGAACTTGAATCGTACTCGAGTCATGTTTGAATTGCATTTCTGCGTTTACTTTGAACTGAAATGAATCCAATAATACGTAATTGCTTGGATTCTAACTGGTAATTGATCTTGAATCGATCTTTTTCATGACGAAATGAGCCCTTAATCTTCCGATGCTTAAATCATATGGACTGTATTTGTGTCGAATCGTATCGAAATTGAATAACTATTCTTGATATTCTTAGATAATCTCTTCATATTCTAAGTCTTCAATTTTTAAATGAACAAACATTAGATACTAAATTATTTGAGTGAATGGCCGCGGCATGATAAAATACCCCTTTAGTAATCTAGGGCTACCCTTAAAACATGCTACATTATTTGGTTTGATTCCTATCCGCGGCCCGTGGTAGGCGATGGTTGCGGCCCGTAGGGTAAAATCTAAACTTCGCGGCATTTAGGCCCATAGGTTGATGATTACGGCCTTAGGTTCTCAGATTAGGGTTGGCATTGTTTTAGTTCATAATAACTACGGCATGTAAGGAAATAAAACCTAACAAATCGATATGTCATGGCGACAGTTGTCTTTTAGGGCTCTGGAATTCAGTACTTGGCATATTTAGCCAATCTTCCTGATCATTTATATTCACTTTAATCTTCATATAACAAGTCTTGCTGCGACTTCTTAGAGACTTTTTAGAACCATATCGGCTGCGTCGCCTAACTGCGGACTCTGTATTTCAGGTACTGCTGCAGCCATATGAACTTTAACCCAGACGAATTTTTGAGAGGCTTTTGGGAAAAACATTTTGGAGACTCACCTCCTGAACTTCCTTCTGTGCCTCCTCTGAAATCAATAAGGCCTTTCAAACTGAAGGATTACCCCAACTGCGTAGTACTAGACTCAGACTCCATGGATTCTTCCTGTAAGAAGGATTTTAAGACCATGCCAATGGAAGAGGAAGCCAATTCTAGTAACCAACCTATGCACGTAGAAGATACAGCCGCGGCAGGGAGTGCAACTGATGTTAGGGACGAACCAACTGGCCACTTTGGGAGGGCTGAGAGACCTCCTGCTATGCTTGATATCCACAGCATTATGACCCAAGAATGGGTTGATCAAGTAGTTGAGGCCTTCGAGTTTCCTGAGGTCTTGATGTGCTCAGATCCCACCACAGAACAAAGGCCCTGCACGGCCCTTGCTAATGATGGGGTCTGTTTCCCTCTTCATACATTTGTGTATGGGCTGCGGCTACCTATCCCAGTTCCAGTTAGAATTTTTTTTAAAGCGATGAAGTTATCCCCAGCCCAAGTAGACTCCAATGGTTTGAGGGAAATTCTTACCTCAATAGTATTATGGAAACATAAGTTTAACAGGGACATAACTCCAACGGAGTTCTTCCACTTTTACATGCCAAAGGAGAACTCCATAAAATTTGCGTGGTACTACTACCTTACTGTCCGCAACAAGGATGAAACCCTTTACTCTGGGAGGACCACCAGTGTAAAAAATTGGAAAGGGAAGTATTTTTATATTTATGGAGAAGGATGGGATGTTCATCTAGAGGAATCTGAGAGAGAGAGGTCACATAGGATACCCCGACAATGGGGACATCCATCCAAACTAGGTACTCAGGGATATATCTTTGATAACATGTCGCATCCTATTTCACAATTCACAAGGTTCCTTTTATTATATTGTACTAACATAATCGTCTTGTGCAGCTCTTGATAATTTATAGCTCAGTGAGCGGCAGGAGATAAGAGTGGGAAGGGCTGCGGCCATCAAGGATAAAGAAAAAAAATTCATCACCTTAGTGACCTCTAGTCCATTTTTTAGGCAAGCTACTTCCTTAGCAAGTCTCTTCCAACAAAGATGGCTGCAGAAGGTAACACTCACCTTTCTTTAGCACTCCACATCACTTGTCTTCAAATCATAAGTACTTAGAATCTTTTCTTGGTTTTTTCTTCAGGTGAGGAGATAGATAGGGAGCTTTTGAAAGCTCAATTAGCATAGATGGACCAGGATACAGCTGCCATCAGTAATGCTGCTAAGCGAGGAAGGAAGAGAAAGAGGGAACCTACCACGATCTCAAAAAATGCTGAGCCCACTGCCGTAGAAGAGGCAGATGTGACAAATCCAAAACTTGGGAGGGCTACGGCGCAGGAGGTATTTGAGGGTGGTGTCGGGTCATCAGAAAGATAAGGATAATATAATGATGATATTGGCGAACTTCTAGCCGCGGCAGACCTACTGCCCTCTGAAACTGACCATACTGGTGGACGCGGCACTTCACCTGTTATTTCTACCGATTCTTCCCCTTCGCGCACTATCATGGTCATAAATGCCAACTTGCCACCACCTCAAGGCAGACTAAGGGTTAGAACTGATGGTTGTCTGTGGCCTCATCTCAAGGAAGAAAATCCCAGCTCCTCCTGGGATACAACTGCGAGAGTCATCCGCAGAATGAGAAAGGTTCCATAGGTTATGGATCTGAATCGTTTAGTGGAAGAGGACCATGAGGATTTGGAGGAGTATGCCCTTCATAGCTTACTGCGGGTAACAACTTCTCCCACTTGTCTTTTTTTTGGTTGTTATTAATTATTTACTTATACTAACTCTTTACAATTCCAACAGACCGCGGACATCATGGTGACCCAAAAAATGAAGTACGAAGGGATCTTCAAGATTTATAGGGTTGCGGAGACTTCCCACGAGAATGACCTGGATGTAGCTAGATTTTCCTCCTTTCAAGCGGGCAAGGATTCCTCGGCTGCAGCACTTGAGGCAACTAAGTAAGACTTGGAGGCTACCCTTAAGGCGAAGGATGAGGCTGAGCATAATTTCTCTCAGGCCACAGAGCCCTTATCAATTACCAAGGTTCAATATCTTGAGGCTATGAAACAAGCCACTACTGCTCAAAATAAGCTTGCTGCGGCTGGAAAGCAAATGGAGAAGATGGTTGTCGATCATTCTACAGCCTTCAAAAGTCTTGAGAGACAGTATTCATAGGCCAACAGGCTGAAGGAAGAGAATCATATCATAGCCTTAAGCCATGTTGCGGATCTTTCTATGGCCAACTTCAAGAAGTCCAAGGACTTTTTTATGATCAACAACAAATCCTACCTCCGCGGATTTCAAGAATTGAGGCACAGAGTGGCCTAAAATTTCCTAGACTCCAAGGATAAAATTCTATCCTGGAAGTTGGGTGATGTAGAACATGATCTGTGTGTAGCTGAACTAAGAGTTACGACTGAGGAGAGAGCAAGAAAGCAAGCTAAGGAGGCTGCAGCACGATATGAAGAGACTGAAACAGCTACGGAAGGTGATGAAGGGGATGGAAATGATGATGCAGCCTCATGAACCTACAACTTGTAATCTTGAAATTTTTGAACTGCTTGTCAATACAGGGTTACGTCCCTTAACAGATTTGTTCTCTTTAATTAAGGTTGCAGCCTCTTCTAGTGTTGACTATTTCTTCCTTAGTATATTTTTTTTATTCTTCCACTTTGCTTGCTTCAATACTTGAATGGATTCTCTCTATAGATCTTTGATTGCTTAGACCATACAGTTGCCTTTTAAAAAAATGCACTTCAACAATAACGTATGGGTCATAAGCTGCGATAACATATTTAAATGGAAGTATTGAATAAGGCTGCGACCATACTTTGTGATCATCTGATAACTAAAATGGGATATAAAAAATGGGCAAAGCTGCAGCCTGTAATCTTAACTGATCTTTGCCAAGATTCATAGCTTTTAACTTTACTATCAAGGCTGCAGCCACCTTTAAAAATCAATGGTCTTTGTATATCATTTGCAAGTTTTATTGCTTTAATGCCTTGATTCTTGAACTGATGGATTTAAATTTAAAACATCTCTCTTGATTGAATGAGCTTGATAAAGGCCGCAACACGATATGACAAATGGTTTCCTCCTGTAAGGTGCATCCCATTCCCTTCGTCTTAGCCTTCCCACTTGAATTCTTATCGATTATTGATGCGTGGATATGCCGCATTCTCATTTTTTACAGAGTCGTGTCACCCTCAAGTGTTGGATCTAGTCCGTTGTAGCTTTATGGTTGTAGCTTTACAATTGGATCCTACTCCAAATATTGCTTTTCTTGAATAGGTCTGCGACAGGTTAATAATCCTGCCTAAATTTATCTATCGTGCCTTCTGAATGAATTCAATTAATGGCTGAATCCATATTTAAAAGCCTACAACATCTTTCTAGACCTTTAGGAAATTGATGATAGCATGTCGGGCTAAGGCCATCCTTCTGTAGCTTTGGCATGCTTTGTGATGTCACAACCAATTTCAGTCTCTTTGATCACATTTCGTAGCTTTCCTTTAGTCGATTAGGTTATTTTCAGACCCCCGAGCTAGGTATTATGAAGCTTCCCCAAGCTAAAGCGAGATCACCAAGTTAATGATGTTTAGTCTCTATCCACCAAGTCAATGATGTTTTTGGGCTAAGATCACCAAATGAATGATGTCTAGTCTCATATCCACCAAGTGAATGATGTTTTTTGGGGGAGTAACCTCCCCAGGTTAATGACGCATCCCGAAAGTTAAGAACGATCACTTGAGTCCACTGATTCTTATGACGCATCCCGAAAGCTAAGACCGGGCACTTGAGGCCACTGATTCTTATGGCTCATCCTAAAAGCTAAGAACAAGCATTGTTAGCCCTCGTGGCTATTGACAAATCCAGAAAGATTAGAACAGGAATTATAAGCCATCGCTGCTAGTAATGCTTTTTTATAAACGCTTTCAAGGATATATCCTATATGAGTGATGCTGCAGATCAATTTAGATAGCTCCTCTCAGTAGTTTCTTTTGCCATTTCAATTATCAGTTGCTTTCAGATAATCAAGCGTCTCGATGGGTGTTGAGGGCCCATTTGGATATTATCATACCCGATACTCGAATAGAGATCTGTTTAAGACAAAATGGTCTTTTATAAGATAACATTTCACGGAACTGAAAATTAAAACAAGGTACCATAGGAGTGAACTTGATTTTATATATCTATTCATATATATAAGACTTTTCTATTTCAATACAAAGTTTAATTTGAAGTAGCATAGGGAGAATTCTGTTGTAAACTAGAAATAGATGAAATATAATAAGGAATAAGCATGAAAGATGGGCATGTGGTATGTGAGGCTAGGCTGCATCCCCTAAACATCTCTGAGGAACCTCTGCGACATCCATTAACCAATCATCCTTTCAATTTCATCCTTTAGTGCATAGCACTGCTTAGTGTCATGGCCACAGTTCTGATGGAATCTGCACTAAGTAGCTTTGTTCTTCTTGTGGGGTGGAGCTCTCAGCTTTTCGGGCCACCTCAAAAGCTTGTCCTCTTTGATGAACTCGAAGATGTCTTCAATCCGGAAGGCCAACGGAGTGTAGGCCTTAGATCTCCTCTCTGACTTTTCTATTCTCTTTTCTTTATTAATTATACTTGAAAAATACAAATTACCAAAATGCCCTTTCGAGATGTCGGTTTCGCCCAAAACTATACCGACCCAAACTAAACCCCCGGGTAGAGTTTTCTGACTATCTCAACCCTTCTGGACACACTGGCTCACTCAAAATCATCATTTGGTTCACTTATAAATAATTTAGTTTTTACTTCATTAATTTAGTCCTGACACGTGTGTCTCAACTTAATTATTGCAATTATCGTATTTCTCACTCATAACAATTCTCATAAATTCATAATTATATATTACTTTATTCGCTCAATAATATTCACTAATATTGTCATCAAAAAATTCTAACCCTTATATCGCTAGTTAATATTTATTTTTAATACGGATTAATTATTAATTAAATTTCCCATATTTAAATTTTAATTAATCCCTTATTTTTTTTAAAAATAAAAATTATGGGGTATCACACCGCAGAACTCCCAATTTGAGTATCAAACATGAATTCGAAAACTGGCACACTTAAGCTTGAAAACGTGTTGTGGGTCAGCGGCAACCCCAGCGGTACCGTAAGTGGCACGAATACCTCGTGCGCATCCAACGTAACACATATCAACTTTTCGCGCCGATGCAGTACTCTAAGTTTGAGGATAGGACACAAGTTCAAAAACATACATACTTATGCTTGAAAATGTGTCACCGCGCGGGGGGGGGGGGGGGGGGGGGATCCCCAATGGCAGCATAAGTTGAACGAACAACTCGTGCCTATCTAATGTAGCACGTAGGAACCGGTCGCGCAACCGCAGAACTCTCGGTTTGAGGATAGAACCCAAATTCAAACATAGGCACACTTAGGCATGAGTTGCACACACCTCTTACGTGTCTAACGTAACGTGTTGCAATTGACCTTACAGTCGCGGAACTCCTGATTTGAGGATTGGGCATGAATTCAATAACGGACACATTTAGGCTTGAAAACATGTCCCGAGGGTGGGGAACACCCCCATCGGCACTTAAGTGGCACCACGAGTGGCACTAACACCTCATGCGTGTCTAACATAAAATGAAGCAACCGACCTCGTAGACGAGGGACTCCTGATTTCAAGATATGACAAGAATTTGAAAATAGGCACACTGAGGCTTGAAAATATGCCGCGGGGGGAGGGAAATCTTTGTGGAAATCTAAGTGACAAAAACACCTCTCGCGAATCCAACGTAACACGTAGTGATCATCCTCATAGCCACAAGACTCTTGGTTTAATGATAGGACACGAATTAAAAAAACAGGCACACTTAGGCCTCAAAATGTGCTCCCTCGGGGGGGGGGGGGGGGGGGGGGGACCACCGTGACCTCGCGAGTGGCATAAACACCTCAGTCATGTTCAATGTAACACGTAAAAACCAGTCGTGCAAGTGCAGACTCCCAATTTGAGGATAGGACACAAATTTGAAAACAAGCACAGTGAGGCTTAAAAACATGCCGCGGGGATAGGCACCCCCAAACGCACCAAAACTACACTGTGAGTGGCACGGATACCTCATGCGCGTCCAGTGTAACATGTAGCAACTGGACGTGCATTCGCAAAACTCTCAGTTTGAGGATAGGACTTCAAAACCAGGCACACTTAGGCTTAAAAACGTGCCACGGGGGATGGGAACCACCAGCGGAACTCAAATAATACCACGAGTGGTATGAATACCTCGTTCGCATCCAACGTAACATGTACAAACCTACCTCATGGACGTGGGGCTCTCAGTTTGAGGATAAAACATGAATTCGAAAAAAGGCACACTTAAGATAAAAAATGTGCTGGGGGGGAACCTAGTGGAAGCAACCCCTCGTGCACACCCAAAGTAATACGTAAAAACTGGTAGGGCTATTGTGAAACTCCTGATTTGAGGATCGGACATGAATTCGTAAACATGCACACTTAGGCTTGAAAACGTGTCAGGGGGCAGTACCCCCAGTGGCACTGCAAGTGGCATGAACACTTCTTGTGCGTCCAACGTAACATGTAGAAACTAGTATCGCAGCTATGGAACTTTTGGTTTGAAGATAAGACACGAATTCAAAGACAAGAACAATTGGGATTGAAAACGTTTCATGGGGGGCTGACCACCCAACTGACACCGCAACTGGCATGCCCAACGTAGCACATAACAACCGTTCGCGCAATCGTGGGACTCCCTGTTTGAGAATATGACATAAATTTGAAAATAGACACAATTAGGCTTGAAAATGTGCCATAGGGGGGAACCCACAATGGCACCCAAACGTTACCATGAGTTGCACAAACACCCGTGTGCATCCAATGTAACATGTAGTAATCGACTGCATAGCTACGGGACTCCCGATTTGAGGATAGGACACGAATTTGAAAATAGACACATTTAGTCTTGAAAACAGGCCAAGGGTGGGGGCAGACACCACCAATGGAACCCAAATGGCACCATGAGTGGATTGAACACATGGTTTACATTTAAAAAAACACGTATCAACCAGTTACATAGCCACAAGATTCCCGATTTGAGGATATGACACGAATTTGAAAAAAAGCACACTTAGGCTTGAAAACATTTAGCGGGGTGGGGGCACCCCCAGGGGTATAGTGAGTGGAAGAAACACCTCCTGACCTTCTAACATAACACGTAACAATTTTATGCGTAGCCAAAGGACTCCCGATTTAATTATGTGACACGAATTCAAAAATAATCACACTTAGGCATCAAAACGTGTGGTGGGGGACGAGCACTTCTAGCAGCACTGCGTTTGGCACAAACACCTCAGTTACGTCCCACATAATATGCAAAAACCGTTCCTAAAACTGAAGCACCTTATACTCTTTACTCACTTGAGTCTACATTGTATAAGTGTTCATCTAGTTTGGAAATAGAGATAAAATTGAGTCCCCATCCTAGATACCAAAGAGCCTCAGAACCTTCAATTCAATTCATTCCTCTTGTTTGATTGATCAAGGTATATTCACTATCACTCTCAGACAGTTTAGAACTGCATACATTATTCACACATTGTTTAAATTGTTTATATGTGTGTTGTGTGTGTTAATTTCCCTTAAGAAAATTATCTTTTTTTAGGAATTTTGGAATGATTTTTAAACATTTTTTTCTTATTTAAAAATGGAATTAAAAGTTTTGGGGTCATTATATAAATTCTAGTAATTGTTTTTTTCGCTGGAATGTTACCTTGGGTAGGAACCGAAAGCGCTAGAGAGTTCAGGGTGTCTATGCAATTAAGCTTATACACGAGTTTGATATCCGGTGTTTGCCTTACACCCGTTGCTTCCCTATTGGATGTATTTGTGTTTCTTCTAAGAGAGTAAACCAGCGTATTTTATTAGACCTTGGATTGAGTTAATCGACGATCTGCATGCGTCCCTGTCCCAATCGTTGTGAACCCTTATCATCCAATCATAAGCGCCTTATAACCAACCGCTTACCTTTAACAGTTGGATGAAAGTCATGATAGATTGACTTAATCTCAACCCTTGATTTGCCTCTACCTTCTGGATCCTTCTCAACCCCTATATAAACATGGTTCCTCTCAGCCATTTGGAGATTTTGGCCACTTCGTCGTTTAGAGAGAGAAGAGAGAGAAGATAGAAACTAGAGTTAGAAACCCTAATCCCTTTTCTATTAAAACCATTTTATACGAAACACAACCTTGAGTGTTTGAGAGTTTTGAGAGTGGTTTGTTAGTGGTTTCGTGCTGTAACATCTTCGTTTTAAGATCTTATTTCCAACTTAAGCATTAAGCTAGATCTGTGTTTCTGTTTCATAGATATTTTAGATCTGAGCATTTTATGTTACATTACACCTAGATCAACATTTATTGTTTCTCATCTAGAGAAATTTGTTATTGATTCTTTTTCTGTAAATGTTTTCATATTCAAAATCAACAATAACGTTTTTTGTTTCTAGTTCTTTTGAAACAAGACCTTTGACCTAGTTGGAATCACACTTGGCGGTTTTTAATTTCAAAAATCTTTTTAAAATCCTGAAATTGATTAAGATCTTGATACGTCTTCTGAGCAAGATAGTCGTGGTTTCCTAAGAAGAGAGAAACTAAAAATCACAGCATATTGATGTGATTTGTAATTTATTAGGACTGTTTGTAAAAATAAGCGTGAGTGTGTGCATGCATGTGTTAGATCACCATCACAAACATTTACACACAACAACACTGAAAGTGTTGGTAATAAGATCTTGATACAAGAGTCGACGTAAAGACTAGAACAAAGTGAAGTTAGAAAACTGGGAGAACAACATCAACAATCACAACTGCAGAAAAGTTATAAGGACACCAGTGGGTACATTCCTAAACTTGTATAGGTCTGATTTGTGTGCATGTGTGTTATATAGTTTGTAACTATTATATTTGTTTTAGTGGATTTTTCTTTTCCTCCCTAGAGGGAGTCGTAGATTTTTCCTCAGTTGGGTGAGGTTTTACCACGTTAAAAATCTCTCATCATTAATCTTTCTACATTTTCTCATCTCATTCTGATAAGTGTGCTGATTTAAAACTGTTTTAGTTTTTTTTTTCAAAACTAGTTAACAAATCTTGAACTGATCTTGTGCAAAGTTTTAAACACTTCTTGTGATTAAACTGATTTGATTTCTAGAAAAGAGTTTCTTTAAAAACAGTTCAGAGTTACTTAAATAGTTTAATATTGTATTAAACGGCTTTAGTAACAGTTTTTCAATTGGTATCAGAGCTTTGGAAATATTTTTAAAAGATCTTGTGTTTCTGAAATTATTTTCTTAAAATCAAAACAATGGACGAGAAAAATGAAAGATTTGGTAACTTGACCAGACCCCACTCTTTGATGGAAACAACTTTGCTTACTGGAAGGTAAGAGTGGTTGAGTTTATACAAGGAACCTTGGGAGATGATGTTTGGGATATTGTTGAAAATGGTTACACTAATCCTACAAAACCATCCAATGAAGGAAGTAATGTGAGGGTTAGGAAAACATTAAGTGATTTCACACAAGAAGAGAAGCAAACTTCTCGAAATAATAACAAAGCCAAGAATGCCATCTTTATGTCCATAAATGAACATGAGTTCAAAAGGATCTCATCTTGTGCCACTTCTAAGGAAGCTTTGGATACACTGATTACTGCACATGAAGGTGACACTAGAGTCAAGGGTACTAAAACTAAAATGCTTATTGAACAGTATAATTACCTAATTATGTCAGATTCTAAAACCTTTGATGAATTTTACATGAAATTAACTGACATTGTGACAAAATTGCATGCTAATGGGATAACTTATGACATACATGAAATTGTATATAAAATTTTAAGGTCATGGCCACAAAAATTTGATAATAAAAGATATGGTATTGAGGAAATGTGTGATCAAAATCTCACTCGTGAATTACTCAATAGTAAACTTCGAACTGTGGAAATGGAATTAGAATTTAAGAAACAAATGACCCAGTCCCATAGGAAACAGACTAGTTCCAACTTGAGTTTTTCCTCTAAGTTGATGAAAGCTGAGTTTACTATTTCCACTGATGATTCTGATGAGGAATGTGATATAGATAGTTTGGATAATCAAATTTCCTTTATGTCAAAACAATTTAAGAAAATTATCAAATTTAGAAATAAATTGGAAAATAGATAAGGCAAGCCAAATTATCCAATTCAGTCTAACTACAAACCTCATGAAAAAGGTCAAGATAAAGACCACAAGGACATGAGACCCGACAAAGACTTCAAGAACATTGAGTGTTTTAGATGTGGAAAATTAGGACACATAGTACAAGACAGTAGAGTAAAACTGAACACTGCTAATAAACATACTAGGGCCAACATTTACAAAACATGGATTGATTCAAGTGATTTTGAGAATGAGGAACCTGAGTCATCTGATGCTTTTGATCCTTGCATGTCCTTCTTTGCTAAGATTATATACAATGATGATATGCCTATGTATGAGAATGATGATAGTAACTCTACTCCTATTGTTATGAATCCTACTGCTACTGGTTTAGATGCGTTAATTTCTAAGAATATTTCTAGTTCTACCACGGGCTGTGTGAGTCAAAGGGAATGCGATAATGACGATGTCCATGGGTGTGTGAGTTCAAGAAATGAATCCTTAGGGGTCACTTCACACTGCACTTAGTGACTCAAACACTGAAGACCTCCCTGACATTCACACACTTTATGCGAAAACTCTCAAGAAAAGCACTAGACTAGAAAAGATAGTGAAAGATCTCACTAAGAAATTAGAAGACCTAAGTCTGATGTTTAAACTTAACGCTGAAGAGTATACTACCCAATGTCTAACTCATGAAATTGAAGTTAAAACTTTTAATCAAAAATTGAAGAATTTGATTGAAGAAAATGAAACCCTGGAGAAAAAAAATATAAAGGGAGATTATTATAATTGGAAAAATCTAAAGAAAAGACAACAACAATTTTCAAAAAATTTGCTAAATTTGAAAATAACTCAAACTGTTTTGATGGATTTGTTGCTGATTCCAAAACCAATTTTGATGATCGAACTGGAATAGGATTTTTCCCCAATTTGAAGACTCAAACTAAAATCCTTGAACCAATAAAGTTTGTGTCAGGAGGCAAAAGACCGGTAGAAACTTGTCCAGACTTTCATTCTCTGAAAAATGAGTTTGACAAAAACCAATCTAAGTTTGATATTTGGGAATCAAGTTGCTCTAAGTGTGAAAGTCCTCCTAAGACTAAATATGTCTTCCCCCTATTAGGAAGAGTGATTCGGTCTTTCAAACTGCACTCCCTAGGAATAAGGTTCAATCTAAAAAATTCATCAAGCCTATGCTTGGAGATTTTACTAAAGAGATACCAACTTCGAGAAACTTGTTTTGCTCTTATTGTGACTTGTATGGTCATTCCTTTGAAGGATGCTACTCTAGATGTTTAGTCAAACCTGTCTCCATTACTCCAGTGTACCAAAACTTTAACTATTCTAGGAGAAGTCGTAACAATTATGTTCTTCCTTGACAACGAGACAAAAACTCTAACTATAGAAGGAGAAAGACTAAACCTAAAAGATCATTTCCAAGAAGGATTTTAAGACACTTTTCTAAATCAAATGCTCATACTTTCCATAAAATTCAGCCTCATGCGCAAAACATTTTTCAAGAAATATATAATGCTCACAAATTTTATCAATTAAGAGCAAATAACGCAAAATGAAAACAAGAGTTGTTTGGGTTAGAAAAGGTGAGCTATTACCCCAGATGAAGTGTAATATTGTTATTACTGCTTTAAAAGCTTAACACACTCCATTTGGTTGGTATTTAGACTCTATATGTTCAAAACACATGACTGGGGATGATACCAAACTTTTAAACAAAACCAACTTTGCTGGAGGAAAAGTTATTTTTGGTGATGGTGTATCATCTCAAATAATTGGTAAATGAACACTCCAAGAAGAAGGATTACCTTTAATTGAAAATGTTCTTCTAGTAAAAGGTCTTAAGGCAAACATACTCAGTGTCTCGCAATTTTGTGACTCAAATCATACTGTCATCTTTTCAAAGAATAATTGTAAAATTTTAAAGGAAAAAGGTGAGTGCATTATTACAGGACTCCGGACAATTGTTATACTATTCAATATAGTGTTGAGGTCTGTAACATTGCCAGAATGGATGACAATAAGATATGGCTCAATTGTATGGGTCACATAAATTACGAAAATCTTAGTAGACTGTAGTCTCAAGAAATCGTTAGAGGGATTCCTAAGATCAAACCTATTTCTAACATTGTCTGTGGTTCTTATCAAGAAGTAAAAATTGTTAACTCTCCTCATAAGAAAGTCAAAGATATTCTTACCTTTAAACGAGATCATCTATATGGACCTTATGGGTCCTTCTCGAAATGTTAGTCTCTGTGGACACAGTTATATTCTTGTTATGGTTGATGACTTCACCAGATTTACTTGGGTAGTTTTCTTAAAACAAAAATCTGATAAATTTCAAACCTTTTTGAATATTTTACTTCGAATTGAAAATGAGAAAGACTCTCAGGTAAATAGGATTCGTAGTGATAAAGGTAGAGAGTCTTAGATACAGGTGTTATAGAGTATTGTGACTACAATGGCTACAAACATGAATTTAGTTCTCCTAAGACTCCTCAATAGAATGGTATAGCTGAGAGAAAGAATCGTACCCTTCAAGAGATGGCACGTGTTATGATTCATGCTAAGACTGTACCTAAGTATTTTTGGGTAGAAGCCATTCATACTACGTGTCACATTATTAATAGGGTCTATCTTAGAAAGAATTCTAAACAAACTCCTTATAAACTTTGGTATGGGAAGAATCCCAATCTTAAGTACCTTAGAACCTTTGGTAGTATGTGTTATGTATGCAAAGACAGAGAACACTTATCCAAATTTGAGACTCGAGGATATAAAGTGTTAGGACACAAATTTCCAATTGAGTCCATATATTGTTTTGGCTCAATTCCGGACAAAAACATTTATTCATAGGATAGTATTTATTGTAATATTCTCAAGCCTATGAAGTGTATGTTGAAGACGTAGCGGCAAAAAATTTAAAGCTTCATCAAAATGCCGGTTTGCGTGCCTCGTGTCTACGTCATCAACTAAGGTTCCATGCTCCCAAGGTATGAATGTAATTATATTTATATAGGAGCTTGGAACAAATTGTATTGGGTGTTAGGTGTAATAAAAACTGCATTTTATTTTCAAAAAGAATCAAATAGAACTTTAAACTAAGTATATAAAAGTTTATAAAAGTTTCTGGGCCAAAATCGAATTTTTCTATCTTTCTGGTAGTTCGTTAGAAATGTCGTTCGAACGAGTTTTATTCGTTCGAACCAGATTTCGTTCGAACGAGTTTTGTCGTTTGAACCAGTTTCGTTCGAACGAGTTTTGCCAACGACCCTAACTGCTCAGTCGTTCGATATGTCGTTCGATATGTTGTTCGAACGAATCTTCGTTCTAACGAGGTATCTAACGAACTTCTAACGAGCCCAGGCTGGTCACTCGTTAGAAGTCTCGTTCGAACGAGAATCAAGTTCGTTCGAACGAGATTCCAGCGGGAACAGTTATTTGGCAATTTTTTGCAGTTTTTCCCCACTCTTCCACTTGGTTTTCAACCAACTTTTTTCATACCTTATTATGTGCGGGAAGCACATTTTCCAAGACAACTTTTCCAACATTATTTATCTCCTAGAGAGAGTTTGAGATCAAAATTAGTTTAGGAAAATGTTCAAGTTTTGAGTGTTAATTTTTAATGAAAAATTCATACACACTCTAGTTTACACCCAATAATTGTTTATCCAAGTTTCTATATTTATATCTATTGCTTGGAGTTTTTGGCATCGGTTTTCTCTACCGAATTCAAGAGACGTTTCGGGTTTGCTTCTACACCCCATCACAAAGAAGATCTTTGTTGAGATTCTACCCACACGAAGAAAGGCTCCATGCTTGGGCGACGGTGACCATATAAAGTCCCATCGGTGGATTCCGAGACCGCGGTGGTGTTCCGAGGTTGTCCGCTAGGAAGAGGTTTCTACGAGAAGGAGCGTCGAGGCTTGAGAGGGATCGAGTCAGTCGTTGTAAGTCTACCTGTCTTGTAATTGTAATTCCATATCTAGTGGACTTGTGGCTAGGGCCGTCCGAGGTTGTTTCCCGTCTTGGGTTTTTCCTCGTACATCTCGGCGTAGTGTGACATTGTTTATTTTATCTTGCATCATAATTTAGAACGCATGCTTAGAATTAATTCAAGATAAAATTTGGTTTTATTATCACACTATATTTAATTTGGGACTTAAATTATATATTGGGTAAATTTGGTTTATTCAAGTCATGTACTAAAATTGGTTTCGCCTAACTTTGGATATAATTTGGTAATTATGACTTAGGCAAATTCTAGGACTTGAATTATGTTTTAATTTGTTTTGAGAAATTAAAACTTGTTGTTTGTTTTGAAAGTTAAAACCACCATCTCAACGCTTCCGCATTTATTTAAAAGGAAATTATATTGTAATTTGTGATTATTAAAACCCGGGGATTCCACCTTTCATAAAGACATCTTTCTAGGATACTCTTCTAATAGTAGAGCATACCGTGTCTATAATCTTCGCACTAAGACCTTAATGGAATCCATAAATGTCATTATAAGTGACACTACTGTAGAGAGTAAGACTGGAGAACTAACTATTGTGGTAAAGTCTGAAAATATTTTAAAAAATGACTCTCTAGAAATAGATGATTTTTTACCGATTGAGACACCTGAATAACCTAATTAGGTTGCTAAAGACCATCCCATAGATAACGTTGCTGGTAACGCTAGTGAACCTGTGCGTAAAAGATCTCAATTAAGAAACTTTGATCATTATGCATGTTTTGTTTCCCTTATGGAACTAAATAATGTTAATGATGCATTAAATGATCCTCATTGGATTTCTGCAATGCAGGAAGAACTTCTTCAATTAGTCATTCATGATGTTTGGTATCTTGTACCTAGGCCTAATCACAAAAAGGTTATTGTCACACGTTGGATATTTAAAAATAAATCTGATGAAAGTGGGAGAGTAATTAGAAACAAAGCCAGATTAGTTGCTCAAGGATACTCTCAAATAGAGGGAATAGATTTTAACGAGACTTTTGCTCCTATTACTCAATTAGAATCTGTTCGTATTCTCTATACCATAGCTTGCTACTTACATTTTACGCTTTACCAAATGGATGTCAAATCTGCCTTCCTTAATGGAATTTTGACTGAGGAGACCTATGTAGAACAACCAAAAGGGTTCATTGACCCTAAATATCCAAACCATGTCTTTCGTCTTAAAAACACTTTGTATGGCTAAAACAAGCCCCAAGATCCTGGTATGAGCGCCTTTCATAATTTCTCTTAGACAAAGGTTTTAAGAGAGGTGGAAATGATCAAACTTTTTTTGCCAAACATTTTGACAAACATATCATTATAGATCAAGTATATGTTGACGATATCATCTTTGGATCAACCTCCCCTAATGAAGTTAAATCTTTTTCTGAAATTATGTATAAAGAATTTCAAATGTCTCTCATGGGGGGGTTGAATTTTTTCTTAGGACTTCAAGTCAAACAAAATTCAGAATGATTATTCGTTTTGCAATCCAAATACGAATTAGAGATTATTAAAAAATTCGGCCTTGAGAGTGAAAAATATGCTAAAACTCCCATGAGTACTACGATCAAACTGTCTAAAGATGAAACTGGGAAATCCATAGATACAACCCCTTATCGTAGTATGATTTGAACCTTACTATATCTTATTGCCTCGCGTCCTGATATTATGTACGTTGTTTGCATTTGTGCTCGTTACCAGAACAATCCTAAAGAGATCCATTTAACTTGTGGTAAAAGAATTATCAAGTACATTAAAGGCACTCTAAATTTAGGACTATGGTACACCAATGATACTCCTAGCACTATAATAAGATACATTGATGCCGATTGGGTAAGGTGTACTGACGATAATAAGATCACATCAGGCGCATGCTACTATATTGGTAATTACTTGGTTGTTTGGAGTAGTAAGAAACAAAACTGCGCTTCTTTATCCACTACTGAATCTGAATACATAGTCGCTGGAAGTTGTTGTGCTCAATTACTTTATCTTAAGCAAATGCTAAGTGATTATGGTATTAAAGAGGAACAATTACATCTTTATTGTGATAATCAAAGCGCGATCAATATCTCAAACAATCATGTTCAACACTCGCAAACAAAACACATAAAAATAAGGCATCATTTTATTCGCGAATTAGTTGAGACTAAGGAATTAGAAATCAATTATCTTTTGCAACTCGCAGATATGTTTACCAAACCTTCGGATTATAATAGGTTTATTGCCTTGCATAAATTAATTGGAATGGTTTGTGCTGAATAAACTCTTGAATTTACCTAATTTTTTTCCCTTTGTCCATTTGAGACAAAATGGGGAAGAAATTTGAGTCTTATAAGAATTCATTTATGTTGTACATATTCTAAACAGCTTGTTCTTAGTGATTATTTGCAGGATTCTGTATAGTTATTCCTCTGTTATATTCAATAGTTGTAATAGGGTATTAAATTGTATTTAGCTGAGTTATGTAATTTTCTGTTATAGGAAATGGGTAGATAGAATTTTTTTATAGGAATAGGATTTTCCTTTTCTTTTTGTTTCCCTTCGAGTCCAAGTTGACTCAAAGGATATTTTATCTCATGTTTCCAAAGGGGGAGATTGAAGCACCTTATACTCTTGACTCACTTGAGTCTACATTGTATAAGTGCTCATCTAGTTTGGAAATAGAGACAAAATTCAGTCCCCATACTAGATACCAAAGAGCCTCAAGAACCTTCAATTCAATTCAATTCAATTCATTCCTCTTATTTGATTGATCAAGGTATTTTCACTATCACTCACACACACTTTAGAACTGCATACATTATTCACACATTGTTTAAATTGTTTATGTGTGTGTTGTGTGTGTTAATTTCCCTCAAAATAATTTTTTATAATTTTTTGGGAATTTTGGAATGATTTTTAATCATTTTTTTCTTATTTAAAAATGGAATTAAAAGTTTTGGGGTCATTATATAAATTCTGGTTATTGGTTTTTTCCCTGGAATGTTACCTTGGTAGGAACCGAAAGCGCTAGAAATTCAGGGTGTGTATGTAATTAAGTTTATACACGCGTTTGATATCCGGTGTTTTCCTTACACCTGTTGCTTCCCTATTGGATGTATTTTTGTTTCTTCTAAGAGAGTAAACCAACGTGTTTTATTATCCCTTGGATTGAGTTAATCGACGATTTTCGTGCGTCCCTGTCCCAATCCTTGTGAACCCTTATCATCCAATCATAAGCCTTATAACCAACCGTTTACCTTTAACCATTGGATGAAAGTCAAGATAGCTTGACTTAATCTCAGCCCTTAATTTTCCTCTATCTTCTGGATCCTTCTTAGCCCCCTATATAAAGAGGGTTCCTCACAGCCATTTGGAGATTTTGGCCACTTCGTCATTTAGAGAGTGAAGAGAGAAGAGAGAAACTAGAGTTAGAAACCCTAACCCTAGTTTGTCCAAACGTTTTTCAAACCCTAGTCCCTTTTTATCAAAACTACTTTTATACCAAACACAACCTTGAGTGTTCGAGAGTTTTGAGAGTGGTTTCTTAGTGGTTTCGTGCTGTAACCTCGTCGTTTTAAGATCTTGTTTCCAACTTAATCATTAAGCTACATTTGTGTTTCTGTTTCATAGATATTTTAGATCTGAGCATTTTATGTTACATTACATCTAGATCTGCATTTATTGTTTCTCATCTTGAGAAATTTGTTGTTGATTCTTTTTCTGTAAATGTTTTCATACTCAAAATCAACAATAACATTTTTTGTTTCAAGTTCTTTTGAAACAAGACATTTGACCTGGTTGGAATCACAATTGGCGGTTTTTAATTTCAAAAATCTTTTCAAAACCCTGAAATTGATTAAGATCTTCATACGTCTTCTGAGCAAGATAGCCGTGGATTCTAGGTTAATCTTAAAGGTCAAATAAGGTTCAAAGTTTTCTAAGAATAGAGAAACTAAAAATCACAGCATATAAATGTGATTTGTAATTTGTTAGGACTGTTCGTAAAAATAAGCGTGAGTGTGTGCATGCATGTTTTAGATCACCATCACAAACACTTACACACAACAACACTAAAAGTGTTGGTAATAAGATCTTGATACAAGAGTCGACGTAAAGACTGGAACAAAGTGAAGTTAGCAAACTAGGAGAACAACATCAACAATCAGAATTGCAGAAAACTTATAAGGACCCTAGTGAGTACATTCCTAAACTCGTATAGGTATGATTTTTGTACATGTGTGTTATATAGTTTATAACTGTTATATTTGTTTTAGTGGATTTTTCTTTTTACTCCGTAGAGGGAGTCGTGGATGTTTCCTCAGTTGGGTGAGGTTTTACCATGTCAAAAATCTCTTCTCATTAATATTTCTATATCTCCTTCTCACATTCTGATAAGTGTGTTGATTTAAAAAAAAAATCGTTTTGTTTTTCAAAACTAGTTAACAAATCATGAACTGATCTCGTGCAAAGTTTTAAACACTTCTTGTGGTTAAACTTATTTGATTTCTAGAAAAGAGGCTCTTCAAAAAATAGTTCAGAGTTACTTAAATAGTTTAATCTTATATTAAACGGCTTTAGTAACAGTTTTTCAGAAATCGAAGACTTTCGATTAAAAGACATGACACAAATTCAAAAACAAGCACACTTAGGCTTGAAAATGTGCCGCGAGATATTGGCGCTCCTAACGGCACCAAAACGGCACTGTGAGCAGTACGAACACCTCGTTTTCCTACAACATAACACATAGAAAATGCTTTCATTTCCACGACTCTCAGTTTGAGGATCGAACACGAATTGAAAAATAGGCACACTTACGCTTGAAAATGTTCTGCGGGGTGGGTTGGAGGTACCTCCAATGTGGTCTAAATGGCACCGTGAGTGACACAAACACCTCTTGAGTGTCCAACATATCATGTATTAACCGTTTGCATAACTTGTTGACTCACTGTTTAAGCATCGAACACGAATTCGAAAATAGGCACACTTAGGCTTGGAAATGTGACGTGGGGGCAGGTACCCCCATCGTCATCCCAACCGCACCGCGAGTGGCATGAACACCTTATGCATGTCCAATGTAACATGTAGCAAACAAGTGCACAACTGCGGGACTCCCAATTTGAATATAGTACATGAATTAAAAAATAGGCACATTTAGGCTTAAAAATGTGTTGTGGGGGTGGGCACCCACAAAGGCACTGCAAGTGGCCCTAACACCTTATCTGTGTCAAACATAACATGTAGCAACCAGTCGTGTAACCGTGGGATTCCTAATTTTATGGGTCGAGGTCAATTCTGAGGACCTAAAGATGTAGAAATTAATTCTAATGATTGAGGTCAATTGTGAGTGGTTAAAATTGTCATTCGAATGGGGACAAATCCAATAGCGAGAGCATGAATGATTTTTCTATTGGCGTACTTTTGGTCCCGCTAGGGATTATTTGGAATTGTAGTTTGTAATGGGAAAAATGTAATAGGTTCGAATGCAGGTGTACCATTGGTTCTGTTGGGAAATATATTGATGATAAAGTGTTTTGTTATTCCGGATAGGGATTTTGGGAGTTTGTTAGGGGCTTCGGGCTCTAAATGATTTTTCTCAGGGAACATAATGTTTTGTATTTTTAGTTTTTTTTATAGAAATTTTGGGAATTTTGTAGGCAATTTTAGGAGGTTTTGGTACGAAATTTGGAAGGGACTAATGATAGGCATGTTTGGGGAGTTGCTTATCGGCACGGGGAATATATTTTTTGGATTCTTAGGAAGAAAAAAATCTAGTTGGCAGTCCACATGGTTAAGGTATTTTCGAATGACATTCCCCTTAACTATTTATATAAAGGAGGCAACCCCTCTTCATTTTTCACAAATTCAATTGTTTGTATCACTTGATTTCACTTTCTAAGAGTCATTTATATACCCTTTCTTCAAAAATCCAAATGGTTGGCACTTCAGGATATGTTAACAATGAGTGGCTTACTACTGACGATTGGGACGACTTAGGGTGGTTTTCTGTGGTGCCCCTTATGCAATGCGATGAGAATGTCGTTGAATTATTCGAGCCACTAGCTGATGAATGGATTTTTCTATGTGAGACCATACACCATCATTAAACAAGGGTGAAAAACCCTAATGGCTATATCAGTATGGTGACTTTTGGTTTTCTAATTCAATTTTTTCTTATGCTAATGAAGGGTTTGCTTTTGGTTATTTGCACACTGACATAGCTCCTTTAAACATTCAGTCTCAGGGGATGACTTGGTTGAAGGATGTTTGGGACAAACTTCCTGGGGAAGTATGTTGGACAGTATCATATGTCGATTTTAGCCCATTGGCTAGGCATTGTAAGAGACACAACATTCTTAGACGTTTCTATATGATCTTAGGGGTAAATGGTGGGTCAGTACATACAAATTCCATTCGGGGTTCGGGAAGATGATAGTTACTTCCATTGATGTCCAGCAGTTGATGGTGATATATTGCTAGGGGTTTCATATCGTGGTGGACCGTACTCTGAGGGTTACACCAGTGGCGGTGCAAGATACTTTGGGAGATATGGGTAGAATCATTTCAAGGGATTCTATCCGAATTTCTGTGATGAGGGAGACGCTAATAAAGAGGAGGTTTGATGTGACGAACATATGGTAGGTGAGGTAGACAACCCATTTGTTTATTTTAATTTTCCTTGGTGGATTCATGGTGGTGACGAGTGATGACATCATTCATCTCTGGTTTTACCATATTTGATGATTTTGACAGACATGACTATGTACGACTAAGGGATCTTTACTTTGGTGTCCCTTTTATGCTTCCCTGGATGGATTCAGTCAGTTATTTTGACAAATGTTTACTGGAGCCACATTCATTCTAGAAGTTATCTTAAGATTATTCATTTTTATAGTCTTGTTATCGTCTTTTATTATCTATACTGATTTATGTCTTCTTACATATGAGGTTCTACGAGGTGATTAGGAACAATTCCGGGTTGATGGCCCAGAAGGATGATGATTTGGTGACTTCTACTAGATGTTTCGATGGCAGAAGTCCAATTGGTGGTCGAACCAGTCTTTGTCCTTGAAGGACTTGCGGAGGGTCTTGAATGACGTGCTGGGTGATCAGGTTAACTTTCATCTTTTCCTGAGTTTTTCATGTATCTTTATTTCATGAGTAGATACTTATTCTTTGATAGTGATGCAGGTGACCTTCTACCATTAGGAATGTCTACGTGGAACACGAGGGTTACTGGCATTACCGTGTAGATGGAATAGTTAATGGTGCATGTGTTCGAGTACATCAAGTACCTTGGATAGAGGGTGGTGAGGTAGATAATGGAGAAGGAGGTGGAGGTCCCACCATTAATGCCCCTATGTATATGAGTCGGGTGAGGGAGATATTCGACGATGCCAGGGCGACATAATGATAGGGGAGCAATACACGTATTATACGGATACAACGACGAGTTATGATTATTTAGACTTCGTGACTAGTTAGTTGATCCCCTACTACATTTATGACATGGATAATATTCCTCCACCTTCCACTACTTTAGGGAGGGATACTAGCTCACCGGTGGGGTTATCTAACAGCACCGTAAGTGGTGCGATGGTAGTGGAGAAAGAGGCTCCGCTCATTTAGGTCATTCCTCCTTATAATTTTTGTTTCAGTAGTGGAAAGTCGTTGAGCGTGCCCCACCGGCCTCATGCGTCGGTAGTCGGGTTGGTGCAGCTTACTTATGAGGCTCTTATGCCTGAGGTGTACTTTTGTCTTTTCTTTTTTCCATGTTTTATTCTTCCTTGTACTTTATTGAAAGGGTCGTCCTTTGTTATCTTTTATTTTCTTTGCAGTAGGTGCGGGTGACGGTCAACTGATTGCGGGACATTAATGATTTTATGGCATCCAAGTCTTCTTATGTGAAGAAGTTAAACACTTATAGCATAATACCTCCAGTTACTATTGAGGAGAGTTTCGGTTCTGGGAGTGGAAGGTCCACCGCCCATCGTAGAGGGAAGCTTGTGCACCATGAGGGTTGAGGGTTTGATTTGAGAGGTTATAAAAGAGAGGGTTTGAGTGAAGTCCCATTATATTATATTTTTCTTTTTGTTCTTTTATTTTCTTGTACCTACAAAGATGTAATGATGTCAGATAAAGAATATATATGAAAAATGCATTTCTTTTGGTTACTTTTTTTTATTTAGTTGCTTAATCAAAATGCACTTAGTTTTCTGTTGAGTTTATTTTATTTTGCGAAGACAGAGATTAGAATGAAAATTATTTTGAGGAAAATATTTATTTTATGAAAAGATAAGTAATAAAAAGGATAACCCAGGTGTTAAGTTTTTTAAATTAAAGATTTTTGAAAATTTATTTGGGCAAAAGAGGAAAAATGAAATCTTTCTAAAAATAGGGGTTGTCGATCATCATACCCCTCGTCTTGCCTATCAGCATAAGAGTCAAGTCAAATCACTCCTTATGCTTTGATTTCACTTTATGCATACTTATGGTACTCTGTAGGGCAGAGAGTTAAATTGATTTCTAGATGGTTTATTTTTTTTACAAGGGGCTTTGGGTAAAAAACGAGAGTTAGGGGATGCGTTCTTCTCACCACCATTCTCATTTCTTCTTTTATGTCTTTCTTTTCCTTTGTCAAATGGTCCTACTAATGTCCGAATAATTATTTTCATACTTAGTAGGTTAAACGGCTGCGTGTCTTTATAACATCGATTACACCACTTTCATCATGCATCAGGTTTCTTTATTGCGTAATTTGGCCATAGACTAGAATTTTCTGGCACCGGCGGTACTATTCTGGTACCCCAAAGATCATGTCATTTGGTTTTTCCTTGATGAAGCCTACCCTATTTATGAGGAGTTTTTAGTGATGTTGGGGATTATCCCTAGTGTTGCGTCATCTAGCCTCACTTGTCATGTTCTCCTCATGTATCTTTGGATGAGTTTCTCCAAATCTCTCCTTCGGTAGCTCGACCGCTGGTCCTCGGAGAAAATATTGTTATTTCGGAGGTGATTCACTTGGTTAGTAAGAGGGGATTAGATGACACCATCTTTACCAGAGCTATTTCCTCGAGCCTGACTGTGAGGATGATATTGGTGATAGGAGACATGATGGTTGATCCCCAAGTGGACGCGATAGTGGTGTGGATGTCTTACCACTATAGTTCTGTAGCGGTGGTGTTGGCGGAGACCCTGAATGGTCATGATGCTTGAAAGGAGGGTCTTTCTTAATTTCTACGGGAGGGCCATGTGATTTAGTTTATATGGATTTTTGAGAGGTTAGAATTGATGTTCACTCGTGAGTATCCCCTATTGAGTGTACCTAATTTTTTTGTTCACCCTTTTTTTCAGTTTTAGGCCTTCAACAGAAAGCTGGGTTAACTGACTCGTGGAGCACGATTCCCAGTGCCTTTCTAGTCTGCGCCATGGTGGGGGGACTTACAACTCATTTTGTAGCTAAGAGAGTACTGATAAGTGTGGTTGGTTGGCGTTCGATAAACTTCCTTCTATTTTCCTTGGTGACTTTTATGACAAGTGGGTGGAAACAAATCATGCCTTCTCGCATAACAAATTTCTTTCTGGTGGAGAACCTAACTGAATCATTGCAGATGATATTGGGACCTTTGTGGTATCACCATTGACCATATACCCCTCTGCCACAACCTTTCGAAGGTTTCTAGCATGTATCTGGGGCCTAACTGAAGTGGTTATGGAAGACGGTAGTTGGGAATTTGTTCAAGGAAAAGACTGTGCAAAGGTGGCTTGTTGCCTTCAACACCATGGAGGAAGGAGTTATGGTTATGGTCAAAATTCTCATGGCATACCGCTGCATGGAGCATACACGGAGTGTTAATCAGGAGTGGGAGACTTGGCAACCTCTGAGAGTAGGAAATAATGACGAGGAAGGGTCATTTGGCAGTTGAGGGCAGCATAAGTGAAGGTGGGGAAATTTATGTTTGGGGTGATTCATGTTAGTATCTGGCATGTTTTAGAAGTATTTATTTGGTTATGTATATTTTTTTATAAGTTTGTTTCGTTATTGGAAAGGGGGTGGTCTATTTGACTCCCTCGATTGATATTTCATGTAATGTGTATGTTCCTTAATTTGAAATAAAAACTTATTTTGACATATTTTGTTGTCTTTTCATAAGTTTTTCCTTTGAATTATATAGACCAATCGATAAGGCATACATAATAATTTTCTTTGCATAAATGATAAGATGGATCGTCATTCTCGGGGCTTAGAAAAGAATAACATTCTATAAAAAATAAAGGACCAAACACATATGTGTCGTATGGGTTGACTATTTACCTCTGAGTGGTTTTAAAATTTTACGGGTTTCATTTTTGAAAAGAATTTCTTTAAAAAGATCAGGTCCCACGTAGCCCTCGGTAGGGGAAACGAATAATATTTTTTTAGAATAGAAGGGAGATGAGAAGAATCATAGCATGCCAATAATTTGGATTAATGGTAGAGTTTCTTGAGATGATCCAGATTGGATGGAATCATAATCTCTTCTCCTTCGAGGTCTGTATGGAATATTCTTCATGATGTAGGGGTCTCTCCAATTAGGTTTGAATTTCCCCATGGGGTCCCACAAATGTTTTGAATTTTTTTTGAGCCAGGTGTCCTTTTTAGACATCATTGTCCTTAACTTTCCTATTGAATGATCGTGCCATCCGACGATCGTACCCCTATATGTGGTATAGTGCTTAGTTTTCTTTTTATCCAAAAGTGAGTTTGTCATAGTTGCTTCGATGCCAGTCTTCTTCATTGACTCTGTTCTTGAGAATGACATATAAGGAAGGTATATCTAGCTGAACGGGGAGAACCGCTTCCCTAAGTATACTAGAGAATAGTGGGTAACCCTAGTAGGAATTCAGATGGAAGTGCAGAAGCCCCCAAAGAGCATATGGGATCTGATTATCTACAACTTTTGATCATTTTTATGATAATAATTTTGATTATTTTATTGGACGCTTCGATGACACCATTCGTTTAGGGTCGGTAAAGAGAAGGCTTGTGTCTCATAATTTCATACTCGTCGACCAATTCTATTACCTTAACATTGAAATGAAGTCCATTATCTAATATTAACTCATAGGAAACCATGTATTAGCAATTGATATTCTTTCTGATGAACTTAGCCATTTTCTTAGCATTCCACACTGTGTATGACTGAACTTTGACCCATTTAGTAAAGTAGTTAATGGAGACCAGGATGAACTCATTATCGTTACAGGCTTTAGGAGTGACTTTACCTATCATGTCTATGCTTTAAGTGGACAGGGGACATATAGAGGTTATGTTGTACAATTTTTGAGGAGGTAAGTGTTGGAGATTGGAAAACTATTAACATATGAGGCATCTCCAAACATAGGTGGTGCAATCTTAAACCATTATAGTCCAATAGTACCCTTGACATATTGATTTTTTTGAAAGCATGTGACCATTAATATGGGGCCCATATTCTTTATTGTGTATTTTTTACATCATTCCTTTAATATCAGCCCCTATTATGTAATGCAAATGGTTTCCATCGAAGTTTTTCTTAAAAATCACCTTATCATGAATTATGCATTGGGAGTTGCATCTCGAGGGGTACCTACCATGTTTGAGTAGGCTCCAAATATCATAGTACCATAATTTGTCCATGTCGGGGTTTTCTTCGGTAATAAGCTCAATGTCGTAGCAGTGGGTGGGCATAGTTTGCTTCAGAATGAGGAAAGGAGCCATTGTTATCCACTCAGGCATCTCGACGATGGAGATCAGGCTTTCAAGGGCATCAGCTAGACTGTGTTTTGAGTGAGTAAGGTAATGGAAGGTGACATATTTGAATTGGAAGGATAGCTCTTCTAGGTAGGCATGTAATGGTAGGAGTTTCTCGTCATTAACTTTCCATTTTTGAGGATTTTTTTGACAATAAGGGTAGAGTCCCCATAAATGTCTAGGTGCTTGATACCTTTCTTGAAGGATATATTGAGTCCTATGGTCCATGTCTCATACTCCGTCATGTTATTGGTGAAAGGGAAGTCTAGCTTAATGGCAATCGGGGTGTGGGAGTGATCACAGGTGATTAGGAGTATCTCAATATCGTACCCTTTTTTCTTGGTACAACCATCGAAGAACATCTGTAGATTGAGATCCTTATGAGAGGTGTAGAGAATGCCTTTATCTGGGAATTGAGAGGCCCAAACGTCGGTTCCTTCCATAGGATAATTAGTATGGTAGTCGTAGATGTCCCGCCCTTTCATGGATTTTTTTGCACAATGTTGAACTCAGCTAACAACATAAACAACAGGGCCATTCAGTTTGATATAGTGGGTTTCTCTAGAACTTATTTAACGGTATCCATTCTAGATACTAGTCTGATGTAATACCCCGTACTTTTGGCTATATTTATTTTTGGGATTAATTAATTAAATGCGTATTAATTGGAAATTAATCCGGGCTAAAAATACTAACGAGATGCGAGTTGGTATTTGATTATGTGAATATATGATTGTATATGAATTTGGAATTATGAAAAATTTGTCGTGAGATATATATACGGCATTTTAGAAATTTTGTTGAGACGCGTGAGACCGTCGCGTCATGGTATATTATGTTAATTATAAAAGTGATTTTTATTTCTATTTTCCGTATGGTCGTTTTGAGTGCTCCAATGCGTCCGGAAGGGTCGAGATAGTCAGAAAACACTAGCCGGGGTGTAGTTTGGATTCCGGGGTATTTTTAGGCCATACCGGCATCATAAAGGGTATTTTGGTAATTTTGTATTTTGAGGAATTAAAAGTGAGGAAAATTGAGAGTTTTAATCTGATGTGGATTTAACCCACTAAGCCCACTAACCAACCCATATTAACCCTTTAAGCTACGGAGGTTATCATTAGGTTTACAACTTTCCCAAAGAAAACCCTAGCCACCTTAAGCCACCATTGGAGAAGAAGCTTGGAGAAGAGAAGAAATTCTGCAGAAATCTTCATCAAACCATCATCCAAACTCAGAGACAATGAAGGCAAGTGTTTTAATTATATTTAAATTCGTAGAATGTTCCTTCCATGTTAGAAAATTGAAGAATATCAATTGTTCTTGAAAGATAATGAAAACCCATGTATTTTGAAGCTTAGAACTTGAAATCTTGAGGAGAATTGCATGTAGAATGATAGGTAGATGATTATTCTCATGATATTTGTGATTGGAAGAAATTAAAACGGATTTATAATGGATTAATTCATGGTTCATAAAGTTAGGGTTTATGTTCTTGAATAATTGGGAAAAAGTGTAGAGATTTGTAAATTTGATTGGTGTTAGGATAGATTGATCCCTTAAAAACATGTTAGGATGTGACTATATATGTTTAGGATGTATTAGAGACCTTAAAACATAGTTGGGACGAAGTTTAGAGGAGATTTGAGAAGTAGAAATTGGGTGAAAAATGATTTTGGAAATTCTGGACTCGCTGCTGGTCACTCGTTAGAAACCAACCCAGGTCGTTCGAACGAGCTTCTAACGAGTTGACCAGTCGCTTCTAACGAGGGGCAGTTTTGTTCGATATCTCGTTCGAACGAGATATCGTTAGAAGGTACAGTTCGTTCGAACGAACTGGAATCTCGTTTGAACAGTCTTGTTCGAACGAGACTTTTAACGAGTTGACAGTGGAATCTCGTTCGAACAGTCTCGTTCGAACGAGACTTCTAACGAGTTGGCAGTTTGGGCCTTTTTGGACTGTTTTGATTTTTGGAGTCCCGTAAACTTGTTCGAGGATATAGATAACATTCCAATGATGATGTAAGGATAGAATTGGGACTTTTGGGTATTTATGAGAAGGAAATTATATACGAGAGTTATACTAAATGGACGGTTTGGGTTGAGACGTGAGTGTCTACTACGACGTGAGAATAGATTATGGCGCGTATGATGATAAACCGGAATAGTATAAATTGCGATAGTTATAAGTTAGTACGATAATGGGATATGTACTACGATTAAACTACGGGATTACTAAGATGTGTGTTTACTTAGTATTAGTATATGAATTGTGTGTATGACATACCTACCATACTTGCTATCACGGGAGGTTTGCGTTCGCTTAGGGCCCTCTAATAATTGTGTTGCCCGGATTTAGACTGGTTACCTTGATGAACATAGGTCATAGAAAGACTTATTGGGATATTAATAAGTCCGCTGATCGTGAGAGCGTAGGTATATGCGTGACCCATGTGATGTGACTGTGTTCTCCTCCATTATTTGTGATGTTGTTATCTGTGAACTATTCCTGAGAGATTCGGAATATGTAATCCTTATGTACGTGATGTACCGGGATGGATAGCAGAGTATGTGTGCACCACAGCTTAGTTCTCGGGGTGCTTATATTGTATATTTATGATGTGAATAATATACACTTAATTAAATGGGAACCTTCATGTTAATGCTATGAATATATTTACAGTATTGTTTCGAGAAATATAACGAGTTAACTGATAGTGATATATATTGCATATTGAGCATCTGAGTTTACGTTAAGCCCCTACTTAATTACGAGCGTTATAATGTTAATAGAACCGAATAATAAGGGTAGGACCTATGGCAGTCTAGCTAGATAGAATAGCTCTTAGCTAGTGGTTTGTATCGTTATAGATGGGTACTTACGTTAGGAGTGCACAGTTAGACGAGAGGTGAGAATATCATGTGAGTGCACGTCCTAACATGTACTCTGCATTTAATGTTTTAAATGTTTTTAAAGCACTTGCAGGTTTTTAAAATATAACTCCACATTCGGGCTCTGACCCGTTTGCTTTTCAAATCTATTTTCTTTGTAAAACCATTTTAGGTGCCCAGCCACAAGGACACCATGCATAGGATACTCATTCAGGTGACGAGCTGTAGCTGTTTGTGGAAGCTACAGGGATTTGCTTGTAGACGCTTCTTTCACTTGGATTCCAGATTCATTATCTATCAGTTGTAGGGCATGTTGCCCATTTCTATTAGAGTTACATTTCCATTACAGTTTTCAGACTTTGGCATGTATTGTTTTAGTATTCAGTTTACTTTCCAGTTGTGGGATTTGTAGTGAGGAGTTTTCCTCCAGACTTTATTTACGTTATGTGATTGTTTTTTTTTTCTATTTACTTCAGTATGGTGAATGGTGTTATTATTCTTTATTACACTTGTTGCATGTTAATCAGACTTTAATTAAAATTTGGCACTTAATTTTTAAATACTAGGTGATTAGTAATCATTAAAATGTTTTCGACAATGATGTTATTAACTGGACCAACTTGGCATTTTGAATTAATTTAATAAAGGAGTAGCTACCCGGTATTTAATTAGTCGGGGTGTCACAGGTGGTATCAGAGCATCAGGTTCTAGTATCCTTTAGGATCTGACGACTTATTATGTTTCCGCTAAGTTTCTTTGATATAGAGCCCTAAATTTTAGGATTGTTGTACTCTTTTTGTGTATGCTTCGTTCTTCAGCTATCTTAAGTTTATAAACAGCGAACTTATAAACTTTGTTCTTATTTCAGATGCCTCCACGACGTGCACGACGAGTTCCCAGGGATGCAACGCCCGAACCCCAGCCCGCTCCAGTTCAGGGCATGATGAACGCCGCTGAGGTTGCAGCTATAGTAGCCCAAGTGGTAAATGCCGCCATTGCCGTTGTTCAGCAGGCACCACCGCAGGTGCCGGTTGCCGCGCCAGTACAGGTTAATGCATTCCCGTCTGCTTGGGAGCGTGTATGTGACGCTTTTCAGAAAGCGCATCCGCCAGAGTTTGCAGGTAGCTCAGATGTGGTAGTCTCGAGCCAATGGAGGAAGGATATGCAGAGTCACTTGAGGATGTTTGAGTGCACGGACGTCCAGAAGCAGGTGCTAGCTACTTTCAAGCTAGTTGGATCTGCGCTACAGTGGTGGGAGTCTATTACCACCATGGAGGAGAGGGATACTCTCACTATTCAGGACTTCTGGGTGCGGTTTGACCGCAAATACTTTCCGTCGGCTGTTCACACGGAAATCGGGAGGAAATTGATGAGTCTGAAGCAGGAGGGTAAGACTGTGGCCGAGTATGAGGCCGAGTTCACGAATCTGTTGAATATCATTCCAGATGAGATACCAACAGAGAAAAAGAAGATTGAGAAGTTCACCGACGGGTTGACTTGGAGGATCCGTCAGCATCTGCTAGGGAACCTATCGTTGGCCACCTATTCTGATGTGGTTAACGCTGCATTATTACACTGCCAGGACCACCGTTTTCATATGGCCGAGGGCAAGAGGTCGGGGGAGTCTAGCCATCAGGGCAGGACTGGAGGACATGGTGCCAGCGGGGCACAATCTGGTCAGGGGCAGAGACAGAATGAGCAGGGCTCCCAGCAGGAGGATAATGAGAGGTTTCGGTCAGGGAACTACAGATAGGGACAAGGAGGTTTCCGTCAGGGCCATCAGGGTCCAAACGGCCATCAGGGCCAACAGGGACAGAATGGGCAGCAGTTTCACCAGGGCCAGCAGGGCCAAGGTAGGAACGGTAACGGCCACCACGGCCGGGGACAGCAGGGGCAGAGAGGAGGGAACTTCCCAGGGAAGTGCTTTGTTTGTGGCAAGACTGGCCATAAGCGACAGGATTGTCCTGATAGGGGCAGGGCCCCACAGCAGCAGCAGCAGGGTGCTCGCCAGGAGCCACAGAGGCCTATGTTTCCCGCCGCTCTTCCCGCACCGCCACAGATGGAAGCATTGCCACCCATTCCAGCAGTCCCAGCTCAGCAGGGGAAGCTACAGTATGGACGTGTCTACAACGTCCACCAGGCTGCAGTTCCACAGGCATCGCCCGCGATTGAGGGTACGTTTCCTATCCATGGCATAATGGGTCGGGTGTTATTTGATACGGGTGCTACACATTGTTTTATAGCTACACACTTCGCGAAATCCTTAGGATTATTAGCTATGGCAAAGAGCACAGTGACGTGTGTCGACTCACCATTGGGGAGTGGGTCACTTATTTTCTTTATATGCCGGGGAGTGGGGGTAGAGATTGGTGGTTTGGTATTACCTGCAGACATGTTAGTATTAGATATGCATGTTCACGATGTGATTATCGGTATGGATTGGCTCGTAGCTTATAGGGCCATGATTGATTGCTTCAGCGGGAGCATTGTTTTTTCCATTCTGGGGCAAGAGATGTTTATAGTGGCGATGCCTCGCCCAGAGGGAGGATCGACCGCTCATCTGTATTACATTGAGGAGGATACCTCTAAGGAGGTAGTGATTCCTTTAGATTCTATCCCAGTAGTCAGGGAGTACTTGGATGTGTTTCAGGAGATACCAGGCCTACCCCCCAGTCGAGAGATAGACTTTGTTATAGATTTGCTACCGCGTACGAGACCTATAGCACGCGCACCGTACCGTATGGCTCCAGCTGAGATGAGGGAGTTACGGGATCAGATAGAGAAGCTGTTAGGTCAGGGCTTTATTCGCAGGAGTACCTCACCTTGGGGCGCTCCAGTTCTGTTTGTGAAGAAGAGGGACGGTTCACTGAGATTGTGTGTGGACTACCGAGAGTTGAATAAGGTCACGATACGGAATAAGTATCCGTTGCCTCGAATCGATGACTTATTCGACCAGTTGAGAGGAGCTTCTTTCTTCTCGAAGATTGATTTGAGATCGGGATACCATCAGTTGCATATCAGGGAGGAAGATGTCTCGAAGACTGCGTTCTTGTCGAGATATGGTTCTTACGAGTTTCGGGTTATGCCTTTCGGTTTGACCAACGCTCCAGCAGTGTTTATGGACTTGATGAACAGAGTGTTCAGGGATTTCCTAGACCAGTTTTTCATTGTCTTCATTGATGATATTCTGGTTTACTCTCAGACAGAGGAGGAACATGCCGAGCATTTGAGGCAGGTTTTGCAGACACTTCGTCAGAACGAGTTGTATGCAAAATATGAGAAGTGCGGGTTTTGGCTGAAGGAAGTCCAATTTTTGGGACACATTATTTCTGACCGGGAAATATCTGTTGATCCGGGGAAAGTATCAGCGGTGAGGGAGTGGGGACAGCCCACAACACCGACTGAAATTCGTAGTTTCTTGGGTCTAGCAGGATACTACAGGAGGTTTATTCGGGGCTTCTCAGAGATAGCAGGTCCTTTGACACATCTGACTCGTAAGGGTGTGCCATACATCTGGAGTGATGCCTGTCAGTTGGCATTCGATGAATTGAAGGAGAAATTGACCTCAGCACCTGTGTTAGCATTGCCGAGACTGGGAGTTGAGTATTTGGTTTACACCGATGCGTCTTTGCAAGGACTGGGAGTTGTATTACAGCAGGAGAGACAGGCCATAACTTATGCTTCCCGTAAGCTTAAGCCTCATGAGAAGAATTACCCCACGCATGATTTGGATTTGGCGGCAGTGGTATTTGCCCTACGGATTTGGAGGCACTATCTTTTGGGGGAGAAGTTCAAACTGTTCACGGACCACAAGTCCCTACAGTCGCTGTTCACACAGAAGGAATTGAATATGCGACAGCGTAGGTGGCTTGAGTTTGTGAAGGACTACCAGTTCGACATCCAGTATCACCCAGGTAAGGCTAACGTGGTAGCAGACGCGTTGAGCCGTAGGCCAGCAGATGAGGTGGCAGAGGTGTGGAAGGCTAAGTGGAAGGAATTGGGACACCAGGATGCCGTGGCCCGATCTTTCATGTCTGTGATGACCGTTACACCGCAGATTGTCACGAAGGTAGTACGGGCACAGGCTAATGACTCGTTCTGTCAGGAGCAGATAGTTCGATTACTAGCAGAGGGAGCAGAGTCCTATACCATTAGCTCAGACGGGGGATTACGCTTCAATGGGAGATTAGTGGTTCCGGAAGGGGAGGAATTGCGACACGAGGTGATGGAAGAGTCGCACGGCTCACGGTTCGCGTACATCCCGGAGGGGATAAAATGTACCAAGACATGAGACGCCAGTATTGGTGGAGCGGTATGAAGAGAGATATCGCTGAGTTTGTTTCGAAATGCGCCACTTGTCAGCTTGTAAAAGTGGATCATCAGAGACCGGCAGGATTGCTACAGCCGTTGGAGGTCCCGGTGTGGATGTGGGAGAGCATATCCATGGACTTCATCACGGGGTTGCCTACGTCGCAGAGGGGTCACGACTCTGTTTGGGTAATTGTGGACAGGTTGTCCAAGGTCGCTCACTTTTTACCCGTAAGGACTGACTACACTACGAGACAGTATGCCCAGCTCTTCATTTCAGAGATTGTGAGACTTCACGGTGTGCCCCTAAATATCGTGTCTGACAGAAATAAGATATTTGTTTCGAGGTTTTGGGAGAGTTTCCAGGAGGCCATGGGCACGGAATTGCGGTTGAGTACGGCTTATCATCTGCAGACTGATGGGCAGACTGAGCGCACAAATCAGATGTTGGAGGACATGCTACGCATGTGCATTATTGACTTTGGGGGTGGATGGGAGCAGTACCTTCCACTGGTGGAGTTTGCTTACAACAACTCCTATCAGTTCACTATTGGCATGGCTTCGTTTGAGGCATTGTACAGTAGGCCTTGTCGTTCCCCAGCATGTTGGTTAGAAGTGGGGGACAAAAGACTACTTGGGCCGGAAGTGATTCAGGATACTTCGGCAAGGATTGAGTTGATTCAGAGTCGCATTCGGGTAGCTCAAGACAGGCAGAAGAGTTATGCTGATGCGAAGAGATTTTTCAGAGAGTTCCAAGTGGGGGACCAGGTTTTTCTCAGAGTGTCTCCTATGAAGCGGATTATGCGTTTCGGGAAGAAAGGGAAGTTGGCACCAAGGTATGTGGGGCCGTTCCCTATTATTGAGCGAATCGGATCGGTTGCGTATAGACTTGGGTTATCGGAGCATTTGCATCGGATTCACGATGTGTTCCATATTTCCTCGCTGAGGAAATACCTTAGAGATAATTTGTCTCATTCTCACATTGCCGTGGAGGACATCGATCTCCAGCCGGATAGCTCCTACGAGGAGGGGCCAATTGCTATTTTGGACCAAAGCGAGAGGAAACTGCAGTCAAAGATAGTTCCGTTAGTGCGTGTTCAGTGGCGACATCACAATGTCGAGGAGTCCACATGGGAGCGCGAGGATGACATGCGCGAACGCTATCCAGAGTTATTTTTAGCAGGTACTTTCTAGTTTCGAATTTCGGGACGAAATTCTGTTATTAGGGGGGAAGTATGTAATACCCCGTACTTTTGGCTATATTTATTTTTGGGATTAATTAATTAAATGCGTATTAATTGGAAATTAATCCGGGCTAAAAATACTAACGAGATGCGAGTTGGTATTTGATTATGTGCATATATGATTGTATATGAATTTGGAATTATGAAAAATTTGTCGTCAGATATATATACGGCATTTTAGAAATTTTGTTGAGACGCGTGAGACCGCCGCGTCATGGTATATTATGTTAATTATAAAAGTGATTTTTATTTATATTATCCGTATGGTCGTTTTGAGTGCGCCAACGCGTCCGGAAGGGTCGAGATAGTCAGAAAACACTAGCCGGGGGTGTAGTTTGGATTCCGGGGTATTTTTAGGCCATACCGGCATCATAAAGGGTATTTTGGTAATTTTTTATTTTGAGGAATTAAAAGTGAAGAAAATTGAGAGTTTTAATCTGATGTGGATTTAACCCACTAAGCCCACTAACCAACCCATATTAACCCTTTAAGCTACGGAGGTTATCATTAGGTTTACAACTTTCCCAAAGAAAACCCTATCCACCTTAAGCCACCATTGGAGAAGAAGCTTGGAGAAGAGAAGAAATTCTGCAGAAATCTTCATCAAACCATCATCCAAACTCAGAGACAATGAAGGCAAGTGTTTTAATTATATTTAAATTCGTAGAATGTTCCTTCCATGTTAGAAAATTGAAGAATATCAATTGTTCTTGAAAGATAATGAAAACCCATGTATTTTGAAGCTTAGAACTTGAAATCTTGAGGAGAATTGCATGTAGAATGATAGGTAGATGATTATTCTCATGATATTTGTGATTGGAAGAAATTAAAACGGATTTATAATGGATTAATTCATGGTTCATAAAGTTAGGGTTTATGTTCTTGAATAATTGGGAAAAAGTGTAGAGATTTGTAAATTTGATTGATGTTAGGATGGATTGATCCCTTAAAAACATGTTAGGATGTGACTATATATGTTTAGGATTTATTAGAGACCTTAAAACATAGTTGGGACGAAGTTTAGAGGAGATTTGAGAAGTAGAAATTGGGTGAAAAACGATTTTGGAAATTCTGGGCTCGCTGCTGGTCGCTCGTTAGAAACCAAACCAGGTCGTTCGAACGAGCTTGTTCGAACGAGCTTCTAACGAGTTGACCAGTCGCTTCTAACGAGGGGCAGTTTTGTTCGATATCTCGTTCGAACGAGATATCGTTAGAAGGTACAGTTCGTTCGAACGAACTGGAATCTCGTTCGAACAGTCTCGTTCGAACGAGACTTCTAATGAGTTGACAGTGGAATCTCGTTCGAACAGTCTCGTTCGAACGAGACTTCTAACGAGTTGGCAGTTTGGGCCTTTTTGGACTGTTTTGATTTTTGGAGTCCCGTAAACTTGTTCGAGGATATAGATAACATTCCAATGATGATGTAAGGATAGAATTGGGACTTTTGGGTATTTATGAGAAGGAAATTATTTACGAGAGTTATACTAAATGGACGGTTTGGGTTGAGACGTGAGTGTCTACTACGACGTGAGAATAGATTATGGCGCGTATGATGATAAACCGGAATAGTATAAATTGCGATAATTATAAGTTAGTACGAGAATGCGATATGTACTACGATTAAACTATGGGATTACTAAGATGTGTGTTTACTTAGTATTGGTATATGAATTGTGTGTTTGACATACCTACCATACTTGCTATCACGGGAGGTTTGCGTTCGCTTAGGGCCCTCTAATCCTTGTGTTGCCCGGATTTAGACTGGTTACCTTGATGAACATAGGTCATAGAAAGACTTATTGGGATATTAATAAGTCCGCTGATCGTGAGAGCGTAGGTATGTGCGTGACCCATGTGATGTGACTGTGTTCGCCTCCATTATTTGTGATGTTGTTATCTGTGAACTATTCCTGAGAGATTCGGAATATGTAATCCTTATGTACGTGATGTACCGGGATGGATAGCAGAGTATGTGTGCACCACAGCTTAGTTCTCGGGGTGCTTATATTGTATATTTATGATGTGAATAATATACACTTAATTAAATGGGAACCTTCATGTTAATGCTATGAATATATTTACGGTATTATTTCGAGAAATATAACGAGTTAACTGATAGTGATATATATTGCATATTGAGCATCTGAGTTTACGTTAAGCCCCTACTTAATTACGAGCGTTATAATGTTAATAGAACCGAGTAATAAGGGTAGGACCTATGGCAGTCTAGCTAGATAGAATAGCACTTAGCTAGTGGTTTGTATCGTTATAGATGGGTACTTACGTTAGGAGTGCACAGTTAGACGAGAGGTGAGAATATCATGTGAGTGCACGTCCTAACATGTACTCTGCATTTAATGTTTTAAATGTTTTTAAAGCACTTGCAGGTTTTTAAAATATAACTCCACATTCGGGCTCTGACCCGTTTTCTTTTCAAATCTATTTTCTTTGTAAAACCATTTTAGGTGCCCAGCCACAAGGACACCATGCATAGGATACTCATTCAGGTGACGAGCTGTAGCTGTTTGTGGAAGCTACAGGGATTTGCTTGTAGACGCTTCTTTCACTTGGATTCCAGATTCATTATCTATCAGTTGTAGGGCATGTTGCCCATTTCTATTAGAGTTACATTTCCATTACAGTTTTCAGACTTTGGCATGTATTGTTTTAGTATTCAGTTTACTTTCCAGTTGTGGGATTTGTAGTGAGGAGTTTTCCTCCAGACTTTATTTACGTTATTTGATTGTTTTTTTTTTCTATTTACTTCAGTATGGTGAATGGTGTTATTATTCTTTATTACACTTGTTGCATGTTAATCAGACTTTAATTAAAATTTGGCACTTACTTTTTAAATACTAGGTGGTTAGTAATCATTAAAATGTTTTCGACAGTGATGCTATTAACTGGGCCAACTTGGCATTTTGAATTAATTTAATAAAGGAGTAGCTACCCGGTATTTAATTAGTCGGGGTGTCACATCTGATGGGAAAGGAAAGCATGTAGTGTTGTAATTTTTGCGTGACCCAGACCAACGCGACACAAACCTTTTCTAAAGCAATAGAATTGACTTCATACCTGGATGATTTTTAACTGCCATAGTAGATAACTCTTTCCTTGGGAGATTCTTTGTTGTATTGGTCTATCAAAGCCCTTATTGCGGTATCAGTGATAGTCAAGTACACGAGGATGGAGGAGGCCCAGTTGTGGAGGCATGAGTACTAGAGATCAGGTGAGGTATCTCTTGATTTGGTTAAAGGATTCTTGGCAGGGATCGTTCTAGACTTTAGTTTAATTCTTTTAAATAATTTTGGAAATGGGTTCATGGATAGAGGTTTGTTGGTTGATGAATTGACTGATGTATTACAATTTACCTACGAATCCTTGAACTTCTCTCTTCGTTTGAGGTGATGGTATTTTGAGTATGGCTTTCATCTTAGTAGGGTCCACTTCAATTCCATTCTCATTAGCCATTAATCCTAACACTTTTACCTTCCTGACATAAAAAATCCACTTTTGTGAATTTAGTCGTATCTTGTACTGTCGTAGCTACTCAAAGAACTTTCGGATGGCGGGAATATGACCTTCTCGACTCTTGGACATAATGATCATCTCATCCACATATACTTTGATCTCTTTGTGAATAAGGGCATGTAGGATGGTTGTGGCAGCCCTTTGGTGTTATAACTAGAAAATCCATCAAAAAATGATTTGAGGGCATGGCTGGCCATATTGTCCACGATCATGTCGATGTTTGGCAATAGGAAATAATCTTTCGGAGATTCTTTGTTAAAATCTCGATAGTCGACGCACATGCGTACTTTTTCTCCCGACTTTGGCATGGGGACGATGTTGGAAATCCATGTAGGTTATTCGATTATGCTAATACAATACATATTCAGTTGTTTGACTACCTCCTCTTTTATTTTAAGTGACTATTCAGTTTGAATCTTTCTCAACTTTTTCTTGACCAATTTAATATCTGGGAATGTTGGGATCTCATGCTGGGATATCTCTAGGTCAATGCCAGGCATGACGTCATAAAACCACATAAAGACATCTATGAACTCCTTTAATAGTTCTTCGAATTATGCATGCTCATCCCCGTTAAGGGAAGAACCTATCATAATCTTGCACTGATGGTTACTTGAAATGATATTAAGAAAAAAAATCTCATCATCATTAATTTGAACACAATTATGTTGCTTATTATTTTCCTTATTAATATTGGCTAAGAATTGCTCATTTTCAAAATCATCATCATCAAAAATATGATTGAAATCAATGCAATTAATACAAGGCACATCAAGACACTTAAAGTCCTCATTTATTTCATTTTCACCGAAAATAGCATTGAGAACCTCATCAAAAAAGGTATCTGTTACATTTCTGTGAGTAAAAGTAGAAATAGAATTAGGTGCTGAGATTTGAAGAGGATAAAAAATAGGGTCGAAAAAACTTGATCAGGTTCGGCTGGGATAGAATGCTAGTTTATGAGAGGCATATCAGTAGTTGTGATCTGATCGGATGGGTTTGACGATGCATAATATCAAAGGATCATGCAGAGACTCAGCCTTAGTGTTTGTAGGTTAAAGGATTACTCAAATTCATTTCCCTTAGAGTTCTCAGTGATTTCCATGGTTTTCTCGATTAGAGGTTTCACTTAATATTTCGAGTCTACATATTAAGTATTGATATCTTGAAAGAATATTTCCAGTCCTAATTTCATATTCTTGTTAACATGGTCATTCCACGGTTCAGAGAATCCATAAAATGGAAAGTCTTCACCCTCCTTAAAAAATCATCGTACAGAGAGTCCCCTGAAACAATCTTCTCATCTTATAGGCTTCTTTTCAGTCATACTCAATGAAGTGTTTTGAGTTCAGCTGGTGAAGGTTGGCAGACCAAGCCACATTAGGGAAAGGATTATTTCAGGACTATAGGATTAAGAAGTCATTTCTAATTCATCCTAGCCCTATTTGGGGCATAAAGAGCATATTCCTAAACATTTGAATTAAATTGACATTGTTATGAGGGTTGTGCTCTCGAAAAACTCAGTCTTTAAAGTTTTCCCCTACTGGGACGGGGAGATGATAAATTCTGAAATCGAAGAGGAGCATGTCATTAGTCCCATTCTTAATCGCCAACATTGGATTGATAGAATTGGCATTGTCTGAAATGTCATTGTCTCCCAAAATGGTGATAACTTGACCTCTGGAAAAGAACTTTAGTTTATGATGCAGTGAAAAGGATACTCCTCGGATGTTGTGAATCCAATGGAGCCTAAGGATTTTATCAATTACTTTGAATTTCACCAAAGGATTGGTGGGTCTATCCCCTAGCGCGAGTTTTATGGAACCTATTACTTCTGACAAGTGTTGTCATATGCACGCACATTGGTAGATATAGGAGTGAGGTTACTGACTTTTAATCACCAATAATTGAAGGTTCTAAGTGGATAGACATGGAGAGCAGATCAATTGTCTACAAGTGATAGTAGGACCATATTCCCCGAGACTTTGACAGAGATGTTGAGAGCATAGTTATGATCAAGGATATATTTTGGGATTTGTTCTTCGAAAAAAGAGACTATCTAGGTAGAGGTGAAGGATCCAATTATATTCCCGTCTTCTTTGGAAGTAGTCAAGGTAGAAATTGTGGGTCTAGTGAGGATCTTTATTAAGGAATGACGTTGCAACTAAGAGGACATAAAGAGTGCCCATATTTTTACTTCGGTTTTTTTAAGTTGGTCGTGGACTTTGCTTTCTTCAATGATCATTTATAGTATTGGGAGTTCTTCAGTAATTCTCTTTCCTTTGTCTATCACGGCTGAATGGGGAATCGGATATTTTTAGTACCGCCCCAATATGTTCATGTGATTTAGAGAGGCGGGGAACAATAAGAACCATATGTCTTCATCTCACTCGGGTGGAATGGATACTTTGTTGAATTTTCTCAAAAAATCTTCGAAGGAGATCATTACACACAAATTGGCAACTGAACTAGATTTTTGTTGATTTGATTCATTATTTGAGCTATTAAAGTAACCCCCCCATCTAGTGGCAACGATATTTTCCTTCCAAGAGTAATCAATGCATTTTAACAACTTTTATGGATTCATCATATCAATCTTCCCACTCTATGAGGAAGTGTAAAAGTGAAAGAACCAACTGTCCCTAAAGTTTCAAAGTTATGTTTGATTCGAAGATGTTGCATATTTCTCCAGCCTAGTAAAAAAATCCACCATGATCAGTTCAATATCATCTAGTATGACTTCTTTAATGGGTACCACTCATTTAACTAGTTCTGGAGCCTATTTTTAGGCTTTCATAATTAGGCCACTGCATTTCTAGTAATAGATGGACATCTCAGTGAGCTAGTTCATCTCAAACCCTTGGAGTTGGTTTAAAACAGTAGGTAGTTCCATGCCTCCCCCTCACATCGGGTGTGTGAGGCAATGCAGGACCTTGTAAAGAGAGGCAAATCTTGATTTGCAAGACATTTAGGGTTCAGGATAAAGCATGTCAAACCTTTAGAGGTTTAGTTAAACTATGGGGATGATGGGTACTTTGATAGGAACAATTTGGGTTGAAGGATAAAATTCAGGGTTTCTTTCCAAGAAAATGACATTCGTTCTGGTTTCATGTGCTGGAAGAAGGTTGTAAGTGGTGTTGGACTTGGGATTAACATGTGGGGCGATGATAATCCGATCTATCAGACCTTGGATCACATTTCTAAGGTGAAATCACTAGTCGATGGTATGACTTGCGGATTAATGGAAGTCGTAATGGACATTGGGATTGAATTTTTAAGGAGTGGGTTTGGTAACGTTCGAGTTTCTAATGGTTCGATGAGATTCCTAGTTAGTAGAGTTTAGTAAATTTTGGACAGGGGATTATGGAGCTCGATGTATTATTTTATGGAATGATTGGGGAGACTTTCTAATTACCAAGAGGTAGAAGGTTGTGATATCTTTTTGATGGTTAAGACTGAGGCATTAGTGGTCTTCTCGTACTTCTTTGGTGTAAACTATCTAGTCAATTTCTTTAGTTCAGACTTCACTTTGATGACACCTTATTCAATTTCCACCAAAGCCTCTTAGAGGGTTCAGAAGTGAAGGTAGTATTGTCGTCCCATGAATGCCAGAATATAGTGCAGGAAGTTTTTCTTTATAATGTTTGCTTCTTTCTTCTCTGAGGGCCTGTTGGTCACAGTGGAAGCTTTCTCTATCCATCTTCGAATGAAGCTACTAACTGATTATTGAGGTTTTTTCTTAAGAAGTTCTAGGTATCTGTGCCTGAGCTCTAACTCTTCGTTGTACTTGTATTGAGACATGAATTCCTAAGCCACATCTTCCCAACTACGAATCATGGATTATTCAAGAGACAAGAACCATCGGAGAGAATTTTCTTTCAAGGTATGCTAAAACATTTGGTCTCTTATCTCCTAAGAGGCACCAAGAAGGGTTATGGCTCGGTGATAGCTGCATAGGTGCACAATTGGGGGCCCGCTTCCCCCAAACTTCTCGATCTCTAGCATCTTGAACTTATCTGTTAGTCTGTCTTAGTCTAAGGAGACATGTGGGTGTAATCCATGTCAATTCCAAATATTTTGACTTGGCAAAACTTCTTTATTACTTTTTGACCTTGTTCAATTCCTCTTCTTTAGGATACACAAATACTGACAAGTTAGCCCCTGGTTAGGTAGGGTTCAGAATCGGGGGCTGAGTAGGAGACGACCCGTTTGTTTATGGGGCGCACCCGATATGAGGATATTCTTTTGGTATCCAAATAGGCTTGGGGATGGGTGGACCCATAGCATGAGGAAAAAGGATATCATGTTTATGAGAGTTAGGAGTCCGAGCTCGATGTTGCTTCATTTTTTAGGCATTGGTTTGAAGGTTGTCAATCTTGGCACTGAGTTGAGATAAGATCTCCATTAGATCTGGTTGAACATTCGGTGTTTGATTGGGGTTCTCCACAAAGATCTTACCGAGGAATATCCAAAATTTGGTTAAAGTAGGAGAAAAAGCAGTGGAGCTTTGGGTTGGTTTAACGAAAGATCAATGCCAATAAGGAGTTAGGCCAAAGTTAGGTATGTGATCATCGTGAAAGGGAAAAAGGATTTTGGGTTTATTTTTGGAAGAAGAAGAAAGTATTTTTGGGTTTTTTCGAATCTCAACATTATTATTATTATTATTATTATTATTATTATTATTATTATTATTATTATTATTATTATTATTATTATTATTATTATTATTATTATTATTAGGTTTGCCTCAATGCAAGAAAAATTTCGAACAGGATCCAAGCTTGCGAAAATAGGATTTAAAGATATAAGACACAGTTTGACTTGTTTCTAGGCTCATGGGATTGGTCCTATTTTAAAGAGGGGAAAATAGTGCGAAACTTTGAGCATTACGCCGACCCGAAATTCAAAAAAATTCGCATGGTAATCGGCAAACTAATTATGAGTGTACTAAGGTTGTGTTCTATATGAGGTTTATGCACTTTTGGGGTCAGGGGAAGGGTTCTCCCCCTAGTCATGACTTTCATAATATACCTCTTGCCTATAAGGGCAATGGGTTATTAGTACGTGTGGACAAACAATTTGATATACCTAAGTGTATGTGAATTGCCTCATGATATACCTCATGGGGATGGTATGTGTGATAGCTAATTCAACATACTCTATGTACATAAATAAGTTCACCACTATATACCTCCCGTTGTGAGTTCTTTCAAGTGGTAAGATGATTGGGGAACCATTCGTTATACATCCAAGGTACGAGGCCAATGGAAGTTGAGGATGAATAAAACCAACACCATCACAAAGTGACCCCCCAGTATAGGATAAAATTTTGGTAAATATTACCATGCTCTTGTGATATAGTGTGAAAAAATGCACGAGTCTTAATTAGTATATTATGGAAAGAGATTTTTTACTTTCATGCAAAGTAAAGGGGGTACTACAATAATGAGGGAGAATATATGAGTATCATGACAAGTAAGGCTAGAATGGACCATGAAGACTATACTAAGCATAGTGATAGGGAATGATGTGAATATACTCAAGTGAGTGAGATATATGTACAAAGAGAGTGACATAGGAATAATCTAAGTGATCATGTGAATATACATAAGTGAATGTGTGTGCTAGTGTGTCTAAGCATGGATCAACTACAAGTGTTGTGTGAGATGTGGAAATGAGCATGGAGGTATATACAAGTGAATTAAGTGTGGGTGTGTGCTGGTGAAGCTAGGCATGGATAATCTTTAAGTGGGGTGTGGAGCATATGAATGGGGGTGAAAATATATACAAGTGTAAGTGTGTGAAGTGATCATGTACAAGTGAGTGAAAAGTGATATATACATGAGAAGAGAGCATGGTAGAGATAAGTGTGATGTAAATATACAAAAAGTAAGGGAGTAAAGGGAACATACAAGTAGGAGAATATATACACATGTAGAAAATGAAGAAGAATAAAGAATAACACCCATGTAGAAATAGGGTTTAGTTTTTTTAAAATAAAGTCCCCGGTAGAGTCGCCACTATGGCCATCTCAGGGTCGGATTCCCTCCGATGCGCATGGATATCGGGGTGTAGGTTGTCGTCATGTGGGGGATAAAGTAAAGAGGTAGTGTCTCAAGCCTATTTTAATCAAAATAAGAAAAATAATGTCGCTACCTCAAGAGAACGACGTCAAGGTCAAACAGATGCATGAGAAACCAAGTATTTTGAGGGTCTCGGACCTATGTTATGGCATGGGAAAGTTTTGGGAACCCATTCTTCCCTTTCGATATCTCATGGGATAATGTTAATCTTCTCTTTTAAGACTCCATGACGTGTGTGTGCATGTATTTATATAATATAAATGGTGGGAGAATGGAATCGTTCAACTCATGTCATGGAAGGGACGGAGTGAATTCATCCGTAGGAGCGTTCTATAATTCTTTTTAAGAAAAGTAAGATTTTAGTGTACACCGAGTCACAAATAGATATGAAAGAGCGAATGTGTATGTTGGATGAGACACAAATGTTTAGAAGTGTAAAACTCATAAAATATATAATAAGGTATAAAAGGAGTATATGAACATGAAAAATGGAGGAATCAAATCTCGGGATTGTCCCAAGATGCCTACGTAGACCAAGGGACATCAAAGACAACGTAGTTCAAAAATATAATAGGTGTTGGGTTCAACCCATAAATCCAAATGTGGGATGTTTCTTATATATGTGTAGAGAAAATGTTTTTTTAGAGTGAGAGTGTGAAATGAAAATCCCGATCTAAGAATTCACGGATGAACACTTTTTTTTCTTCTTTTTGGGATCTTTATGAAATTAGATTATGTTCTATACTACTAATAAAGAGTAGATATTACTGGATATGACGTAATGAAACAAAAGTATAAAAGTAGAAATAAGATAAATAACACTAAAAAGTGAAGATTAGAGAAAAAATGGAGAAGTATACCTAGTTATGAATGATTTATGCTAGTCTTGAGATGATAATATAGTGATCTTGGAATGGTAGAGATGTGGTATCAAGAGGTTGGGTGGATTACCTTGTGATGTAAGAAATTGATGGAAGGAAATGTTTGAAAATGGGCATTTAGGAAATGGAGAATTCGAGGGGAATGTTTTATGACTTTATGAGAGGGGTACCTACTATTCCTTTAAGGTGGGGTCATGGCCCATATTTATTGGGTTAAGTGGGTGCCAATAATCATAAGGCTTGACCTTTATGTCAGAAGTGGACCTGCCTTGGTAGGCAAGAAAAAGTACACCTTTTCGATAAGCAGGGTGTTTGGAGTGTCTATAGGAAGTTCGAAATGTTTTTTCCGAAAAAAATGGGAATAAAATAAAAACCAAAAATCCAAATTGTGCATGGATAAAACTATTGAAATGGTATTTAGTGACCTTTAAGAATCCATTTAGCTGTTCTGGGAGTTGATCAAAGTCAAAATAGTTCTCGAAAGCACTTGATGGTCTCTAGATAGGAGGTTTTTGGAGGAAAACGGATCATTCATTCGAACCATAAGGCTGATTCACTCACGGTGTGAACCATTGGAAAGATAACTCAATTATTTTCTATATTTTATTGAACTTCACTCGGTTTGATGAGTTGATCAAGGTAAAACTTGGCCTAAAAACAACCGATGACCCTTAGGAGTAAAACGGATCATTCATCCGAACCGTAAGGGTGATTCCCACATAAAAAAGACCATTTGAAAGGGGATGTATAGCCCTTCGAAGATTCAGTGAGCTTTGATGAGATTGGAGAGTTAACATGAGTCAAACGGGCCCTGCGAGCCCCTGGTGGTGTCCAGATAAGTTTTTAGAGAAAAATGGGTCATTTGTATCGATAGTAAGGCCAATTTGCGCACGGGATTGACTATTGGAAAGGGGATTTAGAGATCTTCATAGATTCATTGAGAGTCACTCAATATGGAGACTTAACTAGAGTCAAACTGGACATGGGAGCACCCAGTGGCCTCCAAACTACTTTTCAAGGTCTATGGTGAACGAGTGAGTGATAGGAACCTAAGGAGGTGCCTGTGGGTCCTAGGATGGGGTGTCTACACATATTAGCAACGAAATGCTAAGTTCAATAATAGGAGGGTTAAACTGAATAACCTCGAGAAAGGAGACTACAAACTTAAAAAAGTTCTCCAAGAAGAACGATCCTTAGTCTATTTTTGTAGTTTTCCGACTAGGCACTTATCAGATTGAAACCCTAAAAGGAGATCCATTTAAAAACCCATGGAATGATGAACATCTAAGAAATATTATCAATGATCTGACAAAAATGTTTTTTATATCATGTAACTCGTTTTTAATTCTCAATAAAGATAATCAAGATCCATAAAAGATTATTATCATTTTTTATGTTTGTTTTTGGAGTGGTACATATGCTAATATTTAAATAAATCTCAAGTAACAACAAAAAAACAAACTTCAAAACTTTGAGTATGACTTCATCTTTGTGCAATCGATGATCGAGAAGTTCCAAGTATAAAACTTCATGTATGACCCTGCAATGTTAAGAACAAGAAGTTCCAGGTATAAAACATCATGTATGATTCCCTAAGGTCAAGAACAAAAAGTTTTACTTGACCGAATTAAGGAACAATCGTAAGAAATTTGGTCGCCACTGGTAACTGATTGTAGCACTTGGTCAAAATGAAAAGAACCGTTTAAGCAACAATACAAAAATGCATATTAGTAGAAACTAAGGCAGGACAACATGAGTTCGTAAAAACTGGTGGCCAGCAAGGCAAATTAGTCGGCTTATTATTGACAACACAATCATAAGACTAGACTACGGGTTGGCCATAATCATAGAGTAAAACAATCAATTCTTTAATCCAAATACTCTAGATTTTAAAGTTTTATTACATAGAAAGAATCATAAATGAAAAATGATAACTAAATGTCAACTGCCTATGCCATATCAAAGGGACATTTTCCCAAGGCGTTCTCCATCCCAATAGGAGGAACATTCAAAGCATAAGGGGTAACTGTCGTTCTCATATCCCTAATCCTCAATTGACATATAGATCTTACCATATTCAATAAATACAAGGTTCAGCTAAGAACATTATACTCGTGCAATCCAAAGTCTCCAAGATACATACTAATCAAACTTATTGGGATCTCATTTGGAGGAATCCAAAAGGCAACCAACTTAAAAGGAGGATTAGGCTGATCTGGGTAATTAGGGTAATGCCAAAATAGGAGGTTGTCTTGCTTCGATAATTTCATCACAGTAAGAGCATTTATTTACCCTAATAAGACCAAGAGGGAAAACATCCTTCACTTTAGCCTATGATATGAAAGTTGTAATCCCTTTTGGAAGCTATTCTGCAAACCATGAAGACCTCGATTTAAAAAAAAAAAATTGAACAAATAAATTATTAGGTTTGATCTTGATCTAGATATTGAATGAAAGGATAAGGCCTTGATAAAATTATCCTTCTACCAACAATAGTTGGCTAGGTAGTACAATAAGGGAGTAAACCTAAGTAAATTCCAGGAGCTACATCCTCACAAAGGTACTCGGGAACTCTAAAAAACCTTCGGATGGAATATTGAGGCAAAACTAGGAAGGACTGTTAAAGGTTATTCTGGATTATTTGCATGGCGTCTACCACTCGAAAACAATGGAGGGAAGAGAGATATAAAGGGATTGGAATGAATCCAACTTACAAAAGTTTTATTTATAATTTGTTTAATTATTCCATATAGTTTTTAGTTCCCAACTTGTGTTTCTCAAAACATTTTAACATTAAAATTCAATAAAGTACAAGCCCAAATGGCTAAGTGGTTCAAGTAGTTATTTAACATTGTTGCAAATGGTAGTCTTTCACTTTCATGTTTTGGTCAGATATGGACCACTATCACCTTATTTTGATTATATATAATCTAAAAGCCAAGGTTTACCGGCTTTCGTCACTAAAAACACGAAAACATCAAGAATTGTCCAAGCAAGGAAAAAACTTATGGGGGATCCCTAGGCACTAAGTAAACCCGACATCGATTGGCTAACTGTCCCGAATGGGTGGATGTCCCTAAAACTAGGTGCATTTTTTTCTAGAGTTTACTCTAGGCCTAAATTAGTATGATGACATGACCTAAAAAGTAAGACAAACAAATAATATTAACATGCTCGATATAAAAAAATGCAAATTTGCATACTTTGGAACTACACAAACATCAAAATGGAAAATTAGACAAGGAAAATTATACATCAATGAAAACTCAAAATTACTTATGTGCAAGAGGAAAATGACTTGCGCAATTATTATCCCCAATGAGTAATCATCTAGGTCATAGTGGCTCTTTATCCATTGTTTGGGTTTGGCGTGAACTCATCATCACTACTATGATAAGCCAAATAATATTTGGCCAACTGAAGAGGGATGACATCAAGAGAGACCCAACTCTCTTTACTTACAAATGGGGTATGACAGTATTATGAAAAGCCAACTTAGTACCAATACCAGAGTTGGGAATCCTTTGGGACCTTCATGACTCATAAAGAATTCAGCCAACTATGCATGTGTGCTAACTGTTTGGCTTCATCCAACCTGAGAGGAGTGTCCATCCGCCCCTCATTACAACTGGAGTCCCATTCCATGTGACGATCTTTACTAAAAAGGTAACGTAGATTAAATACATCATGACTTAACCCCAACTTGGTTACTCCATCTCACCGTAAGTCTTCCTTGGATTTAGCGAACTATTTTTTATGCAATTATTCTCGCATTGTAAGAGTGAACCAACATCATCAATATCTTTATCTTCATTGAGATGTCTCCTCAAAGAGTTTAACTCACCTTGCATAACTGCATTAACATCTCCAAGTTCCTTAATATTATCTTTCACCTTGGAAATGGAGACAGATTACTCTTAAGACTTGGTCATTTTATGAAGAGATTTTTGAGAAAATTGAAATCATGGCGATCTTGAACACTAGCTCCATAACCAAGGATAGTATCTAAGTTACCAGAAAAAGAAGGAATCATTCCAGATACATTGACAAGCTACAAGAATAAAAGAAAACTACTCAGCAACAGTAAGGGACAAAGTGGGACTTTAAGAACATCTTTCATTGCAAAAAAATAAGGGCAAACCTTACAAAAAAAATAAGAAAGAAAGAAAATACAAGGGGCCTCAAGATAATTACTCTTAACTACATCTTGGTCTCCTTTTCTTTCTCCAGCACCTGTGTTTCTTGTTCTTTATCGTTGTCAGTCTTAGAGTCCCCTTGGTTAGTGGTTGCCTCTTCCCAATTAACTTCTTCTTATCTTAAAGGATATCATGAATCGTTCTCGCTAAAGAGTTCTAACTTATCTGGGATGTTGCTCATCATCAAAGCACCATCCCATTCTTTTTTATTGTTTGGATTTCTAATAAATATCACCTGGCATATTATATTAGTGAAGGCCTCCTCAGAGACATTATCATAGCCTTCATCCTTAGAAGAAATTAAAGATTTTTTTTTATAGTTATGGGATTTCTTCAGTTGGACACATTCAACTAAAAGTTAATAATGATTGACCATCAATTGGTCACGCATATTCTTCAGCTCATCCATCATCGAGCTGGTGGACTTCTTATTTATCTCATAGGCCTTCTATGCAATAGAAAGGGCCTCTTCAGACTTATTCAAATTTATGGTCAGAATCGGAGAATGTTTTGAGGATGGAGTCAAAGTCGGTGATAAATTGTGAAAATAATAAATAAGATTATGTCAAAATTTCAAAATCCAATAATCTAAGCAAAGACGAGGATGTAAAAACTGAAAGAAATTTACATTTATCAGAGACAATTCCTGAGAGGCATATGTATAATGTTGATCGTGGGTTATGTTACTGACCTACTTGTAATGAAGTGTTATAACTCTTCCATTCAACAAGACAAAGGCCGAAGATGTATTCTTTGTCACTTTCATTACCTGGTGATCCTTCCCAAGGTTTGGTGCATTTCGCTTTATGGGAGGAATAACGTCGATAAAAGAAGAAGTAATGTTCTCATTCTTATTCTTCTACCGAATGGGGGGATCCATCACATAAATGGACATAGAAGGGATCCCAAACCCTTTCTTCTTAGGGACCTTGGACTTGAGGAAGTTTCCATATCATCATCATCAATTAAAAGTATCATCTTCTTTGAGGCCAACTTTTCTTCCTCTACGTCAAAAATATCAAAAATGTTCAATAACTCAAAAGAGGAGGAAGTGGAAGACCCCTCACTTGTTGAAGGGATGGGTATATTAGGGATTGAGTCCACGGGATGAGAAGGGAAACTAGTAGTAGAATTATTGTATTCAAGAAGAAAATATGATGACCTTGGGTGATCGCCGCATGCAACTAATGGCCTTATCAACTTCTTTACCTTGATCAGTTCTTCTCTATTATAATGAGAGGAAGATAAATCTTTGTTATTCAATCGAGCTAGAAAAAAAAGATCATCCTTAGTGATTAGATAAAAAATAAAATTAAAATTGTGGAGAATGGAGATAAGGTTGACCTATGTGCCTTCCTCTTTCGAGGAAAAAAAACCTTAATATTGTTCATGCTCGGGATGAGATGAGTATTGCCAATTCTAGCACTAAATCATTGATTTCAAAAAACCTTATTAGATTCAGGACGGATGAAAATCATTAATCTATCAGTCTTTCTCTAATTCAAATAAGTAATCCCATCAATTGTGTGGGACCACAAATGACAAACCTAATTTTAGGGATCCTAATATGTGTCCCATACAATTTATTGATTATATGAACACCATTGATGATTGACCAAGTACTTCGAGCACACTGAGGTTGGACTACTTCAAAAAGCTCACAAGACTAAGAAATAGTTGATTTGGGGGAAATTTAATCCCCCTTATCCACTGGAAGGGGGTGGATCCAATGTCCACCCTCAATAATGTTACAATATCTTGAATCTTCAGAACACTTAATGAATAGCAATGGATTAATCGAATATGTTTTTCTAAATTCCTCCAAGGTTTTTTTATTAACAGAGTACATCATTTTTACGAAGGGAAGATAGGAAACTCAAAGAAATGAAAACTCTGAGGAAAAATGAAACTATTCAGAAACGATGAAGGGAAATGAAGCTAAGGATAAAGAATACTAACAGGAAAAATGTGAAAAGGCTGAAGCTAATGACGGTACATACTTTTGATTAAACTTAGTGCCAAATCCCAAGCATCTAATAATTTGAGAATGGAGCCTAAAGCTCACTAATACAACCGAAAGTTCATATTTGGAATATTACCATCGTGTCTTTATTAGAACCAAAATAATTACGGGTGTGTCCCTTCAAGATTCAACTGCTAGAATAGTATCTTATTAGCTCATAATTGTTTTTTAAGGAACTTTTTTGAGACACAATCTCCAACAACAAATCAACCTTTTGAGCTAACAATTTATGCAAGTCTACCAGTTTTTCAAATTTCTCCACCCTATTCAAGCCAAAGATCTTTAGGGCAGATGTGGAGTATAAGCTACGTGGCCTAAACACACTAGCCCAGTTAGGTCTGGATCCTGAAATAAGGCTAAACAAATAAATAACAAGTGAGAGATGTTGTAAATACAACTACACAGAGATAAGTTTATCAAATCAAAAATCTCAGAGGACATTATCATGAATTAAGAAGCGTCTCGATCTACAACACAAAGAAGTCCAATACGATTATGTCTCCTCCGCCTCTATAAATGTAACCCTCACGCTAGGGAAAAGGGGATATATAACTTTGTGATATTAAAACACCGGAAAGTAATAAAGGAGAGAAACCCCCCTGTGGACGTAGGCTAATGCCAAACCATATAAATCCTTTATTCTGAGATTATTTTACTTGTAGCTTGGCCTTAACTTCTTAAATTCATTCATTGCGATTATTTACACTCACAAATAGATAATATTGATTTCATAGCAAATTATTTAATGAACAACCGATTATAAGCTTGAAAAATTGTAATATTTTTACCCTAAATATTCTCATCATAATTACTTATTGTTATAAATTCATTATGTGTATTGGTTGAATATCTATTGCAATCAACAAAAGTAATATGTTAACACACAATAAAATATGATTCATGGAAAAATAAGATCAAATTTATCACCATTTTTCTCTTTTCTATCCAATGCAAACATTCGAGTCGAAAGTGTCATCTCACCTAACTCCAATATAATATATTGATCGATTTATCTCTATTTATTTTTTGGGGGATTTAGCTTGTGTGTGTATATATATATATATATAGAGAGAGAGAGAGAGAGAGAAAAGTTTTCAAGAGCATACCTTTACTAACATACCTAAAAAATTAAATATTTCTTTAAAACGGTAAAAAACTAAATTTTACAACCAAACTTGATATGACACTGAGATCGGTTTTAATATAATGAATATATTATAAATTTCTAGTAAATTAAAGTGCGACAATTAAGAGTTAAAAATGATTATTTTACATAATAAATTTAAAAAATTTATGTACTTAATAAAAAGGTCATTAGCATTTTACTATCTTCACCTTTGCACTTCTAACTCTGGTCTATCAAGACTAGCACACAAAACCTCAAAATTTAGTGGAAAAGAGCATTTTGATGCCTTTACTTTTATTTTTACTCGTTTTGTTATCCAATCTAACGATATGGTATGGATTGCAACAATGTAAAAACTTTGGGATTTTATGTGTATGTTTTGATACATTAGGATTTTATATGCAAAAGTGACTAAACATCAAAGTAGTAAAATTCCAATAACCATTTTTTGAAAAAAAAAATCATTTTGAGTTGATTTCTTTAAAGGTTACTTCAATGTTTAAATACCTAGGAAAAAAAATTCAAGTCAAATGTTTTACTATTTTTAAAAAATGGTCCCTTTTTTACCCATTTTTAGTAGTACATTGGAGAACGAATACCATATATATATATATATATATATATATATATATATATATATATATATATATATATATATATATATATATATATATATATATATATATCAGTGTGTGTGTGTGTGTCAAGATCAAATTGGAAGAAAGACTAAATAATGTATTAGTAGTGGCGTGTATCTCTCATCGTATGGATACATACATGATTATGTATATAAGTTTATATAGTAGTTGTATGTGAACTTGCCTTATGCGTGTGATACATATAAATGATGAATATTTTTGTATATCTATTAATAATATAAAACGGGGAGTCAATTCGTTACATGTGAAGCTTTGCGAACATTCTTATGAAAATATTAACCAAATAAAGCCTTCAATGTATATAATACATTCATTCTACCAATATATAAATGGGGGAGACAATTTCCTTATTGTCAATTTTATCAAATACCTCAAGTGCACGGGCTATTATAGAATAGCGAGTGTAAGTACGGGTCGAACCCACGAGGATTTGTCAAGTTTTTCGTTGAAAATAGTTGTGATTTCCAACTAGATTAATTGGGTTTGGAGATGAGATGTAATATTAAACTAAGCAACACAAACAAGAATTCGGAGTACGAGAGATATAATAAAGGGAGCGTGAGAACTAGGATGTTGGATCCATTTATCACGTTTTAACTAACACTATGCAATAATTTAAATTCATCAGTCCCGATTTTATAACTCAAATTAAACCGACTATCATCGTATTTAATTTAGAGGATAACACGGTTAAGTTCCCAATAAAATTTTATGTCTCTAAATTTAGACGGCTAAAATCCCTATTCCTTTAAAAAGTTCACTTTTTGATTTCAAAGAATAGTCTTTAAGCATGGACTATCAAAACAATCGAGTGCAAGAATAATCCATCAAAAAGTACACACACTTAAAAATAAAAATATGATTTTTTTCTCAAACAAAGCCGAAGGTTTAATACAAACTCTCGTGTCGTTTTAACTAAATACTGAATTTTTAAAACCTTTAACACATATCGGGAACAAAGAAGAATTTAAATCACGCATAATATTAACTAGGCATGATAAATTTCACCTATTCCTAATAAAGAAATTACGCTAGCATAATGGAAGACATCATAAAATTGCAAGAATGAATATGAATTTTCATTAATAAAACAACTTACAAATGATGTGTCTTACAATTGATGTTGACAGAATTCCTTCCACAAAGATACAATTCTTAGCCCTCAAATATAAATAAAACTCTCAAAATTAGAGAACCAAAAACTATTTTCCAAACTCTCTCTACAATTCTCTCCATGTTCTACACACCAAATAATGAGCCAAAGTTCTTTTTTATAGGTTTAGGGTGAGGCATTAAGGTTTTGGTGGAACTCTTCAACTTTCACCTCTTCAATTTCCCCCCACTTGAAAAGTCTTATTTTTTCTTGCTGAACACACATGCCAAATGTCGTCCAATTCGGAGAATAAAAAATCCCGACTTTTACGATTTCACAAGTGTAAAAATTGTTTTTTTCGAACAACCGTAAAGATTAGCTTTTTCGCGCCTTTTTCAAGTTTATCATCAATTTGCACCAAATTCCATCATTACCTCCAAGAATTTCACTAGGCACCTTTTTTCACAAATTAGCACAAGAATATTATAAAATTATTGAAGCACCCATTTTTGACTTGGAATTGCCCTTTGAACTATGAATTCAATCATTCTTGCATTTTTTTCCCTTTTTTAATAAAATAATCCTAGGAACTTATTAAATAAAACAAAATGGGACTAACAAGGTACAAATTTGGGTATAAAATATACAAAATAATGCACTCGTCATTCCTACATGTGAAGCTTCATTAAATTCTTATCATAATAGTAAGCACCTAAATTTTTCAATATCTATGATACATTCAAATGATTGCAGAAATTAATGGAATTTTGCCAATTTGAGGGACAATTTCCCCTTTTTGAAATTCTGACACATTTTTGTAACTGCACGCAGTTCCTCGCGAATCCCATGAGCCCATTAACTCTATTATCTAAAGTCATGTTTTCACGTTATCGAACCACTAAGGCCCTATTTAGTTCTAGAAAATAAGGGTTTTTCCCAAAAAAAAAATATAAAATTTTAACAAAATTGGAAAGTTAGAAAATGCATTCAAGTTTTATATTTTTTTCAAAATAGAAAATTGAAAAAAAGTTTTCCAAATTTTCTAAAAAATTGGAAAACAACTTTTGCAAGTTTTCCACTAATTGTCAATATCCAAAAAATTACATTTTAACACTGAACTTTCTATAACTTATATCTAGATTCTTAACCTTTTAGTAATTACATTTTAATATCTTAGTATTCTAAGAATGTCATTTTGGCCTTGAATTTTTCAGAATTATAGTTTAGCCCCTAAACTTTTTACAAATATTATTTTAGATCTTTTGGCTATTTATAAATTATATTTGAATCATGAACTTTCTATAATTATATTATAACCCTAAACTTCATGTAACTTAAATTTATCCCACAATTTTCAATAAACTACATTTTGAAAATAATAATTTATCTAACATATGAATGCATTTTCTAAATTTTTAAAGTTTTCCATGGAAAACAGAAATTAGAAATGGGTATGAAAATTGGAAATAGAAAAAATAAAAATAAAAATCTTCAACTAAACAGGGTCTAAGAAACTTCAAAACTCTCTTCATATTAAGTAGATAAAAAAATTATGACAGCGAAAGCTATGAAAGTAATCTATGGAAAAAAAGTTAAAATTAAAATCTCATTTATCTTTTTGGTAAAACCCGTTTAAACATCGACGGTTGAAATAGGCACACATAAAAATGACAGTTTAGGTTCGTGTGATGTTCAAAGTCCAAAAAAATAAAAAAAAATACAGAATGGGATGAGGACTAAAGGGATGCACAAAATATTTAATAATGAGGAACCCAACATTCTCATAAAGATTGAGTCTTTTACTTCCAAGATCACGCACACCATAAGTTCACTGTAATAATGGTTTTGATACAAATTATAGTTTACAAATGTGTAATGAATTAGTACTCTCTCCACGTGTAGTATTCGAAGGAAATAACTAAACAACCCCACAAACCACTTAATCAGACTAAATAAATAGAAGAAAAGTATATTAACACAAATTCACACTCAAATCGAGAGTATTAAGTGAAGAAGAAATAAAATAAGTTTGAAATTCAGTGAAGCTTGAGAAATAACTTCTAAAGCCAAGAACAAAAATGTCTTTTATTATTATGAATGATATTTAAACATTGTGAAAAAAAATGTGTGAGAAAATATTAAGATCGTTAGATTTCAAGAAACCATACAAACAAATCATAACTAAACCAATTCTAAAGTATGTATACGATTAGTAGAAGTAAAACATATATAGTTTACACAAGATCTATTAATAAAAATATGTCTATATTCTTGATAACATATTAATAGACCAAAAAAATAATCGATCTTTCAAAAATGAGGGTTTGTAAAAATTTTAAAACCAAACAAGTTGTTTTATATGAAAGCCCCATAACCACACAAACACCAAGCGTCTCAACGCCACAAACTAGAAAACCCAAAGCTCTAGAAGTCATCAACAACTAAACACTTATCCTCACAATAGATACTGTAGAATTTATAGGATGAAAGTATTTACAAAGGATATCTCAAAACAGATAGGACATTGAAAAGTTTTAGAGACAAAAAATTAAGAAGAAATATTGGTTGAGCATCACTTAGGTTAAGAAAATTCTCATTGAAAAATAATACCTCAAGTCCCTATTTATAAAGATAATGAAATGGATTGGGTAGACATGTATTACCCAAAAAATAAGTTCACATAGGTAATCAATCAAGGGCATCTAAGGGTACAAATAACATCACATAAAATGTCAATCGGTGGGGGCACATGCATAAAAGCCAGAATACAAAGAGGGGCAAAAGGGTCAAGCTGTAATACCCTATATTTTTGAAATAAAATATTATGATGGAAATTAATTTAATAATTTTGGATTAAACTTGGGAATAAATTAAATCGGAGAGATTTAAATTAAATGTGAAAAATTTAAGTTGATAATCAATACTTATTTTGAATTGTATAATTATTGGACTCAATTAAGCAGGATAGGTTCACTCGTAAAAAATAAATAACTTAGTAATTCATTTATGGTTACGTGTCATTTAAACATATCAAAAATGCCTATGTTGAATAAAAAAATGAGATGCATTTAAAGAGGTTATATGAGATCGTTTATTTTCTTTAGACCTTTAGAAATAGTACTGAGATATATGTATATAAGTTGGGAGACTATTGGACTATTTGAATTTTGGGTTGGGGCACATTTGGTGGTCGAAATATGAGGCTTTAGGTCCAAGTCGGGAATTAGGTTAATATAAGTTGATTAAGGGGGTTAAGAAATCCCTAATCATTAAACAAGAAGCCTAGAAGACACCTTGGAAAGAGAGAGGAGGCAAATGGCTAAGGAGAAGGAGAATTTAAGAAATAAGGCTAAAGAACTCACCATGAAATCCTCTAGAAAATCAAGAAAGAATTTTCTTCCTAACGTTATGTGTCCAAAATATTTCTTAATTCATTGTCATTTATCCCCCATGTAGAACTCAAGATTATATAGGGATTTGTGGTGATATAATGACGTAATTAAATCATGTTTGTTAAGGACTTGAATCTAAAAATAGATTAGTAAATTCAAAAATTATGATGGCTATTAATTGTCGATTGGATAATGAGAAATTCATGCCTTAAACCCTTATTGTAATTTATATGATCATTAACATGTAGAGGACTAGTATTTACGTTAATGATCTGGAGTTTATGTTGATTATAACCCTTTCATAATGGTAGTATCATGTGAGATTTATAGGTTTAAATTTGATTTGGCATGAGCACACCAGTAGTATGAAATGTTGGGATTTTGGACTTGAATCCGACATTAAAACATGGAATAAATTATCCTAAGAGGGTTAATTAAGTCACGAGATCATGTTTCAATGATTACTTTAAGGTTTAAACCATTGAAATCACATTTGGGTTGAAGATTAAAATTCTTGTTCTTTTATTTTTGGCAGACCCGGGCACTGGGCAATTTTGAGTGGGGCCTAGGATTGTCTCTGGGGGAATTTCAGATATTTATACGAGTTAGTGGGAAGGTGCTTCCATAATCGAGGAAATTATTAAAAATAGATTAATGACGTTACTAATAATTTGTGAGAATAAAATTAACTGGATGGTTAAATGTTTCTAAAATGAAAGGACATATAATAATTTAAGGGATGGAATATCTTGAACATAGGATGTTTACCGGTAATCCTTACGAGGGAGCTAGGGGGAAATTTGTGGAATAAATATTGTAATAAATTAACTTAATTGTTTAAAGTATTACTTAAATGAGGAGAATTTGATAATTAATGGGATGGTCATTTATCAATGTAGGAGTTGTGGATAATCTTGATGAGGAAACTAAGGGTAATTATAGAGTAATTACGTATACATATTGTAAGATAATAATATGTATTTATATCTTTGTGTAGACATACCTATGTTCGTGGACAATCCTATTAGTTATGGTTATGTGCATTCCAGACCATAGAACATATTGGTCTAGGCGCAATTGGTGTAGTCTAGGTCAAAACTTTAGGTATTAGGTAGAAGCACCACTTATGGGAGATAACTTTTAATGTTGGGTTCCATGTGTCACCACCGGATATGGGGAATACAATGGTGTGTTGCATAGGTACCGCCCCACTTGTATGTATATTGTGATGTCTGATTTGGATAGGAGACGCCTCCCAACTTACCGATATAGCACAAATAAGATGCTATTGGGAAATGCCTTGGTGTTGCATATATATTAGGACATATATATAAACAAATAAAATTGAATCAGATAATATCTTAGTGTAGTGATATAGACAATAAATTACTGAGTGAATATTATGTAGTATGCATGATATTTTGTTACGTCACTTTATGGGTAGTGATTGGGGTCCCTTTGGTAGGAGTAACTGAAATGTAAATGATAATATTTCAGTACGTTAATTATGCTAGATGCATCCTTATATTTATGTTGGCACATTTACCCCTTACCTACTGTTGGACTTGGGTAGTTGTATGTTAAATATTGTTCTTATATGGGGGATGATATATTTTATATATGTGAGTGACGATGAGAGATGTTCACTTTGAATTACCTGTACTTTTGCACTCTAAATTTAGTAAGTTAATTCTTGCAACTATGGGGCGGTGACCCAAATTATAAATTCCCCCCTAGGTGCTCCTAGACGGGGATAGTAGGACTATCGAGAGATAAGCCTTGCAGTGTCATCTTACGTATTGGACATCAACCCATTGATTCTAGACTACTTCCTTTTTCTAATTCAGTTATATTTTTCTATTATTGTATGGGCATACACTTGAAGTCTATTTTTTCCAGTTAGTTTGATATAATGTGACAACACGCGATCCGAGATAAGGGGTGGCCAGCCCGATGCTCAAACGTAACAGGAATCATGGATGGATATCATTCCCAGCATCGCAAAAATAAACTGAGTATACGGGAAAATCACCCAATAAATCAGAAAACGGGTTGCCAAAAGTGTAAAATTTTGAAAATGCAGTTACGAAAATTTAATTTAAACAACCCAAATCTGATAAGCAAGTGGAATTCCACAAGAGTATATATAATACAACTAAGACGAATGTATACCAAAGGACCGAATAAGCTGTCGATCCACAACAACATACAATGAAGTACAACAATTTAAATATTTTACATAATACATTCATTAATCAAATACAAAAGTTTGGGCCACACGCCCGAGTATAAGACCCGATCATAGCTAGAACACAAAGATGAAAGCGTCTAATATAATATCCTATAATAACCCGAAAAATCTTACAGCTCGTGGAAAGCAAAAGAATGGGAACATCAAAACGGGCATCCTTACGGGGGAGCACCTAAGCGGATACAATCATATACACAACAAGGAAAGTAGACCGGTCAGGGCCGGGTTCTATATGATCACCAGAAGAAATAAAAAAGCATGATAGAAATGAACAATTATGCAAGAATGATAAGGATGATAATATGGCATGAAATCTAGCATGTTAAACTTACATTACAATTTAAGGAAATTTAACTAAATGATGAAATGAAATGTCATTTACATAAAAGGAAGAAAAGTAAATAACTTAAATTTAAAACCTTTTCTCATTTATCAAATTTCCATTATCTTTTGTATTCCTTAATAGGAATAAAACCATTTATTAACTTCCATAGTTAATTATCTTTCCATTCCTTAATAGGAATATCATTAATATCAAGTGCTCCTTATGGCACATATCTCAATCCCGTGCTCTTTATGGCATGTATCCATGCTCTTTATGGCATATAACCATCAAGTCCCACTTGATGCAGAAAAGTTATATTCTCATACATATAACGATTCTAAGACCACCCCTTCGAGTTTCCCCACTGAGCGCGCCCCTAAATGACCATCATCTTCCAGGGCCTATCTATGCAAGACAACCTAGGATCATAACGCAACGTCGGGAAGCGTCCATATGCCTACGGGAAAGTCAGGACCACACCCAAAATCCCCTAACCAGTGCAGAAAAATATATAAAAAACCCCGCATATGGCCTAGGACTATATCCACCATGCATTCACTAGCCAGGGGGCATCACCAAGCACGTGAACTTCCCTTATGATGTCATTTAGAGAGGTGTGTTTAAGTAAATTAGCATTTACCATATTATATCTCATTTTCATTTCAATTTACCATTACCAAAATTCCATTACCAATATCCATGTGTCTGGTTCTTTTTATTCGAACCTATCATCATTAAACAACTGGGTTCATTTTATTTGAACCAATCATCATTAACATAGTTTGGGTTCATTTTAGTTGAAACTATCATCTTTAAACAATTTGGGTTCATTTTATTCGAACCTATTCCCGTTGAATATTATCATCGATATTCCTCAAATTGCAAGTCCCAACTAAATCTCCAAATGATCATTTTGATCCTACAAATCCCCAAAGTTCATATAACTTTTATAAGCCCTTAAGTCTCCAAGTTAGGGCATTTAACTTCCTAACTTCAAAAAAAATTTAAATAAAAGAAGAAATGCCTTAACATTTCTTTAAACACCCCGGGAAATAAACCCCAGATGACCCAATTCTAATCTAGGGTAGCGACCAAACTCAACTAATACTCTAGGACTCTAAGTTTACTTCATTCAAGAAGGTTCCTAGGTCCTAAGCCTAAAGAAAAAGATCAAAAATTAAAAAGAAAAATGACTCAAAACTGTAGGGGCCGAATCGATTCGCTCTGAAAGTGAATCGGTTCGGAAGAAAATTTTAAGTTTATGCATTTGCCGAATCGATTCGGCCTTAACCCGAATCGATTCGGGAACACATACCTGGGAAGTTGCTTCTATGCGAATCGATTCGCCCTAGGGGCCGAATCAAATCGCCCCTGCGAAGATGCCAAGAATGGCTATGGAGTCTTGAACTCCAAATTTTTTTTCCAAACCCAAAACCAACTAACCCAAAATCATTTGCTACAATTTCTACACCATTAATACCTCTAACTACCAACATTGACATTATTTATCATCCAAATCAATTTCCAAGGGTTAATACCGATAAATCCAACAAAACCCTAAAATGTTAAACCATAACAATTCAATAACTATCAATGCTAATTAATCCACTTAAATCATATAATAGCAAGTAGGTAACTTGCCTTGAGGTAGGAAAATCATATTTTATTTGGTGTAGACAACCATCCAAGATCCAATCTCCAAATCTCTCTTTTTCTCCCAAAGTTCTCTTCCTTTCTCTCTCTCTCTCTAGGGCTCATTTGTGTGTAATGGAAGATTGGGAATAGAGTTGGGGAAATAAAACGTGGCTTAATTCTAAGAAGCCCAGTTAAGTGATCAATACACGATAAAATAAACCGCAACTACACATTTAAGCTGTTACCAGTCAAAAGTGCCCGAAATACCAAAATGCGATATGGCACTTATTTTGACTGTCTCGCACCTACCGGGACTAACTACACCCTCCAAATTATCATTTGGAAATTTTATAACTCATTTTACTTCGGGTTTCATATTAAACCAAAATGTCATTTTACATCTTATGACACCATAAATCACCACATGGATATTAACCTTTCAGGTAATCATACAACCTTTCAGTAAATATTCATCATTTTATGAAAACCTTGCGGGTAATTGTGAATTTATTTATAGTGATTACCTACTCCTCAGGTAATCATACAACCTTTCAGTAAATATTAACCTTTTTCATATTAAATTAATATTTACTCAACATCCATCATTTTATAATTAATTACTACATATAGTAAATAAATATAAAATATGTTATCAAACGTGAGGGTTGTTACAGATACTTATGCTTATCTTAGGTTTTCTTCATATAATGTGAATGTTGGATTTCATTGGCTTGGATGCTACTTTAAATTCGATTTTAAATTTAATTGTTGTTTACAAATAAATATTTCATATGGTTTGATGTTGATAATGATATAGATTTCATAGTAATACCCATCTTCGGTGTATTATGTCTGGACAACCTTTACGTGAGAAAATAGGGGTTGTTACAGTTAGTATCAGAATATCTAGGTTCTAGTGTCCTTAGGATCTATGTTACGCTTATTATGTTATGAATTTCATTCTTTAATGTGTATAGCCCTTTGTTTATGAGTCATTGTATTCTTTGTTATTAGTACTAATATGAACCTCGTTTGCTTTCAGATGGTCGTCGCACCGGCTTGAGATGAGGGGGCCCAACAGGAGCTGTAGTAGGACCCACAACCACCATTAGCCCCATTTATGATTGGACTAACTGAGATTTGCACTATCGTGGCTCAGGTCGTGTCCACAACGATGGCTACTATGCTATAAATTTTTTAGCCAACGCAACCATAGTATCAGCAACCACCACTACTACTCCAACAACATGTGGGACTACCAGTGTAAGCACCGAGGATTATAGGGACAGATCTAGGGAGGCCTTCATTAAAGGACACCCACTAGATTTTGTAAGAAATTTTGATATTTTAGTGTATTACCAGTGGAAAAAGAACATTCAGTGTCACCTGAGGATGGTAGAGTGTACAGCGGTGCAACAGAAGATGTTGGTCTCATTTACGATTTTTAGGGAAGGATTGTAGCTACGGGAGTCTGTAACTTTAGCAAAGAAGAAAGACAGTCTAACTATTGATGAGTTCTAGGAGAGATTTGAGGGGAAGTATTTCCCACAGGCGATATAATCCGAGATGTAAAAAAATTTCATGGACTTCAAGTAAGAGGATCACCCTGTGGAAAAATATGAGGAAGACTATACTGCTCTTTCTTATTTTTTTAACAAGGAGTTAAATACAGAGCATAGAAAGACAAAGAAGTTCGTGTCGGGGATAGCCTGTAACATCAGAGAGTCATTATTGTGTAATCCTGTTTTCAATACTTAGAACTAGATGGTGAATGCCACCTTATTACATTGCTAGGACCATAAGGAATTCCAAAAAATAAAGGGGAGAAGAGACATCACTCTGAGAAATCGAACTAGTCGGGCAAGGAGAATGGGAGTAATCGTAAGGTGATCCAGCAATTTAGGGATCCACAATCCATTTATTAGAATAAGAGATTTAGAGGTTTTGATGATTGGATCGATATATATAGGACTAATAAGGCTGTGGCCAACAACAAAGAGGCCACCAGGGCTAACAACAGTCGGTTCAGCTCCAACATGGGCAATAACCAGATAGGCATTAGTTCCAAGGAAATTGTTAAGTTTATGGTTGAAATGGACATTTGGCAAGGAACTTCCCTTAAGGAAATCGGGCAGTGCACGAGCTAGGGGAATAACGAAGACACTAGGTACCTCAGGGTTAGCATTGATTAATGATGTCCCAACTAATGGCGGTAGTGACAGCCTTACCAACGCTACTATCTCCACCTTAGGGATAGCAGCCACAACTGCAATATGGGCGTGTGTATCATGTCTCACTAGGAGAGGAACCAACGCTAACATAGATAGTTGATGGTATTTTATTTAAATTTTGATCTTTTAAGGCATTCTTAATTTAGTACTAGTTCGTAGTAATCTATGGTTAATACTACCTTGTTAGTGCATTGAAGATAATAGACTTAGTTTTTGACATAGGGCTTTATGTCATTTCATTCATGAGTTGAAGGGAAGACATCTATATTAGATTAGGTGTAGACGTATAGGGATTGACCTTGGAAAGACTTAAGTTCATGGAAGACCTATTTATGTATGTAACGTCAGAGTGCGATATTTTCTTAGAGATGGATTGCCAACAAAGTTATAGGGATTGTGTTTCTTTTATTATACTATTTATGGCTAATAGTCGAATGTAGTGAGACTAGTTAAAAAATGGTGTTCACCATAGTTGTGATAACTATTACAAGAATTTTAATACCTTGAGTCTAAATATGGTAAAATAAATGGAAATAGAAATTGTGGATTTACATGATGATTTTATAGAATATAGCACGCTTAAGTGGGGGAGATATATTGAGGAAATTGTGAAGATTTTGAGGAAATATTTTAAGGGAAAATGGATTCTGATTTATGAACGTCAAATTAGTTTTATGCTCATATGGGGCAAGAAATGATGGGTAAACTTTATGGATAAGAAGGTATCCAATAGTGAAAAATTAGAAGACAATATCTTAGGACCAACAATGGATCGATGGAATTTTAAATCTTATATAGTGAGGGTGTTGCCTTGTCAAGAGTAGGAATAATGATGTGAAATGTCAGAATTTGTTACTAATGTATTTATTGAAATTAGAGATACAATGAACGCTCGATTTGGGGTACGAGCGTGGACTAAATGCTAATAACGGTATGTTATAAGGAATAAATAAGCAATGAAATTTTCTTACTTATGATAAGGGAATCTGAAGTGGAAATCATTCATATTGTAGAAGTATTTGGTTCCTTTCGAACATTAGGACTAGTGATTGTCTTAGTTACATGATGATGCATATGATCATAAATAAGGTTATTATAATGATGATGTCATTGGAAATAGGCAGTAGTAACCTTTACTAGAATGAGTAGGCTTATGGAGACTTATAAATGATTAAGCACACACTACCAAACTTAAGTCCTCAATCGACATATCTTAATGACAGATGAAGCTAACTAGTAGTGTATTGGGAGGGTTCCTTGTTTGAATTTTTCTTGCGAGATATATTACGCACGAAATTAGCAAATGTCAATATTTGAGACATGTTGGATCCTAGGATGTTTTGTTACTATTCTTAGTATGATCAAACTGATAAAATCTATTAGGATTTAGTTTACCCCTTAGAAGTGATGAAACTTTTCTTGAAAATGGTTGAAAATTAGGATTTATGTGATTAGCTTAAATGTTTGTTTTTATTTTTTTCTTTAATTATTGGGCTGACGGATTTCAATAACTGACTAAGTCGTGTAGTATTGTATCAATAGGGTTCCTTATTTGGATTTCGCTTGTGAGACGTCCCATGTAGGAAATTAGCAAAAGTTGGGAGTTTAGGGAAGATGGATACTAAGATATTTACTTTTTATGTTTTACATATGTGGAAGTATACCTTTCTTCATAAATATACTAGTATGTATGGTTCAAATTGGATGCATATGTGTTATCCATTTTTCATGTTGGTACGTGTGTGTGCATGTAGTATCGAATGTATGGGCACCCCAATAGTATTATAATAGGCATAGATAGATGGGACTTTTTCTTTATCTCATGGTATATGAGTACGGATTAATTGGGAATAAACATGAGATAATGATACGAATTAAAAGGTGACTTCATGCTGCAGTGAATTTCGAGTAAGAAATTCCGCTATTAAGGGGAATAATGTAATACCCCTTGCATTCAAAATAAAATATTATGGCAAAAATTAATTTAATAATTTAATATTAAACTTGGGAATACATTAAATCGAAGGGATTTGAATTTAAATGGATAAAATTTAAATTGAGAATGAATAAATATTTTGGATTACATAATTATTGGACTCAATTGGACAAGGTAGGTTCACTCCTAGAAAATAAATCACAAAGTAATTAATTTATGGTTACATGTTATTTAAACATAATAAAAGGCCTATTTTGAATAAAAATAATCGGGATGCATTTCAAGAGGTTTATGAACTCATTTAGGTATTTTAGACCTTTTGAAATAGTCCTAGGATATATGTATATAAGTTGGAAGGCTATTGGACTATTTAGATTTTTGGTTTAGGCCCACTTAGAGGCCCAAATATGGGGCTTTAGATCCAATTCAAGAATTAGGTTAACCCAAGTTGATTAGGGAGGTTAAAAATCCCAAACCATTAACGAAGAACCTTAACAGACAATTTAGGAAGAGAAAGAAGGAAAAGGGCTAAGGAGAGGGAGAATTCAATAAATAAGTCTAAACAACTCACCAAGAAATCCTCAAGAAAATCAAACAAGAATTTTCTTGCTACGTACCTTTACTTATCCAAAATATTTCTTAGTTAATTATGATTTATTCTCCATGTAGAATCATGGATTATGTGGGGATTTTTCATGATATAATGATATAATTAAATCATGTCTTTGAAGTGATTGAAAATGAAAATAAATTAGTAAATCAAGAAATTAGGATGGGTATTAATTCTGGGTTGGATCATCGGAAATTCATGCTTTATAACCTTTACTATAATTGAAATGACCATTTATATATAGAAAACTAATATTTACGTTAAAGATATAGAGTTTATGCCCAATATAACCTTTGAATAACTATGGGATCATAGGGGATTTATAGGTATAAATTTGATTTGGCATGAACACACCAATAGCATAAAATTTTGGAATTTGGGTCTTGAATCTGACCTTAAAACACGTATTAAATTGTACTAAGAGCGTGAATTGAGTCTTGGGACCTATTTCAACGATTACATTAAAGTTTATACCATTATAATCAGGTTTGGGTGGAATATTAAATTTCCCGTTCTTGCATTTCTGATAGACCTGTACAGTCGCTTCGAGGCAAAACAAGTTCGGCCAATGGGGAATTTTGAGTGGGGCCTAGGATTGTATCCCAGGGAATTTTAGATATCCGTATGAGTTGGTGGGGTGGTGTTTGGATAATCGATGAATTTATTAAAAATAGATTAGTGATGTTACTAATAACTTATGAGAATAAAATTAAGTGGATGGTTAAGTGTATTCTATAATGAAAGGAAATTTAATAATTTACGGGATGGTAAATTGTTAATGTAGGACGTTTATCGATAATCCGTATGGGGCATCTATGGGGAATTTTATGGAGTAAATACTGTAATAAATTAACTATATAGTTTAAGGTATTACTGAAATGAGGAGAATTTAACAATTAACGGGATGGTCATTTATCAATGTAAGAGGTTGTCGATAATCCTGATGGGGGAAACTAGGGGTAGTTATAGAATAGTTAGCTTTACGTGTTGTAAGAGAATAATGTGTGTTTATATTTTTGTGTGGACATACCTATATTCATGAACGATCGTATCGGTTGGGGTTACGAACGTTCTGAACCATAGCACGCGTCGGCACAGGTGGCCTAGGAGTAGTGTTGGTCAAAATGTTTGGTACTACGTAGCAGTGCCACTTATGGGAGATAAGTGTTGCTTTTCTAATTCAATTATATTATTTTTGGATTATTGTTTGGGCATAAGCCCGAAGTATATTTTTTTTCAGATTGTTTGAGACACTAATGCTTATGCTGGGTTTTCTTCTTATAAAGTGAATGTTGGATTTCATTATTGTCTTGGTTGTTAATATAAATTTGGTTTTAAATTCAACCGTGATTTACAAATATATATTTTACATGGTTTGATGCCGAGAATGATATAGATTCTATAGCAAGACCCATCTTCAGCATAATATTTTAGCCAACCTTTACGTGAGAAAATGGGGATTATTACAAAAGCCACCATAAAAAAGGGCAAAAGGTCTGCCCAACCAACACATGGCAAAGCCAATTCCAAAATAAAAACGTTGTGGTTTCAATTTAAAAATAGAACGTTGTCATTTTAATATCAAGTGATTTAAATTAAGAAAAAAATGTTTTTGATTTTTTTCTTTTAAACATTAAAACCAACACTATAAATTTGAGTAAATTATGGAAAATTATAAAATAAAGAAAAGCATTATAAAAAAAATATTTAAGTATAAAATACATATAAAATGTATATATATATATATATATATATAATATTGTATATAATATAAAAATTCAATTTATGATTTTCATAAAATTCGATTACAAAATTCTTTAAAAAATTAGGAATATATTTAGAGTGTGCCAAGAAACATAAAGTATTAGAATTGTTTACAAAATATAGTCAAAAAAATAAGAGGGACAAGAGAAGGTACTTTCAATCTCCACCTTTTCCAATCTTGGGGTAAACCAAATTGAGACTAATAAAAGATAAGTCTCACACACACAAATACATAACTAATACTACACATATATTTCATAAAAAGAAGAGTGCATAACTAAACTACACACATATCTCCTAAAAAGAAGAGTACATAATTCAACTAAATACATATATTCTAAAAAGACTAAAAAAAATAGAAGACTAGGAGTCTCAAAAAACTAGAAGTCTCACATTCTCGCCCTGTTTGTCAGAGGGGGCAAGACAAAGACCCTAAAAAGATGTTAGCATTAAAAGATATTTTAAATAAAAAAAATTCAAAAACCATTCGAAGATATATATATATATATATATATATATATATATAAATTATAATTGGATTTAACTAAAGGGGTACTAACATACAACCCTAACATATTAAATAGGGCAAACACTAATAGACATTCTAAAAGTTTTAAAATCTTGATTGTCTAATAGTTTTGTAAATAGTTCTTCCATTTGATTATCTAATAAAATGTTATCTCATTTTGTTATGTTTTATTCAAAAATGGAAAACATAATTCATGGAGATACTAAACAACTTTTTATTATGAAAATGCATTAAAGCAAATGTTTTACTTAAACCATAATCACTTAAAATTTGTTTCATCCATAGAACTTGAGTATAATAACTGCTAGCAGTAATGTATTTGTCTTATCCCTACGAAAGTGAGATACAATTTTAATTTTTAGATGACCAAGAGATCAGATTGCATCCTAAGTGAAAAAAACCACGGAGGTTCTTGCCCAATCAATGTCTATATACCCAATTATATTCGAGTTAGTGTCAAAAGTTTACATGGTACCATAGTTTATAGTTCCACTTATGTATTTAATAATACAATTTACAGCATGTAAGTTGGATTCTTAGAATCGTATTTATATCAAGCACACCCACACCCACACCCACCACCCACCACCCACACCCACACACACACAATATGTATTATATCGAGTTTACTTACAGTTAAGTATAACAAGCAACTTATCATAATACAATACAAAATGACATCAATCTTTTTTCGAGATATTTCTTTTGATAGTTCAATAAAAGAACTTGTGGGTGTTCTAGAATATTTAACAATATTTAAACCAAAACTTTTGATCAACTTGTTGCATATTTAGTTTAAAAGATGAAGAAATGATCAGGTTTTTGAGCCATTTTAAGACCTAATAAAAATTGAGTTGGCCCATTATAGACATTTGAAACTCAAATTTCATTATCATTGAAAAAATTTCACCTTCTAAGAGAGATGTGGACCCAAAGACAATGTCATCAATGTAAACTTTTATAATTACTAAACATGTATTGTTTAGGTTTAATAAACATTGTGCGGTCAACTCGCGCATAATTGAAATGATTTTTCATTAAAAAATTTGTTAATCTCTCAAACCAGGAACAAGGGGTCTATTTTAAACAATAAAGTTCTTTCTTTAATAAAAAAAAATATGATTTGAAAATAAAGGATCTAAAATGCCTTTAGGTTGTTCATCATAAACTTGCTTATTTATGATTCCATTTTGAAAAGTGAATTTTACAACCATTTTATAGATTTTGAGTTTAAAATGATAAGATATAGCTAGTAAGAGCCTAACAGTGTGAAGTCTAGAAACATGTTCAAATGTTTCATCAACACTTATGCCATATATTTGGGAATAACCTTGTTCTTCTAATCTAGTCCTATTTTCAAAAAGATTTCCAAATTTATCACACTTATTCTTAAAAAGTAATCTTGTTCTAATTATATTAGTGTGAGTAGGATGCAGGACTAAATACCACACATCATAAAGTTTAAATTGTCCTAATTCTTCTTGTATAGGTAATAACCAAGAATCATTTATTAAGGCATCTTTCATGTGTTTAGGATCAATTAAAGACACATAAGAACAAACTAAAGAACTAATAGTTTAAGATTTAGTTCTCATATGGTCTTTATCATTTAAAAAAAACTTGGGGAGATTTCACTTAACAAAGTTTGGAATAGTAGGTTTATCAGGTGATACAGAGTCATAATCACTATCCATTGACTGATTAGGTTAAATTTGTTTCACTTTCATTTTTTGTATTTGTCAATAGGTATAGGATTTTTACTTTCTTCCACATGATAGCCATTACTATCATTCACAATGACATTTATAGATTCCGATATAGACTTTATTCTTAGATTAAACACATGATATGCATGGCTATTTTGTGAAAAACCTAAAAAGATAGCATTTTAACCTTTAAAGTCAAATTTTAATAATGTTCTCTATCTTTATAAACATATCATTTACTACCAAACACACTAAGATATTTCAAATTAGGTTATTTGCCATACCAAATTTCATATGCAGTTAATTTAGAATTTTTTCTTAAATACAAATGAATGATTATAAGACATGCAATTTATGTAGCCTCAAACAAAAAATATTTTGGAATGTTTACAACATAAAGTAAGACATGAGCCAATTGGTGTATGGTTTAATTTTTTCTTTTTGGTATTCCATTTTGTTGAAGAGTTTTTGGTAGACTAATCTTATGTTTATAACCATTCCATACACAATATTCTACAAGTTTAGAGTCATTAAACTCTCCACCCCTGTCACTTCGAATCCCAGTTACATGTATATCCTTTTCATATTAATCCTCAAAAGGATTATTAAGAAATGTTAAAAAGTATCACATTTTTCTTTCATAAAAGCAACTCAAACAAATCTAGAAAAATCATCTATAATGACAAGAATGTAGGAAGTTGCACATAAAATAGTAGTACTAGAGGGTCCCATTAAGTCCATGTATAGAAATTCTAAAGGATTAGTTGTTAAAATATCTTTGCCATTCTTATGAGGGTCTTTATGTATTTTTATATTTGATATGGTCCAGAAACTGAATATTTGATTTTTAAGATTTTAAGTAGACCAAGAACTGACTATTGACTAGTTAATATAGAAAGGGTATCATAGTTATGATGCTAAAGTCTTTCATGCTATTATTCCATGTCACTAAGTCTAGTAGATATAAAAATTCCACAACTACATTTTGAATTACATCATAGTACTTATCAGGGGTTCTTTCACCACAAAGTATTGCTTATCAATCTTGATATGAAATTTTGTAACCAATTTTTAAAAAATTAGCAATATGATTAGTTCGCAAAAATGACTTATACTAAGTAAATTTTACTTAAGACCTTTACCCTTCGTCTATATTAGGAATTCCTTAACTTTGTATTGTTCCTTTTCCTATGATTCGGGACATGTTTCCATCTTCAAAAGTTTTTAAAGAATACACTTTTGTTTTGTCTTACTGAGAATAATGGTAGAACTGAGAGTTTTTATATGAAGCAGTAAATATTTGAGAACACACTATATGGTTGACTTACTTAAGTCTGTGCCATATAGGAGTTCCCGCTAGTTTGGATATCGAGACAAAATAGGATTAGATTTTTACGAGCTACTCTCTCAAAAAAGAATCAAGCTTCATCAAAGGAATCCCAGTCCAAGTACTCCAATGCTCTAGTGATCGAAAAAAAAAAAGGTATTAAATACTTAGAACCACAATTAGGACACACACTGCATATATGTTATTATGTGGGTAAAGTTTTTATTTGGTGGTTAGGCATCTTTAAACATTTTTTATTCATTTAAATATTTTTTTAAATGTTTTAAATAATTTTTTTAAAATCATTTTAAATGAGTTTTCATTTAAATAAAATATGGCTTTTAAAATGTTTAAAGGTTAAATCAGAATTATTTTTTTTAGTGGTAAATTTTTTTATTGGGATAGATTTCATTTAAAAACTATTGGGGTTACTTTTGATGTTTTTTTAACCAATATTTGTACGAGTTGCGTTTCTACACCTCAACATGCAATCGTCAGCATTGATCTTGAAACCATCGATGATCGAGATTGATCATAATCGATCCATGTGACTCCTTAACAACCACCCAAAGATAGTTACTTTTACCGCCATTTACCGACCTGTAGATATCAGTCTGTTTTAAGCAACCTGGTCCTCATCGTTCGTTTACAACAATCCGATCTCAACCATTGGTTTCAACCAACCACATAGACCTTTCATTGTTAGTATAAATTCATTTTTTTAGGGTTTACAATTGGTTTCTTAGAGAGGAGAACGAGAGAAACCGAGAGAGAGGGTCGGCACCATTAGTGCTCCAAGAGAGAGAGGAGAGAGAAAATATAAGAGGGAGGAGAGAAAGAGAAAACTGAACCTTATATCTTCCAAACTTTTATTCGGTTTCTTCCAAAAACAAAATACACCAAAGACTAATTTGATTAAACAAACAGTAAACCCATTTTTTGAGAGTCAAACACTTAAGGTTTATATGAGCTGGTGTGTTCTTGGTTTGTTGTGTTGAAGACCTATTCAATAATATTTATATCTAGGAACCATATTTTGCACATACAATATTTGTAGGTTCTTTATATTTGTTTTTTCTTGGATTATTTTTGTTGTTTTTGTTGTTATATCCAAGATTTTGATCTCAAATATATTTTGATAAATAAGACTTCTGATTGTGTATATATTCAGATCTGTAAATACATTTTTTGTTTCAAAATATAATTTCACATTTAGTGAAATGAGTCTGAACATAAATAAATTTTTGAAACATCTCGATATAAAAAGATTTTATGTCAGATCTGAAATTTGTTGAAATCTATTATTAAAAAAAATGAAATTACTTACATATTATATAAATTGATTTGTAATTCATACGAATTTTTTGTATAAATGATTGAGAGATGTGAGATGCATTTCTGCAATTAGATTACTTCACAAACACTTTCACTCTCACATGAACACTTAGATATTGTTGTTCTTGGTGAGATAATTATTTGTTGAGCTGCTATTATCAAGTGGACAAGGAAAAAACAAGGAAGCTTTTAGAGGAAGATCATATCAAGTCAGAAGACTTTGAGAGTGGTGTAACTCGTGTTGGTAAATTTTCTTAACTTAGAGTTACGATCCTGATTTTCATGCTTAGTGTTGTAACTTGTGCGTTGTGATATTAGTGGATTTTTGTTTTGCTCCGTAGAGGGGGCCATGGATATTTCCCTTATTTTAGGGTTTTACCACGTTCAAAATCGTGTGTCAAATTTTCTTGAATGTTCTTAATTACTTTTCTGAACAATATCTCATTTAAGACTTAATTGTAGGCTTAAGTTTTACAAACCTAAGGTAATCGTACTCACAAATCTAGATGACATATTCAAAAACATTTAACACATCTTATGTTGTATTTTGAAAAGAGTTTTGTTCAAAGAGTTTGTTATCGGAGTTCACTTAATCTATAAAATTTTGTTATTAACTTAATAAGAAGTTTTTCAAGTGGTATAACAGTGGGTATATCAAAGATATTTTCATAGGACACTCTAGTCACCGCACATGAGGGTGATAAATGTGTTAACGCCGAAAAAACACAAATGCTTGTCCAACAGTATAATACACTGATTATGGATGACAATGAATCCTTTGACGATTTCTACATTAGGTTAACTAATATTTTCACAAAATTACATGAAAATGGTATAACCTATAGTAGAAAAAAAATCGTTCAAAAGATTCTTATGTCATTACCTACCAAAATTGACAATAAGAGATATTACATAGAAGAAGTGGACGACCTAAACCTGACTCATGAATTACTAAGTAGAAAATTAAGAATTGTTAAGACGGAGTTAGATTTTAAATAATAAATGCCTGCCCAAAACAAGAGACTCACTGGACCTAATGTTGTGTTTTCATCACAATTGACTTCACCTAAAGCGAGTCCCTTGGACTTTGACCTTGACCTAAATGATGGATATGATTTGGATGATCTTGATGATAAAATTGCCTTAATGAGTAAACAGTTTAAGAAAATAATCAAATTTAGTAACTCAGTGGTTGGCAAACATGTCAAACCCAGTTATCAAGGCCCTCAAATTTCAAGACCTCCTGAAAGACATAAAAACAAAAAGACCTATGATGATAATCGACCTAACATAGACATAAAAGATGTGAAATGTTATAGATGTCGAAAAATGGGACATTTTGCTAATAAATTCCCATACATACTTAAGAACAATATTAAGGCTAATATGTTTAAGACATGGGACGACTCGAGTGATTCTAATGAGGATGAAACTAAGTCAACCCATAATTATGAGCCATATATGTCATTCCTTGCTAAGATCATATACCATGATGATGATGATGAATGTTTGACTACCCATGATTCTATTTTTCTTATTATTGCTTCTATTGATGAGAATGTTGTGACTGTTGACGATCAAAACAACACTGTTGGTGATAGTTTAAGGGTATGTCAAACTAAAAATATTGTCGATAAAACTAAAGTGTGTGTGAGTTTCACATATGAAATGAGAATTATAGGATACACTACACACACTACACTTAGTGAGTCCGACGATGATCTTCCATATCTTCAAGAGCTATACATGAAAACGCTTAAGAAAAGTGCCCATCTTGACAAAATATTTAAGCTACTGAATGAGCGTATTGATTTACTTAACCAAACTATTAGGAAGAACGTTGTAGAGTTTACAACACAATTTGTTTTCCATAAGACTGAAACTAAAGAATTTGCAATAAAAATAAACGACCTTTCTGAGAAAAATAATATTTTGGAACAAAAATACACGTATATTCTAGTTGAACTTAAAGAATCTAAGAAAAAAATTTCAAACGTGATTAAAAAATGCTTACACTTTGAAACTCAAGCTAAATCCTATGAAGAAATTATTGTAGGAAGCAAGCTTGATTCTGAAGACAAATCTGGTTTTAGATTTCAAGAAAAAGTTTATACTAGAAAAAATGTTTCTCCTGAAAATGTTGTTTTTGTAAAACAAGGCCATAATCTTCAAAACACTTAGAAAGAAAATTGTTTTAAATATGTCTCTAAGGAAAAAGAAACTGACTATACTCAACAACCCAAATCTAATGATCTAGCTAAGTACATCTGTCCTCCTGTTAGAAATCAATGTCAAAAACCCAAAACTAATGACACCTGGACGACCATTCCTATTAGGAATAAACCAATTTTCAAAGACTTTAGTAATTAGGTCAAGTCATCCACACATTAGTACTTTTCATATTGTGATGTCTACGGACACTATATTGTCGAATGTTTTCAAAAGAGATTGTATACACCTACTTATTCAAATTTAAACTATTCTAGAAAGAGTAGGAATACTTATATTCTCCCAAGATAGACCACTCACAACTGTAACCATCAAAAGAAAGGAGGACCTAAAAGTAAGAAGAATCCATTTAGAAAGACCCAACAAAACTTTTTTAAATCAAAGGCCAATAAAATTGTCAAAACTAGGCCTATTTGGATTAAAAAAACATGACTTGTTACTCGAGCTCAAGTGAAATATTGTCATATATGATTTTAAGGCACAATGGACTTCGTCTGGATGGTACCTTGACTCGGGATGTTCTAAACATATGACCAGAGATGAAACAAAATAGACTTCTTTGGAAGTACTGTTGTGTGTGGCGATGGAGTTTTGTCTAAGATCATAGGTAAGGAAACATTGTGTAAGGAAGGTCTCCCCAATATAAATGATTTCCTCCTAGTTAAAAGTCTCAAGGCTAACCTTCTTGTCATATCTCAATATCCTGATTCCAATCGTACTGTTACCTTTTCAAAAATTGATTACAAAATTCTTGATGAAAAGGGAAACTATTTTAACAAGAAACAAAAATGAGGATAACTGTTACACAGTCACTCCTAAGTCTAAATCTTGTAATATTGCCAGATTAGAAGATGATGATCTTTAGCACAATAGATTGGGACATACAAATTTTGATAATCTTCATAGGTTAAGTTCCTAAGAAATTATTAGAGGACTGCCTAAAAAAAAATTCTTTTAATCCTATCTTTGGTCCTTGTCAAGAAGGGAAAATAAGTAAACCTCCTCACAATAAAGTTAAAGATGTTTTGACTACAAAACCTTTGGAATTAATCCACATGGACCTTACGGGTCCCTCTAGAACTGTCAGCTTCTCTTGTAATAATTGCATACTTGTTATTATGGATGATTACACATGATACACATGGGTTGCATTTATAAAAAATAAATCCGATACCTTCGATGAGTTCTTAAAAATACTCTTAAAAATAGAGAATGAGAAGGATACCCAAGTATGTCGCATCAGAGGTGACAGAGGTGGAGAATTCAAAGATTCTGGTGTTGCAGAATATTGTATAGGCAGTGGATATAAACATGAATTTAGTGTCCCTAAGACACCTCAGTAGAACAGTATTGCGGAAAGGAAAAATAGAACTTTATAATAGAGGGTTAGGGTTATGCTCCATGCAAAAAATCAACCTAAGTATTTTTGGGTATTTTTGGGCCGAATCTGTTCTAACGACTTGTCATATCATTAATTGTGTATACCTTAGGAATAATTCCAAACCTCTTGATAATATTAGATTTGAGTATGTTCGTAATGCCATCGGTATGATAGTTCTTACTTAATTCATATCCTCTCTAGTTGCATGCTAATAATTGGTTTATGGGGATTTGGGCATGGACGTTTTTCAAAAGACAAAACACACATGTTAATATATGTTTAATTAATGAGACCCTTATATCCGCCCTTGTATATGTTATTGCTTGTGTTAACATATTATATCATATTCTCTTGAATTATATTTTCTACACCGTCGTATATTTGAGGAAAATTTGGGGAGATGAACTTGAGTACCTGGCTTATAATTTCATATCTTATTCTATACTAACTCAACTAATATGCCATTTATTTGTCAGGAATTTTTCAGACCCGGTTGTATAGCTTCTCCTATTTACTAGGATATTGGTGTATGTTGGATTTGAGTAATGTATTTTCTTCTCTTATTTTTGGAGCTAGGATGGGAATGGGTAGTTAGAGATTTTTGTATAGGAGATCTAGGATTTTTCATTTTTTACCCACGAGTAAAGGATACAAAAGGGAATTTTTTCTCTAATGTCCAAAGGGGGAGATTGAGAACACAATATATGGTTGACTTACTTGAGTCTATACCATATAAAAGTTCTAACTAGTTTGGATATCGAGACAAAATAGGATTATATTTTTTACGCGCTACTCTCTCAAAAAAGAATCAAGCTTCGTCAAAGGAATCCGAGTCAAAGTACTCTAATGTTCTGATTATCAACAAAAAGGGAAGTATTAAATACTTGGAACCACAATTAGGACAAAAAAGGAAGTATTAAATACTTGGAACCACAATTAGGACACACACTTCATATATGTTATTCCGTGTGCACAGTCTTTATTTGGTGGTTAGGCATCTTTAAACATGTTTTATTCATTTAAACATTTTTTAAAAGTTTAAAATCATTTTAAATGAGTTTTCATTTAAATAAAATATGGTTTTTAAAATGTTTAAAGGTTAAATTAGAATTATTTTTGTGTATGGTAATTTTTTTATTGGGATAGATTTCATTTAAAAACTCTTGAGGTTACTTTTGCATTTTTTTTACCCAGCATCTGTACGAGTTGCGTTTCTACATCTCATCCTGCGATCGGGACCATGATCTTGAAACCATCGACGATCGAGCCTAATCATACTCGATCCATTTGACTCCTTAACAACCAACTAGAGATAGTTTATTCTACCGCTATTTACTGACCTGTAGATACCAGTCTGTTTGATGCAATCTGATCCTCACCGTTCGTTTACAATAATCTGATCTCAACCATTTGTTTGAACCAATCTTCTAGATCTTTCGTTGCTAGTATAAATTAGTTTGTTTAGGGTTTTCATTTGGTTGGTTATAGACCATAATGAGAGAAACCGAGAGAGAGGGTCAGCGCCATTATAGATCCAAGAGAGAGAGAGAGAGTGGAGAGAAAATATAAGAGAGAAGAGAGAAAGATAAAATCGAACATTATATCTTCCAAACCTTTATTCGATTTCTTCCAAAAAAATAAATACACCAAAGCCTTATTTGATTAAACAAACAGTAAACCCATTTTTTGAGAGTCAAACACTTGAGGTTTATGTTAGTTGGTGTGTTCTTGGTTTGTTCAGTTAAAGTCCTATTCAATAATATTTTTCTCTAGGAACCATATTTTTCCCATAGAATATTTTTAGGTTCTTTATATTTGTTTTTCTTGGGTCATTTTTTATTGTTGTTGGTATATCCAAGATTGTGATCTCAAATATATTTTGAGGAATAAGACTTCTGATTGTGGATAGATTCATATCTATAATTACATTTTTTGTTTCAAAATATAATTTCACATTTAGTGAAATCAGTTTAAACCTAAATAAATTTTTGAAACAAATCTTGATATAAAAAGATTTTATGTCAAATCTGAAATTTGTTGAAGTCTATTATTTGTGACAACCCGCCTAATAAAATACCAGGCGATCACTCCTATATCAAATGAAAACAGGAATCGTATATGGATCATTCTCATCATCACTGTTGAAAAGCCCATTTAATTACTAATAACCTATTAGGATCGCGTCAAAATTTTACTTAACTACTCTTTTTAAACAACTACACAATATAAACATTCACGGAGTTTATATAAATGAAACTGAAATGAAATAAAATAACCGAAAACTCGATTTAAACATCATAAAACCATATCGAATGCCGCAAAAAAGGCGGTAAAAGAATAAATAAATGCAATTGGGTTATCAGCCCGAATATTTATACTGTACCTCCTATCTAGATTACAAGGATAGAAGCATCAATGGTAAACCTGCATGCATCCACAGCTGCTGCAGCACACGTATGACTCGAAGGAATCATCATCCAGGCATCCCTGTGTCTGGATATATATATATATATATATATATCAATGTTCTAAAAAACCCGCCTAGGCTCCGCCTAGTCACGCCTAGGCTTAAGGCTTGGGAGAAATGCCTCGCCTTATGCTTTTCACGCTTTATTCTTGGTAAAACCCTTAAGGCGCACTTTTTTCTAAAAACAACAATGATTTAGTGAAAAGATGTCGCCTTTTAAAGAATTTATTTACAAACCGGACCATTATCTCATCCAAAATAATCAAATAGTATTTTCATTTGCCTATATTCAGACATATTTTTATGATCTGTGGAATTTTTGTACTTTAATAGCCTTGTTATGGTTAAAAAATATTAAAATATATTAAGAAGGCCTAAACACCTTTTTACGACTAAGCCCTCTTAGGCTTCTAAGGCTTAAGGCTTGGCCTCCACGCCTCAATCACGCCCCGCGTTTTTTAGAACCTTGATATATATATATATATATATATATATATATATATATATATATATATATATATATATATATATAGTAAGAAAAGGAAAAATAGGAAAATGGGTCAGAGCCCGAGTTGTAAAAATATTTTTCAAGTGCATAAATGCTTTATTTTTAAAAATAAGTTGGTCTCATATTTAAATTGGTATCGCACTCCCATGAGATACCCATCACCCCTCTTCTAATAGTGCACGCCTAACGCACTCGTCTAAAACATCCTAGTTAAGCTACCCCACCTAACTAATCTAATTCACCCGTCTGCTAGAAACCTCGACAACCCGAGTACTAAGGGCTAAATTTCTCTCCATTCTCAACATTGCGCTAAGTTCGTGCGTGGGGTGTCTCGCGAAGCGAAATCCAAATAAGGACCCCCCGATACACTACTACTTGGCAGTGCCAATGGTCGAGATCCATTAGGCCCTTATTACAAAATGAATATATAAACATACTTATATAATAATATACATATTATACTCATTCTCATGTACATCCGAATGATATCTCCTGGTTGAGGTTTACTCTATATTCATTTTTATAATGCACATCCGGATAGAATCTCCCGGACTGAGAATTTATCCTATTTCATTTTTATATCTTTACTCTCATAGAGATATATATTACCTTGTTTTCATACGCAAGTAATATACTATACACACAAGTATAATAACCATCCCACTGAGCTATAACTCGAGGATGCGATCTGTCAATGCTATCATCTTCCAGTGCCTCACTCACGTAGCATCCTGGGGACCACCGGTAAGACTAAATGACACCTACTTCGTCGTAAAAAATATCACAACGTCTGGGAAGCGGTCATAGTTCCTCCCCGACAATGAGACTAAACATACCCACCACATCTCACTCCTAATAAAATCACATAATATAATAATGGACGCTATGAGCTGGGGAATATCCACACCCTGCTCCTCGAGCCAGGGTGCTCAGCCTCATCGCGCAACTTCCCAATGATAGCATTAGAGGGGGTATGCTTCACACATACACACACACACATATATATATATATATATATATATATATATATATATATATACCATCACATAAAGATATATATACATATCCGTGTCATATTATATATATACTTATATATATATATATACACACATATATTATTCCTCAAATGTAGATATGGCTACAATTTCCAGTTTCATAATAATATTGAAGTATCTTACTACTTAAATACTTCTCACACCTTAATCGCTATTTGGGATTTATATACTCTGCAAATATCCCGATTCATAATTTTATGATAAGTATACCCTCAACTTATCTTTAACTTGTAACCCAAATTCCATCCTTGTTACCTCGTAGGAGTTACTCACTAATTCCATATACAGTTCCTCTTTCCTACTCGCATGAATCTGCAACTATAATCATTTGCTAAAATAATCCCTTGGGTGTCCCTCACTTCGAACATCCATAATTAAATAAATCTTGGATTTTACCCATTAATCCAAGGTGTATATATATATATATATATATCACTCCAATAATAATTATTTAAAAGTCCCCTCTTATTTTCTGGAAATCCCAAATTGTCAAATCCCTCAATTTATCCCTTTTCCTAAAAAATACACCTTAATACCACACAATTATATCACCTTCCTAGCCCCCATAAGTTTTTACCAAATCGCTAGTGCTAGATTACTATATATATGCTTAACTCCTTAAGGGAATAAGCTAGAACCAATAAACAATTGGAACTCAACCCATAGAATTAACCCTAGGCAAAATCGCCAAAGATCGTGTAGGATCGATCGATCGACCCTTGGCCCTCGATCGATCGTATACCCTCGATCGATCGATCACTTCCAACCACTTCTTCTCCGAGAAGCTGTTTTGGCCATTAAAGCTTCTCCCAAGCTTTTGTCTCCTACCCCAACGTCCTCCAACCTCAAACAACGATATGTACACTTATAAAATGGGTTCTAGAAGTCCTAGAACCCAAAACCAACAAATGATTTTAATAATTTCCTAAATTTCTCAAATTGGATAAAAGTCGGGGTCTACTCGTTTAATTTTCGAAAACCCATTTTGATTCATAAAGTCCCATCCCGAAAACCTTCTGATTTTTTAATACCAAATTTTGATATGATATTTATGCTAAAAAATAGGTAAAGAAAGTAAACACTTGCCTCGTGGACAAAATACGACGATCCCGAGTCGAATCCCGTGGAGTTTGGCCGGAACCTCCCTTTTCTTCCTCTTTTATGTCCTCCTCTCTCTCTTCTCTCTTTTATTTCTCTTCTCTCCCCCTCTCCCTACTTATATAGGGAGAAAAAGGGTTTATACCCTTTAAAACCCAAAAATGACTCGTTTACTCAGTTACGAGTTCCTTTTAATGCAAAAATTCCCAAAACTCAATTTTGACACCCGGATACTCAATCCTGACTATCTTGGCCATTCCAAGACTCATCGCGTAATCGGAATCTCCATCCGATGCACTTGACCACAACTCACTAATTGAACCCACTACATATCAATGCGGGTTTTCCCATTAAAACATTATCCTCTGTCGATTTACCCAGCTGTGACATATTATTAAAATACTCCAGTTCATTTACTTAATCCCAAAAGTAAATATAACACCCATCGAACATCATTAAATCTTTGAAAACCTCAAAAATTACTATTTATGATAATTTCTTAAATTCCCAATTTGCACTTAATTATTAAATTTAATTTTCCATAAAAGTGCGGGTTATTACATACTCCCCCCTTATAATGAAATTTTATCTTCGAAATTTAGATACAACCAACATTAACGTAGGATCGTGAATCACTCCACATCCTAATACATCAAAGTGGAATGGTACTACCCAATAGCTCTTAACCGTATACTCAAATCGCACTCACCTCTAACGAGGTTTATACTATACTATACTACCATCTCGTCATACTCTTTAACTCTATATACTACGTCCCTTCTATCTCAGGTGGTATATAAGCTCAACTTACTAAGGTTCCCACACACCTTATAACCCATCCTTCTCTGCACAACTATCACAAACGTCCGACACGTACACACTCTTTAAAAAATAGGCCTTATTTCCTCGGCATAATACTCACACATGGATCTTCCCAACCCGCCAAATCCCATCCTTCTCAAGGTTAACCAACCAATTTTTCTATATCGGCGCCATTAACTCCACTGGCTTCATTGCCCAAAAATTCTATGATCGAAGCATTCCGAACTACATGAAATAGTACTATCCTAAATTTTGCCCCCGATGCCCAAGACCTTTCTCAACTCCCGACATTTTCTCGATTTCATGAGTGGGACGTCTCACAAAGAGAAATCCAGACAAGGAACCCTCCCGTTACACTACTCCCTCGCATCGTAGGTCACCAAGATATAACGACCTAAGGCACACTAGTGGTACATCCTAAATCTTACCGCACTAACCTATTAATGCATTTCTACTATTCTAGCCTTCAACCTAGGCGAACATGAAAGTCTAACTAATCGAGGCACCAAATCTCTGCAAAAGCTTTACAAATGTCATACCCAAAGTATACTTCCTCAAAATTTTCTTTTTCATTAAGGCCTAACTATAATCCTCAAATTAATTTCTATAAATCCGACTTTACCCACCTACTCGCGGTGAGAGAACATTTTAGTGCTTCTCCATGGCACTTATATTTCCATAATTATACCATCATCATACGGCTCACAATCTATAGTGTTTCCTTCACACTATGTGACTTTTCGACAAAACCAACATCCTTGCATCCTATAACATCTCTCCACTCCCGACGTCGTTAAGGTTCATGTGTGGAGCGTCTCTCAAGAGAAATCCAAACAAGGAACCCCTCTAATACACTACTACTTAACTTTATCGATCGTGGAAGTCTGTTAACTTCAAATATGCAACCGGGATAATCCTATCCCCTCTCTCAACAAAATGTGGTATGAACTCCTATCTCTAACCAGGAGCCACACCACTAAGCGCTTTCACTACACTCAGTCCTTGCGCAAACAATAATGAGCTTAAACTCATAGCTCAACAATTAACCCTACATACCTTAAATCACACCTATAAGGTCGTCACACACTCGAATCATGATAATGAAACCTCTGCTCACCGAAGTTCCATCTATGCACATAATAGAGGCGAACTCAACCTACATCCAGGCGAGATATTACAACAACAATCCGTTCCACCCTGGAACCGCGGACACGATAGTCTTGCTATCATTAGCCTGATATCTCTCCGAACAACAAATATCATATTCTACTCAAAATAACACCATACTCGTATAACACACACAAAACGAGTACTACCGATCTGCTATAAACTTAAAATACTAACACCCGCTCTTCTCAGCGAATGAAAGAAAATAGATTCCCTCTATCGCGGAAAAGCACATAAACATATACTACATTACGTTATCGATACTGCTTATAAACTCGAATCACACACACGAATCTAGGGATAATAAAACACGGTGACTCGATCTCGTCACATAAAATAAGTCTCCTTTAACCGAGGTACAACTAATAACAACAACTTCACATATCACCCTAGCGACTCCAAAAGGTTCTCGGACTTAATGCACTTGTCGCAACTGAACAAAATATTTCTTTAATTAATGCCCCATCTTGGGTCACCCTGAGCCTTTCAAGGTTATCAGTATCTTGGACTCCATTATCGCGATCCTGATAATCACTTTACTAGTTCCCCTTAAATTATTCATGAAAAGGAACTCCACCACCGGCCTCAATAGCCCCGTTTTAACAAATTCCCCAGGTGGATGTCCACTAATGGGGTCCTTGAACATACACATCCTCCATAAGTGTTAGCAGCACTTCTCTAGTGAGCCTATCATTCCTCGGAAGGACTCTCTCTTCATTGTACTTACCTCGTCTCAGTACAAAATTCGCTTATCCATAAATCTCTTTATTCACTGTCGGCCTCTGACCTAACCTTATGTGAATAATTTAAAACTAAATTCTTCTCATTCCTGCTAAATCATGGGGACTCACGGTTAAAACTATCCGTAAGATCCCTTTCAAAACCTTAACTTCACTGGGTAATTCAACTTTAGTACCACTCTCTACTACGATGGTACTGCGATACTCGTAACTACTATTCTTTAGTAGTCGTTGCCACAATTCTTAGTAAAAGCCACAATAAGAATGACCTCTACTATGGTCCAAGTCTCCAGCTTCAACTCATAGCTCCAACTAAGCCCCAGCTCCTGTTGCCTTCCTCGATCGGCACATGAATCTCGAACGAGCATGCAAAAGATTACTATAATCTTATAATATGGCAGGAGAACGAAATCTCACAAAAGGAATTCAACAATCCTAATCATAAGACTCTATAACAATCAAGAGAAATGTTGAAAGCGTAGTACGTCCGCACAGATTCCTAAAGACACTAGAACCTGATGCTCTGATACCATCTGTGATATCCTGCCTAATAAAATACCGGGTGATCACTCCTATATCAAATTAAAACAGTAGTCATATATGGATCATTCTCGGCATCACTATCGAAAAACCAATTTAATTACTAATAAATTATTAGGCTGGCGTCAAAATTTTACTTAACTACTCTTTTTAAATAACTACACAATATAAACATTCACACAGTTTATATAAATGAAACTGAAATGAAATAAAATAACCGAACACTCGGTTTAAACATCATACAACCATATCGAATGCCGCACAAAAAGGTGGTAAAAGAATAAATAACTGTAATTGGGTTATCAAACTAAATGTTTATACAGTACCTCCTATCTAGATTACAAGGACAGAAGCGTCTATGGTAAACCTGCATGCATCCACAGCTGCCGTAGCACACGTTTGACTCGAAGGAATCATCGTCCAGGCGTCCATGTGTCTAGACACCTATATATTTATAATATATATAGCAAGAAAAGGAAAAATAGGAAAACAGGTCAGAGCCCGAGTTGTAAAAATATTTTGCAAGTGCATAAATGCTTTATTTTTAAAAATAAGTTGGTCACATATTTAAATTGGTATCGCAGTCCCATGAGATACCTCTCTTCTAATAGTGCATGCCTAATGCACTCGTCTAAAACATCCTGGTTAAACTACCCCGCCTAACTAATCTAATTAACCCGTCTGCTAGAAACCTCGACAACCCGAGTACTAGGGATAAACTTCTCTCCATTCTCAATACTGAGCTATGTTTGTGCATGGGGTGTCTCGCGAAGCGAAATCCAATCAAGGAACCCCCCCCCCCCCCCCCCCCCGATACACTACTACTTGGCAGTGTTATTGGTCGAGATCCATTAGGCCCTTCGTACAAAATGAATATATAAAAATACTTATATAATAATATACATATTATACTCATTCTCATATACATCTTACAATATACATCTGGATAATATCTCCTGGACTGAGGTTTACTCTATATTAATTTTTATAATGCACATCCGGATAGAATATCCCAGACTGAGAATTTATCCTTTTTCATTTTTATCTCTTTACTCTCATAGAGATATATATTACCTTATTTTCATACACAAGTAATATACTATACACACAATTATAATAACCATCCCACCAAGCTATAACTCGAGGATGAAGTCTCTCAATGCTATCACCTTCCAGTGCATCACTTATGCAGCGTCCTAGGGACCACCGGTAGGACTAAATGACACCTACTTAGCGGTCAAAAATATCACAACGTCTGGGAAGCGGTCATAGTTCCTCCCCGGCAATGAGACGAAACATACCCACCACATCTCACCCCTAATAAAAATCACATAATATAATAATGGATGCTATGACCTGGGGAATATCCGCACCCTGCCCCTCGAGTTAGGGTGCTCACCCTCATCGCGCAACTTCCCAATGATAGCATTAGAGGGGGGATGCTTCACACACACATATATATAGACATATCCGTGTCATATTATATATATACTTTAATCACATAGTATATATATATACGCATATATCATTCCTCAAATGTAGATATGGCTACAATTGTCAGTTTGATAATAATATTTAAGTATCTTACTACTTAAATACGCCTCACACCTTAATCGCTGTTTGGGATTTATATACTCTCCAAATATCCCGATTCATAATTTTTTGATAAGTATACCCTCAACTTATCTTTAACCTGTAACCCAAATTCCATCCTTGTTACGTCGTAGGAGTTACTCACTAATTCCATATGCACTTCCTCTTTCCTACTCGCACGACTATTCAACTATAATCGTTCGCTAAAATAATCCCTCGTGTATCCCTCACTTCGAACATCCATAATTAAATAAATCTTGGATTTTACCCAATTAATCCAAGGTATATATATATATATATATATATATATATATATATCACTTCAATAATAATTATTTAAAAGTCCCCTCTTATTTTCTGGAAATCCCAAATTGTCAAATCCCTCTATTTATCCCCTTTCCTAAAAAATACACCTTAATACCACACAATTATATCACCTTCCTAGCCCCCATAAGTTTTTCCCAAATGGCTAGTGCTAGATTACTATATATATGCTTAACTCCTCAAGGGAATAAGCTAGAACCAATAAACAATTGGAACTCAACCCATAGAATTAACCCTAGGCAAAATCGCCAAAGATCCTGCAGGGTCAATCGATCGACCCTTGGCCCTCGATCGATCGATGGTCAATCGATCGATCCTATACCCTCGATTGATCGATCGCTTCGGACAGCTTCTTCTCCGAGAAGCTGTTTTGGCCATTAAAGCTTCTCCCAAGCTTTTGTTTCCTACCCCAACGTCCTCCAACCTCAAACAACGATATGTACACATATAAAATGGGTTCTAAAAGTCCTAGAACCCAAAACCAACAAATGATTTTAATAATTTCCTAAATTTCTCAAATTGGATAAAAGTCAGGGTCTACTCGTTTAATTTTCGAAAACCCATTTTGATTCATAAAGTCCCATCCCGAAAACCTTCTGATTTTTTAATACCAAATTTTGATATGATATTTATGCTAAAAAATAGATAAAGCAAGTAAACACTTGCCTCGTGGACAAAATACGACGATCCCGAGTCGAATCCCGTGGAGTTTGGCCGGAACCTCCCTTTTCTTCCTCTTTTCTCTCCTCCTCTCTCTTTTATTTCTCTTCTCTCCCCCTCTCCTCCTTATATAGGGAGAAAAATGGTTTATACCTTTTAAAACCCAAAAAAGACTCGTTTACTCAATTACAAGTTCCTTTTAATCCAAAAATTCTCGAAACTCAATTTCGACACCCGGATACTCAATCCTGACTATCTCGGCCATTCCGAGACTCATTGCACAATCAGAATCTCCATCCGAGGCACCTGACCGCAACGCACTAATTATCCCACTACATCTCAATGCAGGTTTTTCCATTAAAACATTATGCTCTGTCGCTTTACCCAGCTCCGACATATTATTAAAATAATCCAGTTCAATTACTTAATCCCAAAATTAAATATAACACCCATCGAAGATCATTAAATCCTTGAAAACCTCAAAAATTTCTATTCACGATAATTTCTTAAATTCCCAATTTGCACTTAATTATTAAATTTAATTTTTCGTAAATGTGCGGGTTGTTACATTATTCAAAACAAATTTGAAATTACTTGCATATCATATAGATTGATTTTTAATTCATACGAATTTGTTGTATACTTGATTGAGATATGTGACATGCATTTTTGCATTTAGATTACTTTAAAAACACTTTTACTCTCACACGAACACTTAGATATTGTGGTTCTTGGTGAGATATATTTTTTGTTGAGCTGCTATAATCAAGTGGACAAGGAAAAAAGCAAGGAAAATAGTGGAGGTAGATCATATTAAGTCAAAATTCTTTGAGAGTGGAGTAACTCATGTAGGTAAATTTTCTGAACTTAGATTTGGGATCTTGATTTGAATGCTTAGTGTTGTAACTTGTGCCTTGTAATTTTAGTGAATTTTTGTCTTGCTCCTTAGAGGGGGCCATGGATGTTTCCCTTATTTTAGTGTTTTACCACGTTAAAAATCGTGTATCAAATTTTCTTGAATGCTCTTAATTTCTTTTTTAAACAATATCTCATTTAAGACTTAATTGTAGGTTTTAGTTTTGAAAACCTAAGGGAATCAAACTAACAAATCTAGATGACATATTCAAAAACGTTTAACACATCTTGTGTTGTATTTTGAAAAGAGTTTTGTTTGAAGAGTTTGTTATCGAAGTTTACTTAAGCTATAACATGTTGTTCTTTACTTAGTAAGTCGTTATTCAATGTTGATACAACAATAACACATCTCAGTTAATAGCTGAATTCATCCTCCCTAATCCAAATTGCCTAGTTTTAGGAAAATGATTTTTATATTTTTAAGGCACCTGCTAAAGTAATATAGGTTTCTTAAGAAGTTTAGTCTTAATAGTTCTCTAAGGTCCATTAGTTTGACCATTTTTCCTATTTTAATTAAATTATTTTTAACAAAACTTCTCTAAATGTTCAGTTTACCACAAAAATTGCTATTATAAATATGCCTATAGCAGGATAAGGAACATGGATCTATTTTTTAAAATACAAAATAAACATAAAAACATTTGAGGATTCTGCACAGTCTGTATTTTTAGATACAAAATTTGTTTCAAATACTTGTTTTCCTTTAAAACAAATTCCTTTTTTTCTATTAGAAGAAGACTTTACAGAAATCATAATTTATTTTACAATTATGCCAGATTTATTAAAAACACAAAGTTTGTTCAAAGCTTCACTTAGTTTTGTTTGTGATTCACCCAAATTAGTTAAAATAACTTTGTATTTTTTCTCTATTGAAGAAAAACTTTCATTTATCTTGAAAATATTTTTCTCTAATATCAGTTTTGCAATCTCAATCACTTATACTTGCATATAAGATTCATCAGATATATTATGGATTTGATTTTTGAGAGCATCAATTTTATATAGAAATCTAGAATTAATTTTTGCCTAAGTTGAGAAACTTTTTCATGGTAGGCTTATATATTTTCTTAAAATGCAGATCATCATCATAATCACTATTAAAGGATTATATGTTAAGGGAACATGTATTATCATCATCATTATCATTATCCCAGTTATAGGTAGAATCATTAAGAACTTTACATGCAAAATCAAGAATATGACCATGCACAAGAATGTTAAGAAGTAATGAATCAGTTGTAGGGGTAAATCATAATTATCAACAAAATATTTCAGAATTTTCAAACATAACAGACAAGTTATCAACTAAATCATCAGACTCGTTCAAGCACATATAGTTGGAAGCCATAATATATTTACAACTATCACTACAATCACTATTAGAGTCACAACTATCATCCCAACTCTTAGACAAATGGGCTTTTTGAGGTGATTGTCATCTAGTAATAGAAAAACATTTGTTAGTATGATGACCACACACATTAGATTTTGTACATTTAGTGTGACTAACGTCTTTGTCATGGTTGTATTTAATAGCATATTTCTTCTCAAAATCTTTTCATATGCCCTATTAGAATAACTAGGTTATCTTTGTCTTAATGAAAATTTGTTTCTCAATTTAACAAACTTCTTGAAATTTTTAGACAACAAAGAAATTTCGTGATCAAGAGATTCCAGAGACATAGAGGAATCATAAAAATAAAATAAAGATGATATGAAATCAAAACTATTCAATGAAGATTTAAACAATAAAGTAGGTTATGGAGTGTGTGCTTTTGCTTTAACTCCTTGGTTATCACTTAAAGTACTTTCAAGTTCAAAAGTCCTCATTTTACTACATAATAGTTCATGTATCATGTTAGGATTATCCATTTCTTCTATATCATGTTTCTTCATGGAAAATATATGAGGCAGAAATCTTAGAATTTTAGAAAATATATTAGAATTAGGAGATACAATACAATTAGCATATGGTTAATTTAGTAAATCTTGCAACGTATGATAGAACTCATTAATTTTTTCATTATTTTTCCTAAAAATTGCATCGCACACACACAAACACACACCCTTATGTGTGTGTGTTTGCATACTAACAATTGAGATTTAGCCTTTTTAACTCTTGCATCACCCTCATGTGTAGACATTAAAAAGTCCTAAGCTGCCTTCAAAGTGGTGCATGCTGAGATACGTTTATACTCAAATTCACCCACCGCTTGGAAAATAGAACTTCTTCCTTTATGTTATATTTTGAACTTTTCATCTCTAGGCCATTTAGAAAGAGTTCTTTGAACATCATCTTCACAAGTTACATGAGTAGGAATTTAAAAATAATTTTCAACCATATCTCATACATAATCCTCTAACTATTGTATATGCGCAATCATTATTACTTTTTAGTAAAAAAAGGTTTCCCCTAAAACCAAGGAGGGTGCATAGAACTATCATTTCAGTCATCCATTCAAAATAAGTTTGCAATAAACATTTCAGGATCTTAAAGAGTAATAACAAAATATTTTTAAACAATGTAATCTTGAATGCTCTGATACCATTTAAAATTAATCTATGGACACAAAGTGTTAATATTAAAAATATATTTTAACTCTGATAACTCAAAGTTTGTGTGGTTGTCGTTGTCTTCAAAGACAAGATAATCAAAATCCCTTGAATTACCTATGAAAATTGTTAAACAACGTGTATTTGGGTAAGTACTAGTATCAATCCAACTGAATGGAGTGACACATGCTAAAATGAGAAGATGGATGAAATTCACTTTCAATTATTTTTATTTCTATGTATTTTTTTTTTTTTTCCATCATAACAATTTTCAAAGGATAATGAGACAAAGTAACTAAGTGACTAAAAAGATGAAAAAAATCAAAAACTAAGATTAAATAAAGTGAGGTAAATAAATGTGAGAACAATCAAAGAATGGGACTACACATATTCTACATATTCTAATTAATTAATTAACTCATTTGAAATCTCCGAAGTTAGTATTGAAATTACAAGTCAACTCTCGCCACAAATGCAATTTTAACACTAACTTTTTAGAAAAGTAAATTCAAACCCCCACAACTCTAGAAAGTAAATTTACATTCCTTTTGATAAATCACCCAGTACGACCGATTCATCAAAATTCCTATAAATTATAGAAAATAAAATTTAGAGTAGAAATTCATGGAATAATACCACACTTGAGAAACCCCTATCTCTAGTTTGATTCTAAAACGGGTATTATATCTCAAATTTTGATTTTCTCTCGAAAATAATTTATCCTCCCTCGAGGCGTAAATTGAAAGGTGAATGATTAAAATTAACACTTAAAGATAATTTCAAATTATTGAACTAATTAATTACAAGAACATAAAATAAGGGTTCATCCCACCCCTTGAAAGAGGTTTTTATCATAACATGATATGAAATATGATAAACATATAATCAAAGGTATTAAAATATAAGAGTAGAGAAAGAGAACAAATCTTAGATATTGGCAGGTGGGTATGGATTGGATTGGAGTTCAGGTATGGGTCCATGTGTTCTCCGACCGGAATTTTGTTATGATGAATAGTTGTAAGTATAAGGAGGCCAGACATCGGGTTTGTCACGGGTCGGACCGGAGATGGGTTGCGGTCGGATTTAAGGCAACATAGTGGGATTTTGGGGTGAAAAAGAGACTTACTAGGTTGGATACGATTTGGGTCGGTTAGGATCGGCATGTGGGATTTAGGAGGGATGCCAGTGGAGCTATTTGTGATCGAGTTATTCCGGGTTTTGGTTAGTAAACATGGATTTAGTTTGGCGTATATGGGTAGATGGGGGTATAGCAGGTTCTTCGGTCATTATGGGGCGTAAGGTGTGTTGATACCAAACTTAGTATGATGAAATGGATCAATTGGGTGAAGACACGTGGAAATCTACATGGCAACGACAAACATTTATGAACAACACCTTGACTCCGAGGAACCATACTGCGATGAGGAACTCTGCTTCCCCGATCAACTCAGACACTCCGACCTACAAGAACTCTCTGAGGAACTTTTGAGTACCGAGGAACTTTTTAGTACCGAGAAGCTTAGGCGGTCCGAGCTTCACCTCAGACAAAGCATTAATAGCCGGATAACCAACAAATTGACTGCGCATTAAATGCTTATTCAGAATCGCAAAGTATTCAAAGAAATACCCGTTTACCTTCTTCGCATACTAGGTGATTGGACATAAATATTGTATATTTATTCCCCTAATTTCCGTGCATTTGTGAACCCGAGTGATGTAACCTATATGGATTTGATGCACATTTATGCTACTAATCTTCTTTGGCAAGTATTTTGTGTTTCGTGCTTCTCTTATTGGTTTTACAGGTTAATTATGCAAGCAGCGCAAAAGAGAAAGCGAGACAATGAAAGAAAATCTAAGAAGACAAGTTCAAGGGCATTTTGGTAATTCTGTATCTAGATCCCGAAGGAGGAGTCAACTAGAAAGTTGAGGATCTCGGAACAATGAGAACATTGGAAGAAACGGCACCCAAATCCAAGCTACGGTTGATGAGTTATGACCAGTTGAAGTTGAAGAAAAATCCAAGGAAGAAAGGAAAGAAAGCAAGTAAAATTCTAAGTGTTGAATGAAAGAAAAAGCACCCCAAACTAGCAAGCATTAGCGAACCCGGGGGCGAACTGGTTTGGGGGGCGAACCGGTTCGGGGTTCATGCGAACCGGTTCGGGGGGCCTGATGCGGGAATTTTCTCCTTCATTCTGATTGGCTCAAAAGTTTCCTATTAGGTTAAAACTCTCCAAGAGGTGGGAACACGTAGGGAGTAACTGAGGAACTGCCGTTCTGAATATTTTTAGGTAGTTTTTGATAGAGAAAGAGAGAGTAAAACATCTAGGAACATAACTTCAATTAATTGCTGCAAGATCAATACATTTCCGGGTTTGTTTTCAAGTATTATTCCACGCTTTATTTTTATGATATTTGGTATTCTTGCATGGTAATTTTTATGTATGATTTGAATGAATTTCTGTGTTTATAATATTTAGCTACGTATATTGATCTAGTGTTATCAAGAGTTTATTCGCATGCAACATTATTATTTCATGCATCGTTCAATTTAAAATGTCCGGCTAGGTTTAAAAGGTTGGGATGCATGAACCCAACCTAATGTGTTAGTGCATGTGTATAAAATTAATCCGATGAATTTAATGATTGAATATGATCGTATTGCGTAATTACATAATAATTGCGGATCTTTATATCTCGTTTACCTTTGGGTACTCGAGATGATTTAGAGTACAATTTGATTGTCATTACCGCGATACCGATTTACTCATCCTCAGATTAGGTATGACGGGGCTTGAACCTCATATACATAATGCTTGGGAGTACTAAATTTCGGGTCAGATCAACGAGATAAATTTATGATTAACATTATCACTGCACTACACTAGGGTTGGGGGATTGTATTTCCATCCTGTTTCTCTCATAGGTTAAAATAAAAAGGTTTTGAAATCATCAGTCATTCTCCATTTCGGTAGATTAATTTAGTTGCTTCTTTACTCATTTTCATTATCGCATTTAGTTTAATCATTCCCAAAACCAAATCAATTTTCCTTTTTCTTTAGAGTCAAAGTTAGGATCTTTCTGTCTCATCCCGTCGTCACAACTTCGTTGTCCTTCTTCCCTGTGGATTCGATACCCGACTTACCGGGATTATTACTTGAGCGACAGGCTTACACTTGAGCCTAGAGTGAACGCACTTCTGAGACACATTTTCAGTCGCGTCAAGTTTTTGGCGCCGTTACCGGGGAATTAGGTAGACTTAGGATTAGATTGAGTCAATCCAAAGCTTTGACCAAAAATTTCAATATTCCAAAAACATAAAAAAAGAATAATAAAAAAAAAAAATTGACCCTCATCTCTCTTAAGCTTTAATGCAAAATTCTGAAACCACTCCCACACCCCATAATACTCCAACCAATATTCACGAAAATTCACTTGTTGAGTATAATCCTAATAGTCCCCACACTCCAAACGCCCCACAGTTTGGATTCCACCTCCCACACCGTGGCACTCAATCTCCGATAAGACTCCCTTTCCCTTCTTAGGACACACTTCGAGCACACCCAGTGAGAGCGCCGAGTCGTTAAGTGAGAGAGGGATGTCGCAACATAGTAATGCACCCACCGATGAGGAGGAGCCTCCGTACCTCCCATTGAGAGAATTCTTATATCCCGAGCGCACTGTCACTCCGGGATGCATTATACTCCCGTATAATGCCGGGCAGTTCCGTTTCAAAAATGGAATGATCCAGATGCTACCGCATTACCACGGTATGGATTCTGAAAATCCGTACCTCCATATTAGGGAATTTAAGGACGTGTGCGATACTATCAACGATCAAACATGCACACAAGAAGTAATTTGCCTCAAACTTTTCCCCTTCTCGCTCAAAGATAAAGCTAAAGCAGGGTTATGGTCTCTACCTCCAAGCTCGATTCCATCCTGGAATGAGCTACAATCGAAATTTCTCAAGAAATTCTTCCCACCACATCGAACAATCTCTATAAAGGCTCAAAGTCAAGTGTCCAGGCAACATGAAAATGAGCCATTCCATCGATGTTATGAACGTTTCAACGAGTTAGTTGCTTCATGCCCCCATCATGGATTTGATCCATCACAAATCATCTCCTTTATCTATAATGGGTTGAATCTTAGCTCTGAACAACTTGTTGAAACTATGGGAAGCGGTCCGTTTGTCGATCTAGATGCCCACAATGTTGATCTTCACATGAGGTATGTCGCCGAGACTACCCAATCCTGGGATACATCCGACCCGAACGCTCAAAATCGAAATCGACAAGCGACCACTACTCCGTCAGCATCCGGTCTATTCCATGTAGATAAGAATTCTATGACGGATAGCCGATTGGAGACTCTTGAGATAGGATTTCGAGATCAATGTGAGATATATGGAAAAAGACCAGCTGGACCCATTCTGAAACCTGTCGTGAAGGTGTGTGCAATTTTTGAGGTGGGACATTCAACTGAGGAATGTCCGACGATACCCGCCTACAAAGTAATGTTACAGGAGCAAGTTAGTGGTATAGGAGGCTTTAAGAGTAATTTCGGTGCCCCGCACGGGAATTCATACAACCCTTCGTGGAAAAATCATCCCGATTTTAGCTACGGGCAATAACATGCCGCAATGAACCCTCCTTCGCATGTTGCCACTCCTCCACCACAACAATTTCAACAAGCTCCACACATGCAAGGACATGTGCAACCACCACCACCTTACGGAAATTATATCCCGCCACAGCAGAGAACTCTTGAGGATACCATGAATCAATTCATCGCAAGCCAGAACGCAACCAATGCCAAATACGATCGTCTGATTAGTGACATAAATATGAATCTGTCAAAAATACAACCCTCGTTGAGTGTTCAAGAGAAAGGTAAATTTCTTGCCCAAGGCCAACGACCTCCCCAAGGTCAAACTAGTGTTAGATCCACCTCCACTGAACATCAGGAGCAATGTCAAGCCGTGACCACTCTTCGTAGTGGGAGAGTCGTTGATTTATCACCTCCTCCACACGACATCACAAAAGACCAGGAGATTTCGCCCGACACGAAAGAGGTCGACGATGTCCCCTTGAACGAGAGTGACAAGGAAGACGCTAGTGAGCCAGAGGTGGTAGTGAAATCACCCTCCGCAGCACCATTTCCTCGAAGACTGATTCCCGCTCAAAAAGGGAATCCACGTGATGAAGTGGTAGAAGTACTTAAGCAAGTAAAGCTAAATTTACCCTTTCTTGATGCCATCAAGCAAATTCCAACTTATGGCAAAGTTATCAAAGATTTGCTGACGGTAAAAAGGAAGATGAAGGTAAAAAAGAATGTCTTTCTAGCCCAGAATGTGAGATCCATTCTACTAAATGATCTCCCGCCTAAATTCAAAGATCCCGGTGCACCCACTATATCCTGCATCATTGGAGATAATATAATTGAGAAAGACTTACTTGACTTGGGGGCGAGTGTAAACATACTCCCTTACTCCATTTATAGGCAACTTGATTTGGGCGACCTCAAGCCCACAAAGGTTACTCTTCAATTAGCGAATCGATCAGTGAAGATCCCATAAGGCATAGTCGAGGACGTGATCGTCCAAGTTGACACTTTCTACTTCCCGATAGATTTTGTCATTTGGGACACGGAGCCCTCCTTCAACTCGAGCAATCATGTTCCCATCATCCTTGGGCGCCCTTTCTTGGCTACGGCTAATGCAATCATCAATACAAGGAATGGGCGAATGTAACTCACTTTTGGGAACATGACCTTGGAAACTAACATCTTCCACATAGGCCAAAATGCAGGGGAGGAAGATGATCTTCACGCGATGAGCCTCATAGACGAGGTAGTAGAAGAGTACTTCGAGGAAAATTTCTGTGGCGACGCTTTAGAGTCCTGTTTAGCGACGAGATATGAGTGGGAGGGGACGTACACCGCCTTCGAGAGGGAGGTTGAATAATTGAGCGAACTACTTGATGAGCGTAAGTCGGACGAGGACGTGAGAGAGATTAATTGGGTTTCGAGATTCAAGGAATTACCTCCGAGGGAAATGCACATGGTTCCCTCCAGTGAAAAATTTCCAACTCTCGAGTTAAAGAAACTTCCTGCCCATATTAAATATGCATATCTAGGAGAGGATGAGACATTTCCTGTTGTTATCTCCTCTAGCCTAAAGAAGGGCAGGAGGGCAAATTATAGAAAATTTTGAGGAAGCACCAAGGTGCCTTTAGTTGGTGCATCGCTGATTTGAAGGGGATAAGTCCTTTGATTTTCACTCACTAGATCCATCTCGAAGAGGATGTCAATCCCTCTAGAGAAATGCAAAGAAGACTGAATCCCAACATGAAAGAAGTTGTGAGAATCGAAATAATCAAATTGGTTGATGCCGGGATCATCTACCCAATCTCGGATAGCAAGTGGGTTAGCCCTATTCAAGTTGTCCCGAAGAAGTCGGGTATGACTGTGATCGAGAATGCCAATGGAGAGTTAGTTCCCCAATGTACCACCACCGGGTGGCGCATTTGCATTGATTACCCGAAACTCAATGCGAGAACCCAAAAATGACATTTCCCCTTCCCATTTATTGATCAAATGCTTGAAAGAGTAGCGGGCCACCCTTACTATTGCTTCCTTGATGGTTATTCCGGGTATAACCAAATTGAGGTAGATGTACTTGACCACGAGAAGACGACCTTCACTTGCCCTTTTGGTACGTTTGCCTACAAACGTAAGCCATTTGGCTTGTGTAATGCACCCGCGACCTTTCAGAGGTGCATGTTGAGCTTATTCAGCGACATGGTCGAGAGAGGACTCTAAGTGTTCATGGACGATTTCAGCATTTTTGGCACCTCTTTCCATCATTGTCTAGACAAACTGGAAAAAGTACTTACCCGCTGCGTGGAAAAGAACTTAGTGCTGAATTGGGAGAAGTGCCATTTCATGGTCACCGAGGGAATAGTTCTTGGCCACATTATCTCATCCAACGGAATAGAAGTGGATAGGGCAAAGATAGATGTCATAGCTGACCTTCCCCCACCGAAATTGCTGAAAGACGTGCGCTCCTTTTTGGATCACGCGGGGTTTTATCGAAGGTTTATTAAGGACTTTAGCGCCATCTCTAGGCCCTTAAGCAACTTACTCATGAAAGACTCCCCATTTGAGTGGACTGAAGCATGCCAAAGCTCTTTCGACAAATTGAAGAACATGCTTGTGTCCGCCCCCATCATGCAAGTTCCGGATTGTTCCTTACCATTCGAACTTATGTGTGATGCCAATGATTACGCGATCGGGGCTGTTTTGGGACAACGTCAAGATAAGCAAGCTCATGTCATCTACTACGCCAGTCGGACTCTTACCGGACCTCAACTCAACTACTTTACCACGGAGAAGGAGTTTCTAGAGGTAGTCTTTGCCCTCGATAAGTTCCGATCCTATCTCATTGGTTCTCCTATTACTGTTTTCACCGACCACGCGGCTTTGAAGTATCTACTTGCGAAGAAAGATGCCAAGCCGCGCCTCATAAGGTGGATCCTACTCTTACAAGAGTTCAATATCTCCATCAAGGATAAGAAAGGAGTAGAAAACATCGTTGCCGACCATTTATCTCGGCTTTCGTCCGACGTACCTAGTGATCATGTACCCATAGACGGACATTTTTCGGATGAGAAGCTTTTCGCCACCTCTTCATATCCCTGGTTTGCGGACATAGTGAACTATCTTGTCACAGGAGCCGTCCCTCCCGACTGGACACTGCAAGATAAGAAGAGGTTTCTTAATTGGTCGCGCATGTTTTTTTACGATGATCCCTTCCTCTTTAAATATTGCGCCGACCAAATCATCCGACGATGTGTACCGGATGAAGAGATCCCGAAAGTCATTCAGTTTTGTCATTCGGAAGCGTGTGGGGGCCACTTCTCGACGAAAAAGACGGCCGCTAAGATTCTGCAATGCGGTCTCTATTGGCCCATAATCTTTCGGGATGCGAATGATGCTTGCAATTCATGCAACAGGTGTCAACGGATGGGAGCCATCACTCGACGAGACATGATGCCTATTACCCCTATACTCATCATTGAGATATCTGACTATTGGGGTATTGACTTCATGGGTCCTTTCCCTCCATCCTTTGGTTTCCTATACATCCTTGTCGCGGTAGACTACATTTCTAAATGGGTGGAAGCTATAGCTACCAAGACCAATGACAACAAAGTGGTGATAAAGTTCTTGCAGGAACACATACTTTCCCGCTTCGGTGCACCGAAAGAGATAATTAGCGATAATGGCACGCACTTTTGCAATAGGCCATTCGAGAAGCTCATGAGAAAGTACGGTGTCGTCCACAAGGTTGGAACGACATATCACCCATAAACGAATGGGCAGGCCGAGCTAGCAAATCGGGAGATCAAGAATATTCTTGAAAAGACCGTCAATCCTACCCGAAAAGATTGGTCCCTTAGATTGACCGATGCACTATGGGCCTATCATACCGCATTTAAGAACCAACTTGGCATGTCCCCTTTCCATTTTGTGTATGGAAAACCTTGCCATCTTCCTGTGGAGCTCGAACATAAAGCGTATTGGGCGATTAAGAAATTGAACTATGCCTTGGACAAGGCCGATGAAGCCCGCAAGCTTCAATTGAATGAGTTAGAAGAACTACGCAATGATGCGTATGAGAATGCCAAAATTTCAAAAGAGAGGATGAAACTCACTCATGATAGCATCATTCGACGAAAAGAGTTTCTCCCCGGGCAAAAAGTTCTTCTCTACAACTCTCGGCTTCACCTCTTTCCGGACAAGTTGCGGTCACGATGGTCTGGCCCGTTCGTCGTGAAGAACGTATTCCCCCATGGAGCTGTTGAACTAGACGATTTAAAAGGGGAAAACACGTTCAAAGTAAATGGACAACGCCTAAAGCCATATCTAGAGGCGTGTGCAGAAGAGGTCGACACAATTTGGTTGTCGGACCCCGTTTACGGGGTCAATTGAGCTGAGAAAGTGAGGTAGTCGCACCCCCGACGCGTATGGGGTGAGTTTGTGTGTATAGTAGTCGTGTGTGAATAGGTTAGAGAGAACTAGGAGACATGAGCATGGAAGATTTTGAAAGAGAATTCGGGCAGGTGGATGAAAGTATTACTATTGAAGGCCAATCCCTATTGGATTCATGTAGTCACTTAGACGAAAGTGAATTGAAAGCAAAAATTGACGAATTCCTTCGTTGTGACAATCCACCCACAACACTAGAGGCTCCGAAGGCAAGTGAGGAGAAAAGTTGTGGTTCATCTGACTTAGAACCCGACCCATGCATCTTAAAAATTGAACGAAACCTAAATGTTCCCTCCGAGTCAGTGCACGCAGATCACACATTGAGCCAGCATCACGAGGATCCCTTTCCAGTTAGTCACGATGAGTCTCCCGGTTTATCCTTTATCTATGGGCGAGGTCCCAACTTGTTCCGATTGTTAGCTTATAATCCTAGGACGGGAGAGACAAGGAGAACATCAAACCCCGTGAGTGGGGTCGGGTGAGTTTGTGGGGAGATGAGAGGTCGTCGCACCTCCGACGCGTATGGGGTGATTATTATTGTATTTTTGAGTCATGCATGAGTGTCATATAGTGTCTTGCTGCATTTTAATATTTGTTTGTTTTATTTTTCCGCACTTTTCATTCGCCTTGAGTTAGATTTTTGTCCTTTTTGCTTGAGGACAATGCAAAAGTCTAAGTTAGGGGGGGTCACAAGTGCGTATTTCTAAAACTTCACAAATTTTCAAAAATGCCCAGAAATTTCCAAAAAAAAAAATCATAAAATTTTGAAAAATCCAAAAATATTTTTGTTCAAAATAAATAAAAATTGGAATTCAAAATTTTCAAAAATATCATTAAAAGTCGAATTAGAGACTCAAATTGTAAACATCCAACATACACAAAGCCGAAATTGACCAATGATGGAAATTGAGCGAAAATTGACGACTTAACGAACGAATGTGGAGATTAACAAACCCGGTGAGATTCGAGTCTATCACGTTTTACGAGATTTTAAATCAATATGAGTTAATTGTTAACTCAAAGTTCTTTTTAGTTCCTAATAAGTTGTCAAGGATCTCAATCCTTTAATTTTGATCGGTTTTATAAAAAATGTGTGCAATATTGCCTTGAAAAACGTGCCAAATCAGCCTCTAAACTTAAATTCACCTCGAAACGCATATGGTAACACAATTGGCATTTTGGACAATGAAGTAGGCCCTCGTTTGACACCCAAAATTTTGGCCAGAAAAAAAGTAGCGAAAATCATCCTTTGCAACCCAAATTGAGTCGAATAATTTTCCCTTTCGTTGACAACCCGAAAAACCCAAAATAGCCGGAATTGTGAAAAATGAAAAAAAAAATCAGATTTTAAGTCCAAAAAGTGCATATAAAGGGGCAAGAAATAAAATAGTATGCTCAACAAAAACAACAAGAAAAGAAATGAAAAAAACAGAAAAAAAAAATGAGCAATAGCCCGAAAAAAGCACAGTTGGACATCATTAATGACTTTTCCAATTCCAACCTTCCATACCTCCTTCATTTTATCCAATGCAACCATCAACCCGAAAAAGTCCTAACCGAGTCCAAATTGTGAGAATTGATTACCGCGTGGAGAGTTAAGACACCAAAAGATAACATAAGAGGTTAAGTGCGCAAAATAGAGGCAATGTTCCCGTTTTTTAAAATCGTAATCCGTTGATGAGATCCTTTCACCATAAAGTGTCCGTCTTTCTAATTGCAGGCATGAATTTTCTTCCATTACATTTACTCTTTATATAACGCATGCCGAGAGAATAGCCATAATCCGAGAGATTCGTTTGTGAGAGCGTTCCGTGAGAAATTGAAATCAAAATGAATTTTCGAATAAGTAACGTAATGATCAATCGGTGGAAATTGGCGATTATATTTTCGGCTTCGCACACACGCACTATGATTTGAGACTTGTACATATGACTTGATGATGACTATTTTCTGGAAAAGTTTGAATTGCTCAATTTTTGCATATTTTGAATTTTCTTTGTGTCAATAACGAACTTTGTGGGTATATTCACTGCAAACCCTCATGAGACACAACTCGTCCTACTAGGGTGACCTAGGGTTTAAAGGATTGTTGCATATGCAAAATGAAATTGCTTGCCCGCAAAAAATGTATTCTATCCCAATAAAATGTGATGTTCAAGAGTTAAGCCTTACTAGGATTCTTTTACATTTCTCGGGACGCACAAAGTTCTAAGTTAAGGGGGTTTGATTGGAGATAAATATTGTATATTTATTCCCCTAATTTTCGTGCATTTGTGAACCCGAGTGATGTAACCTATATAGATTTGATGCACATTTATTCTAATAATCTTCTTTGGCAAGTATTTTGTGTTTCGTGCTTCTCTTATTGGTTTTACAGGTTAATTATGCAAGCAGCACAAAAGAGAAAGCGAGACAATGAAAGAAAAGCTAAGAAGGCAAGTTCAAGGGCATTTTGGTAATTCTGTATCTAGATCCCGAAGGAGGAGTCAACTAGAAAGTTGAGGATCTCGGTAAAATGAGAACACTGGAAGAAACGGCACCCAAATCTGAGCTACAGTTGATGAGTTATAACCAGTTGAAGTTGAAGAAAAATCCAAGGAAGAAAGGAAAGAAAGCAAGAAAAATTCTAAGTGTTGAATGAAAGAAAAAGCACCCCAAACCAGCAAGCATTCGCGAACCCAGGGGCGAACCGATTTGGGGGGCGAACCGGTTCGGGGTACATGCGAACCGGTTCGGGGGGCCTGATGCGGGAATTTTCTCCTTCATTCTGATTGGCTCAAAAGTTTCCTATTAGGTTAAAACTCTCCAAGAGGTGGGAACACGTAGGGAGTAACTGAGGAACAACCGTTCTGAATATTTTTAGGTAGTTTTTGATAGAGAAAAAGAGAGGAAAACATCTAGGAACATAACTTCAATTAATTGCTGCAAGATCAATACATTTTCGGGTTTGTTTTCAAGTATTATTCCACGCTTTATTTTTATGATATTTGGTATTCTTGCATGGTAATTTCTATGTATGATTTGAATGAATTTATGCGTTTATAATATTTAGCTACGTATATTGATCTAGTGTTATCATGAGTTTATTCGCATGCAACGCTATTATTTCATGCATCGTTCAATTTAAAATGTCCGACTAGGTTTAAAAGCTTAGGATGCATGAACCCAACCTAATGTGTTAGTGCATGGGTATAAAATTAATCCGATGAATTTAATGATTGAATATGATCGTATTGCGTAATTACATAATAATTGCGGATCTTTATATCTCATTTACCTTTGGGTACTCGAGATGATTTAGAGTACAATTTGAGTGTCATTACCGCGATACCGATTTACTAATCCTCAAATTAGGTATGACGCGGGCTTGAACCTCGTATACATAATGCTTGGGAGTAATAAATTTCGGGTCAGATCAACCAGATAAATTTATGATTAACATTATCACTGCACTACACTAGGGTTGGGGGATTGTATTTCCATCCTGTTTCTCTCATAGGTTAAAATAAAAAATTTTGAAATCATCTGTCATTCTCCATTTCGGTAGATTAATTTAGTTGCATCTTTTCTCATTTTCATTATCGCATTTAGTTTAATCATTCCCAAAACAAAATCAATTTTCCTTTTTCTTTAGAGTCAAAGTTAGGATCTTTCTGTCTCGTCCCCTCGTCACAACTTCGTTGTCCTTCTTCCCTGTGGATTCGATACCCGACTTACAGGGATTATTACTTGAGCGACAGGCTTACACTTGAGCCTAGAGTGAACGCACTTCTGAGACACATTTTTAGTCGCGTCACTAGGCGTACCGATTAATATCGCACTGAGGAGTCTGAAGATTTTCTTATCAACCTAGACGAACTTCGTCGGTACGAGCCACAAATACTGAACAACGTATCACTCTCTCTCCAGAAAGGACTAGTGCGCTAGAAAGATAAAGCAGAGTATCTCCTTTTGATCTATTAGGTCCTAGGAGGAGCAAAAGTCCTCCTAGATCCGCATCGAGGAGTTTTCGATGACCATCAGACTTAAGGGAAGGATCTGACCAGTCACGACCAGCTTCTCGTCAAGATAGATCTCAGGAATCCACATCAATGCTATCATCTCGAACCAACAGGCCCGAGGAAAGAAATGGTGCATGGAAAGGCTCTATTCAGAGGCTAGAAATAGATTAGGGGAAATGGCTAAAGCCAAGAACCCTCTACAATGAACTTTTGTACAAGGAACACCTTTTATCCAGGCCATTGTAGATTTTCCAACACCATCAAAGTTCAAAGCACCTGTTGTGACCCCCAAATATGATGGAAAGACCGACCTTGTCCTTCATATAGAACAATACCAAGCTGCAGCCGACATCTATGCTGTTCCAGATGAGATGAGATGCAGAGCATTCTTGGGAACTCTTACCGGATCTTCTCAAATATGGTATAATAATCTTCCTCGGGATAAGATCTTAACTTTTTTTTAACTGGCTGAGTTATTCATTGGGAATTTCTGTTTTGGGGAAAGGCTAGTTAAACGAGTAGGGCATTTGTTAAGTGTTAGACGAAAAACTGGTGAAAGTACCAGAGATTATATAACTCGTTTTATTGACGAGAAACTTGAAGTCATTGATTATGAGGAAAAGATAGCGATTACCTCCTTGATGAGTGGACTAGTGCCCAACAAGTTATACTACACTTATGCCAAAGATCCACCTAGAACGATGTCAGATTTGATGGGAAAGGCGGCTAAGATTATGAATACCAAGGAGGCTATGGCTGCGAAGAAGAACATGGATGCCAAAGAAACCAAGGTGGAAGGTGATAAAGCTAAGAAGAAGGAGCATAACAACAATGGTATTGACAAACACTCAGAAACAAGGTCGTCATGGGAAGTATTGAAGAAATTTGATAATTATACTCCTTTCAAGAAAGACATCAACCATGTTCTAGAAGAAATCAAGAACAACGAGGAATTAAACTGGCCAGAGAAAATGAAGGTAGACCCTGACAGGAGAAATAAGGAAAAATATTGCGAGTTTTACAAAGATCATGGCTATATGACCAAAAATTACATAGCTCTTCAGAATGAGATTGAAACACTCAAGAGACGAGGAAAACTGGAAAAGTATGTTGATCGAAGGAATGAAAGAAGAAACAATGACCGAAAAAGAGAGAGGTCTAGATCTCCTCGTCGAGCAAAAGAGAACAAGAAAAGAGACCATGAAGTTGATCCAGAAGATGACCCCGATCTTCCCAAGAGATCAAGGCATCCAGAACGTGAGGTATTTTCAATACGCTTTGGGTCATTTGACTGTAATTTTATTACAGGTGGAGATGCAGGAGGAGGAGACCTTACAACCGAGAGAAAAGCTTACCTCTGTGAGGTTCAAGCGTGCTCATACGTTCAACGAATAAATCTAGCGGAGGATCACCCGAGAAAGGTGAACAAAGATAAATTGGTCATTGATTTCTCAAAGAACGACCTCGCAGGTGTTCTTTACCCTCATGATGACCCATTGGTGATCAAAATGAGGATGAAGGAGGTAATAATTTCAAAAGTACTGGTGGACAATGGTAGCTCGGCAGACATCATGTTCTACTCGTGCTTCGACAGTTTAAATCTAAAGCTATCTCAATTGGAGCCTTATCATAGACCCCTCCTCGATTTTGCTGGCGAGAAAGTATTTCCACTTGGGACGATCAAATTGGATATCTTCATTGGTACGTGGCTTGCTTGTCAAATAGAAAGAATACACTTCTTCGTGATGGATAAGAATGTTCAATCATCATACAATATCATCATGGGAAGAGTAGGATTAAAGAAATTCGAGGTTGTACCATCTACGGTACATCAATGCCTAAAATTTCCAACAAATTTTGGAGTAGGAGTTGTTAAAGGTGATCAGAAAGTAGCTCGGGAATGCTATTATTCATCCGTTGAGCAAGAGGAACTGGAGGAATCAAGGAAAAAGACTGCCACCTATCAAGTGAATGAAAGTGCAGAAATTGAAACATTGGATCCTAGAGATGAGTCGCAACTCGTGAAGGGTCAAGTAGTGGAAGCTACTGAAAACATCATTCTGGACGACGAGCAACCTGAACGAACTACTCAAGTAGGTTCGTTGTTGGAAGCCTCATTAAAGCAGAAATTGATAACTTTCTTAAGAAGCAGAAAGAAAACTTTTGTATGGAGTCACGAGGATATGACTGGGATAGACCCAAATTTATTATGTCACGAGCTCAATGTGAATAAGGAGTTCAAGCCTGTGAAGCAGAGAAGAAGAGTATTCAGTCCCGAGAAGAATCAAGATATACTGGAGGAAGTCGAGAAGCTCCAGAAAGATTGCTTTATTAAAGATGTAAAATATCCATACTGGTTAGCAAATGTGGTGATGGTGAAAAAGAAGAACAACAAATGGAGGATGTGTGTAGACTTCACCGACCTCAACAAAGCATGCCCAAAGGATCACTTTCCGCTGCCCAGAATTGATCAACTAGTGGATGCTACCTCGGGACACGAGCTGCTGAGCTTCATGGATGCTTATTCTGGTTATAATCAGATTAAAATGAAACCTGAAGACAGGGAGAGTACTTCTTTCATTACCCCTAGGGGAACTTATTGTTATAATGTTATGCCTTTTGCTTTGAAAAGTGCAGGTGCAACATATCAGGGGCTGATGAACAAAGTGTTTACAGAACAAATCAGTTGCAATATGGAAGTCTATGTTGACGATATGCTGACAAAGAGCAAGAAAGCTGTTGATCATCTAGTTGACTTAGGCCAGACCTTTGATCAACTAGATAAATATCAAATGAAGTTAAACCCGTCGAAGTGCATATTTGGAGTACGAGAAGGCATGTTTCTCGGGTACATTGTCAATCAGCGAGGCAATGAAGCTAACCCTGAAAAGATCAAAGCTCTGTTAGGGCTGCGATCCCCAACGACGAAGAAAGAGGTTCAAAGTCTTACAGGACGAGTAGCAGCACTCAACAGATTTGTATCACGAGCAACTAATCGATGTCTCCCATTCTTCAAAACGCTCCGAAAGACTTTTGAGTGGAATGATGAATGTGAGAAGGCTTTCCAAGACTTGAAGAAATATTTGGGAGCACCTCCACTGTTATCCAGGCCAGTGATGGGAGAAAAACTATACTTGTATCTGGCAGTGTCTGAGAATGCAGTTAGTTCGGCATTAATAAGAATGGAGAATGGAGTACAAAAACCAATCTACTACACAAGTAAGGCCTTCTAAGGAGTAGAGATCAGATATCCAAGGCTGAAAAAATTGGCACTAGCATTGATCAAGGCAAGTAGAAGAATGAAGCAATATTTCCAGGCTCATACTATAGTAGTATATATTGATATTCCATTGAAGCAAGCCCTTCATAAACAAGAAAATTCAGGAAGATTGATGTGCTGGGCAATAGAACTTGGTGAATATGATATAGTTTATGAACCCAGATCATCGCTAAAAGGACAAGCGGCAGCAGATTTTATAGCAGAGTTCACTTATCCTGATACTCCCGAGGAGCAAAAGTTGCTCACCGATCAACCTGTGGATGTTATGGGATCATCAAATACAAGCCCAGGCCAACTTAGCTTGGTAAAAGGGTAAGTAGATGTTACAGAATCATCAAATTCGAGCCCAGAACATCTTAGGTTGGTAAAAGGGCAAGAAAAGATGATCAATAAACAGCAAGAAATATTAGGAGATGGTGAAAGGAAGCAACAAATTTTCCATCGAGGAACTCTGTCAGATCAGAAATTTGAAGATGAGTTACCTTTATGGAGTCTGTATGTGGATGGTTCATCCTGCACTACAGGGTGTAGCGCAGTGATAGTTTTGAACAGTCAGGACGAGGTCGACATGGAATACGCCCCACGTTTCCAATTCAAAGATTTGAATAAGGAGGCTGAATATGAAGCCATGATTGCAGGTCTTAGTTTGTCAAAAACCATGGGGGCAGAACAAGTTATTATTTTTAATGACTCGCAATTGTTCATAAATCAAATGATGGGAGTATATGCATCCAAAGGAGAATTAATGATCAGATATCATGCAAAGGCAAAGGAACTGGTGTCGGAATTTATTGTTGTTCAGCTAGTCAGAATACCAAGAATGGAGAATGTAAGAGCAGACGCCTTAGCTCGATTAGCATCAGCTACTCGTACCGAGCTGCGAAGAATAATCCCAATTGAAGTTTTAGCTGGTCGGAGTATAGATGAAGATGTGATGATAAACTTTAATACCCTCGATTTAGGGTCATCGTGGATGGATCCCGTCAGGGCATATATTGAGAAAGGGGAATTACCAACTGACAAACTTGCAGCCAAGAAACTGAAGTTTAAAGTTGCTCATTATGTACTGACTAATGGTATTATATACAGATGAGGAATTACAGCAGGTTTGTAAAGATGTGTGCATCCCACCGAGGTGAAAGATTTGATTAAAGAGGTCCATGAAGGGTCCTGTGGAGCCCATGTAGAAGGTCGAACACTTTTGTAAAGAATGATGACTCAAGGATACTATTGGTCGACGATGAGAGCTGATTGTGTAGACTATGATAAAAAATGTGATAAGTGTTAGCGCTTCTCCTCCATTCGAAGAACTCCCCAAGCATTATTGACACCCATTACTTCCCCTTGGCCATTTTCCATATGGGGAATAGATTTGGTCTGGCCACTGCCGACGACAAGGGGAAGATTTAAGTATCTCGTGGTCGTTGTGGATTATTTTACTAAATGAGTTGAGGCTGAGCCTCTCATTGATATGACGTATGACAAGGTGTACCAATTTATTTGGAAGAACATCATTTGTCGATATGGTCTTCCTCATGCCTTCATTACAGACCATGGAACACAATTTGACAACGAGGAGTTCGCTGCCTATTATCATCAGTCAAATATCTTGAAGATCCACTCCGCACCAGGCCATCCTCAAAGCAATGGACAAACTGAAGTGACAAACAGAATGCTGCTGAATGGTTTAAAAAAAAGACTGAATGACGCGAAAGCAAACTGGATCAACGAGCTACAATCAGTGCTATGGGCTTATCGAACTACTCCCCGAGTAGCAATAGGGGAATCTCCATATATGCTAGCATTTGGAAGTGAAGCTGTTATACCCACCGAGTTGGGTCTCCCAACACACAGAATACTGAATTTCAATTCCCCTATCAGCGATTTAATGAGAAGGTTAGACTTGGACATGCTCGAGGAGGTTAGGGAAGAAGAATCCATTAGAAATGCTACTTACCAACAACGAACAACTTTGTTCTACAACAAAAGAGTGAAGAAGTGCGACTTAAAAGAAGGAGACTATATGCTAAAGAAGGTGATTCAAAAGCACAACAAACTGGCTTGGACCCTACCGAGTTAAGGAAGTTGTTCGACCAGGGACATACAAAATATAAACTTTAGAGGGGGAGGATTTTAAGAATGCATGGAATGCAGAACACCTGCGCAAATATTATCAGTAATGTAAACTCTCATGTAATGCAGTTTCATCAGTATGAATGAAGTGACAATGTTCTGCTCAGTTATTTCCTTTTATTGGAAATTTTTTACGGAATACTAGTGCTACACACTACTCAGAAAAACTCGGACTACTGAAATCTATTACTACTCAGAAAAACTCGGACTACTCAAATCTATTCCCGAAAATGCCAACTAAGGTTGGTCGGGAAGTAAATCTATTCCTAAAAATGCCAACTTGGTTGGTTAGGAAGTAAAACTATTCCAAAATTTACCTACCTTGGTTGGTCGGAAACACTAATTGTAGTTGGTCGAGAAGAAAAATTAACCGACCTTGGTTGGTCAGAAACATTTTATGAGTACGAGAAAGTGATCGAGCAAAATTTTGATACTCATGACTTTTTAAATTACTACCAAGTTGGTCGAGAAACAAAATATCATCAATTTTGGTTAGTGATTAAATGATTACCACAAATTCAAGATAATCGACAATAAGTTTTAACAAACTCCAGTTGATCGACAAATAACAAAATGTTGTTATCTTTTTAACAGATATACATGCACAAATGTAAAAGACAATGGCAATCAAGATTATAAATAAAATTATTTCATTAAATGTAGAACAAAATACATCAAGAATGAAATACAAATTTATTACATCAAGATTCCTATTCTATTGTATTCTTCCCCTCTGATTTTGAAACAGGTTCCTCGCCAGCAGGTGGATCATTTAAAGCATGAGGGGAATTTATGAAGTTAAGATCTTTAAGCATCCTGATATTCATCACAGATTGTCCATCTAGTAGATGCTCGGGACGAGATATCTCAACATTGGAATGGAGATTGTAATTGCCAAGGTATTTGGAAATCAGACACCGAGGGATGGCCCGAGCAGGGATCCAACTCATATCAAGGTTGAATGGTGGCATTGGTAGGTCGAGCAGCCCAGGATTATGGTAATCCCATAGGTAATGACCCTGTTCCAGTTGTAGCACACCTAAGGCATTCAACCATCCCTGTTTGTAACCCTCATTATTTGCATTTTGGATACGATCATCCAAATGATAGAGAGCCTCGTTGTAGCCAGCCATCTATAATTCTCTGGGCTGCTTGTGGAATTAATATGACAATCTTTCCAGTTGCTCATGGAGATTTTTTATAAAGAGTTCTTTATTTTCCAAGACAGATTTATGTGCAGAAAATTGCTCTTCCAGACCCTTGATCTTCTTAGACATCTTAGCCAATGCTTGGTTCTTTGCCATCAGTTAGAAGGCCTGGTTCTCTAGAGCAGATTGAGTTCTTTGTTCCTCGACAGGAATCTGAGCAGCTCTTGCTCATCCCCGAGGAGCTCTTGCTCATCATTGAGTAGATGTATAAGGGCCAGACCTCTTCAAGGTTTCTAACTCATCCCTTAGGTTGGCGTTTTCGACCTCCAAGAAAGAGAATCCCTCGTCGGTCACTAGGATCAAAGCATTTGAGGTGGAAGCTGCAGACTTCAACTGAGACACCTCTCTTTGCAGGTTATTATTTTCTTGTTCTAATAACTCAGCTATATGTCTGTGTTCTTCGACCTCAGCCTTCAAAATTCTCTCCCTCACATCGTAAGCAACAAATATTTTATCGTATCCCTTATCGGCACAGATTTGCTGATACTTCTTCTCATACCCATCGTGCAAAAGGGTAGTGGATTCCTTATATTGTTGCTGAAGATCTTCAAGAGTGCCTTGGAGATTCTCAATCATATCATAGTATGCTACGTTGTTAGCCACTGCACGGTCGAGTAGGCACTTCAAATACTGATAGGCTTCAATTTCTCTCTCTGAAGCACCATGACCGATGATGTTAGTGATTTGAGCTACACTCATGTCTGTATAACCAGCTTTGAAATACTCATTGCATTGCCTTAACAGCTTTGTATCATGAGCAGACAATAATTCCATCCTAGCCAGAAACTAGTAAAGGAAGAAAAAGCAATAATCAATAAGAGTACAAACAGAGCATGGAGAAGAGAATCAACAGTATGCATAAGCAAAAGTTTAAATTTTATTACATCACAAAGTTTATAAGTACAAAGTTCAGAGTTACATGTTCAGAAGTTACACTTGACAAAGAAAAAAAATAGAGAGAAATCCGAACAACTCTACACCTTTTCCTTATCTCCCAAAACTTTCTCTGGAGACTGGGACGAGGAGGTAGGTTGCTCGGATGGAGCATAAGGTTGCTCGGGAAGTGCTAGAGGTTACTCAGAGGAAGTAGCAGGTAGTTGAAGTTCCTCGCCAGTGGGCTGGATAGCTGGGGGATGTGAAATTTTATCTCCCATCACCATGGAAGATTCCTCAGAGGCAGCTTCATCCTCTTCTTCGTCTTCAGGAGTTGGAGGGGGACCCAGGATGTGTCGCTGAAATAGTTCAAAATTTTCATCAACTTTCAACTCCTGCAGAGAAGCAACCCATCCATCTCTAAAGTATTTGAGGTTGCCATATTCCACTTGCGACATCATGGCTGCCAAACCTTTGTTCCACCCTTTATCCCGACCGGCGCTAAAAGATTTTTCAAAGCCAATTTCCTCTTTGCCTTCTTTGAGGAATGTTTCTCGGACAGAAGATTGTCAGCAGCCTTCAGTTTATTCTCAACTTCCTCCTTCTGAAGGTTTACTTCTCGAAGTTGACCCAATTCCTCCTCAGCAGCCTTGAGCTTATTTTCAAGCTCCACAGCATTTTTGAGCTTCCCTTCGAGCTCTTTATTCTTCTTCTCCAAATCATTCATTTTTTTCTCCAGCCCCTTGGAGACCTCAATAACCTGAGCCTTCTCCTGCTCAGTCGAAGTAAGCTTTTTCTCCCAAATTGCATTATCATCATCATATTTCTGACGATAATCTTTCAGAGACTGCGCCAAGCCTACCAAAGCTTCCCCTACACCAGACGAGGAGCTTGAAGCTTTAATAGCTTCATCTTTCTTCAAAATTGTATTAAAATAGCTCACCAACTGTGAAAAGAAAATGAAAGCAAGTCAGTGCACAGATAAAAAAAGGAAAGAATAAAAATTTAAAACTATAGGACTTACAGAAGCAATATGACGAGCTGCTAATGTGGTAACCGTGTCCCGAGAAAGGTTTTCTTCAATACCTTGGATCTCGGGAATGATCTAAGTCTTCATCGAGCTCATAGCCAAACTCGAGGGAACAAAAGTGGGAACACCACTAGTCGGGGGCTGAGAGATGGATTCAGCCAAATTGATAGAGGATCTTTTCTTCAACCTCCTCAGAGGAGCGTCAACTTTCTCGACTAACGATGTAGTCTTAGTCGGAGAAATGACAACCACCTCGCTTGGAGCAGCAACCCCGCTCGGGGCCACTGGGGCTTCTCGACAACCTTCACAGGAGCAGCCGAGGAAGGTGCATCGATTTTCTTTGTCCCTTCTCCTTGGACATCAAGCTTACTTCTTTTTGCCTCTCCAGCACCAGAGGAAGGTTTCTCAAAAAGGGTAGGAGGTCTTCTTTTCTTCATCCTTTCACTCAAATGAATATGTGACTTAGGTGAAGAACTTGTAGAGGCTGGTATTGGTTCTGCGTCGCTTATCACCGGATGAGCAGTAAAAGAGGAGGTGTAACTCTTGTACTGCAGCAAATATGAAGCTGACCTAATATGCTCGTCGGCAACAGTCTGATGAAAACTCCAAATAAGTTTTAAATGCCTTATGTTAACGTCTGCCTCTTTTGGAGATTTTCTTTTGCTATCAACTGCAAATAAATCAAAAATAAAATATCAGTGGCACATTTTACCAAAGACAAAGGAAGCATAATTTTGAAAATAAAATAAAATAAAAACAACCTATACCATTGCCATAGGGAGGACATCTGGGACCCTGGTAAACATCATCTCCAGTTAATGGAGGGTGTTGCCAATTTTTCATAACAACCCCGTGCTCAAAGTAGTCCCTATTGGCATCTGGGAGATTGACCACTAAAGATCTATTTAAAAACCTAGTTTTTAAATAAAAAGTATTATCGCCCACAGCCCATCTATAACAAAACATAATTTCAGGAATTCCTATACGAGCTCCATGAATTTGATTTAATCTATAAACACCGTTAACTATTCTCCATGTATTGGGGGCTATTCTTGTAGGAACCACGTCAAAGTATTGACAGAATTCCAGACATAGAAGGTTTGGGGGAAAAGAAAAGCCACACTCAGCGATAAAGAGACTGGGGAACTAATGTCCCTCAGCCAAACGAAATAATCTGAAGGCTCAGAAAGCTCCTCCAAAATAACCCATGAGGGAATAGAGAAATCAGAGCGAAACTTATCAATCGATTCTACAGGATAAACCATGATGAAAGAAGGAAATCAAAGAGAAAGAAGAAAATCTTACAGGAAAGGGATGAGTCTGTTGACAACAAATGATGAAAGAGATGAACGTACAGGAGAGAGAGACGATGAAAAACTCGAAGAGACGAATTTGAAAAAGTAGAAGACGATGGGATTTTCTGCAACGTTTAAATACTTTGCCTTGGGAAAGGGTAAAAGTAATGATTACAAAAAGAGACGGTTACGTTACCGGTGGCTAAAAAGACAAAAGGGGCGCGGGAATCGAAGCGCTGAGAAAAATTCAAAAAAGACCGATTCTACGAATTTGGAAGAAGAAATAAATACAAAAGAAAATACTCCTAAATTTCAGGATGACCATTTAAAACCGCCATATTTCGAGAAAGAATGTTCCACACTCCTCAAATTTCGAACTATGAAACATTGGGGGCTTCTGTTGATACCAAACTTAGTCTGCTGACATGGCTCAATTGGGTGAAGACACGTGGCAATCTACGTCGCAACGACAAACATTTACAAACAACACCTTGACTCCGAGGAACCATACTGCAATGAGGAACTCTGCTTCCCCAATCAACTCAGACACTTCGGCCTACAAGAACTCTCCGAGGAACTTTTGAGTACCGAGGAACTTTTCAGTACCGAGGACCTTAGGCGGTCCGAGCAGCTTAGGCGGGCCGAGCTGCACCTCGGACAAAGCATTAATTGTCGGATAACCAACAAATTGACTGCGCATTAAATGCTTATAATTATCAAACAGATGTATACGCTTAAGGGGCATTGAATGTATTACCCTTTCACATTACAACCTTAGGACTATAAATACATTGTACTACCCTCATTGTGGGGGGACCCGGATTTCTTGAGAAAACTTGTAATCGAGAATTCCCAAACAGTCCGCAATAACAGAAACAGTGGACGTAGGCCATTCTCATAAGGCTGAACTACTTTAAAAGTTCTTTGTCTCATTTTATTTATCTGTGATTAAATAATTAGACATAATCTAATTTTTTACATCAACCAGGTGTGTCTTTACTGGAGGGAGGTGAGAGAAGGAGGATGAAAATGGCGAAAATGATGAGGTGCGAGGAGAGAGAAAGAATCATAATAAAATAAAACTTAAAGTATAAATAAAAACAAATAACACTAAAAAAATCTATATAATAAAGAAAATATTAAACACACACTTAAATATATAGGGACACTGACATAACGACATACATGTTTTATAACATATTTACATAAAATACTAAAATACTAAAAATAAAGACCCTAAAATAAAACAAAATAAAATTAATAAAAATGACACAACCCGAATAAAATCTATATATATATATATACATTAAAATAATAAAAATAATAATACCACACACATTGAGAAATTATAGGATAGGTTATGGATGGACTGGGCTTGGTTCGGGACATGTTTAGGCTAACGGACTGGGTTTAGGCTCATTTAACCGCACCATTCCCACATTTTTTTTTACTTGATCACTTTTTTATGTCAATTTTCCTCGAATTAAGCTTGTTTGACACCGCAAATGCTTATTGACCTACAAAACAAACAAATACTAACATAAGTCCAATATTATCATGAATTAGCAATTAAAAATTATCTAATTGGGGTTTTACTTAAACACTTTTGGGTGCTTATCAAACTCTTTGGTAGAAACGTTTTAATATTCAATGGTGGACATACATTCACACACAAAAAATGACAGGTTACGCTGGTGTGATGTTCGAACTCCAACAAATAAAAATAGAGACATAATGAGACGAGGAGAAGAGAGATAACACAATAACGACAATCCCAACATGCGGGTAGTTCCTAGGCGTTTAGTTCCCAGAGCACACACCACAAGTCCACTATAACAACAATTTTGGTACAAATTATAGTTTACAAATGTGTAAATGAACTAGTACTCCCAATACACCTAGTATTCCCGAGAAATCATTAAACAACAACACAAACCACTGAATCAGACCAAAAAAATGGTGGACAAGTAGATCAACAAAACTTCAAATTCAAAGACAGAACATCTAGTGAATAAGTAAAAACAAGAAGTTTATTAAGTTTTGAGTTCACTAAAGCTTGAGAATTCAATTATAATGGCAAGAACATAAATGTCTTACTTTATGAAGTGATATATCAACCTTATGAAAAAAAGTTAGAGTCCGAAAAAAAAGATTGTTAGATTTAAGGAAACCACGAAAGATCCACACAAACAAATCACAACAAAACCAAGTCTTGGGTATCTATAAATTTGTATGAGTAAAAACATGTTTAGTTTAGGCAAGATCTTGTAATAACAATATATATATATATATATATATATATATATATATATATATATATATATATATATATATATATATATATATATATATATATATATATATATATATATATATATTTATATACACACACACACACACACTAGGGTAGGGTATGGCCGTGCCTGAAGGCATGTCAAAAATTTCCAAAGTATATAATCACGAAGTGGAATTTTTTTTTAAAGTACGTAATCGCAAAACGACAAAAATATCCAATAAAGGCATGCATATAATTTTGAAAAGTATAAAGTCTTGTATAATATAAATAATAAATGTTTTGTATATTATAAGTGTAGATTTTCAAAGTATTGAATCATTTAAATTTAAGTCATAAAATTTCTTTTGCAATATAAATGTGTAAACAATTTTAAAAAATTTGGGCAGAATTTCAGTTGTTTATATGACTATCCTGTTTAAAAATAAAAAATTAATCCAAAAAAATAAATAGTCCGTTTTGACCGTGCTTAAAGGCACGATTCAAACTTTGCAAAAACATAAAACACCTTCTTGCGACATAAATGTTATACGCAAACCACTGCCAAAGTATTTTGTCACCGATTACAAAACCAAAAAACTGTGTCGATTAAGACTTGTAATCATTGAATTTATTATAAAACACAAATGTATACACGATTTAGAAATTTTGGGCAAAAACTATCCACCTATTTAAGAAACCAAAACTACTTGTCTATACAAATAGTTCATCTCGAACATTATGTAAACCAACAAAAAAATCATTATTAGAACCTATACCAACAAAATGATGATAAAATAATACTAACACGACAATGAATTTTCAATTTACTAAAAAACATTTGTTATTTTCCATTATGACGATGCTTGCACCACATTTCATGCGTTATGTCTTCAACTTAATCCCCCCAATTTGTTCATATATCCACCCTGCAACATTCAACTCTGCGTCCATCCTCCATGACCACTGCCCCTTAACCAATTTTGTAGTACAAAATTATGATTTAAATAACATAAAACAATAATGGTTCACTTGTCATGACTATTGCCTTCACCCAAAACAAAAATTTCAGTAGATACCTCCATTCTCAATTTTCTTTGAAGTTGATAGGAGTGTCTTATTTTAGTAAAAGGACCAACAAATCTCACCGTAGAGAATATTTCCCTATTATCTAAGCATTAACTATAACTGAGTAATATATCAAAGCAAATAGCAATTAGACAATTCATATAGTACATCATATTTGGGGACACATTAGATGGGTACTTGATAGGGATAATAATACAATAAGATACAATACTAAGGGTTTATAATTTGAAACATAGAACCTGAATAGAATTCCAAGGGGCACGAATAGAATTCCAACGAGATAACCTGCTCAATCCCTGCCATTGTTTAGAAACATAAGTAATTCGTAGCATTCCAAGCGATAAAAATCAACAATGAGGATAATATAATAAATAAACAATCGCAATAAAAAGGAGACAAATTTTATGCAAAAGGAATTACCACGGACATTATCTTTGTAGCATTCTGTAGAATCATAAGGGTGAAGAGTCTTCACCGCTCTTGTAATTTCTCGCATCTTATAATATATATATATAAAAAACTAAACTAAACATCACGTAAACTTTAGCAAGGTTGTTGTAGCATGTTAATCAACATATTATGTGTATATTTATCTCCATCTCTTATCACTCACGAGCTCTGGTTACATTGCACAAAAAGCATGTTACATCTCGGCTCTTAAGGAGTAACTCCCTAACCTAAGCCGAAAACAAACTATTAATATTGTTTTATCTAATTTTTCCATTTTTGAATTGTAATTGCACCTCACAGTAAGGCCAGCGATATAGGATTATCACAACAAACGTGATTTCAAGTGTTCACTACGAACTTGTTTGAGAATGGAAATGGGTGCATAAAAAAAACTAAACTAAACACCACCTGAACTTTAGCAAGGTTGTTGAAGCATGTTAATCAGCATATTATCTGTATATTTATCTCCATCTCTTATCACTCACGAGCTCTGGTTACATTGCACAAAATCATGTTACATCTCGGCTCTTAAGGAGTAACTCCCTAACCTAAGCCGAAAACAAACTATTCATATTGTTTTTTCTAATTTTTCCATTTATGAATTGTAATTTCACCGTACAGTAAGGCCAACGAAACAAACGTGATTTCAAGTTTTCACTAAGAACTTGTTTGAGAATGGAAATGGGTGCATAAGAGAAAATAATCCAGAGAATAATTACTACTTTACAAATATTACAAATAGTGCAAAGAAAATATTGCTGAGTAAATACTACAGTAAAAAGGGAGAATTTCAAAATTTCTAATCAACACATGAGAAAATTCAATCAGAAAGGAACAATTTTGAAAAATGAAGATCAAAATTTAAATTTTTGAAATTCAAAAACCGTATACAACCTGTAGACCTATTTAATACATGTTGAATACTTGTTAAGTAGCTGTTGAATACCTGTTTAAATGTAGATCTGCTGAATACCTATTAAGTAGACATGTTTAAAACAATAATAATGTTATAAGCACTGCTATAATAGTCCAAGTTGAAGCACTGCTACAATAATGTTATAAACACTGGTTGTAGGAGGGTAGTGAGATTAGGGTCTATGAATATCTGGAAAGGGTGAGGCGTGACCCACTCCAATGGACACTGCCTGTAAGGTCTTCAATGTCTTCTGCTGCAGCTTCTTAAGAAACCTTCTCCTTTTGGTAAAAATGGAGCTCCAGCTGGAACTCCCTCCCTGCAGGAAGATGAACTTCACAACAATAATAGTATTTTTCCTCAAGAGCAACTCCTGAGAATGATGGGTGTCAGTGGGGAGTGAAAGAACAAGGGACTTAGCACTAGAGATAGAGCAGGGAGAGAATAATAGGAAGTCTGTTGTGATTTTTGCAGAGTAACAGTGCTATTGAGTTTTTTCTCTCCTCCCTTGACCTTGCTCAGGGGTCCTATTTATACTTGGGCACTAGGGCAGGGTTGGCACTTTTGGCACCAAAACTTAGAGGGTTGGTGAGGGACAAAGTCTGCAATGTACTATTTATCCTTACCTGCAGGCAGCTCTGCCTGTCCCCTCTAGCAGATGCCCCCTGTTGCTAACCAAACTTTAAAAGGAAATATGTCTTCTAATGGAGACAGAATATCTGATTTGCTAAATATCTTTTGAAATGATAACTTTTGGTAAAACTTTGTAAACTTGAGGGGGGTCTCGAGGACCACCTCCTCTAAAATCTTTGTAAGTATGAGGGGGATCATGAGGACCCCCTTATAAAATCAGTTTTCTTGAGAGGGGTCTAGAGGTCCCTCTCCTTTAAAATCATTTTATAAACAGTTCTTTTCATGTGAGCAGCTAGCCCTTTGGCTGCTCACTTCACTTGTGACTAAAAGTGATGTGTGTGTAGTTTTGAGTGACTTATGGGTCTTCCTACTAGTATTCTCTCAATCCTATAGTGATAAGTGGTTGGGCTTGCCCAACGTACCTTGTCCTTTAGCCGCCAAGCCAAAACTCCCAGGGGGTCCCAACTGGCCTATTTGATCCCTGCCTGCTCAAATAGGCTACCTGTACAAGAAAGCAAAGTGTTAATATTGTTGTTCTTTTAAAGAATGACGTTTCATTATGAGGAGTTGCTCATGGTAGCCATTCCCTCATCCTAGCCTATTTTTCTGGAAGCTGAAGGGGGAGGACCTTGATGGCTCCTCGCCCTTACATTTTCTATTATTAAGGGACCTTGAGGGTTCCTTCTTGATATGAGTTTCTGTAGGGACCTTGGGTGAGGTTCTTTCTCAATGTGAGTTTCTGTCGGGACCCTGGCGGGTTTCTGCTCAATATGAGTTTCTGTCGAGACCCTTGGTGAGTTCCTTCTCAATATGAGTTTTTACCGGGACTCTAGGGGGGTTCCTGCTCAATATGAGCTTCTGTTGGGACCCTGGGGTGGTTCCTTCTCAATATGAGTTTGCTGGGACCCTGGGGGTTCCTGCTCAATATGAGTTTCTATCGGGACCCTGGGGTGGTTCCTTATCAATATGAGTTTCTGTCGGGACCCTGGGGTTCCTGCTCAATATGAGTTTCTGCCCGGACCCTGGGGTGGATTCTTCTCAATATGAGTTTCTGCCGGGACCCTGGGGGGTTCCAGCTCAATGTGAGTTTCTGTCGGGACCCTGGGGTGGTTCCTTCTAAATATGAGTTTCTGTCGGGACCCTGGGGTTTCTGCTCAATATGAGTTTCTATCGAGACCCTGGATAGGTTCCTTCTCAATACGAGTTTCTGCCAGGACCCTAGGGTGGTTCCTTCTCAATATGAGTTTCTGCCGGGACCCTGGGGGTTCCTGCTCAATATGAGTTTTTGTCGGGACCCTGGGGGGTTCCTGCTCAGTATGAGTTTCTGCCGGGACCCTGGGGTGGTTCTTTCTCAATATGAGTTTCTGTCGGGACCCTGGGGCTTCCTGCTCAATATGTGTTTTTTTCGGAACCCTAGGTGGGGTTCCTTCTCAATATGAGTTTATACCGGGACCTTAGGGGGTTCCTTCTCAGTATGAGTATCTGTCGGGACCCTGGGATGGTTCCTTCTCGAATGTCATTTCTGCAGTGACCCTTGCGGCGCCTTTCTCAATCTTGGACTTCTACAGTGGCCTTTGCGGGGCCCTTCTTTAAATGTCATTTTCGCAGTGACCCTTACGGCCATACTTCTCGAATTTCATTTCTGTAGTGACCCTTGCGGCGGCCCTTCTAAATCTTGGACTTCTAAAGTGGCCCTTGCGGGGCACTTCTCAAATGTTATTTTCGCAGTGAACCTTGCGGTGGTACTTCTCGAATGTCATTTCTGCATTGACCCTTGAGACGGCCCTTCTCAATCCTGAGCTTCTGTAGTGGCCCTTGCGAGGCACTTCTCAAATGTCATTTCTACAGTGACCCTTACGGTGGTACTTCTCAAATGTCATTTCCGCAGTAACCCTTGCGGCGGTCCTTCTCAATCTTGGACTTCTGTAGTGGCCCTTGCGGGGCACTTCTCAAATGTCATTTCATAGTGAACCTTATGGTGGCACTTCTCGAATGTCATTTCTGCAGTGACCCTTGCGGCGACCCTTCTCAATCTTGGACTTCTATAGTGGCCCTTATGGGGCAGTTGTCAAATGTCATTTCCGTAATGACCTTTACGATGGCACTTCTTGAATGTCATTTATGCAGTGACCCTTACGGCAGCTCTTCTCAATCTTGGACTTCTGTAGTGGCCCTTACGAGGAACTTCTCGAATGTCATTTCTGTAGTGACCCTTGCGGTGGCACTTCTTAAATGTCATTTTCGCAGTGACCCTTGCAGAGGTCCTTCTCAATCTTGGACTTCTGCAGTGGCCCTTGCGAAGCACTTCTCAAATGTCATTTATGCAGTGACCCTTGTGATGGAACTTCTCGAATGTCATTTCTGCGGTGGAGGGACCCTGGGGGTTCTCTCAACCTCATACTTTTTTTAAGCTAAAGGGGGGGTCTTTGAGGGACCCTCACTCACAAATATAGTGGTGAAGCTTGAAACACCCTTCTACATTAGCCCCTCATGCAAAGTCTTTTGTGTTGGGTAGACTAAAAGGCTTTGTACGTCATAAATTTGGTTTTTTATTTTGCAGAACCCTAGGGTTCCTTCATCATTACCTTTAGGGTTATTAAATGTTCTGTCGCTTTATCCCACATTTTGTAGATGAGGCCACTTATAGTGGACCTCATTATCTAGGTATCAACTTGGGCGGAGGGGTTACTCACAGTGAGCTCCTCGTTCTTGGCCCTCTTCTATGGCCTTCTACTTTGTTTAGAGGGGTTGCTCATGGTGAGCCCCTCATCCTTAACTTTTTTTTATGTGGCCTTCTATCTTGGGTAGTGGGGTTTCTCAAAGTGAGCCCCTCGCCCTTGGCCTTCTTTCTTGGGCAAATGGATTACTCGCGGTGAGCCCCTTCCCATTTCCCTTCTTTTGTGGCCTTCTGTCTTGGTCAGAGGGATTTCTCACGATAAGTCCATCGCCCTTGGCCTTCTTCTGTGTCATTCTATCCGCGGAGGGGTTACTCGCGATGGGACCCTCGCCCTTGGCGTTCTTCTGTGGCATTCTATCTTTGGCGAAGGGGTTATATGCTGTGATCCCCTCACCCTTGGCTTTCTTTTATGGACTTTTATCTTAGGCAGAGGGGTTACTCGCGGTGGGCCCCTCTCCTTTGGCCTTCTTCTGTGGCCTTCTATCTTGGGCAGAGGGGATATTCGCGATGGGCCCCTCGCTATTGGACTACTTCTGTGGCCTTCTATCTTGGGTAGAGGGGTTACTCGCGGTGAGACCCTCGCCCTTGGCCTTCTTCTATTGGCCTTTCATCTTGGGTAGAGGGGTTACTCGCGGTGGGCCCCTCTCCCTTGACCTTCTTCTGTGGCCTTTCATCTTGGGCGTAGGGGTTACTCACGGTGGGCCCCTCGCCCTTGGCCTTCTTATATGGCCTTCTATCTTGGGTGGAAGGGTTAGCCGCGGTGAGCCCCTCGCCCTTGGCCTTTTTCTGTGGACTTTCATCTTTTCTCGTAGTGAGTCCCTCGCCCTTGGCTATTTTTTTCCAAACTTGCAATCTTGGGAAAGTGGAGCCACTCTGAATGGATCCCCACACTCCAAGTTATTTTATTATTTGTTCACTTACTTGAGGACTTCTCAATCTTAGCCCCATCGTGCATAAGTGTCTTGTAATGTCGAGAGACTTGTACACAAAATTATCGTACCTTTTATTTATACTTAGCAGTTGCTCAAGACTGTGAGCGCTCCTTTGCCCCTGGAGCCTTAGGTTCTAAACTATCGCACCTTACATTTATACTTGACACTTTCTCAAGACTGTGAGCGCTCCGGTACCTTTGGAGCCTTAGGTGCTCAACGGGTGCACCTTATATTTATACTTGTCACTTGCTCAAGACTGTGAGCACTCCGTTCCCCTTGGAGCCTTAGTTGTTCTTCTGGAGCACCTTATGTTTATAATTGGCACTTGCTCAAGACTGTGAGTGCTTCTGTGCCCTTGGATCCTTAGGTACTAAACAGTCATACTTTATATTTATACTTGGTAGTTGCTCAAGACTGTGAGCGCTCCGGTGCCCTTGGAGCCTTAGGTGCTATACAGTCGCACCTTACATTTATACTTGACACTTGATCAAGACTGTGAGTTATCCGGTGCCCTTGGAGCCTTAGATTATCAATTGGCGGACCTTATATTTAAACATGGCACTTGCTTATGACTTTGAGCGCTCCAGGGCCCTTGGAGCCTTAGTTGCTCCTCTGGAGCACCTTATGTTTATACTTGGCACTTGCTCAAGACTATGAGAGCTCTGGTGCCCTTGGAACCTTAGGTACTAAACAGTTGTACCTTATATTTATACTTGGCACTTGCTCAAGACTGTGAGCGCTCTGGTGCCCTTGGAGCCTTAGGTGCTCATATAGAGCACCTTTTGTCTATACTTGATATTTGCTCAAGACTGTGAGCGCTCCGGTGCCCTTCGAGCCTTAGGTGCTCCTCTGGAGCATCTTATGCCTATACTTGTCACTTGCTCAAGACTGTGAGCACTCCGGTGCCCTTGGAGCATTAGGTACTAAACAATTGTACCTTATATTTATACTTGGCACTTGGATTGTGAGCGCTCCGGTGCCCTTGGAGCCTTAGATGATCATATGGAGCACCTTATGTCTATACTTGACATTTGCTCAAGACTGAGAGTGCTCTGGTGCCCTTGGAGCCTTAGGTTCTCCTCTGGAGCACCTTATGTATATACTTGGAACTTTCTTAAGACTGTGAGCGCTCTGGTGCCCTTGGAGCCTTAGGTACTAAACAGTTGTACCTTATATGTATGCTTGGTATTTACTCAATACTGTGAGTGCTCCGGTTCCCTTGGAGCCTTAGGTACTATACTGTCATACCTTATATTTATACTTGTCACTTGCTCACAACTGTGAGCGCTCTTATGCCCTTGGAGCCTAAAGTACTATGAGTTGCTCTACTTTCTATGAGAATTTTGGGGTTGAACTTCCCCATAGTCTGTGGGGTAAATGCTTATGATCTAAGTAATTTAAAATTTGGAAGATGCCCCTCTAGCTGTGGGGTACTTGCATATAACTGCGCATGTTCAAAATTTGGAAGATGCCCCTCTAGCTGCGGGGTACTTGCATATAACTGAGCAAGTTAAAATTTAGAAGTTGCCCCTCTAACGGCGGGTTGCTTGCACATAACTGAGCAAGTTAAAATTTGGAAGCTACCCCTCTAGTTGTGGGGTATTGTATATAGCTGATTAAGTTAATATTTGAAAGTTGCCCCTCTAGCTGTGGGGTACTTGAATATAACTGAGCAAGTTAAAATTTTAAAGATACCCCTCTAACTGCGGGGAGGTACTTACATATAACTGAGCAAGTCATATTACTGAAGCTGCCCCTCTAACTGTGGGGTATTTGTCCTATGCATATTCTTTTAGGACGTTTTTTTAGAACATAACTTAAAAGGAGGGGTAAGTCTCCCTCGATATATTTTTTTCAACATTTGAACCAAAACATAACTTAGAAGAGGGGGGGGGGGGGGGGAGCCCCCTTAACATTTTTCCATATTTTTTATTCAAAGATAACTTAGAGGGAGGGGTGAGCCCCCCTCAGCAATTTTTTCAACATTTGAATCAAAACATAACTTAGAGGAGGGGTGACCCCCTCAATATTTTTCCATTTTTTATTCAAAGATAACTTAGAGGGAGGGGTCAGCCTCCCTCAACACGTTTTTCAATATTTCAACCAAAACATAACTTAGAGGGGGGTGAGCCCCCTTAACATTTTTCCATATTTTTTATTCGAAGATAACTTAGAGGGAGGGGTGAGCCCCCCTTTTCAACATTTGAATCAAAACATAACTTAGAGGGGGGAGGGGTGGCAATTCGGGTTAGTTGTGTCATTTTCGGGTCGCATTGATTTTTATTTGAGTATAACTTTTGGGTACTCTTAAATCTATATAAGATAATCGTGTCAATTTCGGGTCATTTCGGGTTATTACCATAAACGGGTTGTCGTGTCAAAAATTTCCAGCCCAAGGGGGGGTGAGTCCCCCAACATTTTTCCATTTTTTGATTCAAAAATAACTTAGAGGGAGGGGTGAGCCTCCCTCAACACGTTTTTTAATATTTGAACCAAAACATAACTTAGAGGGGGGTGAGCCCCCTTACCATTTTTTCATTTTTTGATTCAAAGATAACTTAGAGGGAGGGGTGTGTCCCCCTCTGCATTTTTTTCAACATTTGAATCAAAACATAACTTAAATAGAGGTGTGTCCCTTAACATTTTTCTATTTTTTGATTCAAAAAATACATAAAGAGAGGGGTGAGCCCCTCGACATTTTTTAAAGGGGAGGGGTCTACTTTAAAAACACGACTTGCCCATGTAGTAAGTTTTCCTTGAACGCTATATGACATATACTTCTTGAGGAGGAGATAAACTTTTTTTATACGAGAACTGTTGTGTATATTTTAACAAATATCAATGGGCTAAAAGAATAAAAAAAAATATGGGACCGTGCCCTATATTACTAGTCCACGCGGGTGGCACTGAGAAATGTGCGTTCCCTATCTATCTCACTTTTCTTTTCTTTTTTATCAATCTTTGGACCTCCTCGTCCTTTTGTGTTGAGAGAGGGTTTTTTCTAAACAACTCCCAACTCATGCACACGCTAGAGGTACTACGAAAGAGAAAATTTCTTCCCAAAAAATTCTTGTTATGAGGACAGTTGTTTGAAAACCTCCTATTGGGATAACCCCGTCTTATCTCTTTCAGCGAAATAGAGAATAAAACCTGGTGCTCTCGAGTATCGTTCGTCCATAAGGGGCAGATCTCCTTTCGACCTTTGGTATATTGTGCTTCAAAAGAAAATTTGAATGTCTTGTTTGGGAGCACTCGAAATGGAAACCCTCATATATTAGAGGAACTTGTGGTGCCATCTCGGAATACTATATTTATTTACAGGTGAGTGGGCTTTGTGGAAGAATTGTTCGAATTCCTTTGTTTTTTGGAGGATTTGCATTTGAAAAACTACTTGAGGGTTTGTTGGGTGATTTTCAAAATAAGTTTTGAGTGATGCCTCCTACTCGTTCACTCGAGAAATTCTCAACAGGTTTGACACAAGTGAGTTGTAAAACCACTTTGATTTGAGGTAGTGTAGCTTGGTAATATCTGTTGGATAGCTTTCTTCGAGAAGGGTGCTGACGTTTTGAGTCTAATAGCAAGGTTATTTGTTTACTCTTGTGTTGTTTTGTTTTCTGTACTTTTTTATTTAAGTTCTGATATGCCCTCTCTCGTTAATGAACTTGGTGTAGGAACATGTTACTTCATTAGCTTGCACGTTTGTGTGTGAAATGCTGGAGCGAGCTGTCTGAAATTTTGATTTGAGAAACAAAGTGCTTTTGGTTCCTCATGTTTGTAACTATCCAGCAATCCGAGTGTTGAATTTTTTTAAGTGTTTCATGGAATGCTTGTGAGGGACTCGTTTTTTATCAAGAAATAATTGATGAGATGTACATATTTTTTTTATGTACCAATTCAAAGTAGTGGTTTACAATTCTGATTTGATTAAGTGGTCTACAATTCATTCAAGTAAGGTAATGAAAATAAAAAATATATATTTTCAGGTATTTTTTCATCTTGTTGGCGAGGAAGAGCAAATCGCGATCAAATTAATTTCTTGGTTTGTGAAATCAAATCGTGATTTCGAGCAAACAATTTTCGCGAATAATTTTTTTATCTATGTTTACTTTCAGAAATATTTGTAAGACTTTCATGTTTGGTGCTCGAGGAACCCATATAGTGTGTGTAGTGTTGGTGAAGAACAATTTAGGGTTGTTTGGTGGTAGAGGAACAATTTGTAAGACTTTCATGTTTGGTGGTCGAAGAACCCATGTCGAAGTTCACCATTTTCTCGACCAATTGCCACATATAATAATCTTGATGTCCAGGGAACATAAAACTATTAAAAACACTATGTATTTGAGACACGCGTTAACATTTTTTTTTAACATGGGTTCCTCGTCCCAGACCTTGAATGTGGGGGGTTCCGCATCAGGAGCCTTTGGGACTGCAGGTTTCTTGTCTGAGACACGAAAATTGGTTTGTCTTTCTATTTTATATTATTTTATCTTATTCATCATGATATAAATAAAATAATAAATGCTTTGACTTATTTTTTAAGATTCATAATATTTAACAAGAGAACATGTGGTTTTGAAACCACAAACATTTATGCAGATAAAATTCATAAAATTAATTATGAATAATAGTTTTTTTTTAGTGAGATATACCAATAAATAACTATTATGCATGTTTTTGCATTTTATCACTGAGCATCTAAAAAATTATAGCATGTGTGATTTTTTTTTATCAAGTAAATCAGCTAGCACATTTATGAAATGCTTCTAGAATACAAATCAATACTTGTGAAATGAACACATTCGATAAATAATAAAGCAAGGCAAGATTACTTAACTGATTAGGAGTAAGATATGTCCTATAAGTGAGTAGGGTCTACGCTAAGGTGTCCTTGAGGATAAGTCCTCCATCGTCACTTTCTTTGATAGAGAGTTACTTTGTCATCCTTTTTTTGTTGGCGCTGTCACCTCGTTCTTTCTCGTGAAAATCGTCACTGATGCAACTATTTGTTCTGGCGCCACCTTTCGCGGAGGAGCCACCGATATGGTTGCAGGTACTGCAGTAGCTACCCCTCTAAAGGGGGCTGCTGCTATCAATGGAGTAGCTGTTGTTGCACTACTCTGTCCTCTTTGAAGAGCAGGTGCTCTAGTTTCAGTCATTACCATCTCCTCTTTGGTGGTCTTATTAGTTTGAGCTCCATTCCAAGGTGGAGTGTCTTAAAAATCGGCTGCTTAGAAACATTAAAACCTTCTTTGTCCATGAAAGTGAGGATACCTCCCCAGCGGAGTCGCGAAATGTAGGAGGGTGGGTTCCTTCTCAATATGAGTTTCTGCCGGGACCCTGGGTGGGTTCCTTCTCAATATGAGTTTTTGCCAGGACCCTGGGGGGTTCCTGCTTAATACGAGTTTTTGCTGGGACCCTGGGGTGGTTCCTTCTCAATATGAGTTTCTGTCGGGACCCTGGGGATTCCTGCTCAATATGAGTTTCTGCCGAAACCCTGGGTGGGGTTCCTTCTCAATATGATGTTCTGCTGGGACCTTGGGGGGTTCCTTCTCAATATGAGTTTCTGCCGGGACCCTGGGGTGGTTCCTTCTCGAATGTCATTTCTGCAGTGACCCTTGAATAGCCTTTCTCAATCTTGGACTTCTGCAGTGGCCTTTGCGGGGTCCTTCTTCAAATGGCATTTTCGCAGTGACCCTTGCGACGATACTTCTCGAATGTCATTTCTGCAGTGACCCTTGCGGCGGCCCTTCTCAATCATGGACTTCTGCAGTGGTCCTTGCGTGGCACTTCTCAAATGTTATTTCCACACTGACCCTTGCGGTGGCACTTCTCGAATGTCATTTCTGCAGTGACCCTTGCGGCGGCCCTTCTCAATATTGAGCTTCAGCAGTGGCCCTTGTGTGGCACTTCTCAAATGTCATTTCTACAGTGACCCTTGCAGTGGTAGTTTTTGAATGTCATTTCCGTTGTGGCCCTCGCGGTGGTCCTTCTCAATCTTGGACTTCTGCAGTGTCCCTTGTGGGGTACTTCTCAAATGTCATTTCCGTTGTGACCCTTACGGTGGCACTTCTCGAATGTCATTTCTGCAGTGACCCTTGCGGCAGCCCTTCTCAATCTTGGACTTCTGCAGTGGCCCTTATAGGGCACTTCTCAAATGTTATTTTTGTAATGACCCTTGCGATGTCACTTCTCGAATGTCATTTCTGCAGTGACCCTTGGGACGGCTCTTCTCAATCTTAGACTTCTGCAGTGGCCCTTGCGGAGCACTTCTCGAATGTCATTTTCGTAGTGACCCTTGCGGTGGCACTTGTTAAATATCATTTTCGCAGTGACCCTTGCGGTGGTCCTTCTCAATCTTGAACTTCTGCAGTGGCCCTTGCGGGGCACTTCTCAAATGTCATTTCCGCAGTGACCCTTACGATTGCACTTCTCGAATGTCATTTTTGTGGTGGAGGGATCCAGGGGGTTCCCTCAACCTCATATTTTCTGTGAGCTGAAGGTGGGTCTTTGAGGGACCCTCACTCACAAATATAATGGTGAAGCTTGAAACCGCCTTCTACACTAGTGTTACGGAATTATTATTTTGTACCAGTGTTCCCACAAAAATGAGGAATAAAACTATCAAAACTAACCGTGGTACAAAATGAAAAACAAAATACCAATTCAAATCAGGCATAATATAGGGGAAGTCTGCCTCAATATCGTAGGCTAACCAAAGCCATTAATAATGGGGACTAATGAACTTTTAACCTCACCAATGCAGTGGAACATGTCGGTACTAATAATTATATGGGAAAAGCAATTAATAAGAGTACTCTTGTGCATTAAGTGGAAGCTGAAGCAACATCAGTAATTGTAGCGACAAAGAAGACTGCTAGATGAGATGTGATTTGTCCTCTTAAAGGAAATCATCAACGAATATAAGAAGTGAAGATTTTTAAAAATACATTTATAATAGATTTTAAAAAGAATACTCAAGTCTTTGAGACGGAAACAAAAGTGAGAAAACTAATATAATCTTGGAAATCTAAGATGAGAAATTAGGTAAAATTCCTTACCTTTTTATATTTGTGTTTTACCCATTTACGTTATGGTTGTGTTTTGTTTTTCATGTTGGTTATAACCTTAAGGCATCACAAAAAAGATATATACGAAATAATATTAATCACAAAATGCATAAATATAAGAGAGCTATGCCACTATAGCACAGCTGATGACAGTGTACATGTCACCAGAAGAATTTCTCAAAATCCCACAACAGCCACTAAGCTCTAACTATCTCTATTGTGTTTTAAATCAACACCATGGAAACTTGACCATGGAATGAATTTTGGAAACTTGACTGTAAAAAAATCTTGAATGTGATAATTAGCAGACGAAATACTAGAATAATTCAATAAATTTCTTGATAATAAGAGAATCTGATAGTTGAAGAATGTTTAAGATGTCCCTTCTACTCCTTATTAGAAACCGAGAATAGATCAAGGTATGAATGGAATTAAAGTGAATATTAACTCCCATTAAATTAGAAAATACATTCTTAACTTTTCTACAAACTGTACTGTATTAATCACGCAGAAACCGATCAGACAATATCCATTATTGTGGATGTTTTGGCAACTTCCCCTACCAAATTTCTTGATGCTTTTCACAGTTCCATAGTACCTGTGAAACTCTAAATGGTAGGAGAATGTAAAGAACCAAGAAATTTAAGAGCACTGAACAATGGAACTGTGGAACTGCAAACACACAAATGGAACTCATTAAACTGAACATATGGTAATAGAGCCAAATATGAAATTTAATAAAGACAAACACGAAAATGGAACACATGGTAAAAGCCCTAATGTCTAAACATAAATAAAATCCCTATTTCCAAAACAGAGCCCAACACAAAACCGAGTAGAAATTGCCAAATCGCATAAGAAAATAAAGAGAGGGAGAGGGAGAGAGAGAGCTGGGAGGATAAAACTAACATGAAAATCCTAGATCACATAAGAAAAGAGAGAAAGTAAGAGAAATAAATAGTTAGAGAGAGAGATGTACCGGTTATCGGAGAGAGAGAGAGGATTGGGAGGTTGCATTTCGGATGACTTGAGATAGTGAGAGGGAGAAAAATGAGAAAATAGAAAAATAATATTGTACTCTTATTTTTGAATTTTGAATAAAGGGGGGAAATAAATTAGTGTGTGTCAAAAGAGGGGGAATTCAAATTTTTAAGGGAAAAAATAGGTAGTGCAGAAAAAGTCATATATATGACATCATCTTTTCATCTTATGACATACATAAGTTTTCTACTTTATGCAATAATTTCTAGGCTCACCTTTAGGTGACACATGTCCGGTCTGCATTCTTAAAATGCGAACTAGTCCGCACAGGAGCATTATTAATATATATATATATATATATATATATATATATATATAGAGAGAGAGAGAGAGAGAGAGAAACAAGATAATAGATCTTTCCAAAACTAGGGTTTGTAAAAATTTTAAAACTAGTCAAGTCATTTAAAAATCTACATAAGTGTAAAATCATTCTTGCATGTGAGTGTAACACCCAACTACATCGGGTATTACTAAATTAAGTATCATTCTTGCATTTAATAGAAATATGAGACATTTAAAACCTTAATCCATAGATACTATGTAATTAGATCCAATGAATATATAGGGTCTAATCAATAATAACCATCACCATGCTAATATCCAAGACAAATCCAACTCCAATTGATTAAAACTCAAATGAAATAATCTAACAATAAATATCTGACTGGAACCATAAACAAGTGTGAATCCGATTGGCCCGACCAAACCATAAATAATTGTCTCATAATAAAAGCGACGGAATGGAAAGTGAATATAAATTACTAAATCAATAAAATAAAACTCCAGCTGCCCTCCAATGATCTCCAATCCATCATATGGAGCTACTCCATCAACTATACCTGAAATGTTAGTTGACACAATGAGTTAGGGCCACCGCATGAATACTAGCTACTCCTCCCAATTAGGGTCCGTAAACTTAGATAATAGTATTATACATGATAAATATCATAATTGAGTATTTCAAATTCAACGAGATACATTAAAAATGCGAGAAAAAAAATAAACTACCACTATCTACCCACATTACTAAGTCATCCCAACATTCAAATCCAATTATAATATTTCAACATCTAAGTACATTAAGGCTAATAATTCAATTTCCACTATTTAATTAAATCAATTTAACTCATTTTATTTATGCGACACCAGTATATCCATTTTACCCTATTATGGTTCATGCACAAACTCATGGCCCGCTTAAGTTATACAACGCACACATCCCCTCACTATAGCTAGTTTTCCCAATTTCATTAGCACTACACGTACTCGTGAGACAAGACACATCGATATAGCCAATTCACTCGTACTCTGTCAACCCCGCACATACTTGTGACGCCAACACAAACCCACGTCGCTATAGCCAATTGACCCGTATTCTATTAGTCCTACACATTCTCGCGATGCAAATTCATTTTAATACATGTTTATTATGTTATGCATTAATTATCAATTTTCTCAAATTCTCATATTTTCTATTAGCCACACGCTTTTATCAAGCATAAATTTTTAAACCACCCCTAGTCTCATACCTAGAGGTCTTCAAAATACAAGTATCTCATAACATAACATTTAGGATGAGTACCTACCAATATCTACTACCTAGACTCGCACCTAGGTTAACAATCCAAAGAAAATGATGTACAATTCAGCCCCACCCTCGAATTATCCATCCATAAGACCTACACTAACTACTCTCATACCTAGAAGGTGTTGCCAATAACTAAGGTCTACCTACTAATCCAATACCTATCAAACAACCTAAATAAAATTAATCACATATGTCATACTTTCAACCTATAACAACAATTCATCCAATTAAATTCCAAGATTGCAATTTAACCAATATACGTCCGTTTAATTTTAATTTTAATTAAACACTTACGATTTTCAACAACTTATAAAATTTCCATACACGGGCATATTTCGGAGCATACAATAATAATTTTCTATTCTGCAAGATACTCGTAAATAACATGATTTTACGAGTAAAATTCCATTTATAAAATTCAAATGATTTATTTTAACATGTGAACGTCCATATAATCTAATGAAAGCCCAACCTCTAACCTAAACATACGAGGATTTGGAGTCTTAATTTGAATTAAAGATTTGAATACCATATTAAAATTTCACTTTACCTCATTAGTGTCTCTAATATATATTAAGACAACAATGATTATTAGTGTTTAGGCAACATTTAAAACACATATTACTATAGGGAAAATACAAAAGTGTTCATGCTTGTTAAAGAAGTCGTCTTGCAAATATGATTACACATTTACGTTCCTCTCAGGAAAATAGTAAAGACACCTTCTTGTTTTTTCTTGAGAAAATTTGATTTAGATCTTCAAAACTTTAGTTGAAAGTTGTCTTTAATGGGGTTTAGGTTTTGTAGATGAGAGGAGAAAATAATTTGAGAGGCTACTAATTTTTGAGAAGGGTTAAAAATATTTTAAAAAATGTAAACCCATCCATTATATAAATGAATTAAAGAAAGATTCATAATTGAACACAAAAGCTAAAAAAAATACGGATGAATGTATCAAAGAATGCTACATAGAATTCTAAGAGAACCTATAACCCCTAATGCCTAAGGCCATGCTCTAATACAAATTGTGATACCTCGTATATTTTGATAATCAGGTCGATCAAGTCAACCTATTAAATAATATAGGATAATAAACAATATAATACCATTTCTAGGATGAAGATATCAAACGAATTATATGACAAAATAAAGAAGCAATAAAAGTCTTCTAATAAAATATTGTAATGAACTGTCCATAACAAACATAGAAGTGACATGATAATATCTAGCATAGGTCCTCAAATAGAAACCCCTAAATAATACTTAAACTATACATGCTAAGCCTTATCGAATATATAAGACAACTAAACGTCTCAGAATAAATTAACTGAACGTAAAGTAATAGTTTAAACAAGATAGAAACCCTCTCTGAAGAAGAAAATACTAAAAGAGAGACTTGGAGAATACGTGGTAGCTGGAATGAGGAAGGCTAAGTGGGAACTCAAATTCAAGCACATGTGTTTGAATTCAACTATAATGTGACAGATACCACATATAGTGTTAAAAAAGTTCAGTTATAAATAACAAAAAAATGATAGTAAAACACCATACAATTTTCACTAGTATACAAAATAAAGTACAAAATTCAAACAACTCAAAAATTCAGCTAAAAACCCAAAACAAACAGACTCAATTGGTTCTATGTCTTTAGGGAAAGAGGCATTAGTTTTTCAGATCCAAAATACAATTGATAAACATAGTGAAAACTTAACCAACTTCAATTTTTTTACTATAAAATAAACCCCTAAAGCAATGTTTTTTCGAGTAATCCAAATACAATTGCTAGATTCGATATTGATACACACAAGTCTGATCTCGTCTATAAGTACCCACCATGGAAGAGTCTTCCTCCATACACGTCTTTAGAGTCATCACTTTTCAGAAGCTCTCACTTACACTTTCGTCTTAAATGGTCTCGAAACATGAGATCAATCCCAATATATGAGAAAATGTAATCATCCCACCTAATGACAAATAGTCTTGACCATTGATAGTGTAGATCTTAGTCAATATGAGGAGGCCGACTCAGCAGCATCATCCATATTGGTCCATGACAACTAGCTGGTCTCATTTCGGCTTAGCCATAATAAAATGAAGCTCCAGGAGTCTCCGCTAGCCGACACCTCTATTTTATATGTCTCATGCACATGTGGAAATCATGATAAGGGTATTGCTCATATATGTAGCTAAAATCGTTATAGGGATAATATTCTCCATCATGACTTATACATCCTTTTCTACAGGTGCCACATGATCATTAGCTCATCTGACATTCATGCATGGAGTGAATGCTTAGGGGGAGGCACTATGCACGCCCGGACCTATAAAAGATACCTTGTGTCTACTTCCCCGAGGATCACAAATTGTAAACCCTACTATTATAGTGTGAATTTGTAGACAGAGAAGCTTGGGTTCGCCTCTCATGGAATTTCCCCCCTTTCTTATAGTGAAATCACTTCTAAACTTTGCACATTGGATGTAGGCTAAAGGTCGAACCACTTATATACTAGTTTTCACCCATTCTCTCTCACCTCTTATGTTATTTTTATATATTTTATTATTTTCTCCATTGTTAAAGAAGCTCCAACACCAGTTGAACTCGAAAAGATGATTCACATCATCATAATTTTAGCGTTATCTGTGGGAAGAGGCTGTGTTTTCATCCTCATCTTAGATTGAAATCCCAGTTTCTCATATATGGTGGTCATCCAACCCCCCACTGTTGCGGTTAAATAACCATTTAAAGAGCGTGAGATGGTAGGTTCCTAAGCTTTATTAATTTATCATGTTTGTGCATTTTTCTTTCGTTTTCACCTTTTTTTGGCGATTGGTTGTATCAACCTGCAGATGTCCACTCATCTATCGGAATTAACTAAAATTTTGATATCTTATAATTAATGGCGAGACGAAGCTGCTATAAAAAATTTAGCTCAATTGGACAATCGATTTTTTTATAAATAAAAAGTCAATGTTGATACCAAATTTAGTCTCCTGACGTGGATCAGTTAAGTGGAGACACGTGTCAATCTACATAGCACTTGCAAACATTTTTGACTTCGAGGAACTCAACCTCCCCGACCAACTCAGATACTCCGAGCAACAGGTGCTCTCCGAGGAACTTTACTGTTCCGAGCAACTCATGGATACCGAGATACTTAGGCAGTCCGAGAAGCTTAGGCGGTCCGAGCTGTATCTCGTACAGAGCATTAATGTTTGGATAATCAACAGATCGACTGCGCATTAAATGCTCATTATTATCATACAGATGTATATGCCTATTGGACAGCTATGTATTACCCTTTCACATTTACGGCCTAAGGGCTATAAATACATTGTATCATCCTCATTGTAAGGGGACTCGAAATTTCTTGGTAAAACCTGTAATCGAGAATTCCCAAACAGTCAGCAATAACAAAACAGTGGACGTAGGCCATTCCTTTAAGGCTGAACCACTTTAAAAATCTTTTATCTTGTTTATTTTTATCTGTGATTGATTAATTAGAGATAATCTAATTTTTTACATCAAGAGATTGGCGCCATCTATGGCAAATAACTGCAATTATCGTTTTTTACCAAAACAATTTATCACCAATGGCTGATAATCCTGAATCCAGTAATCGAAACGCTGGAAACCCCCCAAATCCATCCGCTCCTCCAAATGTCCAAGATCTGGCTGGAATTATGGCCAATTTGGCTCAAGGCCAAATGGACATGCAAGAGACTATGCGACAACTCATGCAAACTATCCAGGGTGGAGCGCTGACCCATTCAGGACAACGAAGTGTTCACAGAAATACTCATTTACTTTCTTCGCATATTAGGCAGAGCGATTCATATCGCACTGACAGATCTGATGATTTTTCTAATCAACCAGGTTGAACTTCGTCAGTACGAGCCACATATAATGAACAACACATCACTCTCTATCCAGAAAGGACTAGTGCATTAGAGAGATTAAGTAGGGTCTCTCCTTTTGATCGATTGGGCCCTAGGAAGAATAAAAGTCCTCCTAAGGCTGTGTCGAGAAACTTTCGACGACCATCTGATCTAAGAGAGGGTTCTGCCCAATCACAACCAGTTGCTCGACATGATAGATCCCAGGAAGCGACTTCATCACGATCAATTGCTCGAACCAATAGGCCCGGGGAGGGAAAGGATGCATGGAAAGGCTCTATTCAAAGGTTGGAGGACAGACTAGGGGAAATAGCTAAGGCCAAGAATCCTCTACTAGGAACTTTTATCCAAGGGATGCCTTTTATACAGGCAATTGTGGATTTTCCGAAGTTCAAAGCACCTGTTGGGACCCCTAAATATGATGGAAAAACTAACCATGCCCTTCATATAGAACAATACCAAGCTACTGCCGAGAGCTATGCCGTGCCAGACGAGATGAGATGCAGGGAATTTTTTAGAACTCTTACCGGATCTGCATAAATATGGTACAATAATCTTCCTCGTGGGAAGATTTTAACTTTCTTTCAACTGGCTGAGCTCTTCATTGGAAATTTCTATTTTGGAGCAAAACCAGTTAAACGAGTGGCACATTTGTTAAGTGTTAGATAAAAAACAGGTGAAAGCACCAGGGATTACATAACTCGTTTCAATAACGAGAAGCTCGAAGTTATTGATTACGAGGAAAAGACAACAATTACTGCTTTGATGAGTGGACTGTTGCCCAATAAATTGTACTATACTTTGGCCAAAGATCCACCCAGAACCATGTCAGAACTAATGGCAAAAACGGCCAAGATCATGAATGCCGAGGAGGCTATGGCTGCGAAGAAGAACATGGACACCAAAGAGACCAAGGTGGAGGTTGATAAGGCTAAAAAGAAAGAACATAAGAACAATGGTGGTGACAAGCAGTCAAAAGCAAAACCATCATGGGAAATATTGAAGAAATTTGAAAATTATACTCCTTTGAAAGTAGATATAAACCATGTCCTAGAAGAGATCAAGAACAACGAGGAACTAAACTGGCCTTAGAAAATGAAGACAGATCCTGATAAGAGTAATAAGGCCAAATATTGTGAGTTCCATAAAGACCATGGTCACACGACCAAATATTGCATAGCTCTCCATAATGAAATCGAAGCACTCATCAGACGAGGAAAGCTGGCCAAGTATGTTGATCGAAGAAATGAAAGAAAAAGTAATGACCGAGCAATACAGAGGTCTAGATCTCCTCGTCGAGTAGAAGAAGATAAGAAAAGAGATCATGAAGATGATCCAGAAGATGACCCCGATCTCCCAAGAGACCAAGACAGCCAGAGCGTGAGGTATTTTCAATTCATTTTGGATCATTTGATTGTAATGCTATTACAGGTGGAGATGCAGGAGGTGGGGACCTTACTGCGAAAAGGAAAGCTTACCTCAATGAGGCTCAATCTTATTCATACATTCAGCGAATAAATCTAGCTGGGGATGATCGCCCGAGAAAGGTGAACAAAGAAAAACTGGTCATCGGTTTCTCCAAGAATGACCTCGCAGGTGTACTATATCCTCATGATGATCCACTGGTGATCAAAATGAGGATGAAGGAAGTAATAATCTCAAGATTATTGGTGGATAATGGTAGCTCAGCGGATATCATGTTTTACACATGCTTCGATAGTTTAAATCTAAAGTTGTCTCAATTGGAACCTTATCACAGGCCCCTCCTCGGGTTTGCTGGCGAGAAAGTCTTTCCACTTGGGACGATAAAGTTGGATATGTTCATCGGTACATGGCCTGCTTGTCGAACATAAAGAGTATGTTTCTTTGTGATGGATAAGAATGTCTAGTCAGCTTACAATATCATTATGGGAAGGGTAGGTTTGAAGAAGCTCGAAGCAGTACCATCTACTGTACATCAATGTCTGAAGTTTCCAACCAATTTTGGAGTAGGAGTTGTAAAAGGTGACCAAAAGGTAGCTCAGGAATGCTACTATTCATCTACCGAGCAAGAAGAACTGGAGGAATATAAGAAAAAGACTACTACCTATCAAGTGGATGGAAGTGCAGAGATTGAAACCTTAGATCCCAGAGACGAGTCACAGCTCGTGAAAGGTCTGGTAGTGGAAGCTACTGAAAATATCATTTTGGACGACGAGTACCCGAAACGAACAACTCAAATAGGTTTGTCGTTGGATGTGTCACTAAAACTGGAATTGATAGATTTTCTAAAAAGTAGAAAATAAACTTTTGCTTGGAGTCATGAGGACATGCCAGGAATAGACCCAAATTTCTTACTTCACAAGCTCAATGTAAATAAGGAAATCAAGCTAGTGAAGCAGAGAAGAAGAGTGTTCAGTCCCGAGAAGAACCAAGCTGTACAAGAGGAGGTCGAGAAGCTCCAAAAAGATTGCTTTATTGAAGATGTCAAATATCCAGACTGGTTGGCTAATGTGGTGATGGTGAAGAAGAAAAATAACAAGTGGAGGATGTGTGTAGACTTCACCGACCTCAACAAGGCTTGCCCAAAGGATCATTTTCCTATGTCTGAATTGATCAATTAGTGAATGCTACCTCGGGACACGAGTTATTGAGCTTCATGGATGCTTATTCTGGTTACAAACAAATTAAAATGAAACCTGAAGACAGGGAGAGTACCTATTTCATTACCCCTAGGGGAACTTATTGTTATAATGTTATGCCTTTTGGTTTGAAAAATGCAGGTGCAACATATCAGCGGCTGATGAACAAGGTGTTTGCAGAACAAATCAATTGCAATATGGAAGTTTATGTTGATGATATGCTGACGAAAAGCAAGAGAGCTGCTGACCATCTAATTGACTTAGGTCAGACCTTTGATCAACTAAATAAATATCAAATGAAGTTGAATCCCACCAAGTGCACATTCGGAGTACGAGAAGTCATGTTCCTCGGGTATATTGTCAACCAACGAGGAATCGAAGCAAACCCAGAGAAGATAAAGGCTCTATTGGGACTACGATCTCCAACGACGAAGAAGGAAGTACAAAGTCTCACTAGGCAAGTTGCAGCACTTAATAGATTTGTATCACGAGCAACAGATAGATGCCTCCCATTCTTCAAAACACTCCGAAAAACGTTTGAATGGAATGACGAATGCGAGAAGGCTTTTCAAGAGTTGAAGAAATATTTGGGAGCACCTCCACTGTTATCCAGGCCAGTGATGGGGGAAAGATTATACTTGTATTTGGCAGTGTCGGAGAATGCAGTTAGCTCGGCATTGATAAGAATGGAGGATGGAGTGCAAAAACTAATTTATTACACTAGCAAAGCCTTCCGAGGAGCAGAGATCAGATATCCAAGACTGGAAAAGTTGGCACTAGCATTGATCGAGGCGAGTAGGAGAATGAGGCCGTACTTCCAAGCTTATACCATAGTTGTATGTACTGATATGCCATTGAGGCAAGCTCTTTATAAACCAGAAAAATTAGGGATATTGATGTACTGGGAAGTAGAACTTGGTGAATATGACATAGTTTATGAGCCTAGATCATTGCTAAAAGGGCAAGTAGTAGAAGATTTTATAGCAGAGTTCATCTATCCTAATACCTCCGAGGAGCAAAAGCTGCACACCGACCAACCTGTGGATGTTACAGGATCATCAAATTTAACCCCCGATCAACTTAAGGCGGTCAGCGAGCAAGAGAAGATGGTCGACGAGCAGCAAGAAGTTCTAGAGGAGGATAAAAGGAAGAAGTATATATTCCACCGAGGAACTTTGTCCGATCAAAAATTTGGAGACGAGGTACCTATATGGAATCTATATGTGGATGGCTCATCTTCCACTACAGGTTGTGGGGCCGGGATTGTTTTGAACAGCCCGGATGAGGTCGATATGGAGTATGCTTTGCGCTTCCAATTCAAGGCTTCTAATAATGAGGCTGAATATGAAGCTATGATTACAGGTCTTAATTTGGAAAAAACCATGGGGGCTGAGCAAGTTATTGTATTCAGTGACTCGCAGTTGATCGCAAATCAAATACTGAGAGTATATGCATCCAAAGGAGAATTAATGATCAGGTATCATGCAAAAGTAATGGAGATTTTATCAAGTCAGATGGCAGTGCAGATAATTAGAATACCAAGATTGGAGAATGCCAGAGCAGATGCCTTAGCTCGGTTAGCCTTAGCAACGCGCACCGAGCTACGAAGAATAATCACAATAGAAATATTGGATAGTCGGAGCATAGATGAAGATCTTATGATGAACTTTATTATCCTTTATTTAAGACCATCTTGGATGGATCCCATGAGGGCATATATTGAAGAAGGGTATTTGCCAACTAATAAACTCGCAGCTAAGAAACTGATGTTTAAAGCTGCTCGTTATGTACTGACTAATGGCATTCTATATAGACGAGTAATCATAGTAGGTTTGCAGAGATATGTCCATCCCTCTGAGGTGAAAGACTTAATTGAAGAGGTACATGAAGGGTCTTGTGGAGCCCACATAGCAGGTCTGACGCTTTTGCAAAGAATAATGACACAAGGATACTATTGGCCAACGATGAGGGCTGATTACATAGCTTATGACAAAAAATGTGACAAATGTCAATGCTTCTCCACTATCCGAAGAACTCCCCAAGCATTGTTGACACATATTACTTTCCCTTGGCCATTTTTCATGTGGGAATTGACTTGGTCGGGCCACTTCCAACGACCAGAGGAAGGTTTAAATATCCCGTCGTCGGAGTGGATTAATTTACTAAGTGGGTGGCAGCCGAGCCCCTTATCGATATGACATATGACAAAGTGTATCAATTTATATGGAAGAACATTATTTGTAGATATGGTCTTCCTTATGCATTCATCACAGACCATGGAACCCAATTCGACAACGAGGAGTTTGCTGCGTATTGTCATCAGTCGAACATATTGAAAACCCACTTTGCACCAGGCCACCCTCAAAGAAATGGACAAACTGAAGTGACAAACAGAACGCTGTTGAATGGCTTGAAGAAAAGATTAAATGATGCAAAGGCAAATTGGATCAACGAGCTGCATTCTGTACTATGGGCTTATCGTACTACTCCACGAGCAGCCACAGTAGAATCTCCATATATGCTGGCATTTGGAAGTGAAGTTGTTATACCTGCCGAGCTGGGTCTCCACACACACAGAGTGCTGAATTTCAACTCTCCTATCAGTGACTTGATGAGAAGATTAGATTTGGATATGCTCGAGGAAATTAGAGAAGAAGCATCAATTAGAAACGCTACATACCAGCAACAGATAACTCTATTCTACAGCAAGAGAGTAAAGAAATGCGACTTGAAAGAAGGAGACTATGTGCTAAAGAAAGTAATTCAAAAGCACAATAAACTGGAAGATAACTGGCATGGGCCCTACAGAGTAACATAGGTTGTTCGACCAGGGACGTATAGAATCAAAACCGTAGAAGTAGAGGAGTTTAAGAATGCATGGAACGCAGAGCATATGCGCAAATATTATCAGTAATTTAATATATATGTAATGCAGTTTTCTTCTATATGAATAAAGTTTTCGATATTTCGCCCAATTCTCTCCTTTTGTTAAAATTTTTTCGAAGTACTAGTTCTACATACTATGCATCAAGCCCGGAAACACCAACTATGGTTGGTTGGGGAGAAAATCCACCAGCTAAGGCTGGTCGGGAATGAAAAATTTCCCAGAAACACCAACTACGGTTGGTTGGGAAGAAAATCCACCAGCTAAGGCTGGTCGGGAATAAGAAAATCCACCAACTATAGTTGGTCGGGAATGAAAAATTTCCCAAAAACACCAACTACGGTTGGTTGGGAAGAAAATCCACCAGCTAAGGTTGGTCGGGAATAAAAATTTCCCAGAAACACCAACTACGGTTGATTGGGAAGAAAATCCACCAGCTAAGGTTCGTCGGGTTGGTCGAGAATAAAAATTTCCCAGAAACACCAACTACGGTTGGTTGGGAAGAAAATCCACCAGCTAAGGTTAGTCGGGAATAAGAAAATTCACCAACTATAGTTGGTCGGGAATGAAAAATTTCCCAGAAGCACCAACTACGGTTGGTTGGGAAGAAAATCCACCATCTAAGGTTAGTAAGGATTAAAAATCCACCAGCTAAGGTTGGTCGAGAATAAAAATCTACCAACTAAGGTTGGTCAGGAACAAAAACCACCAACTTCGGTTGGTCGAAAACAGTTGGTTAAATAAATGAAAGTCGTTTCAGAGATTAAAATTAAAAAGTGATAAATTTCTTGATACTTATGACATTTTAAACTACCACCATAGTTGTTCGAAAATCGAATTATCACCAACTCTGGTTGATCGTCAGATGACTATCATCAATTCAGGATAATCAACAATAAGCTTTCACCAACTTTAGTTGATCGACTATTTAAAATAACACAATATTGTTATCTTTTTAACAGATATACATGCACATTCATTAATAAATAAAAGAAATGTTTTACAGAATATTTTCAAGATAATGACAATCAACATTTTAAAGAATTTTTTTTTCATTAAATCCAGAACAAAATACATTGAGAATGAAATACGTAAAAAATTGTTAGATCAAGAATCCTATTCTATTGGTTTCTTCCCCTCTTCCTTTGAAATGGGTTCTTCACCAGCGGGAGGATCGTCTAAGGCATAGGGGGAATTGATGAAATTTAGATCGTTGAGCATCCTAACATTCAATACTGAGGGCCAATCAAGTAGGTCCTCGGGGCAAAATATCTCAAAATTAGAATGAAGATTGTAGTCACCGAGATACTTTGAAATCAGACATCGAGGAATGGCCCGAGCAGGAATCCAGGTCATATCCAGTTTGAAAGGTGAAACTGGAAACTGGAGCAACCCAGGGTCATAGTAATCCCACAAATAGTGACCCTGTTCCAACTGCAGCACACCCAAGGCATTCAGCCATCCTTGCTTGTAACCCTCATTATTTGCATTTTGGATCCAATCATCTAGATGGAAGAGGGCTTCATTATAACCAGCCATCAAGAATTCTCTTGGCTTCTTATGGAATTGATAGGTTAATCTCTCCAGTTTCTCCTGGAGGTTCTTCATTAAAAGTTCTTTACTCTCCAAGGCAGACTTTTGTGCAGAGAGCTGCTCGCCCAGATTCAGAATCTTCTTTGACATCTCAGCTAATGCTTGATTCTTCGCCATTAACTGGAAGGCCTGATTCTTCAAAGATGATTGAGTTCTTTGTTCTTCAATAGTAACCCAAGCAGCCCTTGCTCGTCCCCGAGAAGCTCTTGCTCGTCCGCGAGCAGAGGTAGAAGGACTAGTTCTCTTCAAGGTTTCCAATTCGTCTCTCAGATTGGCATTTTCGACCTCTAAGAAAGAAAAACCTTCATCATTGACGGGAACCGAGGCTCCCGAGGTAGAGGCTGCAGATTTCAGCTGAGATATCTCTCCTCGTAAATTATTGTTTTCCTGCTCTAACAATTTGGCGATCTGCCTATGATCTTCAACCTCGGTCTTCAAAGTCCTTTCCTTTATATCATAAGCAGTAACCAACTTATCATATCCCTTATCAGCACTTAGTTGCTGATACTTCTTCTCATATCCCTGATGCAGAAGGATAGTACACTCCTTATACTGTTGTTGAAGTTCCTCGAGGGTACCCTGGAGATTTTCAATCATCTCATAGTATGCCACATTATTAGCAACTGCACGATCGAGCAGGAATTTCAAATAGTGGTAGGCTTCAACTGGTCGTTCTGAAGCATCTGGACCGAGGATATCGACGATTTGAGATTCATTCAAGTCAGCATGGCCAGCCTTGAAGTAGTCGTTATATTTTTTCATCATTTCTGTATAATGGGCTGACAAGAGTTCCATTCTAGCCATAAACTAGTAAAGAAAAAAGATAGAAAGAATCAATAAAATGCAGACAGAGCAAGAAGAATAAAAGCAAAGCAAGAAGAATAAAATCAGAGCAAGAAAAAGGGAGTACTACGTCAAAATATTGACAGAATTCCAAACAAAAGGGGTTTGGAGGAAAATAAAATCCACATTCAGCTACAAAGAGACTAGGGAACCAATGTCCCTCAGCCAAACGAAAATAGTCAGAAGGCTCAGAAAGATCTTCCAAAATGACCCGGGAAGGAATAGAAAAATATGAACAAAATTTATCAAGCGACTCAATAAGGTAAACCATGATGAACAAAGAAAATAAAAGAGAAGGAAGAAGATCTTACAGAAGAAGGGTAGATCAGTTGATAACGAACGACGGAAGGAATGAACGTACAAGATGGAGAAGAAATGGAGAGATCTAAGATACAGATTTGAAAAAGTAAGAAACGATAGGATTTTCTGCAACCCTTAAATACCTTACCTTGGGAAGGGGTAAAAATAATGATTACAAAGAAAGATGTTTGAGCTACTGGCGGCTAAAAGGATAAAAAAGGCACGGAGACCAAAGCAGTAGGAAAAATTCAAAAAGTCTGATTCTATGAATTCGAAAGAAAAATTAAATACAAGTAAAACACTCCTAAAATTCAGGATGACTATTTAATCCCGCCATATTTCAAGAAGAATGTTCCACACTCCTCAATCTTGAACTGTGAAACATTGAGGGCTTCTGTTGATACCAAATTTAGTCTGCTGACGTGGATTAGTTAAGTGGAGACACGTGTCAATCTACATAGCACTTGCAAACATTTTTTACTTCAAGGAACTCAACCTCCCCGACCAACTCAGATACTCCGAGCAATAGGTGCTCTCCGAGGAACTTTACTGTATCGAGCAACTCATGGATACCGAGCTACTTAGGCGGTCCGAGCTGCATCTCATACAGAGCATTAATTTCCGAAAAATCAACAGATCGACTGCGAATTAAATGCTCGTTATTATCATACAGATGTATACGCCTATTGGACAGCTATGTATTACCCTTTCACATTTACGGCCTGAGGGCTATAAATACATTGTATCATCCTCATTGTAAGGGGACTCGGAATTTCTTGGTAAAACTTGTAATCGAGAATTCCCAAACAGTCAGCGATAACAAAACAGTGGACGTAGGCCATTCCTTTAAGGCTGAACCACTTTAAAAATCTTTTATCTTGTTTATTTTTATCTGTGATTGATTAATTAGAGATAATCTAATTTTTTACATCAACAGTCATAATTTTCAAATTTTAATCGTGATTTCAATAACACTTAAGACAATAATTTTATTTATAAAAATAACATTTTTATATACCAAAATGAAATATTTTCCAAAAAATTATTTTTCCAAAATATATAATTTAAGAATCATTTTTATGGCTAAAAAATCACAGGGTGTTACATACTCCCCCACTATTGCAGGAATTTCATCCTCAAAATTCGACAAAGCGTAAATGTCAAACGTAAAGTCGCACAAATAAAATATGGCTCACATATGCCTACCCATAGAATGCCACGATTGGTACCCATACACCCAATCCTATACGCACATACCCCATGAATGATGATACAATATATATTTTAACTATATATATATATATATATATATATATATATATATATATATATGCATAACTATGAAAATAACGGCGTACCACTCTCTCTCACAAATCACCAGTTGATTATATCTCCAAAAGACATCGCAAGCTTAAATCCTCAAACCAAATCACATCACCGCATCGATACTAGTGATACCGAAAATTTATATTAACGATTGGCGAAATAAATATCATTTTCAAAATAAACTCTAGCGATCCTCACATCAACATTACGATTTGTAACCTAAATGCCTAGAACGTCATTAACACAAAACTCCATATCTCTAAAAAACACACCTAACACGTATGCTGGAACCAATAACTTATGGAGTAGGAATCAACAAAGGTGATCAAAGATTGGTAATGTGTAAGATAAATGAGCTCACAACTTATGAGACCTAAGACCATGCTTTGATACAATCTATAACCCCCTCCCGGTGCATTCTGGCCTCGACCGCACCAAACTACGTTGGATATTACTAACTTCAATACCATTCTTAGCATGTGAGATATATGAGACATTCAAAACTTTAATCCATAAGATAAAATGCAATTAAATCCAACAAATATATACAGGGTCAATTCAATAATATCCATCACCACGCTAATATCCAAGACAAATCCAACTCAAATTTATTAAACTGAAATGAAATAATCCAATAATAAATATCTGACTGGAACCATAAAAAACTACGAAATTGATTAGCCCATCAAAATCATAAGTACTTGCCTTATAATAAAAGCGATGGAATGGAAAGTGAATCTAAACTAGTAAATCAATAAATAAAACTATAGTTTCCCTCTAAAGATCTCCAATTCATCCTATGGGGATACTCTAACAACTACACCTAAAATATTAGTCAACGCAATGGGTCAGAGTCTACCACATGAATACTATCTACTACTCCCCATTAGGGTCCGTAAACCAAGACAATAACATTATACATGATAAACTTCACAATAAGGTATTTTAACTTAAACGTGATACATTAACAATGCCAGAAAAGGATAAACTACCACTATCGACCTACATTACTAAGCCACATCAACATTCAAATCTAATTATGATATATCAACATCTAATTATGTTAAGGCTACTAATTCAATTTTCATGATTTAATTAAATTAGATCAACTCATTTTATTTATGAGACACTAGTGTATCCAGTTCACCCAATTACGGGTCATGTACATACTCCTGGACCACTTAAGTTCTACACCACACTCATCCTTTACTATACCGAGTTCATCCAATTTTGTTACCACTACATATGCTCACGAGGTTCAATGCATGACAAGTCACTATAGTCAGCTCGCTCGTATTCTTTCATTCCTGCACATACTCATGATGCCAACGCATACTCACGTCCCTACAACCAGTCGGCTTGTGTTCTATCAGCCCTGCACATACTGGTGACACAAATTCATTTTAATACCTACTTATTATCTTAGGGAGTATTTATCAATTTTCCCAAGTTCTCATTATCTTTATTAGCTCCACCTTTTTTTCGAGCATAAATCCTCAAACCATATATAGTCCCATACCTAGAGGTATCTAAAACACAAGTATCTATTAACCTATCATTTAGTAAGAATACCTACCAATAACTACTACCTAGCCTCGCACCTTGAATAACGATCTAGGTGAAACAATGTACAATTCAACCCTACCCTAGAATTATTCATCCATAAAACCTACACTAATTAGTCTACTACCTAAAAAGTGTTACCAACTTCTAAGGCCTACCTACTAGTCTCATTCCTAGCAACAACTTCTAATAAGGTGAGAACAATAAATATCCCAACAATCTCATCGTCCCCGCAGTGTCAATTATCAAGAAAAATAATAAATCACATAAGGCATATTTGCAACCTATAACAACAATTCATCCTATTAAATTTCAAAATTCCAATATAACCAATATACTTTCGTTTAATTTTAATTTTAGTTAAACACTTTTTAATTTCAACAACTTATAAAATTTCCATACACATACATATTTTGGAGCATACAACAATAATTTTCTATTATACAAGATACACATAAATAACATGATTTTACGAGTCAAAATCCATTTATAAAATTATAATGATTTATTTTAACATGTGAACGTCCATATAATCTAACGAAATCCCAATATCTACTCTAAACATTCAAGGGTTTTGAGTCTTAAATCGTATTAAATATTTGAATAAAAAGAATCCCAACTTTAAATTTCACTTTCCCTAATTAGTGTCTCTAACATATTTTAAGAAAATAATGATCATTAGTGTTTAGGCAACATTTAAAACGCATAGTACTAAAGGGAGAAATAGAAGTATTCATGCCTGTAAAAGAAATATTCTTACAGATATGATTACGTGGTTGCGTTCCTCGTGCGAAAATAGTAAAGATACCTTCTTGGTTGTTCTTGAGAAAACTTAATTTAGATCTTCAAAACTTAGGTTAAAAGTTGTGTTTAATGGGATTTAGATTTGCTAGATGAGAGGATATAATAATTTAAGAGGCTACTGTTTTTTGAGAATGGTCAAAAGTGTTTGAAAAAGTCTAAACCCGTACATGATATAAATTATTTAAAGAAATAGCCATAATCAAACACATACACTAAAAAAATATTATGGATGATCTGATTGTCGGAATTGGGTGAAATTTTGATATGTTGTAGCTGCTATAAAAAATTCAGCTTGATCAGAAGGTCATTTTTTTAATATATAAAAAGTCATAATTTTCAAATTTTAATCCTGATTTAGATTCCACTTAAAACCCTATCTTTATATATAAAAACCAGCAGTTTTACATACCAAAGCTACATAGATACCACAAAATTAACTTTTCAAATTTTTTAATTTAACAAAGATTTTTACAGGTAAAAAATCATGGGGTGTTACAATAAGTTTTGTGTGTAAGAAGTGGGTTTTAGAGATCGTCACTAAAGGTATCATAAGAACATGCTACCTCCATAACCACACGAACTCCAACCGTCTCAACACCATAAATCAAAAAACCTAAAACTCCATAAATCATCCCCAACTGTACACTCATCCTCACATATAGATATGTTAAAAATTATAGTAAGAAAGAATTTAGAGAAGGTTTCTCAAAACAGGTAAGATATTGAAAACTTTTTGAGAGAGAAAGTTGAGAAAAAATTTCGATAGTGCTTCACTTAGGTTAATTTTTTTTCTCTCACTAAAACACAACGACTATTTATAAATCCAATAAAATGACTTAGGTAGACTTATAATTACCTAAACAATTAGGGCACCTAGGTAATAAACTATGGGCACATATGACATCGTACAGAAAACTAATTGGTGGGGGCACATCCGTATAAAACTAGTGCACATAGAGGGGCAAAATGGTCAAGCCACCATTGACAAAATGCTAGAAGGTCTGCCCAACCAACACGTCACCAAGACACTTCCAAAATAAAAAGGCCATCATTTCAATTTAGAAACAAAACACTGATTTATTGTTATTTGCTGAATTTAAATTAAGAAAAATTGATTTTGATTTTCTTTCTTTTAAATATTTAAACAAGAAATAATAAATTCAAGAAAATTATGTAAAATATATGAAAATTTAATTTAAAATAAAAAATACAAAACCAAGAAAAGTATTATATAAAAATATTTAATAATAAAATACATATAAAATGTATAAAAACAAATATATATTATATATTACACAAATTTAGTTAAAGGTTCTTATAAAATTAAAAATTTTGATTTAAAAATTCTTGAAAATCTTTTTAAGAATATATTTAGAGTGTGTCTAGAAACATCGGTTACTAGGATTGTTGTTATAAAATTGAGCCAAAAAATACGAGGGATAAGAGAAGATACTTTCAAACTAACTTTTCGATTTTCTCCACAAAACCGCTACACTAGGCTTTCAAGAGAAGACATTGGCAATTTATTTACACATCAAAAATAAGCATGCGAGAATTGAGTGAAGGAGAGAGAGCCATCGATATGATTCATCTTTGCCACCAAACTAATCGTGGTGGTTCATAATGGCGGCATCGAGTCAATACATTCAAACCATAAGACTTTTTATCTCATCGTCACTGACATGTCTTATCATGTCATTGGGGTTTTGAAAAGTTTCCTTTAGTATTGTAACTTTTGTTTTCCTTTTCTTGTTAGATTTGAACTTGGGGGTTCAATCAAAACCATAAAGACCCACCACCGTGGATGGCGTGATTTTTTCTCTCACTTGTTTTTTTATGCAAATATGTTATCGCACACAATCTAGGTTGGTTTCATAAATGTAGATATGAATATGAATATGAATATGTATATACAAATAGGACCTATTGGAGAATAAAATATTTTTCATGGGGCTTGTCTGATGAAAAAGGATGGTAGGACCTTTTCGACAACATATTTAGTTAACGGGGCTAATTTGGTAAAAAAAACTTATATTTTTTAGTCCCGATATAAATATAATTAAGGTTTAATTATATTTTAGTAGTATTTATTTAATAAACCCTGATATAAGTCCTATTGACTTTTATTTAACAATATAAATCATATAAATTGGCTAATACAACTTATTTAAAAGTTTCCCTAATAGGCTAATAGGACTTATTTAAAAGTTTTTCTTTACATTTTGAAGGTGTCGTCATGCGTCAACATGACATATTAGGCTAATAGGACTTATTTAAAAGTTGACTAGTCGACATGATTTATAGAATGAAAACTCTATTAAACAGAACAAAATATAAGAACCCCTATAATTAATTACACATGAACAACATTAATATCCATTCATGATGCAAAAAAGACTTCTGATTGAGGGAATAGTACTTTTTACAAACAAGTTAGTACAAATTTGTTCTGTTTTTTTATCCCCCTCTATTTTTTTCATATATAATATATAAGAAAGTGTTACAATACATTGGTTCAAGATGTATTTTTTGTAAGTGGTATATAGAATCATGATAAGGATTTCATGATATTTTCTTTTATAATTTTTTGGGGACTTTGGGAAGGCCTTGGTATGAGTTATCATGCACATTTTAAGTAGATTGCACTTTAAAAAACAAGTAACTATTACAGGAAAAAAAATTAATGGCATGAAAAAAATTCTACAATATCAAAATTAGAAGCTTTATATATATATATATTAATAGCGCATGTCATGAGTTTCCAAAATATAACTGGTTTTTTGACTTCTAATTAAGAATTTTTTTTATAAGTAAATGTGATATAAATTAGACACTAAAGAGAGTGAACCCGTATACCAGAAGTGTACATAATAGACAAAATAACAAAACCAAACTAAACATAACCAAAGACCCAAATCGTGAGGCCCTAGACTAAAAATCTAAGTAGAGTTCCTCAATAAAAATAAGGAAATCCTGAGTAGTAACAACGTGCCTCTCTCTGTGCCAGCTTAGCAGGATACTCAAAAATAGATAACGAAGCTTTGAATGAGTAGTATCAATACCATCAAAATATCTCGTATTCCTCTCCTTACAAATCATTCAAAAGATACAGTGAGGAACCAACCGCTAGACTTTTTTTATCCCCTGACCACCCCCACGGAGGGCACCACACCTCTAAAAGCGACTGGACAGACACATGTATAACCCACGTGGTTCAAGTGATAGCAATAAAAACATACCACAAGCCTCTCGTCACCTTGAAATGCAGAAGAAGATGATTAGTCGTCTTCTCTTCCTCTTTTTAAAGCCAACATCTACTCGCCATATGTCGTTTTCTCTTTTGTAGGCCTTCAATCGTCACAATGGCCTATTTCGCCGCGGTTCAGACAAAGAAATGAACCTTCATCGGCACCTTTACCTTCTAAATTTTTCTCCAAGGGAATCGAGCTGTGATGGATCCACCACCACACAAAGTGGAATAGTAGCTTTTAATCGAGAACTTCCCCTTCCCACCCCCCTCCATCTCAAAGAATCATCTCCATAATACCTCCTGAAGCCCAACCACTCGAAGAACAGATCAACCTCCTGAAGCTCCCAGTTCCGTAGCCTTCTTTTGAATTGCGGGTACCACATCACACCCCTCTCGTTTCCCGTCACATGATCTATCATCAGACCATCTTGGTTCTGTAACATCTCGTAATTTTGAGGACTTAGAATTTAATTATTTGTGGGAGAAATAAAATTTATTCAAATTGGAGAATTTTAAATTTGACAATTGAGGTTAAAATTTGAGGATGTTGTGAAGTTTTTTGAATGACGATTCAGAGTGCGCAGTTGATCCGGGATGGGTCGAGATAGTCAAAATGACTGTCCTTGAGTTTTATTTGGGTTCCAAAATAATTTAAGTTAGTTTGACTCGAATTGGAGTAAACGAGTCATTTAAAGTGTGTATTATCATTTAAAGTTGGGATTTAGGATTTAAACGCTTAGGAGGCTTACCAAATAAGCCAATCTCACTTGTGAGAAAGATAAAGCCCCAAAGAGAGATAGAAGACGAAGAAAGGAAGAAGAGAAAGAGGAAAAACTTGGAGATTCCGATAGATACGCGATTTCGAGGACGATTCAACCTCTACTACTTTGAGGCAAGTAATTAATCTTGCTAAATCATTCATGTGTGTATTTTATTTCATGATTTGGGGATAAAAATATGGATTTGGATTTAATATGTTAAAACCTAGATTTTTGGGGTTTAATCTTGCATTTGATGTGAATATATGAATTTAAGGTTGTATAATTAGTTGGGTTGATATATATATATATATATATATATATATATATATATATATATATATATATTGGGTTTTGATGTCAGAAATATGATTGGGTTTAAGATTTATGGTTGGGAGATGATATATTTGGATTTTGGAAAATTTGGGTTTTTGAACAAATAAGCCATTTCGGAGCTGCTGAACAGGCAGAATCGATTCGGCCCCTTTTCGAATCGATTCAGAATGTTGCAGACTTACAGGTTTGAGTGACCGAATCGATTCAGACCCAAAGTCGAACCGATTCGTCCCGAGATAAACTAACAAGTCCTTTAGACCGAATCGATTCCGAATCGATTCGCTTTGAGGACTGAATCGATTCGTATTGGTCCGAATCGATTAGAAAATAGGGTTATTTTGTGAGGTTTTTCTAGAGTGTGTTTTGCTCCGTTCCGTTTCGGTTTATCGATTATGAGCATTTGAGTGTGCGATTTTGTTCAAACAAAGTAATTATTTAATTAAACTCAATTTTTTCAATTAAATCCTAAAACATGCATCTAAGTGTGATTGAAGACAATATGATCATGCAAGAACATTCAATCACAAACAAACATACAAATGAGGAAAAATCCCCCAAAGGGGTAAAACCTTTTTATTTTCACTATAATATGTAAAAATGGTTTACACGGATTATACTGAAAACAAGAGTGACATACGAAATACCCTCAGGTGTCAGTTTTAATGTCGTCGGTTGGAATCTCCCACAAGAACTCCAGATGGGAAGTAATGGAAAAGAGTCGGCTTCTCCATAAGTTACTACAGATGAGTAAAAATGATCCTTTGAAGGTTTAAAGATTCACATACATATGTAGGACTGATTTTGTGAATAAAGAAGGCTTGAAACCTTAAAAACTTGAAGTATATTTTTTGGGCTATGAAACGCAAAAACGTGTGCGAAAAAGACTTGGAAAATCTTGTAGAATGAACACAGATATTTATACAAAAATCAAGGCGACACCGTCGCTCGAGCGAGATCGCGCCACATCCTCATGTCGCTTGAATGACAAAGAGATGTCATTCGAACGAGATCGCGCGACATGCTTATGTCGCTTGAACGATAGAGTGATGTCATTTAAACGAGGTCGACGATCAAGAAAAGTCATCTTCTACACATAGAAAAATTTATGCTTTTGTTTAAAAACCAATCAGACTTCGAAAAATATTTTCTAAAAAATTTCAAAATATTTATGCAAATATTAAAAACTCCAATAAACCATTTTACCAATTACGCGAAGTGGAGTAGTGGGAAGGGTTGAGCAGCACGTCGCATGTAGCATGATGCACGTGTGAAGATGGTGGATGCATGGATTCGGATCAAGGCCGTCGTGGAGGATCGTGTTGACGTGCCGAATGTAGTGGTATCAGACATACATAGTGTGATCTAGGATAAATAGAAAATTCCTAGATTCTACCCCGGACATTTATAAAATTATATCCTTACAAATAACCCCCTATGTCTATGCCAGTACATACATAAAAAATCTGAATTATGCTATCTCCATAAAACAAATGACATATAAGATAATATCCCAATTAAACCCTCAAATTGAGAATACTAACTGACATGTCGTCAACCAAACTTCAACATCTTCAGATCTTCAACTTTTCTCTTCAGGGTGTGTAATCCAATAATCATCAACTTTGTACCTACACACATGAGATAAAGTAGATACATGTGATGCGCAAGAGTTTGAAATATAATGATATGGAAAATCAAAGATCAATTAAGCTTACTCAAGTCATTGATAATTCTCCCCCAAATTCATTCTCCCCCTTTTTATGATGTCCCCAAATAGACAGATATGAGAAGCACAGATACATGCAAATGGAGAACGCCACAAGGTAATAAACTTTTTATTTTTTATTTTTTTTAAAATTTTCACACAAAATATACAACAAATAAGCACACCATGAAAGAACACAAAAACAACCAAGTCGATGATAGCGAAAATGTAGGGGTGTGAGAAAATTCGATAGGAAAATCAATGCATGGAAACATAACATATGTGAACCATGAATATTGGATATTCCTACCGAATGTACTCAACATCTTCCTTAGGTGTAAAAAGATGGAATTATAAGAAGGTGACTCAATCAAATCGGCAAATCAAAGCTTAAAGTGATTTCCACACCAATAATGTCCAAAACTTTTTAATGCTTTTTCAGGACTTTCAAGGATGTGAAAACTCGAATAAATTCTCCAACCAAACTCCCTCAGATTTATATTTTGTTTAAAGGTGATCTAAATTCTCAAACATTGGATAATTGATGGTGAAACCTAATGGCCCATATTCGGCATGTATTTCTTTTTATTGCCTTTAAATTTTTCAGGCTCTTTTAACCTCTTTGGACCCCGGATAATGAAAATACCTCAATTTTTTAGGTCCAATTTAAATCGCGGCTTAATCGCAAAGGATAGATGAGTACCTTTCGTAGACCTTCACCGTTAATAAAATACCACACAATCTCACCAACTTCTTTTTACATGCATTCCAATATGTGATAGACAGAATTAAGATGTAAACACTCAAGCCAATATGTGATAGAGAAGTACAATAATCAGATAAAGCCATGCGTGTGTGTAAAAAAGGAGATAAGGAGCCAAACATGTATACAGATATCACTAATCACATCTCAAAGACTCTAAACAATGTAAAGCACATGTATGCAATGATGTAGCGTCTCAAATCACTATCAATTAGTCATATGAAAAATGGAAAAGGAAATTGTGACTCGACTATATTAAATTCTCATCCATAAGAGGTGTAAACAAAATACAAAAATCCTTTTGTTCTTTTCTAAAATTTTTATAAAGAGAAAATCTTTTTGGATTTTTGAAAAAATATACAAAGAAAAAAAACTAATAATACAAATGATACAAACTAGCAATAGGAATCATATGATAAGAACAAGATAGTGCGACATATCCTTGACACGGACCATCCCCTCAGTCGACTGTGCAAATACCTAAATACTTCCTAAGACTCTTGAATCTAAGGGAATCTAAAGGTTTCGTGAAAATATCGGCTAACTGAAGGTCAGTGGGTACGAAACTCAGGGATACGACTTTCTCCTTAACTAGCTGACATATAAAGTGCTCGCGTATCCTGATATGCTTTGTGCATAAATGTTGGACCGGATTATGAGATATGTGTATCATGATCGTGTTATCACAGGAAATGGTCATGGTGTCCTGTTAAATACCATAATTCTCCATCATTTGCTTCATCCATAATAGTTGCGTACAACAACTCTCGGTAGTGATGTACTCAGGCTTCGCGGTGGATAAAGAGATGGAGTTTTACTTCTTGCTCAGTCAGGAGACAAGAGCATAACCAAAGTAGAAACACCCACTAGAATTGCTCCTACAACCATCTACATCCCCGGCCCAATCGGCATCCAAATAGGCAGACAAACGGTCATCGGTATCAAAGGAATACCAAATATCGTAGGAGAGAGTACCACTCACGTATTTGATAATATGTTTTAGAGCGAGTAAGTGTGACTCTTTCGAGGATGCCTGATATCCCACACAGAATCCAATACTAAATACTATGTTGGGGCGACTGACAATCAAGTAGAGAAGACTAACTACCATACTCTGATACAAGGTTTGCTCTATCTCCTTGCCTGAAGTGTCCTTACTAAGCTTGATAGAAGTACTCATAGGTGTACGTGCATGCTTAGTGGAGTCTAAACCAAATTTTTTCACGAGGTCTCTAGAATACTTGGATTGGGAGATGAACATCCCATCCTCTAGCTGACGAACCTAGAGACCAAGGAAGAAAGTAAGCTCACTTACCATGCTCATCTCAAACTCACTTTTCATCTCCTCCTCAATGTGGGGAGCATGTGGATCCAAATACTGTGTCGTCCACATAGACCTGGGCAATAAAAATAGCACCATTATCTATCCTAATGAACAACATCATATCAACTCCCCCTCTTTGGAAGCCACGGGCTAAGAGATAGCAAGAAAGACTCTCATACAAATCATGGGGTGCTTGCTTCAAACCATATAAGGCTTTCCTTAGATAGTAGACTTGCTCCAGGTGCTTAGGGTCTTCAAAACCTTTTGGTTGTTCCACATAAACTTCCTCTAGTAGAATACCATTTAGAAAGGCACACTTAACATCCAAATGATATATCTTGAAGCGTAGGTGACATGCGATGACGAGTAGTAAGCGGATGGACTCAAGCCTCACAACAGGAGAAAATGTCTCCCCAAAGTCTACACCCTCTATCTGTGTGTAGCCTTCAGCAACCAACGTAGCCTTATTTCTGATTATGGTATTATTTTCATCCATTTTATTCTTGAAAATCCACCTGGTACCTATCACATTCGTCTCATTAAGTCGGGGGACAAGTTCCCAGATATTATTTGTTTTAAACTGAAGCAACTCATCTTGCATAGCAAATATCCAGTGTTCATCCTTGAGTGCCTCTTCGTGATTCTTGGGCTTGACTTTAGATGTGTAGCATACATGGCTAAAACATTCTCTAGATGAGCACGAGTCTTGACCCCTAAAGTGGGATCGCCAATAATGGCGTAAGGATCATGAATCTTGCGAATCCAATATGGTGTGTCCCCTAGAACGGGATTAGGGTCCACCCTAGATATGGGAGACATGGTGGGATCATAAAAAAGGAGTGTGTCATCCTCACTCAAATGGGTGGAGTCAACAGATGTCGATAGTTCGTCATCTTGCACAGTAACGTTTATCGACTCCATCACTTTAGAGATCTTCAGGTTAAAAACCTGATACTCTCTACTATATGATGAATATCCTAGCAATATTCCCTCATCTCTTCAGGAGTTAAACTTTCCTAATTGCTCTTTATTCCATCGGATGTAGAATTTACTCCCCAAAACATAGAAATATGCAAGGTTGGGCTTCTTTATAGTCCCCAATTCATTGGGAGTTTTAAGTGTGTATGGACGAAGGTAAACCCTATTCACAGTATGGCATGAAGTAGACACTGCCTCTGCCTAAAATCTCCTAGAAACTTTACAACCTAGAAGCATAGATCTAGTCATTTCTTGAATCGTCATGTTCTTTCTCTCAACAATCCCATTTTGCTGAGGAGTCTTCACAGCAAAAAAACTCATGTTTGATTCCTAGGATATCATAGTAAAGATCTACTTTTTTCTTCGTAAATTCAGTACTGTTGTCACTACGCATTCTATTAATAGTAACTCCGTATTGGTTTTGTAGGACACGACACTTAGTCGTTAAAAACCCTACAGCATCGGATTTCTCTCTCAGAAAACCTATAATCGAATATTTGGAGAAATCATCTACTATCACTAGGATGTACCTCTTACCACCCAGACTCTCAGTACGAGTAGGACCCATAAGATCCATGTGTATCAACTCAAGTACTCGTGAAGTGGTAATGGAATTCAACTTCCTATGGGGGGGATACGGATTTACATTCCCAACTGACAGGGTCCACAAACTGTGGAGGTTGTCCTTCCAAGTATCGATAAGCCACATACTGGGTCCTTTTTAACTAATCGCGTCAAATCTCTGAAGTTCACAAGACCTAGACGTTGGTGTCACAGATCCATAGGAGTGATCGTGGCGCTGTTGCAGACAAGTGAGGACTTGGACACAGTCCCATAACAATTATCCTTTGTCCTTACCCCTTGCACTAAAAGTTTATTAGCTTGATTATGGACATTATACGCATCCCGATCAAACTTTATGATAAATCCAGTGTCACGCAGCTGGCTAATGCTGGGAAGGTTTGCTTTCGAACCTTTGACATACAAAACATTCTCTAGCTTAGGAAATCCTGGTATCTCTATTGTACCTCATCCTACGATGCTAGACTTGCTCCCATATCCAAAGGTGACTCTACTTTCTTTATAATCCTCTAGGTAAGTAAAAAATGAGACATCAACGATCATATGTCTGGAGCACCCACTATCGAAATACCACTGTGAGGTATTATGTGATTTGAGATCGACATGAACAACAAGGGCCTTTTCGTCTTTCTTAGGTACCCAATAAGTGGTAACCTTTTGTTTACCCTTGTTGTTGTTGGTTTTATCCGGGATGTGGGAAATATTCAATGACGACAAAGACATCTGTTGGAATTCCTCCATCAAACTCTGTGATGTGGCGGCGAAAAGCTCAACACGCTCTCTTAAACTGGTAAAATCATCAGTACGATGCGGTGGAGTAGTAGTGCGTCGTGTCCGAACCCAAACTATAGCAAAACTCCCTAAGGTGGCCCTTTCTTTTGCAGTAGGTACAAAAGTACACAGTCTTCGACTGACCTTGGTTTGCTTTTCTTGGTCGAACTCTCCTTCGTGGTTTTTGATGATGGCCATATGGAGCTGTAGTAAACTCAGGAACTAGTCCAGGTGCTATTTGAGGCGTGGAGGCACCATCAAAATCTATTCCCTACCTATCACCAAAACCTAAAGCAGGACCGAGGAACATCTTTCCCATCTTTCCAAATCTATCCTCGATTTGAACCTTGACTTCTCGTGCTCTCTCAAGATCATGAGTAAGATGGGATACAAGGGCTTCAAGTTTCTTCTGAGTCTCCAAGGAGGAATGGAGCTCACTCGTAAGACTAGCCACTAGTTTAGTCAAGTTCCCTTTCTCTTTCTCAAAACAACTCTCTCTCTTTTTCTAAACTGATTTTCTCTCTCAACATAGGCAGACTCTCTCTCTCTCTCTCAAGGTAGTGCAAGTGGAGGACTCACTCTCTCTCGCTTCTTCAAAATCTTCCTCTAAGGCGGTGATCCTAAGAACTAACACTTTGTTATGATTTTTGGTTTTAAATGACTTAATATATAACTCAGTGTAGACGCGTTGAAGATTACTCTCGCTCTCACTTGAAGCATCCTCCCCCTCACTCACTTCGTTCTCACAGTCGAGGTGTCCCTGTGAAGTAGCATCCTCAAAATCTCTATGGCACTTACCATCACACTCATAACATCTCTCACTGTCTTTCTTAGGAGTGTCTTTGAAATATTTTTCATTCTTCTTTTCAATCTTATTTTCTCAAAATTCTTTTTATCTTTCAAATTTCTATTTTTCCCAAATTTAAGAATTTTCTTGATTTTTTTGCAAACAAGGAAAAATCATCTAAATCAAGGTCACACTCAGAATCTGACGTTTCTATCTCCCTTTTTTTAGATGACTCTATCCTCTTTCTTTTTGACCCCTCACTCTTCCTACCTTGGGCATTAAGTGAAATTCCCTTATCTTTTGGTTTAACAGACTTAGAAAACATGTCAATTTCAAAGGTTTACAAGTATCCAACCAATTCCTCTAATTTAAGCGTGTTTAAATGTAAGGAGATATTTTTATGAGTCCGTTATCAATTTATTATGTCATATACAACTACACCGTCGAGGAGCATTCAAGAGCCATCTACATCAAGACGGATCCAAATCAATCAATTTCTTCATCAAAAAGACTCCGCGAAGTTTACCTTGGTAAGGTTTTGTTTTAAATACCTTATCTTTACACTTAGAGCTTTTGGGATATTTTTATAAAATATTTTTTAAGTGTTGGAGCGGACTTTTTTGTCAAAATTTGACAATGAGTATTTTTTCTAAGTGTTGAAGCGGACATTAAAATAATAATTTTTTTGATGCAACAGTCGTTCAAGAGACATAGCAATGTCGTTCGCGTGAGATAGACATATCGCATGATCTCGTTCGAGCGACAACGGTTCTTCATTCAAGCGACATGTTGATCTCGTTCGAACGAGCACAATTTTGGAGGCGATGTGTTTTTATATAAAAACTAATTATATGGTTTCGTTTTGTTCAAGAAGTCCCAGCGTTTTGAAAGATAGAAAACTGCGAAATAGCATAATTCTTTTGGCTTCTTCCTTTGAGGGTTTAATTCCCTTTTTGTTTTCAATTCACAAAACTCCCATATGCTTTAGTGAATTGTTTTTGTGTTCAAGAACACACTTTGTTGTTGTTTACTCTTGTGGGGAGGATAACCTACACCAAGAAAACTGCGTGTCTAGGATTGCGGTTCTTGTGGTTTAGCTGCATGTTAACCATTTTTGTTTTGTTTCTAGACATTGCTTTGGAGGTTTGTTGAAGACATCGTCCGTTACTCTTGTGGGCGAAAGCAAGATTGTATGCAAGTCAATGGTCTTGAAAACTTGTCAGAGTTCTAGAAATAAAAAGGTTTTACCCTTCGGGGATTTTTCCTTAAACTTGTGTCGCATGCTATATTTATTTATGGTTTGACACACGCACACACGTAGTTGAATGGTTTGTGGCTGATTTTAGTTTGTTTAAAAAATAGACTTTAATTAAATAAGGTTTAATTAGAAACTTGCGAATAATTTGAAATCAATATCACACATCGCATTCACACATTTATAAATTGGTATCAGAGCAGGTTACGCTAATTTATTGCGTGATCTTTTTTTTCCACAAAATTTGTGTGATATTGATTTTTTTTGAAAAATCAGTTTTGTGGAAAATCGTAATTTTTCAGTGGAACGTTCATTTAATAAGATGCCTATTTTTTATGGGAATAATTATTCCTATTGGAAAGCTTGAATGAAATATAGTTTAAAAGCCATTGACGAGCGTGTTTGGTTACTTTGAAAAAATGGGGGGACTCCTCCCACGGTAACCGTTGATAATATCACCTCTTTAAAACACGTGTCAGCTTGGACTGAAGATGATTATAAAATGTCTAATTTTAATTCTCGTGGTATGAGTGCTATTTCTGAAGCCGTCACTCCTGACGAGTTCCGTCGAATTATGATGTGCACCACGTCTAAAGAGGCATGGGATGTTTTGAAATTGACACATGAGGGTACGAATGCGGTTAAAGAATCAAAATTATAAAATTTGGCCACCCTATTTGAGACTATCACCATGTCTGAGTCTGAATGCTTTGATGATTTTATGCACGTTTGTCAGACATTGTTAACACATGTTTTAATTTGGGTGAGGTGATTGATAACATGCGTGTCGTTAAATAGATTTTGGGATCTCTTCCAAAACGCTTCATTCCTAAAGTCACTGTTTTGAACTCTTTGGGAAATTTGAAATCACTTAAGTTGGAAGAACTTGTAGGAGATCTTCAAACCTATGAGATTGACATGTTTCCCCAAACCATTAAGGCTAAGAATAATGACATTGCTTTAAAGACTCATTTTAAGAAAAAGAAAGAAAACGTTTGTGAATCCTATTCTGAGGAAGAGTTTGATTTTAAAGATATGGCCTTGTTTGCAAAAATTTTAAAAACTTTCTCAACATGAACAAAAATAATTCTTCCAATAAGAGATTTTTTGAGAAAAATAAAAAGGCTAAAGAAAGCGGTGAGGAAGAGAAGGAGAGTGAGGAAAATTTAGAAAGTTTGACGTGTTTTGAGTGTGGGGTTAAAGAGCATAAGGCGTATGCGTGTGCCACTAGACTTAGGAGAGAGGGAAAGAAAGTGGCTATGCTTGCCACACTTACTGATAGCGACATAGTGGTTTTTGATTCGGGTGATGAAAAAGAGAATAGTATGTATGTCGGGTTTTTAGCTAGTCGGGTTTGCACACCTAGTTTGGATGGAGGTGAGGGAACTAGTTATAGTGAGACCCCCAAGGAGGAGGATTTGAGTGTTTTTAGTGGGGATGAGAGTGAATATGAGAGTGGAGATGAAAGTGAGCTCCAAAAAGCCTTTAGAGATTTTTACACTGAGACCTTGAAAACAAATAAGTATAATAGAGATTTAGGTTGTCGGGTTTTAGATTTGGAGAGAGAGAAGTAGGTTTTAAGAAAGGAGAAGTGTGATTTGACCAACACGTTGTCTAGTCTGACGACACGTGTATCCAAACTCGAGAGTGATCTCAAACGTGCCAGGGAGGTCAAAGTCAATTTTGAGAATGCACCTAAGAAGGTGGAAAAGGTGGTTCTTAAGGGTAAAGGTGAGAAGTTAGGAATAAGTCATGATGGTGCTTCTACTTCCCAATTATCACCTAAGTCGGTTACCACTTTAGTGTTAGATTCACATGAGTCTCACCCTAACCCACCTAGGCATCCCATTCCTATTAGGAGAGTGCGTCCTAGAGTTTTTGAGAAAGGTGTTCCTAGGCCTATATATGTTTTTCCCCATTACAAAAGGAGAGGACACCTTAGGGAATTTTTCTTTAAGTTGGGTTATGTGTCACATTTTGCTACTACACGTGTTTCTTCCACACATGCACCCACACATGATACTTTACATGATCCCAGAGACTACATGAGAGAGTTTTCACATTTAGGTGAGCAAGTTGAGTTTTTTGTCAAAACTTCACATGATTTTATGGACGTTTTTCATAAGTTGGCACCACCCTTGGAAAACCCCTCCGCACCTAACGATTGAGGTTTGACTTGTTTACTAGCATAGGATGATTTTCATGATGTCATTATTTTCCTATTGCTAGTATATATCATTTTTGTATAAATTTTTGCTTTTGAAAAATACAAAAAGATTTAAGTTTGATAAAAATTTTGAAAAATTCAAAAAGATTTTTTTTTTGTCTGCACCTTTTATGGATGAATACTCAGGATGACCAAGTCACAATTTCATTCCATTTATCCATGTGACTATTTGATAGTGTTTTGAGACAATAGGTCAATTCATCCACGTGCTTTATAATGTTTGGAGTCATTAAGATGTAATTAAGTGTTACTTCCTACATGTTTGACTTATGTTTTCATGTATTGCACACATGGACGGATTTGTTTTATTATTGTGCGTGTCTTATCACATGTTGGTTGGGTATTTTCACTTCAATCATGTCCTTAAAACTAACTAAGCATGATAAAACTTGATAAGAAAGTTGTGCATGTAAGAGCCGTTGGTGAGGTTGTGTGCTTTGTTTGAAAATGGCGAAGGGCTACGAAAGATTTTCTTTTATCCTTTGCGATTAAGCCGCCGTTTAAATTGGACTAAAAAATTGAGGAATTTTATTATTCGGGGTCCAAAGAGGTTTAAAACAGCCCAAAAAATTTAAAGGCAATAAAAAGAAATTTATGCCAATTATGGGCCATTTAGGTTTTTGCACCAATTCTCCAAAGTTTGAGAATTTGGATCACCTTTATTCAAAATATAAATCTGAGGGAGTTTGGTTGGAGAATTTAAATGGGTTTGCACGTCCTTGAAAATCTTGAAAAAGCACTAAATAGTTTTGGACGTTATTAGTGTGGAAATCACTTTGACTTTGATTTGTTGATTTGTATAAGACGATGTCATCTAAATTCAACAAATTTTTTCACCTAAGGATACTTTTGATGTTTATTCGTTAGGAGTACACATATGCATCGTGCACATATGATTGATTGAGTTTATTTAACTATCGAATGTTTTCACACCCATACATTCTGTTTCCATGACTTGGTTGCTTGAGTTTAAATCTATGGTGTGATTTTTAGTATCTTATTTTTGTATAAAAATTTGAAAAATCCAAAAATAGTTTGTGGACGTTTTTGGGACATACCTTTGCATGCGCATTGATTGATTCATATTTTCTATGAAATTGTTATCATGACACTCCATGTTTTGATTATTTCTTCTTATCTGTCTATTTAGGGACATCATAAAAAGGTGGAGAAAGAATTATCATGTTATGGGGGAGTTTTTGCATTATGGGGGAGATTTGTTTTATTACTGATTTATTCTTATATCATTTCAAACTCGATGCATCACGAAGGTTCTTGCTTTATCTCATGTGTGTAGGTATAAAGAATGAAGATCATTATGCTGCACACCCTAATGAGAAAATCTTTAAATTCTTCTTCAGTCCATGCAGTTATAGATTTTAAATTTGTCACGGTGTCAATAGTGATAGAGGGAGCTGTCCACCCTCTTTCAACCAAAATCCAAACACTTTCGTCAATGGCTTTTAGAGAAGATTTCATGAGGGCTTTCTAGTAAGCATAATTTGTCCCGTCAAAAACTGGCATTTTGTTATATAATTTCTCCATTTTGAGTACGCCCTTTTTCAAAAATCAATTTTTTTAAATATTGATATCTCAGAAAAATTTTGCGAAAAATTACACGGTATAATTGTGTAATTAGCTCTTATACCAATTTGATAGTGCTCTTTTGTTCAAACAAATAAATTATTTAATTAAACTCAGTTTTTTCAATTAAATACTAAAACATGCATCTAGGTGTGACTGAAGACAATATGATCATGCAATAACATTCAATCATAAACAAACATAAAAATGCGGAAAAATCCCCTAAAGGGGCAAAACCTTTTTATTTTCACTATAATTTGTAAATAACGATTTACATAGATTATACTGAAAACAAGAGTGACATACGAAATACCCTTAGGTGTCGGTTCCGATGTCATCGGCCAAAATCTCCCGCAAGAACTCGAGATGGGTAGCAATGGAAAAGAGTCGGCTTCTCGACAAGTTACTCCAGATGAGTAAAAATGATCCTTTGAAGGTTTAAAGATTCACATACATATGTAGGAAAGCTTTTATGAATAAAGAAGGCTTGAAACCTCAAAAACTTGAAGTCTGTTGTCTGGGTTGTGAAACGCAGAAACGTGTACGAAAAAGACTTGGAAAATCGTGTATAATGAACACAGATATTTACACAGAGAGATGTCGTTCGAACGAGATCACGTGACATGCTCATGCCGTTTGAACGACAGAGCGATGTCGTTTGAACGAGGTCGATGACCGAGAAAAGTCCTCTTCTACGCTTAGAATAATTTCTGCTTTGGTTAAAAAAACTAATCAGACTTTGAAAAATATTTTCTCAAAAATTCCCAAATATTTATGCAAATATTAAAAACTCCAATAAACCATTTTACCAATTACGTGAAGTGGAGTAGTGGGAACGGTTGAGAATCACGTCGCATGTAGCATGATGCACGTGTGAAGATGGTGGTAGCATGGATTCGGAACAAAGCCTTCGTGGATGATCGTATTGATGTGCCAAATGCAGCGATATCAGACACACATACTGTGATCTATGACAAATATAAAATTCCTAGATTTACTCCTAAAATTTATAAAATTATGTCCTTACAGCATTCAAATATGTTATGAGAAGTATGTTTTGGAGATTTTTAGGTATTTTCACATATGATGAAATACTGGGGTCGTATCGAGTTATTTCAAGAGAGTACAAATTGAAGTTATCGTATCAACTTAGTGGGGAATCCTCCTAGCGTCGAGATTTCGGTTTAGAGGTACTTATTGCAGATCGGTGTGCATCCGGATATAGATGGTATCCTAAATGTTGACTGAATTTGGAGACTATTCATATTAATAGGTGTAATGGATGAGTAAGTTTCAAGTGAAGGATCGTGTTATGAAATGAATTGTGAAAGTATACGTTATAGTGTCGGTTAGTATAATGAGAGTTATATACCTATAGCTGAATTCATCACTTTTATATATACGGGTGGGAGATAGTATATATATATATATATATATATATATGTGTGTGTGTGTGTGTGTGTGTGTGTGTGTGTGTGTGTGTGTGTGTGTGTGTGTGTCTGTGTGTGTGTGTGTGTGTGTGTGTGTGCGTGTGTATGTATATATGGCGTGAATGTATATACCTTGTGTAATGGTTTGCACATATGTGATGTGATTGCATATATATCTAGTGTGAATGGTGTATATAATTATTGTGTGAGCATACCCCTCCAGTGCTATAATGGGAAGTTACACGAAGTGGGTGAGGCCCCTGGCTTGAGGAGCAGGGAGCGTATAGTCCCCAGGTCATAGTCGTCCATTATTTATTGCGTCATTTTACTCTGGGTGAGAAGTCTTGGGTATGATTCGTTCTCACTTTTTAGTTCGGAACTATGATCACTTCCTATGCGTTGTGTTTTGTTTGATTTCCAGGGCGGTGTGATAATAGTCCGGTGGCTGGTAACCCGGGATAAAACGAGTAATTCCTGGAAGATGATAGAATTGTGAAGTATTTTATATCCTATAAGTGATTGTGTTTTGGATATTTAAATGTACGCTAAGTGTGTTATGTTTACGTGCTTGTTAGGGTTGAATGATCGTGTTCTATAACTAAAGTAATATTATATAGACCCTAAAGGTAGTGTGTGATATCTTATTTAGGTACTTAGAGTGGTACTCAAAATAAGTAGTTGATGTTATATGTGCGGTGTACTGATGGCATAATGGATCTCGACGATCAACATTGTCAAGGAGTAGTGTATCGGGGGGTTCCTTGTTTGGATTTCTCTTTGTGAGACGTCCCATGCATGAAACGTAGTGCAATGTTGAAAGTTAGGAGAAGTTTAGTCATTAGTACCTGGATTTATGTATTAGAGCGAATCAATGCTTGGTGAGATTAAAAAGCTGGTGTGTGATTATTCTGATGCTAATAACTTTCTTAAGTTAATCATTCGAAACTGATGAATTTTATTTATATATTAATGGTATAAGCTCGGGTGAAAACTTAGGATATGTTAGAATGAAAAGAGTTTTGGTTAGTTGAAATAGTGGGCTATACGCAAGCGTATACTATGTGTAGATTGATATGGAATTTCCCTTAGAATGTGTCGGGTAGATTAGTTGAGATTCATGTTCATACGATTAGGTGCGCGCTATAGTCGAGGGGTAAGTTTGAGTTCCAAGAGAGTGCGACTCCACTTTAATAATGAAATTGTGCATTTATAATTATTATGCATTTTAATGCACTAGCTAAAATGTTTTCAACCTCGGGCTCTGACCCATTTATATTTCTCTCATGTTATACATATATTGTAACATATTATAGGTGTCCCACCACAAGGACGCCAACGATGATTTTCTATCCAGTGTTCTCAAAGACGTGGAAGATGTGAATTGTTACGAGTTTTTTGTAATAGCCATTTCCTATCTCTTGTAAATCTAGTTAAGTGTTGAGTTTGTATATCCGGTTTATACCCAAGGGTCTTTTTTGTAGAACTATTATATCTTTCTCCTCAAGATGTTGTATTGTCTGTAACTCGACAACATATTCGGGTATTTCCTTTTTCTGTATTTATGATGTATTATAAGATTACTTCCTTTTATCTTGGTATGTGTGTATACATGATCATGTTCAACATTTAATTTATTGTTGACATGATGTCAATTGTATGTTTTTAAATTTTTTAGCATCCGCTTATTATAGTATTGGGTAGTTAGCTATGTTTATTTTAGTCTCGACAGTAGATGCTGAGAATGATCCACTTGAGATTCCTGATTTATTATAGTATAGGTTTGGCCACTCGTTATTATTTTAAGCGGGGTGTTACATGTGGTATCAGAGCATCAGGTTCTAGTGTCTTTAGGATCTGTGCGGATTTTCTGCATTCTTACGTGAGCGTTCTTCATGTAGAGCCATATTATTAGGATTATTGTGTTCATTACGCCTATATTTTCTTCTGCGATGTGTAATCACTTGAAAGACGTTCTGATATAGTTGCTCTTGTTTCAGCTGCCACCGAACAGAGGTTGTCCAGGCAGGCCAAACAGAGGGGCTGAGAATATGGAACCCTAAATGCCTCAAGGGACTGTGACCACAACTGAAGTTGCTAATATTGTGGCACAAATAATAACTGCTGCCATTTTTGTGAGGGCACATCAACCTGCAGCTCAAGTAGCCTAAACCCACCGAGGGCCTTCTGCATGGGAAAGAGTACGGGAAGCATTTTGAAAGGGACATCCTCCATAATTTTCGGGGGGAGCTGATGCAATAGTTGTAAGTCATTGGAAGAAGGGTATGCAAAGGCTCCTTCGAATGGTTGAATGTAGTGAGGTGCAGAAGAAATTACTCGCCACCTTTAAGTTAACGGGTGTCGCTCTCCAATGGTGGGAATCAATCACCACATCGGATTAGAGAGATGCAATGCCCATAGTAGAGTTTTGGGAACGCTTTGAGCGAAAGTATTTTCCTTTCGCGATCCAAACGAAAATGAGGAGGAGATTACTGGATGTGTCTTAAGGTGATCGAACGGTGGCTGAGTACGAAGAAGAATTTACTCGATTAGCGAATTTCGTGCCCGAAGAGGTAAATATGGAGGAGAAGCGAATAGAAAAGTTCATGAGAGATTAAGAATGGAGAATTCGACAGCATTTGTTAGGGAACCCATCATTAATGACTTTTACCGAGGTGGTTAATGCGACATTGTTACATTGTCACGAGTATCGTCTTCGTTTGAAAAGGGGCAAGAAATTTAGAGACTCGTGGTTATCAAGTAGATCTGAAGAAGATGATGCCAATGGAGCAAGATGGTATAGGCATGATTATAAAGGGTCGTAATAGTGTTTTGTCCCTCAGGATGGGCAGGGAGGATTTGTTGGTAGATATTTCTTTGGTAGAGAAATAGGCCATGGGAAGAGGGAACTTCCCGAAAGAGGTAGGGGGCAACTTTTTGAGGAGGCTTTGGATGTGAAACCCATACAACAAATCATAGGCCAGTTTGGGTAGGAGGACTTCGAACAATAACCCATGGATGAAGCGAGGCAATTGGAATATGGAGGTACATGTAAATTATTTCTCCTTTGTGTTTAGGTTATTCTTTGAGGGGTATTGGGAGTATCGTATGTAAGATTTTGATGAGTGGTTAGTTATTATAACCCTGTTATGTATAGAATTACCTGAAAGGGAGGAGTGAGATAGTGGGGAACTTAGATGATATCTTTTGGGTAAAATAGATTGTCTTGTGATGCGTTAGTCGAGAGTTACGATTCTATTACGGGAATAGGAACTGTTAAAGTTGTGGAAGTAGTAACGGCAATGCTATAATTTTATAGTTATGCTAGATGCATGTATTTGTAATGTTTCATTTGTGGAAAGGCCTATCTTATCGCGATGATTTAATATGATGTAAAGGATTTTGTTACTTAAGAGATTCAGGGTTTAGCGGGATCAATGTTGAGCTAGAAATTTTAGCTCATGTTTGTGTGCATGTTGAGTATTGGAAGGTTGGTAGGAGTATTATAATAGTTGAGGTTTGGAGTATTAGGCTTAACTTAATTTCGAGGATGAAATTACGTGTAAGGGGGAAGTATGTAACACTCCGTAATTTTGAGGACTTAGAATTTAATTCTTTTTGGGATAAATAATATTTATTCAAATTGGAAATTTTTTAATTTGGCAATTGAGGTCAAAATTTGAGGATGTTGTAAAGTTTTTTGAATGACGATTCAGAGTGCGCAGTTGATCCGGGATGGGTCGAGATAATCAAAATGATTGTCCTTGAGTTTTATTTAGGTTCCAAAATAATTTAAGTTAGTTTGACTCGAACTGGAGTAAACGAGTCATTTAAAGTATGTATTTTCATTTAAAGTTGGAGTGGGTACCCGGATTTGCCATCATGGGCCCGAATGAGTAGCCTAATAAAAATGGCCCAAAGTCCGGACCCCTCACCTTAACTAAATTCAGGTATGACTTAGTCTTCTCCTAGAATCTCAAATAGAGATATTCAAGGAGAGAAAGATGGACGTGGGGGAGTCCAACACCCCCACTACCTGAAGATAAACATGTATAAAATAAATCCTAAGCCTGGGGTAAGAGGCACGCACTGTATTCTCTGTAAACGCTCCCCGGAGTATATAAAAATAATACTGACTGCACCACTGTAGATGTACGCATTCTTGCTGAACCACGTACATACTGTGTTGTGTGATTGGCATTTTATGTTCTTTATTTTCCTTGGTGATTGCGCTTTTCTCATTTATTTGTGTTGAATATAATTGTCACCACAATTGGCGCCGTCTGTGGGAACGTTTGTCTTCCCTGAGAAAGCCCACACCAACAAAGAAGTTTGAAATGTCTGGTCACAGCAGTAATGCCCCTCAGGAAGGACATATCCAAGAACAACCTTCTCCTCGCAGGATTAGATCCAAAGTTCGGCGTTCAGATCAGAGGACTCGCCCAGAGAGGCCAGCCTCAGAGGAAAGCCAAGTACCAGCAAAGTCCACACAAATCTCCAGACTGATTGTTGCCTATGAGGCAAGGGTCCAAGAGAAAAGGTAGTTCGCTCGCAAGCAAGAGGCTGAGAATCCTCGCCTCAAAAGGAAATTAGAAAGGATGGAGAAAGATCTCCATCGCAGCACTAGGCGACGTCCATACCGCACTCCTAACCCTCAGGCGAGCAAGTCTCGCAGCCGAGGAAGGAGCCCAAGGCGTGGATCCCAAAAGGGTGAGAAGCACGAGTTAAGCGACGACTCTCTCGACCACCAGCGACCGGCTCGCCGTAACATTAGCCCAGCTCGCAGTAATGAGAACATATGAAATTTGGTCTGAAGGGAGATGGACCAACACCCAGCACACCTTAGCACAAGATCGACCAGGGAGCTTGCTAGACGAGCTCTCAAGACCCAGATGAAATCCCCTTTCTCAAGGGAGATAGAAGAAGAGGAAGCCCACAAGAAATTTGCTATTCCGAGATTCAAGATTTATAACGAAAAAACCTACCCCATTGATCACATTAGGCAGTACAGGCAAGCCATGACTCTCTAGAACCACCGGGATGCACTGATGTGCAGGATTTTTCCCTCGAGCCTGCATGACGTGGCACAAAAATGGTTCAAGAGGCTCCCTCATAGGTCTATCAGGAGCTTTGAGTCCCTGGCCGAGCTCTTAACGGCCCGCTTCATTACTAGTATCTCGCATCCCAAAAGAATGGATGTTTTACTAACAATGAAAAAGACGCCTCAAGAGAGCCTCTGAGACTATGCGAAGAGGTACTGGGAGTTATTCAATGAGGTCGAGGACTGCTCGGAGTAGGTAGCAGTGGCCTCTTTCAAAATTGGGCTACCCATATCTTGCCTTTTGCACCAATCCCTAACAAAAAAAGAGGCCACGTCCATCGACGACATGATGGCTCGCATCAAAAAGTATGCCAAAGTGGAGGATGAGACCCGCCTCAGCATAGGGGAAAATGATCGAACCAAACTCGCTGCTAAAGGCAATGACAAAGCTGAGAACCAGAAGAAAGGAGGAAATAATGGGGGCAACAATGGCTCCAAGAACGAAGGCAGTAACGATGTTTCAAAAGCATTTCAAGCAGTCAACACTGTCTTCAAAGAACCAATTTACAAGATTCTGCCAAAGATCAAAGACGAGCCATTTATTAAGTGGCCCAGAAAGATGGGAGAAGATCCCTCAAAGAGAAACAACGCACTGAGATGCGCTTTTCATAAAGAGGGAGGACATAAGACTGAGCACTGCAAAGCTCTTAAGTCTCACCTCGAAGAACTGGCCCAATCGGGGCACCTGAACGAGTTTGTGGAGAAGAAGGCGGAGAAAGTTACTGCCAATGAAGAAATAAGACCTGACAACGTACTCGAAGACGATGATGGCCATAAATTCGCGATAATTCATGGAGCATCTGATATGAAGCAGATTCAGTGGAATTTATCTCGGATGGAAGTAAAAAAGCTTACAATAGTAATACAAGCTTTTCAGATCGATCCACAAAGACACAATCAGGAAAGCGTTGGCGAGAAGATGATGTCGACTATAGCAAACATAGCATGTTCACAGATGAATATCTGGTGGGAGTGAGAACCCCACATCATGACGCCTTGATCCTTACGCTCGGGATAGCCAACTATGACATCTATAAGTTTCTCGTCGACCAAGGAAGCTCATCCGAGGTAATGTATCTCGAACTGTTCAAACAATTGAAGTTGAGTGTCGCCGACCTAAAGGAAGCCACGCTTCGCTGGAAATGTGACTATTCCATTGGGAAAGATTGTGCTACCAGTAAAGGCAGGAAGTATCTCCAAGATGATTGAGTTTCTGGTAGTCGACATTGACTCGACATACCAAGCTATCGTCGGCCGAGGATGGCTACATACGATGAAGGCAGTCCCCTCGACCTACCATCAGAATCTCAAATATGTGACTGAGCGAGGAGTAATGAAGATCCATGGCGATCAAGCGATGGGAAGAAGGTGCTTTATAGCGACCATCCGCCCAAAACCAGAGAAGAAGGCTGAAAATCCCAATGAGAAGGTCGAGGAACAAGAAGGTTTGATACCTTCAAAACAGCAATTAAGGTATGAAAGACCCGGAGTGGAAGAGACCAGGATCCTCCCCTCTGAGCGGTTCGTCAAAAACCTGGAGGAAGTTACAGCTGGTGGTAGTGAGAAGGACATGATATTCTTGATTGGACCTTCTCTCACAAATCAAGAAAAGAAAGAATTGACGATTCTACTGAGAAGCAATGTAGACGTTTTCGCGTGGGAACCATACTCGCTGCCTAGAATTGATTCCAATGTGGTTTGTCATCAATTGCATGTCGATCCCACTTTCAAACCTATCACGCAGAAGGCACGGCGAACTGCGCCCGAGAAGGCAAAAGACATAGAAAAGGAAGTTGAAAAATTATTCGATGCAGGATCTATACGGGAGGTTCAATTCCCTAAATGGTTATCCAACCCAGTAGTAGTTCTAAAGAATAATGGGAAATGGAGAGTCTGCATTGACTTCACTGACCTTAACAGGGCTTGCCCTAAGCACAATTTCCTTCTCCCAAAAATTGACCAATTGGTGGACGCCACAATAGCTCACGAAAGAATGAGTTTTCTGGATGCATATTCAGTGTATCATCAAATCCCTCTGTATGCGCCAGACCAGGAGAAGACAACATTCATCATCACCGTCGGATTATACTATTACAAAGTCATGCCCTTGGGGCTAAAAAATTCAGGGGAAACCTACCAGCGGCTAGTCATCAAGATGTTCAAAGACCAAATGGGAGACACCATGGAAGTCTATATCGACGATATGCTCATCAAGAGCAGGAACAAAGAAAACCACCTCTTAGACCTATCGAGAGCCTTTGAAATCCTCACGAAATACCAAATGAAGCAAGTGTTCTTTTGGTGTCCAATCAGGAAAATTTCTTAGGTACTTGGTCAGTAAGAGAGGCATCGAGGCTAATCCGGACTAGATCGATGCAATCAACAGGGTGCACCCCCCTCGCACAATACGGGACGTACAGAAGCTCGTCGGCATGCTCCCAGCCTTGATCCGTTTCATCTAGAAGTCCTTCGAGGAATGCAAACCATTCTTCCAGCTCTTGAAGGGAAATAAGACAGTAGAATGGAATAAAGATTGTTCGCAAGCATTTAACGAGCTTAATGATTACCTTAGCTCACCACCCCTGCCCGTCATACCTCAAGAAAGAGATTCCTTGTACTTATACTTCGCCATTTCCAACCACACCATCAGTTCTGCATTGGAGTGCGAGAAAGAAGGAATCCAGCACCCCATTTATTACGCGAGAAAGACCTTATTAGAGGCTGAGCAACGGTACATACCACTAGAGAAGCTCGCCTTTGCACTTGTAGTAGCTCTAAGGAAGTTGAAGCACCACTTTGAAGATCACACCATCATCATCCTTACATCGCACCCCCTTAAAGCAATCCTGAGGAAAGCGAATCTATCGGGCAGATTGACTAAATGGTCGGTCGATCTCGGACGATTTGACATCCAATTTCAACCAAGGAATGCAATCAAAGGACAAGTCCTTGCTGATTTCATAGCTAAATTCACAGGTGAGCATCCTCTCGACCAACTTCAACCCATGAAGCAAAAGAGAGAATCACGCAAAAGAGGGAGTTTGGCAATTATTTGTTGATGGAGCCTCCAACTCAAAGGGGACAGGAGTAGGCATTGTGCTTGTTACTCCAGAAGATACGATCCTCGAACAGGGATTCAGGCTTGAATTTGAAGCCTCCAATAATGAGGCAGAGTATGAGGCTTTGATAGTCGGCCTCCAGAAGTCACACACTTTGGGGGAAAAATAGTTACAGGTGTTCGGAGACTCACAATTAGTCTCCAATAAGATAAGTGGGGGCTACAATGCAAAAGATGAAAGAATGGCAGCCTACCTCGCCTTCGCAAAGAGGCTAGTGGCCAACTTCGAGGAAGTCAGTGTCCAGTAATTTACCAGAGGACAGAACAGCCATGCTGACGCCCTGGCAGTCTTGAGTTTGGCAATCAATTTCGACTTGAAAAGAATGATCCCCATCGACTTCCTTGCTCATTCGAGCATCAACCATAGCGATGAGCTGTCAGGCGTGGAACATGTGCTCCAGATTGAGTCAGTACCCAGTTGGATGGACTCTTTAAGGGACTATTTGAAAGATGGCACACTTCCAAACGATAGGAAGACCGCTCATCATATAAGAGTCAAAGCTGCTCGCTTCCACTTATCTCCTGAGGGTAAGCTGTATAAAAGATCGTTCTTCGGCCTTTACCTACAATGTGTTCACCCGAGGGATGTCTAGAAAATTCTGTACGAGCTCCATGAAGGAATCTGTTGAAGCCATATTGGAGGAAGATCATTACATTTTTGAGCTATGAAGGAAGGCTATTGGTGGCCATATATGCAAAAAGATTTGGCAGTGTATGCTCGCAAATACGAGAAATATCAACTATATGTTCCTATGGTTCACCAACCTTCCAGCGACCTAAGATCACTCACCATCCCCTGGCCTTTCGCCCAATAGGGAATGGACATCATAGGATCACTTCCTACTGCCGTCGGTAACTGCAAGTATGTGTTGGTCACAATGGATTACTTCACCAAATGGATCGAGGCAGAGCCACTGGAAAACATTCAAGATACAGATATGATGAGATTCATATGGAAAAACATAATTACCCGTTTTAGAATCCCTAGAACCGTCATCACTGACAATGGAACACAGTTTGAGAGTGGCCCTTCCCAGAACTTCTACAATGAACACGGTATCAGACACTATTTCAGCTCGGTGGCATATCCTCAGAGCAACGGTCAAGCCGAAGCTTTAAATAAAATGGTGATCGATGGGTTAAGGAAACGATTAGAGAGAGCCAAAGGCGTATGGGTGAACGAACTACCGCATATTCTATGGGCTTACCGCACTACCCCACGTCGGGCAATGGGGGAAACCCATTCTCACTAACATATGGAATGCAAGTGATCATCCCATTGGAAGCAGGCCTACCAACTATGAGGTACACCCTTGTCAACTAGGGCCAAAATGATGCAGCATTGCTCGCTGAACTCGATCTAGCCGACGAACACAGAGAACTTGCTTTAGTGAAACTAGCGAGCTATCAGCAACAACTCGCAAAACACTATAACAAGAAGGTCAATCCAATGGCATTCCGAGTTAGAGACTATGTCCTAAGGAAAGTCCTTGGCAGCACAGTAAAACCATCAGATGGAAAGTTGGGGACAAACTGGGAAGGACCATTCAAGATAACAAGATATGGTCTGCAAGGAGACTATCACTTAGAAACACTGGAGGGCAGAGAGATACCCCGAGCATTGAATGCATCCAATCTTAAGAAATTCTATTTCTAGTTTTTTCTTTCGTCTTTTACCAGATTTATGAAACTGGCAGCTCATTTACTTGTGATTAATAAAAGTTGTTTGGCAGTTGCATTCTATGAGGTGTCAGTTAACTAATATATGAACTTTATACCTTGCACACCCTTTCCAAGTGATAAGCACACTAATTAGAACATGATAGCAGGGAAAACACCCTCCTCAGGTTTTCGTTATGAAGTACGAATAACCTTTTAGCATTTCCCCTGACAATATATGAAGCCCTACAAGAGATCCTTAGGTAATTAGGCCAAGTCAAATTGGTTGCTAAATTGGCCCAGGAGTGTCCTCGCCAATTTCCACACTTAGGCCTAAAGGAGTGTGACGACACGACCTAAAAGGTAAAGTAGGGAAGAATGGTATCTCATAAGCATACTGGACTGGAGGGACACTTACTTAACAATGCAAACTTACCAAACTAGTCGTCCATGAGAGGCCCAAGATTATTAAGCGAAGAATAAATGATGTAAAAAATATAGAACACATGTTTAGTCGGCGAGTTTGCCCAAAATATAGATATTATATTACTTCATCACATTTACAACAAGAATGTACAACCTGTATTTAATCGACAAAATCGCCCAAAACATCAATATTACGTTACTTCATTACATATGTATACATAGTTACAATTGGTAAAATCCTAATGAGGCTGAGGCCTCTAAACAAGATAATCAGCCACTTATGCTCTTCGATCGTCATCCGGATAAGGAGATAATTCCTCCTCGACCTCATTCGTATCTGACTTCAATAGCTACCGGGGGATGGCATCGATAGGGATCCACCGGTCATCCCTCCTGAAAGGGTTAGGTCTTAAAGTGGAAGGAGAGATCTCGTGACGGTACCAGAGTATGAGTTCCTTGGAACTTACATCTCCCTGAGGGCACTCAACCATCCTCTAATAAATGCGAGCTCTTCAAAATCTGTCAGCCTTGTCGGAGCATCTACCCAACCTTAGTCATAACCATCAGCCCATACTCACCGAGGTCCTGTCTTAAACAGATGCCTCAGCCATGTGACATCCCTTTGAAGCCCAGCAACAATCACGTATGCTCAACGGACATCTTCAAGTAGCTCATCCATTTCCCTAGCTGGGCTTCTTACATTTATACCAGCTCGCGAAACAGTCAATGGGGTAGAACCTCAGAGAACCGAAAGAGCATCACTTGGTCCTGTGCCATCTCGTGATGCGGAGGAACCTCTTAAAATGCTCGGCGCATGCTCCTTGAGGCGCAACACTTCCCTCCTCAATGACTCATTTGCCCGTTGCAGAACTTTTCTGACTTTGTTAATCTCAGTAGCATCGAGGAGTCTTGCTCTCAAAGTGTTCACTTCCTCTTGAATAGAAGCTCCAACTTCTTCCACTTCCTGAAGCCTGTGTTTCAATTTAGCAACGAGCTCCGTCTGATCTATGAAATGCTTATTCTTCAATCGCAGTGATTTGCAAATTCTTACAAAGGACTGGTGAACTTGAGGACAAACATCATTCCAAGCATTCTTCCCAGTTGAAAAGTGGCTGGTATATATTCATCTACATCAATCGACTACAAGCCATAAAAGAGCAGTAAAGGATAAAATGAATCAATACACTAAGGGAAAAAGTCTCTTCATTTCATTCATAAAGGATCAAAGTAAATTAAGAATTAGAAAGGAACATTACAAATAAGTCAAAAATATAAAAGCGGTCCTAAGAGTAGATTAGCTGGCGACCTCAGTTTGTTCAGAAGAAGCTGGCTGCTTCCTCTTGTTAGCAGCAGTAGGAGCACCTCCCTTAGGAGAGACAACTTTTTCCGCCCGAGCAGGAAGGGCATCAACAGGAACTGATTAGGAAGCGGGGTCAATACCTTTGACGGTTGGGGTAGGAGCTTCATCTACGATAGGCTTTGGGACTGGATCATGCTCATCAAATAAGGGAGAAGTAACATCCACCCCGATAGCCAAGAGGGCCTTATTACAGCCCTTTTTAAAATTTAGACGGCTGATGTAGCCTATCTAAACCTCATCATCTTCATATGCGGCAACCCACCCAAAATTATATGAATCTTCCTTAATGGTGGCTACCTTGGACTCCTTCTCCTTCAGCTTCCCCGCTAGTACCTCATTCTCCTCGACCACCGTTAGCTTGCTCGAGCAGACTAAATCATAGGCATATCACAGTTCATTCAGTTCTTTGACCACTGCCTCCCTCGCGCGATTGGCTTCAACAAGAGCCAGATCAGAAGACATCCGAGCAGCATCAGCATCCTTCAAGATGGACTTAAGCTCGATACTCTTCACATTTAGAGCAGCTTTATGCTTCTCCAGCTAACCATTCTTATTCACCAACTGGTCGTGAGAGCGATAGAGCACGACAAAGTCACTCACGAACTGCAAGTAAAAGAAGGCGTTAGAAGAAAGAAACAAACAGAATTTTACAAGTGTTAAAAAGAAGGAATAGACCTACCAAGGCTAGCCTCTGACTTGCTTGCAAGGCTAACTGGTCAGTCCCCATTACCCTTTGGCGATCAGTAGGCAGGACTGCTCTTTCGAGCAGTACAGGAGCCAGCTGGGGAGAGATGGCAACCGAGGCCCCCTCTGGCAATGCAGACAGAGGCACTAAGGCCTGCCCAGCCTTCATCCTCCCTCCTCCTCTCTCTCCTTCTCCTTCTCTACCCTCTTCCTCTCCTTAACCTTCTTTTTCTCTTCAGTCTTCTTCCTCTCCTCTTCCCTCTTTCTCTCTCTCTCTCTCTCTCTCTCTCTCTCTCTCTCTCTCAACTACTCTTTTTCTTTTCTCTTTTTCTCCTTCTCCTGAGCAGCAGACTGAGAACCAGTGGCAACAGCCCCACTGCTGGATTTTTGCTTCTTCGACCTCTGAGCGAGAAGCACATCATCATCATCATGGATAAAGTTTCTCCTAGGGGAAGCATTTCCTCGCTAGAACTATTGGATGTACTTGAAGACTCTTGAACCTTAGAAACCTCTTTTGAGCTGGAGGAACTGTCACTGCTGGAGCTCGCCTAACCAGAACCACCTTCAGTACCTCCTCTGATATCACTCTCAAAACTGCTCTCTTTCTCGTCCAACTGAATGGGATCAACAGCAGCTTTTTCAGAAATATCTAAGTTAGGAATGCTGTCCACCAACCTCAGAATGAAACTGGACCCGATCTTCTTGTACTCGAGCAGGAAAGTAGCAGACCAGGGATATTCATCATCAGCCAAAGATTCCATGATATTCTAAGCTTTAATCAACTCGGAAGCTCGAACCTCACTAAGGGCAGGTTCCAAGTTCTTTGTCCTCTCTAAAAAGAAAACAAGAAAGTGTCAGAAAAATCACACATTAACAGGGAAATCAAAAGAGCTGAGTGAAGACTACCTATGTACTCTTCCCCATAAAAGGGAACAGTGAATCTATTAGACCTCTCCCCCTCAGTCTGGGGGGAGAACTGCCAATTCCTAGCAAGAAAGCCATCTTGCCAGTAGTCCTTGTGGGAATCAGGTAAATTTACTACCAATACCCTGTTATGACTCCTTTCCTTGAGGTAAAGAAGACCAGAGCTCATTCGAGAGAAGGAATAACAAAAACAAACTTCAACGAGCCCTAATTTAGTGCCATAAAGTTGATTTATTCTATGAAAACCATTGATTATCTTCCATACGTTGCGCGAACACTGTGCAGGAACAATGTTGAAATAACCAAAGAAATGCAGGAACAAATTGTTTGGAGGAAACGTAAGCCCCCTTGGGAAAGCAACAGGACATGAATCCAATGAGCGCCCTCTATCTCTCTAACATTCTTATGGAAAGAGGCGCACTCAATCTCTACCCATTTTGGGATATTATAAAACTTCCTTAACTCAGACACTGATCTATTACCTATCTTTGTCATTTGTAACCCCTAAATTGCAAATTCAAAGAAAACTCAATAGAGAAAGCACAAAGAGGGAGAAAAGAGGACATACGAGATGAAAGTTTGACTTGGACGATGCAAGATCACAAGCCCAGATGAAGAGGGAGATTTAAAGCGAAGAAAATTAAGGCTTGGAGAAGAGGGCACAACAGCTAAAACTCGCAGAAGATGAGGGGACACTAAGAAGTTTGAAACGACAAATATGGAACGCTGCTCCAAATAACTTTTAAATAATCCCAATCATCGCGCACAGGACACGAAGCAACTGTCGCCTAAATCAGTTCTCAACTTTAGGAAGAGTTACACGATTTACAAAAGAGCCATTATGACAAATCATTTAAATTTGTTGAGCCCAAATTGTGGCCCAACAACTTTAGGGGCAATTGTGGGTACCCGAATTTGCCATCATGGGCCTGAACGAGTAGCCTAATAAAAACGGCCCAAAGTTCGGACCCCTCACCTTAACTAAATTCAGTTATGACTTAGTCTTCTCCTAGAATATCAAATAGAGATATTCCAGGAGAGAAAGATAGATGTGGGGGAGTCCAACACCCCCACTCCCTAAAGATAAACATGTATAAAATAAACCCTAAGCCTGGGGTAAGAGGCACGCACTGTATTCTCTGTAAACGCTCCCCAGAGTATATAGAAATAATATTGACTGCACCACCGTGGACGTAGGCATTCTTGCTGACCCACGTACATACTTTGTTGTGTGATTTGCATTTTATGTCCTTTATTTTTCTTGGTGATTACGTGTTTCTCATTTATTTGGCTTGAATATAAATGTCACCACAGTTGGGATTTAGGATTTAAAGTCTTAGCAGGCTTACGAAATAAGCCAATCTCATTTGTGAGAAAGAGAAATCCCTAGAGAAAGAGAGAGAGAGAGAGAGAGAGAGAGAGAGAGAGAGAGAGAGAGAGAGAAGGAAAGGAAGAAGAAAAAGAGGAAATTCTTGGAGATTCCGGTCGATACGCTATTTTGAGGACAATTCAACCTCTACTACTTTGAGTCAAGTGATTAATGTTGCTAAATAATTCATGTGTGTATTTTATTTCATGATTTATGGATAAAAATATGGATTTTGAGTTAATATGTAAAACCTAGATTTTTGGGGTTTAATCTTGCATTTGATGTGTATATATGAATTTGAGGTTGTATAATTAGTTGGGTTGATATATATATTGGGTTTTGATGTTAAAAATATGATTGGGTTGAAGATTTATGGTTGGGAGATAATATATTTAGATTTTGGAAAGTTTGGGTTTTTGAAGAAATAAGCCATTTCGTAGCTGTTGAGGAGGCCGAATCCATTCGGCCCCTTTCCGAATCGATTCAGAATGTTACATACTTACATGTCTGAGTGATCGAATCAATTCAGACCCAAAGACGAATCGATTCGGCCCGAAACAGACTAACAGGTCCTTTGGAGTGAATCGATTCGCTTTGAGGACCGAACAAATTCGGAAACAGGGCTGTTTTGCGAGATTTTTCTGTAGGGAGTCTCGCTCCATTCTGTTGTGGTTCTTAGATTAGGAGCATTCAAATATGTTATGAGAAGTATGTTTTGGATATTTTTAGGGAGTTTCACATATGATGAAATATTGGGGTCTTAATGAGTTATTTCGAGAGAGTACAAATTAAAGTTATCGTATCAACTTAGTGGGGAATCCTCCTAGTGTCGAGATTTATGTTTGGAGGTAATTATTGCAGATCAGTGTGCATCCGAATATATATATTATCCTTAATATTGACTTAATTGGGAGACTATTCATATTAATAGGTGTAATGGAGGAGTAAGCTTCATGTGAGGGATCGGGTTATGAAATATTTTGGGAAAGTATACGTTATAGCGTCGGTTAGTATACTGAGAGTTATATACCTATAGCCGAATTCATCACTTTTATATATACGGGTGGGAGATAGTATGTATATATATATGTGTGTATGTATATATAACGTGAATGCATATACCTTGTGTGATGGTTTGCACATATATGTTGTGATTGCATATATATCTAATGTGAATAGTGTATATACTTATTGTGTGAGCATACCCCTCTAGTTCTATAATGGGAAGTTACACGAAGTGGGTGAGGCCCCTGGCTTGAGGAGCAGGGAGCGTATAGTCCCCAGGTCATAGTCGTCCATTATTTATTGCGTCATTTTACTCTGGGTGAGAAGTCTTGGGTATGATTCGTTCTCACTTTTTAGTTCGGAACTATGATCACTTCCTATGCGTTGTGTTTTGTTTGATTTCCAGGGCGGTGTGATAATAGTTCGGTGGCTGGTAACCCGGGATAAAACGAGTAATTCCTGGAAGATGATAGAATTGTGAAGTATTTTATATCCTATAAGTGATTGTGTTTTGGATATTTAAATGTACGCTAAGTGTGTTATGTATACGTGCTTGTTAGGGTTGAATGATCGTGTTCTATAACTAAAGTAATATTATATAGACCCTAAAGGTAGTGTGTGATATCTTATTTAGGTACTTAGAGTGGTACTCAAAATAAGTAGTTGATGTTATATGTGCGGTGTACTGATGGCATAATGGATCTCGACGATCAACATTGTCAAGGAGTAGTGTATCGGAGGGTTCCTTATTTGGATTTCTCTTTGCGAGACGTCCCACGTACGAAACGTAGTGCAACGTTGAAAGTTGGGAGAAGTTTAGTCCTTAGTACTCGGACTTATGTATTATAGCGAATCAATGCTTGGTGAGAATAGAAATCTAGTGTGTGACTATTCTGATGCTAATAATTTGCTTAAGTTAATAATTCGAAGCTGATGAATTTTATTTATATATTAATGGGATAAGCTCGGGTGCAAACATAGGATATGTTAGAATGAAAAAAGTTTTGGTTAATTGAAATAGTGGGTTATACGCAGGCATAGACTATGTGTAGATTGAGATGGAATTGCCCCTAGAATGTTTCGGTTAGCTTAGTTGAGATTCATGTGTATACGATTAGGTGCGTGCTATAGTCGAGGGGTAAGTTTGAGTTCCACGAGAGTGAGACTCCACTTTAATCATGAAATTGTGTATTTATAATTATTATGTATTTTAATGCACTTGCTAAAATATTTTCAACCTCGGTCTCTAACCCGTTTATATTTTTCTCTTGTGATACATATATTGTCATATATTATAGGTGTCCCTCCGTAAAGACGCCAACGACGCTTTCTATCCAGTGTTCTCGAAGACGTGGCAGATGCGGATTGTTACGGGGTTTTTGTAATAGCCGTTTCCTATCTCTTGTAAATCTAGTTAAGGATTCAGTTTGTATATCGATTTTATATCCAAGGGTCTTTTTTGTAGCACTTATATATCTTTCTTTTCAAGATGTTGTATTGTCTGTAACCCGACAACATATTCAGTTATTTCCTTTTTGTGTATTTATAATGTATTATATGATTACTTCTTTTTATCTTGGTATATGTGTATGCATGATCATGTTCATTAGTTATTTTATTGTTAGCATGATGTTCATTATATGTTTTTAAATTTTTTGGCATCCGCTTATTATAGTATTGTGTATTTAGCTATGTTTATTTTAGTCTCGACAGTAGATGCTGGGAATGATCCACTTGAGATTCCTGATTTATTATAGTATAGGGATGGCCATCCATTATTATTTTAAGCGGGGTGTCACAGGTTCCCCCCTATGTGGTAAATCATGGGAAACTGCTCCTGAATAGATGAATTCCTGCCCCATCTGTCTTTCTAGAATCTGATCCTATCCCCTTTCCCTAAACGAAACTCAGTGTGGCAAGAAAAGTCCCTCAACTCCTTCGCAATATTCTTCCAAAATCCAACCCTGTGAGCATTGCTCCCCACCAATGGCCCCCAAACCAGTTGGGTACATCCCCCCCCCCCCCCCCCCCCCCATACACATACCGACAAATCTTCTCCACAACCTATTTTCAACAACTTCCCTAAAAAAGCTTTATTGAAGAGCTCCAATTTCTTCACTCTTGCTCCCTCCTCCTTTATGGGTTTGCACACCTCCTCCCAACCCACAAGGCAGTACTTGAAACTTTCCTTGGTGACCAGTTATATATTGGAAACTCACGACATACGCTATTTAATATATGTATCTCTAAAGCTTCTAATTTTGATATTGTAGAATTTTTTTCATGCCATTAAATTTTTTTTCCTGCAACAGGTACTTGTTTTTTAAAGTGCAATCTACTTGAAATGTGCATGATAACTCATACTAAGGCCTTCCCAAAGTCCCAACATAATTATAAAAAGGAAATATCATGCAATCCTTGTCATGATTCTATATACCACTTACAAAAAATATGTTAACAATATCATATGATCCACTCCCGTATTTGTAACAGTAGCCAAAAATAAATCCCACCTTCGTATAATAACTCTCTCTAATGACTATTGGTTAACAATAAATGTTATCTGATGAGCAACATTGGATTCATGACACGATGAAAAATATGTGCACGAATGGTTAGTTTAAGTAGTTTGTGTGCTTATTTTCAATTCTTTTTACTTGTCATTGTATATGTAATTAATATATAAAAAGAAAATTGACTTTTATTCAGTTAAATAAAATTAATGTTACTTCAATTTCTATCGCATCAATCTATTTTTTTATGTCATGGAAGTTATGGATTTCTATTTACAATTCAGGGACTATGAAAGTTTCTCAATATTATCCTTGTTAAACAAAAACTTGGAAATTGACATCAAATATATAATTTACATTGTTGTATAATGAAATGACTACTTTGGAGCTTATACCATTTTATATGGGCACCAGAATTCTACCTCTTTTTACTTGTATTACAACTAATTATTCAAATAAGCATATTTAATATCTTTTACCCATTTACCCATTCTTGTCCACGCATCTTAAATATCTTTTGCCCATTATTGTCTATGTAATGTGATTCAGTTGGATACCCATTGTGTTTAGGTTAGGGTGTTTTTATTTAAAACTCAAGTTTCATTTTTATAGTCCACACTTTTATTGAACTTTAAAAACTTTATAGGGTCTAAAGAAAGAAATGTTGGGTGTGAATAAAAACATACTTAAATTATTAAAAGGCGTGTATTCTCTACTTTAAAAAAATCACATGACTGAATTATATTCTACACAAGAAATATATTTTCTGTTGTCTTATTTTAATTTAGCAATTTTTTTAATTCAAGTCTTTTATGTGTATTATAAATTATAAAAAATTTAAAGTAATTAAAATAATAGATTATACACTTTTAGGACTTGAAATAATATTGATTATGGATATTGGACAACAAATATTTTATTTTTATTTTTAATACCTATTTTTAAATTATCAGCTGGTGTGGCATGCTGTGATTGACTGACGTTTTATGGATATGGGTCTGCGTCACCAGTTTTATTAAAAAATAAGGACTAAAATTATAATTTAAATATTTGTTGTCCTTTTTTCAGAATAGATATTACAATATGTCATAAATTTACAAAGCCCCTTAAAATAACTTCATATATGCATAAAATTCAGTGCTATTTTATTAACTGACATCCCTCTTTAAAAAATGCATTATAAATAGTTTATTGGCTTCATAAAAAAAAATTGAACATTTTTTACGCTTCAACTTAGATAATAGAACTATTATAAATAATTAAAATTATTCAAGTGCATGCATGAAATAATGCTATGAACAAATGCATGAGAGCTTTCTTCCAAGATGGATGGAGATCATTTGAACTCATTAAGAAGGGAGATTTTAAAAGGTATGGGTTTAAATTTATGGAAATGGGTAAAGGTTATACACATGACGCTTTTTTAGAGAACATATAAGTTTGCTACTTGGGTTCGTGTTTTGTGGAGGTAGATAAGTACCAAGGAATATATTATGAGTAATGATACTCTTATCAATCCTAGTACCGATTTAGTATCAAATATATTTTATTTGATTATATATTGATAGCATTTACAGTATTTTATTTTAATGAAATCCACACCATAGTTCAAGCAAATTAATAAATGAGTGCGGGTACTAAAACATTTTCCATATATTATAGAGAAAGATGTAGCAAAAATAGAAAATTGCTTTCTTGAACTAGTGGGAGAACGAAAACCACCCGGTTCAATATTGTTGTTAAAGATGGGAGGTCTTGAGTGTTCTTTCAGGTGTCGAAGGTGGTTGTAGGCAGTGGATGGGTACATGTCGGAGAAGCATTTCTAAGGTTGGAGTTGGTGGTGTCATGCATAAATAATTCTAGGCAGCCTCGTACTGATGGTTACAGTGAGGATAGTAGATAAGGAAAGTATACCTAAGAGACAAGCTGAGAATAATGTCAGTGTGGGGAGGTCGACGGATAACCGATCCCATATGCAAGCTGAATCAGTTGAACCGTGGCCTCGTAAGATAAACATCCGAGTAGACTCGACATCACAGAAGAATCTGATATTTGGGGATGGCTGGGTGGGGAGTCCAGAAATAACAGCACCGACGAAGGAAAAAAATGAAGTTCTGGGTTACAGGAAATGGAATCCAGTGGGTGGAGTGAATGTTTATACTGTAAACTAAGCTCTGTTTTCATTGCCCTTGCAGCAATAAATGAGGCGAATAGGATTCTGGAGACTAAGAGGTGGACATATAATGGTAGTGCGCTTTGGATGCAAAAGTAGCATCCACTGGTGAACACCGGTAACTTGCTACGAGCACTTGGTAAGATATGGCTTTGAGTCACTGGTATACCTTACATCTATAGGGGAGGATGCGTTTAGAGTTATCGGTGATAAATGTGGTGGACTCCTAAAGGTGGACGAGGACACAGAGGAGGGAGTAGAGTCGAGATGGGCGATATTACTAGCATGATGGATAGAAAAATTTAGGGCAGGGTATATGTCTTACCAGTCTCCGTAAAAACACAAGAATGTTACTATCCAGGAGTCGAGGTCAACGGAGCAGGAGGAAATAACGTTGTGACTGACTGGTTAGAGAAAGGAGAAGAGGATCGAAAGTGGGGGGAACAACATTGGGGTAATAGCAGAGGAAAATTGGGACAACGACACCAAATATTCTTCACCGCTAACTGTTGACTCACTTCAATCGAAAGATAAGGGGACAGGAGCAAGTCTGCGTCTTAGGTTAGCGGGCTGCTCCGCTGGCCATTGTCGTCATGGTTCTAATAGGCAGGAAGGACGTTAGGAGCAGGGCTGTGGAAATGGACAAGCAAGCAGCTTCACTGGTCAATGCCGATGTGGTTTTTGTTGACATTAAAGAGGACAGGAGAAAGGGTGGAGGAATGTAGTTTAGTGGCGTGTCGGGGAAGAATGTCTAGAGCATGCAGACCAAGAATCAAGGAAAAAAGGTTGGGAGGAATATATAAATATAGTGGGGAAAGTGTGCTTGAACCTGAGAGTACATGCATGCACTCTTTGTAAGATGAAATATAAGTGGGTAAATAAAGGTGTGTCTCCTAGAATATTATGGGGGAGAAAGTTGAAATAATTATTTGGAAACATCGGGAGTATAAGTTGGGTTCCATATGAGTTAAATCTGAATGAACGGGAGTTTGGGAAAAAAATGGGAGTGAAGTTTGTCTATTGTGATAGCAAAATAGAATTATAAGTATATTAAGGAAAATTTGGACTCTCAAGGCGAGGAAGACGTGGAGAGAGGATTGGCGGTAGGGACACAACCATTATATGAATATTTAAGAAAGTCGGTTAACGGGGTATAGCGATCTTAATTATAACGAGTGTCAGAATCCTAATTTGTGGTTGGATATTAAAGTCTCACGAGGAGAAGAGAAGACGAATAAAGAGAGGGTATTATGGGGGAGGAAGAGGAGGGAAAGAAAGGGAGGGGGATAGGAAGTGATAGGGAGGGAGGGGCGGAGGCTATGATTAAGGACTTTAGTAAATTTTTTGAAAACACATACGAGGGTAATGAATCGGAGGGCTTTGATTATAACATCCCGTAATTTTATTACTTTTTATATTGAAAATTAATTAGAATTAATTAAATTATATTTTAAAACATTAATCTAGTAAAATAAATATTAATTAGTGAGATAAGGATTAATATTTATTTATATTGAATATTACTTAGTAAATGGGTAATAATAATGATAAGAAAAAATTATCATTGTCGTGCGTAAAAAATACGACAGTTATGCTAAATTTAGTCGGAACGCACGTGACAGTCGTGTCGGGACTAGATTTGAAAAATATAATATAATTTTATTTTTGATATTCCATATGATCATTTCGAGTGTTCCAGTGTATCCAAAAGGGTCAAGATAGTTAGAAAAGTCTACTCGGGAGTTTAGTTTGGGTCCGGGGGCACTTTTAGGCCAAATCGACATCCCGGAGGGGTATTTCGGTCTTTGAAATTTTGGAAAAATAAACCCACGAAAATTAGAGTATTACATCAGATAACACGTAAAGAGAATTAGGGTTACCAATTACCAAACCAAAGGGAGAGTCACGGGAGGAAGAAGGTGAGTTGTTTCTAGGGTTCCAATGCTAAAAACCACCTTCTTGCACCACCACCACAACCGGAATTGTAGATCGGGAGGAGAAGAACCCAAATCCCACAATCACTTCTGTAAAAATCAGACCTCCGAATTAAGGCAAGTGTTTATATTACTAACATTTGATTTGATATACCAACCGTATTAGAATAAGATGATTACCTAATGCGACTAAGAATGTGTCTCAAAAATGCGTACTCTCTAGGCTCAAGTGTAAACCTGTCGCTCAAGTAATAATTCGATAAGTCGGGTATCGATCCTCGGGGAAATAGGACAACAGAGTTGTAACGACATTGGATAGACGAAGGAATCCTAACTCTGACTCTAAAGAAAAAAGAAAAGATGATATGTTTGGGGAATTGACTACAACTAAATGCAATTTTGAAAATACTTATTTAATGCACCAAAGTATGAATGGAATGCAATTATTCTAAATTACCTAAATTACTAATGATGATTGAACTGAAACATGAATTATATGATGAAGAAAACAGGACGGGAATACAATCCCTCAACCCTAGTTTATTGATGGTATATAACTAATCGTAAATTTAAGTGATTAATTAGACAGAGAATTTAGTACTCCCAAGCATTATGTATATGAGGTTCAAGCCCGGACCATACTTAAACAGAGGACGAGTAAATCGGTATTGCGATAGTGACACTCGAATTGCATTCTGAAGCATCCCGATTACCCTGAAGCAAAAGAGATCCAAAGATCTACAATTGTCCCGTTTCTACGCAATACGGTCATAATCAAATCATTAATTGTAGACGATTAATTTTATGCACATGGAATTACCACATCAGGTTGAGTTCATGTATACCGACCTTTTAAATCTAGCTAGACATATGAAAACTTGTAGACAACCCGTTTGGAATGAAAGAAAATATTCTTAATACTGAATGAAGATGAAAATAGATGAATCTGGTATTAGAAAAGAAATTGTTGTAGTAAAATAAGAATTAGAATGGTATTACTTGAATTACAAAACTGAAAGCAACTAAGGTTTATTATTCTTCTTCCCTAAAGGTGCTTACAGAGCTTCCCTAATGAATCAGAAGCCCCCTTTAATGTTGTGAGGAGTTTACCATTTATCATCTACGGAATAAAAGAGTTTGAACCCAGTAGGATTCTAATTTTTACAAGTTGATAATTTCGAAAAATCGAGAACAGAATCGATCCTGTTAAGGGGTTCGATTCGATTCTGTCTTTGACAACTTTTACAGGGAGTTCTTCTAGGTGGCCATCGGTTCTTTATTTCTCTACTTCGGTTCGGTTCCATTTCTTTGACTCTTCACAGGAAGTTTTCCAAGTGTAGGATCGTTTCATTTTATCCGCACTTCGATTTGGTTCTGTTGTGTTCAGCCTTTACAAAGACTTCCCCCAGGATGGATTCGGTTCTTTTTCTTTCCCTTGGGTTCGGTTCCATCTTGTTAGCTGTTGCAGAAATCTTTCCTTCTTATTCTTATTTGGAGCTTTTGGTACGAAACTCGAATCAAATCACTAAACACCTGCGAAATTGTTGGAACATACACGAAACTCGGCGTACTCATTAGAACCTGTCAATATCAAAGATATGATATAAATCCACTTGAATTACACTTCGCGGCGCGATAAAAGCCTCTAAATTAAGAGGATAAATGGGAAGAATTTATGCCTAATCAAACCCCCCAAACATATAACTTTGATCGTCCCGAGCAATGTAAAAGAATCAAAACATGGTTTACCTCGAAAATGGAATAGAAAACCTCTTTTGCGGGCGAGCGATTGCATTTGGCATATGCAACAAGCCTTTAAACCCCTAGATTACCCTAGTAGGACGAGTTGTATCTCGTAAGGGTTTGCAGAGAATATACGCACAAAATTCGACTCAAAGAAAGCTTAAAATACGCAAAAATTGTATAATTCAAACTTTTCCAGAAAATAGTCATCATCAATTCATGTTCAAGAGTCTCAAATCATAGTGCGCGTGTGTGAAGACGAAAATGTAACCGCGAATTTTTACCGATTGACCATTGCGTTAATTATCCGAAAATTCGTTTTGATTTCAAAATCTCATGAAATGCTCTCATAAACGAAGCACTCGGAATGTAGCTATTCTCTCGGTATACGTGATTTATAAGAGTAAACGTAGTGGAACCAAGTTCATGCGCACAAGTCAAAAGACGGAAATTCATAGCAACCGGATCTCATCATTCGATTACGGATATAAGAAGACGGGACTATTGCCTCTAATTCACGTTTTTTTATCTCTTTTATTATATTTTGGTGTTTGAGCTCTCCACGCGGTAATCAATTTCGTAATTTTGGACTCGGTTAGGACTTTTATGGGTTGAAGGTGTACTGGGTCATATTAAGAACTTCGAAATTGAAAATTTTTGCTTATGATGTCCTTTAGTGCTTTTTCGGGCTTTTGCTCATTTTCTACTTCATTTTCTATTTTTTTCTATTTTCATGCTTTTCTTTTCTTGCTATTTTTATTGAGCATAGCTATTTTTTCTTGCCCCTTTTTCTGCACTTTCTGGACTTAATTTCTGGGATTGTCCCCTTTTCACACTTTTGGGCTAGTTGGGTTTTTCGGGTTGTTAAACGAAAGGGCGAAATTTATTCGACTCAATTTGGGTTAAAAAAGGGGTAATTTTTCGCTACTTTTTCTAGCCAATATTTTTGGATGACAAACGAGGGCCTACTTTATTGTCCAAAATACTAATTGCGTTACCATATGCGTTTCGAGATGAATTAAGTTTAGAGATCTATTTGAACACGTTTTTCAAGGCAATATCACACACATTTTCCATAACCGATCAAAGTGAAAGAATTGAGATTCTTGATGACTTAATTTGACGCTGAAAAGAACTTTTGAGTTAACAATTAACTCGGATTGATTTATAAATTTCACAAAATGGAAAGGCTCGAATTTCACCGGGGTTGTTAATCTCCACATTTATTCATTAAGTCGCCTACGTTCGCTCAATTTCCATCTCATGTAACTTACCTACAGACTCAATCTAATCTACCAAAACACAACTACTATACACAAGAAATCACCCCATAAGCGCCGGGGGTGCGATGACCTCGCTATCAAGCTCATTTGACCCTGTAATCAGGGTTCGACAACCAAACGATGTCTACTTCTTCCACACACGCCTCTAGATACGACTTTAGGCGTTGTCCATTAACCTTGAATGTACTTCCCCCTTTCAAATCGTCTAATTTCACAGCTCCGTGCTACAATACATTCTTCACAATGAATGGGCCAGACCATCGTGACCGTAACTTTCCCGAAAATAGATGAAGCCGAGAGTTATAGAGAAACACTTTTTGTCCAGGAAGAAACTCTTTACGTCTAATAATGTTATCGTGAGCTAGTTTCATCCTTTCTTTGGAAATTTTTATGTTCTCATAAGCGTCATTGCGTATCTCTTCTATTACATTTAGTTTAAGCTTGTGAGCTTCACCGGTTTTATCCATGTCATAATTCAACTTCTTAATTGTTGAATAAGCTTTGTGCTCTAATTCAACTGGAAGATGGCAAGGTTTGCCATACACAAAGAGGAATGTGGACATGCCGAGTGAATTTTTATATGCGGTACCATTGGCCCATAGGGAATCGTTCAATCGAAGGGACCAATCTTTTCGATCGGGATTGATGGTCTTTTCGAGAATGTTCTTCATCTCCCGATTCTCTAATTCGGTCTGTTCATTTTTTGTGGGTAATAGGTCGTTCCAACCTTGTGAACAATGCCATACTTTCTCATGAGCTTCGCGAATGGCCTGTTGCAAAAGTGCGTGCCATTTTCACTAATTATTTCTTTCGAAGCACCAAAGCGGGAAAGTATGTGTTCCTGTAGGAACCTAATCACCAATTTGCTGTCATTTGTCTTGGTACCTATAGCTTCCACCCATTTGAAAACATAATCTACCTTGACAAGGATGTATAGGAAACCAAAATATGGGGGGAAAGGGCCCATGAAGTCAATATCCCAACAGTCGAAGATCTCAATAATGAGTATCGGGGTTAATGGCATCATGTCTCGTCGGATAATCTCTCCCATCCTTTGACACCTATCGCAAGATTTGCAATAATTGTTTACATCCCAAAAAATTCTGGGCCAATAGAGGCCACATTGAAGAATCTTAGCGGTCATCTTTTTCGTCAAAAAGTGGCCTCCATAAGCTTTCGAATGATAGAATTGGATGACTTTCGGGATCTCATCATCCGGTACACAACGTCGGATGATTTGGTCGGTGCAATATTTAAAAAGGAAAGGATCGTCATAGAAAAACATGCACGACCAAGTGGTGAACCTCTTCTTATCTTGCGGTGTCCAATCGGGAGGGACGGCTCCCGTGATAAGATAGTTCACTATATCCGTAAACCAAGGCAAAGAAGAGGTAGCATTCATCGATGGGTATCGTATCACTAGGTACGTCGGACGAGAACCATGACAAGTGGTCGGCAACGGAATTTTCTACTTCTTTCTTATCTTTAATGGAGAGATTAAACTCTTGTAGGAGTAGGATCCACCTTATGAGGCATGGCTTTGCATTTTTCTTCGCAAGTAGGTATTTTAATGCCACGTGGTCGGTGAAGCAAGTGATAGGAGAACCGATAAGGTAAGGCCAAAAAAATTTAAGAGGAAATACTACCGCTAGTAACTCCTTCTCTATGGTGGAGTGTGTCCTAAGAGGGAAATGGAGTGTTATTTGCATTTGAGTGTGACGGTGTGGGAGGTGGAACCTAGAATTGTGGAGCATTAGGAGTGTGAGGGCTACCAGAATCGTACTCAACTATTGGATTTTCATGAATGTGGGTTGGAGTGAGTTCAGAATTTTGCATTAACAAGCATATGAGAGATGATGAGGAATATTTTTGTTCTTTTAGATTTTTTTATGTTTTTGGATTTTTGAAAATTTCTGGTCAAACTTTGAGATTGACTTGATCTAATCCTAAGTCTACCTAAGTCCCCGGCAACGGCGCCAATAACTTGACACGACTAAGAATGTGTCTTAAAAATGCGTACTCACTAGGCTCAAGTGCAAACCTATCGCTCAAGTAATAATCCAATAAGTCGGGTATCGATCCTCAAGAAAATAGGACAACAGAGTTGTAACGACATTAGACAGATTATGGAATCCTAACTCTGACTCTAAAGAAAAAGGAAAAGATGATCTATTTTGGGAATTGACTACAACTAAATGAAAATTTGAAAATATCTATTTAATGCACCAAAGTATGAATGGAATGTACTAATTCTAAATTACCTAAATTACTGATGATGATTTAACTTAAACTTGAATTATATGATGAAGAAAGCAGGACGAGAATACAATCCCTCAACCCTAGTGTATTGATGGTATATAACTAATTGTAAATTTAAGTGATTAATTAGACCCAGAATTTAGTACTCCCAAGCATTGCGTATGTGAGGTTCAAGCCCGCACTACACTTAATCAGAGGACGAGTAAATCAGTATTGCGATAGTGACACTCGAATTACATTCTGAAGCATCCCGATTACCCTGAAGTAAACAAGATCCAAAGATCTACAATTTTCATGTTTCTACGCAATACGGTCATAATTAAATCATTAATTTTATACACATGCAATTACCACATCAGGTTGAGTTCATGAATCCCGACCTTTGAAATCTAGCCAGACATATGAAAACTTTTAGACAACCCGTTTGGAATGAAGGAAAACATTCTTAATACTGAATGAAGATGAAAATAGATGAAGGAGGTATTAGAAAAGAAATTACTACAGTAAAATAAGAATTAGAATGGTATTACTTGAATTGCAAAACTGAAAGCAACTAGGGTTTATTGTTCTTCTTCCCTAAAAGTTATTACAGAGCTTCCCTAATGAATCAGAAGCCCCCTTTAATGTTGTGAGGAGTTTACCATTTATCATCTACGGAATAAAAGAGTTTGAACCCAGTAGGATTCTAATTTTTACAAGTGGATAATTTCGAAAAATCAAGAACGTAACCGATCCTGTTAAGGGGTTCGGTTCAGTTCTGTCTTTGACAGCTTTTATAGGGAGTTCTTCGAGAAGGGGATTGGTTCTTTATATCTCTACTTCGTTTTGGTTCCATCTCTTTGACTCTTCACATGATTCTTTCCATGTGTGGCATCGATTCGTTTTCTCCTCACTTCGGTTCAATTCTGTTGTGTTTAGCCTTTACCGAGACTTCCCCCAGGATGGATTCAGTTCTTTTTCTTTCCATTGGGTTCGATTCCATCTTGTCAGCTATTGCAGAAATGTTTCCTTCTTATTCTTCTTTGGAGCTTTTGGTACGAAACTCGAATCAAATCACTAAATACCTCTGAAATAGTTAGAACATACACGAAAATCGGTGTACTCGTTAGAACTTGTCAATATCAAAGATATGATATAAATCCACTTGAATTACACTTCGTGGCGCGATAAAAGACTCTAGATTAAGGGGATAAATGGGATGAATTTATGCCTAATCATTACCTTATGAAAATTTCAAACTTTGACCTTAAAATTGGAGATATAAATCATATTCTTGGGTATGAATGATAATATATTTGATCCTTGATACATGCATGATGAATTTGATGAGAAATATCATAAAATTTGGGAAGAAATCTATAATTACGTTGAGGTTCTTGAACATGAATAACAATCTAGGGTTTTAGAAATTAATCTTGATTAAATTTGATTTGAGGTTTCTCTCTAAAGAATTAATGATTCTTATACGTTAAAAATAGTTAATACATGTTATTATGATGTTAGAGACCTTTGTTTGGGAGTTTGGGATAGTTTCATATTGGTTTGGAGGTGTAACAATGCTAAATTCTCGTAACAGTTTAGTGAAGAAGATGATACATGATACGAAAAATCAATTCGGCTCCTTGGTCTAATTGATTCAAAAAGAGAATCAATTCGGACCAAGGACGAATCAATTCGGTTTCCCAGTTTTGTAATTTTTTTTTCATTTTCTCCTTAGAATTCATGGGGAACGATTGGTTTGACCTTTGAATCAATTTTAAATCCTAATGAGAGATATTCCATTTACCAGTAGGCCAATGTTGGTATGAGGTTAGTTGAGCGAGGAGAATTTAGGACTAAAATTGATTAAGCTTAGTGGGTAATAAAATCTTATTTTGATAATGATTTATTATCATAGAGAATTAGGGGAATGTAGGACCAAGACTAGTCGGCCTTGAGTGGGATACCCACTGAGTTTACTTATGGGGCAATTGGCAACCATTTGGGTATTGGGAATCACTCATGATGGCTATGTAGAATATTTAAGAGTTACTATACTATGTATAGAGTATATGATATAGGTTACATGTATACCTATAATGATTATATATATATATATATATATATATATATATATATATATATGGGTGGTGTGTATATCTATTGTTTGAATTGTATGTGTAATCATACCTTGGCTACTTGCTATCATGGGAGGTTCACATCCTGAACAATCTTATTCTGATGAGCCCAATTGGGGTGACATTGACTTGTACCTCAGGACATTGCACTTAGAGATTGAGCACTACTTGTTTGAATAAGGGTGTGACCGGTCATTTAGGTGTGTTGGGTATGAGCGTATCCCAAAGGCTTAAAACTATGTTCTCCTCCAATATTGTGTGATTTAAGCTATGGTTCGAGGGAGATTATCTGAACCATTGTCCTTATATAGTACGTGATGTACCAGGACTTGATAGTAGAGTACGCCCTCACCGTCGGTCTTCACCTAGGGTTGTTGTATGCGTATATATGATAAGAGTGATAAATGTGTATATATGTGTGATTGATCCTACTACGAGTGTATTAGTACATAAGATAAATCTGATATTTAAGTTAATCAATGTACATGAGAACTAGATCATTTACTAGTAATTCCTAATGTATATTGTTGGTGTCAAAAAATGGATTTGATCCAAATTTATAATCATAGATAAAATATAGTTATAATGAAATAATAAAAGAGAGACACGAGATTTTAAAGTGGTTCGGCTATGTAAGAAAGCATACGTCCACTGTTATGATATTAATTTTGGAGATTACAAAAAGCTAGGTACTCTTGTAAAAAATAACAACCTAGAATCCGTTCTATCTTGACTTTGATGAAAGGGATACAATGTATTTATAGTGACCCGGAGATCAAGGGTTAGAATGTCAAGGGATGGAATGTCTTTATACATTTAAGAATTTACACCCGTACGTAATGAATATGACGGTTGGTTGTGTGAATCACGTGTGTTAAGACTCTTGGTATGATGGCGTATTATTGACATTGATGGTCTACATTATTCACATTCGTCGACATGTCTGTCGAGCTACCATAAGTTGATTGGGATTTCTATCACATAAGAAAACATTTATGCAATTCTGATTGGTCCACGTAGGTGGATAATTTTTTGTCTCAACAGAAGTCCCCAATACTTCATTCTTGATGCTTTTGCTGAAAGGATGGAGTATATTTTCTTCAAAGTTGATCGACGTGTGGGACTTGTACAAAATTTTCATGTTTTGATTTTAAAATGGCAGTTTTATAAATAATTTGAGAATTAACGAACCACAAAAGGGTAAATGGGTATTTTACACCTTTTGTAGTATGAAACCATCGGAATATCAATCGTCGATAGAGAGTAATCATTTCTTACATGATTTTCCAAGTAAGCTATAAAAGGTGAGATTTTGCCAGATTTTCTTTACCAAACCCTTTCAAGCTTTTGAAGTCTACTTCTTCCCTAAGTTCTCTATTTTTATGATTTTCTTTGCATCCTTCCTTCGCTTCAGTCTTCGTTTTTCTTCAAGCTTTCTTCTCCTTTTTCATTTCATTTTCCTTCTTTCTTTATTGTAGCCATGGTTTACATTGTACATGGGGATTCCTTTGAGGAATTTAGACGGGAACAAAATATCCCTGACTGGGTTGATTTAGAATTGCCCCATCCACCTATAAATGTTTTTCCACTTCCTGAGGGTCCTGGATTCCCTCTCTCTTCATTGCTGAGTGTAGCTTCACATTTCCCCCTAATAGGTTTTGTTTAGAGCTTTGCCAATATTTTGACGTTGTTCCAGTTAGGATAGCCCCCAATACTTGGAGGGTCATAAATTGGATTCATAGGATGAATGACACTCATGGGACCCATATTGGCATCCCTGAACTGATGTTTTGTTACAAATGGGTTACCAGTGACAATACATATTATTTGAAGACTAGATTTGTGAATAGGACCTTATTTGTCAATTTTACGGACTCTAATAAGAATTACTTTGCTTATGGAGTTATTGCTAAAAATTGGCATCACGTTCCTTTACAAATTGGGAAAGTTTATAATGGGCCCAGGTGTCCTCAAATGGGTCATGGCATAGGTTGTCAATAACTATAACTGAATTTTTTTATTCATTGTTTACCAACTATTTGATGATATGCTAACCAATAACTTTTTGTCTTATTCTGTTTTTTGCACAGCTGAGAGCAAGAAGAATTGTCCTAAAAAAGGACGTGAATATTCGTGAGTAAAAATTCCTTTGGAGCATCCACCAGAGGATTGGTGAGGAGCATCCCAGAGATTCCTCTTATCTGTTGCAGTATAGGAGCTCTATAACCTCATTTGTTGCTCGTCCTATCACTTCTACAACTGTTGATCCCATTAATCTTGAGGAAGAGCCAATCCCTACTTCCTCTGTTAAAGAGTCTGCTGGTGCCGAAAAGGATTTGGGAGCCTCTTTGTCTTTTAAGTCTTTGGACATTTCAACCATTCCCTCCTCTCCACTTACTACCATGGAAAATAGGAAAATCTCTGACTTAATTACTAGAGCCTTATCTCCTCATGACAAGAAAGCTACCATGATAACTAAGAAGACATATAAAGATTCTAAAGCTTATAAGTAAGAGAAAGTTCCTCAGGTCATCATTCCCGATGACATAACTATTGATGTTCCTGAATTCAAGAGGTTAAAGAGAGGCTTACCCTAGAAGTAAGTTGCAAAAAGTTCTGCTACCGACCAGGAGTTGGTCGAGAAGATCCAGGAAGACTTGAATGCTGTTGGGTCATCTTCCATTTCTATCCATCCGAGTGTTTCCATGAAATTAATTAAGACTGGAACCCGAGTTGCTGATAAATAAGATCTTACCCTTCTACCAAGACTGAAGTCGGCAAAGAGTGCCTGCCAAAGTTTAGCAATGGTAATAACTTATACTTTATTAGTCACCTCTTCATACCTCTTTCTTCTTGCTATTCCTTATAATTTGATATTATTTTTATGCAGTTTTTTGCAAATTTTAATCAGATTCTTTAGAAGGACAAGCAAGTTCATTCTTATGATGGATAAGTTGAATAGGCCCTTAAGGTTTTGAGGAAGTCTGTCGAGGCTTCAAAGCAATTGTTGGAGTCCAAGTATAAGGCTTGGGATGAGGAGATGTAGAAGGCCATTAATAAATCCACTCTTGCTGAGGGAAAATTGGTTACTACAATGACCAGTTTGACAGTTGCTGAAGGTAAATTAGCTACAGCTAAGGACAATTTATTATCTTCTGAGAAAAAGGTCACATCGGCCAAGGAGAAATTAGTTACAAGTGAAGATCTCCTGAAATTTACTGAGGGGAAAGCTACTGGTCTATCCTCTGAGTTGGTCGCTAAGAAGGCCAAAAATAAGAAGTTTAGAGAAGACTCATTCAACAAAGGCTGCGATAAGGAATTTATGGAAGCCTCTAATCATATAGATTTTGTGAAAAAGAAATTCTTTAAGGATGGTTGGTCGGAGTCTCTTAAGGAGGTGGGCACCCCAACAAAGTCTAAATTTTTTTCGAGGTATGATCCAGGTTCTCCTCCCAACTTGGAGGAAGAATTTAATAATGAGGAAGGATATGGGGAATCTTCCCTTCAGCTTCCTAGGTCTACTTTGAAGACAATTGATGAAGTCGCCCCTTTTATCGACCAACATTTAAAAGCAATGCCTAGGACAAGGAGAAGGTTTAACTCCTTGTTCTTTTTCTTTTCAAGTTTCTTTACTATGTAATAGGTCCTGAACAAGTTATAACACCTTTTTTATTATCAATGAAATCATTTGAAGTTTCCTGCTATATGTTTTGTACTTATCTTTTTTATGATCTTCTTGCTTGGTTGATTAAATTCTCATACTTATGTCATAGTTACTCAGTAATTATACTTATATGCTTACATTTGCAAATTTCAGTTTGATGCTAGTAAGCAAGCTATAGTTTTTGTTGAATCTGACCTATTCAGGAGGAGTAGATATCTCTTGGAAACTAGCCATATTGATTTTTCCAAAGAAGACTTGATCATCATACTTGGTCCAAATATGTCTGAGCAAGCTAAAGAAGCCTATATTCATGTCTATGGTTTGCTGAGCAGGTTTGTGGAAAATAATATTGCTTATTATGAGATGATTGAAGATTTTCAAGAAGATTATAATGAAAGCAAAGATTTATTGCATGCCGACTATGAGGCCAAGTACAAGGCACTGAGTGAAGGCTGGGGTTTTGTGAAGAAGCTAGAAAAATATGCTTTTGTGCATAGGTGAATAAAATAACTCTTGCTGAGGCATGAAATTGATGAATCTAGGGATATTTCCAAGCTCTTGAAGGAAAAGAATAATAAACTCCATAATGAATTAGATACCTTGAAACAATATTCTATCAGTGGTACCATTAAAGGTGCCTCCTTTTTAGAGAATGAAAATGCCAGGCTAATGGAGGACCTTGAATCTTTGAAGAAATCCAAACCTGGGCAATTAACTTCAAGAGGGAAAAGGACAAGCCAACCAACTGGTGATGAGTCCAGGACTCAGAAAACATTCGTCGATCAAGATACCCAGCTGAAAGCTAAGAGTCAAGCTATTGCTGAATTGCCTACAAAACTGGAAGCTAAGGATAAAGCCATTGTTAACCAATCTGTACAGTTGAAGGTGGAGGATTATGTTTTAAAGAAACTTCAACATCAAGTTGAAATGTTAACGTTTTAATTTCATAAATAACCCAAAGAGGTGTCGATGGAAGGTTACAATGAAGCTTTAGGACATGTAGATGATCACCTTCCTCAAACCCATCGTGAAGGATATAAATGGGGATAGACCAACTCCTTGACCTTACTGAAACATGATCGTACAAAAACTATAGTATTGGAACGAGCTTGATCTGTTAGATTGTGATAATACTCCCTTCAAGTTGGACACATCACGGATCCTTGTTGATGATATTCCCCAATGCCTGGTCACTAAATACTTGGGAAACTATGATTTACATGATGTTCATGAGATAGTTCATCCCCTCATCTGATCAATGTGCTGAGCAGCAGCAATAATAGAATGTTGAGAGATTTTAACTTTATTAATTCTCCCTATACTATGGATGACCCTCCCACGAGAATGGACAGAGTGCAACCAGCTCAACTGACTTCAAAGGATCAAGGAAAATGTCTTACTGAATTGCTCGTCTGCTTTTATGTTATTCATTTGAATGTAATATAATTTATATGAATGAAAATCCAAAATTATTTTTTCTTAAATCTTGATTATTTACTCAAGCAGTCAACCTAGGATTATAATACTAATGCACTTAAATATATATTGATCCAATTTTAGCATTAATTATAAGTGATTATGATTATAATACCATAGATTCTACTAATGCACCTAGATATATTGATCCAAGTTTAGCATTAGTTATCAGTGGTAACCAAGTGTATGAGAAGTATATGTTTGTATTCCAATGATTAGGAACATTTACATGTTTTCCAGCATTTTACTTAGTCGGGTAAAACTTGTATGTAACTATTTTAAATACATACAAAGTTTTACACACTCCTTTTTCTTAACTTGTCAAAGTCGAAGTTATACATGAAGTAAATTAATAGCGGCGACCATGTGTGAGGGATGTATCCCTATTTAAATTGGTCGGGAAGTACTTCTTTTTCGTGACTTGTTAATACAATATCCTATATGAAGTTATGATTACTTCCTATTCTTGACTTTTACATACCAAGTCATACATGAATTAAATCTATAGCGAAAATTAATTATGCATTAAGCTATTGGCGCATCTGGAGTTTTGATAAATTCAACCTAATTATGTTCTGCTGATCGAAAAATAAGTTCAACCTAATTAAGTATGTATGTACTATTGATCAGCATCAACCTATTATATTCTACTGATCGGTAGATAAGTTCAACCTGATTAAGTATGTATGTAGTATTGATCAGCAAGAGTTGAAGACCAAGAGAGAGTTGTACTCGATGTTTCTGGGGGATGTATATCGCCATACTCCAAAAAAAAAATCGAAAACATTGAAGCTACAATAATCAAAAGTTTATTAAAAATTTACCGATGGTTATTTTGAACATAAAGACCTACAAATTTTTCAATCCCTTGAATCATTGATAATAGTTTAGGAGGTGCTCGGTGTTTTAGGGGTTTTTGAACTCTTCCCCTTCCAAAGTCTCCCGTCGATAAGTTAATAATCGGATGACTGCTGAAATGCGATATGGGCTATGCTAATTAGCCTCAAGCTTGTTATTATTCTGAATAACTTTCTTAAGGACATAACAGCCTCTTTGAGGTTGGTTAGCTTGACCCTTTTATTATATAAGCGAGTAGTCCTATTTTGGTATGTAGCGTTTCTTAGGAAAGCATCTTCTCAAACTTCCTCCAACATATCTAGATCTAGTCACCTCATTAAGTCACTAGTTGGAGAATCAAAATTCAGAACCCTTTGAGTTGGTAGGCCTATCTTGGCTAGAACTATGGCTTCAGTCCAAAATGCAAGCATGTAATGTTCATCCCCAGTTGTTGTTATCAGTGTTGTTATATAAGCCTAAAGCACAAAATGTAACTTATTAGTCCAATTGCCCTTAGAAGCATTAATCCTCTTCTTCAGTTCTTTGAGCAAAGCTATATTTATTACTCATATTTTCCTATTACTTTAATGATGTACTGGTACAGAATGGAGTTTTTGGGTTTTAGAATGGACACAATATGGTGTAAACTCATCATTATCGTATTGATTTCCATGATCCTTAATGAAGGCATATGATAAACCATATCTACATATGATATTCTTCCTAACGAACTGATACACCTTCTCATAAGGCATGTCTACTAATGATTCTGCCTCCACCCATTTGGTGATGTAGTCAACAACGACAACCAGATATTTGAACTTGTCGTTAGTAGTCGGCAATGGGCTAACTAAGTCAATTACCAAAATAGAGAATGTCTAGGGTGAAGTTATTGGTGCTAGATCAACATTGGGTGTTATATGAATAATAGAGAACTTCTGGAACTTATCACATTTTTGTGCAAAGGCTTTACAATCTGCCCTCATAGTGGACTAGTAATATCCTTAAGTGTTGATTCTTTAAAGCAATGATTGGCTAAAGCTATGAACTCCATAAGAACCTTCGTGCACCTCCTTGATCAAATCTTCCACCTCCATTGGATGAACACATCATAGCAAGGAGATCGTTAATCCCCTCCTATATAAAACTCCTTTGTCCAACACATATCTTGATGCTTTATCTCAGAGTTTCTTGACCTTTTTTGGATCAAGTGGTAGGATTCCATCTTTAATATAGGCTTTGATTGGGTCCGCCCAGGAGGGTCCAAAATATATAGCAATAAAATTAACCATCAAGTCCTTGTCAATGATCTGATTGTCTAGGATCTCTATTGGGATGGTGCGCCTGAGTTCAATTCTAGTGGTTGAAGCTAGCCGAGTAAGTGCATCTGCTCGTGCATTAGTTATTCTGGGGATCCTATTCATTTGTGTGGCTGGAAACTTGAAAATAACCTCCATGGTTTTGGTATAGTATCTGGTCATCAATTCTCCCTTAACTCCATATAAATGAAGAACTTGATTTACTACTAGCTGAGAATCACTATTCACCATTACGTACTCAGCACCTGATGGATGGGCCAAATCCAGTCCAACTATCAAGGCTTCATACTCTACCTCATTGTTCAATGCTTTGAACTGAAACCTAAGTGCATATTCAACATCGACATTATCAGGAGTATTGAGTATTATACTTTCTCCACTTCCAGTCGCACATGAAAAACCATCGACATACAAATTCCACAACGGGATATCATTGCCAAAGCTTTCTTTGAACACCATATTTTTGAGTTGTTACCTGAGTTTTAAATGATTCAAGTAAATCAAAAATAGTTTCAACTTACTTTTAAGATGAGCTCTCTTCTTTAGAAATTTGCTTGACAGACAAGTTTTGTTAGTCGGGGATCTCTAGATAGGTGAACTGAGCAATAAAATTTTACAATGCTTGGCTCTCAATGAAAAATTAGTTTATAAACAATGTCATATTCTCCTAGCTCTACCGCCCAATACATAAATCTACCTCATTCTCAAGCTTGTAGAGTTTTTGACAAAGAGGCAGATCAGTATACACAACTATAGTGTGTGCTTGGAAATAGGGTTGCATACGCCTAGATGCCAACTTTTCCATGTATGGATACCTAATATCGGCTCCCCTGAATGCTTTAGTAGTGTAGTAAACTTGTTTTTGAATCCTATTATCCAATCTAACTAAGGAGGAGCTAAACTCAAATTCAGAATCAACTAGTTATAAGTATAATTTTTCTCTCCAAACTGGTCGAGATAATAAAGGAGGTGACCCTAGGTACTTCTTGAATTGCTGTAATGCTTCTTCACATTTTGCATTCCACTCAAAAGTATTTCTCAATACCTTGAAGAATGGTAAACATCTACCTGTTGCCCGAGAAATGAATCTGTTTAATTCTGCCACCCTACCGGTGAGCCTTTGTACGTCTTTATTGTAAACTGGCGATTGCATCTCTATTAAAGCTTAGATCTTTATAGGATTAGCTTCAATTCCTTTTTGATTGACTAAGAAGCCGAGTAACAGTCCTTTCTGTACTCCAAACACACATTTGGTCTGATTTAACTTCATCTAATTCTTTTTTAGCTATCAAAAGTCTGATCGAGGTCCCTGATAAGATCTGAGGCTTTCTTACTTTTTGTTAACATATCGTCCACATAGCTTCCATGTTCTTGTCTATCTTCTCTTCAAAGACATTATTCACTAACCTTTGATACTTCGTTCTCGCATTTTTTATCCTAGAGGTCTTTACATTGTCGCAATAAGTTCCTCGATTAGTAATAAAAGTTATGATTCCCCTGTCCTCTAATTTCATCTTAATCTAGTTATACACAGAATAAGCATACCTGAAGCTTAAAAGCTCATGTCCTGACGTAGCATCCATCAATTGATCAATTGTAGGCAAGGGAGAGTAGTCTTTTGGGCAAAATTTATTCAAATTAGTGAAATCCACACATATCATCCATTTATCATTCTTCTTTTCGACCATCACAACATTGGCCAACTGGGATGGATGCTTAACATCTTCAATAAATTGGGCTTTTTGAAGCTTCTCTACTTCCTCTTGGATAGCTTGATTCTTCTCTATAATAAAAACCACACACCTCTGCTTGATTGGCTTAGCACCCTTACCGATGTTGAGCTTAAAACAAAGTAAATTGGGATAAATACCAGGCATATACTCATGGCTCCATGCAAATATATTTCTCCATTTTTTCAAAAACATAATCACTACCTATTTAAGAATTGGATCCAGTGTTGAGCCAATCTGCGTAGTCCTCTCTGGCTTGGTGTCATCCAAGACAATGCTTTCAGTAGCTTCTGCAATATGTCCCTTGACTAATTATGTCTCATCTCTGGGATCTAAAGTTTCAACTTCAGAGTCACTATTAAGTTTCGTAGTATCTACCTGATAAGTGGTGATATTTACCTTCAATTCAATCAAGTTTTCCTATTCGGTTGAGGAATAGTAACACTCTCTGGCTACCTTTTGGTAACCTTTGACCACTCCTGCCCCAAAGTGAGTTGGGAACTTCCAATATTAATGGACTTTTAACAGTACAACATCAAACATTTTCGATCATACCAAAAAGGCCAAATTGACACCCTTCAACCAGCCACCCTTGTCACGGCCAATGACCATGATAAAAAAAACATGCATTTTTTGTCACGCTCATTGACCGTGACAACAAAACACGCATTTTTTATCACGGTCTTTGACCGTGATAAAGGTACTTGTCATGGACTTGTCACAGTCAATGACCGTGAGAATGTTGGAAAGTTATCACGGTCAAAGACCTTGATAGGTCCGTGATAACTTTCTCAGTAAAATAGACACTTCCCTCTTTTTTTTCACCATTTTGTTTAGCCCCTTCTCTCTCTCTCTCTCTCTCTCTCTCTCTCTCTCTCTCTCTCTCTCTCTCTAAGACGCTTCTTTCTCTCTCTCTCTCTCTCCCCCTTGTGTATATATGAATATGTGTGCATGTGTGTGGTCTGCTGCGTGTGTGGGTACGTGTGTTGCATGTGTGTGTGTGTGTAGGTCTGTGTGCTTATATGGGTGTGTTGGGGGGGGGGGGGGGGGAGGAGGAAGTGGGTGGCAGTAAGGGTGGGAGTGGGGGGCAGTGTGTGTGGGTGGGGGTGGGGGTGGGGTGGAGGCGGTGGCGGGGTGGAGGGGGGAGCAGTATGGGTTGGTGTGGGGGGACAGTGTGTGTAGTGTGCATGTGTGTGGGAAGTAGGGGTGGGGGGAGGGTGTGTGTGTGTGTGTGTGTGTGTGTGTGCGTGCGTGCGTGCGAGTGTGTGGGTAATGGACCAATTACGGTTTCATACGTAAATGTGTAAATACCCAAATATATGTTGTACCCTTAAGTATAAATACCCGAAAATTGTTGGCTAATACATAATGATAAGTAATTAACCCTTGATTTCATATGTAAATGTGTAAATGATTATTCTCCCCATGTTTAACAGGCTTAAAGTTCAATTTGAGAATTTTCTCACGGAATAGTCATAATAGGAATTGGAATTCGGACTTATAATTATTATTAATTTAATTATGACTTTAATTGGATATAAATGAGTTAGGAGCCTTTAGATTCCCCTTATTAATTGTTAGTTTTAAATTAGTAAGTAGTTAGTTAGAATTGATGTTTAGGATTTTTAGTAATTGTGCATATTATGGGTTAGATGTTTTTGTTTTGGAATTCAGAATTAAGTTGTTAAACATTAATATTACACTGTAACAGTTGAAACAGAAAATTGATTAATAAAATATGACTTTAATTGTAACTTTAATTGTATAGCTTTGATGATGATATATTTATAACATGTAATGAAATAAATTAATTGAGTAGATAATTAGAAGGAGTACCGGATACACATTTATTGGTTTGTTGTTGTTGTTATTGTTGCTGTTGGATTATAGTGGACCAATGTTGGGTTGGTTAATTTGTGAAGTGGCATGACCACTAGATTATTTTCTGTGGGGGACGGGGGAGTTTTCAACTTTTTTCTAAAATTACTTTGTGTCACGAACAATATATTATTAATTCATATATATATATATATATATATATATATATATATATATATATATATATATATATATATATATATATATATTATGTTTCATTTATGATAATTAAATAAAACATACTTGAAATTACATATAGTGAGCATAAATACTAGCCTTCTAGTTCTTATGCGTATGCATTCAATAGCCCTTAGACCCATTTGAGAGTCATTATCCCTGTAATGAGATCTCTTGAATTGTCCCATTTGAACATTTTAGGACTGCATAATTCTGTATAATAATATTCTTAGTGGCTTAAACTTGTTAATTTTTGAGGAAATTTTTCAGTCGTATCCTAATGTTATATGGGTACATACTAGATTAGCAAGTGTAAGTGTTATTTCAATTGATAAGTTGAAATAACACTCACACTTGCGAATCTACGTCGTGTACTTAGAGAACTATGAAAATATGTTGCCGAATGTTTCTCAAATCGTAACAATGTGCATGAGCTGTTAAGTATATTACAAAAATATGCGGTCTTGTATGAGATAGGACCACCCACCCTTTAGAGGAGATGGAGGAAATATGAATTAATATTATAAATTGAATTTGAATTTGAAATTTAAAAATCGAATATAAATAAGACATAATTAAATGAAACATACTATAAATCTAATTTTTGTTTATACGAATCCACGAATATATGCTTTTTACCTTTAATAGGTGATTGTTAGTAGTAGCTGTGATGGGATATCCCAAAATACAAAGAGTGGATGGGTGAGACAAATAGATTGTGGATGTGTTTTGCAGAGGTGCTAATGAATTTGTGAGATACGCATCAAGATGTCATAATGATGAAGAGTTTTCGTGTTCATGTACTAGGTGTGAGAATGATAAGGTGTTTGTGAGGAAAATAGTTGAACTCCATTTGTTATGATGGGGTATGAAAGATAATTATCGATTTTGGATTTTTCACGGGGAATTGACAGTTCCTTTTATCCCCGAGCAATCTTCACAAAAACCTTCAACAAGTAGGATCGATGTAGAAGGGGATGACATAAATCATAATATGTTAGAGGATTTATTTGATGACGCGTATGAAGTTCATGAAGGGGAAGAGAATGAGGTCACTGATGATGTACAAGGTTCAGGTGCTCATGAAGATATCAGGATAAACCTGGACAATGACTACCAAAGTTTAAAATTTAGGCGACCCAACTGTTATACTCTAGCTGTGAGAAAGTTCGAACAACTTTACATACCATGGTTGGTTTGTATAGTTTGAAGTCCCAATACGGTTTGTCTAGAAATAGCGTGATGTGACACCCCGCCTAATTAAATACCGGGTGATCAGTACTTTATTAATTAAATCAGAATATCCGGTTGGTTCAGATTATGCATCACTGGCGAAAACTTGTTTTAAAATACTAACCACCTAATATTTAAAAAGGTTGATGTAAAAATTTTATCTTATTAATTAATATAAAGAAATTAAACTAAATAACAAATCATTCACCATCCAATTCAATCTCATACGAACATAAATAACTGATAGAAAATAATGAAGTTACAGTGAACATCTCCAGTCAAAATCCAATACAGTAATCCAACTAAATAAATCCAACATCTCGGAATAGAAATAAATTAAATCTCAAATCTCTGAATGTATAAATAAGAACTGATGACATGTCCAACTAATGCAAATAACTCAAAAGTGCGTAAGGATAGACTCAGAGGCGTCTACAACCAAAGTACTGTAGCCTCCAGAGCAGCTACAGCTCATCAAATGCATGGAACTCCTGAGTCTGGTGTCCCTGTGGCTCAGCACCTAAAATAATTTGACAAGAAAAGAGATTTGCAGAAAACAGGTCAGAGCCCGAGTTAAAAACAGTTTAAAAATTAGCAAGTGCTTAAAATGATTTATTAGCACATATATTTATCATGTTAGATTATCAAACTCACTTGGGGATGCTCACCTCTCATCTAGTGTGCACGCCTAGCGAATATCCAAACCCCACTAGCTCTATTCTCATGCTAACTAGTTCTTCCAATCTAAACCCATCACAGACCAATACCGACCCCGATTATTTCCCTCGCAAAGTACACTACATATAATCAATCCCACTTTAGCATAAATAAGCATTATTAGTTTTTATGCCAATTATGTGGCCACTACTTAATTCATTCTGATTTTCATCGTAAATTTTACCTACTAAATACGCACAGTAGATATCAACACAAGTGTATACATATACTCTCTCTAGATTATATATATATATATATATATATATATATATATATATATATATATATATACACACACACACACACACACACACACACACACACACACACACACACACGCACACACACACACACACACACACACACACACACAATACTACACCTCGAGACATAGCTGCGGTGCCTGCATACTATGCTATCATGTCCTCTTGCATCGTTCATTGCCTAAAGGACTGAAGGTTCAGTTTCTCGCGAACCATCAGAAACATAACACATATATTGGAGGCGGACATATTCCTAAGTTAATGGGCTACGCACATACCTACTTACCCATGCGACCGTCATCACTACCATTCTCACAGATAGTCCGTACCTAGGTTCTATGCTCTTAGTGGTACCAATCAATATCCCACCCAAAGCCTCCTCAAGGCATGATTGTCCACAGTGCGCAACCTTCGCTAGATAGCAAGTAGCGTAGGTATGTTATACACATAATAGTTCAATCAATAAGTAGGCACACAACTTACTATATTCATTAGGTATTCATGCAACCTAAGTTCCTGATATTATAAATGGTATCATCTTCTCTACTAATCAATTTATCGCGACACTTCGACTTATTTCCCCCACATATATCTTTTCTCTAATTCTCTATTACCCTGCTATATCCCCTTGACTGATCGCTCCCTTACTCACTACTAACTAGGAGTTCAGGTCATTCGGTAATAGCATGGATTAATTTCTCTCACTCGGACCAACCTATAAGGGTTCTAACTTGTCTGGCCCAAAAATAGGCATTCTGAAATCTCGTTAGAAGTTCCATAATTCTCGTTTGAAGGAGGTCATTCGAACGAGGTTGTTCGAACGAACTTCTCACTTCGAATGAACTCAAGAATATCGTTAGTAGTCTCGTTCGTTCGAACGACCTATGCAGGTCTTCCAATGAGAATTCCAAGATCAACCCTGTTCTTTCGAAAATCATTTTTCCAATCTTTTTCTCATCCAAATCCGTCTTAAAATCACCCAAACTCCCAATCAATGTTTCTAAACTATTCCTACTCATAATGGAATACTTTCTAACACAATTTAAATGACAATTCTATAAATAATCAAAGGAAATCTAAATAAACTCTTAAATCTTTAAAAGTCTTTTAATAATGAACCCACCATTGATAATCATTCACACTACCATTTACATTTCATGATTTTAACCTAGAATTTCAAGATTTGTCATTACTATAACAAGGTTATTCTTCTACATGCAAACCTATCTCCCAATTTCACAATTTTTTTGACAAATTAGTTCCAAATTCATAGTATTACGGTTATCTCATCAACTATGGTTAACATGAATCATTCATGCTAAAAAACACAGCAAGATAAACACTTTCCTTTTCGTGAAACTCAGAATTAATGAATGCAATTGGTATGGGGATGATCCGCTTCTCGCGATCTACGCGTTGGTATAATTTTTCGGTGGAAAACTTGAATCCTTAGCCAAAATCTCTATGTCTTCTTCTTCCTATACCTCTTAGGTTCTCTCTCTCTCATGAGTTAGAAACTGTCAGATAACCTAATTCCGATGTTCCTTTTTATTTTTTAATTCCTATTTTCATCCATTTAATTTCCCAAAAATATCAAAAGACCAATATACATTTTCGAGGTATCGTCTTGGACTAAAATTCCCCGGACTCCAAACAAAACACCCGAGTAATGTTTTCTATATATTTTGAACCTTCCAGACACACTGGCGTGCTCAAAATGGCCATACGAGTTCCTAATAAAATCATCATTTTTATCTCAGTAAAGTAATACTGACACGACTCACACGGACGTCCCAACTAAGTGTATTGTAACTGTCGTATATTTCACTCCCTGCTCAAATAATATTCTCATCTTCATATATTACTTTACTCGCTAAGTAATATTTCATGTAATTATTTTCGATAAATACTAACTCTCATCACGCTAGTAATTATTACAATTAAATACGGATTAGTTATAATTTAAATTTCCTCCCTTTAAATTAATTAATTAAAATCCCATAATTAAAATAAACTTCCACAAAATTAAGGGGTATTACACGTGATAGGAATTATGAATTGGGTGAAGGGTTTGCTACCTAAGGATAATTTATGAAGAATAGTTTGAAAGGTTTGGGAATGAAGTATAAATTGATTCATGCGCATGTGTGTATGACTACATACTATACCGAAAGGAGTGTGAAAATCTCGATCAGTTTCTAGTATGCGATGAACGTAGATATGTACAATCTACTGGTAAGGAAGGCATAAGCTCAAAAGTACCTCAAAAAGTGTTGAAATATTTTCGCGTTGGTCCTGGATTAAAGTGAATTTTCACAGTACCATGGATAGCGGAGGCAATGACTTGGCTTGCTAAGGGAGAAGTAATGGATAATCTCACGTGTCATCCTATTGATTCTATAACTTGGAGGAGGATGAGTTATGAGTATCCCGATTTTTCTCGAGAATACCATAACTTTCGTTTGTCTATATCAACAGATGATTTCAATCCATTTTGAAATATAAGCACCAATCAGAGTGTATGGCCAGTGATCCTAGGCCCACTCAACCTCTTCATAGTGTATGAGACTTGAATTTTTAATGTTGTCTTTATTGATACCCGGGCCAAAGGAACCCATTTATGACATCGATATCTACCTGGATCCTTTGGTAGAAAAATTAAATGATATGTGGGAAGAGGGTGTGAAAGTATTTGACTCTTTCAAAAAAAGGAAGAGTTTATGCTGAAACCTATGTTGATGTCGGAAATTCATGATTTTCTAGCTTATGGGACATTATCCGGTTGTGCAGTAAATGGTTATTTGGGGTATCCTATTTGTGGAGAGAAGTCTGAATCTCTTCATCTCCCCAGTAGTTCAAAAAAATATACCATTGCCATAGGAGGTTTTTGCCCCCCGCTCATAGTTTCGGATTTGAGAAAGCTTCCAATTTTTTATCGGGCTTCGCGTATTTTACAAATTCATTAGCACCTCTGCGAAATACATCCCCCAATCTATTTGTCTCACCCATACACTCTTTGTATTTAGGATATCTCATCACAACTACTACAAATAATCACCCATTAAAGGTAAGAAGCGTATATTCGTGCATTAGTATAAACAAAACTTATATTTATAGTATGTTTCAATTAATTATGTCTTATTTATATTCGATTTTAAATTTCAATTTCAAATTATAATATTAATTCCTATTTCCTCCATATCCTCTAAAGGGTGATGTAACAACCCTCGCTTGTGAGAGCCTGTTTTATATTTATTTACTATGTAAAGTAATTATATATAAAATGTTGGATTGTGGAGTAAGTATTAATTTAATGAAGAAAAGTTAATATTTACTAAAATGTTGCATATTTACCTTATGTGCAGGTAAATGCCACCATGTTATGTTTTATTGTGTCATAAGATTTAAAATGACATTTTGGTTTAAAATGAGATCGGAACATAAAATGAGTTATAAAATTTCCAAATGATAATTTGGAGGGTGTAGTTAGTTCCGAGAGGTGCGAGATAGTCAAAATGTCTGCCATATTGTATTTTGAGGTTTAGACACTTTTGACTGGTTTTAGTATATTACGTATTGGAAATCATTTTTTTGTGGTATTAACCACTTAAGTTGGGATACTTTAGACTAATGCCACATTTTAGTCTTGCTTATCCTTTTATTTCCCCTAAGTGAAATTGTTAACCTAGAGAGTTAGAGAGAGGAAGAGAACTTTGGAGAGAAAGTGAGATATTGAAGAATTTGGAGCTTGATCTTGCACTCCTCTTCCTCCATTCTGAGATCCCTACAACAAGGCAAGTTTTCTACTTTCTATTATATGGTTTAAGATGGATAATTAGTATGATAATTGTGTATTAGTTTCACTTTGATGAAATTAGGGCTTTTATTGAATTTATGGGCTTTAAAATCTTTGGAAGAGATTTGAATTTTGAATGGTGTAGATTAATGTTGTTGGAAGCATTTATGATCATTTAGTAGCAATAAATGAGATTGGTATGATTGGATTTGTGTTTGGGGTAATTTTTGGAGTCCGAGACTCCATAGCCAAAACTTGGAAAATTTGTAGGGGCGAATCGATTCGGCCCCTGGGGTGAATCGATTCGCCTAGGGGATGTTTCCCAGGTCTAGAGCCCGAATCGATTCGGGATGAGGGCCGAATCGATTCGGCATTTATAGAAAGTTGGGTTTGTTTACCCGAATCGATTCGCTTTCTTGGGCGAATCGATTCGCTGGGGCAAATCGATTCGGCCTTAGGGCGAATCGATTCGGTTCATACAGTTTTGAGTTGATTTTTCCAACTCAATTTTTATTATTTTTCTCTAGGCTTAGGACCTAGGAACCTTCTTGAATGAAGTAAACTTAGAGTCCTAGAGTCTTAGTTGAGTTTGGTCTCCACCCTAGATTAGAATTGGTTCATCTGGGGTTTATTCTGGGGGGGATTAAAGTGATGTTTAGGCATTACTTTTCTTTTTACAACTTATTAGGAGTTTAGGAGTTAAAAGCCCATATTTGGAGACTTTTTGGGGTCATTTGAGGTATATAAGACCTTGAGACTTTTGGAATTATTTTGATCACTTGGAGATTAATTCGGGCCTTAAAACATGATGAATATTAATGAAAATATTCAATGATTATGGTTTCAGATAAAATGAAACACACATATGATTAATGGAAATAAAAATGTGATTTAAATGGTAAATGTTAATTTACTTAAACACACCTCTCTAAATGCTATCATAAGGGAAGTTCGCGCATGAGGTGATGTCCCCTGACTACTGAATGCAGGGAGACTATAGTCCTCGGCCATATGCGGGTTTATTATATGTTTTATTCTGCGCTAGTGAGGTAATTCTGGGTGTGGTTATGACTCACTCGCAGGCATATGGCCACTTCCCGACGTGCGTTAGGTACCCAGGCTACCTTGTTTGATAGGCCCCTAGAAGATGATAGTCATTTATGGGTGCACCCAGTGGGGAAACTCGGAGGGGCGATCTTATAATCGTTATATGTATAAGAATATAACTTTTCTAAATTCAAGTGGGACTTGAGATATGTATATTGCCACTAAAATGTATGATGGTAATTATATTCCTGCTAAGGAATAAGAATTGAAAAGAAATGAGAAATAATGATGGTATTATATTCCTGTTAAGGAATGGAAATCGGAATAAAGTGGTAAATAATGATGGAGGCTTTTAAATTTACGATGTCTAATTACATTCTCCTGCATTATTTAATAAAAGACATATCATTTAAATTACTTCATTTATGCTTCATGATTTGGTTGTTAGATTTTCATCTTCATCATTCTTGATTAACTATTCATATCTATCATGCTTCTTATTCATCTAGGAATCATATAAAAACCGGGCCCTGACCCGTTCATTTTCCATGTTGTATATGTTATTGTATCCGCTCAGGTGCTCCGCCGCAAGGGCGCCCGTGTTGATTTTCCTACTCCTTTGATTTTGCGGAGCTGTATGATTTTGCGGATAGTACAAGATGTTTTGTTAAACGCCCTCATTTTTTTTTATTCTAGATATGATCGGGCCTTTCACTATGGCGTGTGGCCGAAAACTTTGTAATTGCTTAATGACTGTATTATGTAACATATTTAATTGTTGTAAAACATTGTATGTAGCTGTGGATAGACAACATATTCGGTCCTCTCCTTGTATATTCGTTATGGAGTTATTATTTATGTTATCTTGTAATTCCACTATCTTTTAGAATGGGTTTTTAAATTATTTTCTTAACTTAATCTTTAATAAAATTTAAAATATTTGGCAACCCGTTTTCTGAATTATTGGGTGGTTTTCCCGTATACTCATTTTATTATTACGATGCTGAGAATGATTTCCATCCATGATTTTCGTTATGTTGGAGTATCGGGTTGGCCACCCCTTATTTCGGACTGCGGGTTGTCACAGATGGTATTAGAGCATCAGGTTCTAGAGTCTTTAGGATCTATGCGAACTTGTCACGTTCTACCGTGGCGTTCTTTGATATAGAGCCTAATGTTAGGACTATTTTGTTGCTTATATTTGCGATCTTTTGCAATATAGATTATTTTGAATAGTATTCTAACTCTATTGTTCCTTCATCTCAGATGCCGCCTAAGAGAGGTAGCCTAGCGAGACGCAATAGAGTTGTAGATGAGGTTGTTGGTCCTCCACCATCTCCACAAGGAACTTTTAATGCTGCTGATGTAGCAAACATTATGGCTCAAGCGGTAAATGCTTCTATGATCGCAGTGGCTCAGCAAATTCCACAAGCTCAACAATGAGCACAGGATGCACAAGCTCCTACGGGACCTTCTCCGTGGGAAAGAGTTAGGGAGTCCTTTTTAAAGGGTCATCCCCCAGAATTTGATGGATATTCTGATGTTATTCGATCAAATCAATGGAAGAAAGATATGAAATGCCATTTACGAATGGTGGATTGTAGTGAGGAGAAGAAACAAGTCCTTGCTACCTTTAAGCTTGTCGGATCTGCGTTGCATTGGTGGGAGTCAATGACTACACCAGAACAAAGGGATACTATGTTGATCATGGATTTCTGGGTCTTGTTTGACCAAAAGTATTTTCCTCCCACAGTTCAAAGGGAGATGAGAAGGAGACTTCAGGATCTGGTACAGGGAGAGCGGTCTATTGCCGAATACGAAGAGGATTTCACCCGGTTGGCAAGTTTTGTACCGGATGAGGTGACTCTGGAAGAGAGGAAAGTTTTAAAGTTTATGGGAGGTCTAAAATGGAGAATCCGACAACATTTGCTGGGTAATCCAGCCTTGCAATCTTTTGGTGAGGTAATGAATGCAACATTGCTCCATTGCCAAGAGCATCGATTGTATATGCAGAGTGGCAAGAAAGTTACCATAGTGGGGCAAGCGGGAAAGCCTGGAGGCAGTGGGAATGGAGGAGGAGATTTTTCCTCGTCCCAATCTTCGGGTAATAAGCAACGAGAAAGGGATCCCCAGCAAGGGGAATCGTCAAAAAGACAACGCTTTGGTGGGTTTAATTCAGATGGTAATAATAATCGGCACGGTCAGGGTGGCCAAGGAGGTAGAGGCCATCCGGGGCAAGGTGTTAACCAGTTTAGAAATAATCGGGGCCGTGTTCCGGAGAATATGGTGGGGAAGTGCTTCCAATGCGGGGAGGAGGGTCATTACAAGAAGGAGTTTCCTCATTTGATTGGGGGACAGCCTCCTAGAGTCCCTCAGCAGCCTTATGTTCAGTTTCCGCCACAGGCACCAAATTCGGTTGTCCCTCCGCAGCAGGGTCAGCTACAGTATGGGAGAGTTTATCATATCCAGGATGCTATGCTTCCCCCGGCTCCGCCGACACCGCCAGCTATTGAGGGTAAGTTCCTTATTCAGGGACACATGGGTCGCATTTTGTTTGATACGGGTGCGACACATTCATTTATTTCTCGAAGTTTTGCTCAGTCCACAGAGTTGATAAAATCTACAGAGAGCACTTTCACTAGCGTTGAGTCCTCTATGGGCGATGGTTCACTCATTTTCCTTATTTGTAAACACATAGGGATTACTCTTGGTAATTTGTGCTTTGAGGCCGATTTACTCGTCCTAAACATGGTCGAGTATGATGTGATTTTGGGCATGGATTGGCTTGTCAAGTATCAGGCAATAGTAAATTGTTACGGGAAGAGTATAGTCTTCGTCTTTCCGGGAAAAGAAATGTTCTTGGTGGTTATGCCTCGTTTAGAGGGAGGTACTAGTACTTATTTGTATTGTATTGCGGAAGAGATTTCTCGGGATGTAGTTGTTCCCTTGGATTCTATTCCGATTGTTAAAGATTTTGAGGATGTTTTTCGGTAAATACCGAGTTTGCCTATGAATCGGGAGATTGAGTTTATGATTGATTTAGCGTCGGGAACTCGACCGATTGCGAGAGCTCCTTATCGTATGGCTCCTGTTGAAATGAGGGAGTTGAGAGATCAAATTCAGCAGTTATTGGAGCAGGGATTCATTAAGCGTAGTACGTCGCCATGGGGTACTCAGTGTTGTTTGTAAAGAAAAGGGACGGTTCTCTCCGATTATGTGTTGACTATAGAGAATTGAATAAGGTCACCATCCGAAATAAATACCCTTTGCCTCATATCGATGATTTATTTTATCAACTTAGGGGAGCGTCATACTTCTCTGAGATATACTTGAGAATGGGGTATCACCAGTTGAGGATACGGGAGAAGGATGTATCCAAGACCGCTTTTCTGACAAGATATGGGTCTTATGAATTTTTGGTTATGCCCTTTGGGCTAACCAATGCCCCCGCCGTATTTATGGATCTCATGAATAGGGTATTTTGGGACTTCCTGGACCAATTTATTATTGTATTCGACGATGACATCCTAGTCTATTCTCGAATAGAATCTGATCATGCTATTCATTTGAGGTTGGTCCTACAAAGATTGAGGGATCACCAATTGTATGCTAAGTTCGAGAAGTGTGGCTTTTGGTTATAGGAGGTATAATTGCTGGGTCATATTGTGACTTCGCAGGGTATATCGGTGGATCCGAGTAAGGTAGTTGCAGTGAGGGAGTGGTGTCAGCCCATGACACCTATCGAAATTCGCAGTTTTCTGGGTTTGGCGGGTTATTACCGTCGGTTTATCAAAGGTTTCTCAAAAATAGCTAGCCCTTTGATAAATTTGACCCAGAAAGGGGTGAGATTTGTTTGGGATAACTCTTATCAGGATGTATTTGATGAGCTTAAAGATAGATTGACTTCGGCTCCAGTCCTTGCTTTGCCAAAACTGGGATTGGAATATCTAGTCTTCACCGATGCATCTCTACAAGGATTAGGAGGTGTGCTTCAGCAAGAGCGATGGGCTATTGCATATGCTTCTCACAAGCTAAAGCCCCATGAAAGAAACTATCCGGTACATGACTTAGAATTGGCCGCAGTTGTCTTTGCCTTGAAGATTTGGAGGCATTATCTCCTAGGGGAGAAATTCAGTCATTTCACGGACCATAAGTCGCTGCAATATTTATTTTCACATAAATATTTGAATATGCGACAGCGCCGATGGTTGGAGTTCGTGAAAGATTATCAATTTGATATCCATTATCATCCGAGCAAGGAGAACATTATGGCGGATGCCTTGAGTAGAAAGCCCAAGGGAGAGTTAGCTGATGTATGGAAAGCTAAATGGAAAGAGCTCAGTCACAAGGATGCGGTTGCTAGGGTGTTCATGTGAGTGATGACCGTTACTCCTACAATTGTGGCAAGGGTTGTAGAGGCCCAAGGAAGGGATAAGGGTTGTCAAGACCACATATGCCGATTACTGTCTGAGGGAGAGAAATCTTACTCGATAAGCTCAGAGGGTGGACTACGCTTCCATGGAAGACTCATTGTTCCGGATGAAGGGATTTGATACGGGCGGTGATGGTAGAATCTCACGGTTCTAAATTCACGGTACATCCTGGTGGGGACAAGAAGTATCAAGACATGCGCGGCCAGTATTAGTGGCCAGGAATGAAGCGAGATATTTCTGAGTTTGTGTCCCAATGCACTACTTGTCAGTTGGTCAAGATAGATCATCAGCGACCGACAGGTTTGTTGCAACCGTTGGAGATTCCGGTATGGAAATGGGAAAGCATATCGATGGACTTTATTACAGGCTTGCCAAGGTCACAAAGCAGATGTGATTCAATTTGGGTGATTGTTGACCGCTTGACTAAGTCGACACATTTCCTACCCGTGCGTATCGAGTATGACACTACTCGCTATGCCCGATTATTCATCGCGGAGATTGTCATACTCCATGGGGTGCCTTTAAATATCGTTTCTAACCGAGACAAGATTTTCGTTTCCCACTTTTGGCAAAGTTTCCAAGAGGCTATGGGGACCGAATTGAAGTTAAGCACTTCTTATCATCCTCAAACAGATGGCCAGACTGAACGAGTAAACCAAATGTTGGAGGATATGCTTCGTATGTGTATGCTTGATTTCAAAGGTGGTTGGGAACAATATCTTCCTTTGGTTGAATTTGCTTATAACAATTCATACCAATTTACTATTGGAATGGTTCCCTACGAAGCGCTTTATGGCCGGCCTTGTAGATCACCAACATATTGGTTGGAAGTGGGGGATAATAAATTCCTTGGACCTAAAATGATCCAAGACACTTCTTCTAAAATTGAACTCATTCGGAATCGCATTCGGGTAGCCCAAGATCGACAAAAGAGCTATGCCTATGCGGGTAGGAGACACATGGAGTTGGATATTGGGGACCAAGTCTTGGTGCGAGTGTCGCCCATGAAAGGTATCAAGCGTTTCGGGAAGAAAGGAAAGCTTGCGCCGCGTTTTATTGGACCTTTTCCCGTTATTGCTAAGGTGGGTCCAGTGGCGTATCAACTTGCCCTACCGGAACCTTTGCAACAAATTCATGATGTGTTCCATGTTTCCTCCTTGAAGAAGTATAAAAGGTGTGAAGGTGCCCTTTGGCATATTCCTTTTGAGGATATTGGCTTGCAACCCAATGTTTCATATGAAGAACAACCCGTTGCTATTCTAGAGCATGGGGAGTGTAGGTTGAGGTCTCGAGTAGTTCCCTTGGTGAGAGTCCAATGGGGTCATCATAACACCAAGGAATCTACATAGAAACGCGAGGATGTTATGCGGGAAAAGTATCTGCATCTCTTTATACGAGGTACGCTTGAATTTTGAGGGAAAAATTCCCTCATAAGGAGGGGAGTATGTAACAACCCTCGCTTGTGAGAGCCTGTTTTATATTTATTTACTATGTGAAGTAATTATATATAAAATGTTGGATTATGGAGTAAGTATTAATTTAATGAAGAAAAGTTAATATTTACTAAAATGTCGCATATTTACCTTATGTGCAGGTAAATGCCACCATGTTATGTTTTATTGTGTCACAAGATTTAAAATGACATTTTGGTTTAAAATGAGACCAACACTTAAAATGAGTTATAAAATTTCCAAATGATAATTTGGAGGGTGTAGTTAGTTCCGGGAGGTGCGAGATAGTCAAAATGTGTGCCATATTATATTTTGAGGTTTGGGCACTTTTGACTGGTTTTAGTATATTGCGTATTGGAAATCATTTTTTTGTGGTATTAACCACTTAAGTTGGGAGACTTTAGACTAATGCCACGTTTTAGTCTTTCTTAGCCTTTTATTTCTCCTAAGTGAAATTGTTAACCTAGAGACTTAGAGAGAGGAAGAGAACTTTGGAGAGAAAGTGAGAGATTGAAGAATTTGGAGCATGATCTTGCACTCTTCTTCCTCAAATCTGAGATCCCTACACTAAGGCAAGTTTTCTACTTGCTATTATATGATTTAAGATGGATAATTAGTATGATAGTTGAGTATTAGTTTTGGTTTGATGATATTAGGGCTTTTATTGGAATTATGGGCTTTAAAATCTTTTGAAGATATTTGAATATTGAATGGTGTAGATTAATGTTGTTGGAAGCATTTATGATCATTTAGTAGAAATAAATGATATTGGTATGGTTGGATTTGTGTTTGGGGTAATTTTTGAATTCCAAGACTCCATAGCCAAAACTTGGCAAATTCGCAGAGGCGAATCGATTCGGCCCCTGGAGCGAATCGATTCGCTTAAGGGAAGTTTCCCATGTCTAGAGCCCGAATCGATTCGGGATGAGGTCCGAATCGATTCAGCATTTACAGAAAGTTGGGTTTTGTTACCCGAATTGATTCTCTTTCTTAGGCGAATCGATTCGTCCCTAGGGAGAATCGATTCGGTTCATGCAGTTTTGAGTTGATTTTTCCACTCAATTTTTATTATTTTTCTCTAGGCTTAAGACCTAGGAACCTTATTGAATGAAGTAAACTTAGAGTCCTAGAGTCTTAGTTGAGTTTGGTCGCCACCCTAGATTAGAATTGGTTCATCTGGGGTTTATTCCGGGGGGGCTTAAAGTGATGTTCAGGCATTACTTTTATTTTTACAACTTATTAGGAGTTTAGGAGTTAAAAGCCCATATTTGGAGACTTTTGGCGCTCATTTGAGGTATATAAGACCTTGAGACTTGTGGAATTATTTTGATCACTTAGAGATTAATTCGGGACTTAAAACATGATGAATATTAATGAAAATATTCAATGATTATGGTTTCAGATAAAATGAAACACACATATGATTAATGGAAATGAAAATGTGATTTAAATGGTAAATGTTAATTTACTTAAACGCACCTCTCTAAATGCTATCATAAGGGAAGCTCGCGCATGATGTGATGTCCCCTTACTAGTGAATGCAGGGAGACTATAGTCCTCGCCCATATGCGGGTTTATTATATATTTTATTCTGCGCTAGTGAGGTAATTCCGGGTGTGGTTATGACTCACTCGCAGGGATATGGCCACTTCCCGATGTGCTTTAGGTACCCAGGCTGCCTTGTTTGATAGGCCCCACGAAGATGATAGTCATTTAGGGGCACGCCCAGTGGGGAATCTCGGAGGGGCGGTCTTAGAATCATTATATGTATAAGAATATAACCTTTCTATATTCAAGTGGGACTTGAGATATGTATATTGCCACCAAAATGTATGATGGTAATTATATTCCTGCTAAGGAATAAGAATTGAAAAGAAATGAGAAATAATGATGGTATTATATTCCTATTAAGGAATGGAAATTGGAATAAAGTGGTAAATTATGATGGAGGCTTTTAAATTTACGATGTCTAATTACATTCTCCTGCATAATTTAATAAAAGACATATCATTTAAATTGCTTCATTTATGCTTCATGATTTGGACATTAGATTTTCATCTTCGTCATTCATGATTAACTGTTCATATCTATCATGCTTCTTATTCATCTTGGAATCATATAAAAATCGGGCCCTAACCCGTTAATTTTCCATGTTGTATATGTTATTGTATTCGCTCAGGTGGTCCGCCGCAAGGGCGCCCGTGTTAATTTTCCTACTCCTTTGCTTTTGCGGAGATGTATGATTTTGCGGATAGTACAGGATCTTTTGTTAGACGCCCTCATTTTTTTTGTATTCTAGATATGATTGGGTCTTTGACTCGGGCGTGTGGCCCAAAACTTTGTAATTGCTTAATGACTGTATTATGTAACAAATTTAATTGTTGTAAAACATTGTATGTAGTTGTGGACTGACAGCATATTCGGTCCTCTCCTTGTATATTCGTTATGGAGGTATTATTTATGTTATATTGGAATTCCACTATCTTTTAGAACGGGTTGTTTAAATTATTTTCTTAACTTAATCTTTAATAAAATTTAAAATTTTTGGCAACCCATTTTCTGAATTATTGGGTGGTTTTCCTGTATACTCATTTTATTGTTGCGATGCTTAGAATGATTTCCATCCATGATTTCCGTTATGTTGGAGTATCGAGCAGGCCACCCCTTATTTCGGACTGCGGGTTGTCATAGGTGAGTGGTCCTAACCCATTCAAGACCACATATCTCTATAATATACTTAATAGCTCATGCACATTGTTACGATTTGAGAAAAATTCGACAGCATATCCCCATAGTTCTCCAAGTACATGACGTAGATTCGTAACTGTGGGTGTTATTTCAATGTATCAATTTAAATAACACTCACACTTGCCAATCTAGTATATACCTAGAGAACATTAGGATACGACTATGGAAATTTCTCCAAAAGTAACAAGTTTAAGTCACTAAGAATATTATTATACAGAAATTATGCAGTCCCAAAATGTACAAACGGGACAATTCGAGAGATCTCATTACAGGGGTAATGACTCTAGAACGGGTCTAAGGGCTATCATACGCATAATAACTAGAAGGCTAGTATCTATGCATACTATACGTAATTTCAAGTATGTTTCATTTAATTATTATAAATGAAACATACTATATATATGAATTAATAATATATTGTTCGTGACACAAAGTAATTTGAGAAAAAAGTTGAAAACTCCCCACCCTCCCATTTGGAAAATAATCTAGTGGTCATGCCCCTTCCAAAATTAACCAACCCAACGTCGATCCACTATAATCCAACAACAACAACAACAACAAACCAACGAATGTGAATCCCGTACTCCTTCTAATTCATCAACTCAATTAATTCATTTCATCACGTCTTATAAATATATCATCATTAAAGGTATACAATTAAAGTTCTATTAAAGCTATATTTTATTAATCAATTTGTCCGTTTCATCTGTTACGGTGTAATATTAATGTCTAACAACTTAATTCTGAATTTCAAAACAACAACATATAACAATTACTAAAAATGCTAAACATCAATTCAAACTAACTACTTACTAATTTAAAACCAATAATTAATAAGGGTAATCTAAAGGCTCCTAGCTCATTTACATCCAATTAAAGTCATAATTAAATTAACAATAATAATTATAAGTCCCAATTCCAATTCCTAGTATGACTGTTACGTGAGAAACATCTCAAATTGAACTTTAAGCCTCTTAAACACGGGGAGAATCATCATTTACACATTTACATATGAAATCAAGGGTTAATTACTTATCATTATGTATTAGCCAACAATATTTGGGTATTTATACTTAAGGGTACAATATATAATTGGGTATTTACACATTTACTTATGAAACCTTAATTGTTCCATTACCCAAACTAACCTCTTATGAAACCTTAATGTTTGAAAAATACAGGTTCTAGATATGTGAGGTACAATTTTTGGGACATATAGTTTCTGAGTTAGGGATATAGATGGATTCGATTAAGGTGTTAGTGGTGAGGGAGTGGTGACAACCCACAACACTGATAGAGGTGCATAGTTTCTTGGGGTTAGCCGAGTACTACAAACGATTTGTTAGGGGATTTTCGAAGATTGCAGGTCCACTAACTAATTTGACTCGCAAAGGTGTACCATTTGTGTGGGATGATGCTTGTCAGTTGGCTTTTGATGAGATAAAGGACAAGTTAACTTCAACACCTGTACTCGTACTTCCCAGTGCATGAGTGGAGTATCTCTTTTCACTTACGTGTCCCTTAGGGACTTGGGTGTGTGTTACAGTAGGAGGATCAGGCTATAGCGTATGTGTCCTACAAGCTTCATCCTTATGAGAAGAATTACCCCACCCATGACTTGGAGTTAGTGACAGTCGTGTTTGGGTTTCACATTTAAAGACATTATTTAGTGGGGGAGAGATTTTGACTATTCATAGATCATAAGGCATTGCAGTATTTGTTCACTCAGAGAGAGCTGAATATGTGTCAGTGTCAGTGGCTTGAATTTGTGAAAGACTATTTGTTTGACGTCTAGTATCACCCTAAAAAAGGCTAATGTGTTGGCAAATGCATTGAGTCACAAACTAGTAGGGGATGTAGATGAAATTTGGAAGAAAAAATGGAAGGAGTTGGGACATCAGGATTTAGTTTCCTGATCATTTATGTCAGTTTTAAGCGTAACCCCTAAGATTGTGTTGAGGGTGGTACATGCACCAACAATAGATTATTTTTATCAAGATCCTATTAGACAGCTTCTAGTCGGGGGAGTTGAGTCATATTTCATGAGTTTTGAGAGAGGTTTATGGTTCAATGGGAGATTTATTTTTGCAGAATGGGAGGAGTTATGACATGCAGTGATGGTAGAGGCACACAGGTCATGGTTTGCATGACATCCTTGAGGGAATAAAATGCACCACGATATAAGATGGCAGTACTAGTGTAGTGGGATGAAGAGAGACATTGCCAAGTTTGTTTCGAGGTAAACCACTTATTAGTTAGTGAAAATGGACCTTCAGAAGCCGAAATGGGTTCTTCAGTCGTTAGAGATCCTGATGTGGAAATGGAAGAGAATTTCCATGAATTTTATTACTGGGTTACCTACTTCACAAAGAAATCATGATTCCATATGGGTGATAGTGGATCGGTTAAGTAAGGTGGCCCAATTCCTGCAAGTTTAGACTGATTATACTACGAGACAGTATGCCCATATTTTCATTGCTGAGATAGTGAGATTGCATGGGGTATCAGTAGATATTTATCCTACAGGGACAAGAATTTCGTATCTCAATATTGGGAATGCTTCCAAGAGCCCATGGGTATCGAGTTGCGACTGTGTACAACTTACCTCCCACAGATGGATGGATAGACAGAGAGGACTAATAAGATGTTGGAATATATCCTACGGATGTGTATCCTTGATTTTTGGGGAGGTTGGGTGAAGTATCTTCCACTGGTGGAGTTCGCGCATAATAATTCCTAGCAGTTCATGATTGGAATGGAACCATTTGAGGCATTGTACGGTAGGTCATGTTATTCGCCCACTTATTGGTTGGAGATGGGGGACAACACGTTTCTCAAAACAGATTTGATTCTGGATATGTCGGCCAAAATTGAGTTGATTTAGAGTCGCATACGGATAGCCCAGGACCGACCGAAGAGATACACTGATGCTAAGCTTTTCTTACTAGAGTTTAATGTGGGAAATCAGGTGCTTTTACAAATATCCCCTATGAAGGGGATACTAAGGTAAGGGAGAAAGGAAAGTTGGTGCCGAGGTACATGGGGCCATTCCCTATCATTGAGAAGATTGGACTAGTGGCATATAAATTTTGCTGCCTGAGAAGTTGCATCGAATCAATAATGTATTTCAAATTTCTTCACTGAGGCGATACCTCTAGGATGAGTTGGCTTACACTCACATTGATTTGAAGGAGATTGATTTACAGCCCGATATTTCTTATGAGGAAAGGATAGTTGCAATATTAGACCATAGAGAGATGAGACAGAGGTCGAAGTTAGTTATAACACTCCGGTCGGGGAGAGCGGAGAGGTACTCGATAAAACAAACCAAATCCATAATCAATAAGGTATAGAGAATCTAAATAAATCCCAGAATATAAAATAAAAGAGTCCACTAATCTCAATTCTTCGAATAATACAACAAATGTCTCTCGAAATGATACAGCTATATATCTCGAAATAAAATAAATCGCAAATGCTCTATACAATAAAAATAAATACAATCTTCTCATTTTGTACACTCGAATATTCTTCCCAATATATCCAAGATAAAAATCAATCTCTAATTAGTCCATAGCGCCCAAATCCGCACTAACCTACCAGTAAGAACAAAAAAAGGGGAAGTACACAATATGACAGGAAAGATGCTCAACAAATATTAGCGGTGAATAAAGCGTAACAATACGAGTATGAATATTCAAATCAAATTCCAATCTCACAAGCATTTAATCAATATAATTTCTCAATAACACATTATCCGGGTCACCAGGCCTCACCATACCGAGCCATACTTTATCAAGTAGCCGAAAATTAGAATCTTGGCGGTGACCAACCTTTGTGCCATATTAAAATCTCATTACAACATGCTCAACACAAATATAATACAACATGAATCAAAATCAGATTCCAAATGAATTTAGAAATTCAAATATGAGTTCAATAATCACATGAAATCAAAGGGAATAACTCCCAAGAGATTGAAGAGCATATTTTGTAAAACCCCATACCTTAAACCAACATAAGAAACCAACATAAATCTGCCAACAAACTCAGATTAAACCATCAAAATCATCTCACAATGGTCCACAAATCATCTCCAAGCTCCAACACCAAAATAGCCCCAAGAACACCTTCAAAAACTAAGGTTGGATATGATAATTTACAGGGGATGTGTATATAAAAATGAGAGGAATAAAAATATGTTTACTGTATATTTTTGTGAAAAACGTTTGTTCACAAATGGTCACCCACGACCCCTTTTTATAAGGCAAAAAGTAGGAATTTGTACCAATAAAAACTCCTTAGAAAACCTATTGCACATGAAATCTGAAGGGGTCGATTGATCGATCCCCTATAGTGACTTAAAATAAAACCAAGGGATAATCTTTAAAATTCATTTAAAAATCAATTTTATGTCTCATTTCGAAATCGATTGAAATTCTCGTCTTTAAAAATAATTCTCAACATTTTTTAGTAAGAAAAATAATTAAATCAAAAACTTTATTTTTGTCTATATTATTGAAATTAATTTAAAATACCCCAAAATTAAGCGAGTTGTTACACTTCCCCACTAAAAATGGAATTTTTTCATCGAAATCCGTCGAAAGCCTAACTCTCAAAATCAGGCCACTACAACAATCTCCAAGTTTTTAAGGGTTGGAATGTATGAACCCAACCCGATGTAATTTACATGTGTAGAAAATAGGTTTTTAATTAAAAATTCATTGAATCGTGTTGTGCAGTATGCCCAACCATCGCAGGTCGTTTAAGCTCGTTTGCCCTAGGTAATCGGGGTCTTTAAGGATGTGGTGCGCGTGTTAGCTATTCAGCACCGCTTTATTCTTACCTTTGATTACGTATGTTGCGGGCCACCCTCATTTACGTAATTATCTCCAAATTCTTGGTTTTACTTAAAACTCTTTAGAATACCTGCTGCGCATGAAATCTGAAGCGGTCGATCGATCGATCTCTCAGGAATTTTGATTCTACTGACTTAAAATAAAATCAAGGGATAATATTTAAGAATCATTTAAAAATCAATTTTATGTCCGATTTTGAAACCGATTGAAACTCTTGTCTTTAAAAATGTTTCTCAACATTTTTATCAAGAAAAATAATTAAATCAAAAACTTTATTTTCCTCTGTATTGTTAAAATTAATTTAAAATAACCCAAAATTACGTGGGTTGTTACACTTCCCCACTAACAATTGAATTTCGCCCTCGGAATTCGTCGAAAGCCTAACTCTCAAAATCATCCACTACAACAATCTCCAAAAATAATCTCGTCTCCCAAAAATAAAATCCTCACATCTAATCTCAAAACCTAACCTGAATTATCACCAAAGATACTCTATATCCAAAAATTTCTAATCACGAAATGAACCCAAAACCCAAGCCCCAAGGCTTGCCGTATACCTAAGCTCTGATACTATATTTAACACACCGCCCGGGGAGAGCGGAGCGGTACTCGATAAAACTAACCAAATCCATATTAAACAAGGTCTAGAGAATCTAAATAAATTCCACAATATAGAATAAAAGAATCCACTAATCTCAATTCTTTAAATAATACATCAAATGTCTCTCAAAATAATATAACTATCGATCTCGAAATAAAATAAATCTCCAATGCTCTATACAACAAAATAAATACAATCTTCTCATTTTGTACATTCGAATATTCTTCCCAATATATTCAAGCTAAAAATCAATCTCCAATTAGTCCATAGCGCCCAAATCCGCGCTAACCTATCACAAAGAAAAAATATGGGGAAGTACATAATATGACATGAAAGATGATCAACAAATATTAGCGGTGAATAAAGAGTGACAATACGAGTACGAATGTTCAAATCAAATGTCAATATCACAAGCATTTTACCAATATAATTTTTCAACAACACATTATCCGAGTCGCCAAGCCTCACCATACCGCGTCATACTTTATCAAGTAGCCAAAAATTTTACTCTTGGCGGGTGGCAACCTTTATGCAATATTAAAATCTCATGAAAACATGCTCAACATAATATACAATACCACATGAATTTAAATTAGATTACAAATTAATTTAGCAATTCAAATATGAGTTCAATAATCACATGAAATCAAAGGGAATAACTCCCGAGATATTTAAGAGCATATTATGTAAAATCCCATACCTTAAACCAACATAAAAAACCAACATAAATCTTCCTAGAAACTCAGATTAAACCATCAAAATCATCTCACAAGGGTACACAAATCATATCCAAGCTCCAACACCAAAACAGCCCCAACAACACCTCCCAAAACTAAGGATGGATATGATAATGTACATGGGTTGTGTATATAATGTAACAACCCTCGTTTTTTTAAGAGACTCGTTTTATATTAATTTACCGCATGAAGTAATTATATAAAATGTTGAGAACTGGAGTAAATATTAATTAAATGAGTTGAAAGTTAATATTTAATAGATTGTTGCATATTTACTGTATGTGTAGGTAAATATCATCACGTTACATGTTTTATAGTGTCATGTGTTTTAAATGACATTATGGTTTAAATGAAATCGGAACTTAAAATGAATTATGAAATTTCTGGATGCCATTTTAGAAGGCGTAGTTAGTCCCGGAATGTGCGAAACAGTCACAATGAGTGACATATTGTATTTTTAGGTTCCGAGCACTTTTGACTGGTTTTAACTTAAATGCGTGTTTGGGAGTCATTTTAAGGTGGTATTAACCATTTAAGTTGGGAACTTTAGACTTAAGCCCCGATTTTGGTCTTCTAAATCCCCTAATTTCCCTATTATATGTCTTAAAACATAGAGAGAAAAAGAGAGAAGGAGAGAGGAAGAGAAAAGTGGAGAAAGAAGAGAGATTTGGAGATTGAAGATTGGGATTGCTTCTACCAAGAGAAAATTTGAGATTTATACTTCAAGGCAAGTTTTCTACTTGCTAATATGTGATTTGAGAGGCATAATTTGTATATATAGTTGTGTAATGGGATCAAATGAATAAATATGGGTTTTGTGGATTTTGTGGTGATTTAGCCCTAGTCATGGTTTAGGTTGATGAAATTGTGGATTATAGTAGTTAATAATCATATAGGATGATTTGGGGTAGATTAATGGTGATGGATGCAGGTAAAAATGGAGTAAAATTGGTTTTGGAGAAAAATTAGGGTTCATAACCCATAGCCCCCTTCTTGGCCCATTTGCAGGGGCGAATAGATTCGGCCCCTGGGGATACACGATTCGCTAAGGGGAAAGTTTCCAGGTCTGGGCACCCGAATCGATTCGGTTATTATAGAAAGTTGGGTTCATCACCCGAGCCGATTCGCTTTTGGGACGAATCGATTCGCTTTATGGGCCGAATCGATGCGGCCCTAGGACCAATCGATTCGGAACCTGCTGTTTTGAGTTATTTTTTTAACTCAATTTTGATCATTTTTATCTAGGTTTAGGACCTAGGAACCTTCTTGAATGAAGTAAACTTAGAGTCCTATATTAGTTAGTTAACTACCCTACATTAGCAATGTGTTATATTGGGGCTTTTTCGGGGATACGCAAATTGATGTTAGGGCATTCTTTTCTTCTAGTTGATTATTATGAAACTAGGAGTTGTAGTATTATGTTTGGGAGACTTTAGGAGCTCAATTGAGCTATGTTAGTCTTGATGGTTAATAGTATAACACCGCAAAAAGGGTGTTGGGAGAATTAAATTGGGAGTTCACGTATTCTTTGAGGTTGTAATGATGATATGAATTACGTATGGCTCCGGATAAAATGTGAATTATATACAAAATGTAAATGATTATGGTTTCGGATAAAAGGAAACATACATATGGAAAACGGTAAATGAAAATGAAATGGAGATGGTAACGATTACGGTAAATGATAATTTACTTAATCATGAATATGGTAAATGATAATTTACTTAAACAGACCTCTCTAAATGCTATCATAAGGGAAGTTCGCGCGTGAGGTGATGCCCCATGGCTAATGAATGCAGGGTGGATATAGTCCTAGGCCATATGAGCGATTATTGTATGTTTCTGCGCTGGTGAGGTGATTCCGGGTGTGGTCATGACTCTCCCGCAGGCATATGGACGCTTCCCGACGTCTTGCGTTATTGGTGCCCAGGTTATCTTATTTGATAGGCTCTGGAAGATGATAGTCATTTAGGGGCGCGCCCAGTGGGGAAACTCGGAGGGGCGGTCTTAGAATTGTTATATGTATATGAATATAACAATTCCTAATCAAGTGGGACTTGATGTATGATAAATGCCATAAAGAGCATATGATAATGATGATATTCCTGATAAGGAATGGAATGTCGTAAAGAGCATATGATTGAGATAAAAGCCATAAAGTGATTAAAATTATGACTATGTTTCTTGATAAGGAATAGAACTATGAAATGGATTAGTGTTCATGATGAAGGATTTTAAATTAATATTAATTATTCTTTTTCCTGCATAACTAAATTCGATTCATGATTATTTAAAATGTCTTAGCTTATGCTTTAAATTGTGTAGGTAGATTCTTATCTATATTAGTCATGATTTACTGTTCATAACTGTCATACTTTTTATTCATCTGGTGATCGACCTATTCATATTTCTTGTTGTGCATGCATCTTGTATCCGCTCAGGTGCTCCGCCGCAAGGATGCCTGTTCTGAATTTCCTACTTCGGTGTCTCTGGGAGCCGTGATGCTTTGCGGGTATTACTGGATATATTATAATAGAAGCCGTCATCCTTATACTTTATTTATGATCGAGTCTTTTACTCGGGCATGAGGCCCCAGCTTTTGTAATTGTCTAATGTATTGTATTATGTACTTTACTGAACAAGTTTAATATTATTGTAAGAGTCTGTTGACCGACAGCATATTTGGTCCCTTAGTGTATATTTGATGTGCATGTAATATTATATATTCAGGGTTTCCACTTTTTTTTAAGTTGGGTTGTTTAAATTCTTTCCTTAACTTTAAAACCAAAATTTTTGGCAACCCGTTTTTCTGAAATATGGAGTGGTTATCCGGTATATTTTGTATATTGTAGTGATGTTGAGAATGATTCCATCCATGATTCTTGTTATAATGGAGTATAGGGATGGCCATCCCATATTTTGGTGAGCGGGTTGTCATAGATGGTATCAGAGCATCAGGTGTTAGAGTCCTTAGGAATCTGTGTGAACGCTTTACGCTTTCAGCGTTGCTTTTGATTGGACATAGAGCCTTAGGATTAACATTGTTGATTTCTCTTGTGAGATTTGGTTCTCCTGCCATGAGGTAGAACCTATAGAATCTGTTGCGCGTTCGTGTGAGATTAGTAGGTTGATTGAAGAAGGGTGCCAGGGAAGGTTGTTGTGAAGGCTCCACGAGATGGGACTACTAGGAACTATAACTTGTGGTCAGGGATGAGGACTGCTTTGGAGGTCGCTCCCTTTTGTAGCATTTTCTTATCTTGCTACTGGGACTACTACTTATAGTGGATATAGTTTTCCAAGTACCACTAGAAGCAGAGAGTGGTACTAAGCTTGGGATTTCAAGCGACGTTAAATCGAAGTTGAGAAAAGCCCAAGATAAGGACTATATATTGAAGTAATATGGAGGAGATTCTTCCTCACTCGATAGAAGTATAAGGTCCAGGAGTTTTGGCCTAGAGAAGGGTATAGTAGTTGCCAAGATGAAAAGAATGGAGGAAAATCCTTCACCCATAGGAGTAGTGTTGAAATGATGGGAACGTAGTCACCATAATTATGGGTGCAGGAAGTTTTGTTTATGGAGAAGCCCTGTGGACACTTGCAACAGCGAGTTTCTCTCGAATAACTGAGATGAGGAAAAGGTAAATCCTCTAACGTTCACATGAGGTTCTGTCAGAGACGATAGTGAATAAAGAGTTATACGGTTAGGGAGTCCGTACACCAAGATAAGGTAGTTATAAGGAAGAAAGGGACCTTCAGTGGAATGATAGGCTCCAGGATAAGTGCCGTTAACACTTCTGAAGAAATAGTGTTCATGAAACCCCATTGGTGGATATCCGCCCGGTGAGGTTTCATTGAACTAAGGAAGGGGAGGCCGATGGCGTGCCCCCTTTTGTTGAGAAAGTGAAAGGGATTGCGTAGGCAATTATTTGGAAGCTAGGGACGGAACAATGGCTATGATGTGGAATGTAGAACCACTCATCTTGATTCTGTTGATTGGAAAACAAGGGAAAGGATAAGGTGACTAGTTGGGGAGTTGATGGAAGTAATATTGGTTCGAATAAGACTTGAGTACGGTGTCTGAGAACCATTAGGATTGACCCGGAGTGATTGTCAAGGGTGTTGGCGGGAATTCCACCTTAGTAGTGGGTGGTGCATTCCACATGATAAGATAGGGTAGTATTGTGTTTACTCTAGAATTGGGTGTGTATATTGAGCTTGAGATAGTATCGACGCTACTATAAATAGGGTAATTATATGACTTTCGTGGTAGGGAGGTTTTATATTTTCCTTCACTCGTTATAAAGCGAGTGATGATATTTTAAAAGTATTATGTGCTACTTGTATGATGTGTATTATGCGAGTAAAGATATTTTGGTTTGATTGGGGTGAGAGCAAGTGAATAAATTACGAGGCCATCCTACTTATAGTTTCAGGATGGAATTAGTCATCCTATAATATCTCTCCTGGATATAGGTTGAGACTTTATAGAGGTGGTTTGAGGTAGATAGGAGATTTTCATTACTTGTTGTGTTATCTTGCTTGAGTGTTTGATTGTTTGTTTGCTTTGTTGTGTTTGTTATGCCTTATCTCCACGATTAACAAGTTAAGTAGGCATGTGTCGGAGGGGTTCTTTGTTTGGATTTCTCTTTGCAAGACACTCCGCGCATGAACACTTAACGATGTTGGGAGTGGAGAGATGCTATTCTTTCTTCTTTTATTTTATTTTATTTTGTTGTTTGAGAGTTGGGTTAAAAGGTTTAGCCGAGAATCACGTAGTTGAGTGATTAAGGGCTATTAAAGTGCAAGATAGAAGCACTGAATATAGTTCTTTCCTCTGATCGATGTGAGGGAGACTGAGATATGAAGTCAAATAGATACTTCGGGTTATGCCTTGATAAGAAGGCCATTTAGAAAGATGTATGTATGTGGTGGGATAAATATTTGTAAGACTTTACTGAAAGTGAATGTCTGATTAGTTGAAATCCTCAGTTATTTGAAATAGTAAGACATAGACATCGAATCTTATTAGTAGGGTTAAGGGTTAGAAATTTTTTTGGTCCCGATCATGTGTCTTTGACCGTCATATCTTGATGACCGGCGATGCGAGGTAGTAGTGTAACGGGAGGGTTCCTTGTCTGGATTTCGCTTCGGTGAGACGTCCCACGCATGAAACCGAGCGAATATCAGAAGTTGAGAAAGGTCTTGGGCAATAGGGATACACTTAGTATCATATGTATACGACTTAGATAGGATATATATAGATCGACCTTAGGATTTTTAGGACTTGAGTCCTTAAGGGCATGTGACGTTGATTTAGGAAGGCTGTAGGGAGTTGACCATGAATAGGTTGTGGGTTAACTCTAAGATGGATTAGGTCCCTTGGAACAAGAAGTATGGAATATCGAGAGATTTTGAAGGTTAGGCTGAAGGAGATGAGACCTCTCTTAGTTAGAGTGTTACGTTGGTAACCTAACTTTCAGGGAGTTAAAAGGATGAGTTGACTTTTACCCTTGCGCCCATGTTATTAAGCTCGAGGGTGGATTTAGCGAACAAGTTTATGCCAAGAATGAGAAATGATAATAATGGAGCATGGAGCCCTTTGTTTATGCGTCTCACAAACTTAAACTTTTTGGGAAGTATTATACCATGCTTGATTTAGAATTCATTGCGGTAGTAATTGCCTTAAAGAAATAGAAGCACTACTTCCTGTGCAGGAAAGTTGGCCTTTATTGCGAGCAACAAGTTATTGCAATACGTTGTGAAGGAATAGAGTTGGTGTATGGAGTTCATAAAGAACTATCAAGTGGGCAGTCCCTTTCGCTAAGGGAATGCGATTGGGGTAGTAAATGCATCAAGTAGAAAACTCGTCGGAAAATTAGTGATGACATGGAAAGCCAAGTAGAATGAGCACTACTAGGAAGACTTTGGAGTAAGAGAATTCATGGTTGTGAATGACCATTTCACCCACTCGTGTGAAAAGATTAGTGGTGGAACGAAGAAGGGTATATTCGTAGATGTCTTTATTGAATTTCCGGCACCGAACTGGTCATGATCCCATTTGAGAAAATTATTGATCGTTCGAACAAATCGTTGCTTTTCTGACCATTGTGGGTGAACGATATGTAAAGGAGTACGCCCCGCTCTTTACAGAGGAGTGGTAGAACCGTATGAAGTGCCTATCAATAGTGGTGGATCGAGACTAGATATTCGTGTCGAAGGTTTGGTAAAGTTTCCAAGAAGAAATGGGAACCGTATGGAAATGGAGTATATCTTATTACCCTAAAGTGGATGGATGAACGGAGGAAGTTAACTTAATGCCAAAAGGCATACTTTGAATGTGCGCCTTAGGCTAAATGGATGGACGGAAGCAGTAGCTTATATGGATGGAAATTTGCGTGCAATAATTTAAATCATTTTCTAAGGTATGGCACCATGAGTGGCCTTATGTAGCCGGTTGAGTAATTCGCATACTCGTTGGGTGGAACCAGCGAAAATATGCTCCTTGGACTGGGAGTGGTCCTGGAACATTTCTTTATTGATTGGGCTTATTGAGCCGTATACTTTAAAAGGGCCCCGCTTATACAAGAATTGTTGTGCAGTGTTGGGGTTAAGCAATTTAGCGTTGGTATAGGTATCCCCGAGGAGGGATGTAACATGATTCAGGAAGTAAGGCTTTTTGCGTCGAGTCATGTGGGTATCGTCTTCCGCTGTAGGAAGATAGGATCGATAGTTCGTGAGGAACGCTTTGAACCATGTTAGAGAACAAAAAATATAGACCGAGATCGATAGTGACGACCTTAGTTCGAGTCCATTTGGGACGCCACAACAGCGAGGTGTTTGTTAAGAGTGATAAAATGCTAGTTTAGGATAGTATACCCTTTACGCGATTAGAGTACGTCCGAATTTTGAGGGAAAAATTCCCTCATAAGGGGGGAGTATGTAACATCCCTCATTTTTTAAGAGACTCATTTTATATTAATTTACCGCATGAAGTAATTATATAAAATGTTGAGAGCTAGAGTAAATATTAATTGAATGAGTTGAAAGTTAATATTTAATAGATTGTTGCATATTTACTATATGTTAGGTAAATATCATCATGTTGCATGTTTTATAGTGTCATGTGTTTTAAATGACATTATGGTTTAAATGAAATCGAAACTTAAAATGAATTCTAAAATTACCGGATGCCATTTTAGAGGGCGTAGTTAGTCCCGGGATGTGCGAAACAGTCAAAATAAGTGTCATATTGTATTTTTAGGTTCCGGACACTTTTGACTGGTTTTAACTTAAATGCGTGTTTGGGAGTCATTTTAAGGTGGTATTAACCATTTAAGTTGGGAACTTAAGACTTAAGACCCAATTTTGTTCTTCTAAATCCCCTAATTTCCCTATTATATATCTTAAAACATAGAGAGAAAAAGAGAGAAAGATAGAGGAAGAGAAAAGAGGAGAAAGAAGAGAGATTTGGAGATTGAAGATTGGGATTGCTTCTACCAAGAGAAAATTTGAGATTTATACTTCAAGGCAAGTTTTCTACTTGCTAATACGTGATTTGAGATGCATAAATTGTATTGATAGTTGTGTAATGGGATCAAATGAACAAATATGAGTTTTATGGATTTTGTTGTGATTTAGCCCTAATCATGGTTTAGGTTGATGAAATTGTGGATTATAGTAATTAATAATCATGTAGGATGATTTGGGGTAGATTAATGGTGATGGATGTAGGTAAAAATTGAGTAGAAATTGATTTTGGGAAAAAACTAGGGTTCATAACCCGTAGCCCCCTTTTTGGCCCAATTGGAGGGGCGAATCGATTAGTCTCCTGTGGGGAATCGATTCGCTAAGGGGATAGTTTCCAGGTCTGGGCACCCGAATCGATTCGGTTATTACAGAAAGTTGGGCTCATCACCCGAACCGATTCGCTTTTTGGGAGAATCGATTCGCTTATCGATTCGAACCCTGCTGCTTTGAGTTATTTTTTTAACTCAATTTTGATCATTTTTCTCTAGGCTTAGGACCTAGGAACCTTCTTGAATGAAGTAAACTTAGAGTCCTAGAGTCCTATATGAGTTAGTCAACTACCCTACATTAGCAATGCGTTATGTGGGGGCTTTTTAGGGGATATGCAAATTGATGTTAGGGGATTCGTTTCTTCTAGTTGATTATTATGAAACTAGGAGTTGTAGTATTATGTTTGGGATACTTTAAGAGCTCAATTGAGCTATGTTAGTCTTGATGGTTAATAGTATAACACCGCAAAAAGGGTGTTGGGAGAATTAAATTGGGAGTTCACGTATTCTTTGAGGTTGTAATGACGATATGAATTACGTATGGCTCCGGATAAAATGTGAATTATTTACAAAATGTAAATGATTATGGTTTCGGATAAAAGGAAACATACATATGGAAAAGGGTAAATGAAAATGAAATGGAGATGGAGATGGTAACGATTACGGTAAATGATAATTTACTTAATCATGAACATGATAAATGATAATTTACTTAATCGTGAATATGGTAAATGATAATTTACTTAAATACACCTCTCTAAATGCTATCATAAGGGAAGTTCGCGCGTGAGGTGATGCCCCCTGGCTAATGAATGCAGGGAGGATATAGTCCTAAGCCATATGTGCGATTATTGTATGTTTCTGCGCTGGTGAGGTTATTCCGTGTGTGGTCATGACTCTCCCGCAGGCATATGGCCGCTTCCCGGCGTCTTGCGTTATTGGTGCCCAGGTTGTCTTGTTTGATAGGCCCTGGAAGATGATAGTCATTTAGGGGCACGCCCAGTGGGGAAACTCGAAGGGGCGGTCTTAGAATCGTTATATGTATATGAATATAACAATTCTTAATCAAGTGGGACTTGATGTATGATAAATGCCATAAAGAGCATATGATAATGATGATATTCCTGATAAGGAATGGAATGCCGTAAAGAGCATATGATTGAGATAAAAGCCATAAAGTGATTAAAATTATGATTATGTTTCCTGATAAGGAACAAAACTATTAAATGAATTAGTGTTCATGATGAAGGATTTTAAATTAATATTAATTTTTCTTTTTCCTGCATAACTAAATTCGATTCATGATTATTTAAAATGTCTTAGCTTATGCTTTAAATTGTGTAGGTAGATTGTTATCTCTATTAGTCATGATTTACTGTTCGTAACTGTCATACTTTTTATTCATCTCGTGATCATATAAAATCGAACCCTGACCCGTTCATATTTCTTGTTATGCATGCATCTTGTATCCGCTCAGGTGCTCCGCCGAAAGGACGCCTGTTTTGACTTTCCTACTTAGGTGTCTCTGGGATCCGTGATGCTTTGCGGGTATTACGGGATATATTGCAATAGACGTCGTCATCCTTGTACTCTAGTTATGATCAGGTCTTTTACTCCGGCGTGAGGCCCCAGCTTTTGTAATTGTCTAATGTATTGTATTATGTACTTTTCTGAACATGTTTAATATTATTGTAAGAGTCTGTTGACCGACAGCATATTCGGTCCCTTAGTGTATATTTGATGTGCATGTAATATTACATCTTCGAGGTTTCCACTTTCTTTTTAAGTTGGGGTTGTTTAAATTCTTTCCTTAACTTTAAAACCAAAATTTTTGGCAACTCGTTTTTCTGAAATATGGAGTGGTTATCCTATAGATTTTGTATATTGTATTGATGCTGAGAATGATTCCATCCATGATTCCTGTTATATTGGAGTATAGGGTTGGCCACCCCATATTTTGGTGAGCGGGTTGTCACATATAATAAAGAGAGGAATAAAAATAAGCTTACTTCATATTTTTTTAATAAAAGTTTGTTCACAAATGGTCACCCATAACCCCTTTTTATAAGGCAAAAAGTTGGGATTTGTACCAACAAAAATTCTTTAGAAAACCTGCTAAGCACGAAATCTGAAGGGGTCGATCAATCGATCCCCTGCAGTCATTTGATCGATCCATCAAGAATTTGGATTCTTCTGACTTAAAATAAAACCAAGGGATAATCTTTAAAATTAATTTAAAAATCAATTTTAAGTCCGATTTTGAAACCGATTGAAATTCTCGTCTTTGAAAATAATTCTCAACATTTTTTAGCGACAAAAATAATTAAATCAAAAACTTTATTTTCCTCTGTATTGTTGAAATTAATTTAAAATACCCAAAAATTACGCGGGTTGTTAAACTTTCCCACTAACAATGGAATTTCGCCCTCGAATTTCTCCGAAAGTCGAACTCTCAAAATCAGGCCACTACAACAATCTCCAAAAATAATATCGCCTCTCAAAAATAAATTCCTCACATCTAATCCCGAAACCTAACACGAATTATCACCAAAGATAATCTATCTCCGAAAATTGCTAATCACGAAATGAACACAAGACCCAAACCCCGAGGGTTGCCGTTACCTAAGCTCTGATACCATTATTAACACCCCGCCCGGGGAGAGGGGAGCGATACTCGATAAAACTAACCAAATACATAATCAACAAGGTCTACAACATCTAAATAAATCCCACAATATGGAATAAAAGAATCCACTAATCTCAATCCTTCAAATAATACAAAAAATGTCTCTCGAAATAATACAATTATCTATCTTGAAATAAAATAAATCGACAATGCTCTATACAACAAACTAAATACAACCTTCTCATTTTGTACATTCGAATATTATTCCCAATATATCAAAGCTAAAAATTAATCTCCAATTAGTCCATAGCGCACAAATCCGTGCTAACCTACCACAAAGAAAAAATATGGGGAAGTTCACAATATGACATAAAAGATGATCAACAAATATTAGCGGTGAATAAAGACTAATAATACGAGTACGAATATTCAAATTAAATTCCAATATCACAAGCATTTTACCAATATAATTTCTTAGTAACACATTATCCGAGTCACCAAGCCTCACCATACCGCGCCATACTTTATCAAGTAGACGGAAATTGGAATCTTGGCGGGTGCCCAACCTTTGTGCCATATTAAAATCTCATGACAACATGCTCAACAAAAATATAATACCACATGAATCAAAATCAGATTCCAAATGAATTTAGCAATTCAATTATGAGTTCAATAATCACATGAAATCAAAGGGAATAACTCCCGAAAGATTTAAGAGCATATTGGGAAAAACTCCATTCCTTAAACCAACATAAGAAACCAACATAAATCTGCCTAGAAACTCAGATTAAACCATCAAACTCATCTCACAAGGGTTCGCAAATCATCTCCAAGCTCCAACACTAAAATAGCCCCAACAACACCTCCAAAAACTATGTTTGGATATGGTAATATACAGGGGCTGTGTATAGAAAAAGAAGAGGAATAAAAATATGTTTACTGCATATTTTTGTGAAAAAAATTTGTTCCCAAATGGTCACCCACAACCCCTTTTTATAAGGTAAAAAGTAGGAATTTGTACCAACAATAACTCTTTAGAAAACCTGTTGAGCATGAAATCTGAAGGGATCGATCGATCGATTGATCCCATGGAGTCGATCGATCGATTGATCCCATGGAGTCGATCGATCGATCCCTCAAGAATTTTGATTCTACTGACTTAAAATAAAACCAAGGGATAATCTTTAAAATTTATTTAAAAATCAATTTTATGTCCGATTTCGAAACCGATTGAAATTCTATGCTTTAAAAATAATTCTCAACATTTTTTAGAAAGAAAAATAATTAAATCAATAACTTTATTTTCCTCTATATTATTGAAATTAATTTAAAATACCCCCAAATATGCGGGTTGTTAGACTTCCCCACTAACAATCGAATTTCTCCCTCGAAATTCGCCGAAATCCTAACTCTTAAAATCAGGCCACTACAACAATCTCCAAAAATAATCTCGTTTCCCAAAAATAAATTCCTCTCATCTAATCTCGAAACCTAACATGAATTATCACCAAAGATACTCTATCTCCAGAAATTGTTAATCACGAAATGAACCCAAAACCCAAGCCCCGAGGGTTGCCGTATACCTAAGCTCTGATACCATTTGTAACACCCTGCCTCGGGGAGAACAGAGCGTTACTCGATAAAACTAACCAAATATATAATCAACAAAGTATAGATCATCTAAACAAATCCCACAGTATAGAATAAAATAATCCATTAATCTCAATTCTTCAAATAATACAACAAATGTCTCTCGAAATAATACAACTATCTATCTCGAAATAAAATAAATCGCCAATGCTCTATACAACAAAGTAAATACAATATTCTCATTTTGTACATTCAAATATTCTTCCCAATATATCCAAGAGAAAAATCAATCTCCAATTAGTCCATAGCGCCCAAATCCGCGCTAACCTACCACTAAGAAAAAATATGGGGAAGTACACAATATGACAAGAAAGATGCTCAACAAATATTAGCAGTGAATAAAGCGCAACAATATGAGTACGAATGTTCAAATCAAATGCTAATCTCACAAGAATTTTATCAATATAATTTCTCAACAACACATTATCCGGTTCACTAGACCTCACCATACCGCGCCATACTTTATCAATTAGCCGAAAATTGGAATCTTGGCGGGTGCCCAGCCTCTATGACATATTAAAATCTCATGACAACATGCTCAACACAAAAAAAATACCAAATGAATCAAAATCATATTCCAGATATAATTTTGAGATTCCAAATGAATTTAGGAATTCAAATATGAGTTCAATAATCACTTGAAATCAAAGGGAATAACTCTCGAGAGATTTAAGAGCATATTATGTAAAACCCCATACCTTAAACCAATATAAGAACCAGAAACTCAAATTAAAACCTCAAAATCATGTCACAAGGTTCAACAAATCATCTCTAAGCTCCAACACAAAAAGTCCCAAGAATACCTCCAAAAAGTAAGGTTTAATATGATAATATACATGGGCTATGTGTATATAAAAAGGAGAGGAATGAAAATATGTTAAGTGTATATTTTTGCGATAAAAGTTTGTTCACAAATGGCCACCCATGACCCCTTTTTATAAGGCAAAATATAGGAATTTAAATCAACAAAAACTCTTTAGAAAACCTGTTGTGCATGAAATCTGAAGGGGTCGATCGTTATATCCCCTAGAGTGGATTGATCGATCCCTCGGGAATTTTTATTCTGCCGACTTAAAATAAAACCATTGTATAATCTTTAAAATTCATTTAAAAATCAACTTTAAGTCCGATTTCAAAATCGATTGAAATTCTCGTCTTTAAAAATAATTCTCAACATGTTTTAGCAAGAAAAATAATTAAATCAAAAAGTTTATTTTCCTCTATATTGTTGAAATTAATTAAAAATACCCCAAAATTACGCGGGTTGTTACAGTAGTTCCCCATGCACAGGTTCAGTGGTGTCATCATAATGCCAGCGAGTCCACTTGGGAGCGCGAGGATGAGATACGCGAAAAGTATTCAGAATTATTCATACTTGGTGTTTCCTTTTTCCAAATTTCTGGAAGAATTTCGTTATGTGGGGGGGGAGTATGTAACACCCTATAATTTTATTAGTTTTTATATTAGGAATTGATTGGGATTAATTAAATTATATTTAGAAAGATTAATCCGGCAAAATAAATATTAATTAGCTAGATAAGGGTTAGTATTTATTTATATTGAATATTACTTAGTGAAGGAGTAATAACAATGATAAGAAAATATTACCATCGTCATGAGTGAGAAATACGACAGTTATGGTAAATTTAGTCGAGACACGCGTGTAAGGCGTGTCGGGACTTAACTTGAGAAATAAAATATAATTTCAGTTTTGATATTCCATATGGTCATTCTGAGCGCTCTAGTATGTTCGGAATGGTCGAGATAGTTAGAACAGTCTACTCGGGGTTTCATTTGGGTCATGGGCTACTTTTACGCCAAACCGGCACCCCGAAGGGGTATTTCATTTTTTTTGAAATTTTGGAGAAAATAAAACCACGAAAATTAGAGGGTTCTATCTAATGACATGTAAAGTAAATTAGGGTTATGAGTTACCAAACCAAAGTGAAAGTCACATGAGGAAGAAGGAGAGTTGTAGGGTTCCAAGGAAAAAAACCACCTTCTTGCACCACCACCACCACAACTGGATTGTAGATCAGGAAGAGGAGAACACAAATCTCACTGTCACTTCTACATAAATTAGACCTCCGAATTAAGGTAAATGTTTATCTTGATAAATTAATATTTGATATAACATCCATGTCTGGATAAGATGATTACGTCATGAAAATTTTAAACTTTGACCTTAAAATTGGGGATATAAATCATATTCTCAGGTAAGGATGGTAATATATTTGATCCATGATACATGCATGATTAATTTGATGAGAAATATCACGAAATTGGGGAAGATATCTGAAATTATGTTGATGTTCTTGAACACAAATAATAATCTAGGGTTTTAGAAATTTATCTTGATTAAATCTGCTTTGAGGTTATTCTGCAAAGATTTAATGATTCTTATATGTTTAAAATCATTAATACATGTTACTATGATGTTAGAGACCGTTGGTTAAAATTTTGGGATATTATAATGTTGGTTTGGAGGTGTAACATTGGTGAATTCTCGTAACAGTTTAGCGAAGAAGAAGATACATGCTACACCGAATGGATTTGGCTCCTTGTCTGAATCGATTCAGGAAGTGAATTGATTCGGACCAAGGCCGAATCGATTCAGTGTCCTAGATTTGTACATTTTTCCCTTTTTTCTTAGAACTCATGGGAAATGATTTGGTTGACCTTTGAATTAATTTTAAATCCTAATAAGAGATATTCTATTTACTAGTAGGCTAATGTTGGGCTTGAGGTTAGTTGCATGAGGGGAGTTTATGACTAAAACTGATTAAGCTTAACAGGTAATAAAATATTATTCGGATAATGATTTCTTATCATGGAGAATTAGGGGAATGCATGACCAAGACCAGTAGGCCTTGGGTGGGATACCTATTGAGTTTACTTAAGGGACAATTGGCAACCATTTGAGTATTAGGAAACAATCAGGATTATACAATAAGAAGTATTATGCTATATATATATATATATATATATATACCTATTGTTTGAATTGTATTTGTAATCATACCTAGGCTACTTGCTATCAAGGGAGGTTTCACGTCGTGGACAATCTTATTCTGATGAGACCAATTGGGGTGACATTGACTTATACCTCAGGACATTGAACTTAGGGATTGAGCACCACTTGTATGAATATGAGTGTGACCAGTCATTTGGGTGCGTTAGGAATGAGCGTATCCCCAAGGCTTAAAACTATGAAGGCCTTCATTATTGTGTGATGTAAGCTATTATTTGAGGGAGATTATCCAAACCAGTGTCCTTATATAGTATGTGATGTACAAGGACTTGATAGTAGAGTACGACCGCACCGCAGGTGTTTGCCCAGGGGTGTTGCATGCGTATATATGATAAGAGTGGTAAATGTGTATATACATGTCATTGATCCTACTACGAGTGTATTAGTAGATAAGATAGATAGTAATATCTAAATTAATCAATGTGCATGAGAACTAAATCATTTACTAGTAAATACTAATGTATATAAAGAATTAAAAATATAGTATTGTATTGTATGGGCAATACGGGTGGGCACTATAAATGATTAGACGCAAAGATATGTAAGCCAGACTAGTTAAGCGGGTAGCATAACTAGGTGGGTTAGATTAGTATTATAGGAGTGCACATTAGTTGAGGGGTGAGGATCTCAAGTGAGGGCACGTTGTACTAACACTATTTAATATCTTATCTTGATTCATTTTAAACACTTGCTAAACTTTTTGAAAATATTTTACTCGGGCTTTGACTCCTTTCAAATCCTTTTGTAAAAATAATTTTAGGTGCCCAGCCACAAGGACGCATGCCATAGGAGTTCCTACATTTGGCGTGCTGCAACTATTGTGGAAGTTGCAGGACCTTGCTATCAGTTCGGCATGTCTCCCATTATTAGTTAGATATCATTTTCAAAAACTTTGTATTTCCCATTATTTCCAATGTTGATTTAGACTTTACTTGTGGATGAATGTATTGGGATTTTATCTGGAGTGTTATTCCAGACTGTTTTATTTATTTATGTCATTATCTCATTATTCATTGTTAAGTGCATGGAAATGGCAAATAATATTCTTTATCGGATTATATTATTGCATGTTGATAATAAAGATTAAAATTTTGACACCGGGCCATTAGGGTATTAGTAAAATCAATTAAACATCAACAATGATGCTAATAATGACACCATTAATTATTCTTGTTTAATTTAATAATGGATTGATCACGCAGGATTAGAATAGGTGGGGGTGTCACATTGATGTTGTTCATGGGAGTGGAACTAATATGGAGGGGCAAAGTCATGGAGATGTAAGGGTGGTAGAGGGTGGGGAGGGAGGGGTAGACAAAGGTGTGTTATGAAGATACACATAATTTCGTGGAATGTGAGGGGCCTGAATGATCTCGAAAAAATAAATGTTATTAGTGGAGAAATTTTGAGGTGGAAACCATTGATTTTATGCTTACATGAGACGAAGTTGAGGATTATGGATAGGGATATGGCTAAATCTATTTATGATGGTCATGAGGTAGAATGGTGTAGTTTAGAGGCCGAGGGCACATTAAGAGGGGTAACTGTTATGTGGGATTCCATAATAGTAGAAAGGATAGTGTTTAGTGGGTAGTTGCCCCTATTATGACATTTAGTATTGTAGAGCACGGGTTCATTTTTATTTTAAGGGGTTTATGGGTTGGTGGAGAATTAAATTCGAAGAAAAGATAGTGTTTAAGATTAAGGGGAGTATGGGGTTCCATGTTGCATGGGGGGAGATTTTAATGTAGTTGGGTTTTCTTTACATGGATTAATGGAGGGTGTATGAGAATATATATGACGGACTTTTTAGATTTCATTGATGAAATGGAACTCGTACATGCTCTTTTAGTGGGCGGGGTGTATACTTGGTCCAGCAAACAGCAAAATCCTTCTCAATCTTGGGTTAATCAATTTTTATTCTCTTCTTATTAGGAGGAGAGGTTCTAAGATGTGAATCTGTCATGTCTTACTAGGGTGAGCTCGGACCATATTTTGGTCCTCCTAGAGTGTGGAGGAGTAGAGGAAGGCGAGAACCATTCAGATTTAAAATATGTTTATGAAAGAGGACAATTTTATGGATATAGTGGAGGAGTGATGGAAAGGCTATGTGATTGAGGTTAATTCTAGATTTATATTGGTTAGGAAACTTTACCTTATTAAATATGTTCCCAAAAGTTGGACCGAAGACATATCTGTGAATGTGAGGGATGCCATCGACAGATACGTGGAGGAAATTAGGGTTCTAGATGAAAAGGAATGATTGAGTGTGCTTTTAGGGTAGGGGAAAATGTAAAGAGAAGAAAGAAAGGGTAAGTGGGGAGGGTATTGATTTGGGAAGAAATTAGTTTGAGATAGAAATCACGCTCACTGTGGTCGATGTAGGATTACAAGAACACTATGCTTATACATTAATTGGCAAACTCTAATTGTCGCTCTAATCAAATTGGAAAATTGTAGTGTGACATGAGGAGTTTGTGGAGGATAATAAGGTGAGGTGAGTAATTAGATAATATTATGATAGGTTTTACACAAAAGAGAAATAGTGGAAACCAAACCTTGATGGGTTGGAGTTTGGGTGTTTTTCCAGGGATGATGAGGTTGAGATGCTTGAAGGGGGATTTTATAGAAGAGGAGGTAGGTCATGTCTTTCAGTACATGAATGAGAATAAGTGACTGGGACTATATGGTTTCGCTACAAAGTTTTTCCAGCATCAGAGGGAATGTTATGACCTTCTTCAAGGACATCTGTATAAAAGAGGTCCTTTCGTGAGGGGTGTGAATGTTAACTTTTTAACTTTGATTCCTAAGAAGGGGGATAGATGGATGTAAAGGATTTAGGGCCCATTAGTCTAGTGGATAGTGCGTATAAGATTTTACGTAAGGTACTATTTGTTAAAGTTATGATGGTGATTGATTCACACATTTCATAGGCCCAAAATGCTTTTATGGGGGGAGAAAATTATAGATGCAGTTTTGGTGGCTAATGAATGTGTGTAGGATAGAGTGAGAAGTGGAAACCCTAGTTTATTTGTAAGTTGGGCAATGAGAAAGTGTATTATCGCATAAATTGGGTGTTGTTGCTATATTTATTAGAGAGGATATGACTTGGGGATCATTTTGAAAGTGGATAAAGAGTTCAATATCAACATTAAGATTTCTGGTTCTATTGAATGGAATGCCTGAAGGATTTTTTTTGAGTTCTTGGGAGCTACAACATGGGTAACCATTATTTCCTTTAATAATTATCTTAGTAATGGAGGTTATTAGTCAGTTTTTGGGCAAAGCGGGGGAGGCGGGAATGATCAGTCCGTTCACAATTGGAAATTCAAGATCTCATATCTTTTTTAAGTATATGACACTATCATTTTTTATCATGCGAAAAAGAGTAAGGTAATAGTGTTGATACTCGTTTTGTTCATCTTTAAGGCAGTGTTGAGGCTACATATTAATGTTCAGGAATGTGACATGATTCAAGTCATAGGAGGCAAGAATGTAGGTTCCTTTGCAAAGGTGATCGGATGTAGGGTGGGATCCCTTCCCTCAATGTATCTTAGACTTATGTTGGGGCACAATTTAAGTTTAAAGAAATTTTGTGTTTGGTCCTAGAGACGGTGAAAATGAAATTGACATTGTGCAAGAATTGATATCTCTTTAAAGGAAAGGAAACTAAAGTTTATTAAAAATGGTCTATTGATTATGTCGACCTATTACATGTCTATGTTTCTTTTTCGGTCTTAGTGTGTAAGAGGATGGAAAAAATTATGAGCGATTTCTCATGGAAAGGTAATGCATATGAATTCAAGCATTGTCTCATGGGATGGGGGTGGTATGTCAGATGACCAAGGTGGAAGCATGGGTCAAATTCTTAGAGCACTTCAATAAAGCTTTGCTAAGAAAATGGTTATGGAGATTCCCTCAAGATAAACATAGGTTACGGAGGAAAGCGATGGTGACTATGGGAGGTTTCACGTGGTGTGGGTGGGGACCAAGAGTGGAATATTATGTGCACGCGGTCGGTTTATGGAAGCACATCACAAAGGGATAAGGTAATTCTCCAAGCACACAACGTTCCTCATAAGGAATGGGAAGAAAATTAGATTGCGAAAGTACCAAAGGGGGAAGGATGTTACCTTGGAGGATCTATTATGAGGGATGTTCTACATTAGAGAGGAAAATGTGGGTTTGGTGGTAGAGCATAGGATATCAATAAGGGATCAGATGGTGTATAACACAAAATTTGAAAGGAGATTACGGAACTGGGAATTGGAGGAGGCGATGCCTTTTTTGACCGGATTAAAACATCACCGATCATGACAAGAGCAAAATATATTATGATATGGAGTAGAGGTAAGTATGGAGTTTTTTTGTGAAAGAATATTGCACTGTATTAAGGGGATTGGTTAGTAATCCATATATGTGGAATAGTGTATGGAGAAAGAAGGCACTGCCTAAAGTTACGTTATTTGTGTGGACTGTAGTAAAACAGAAAATATTGACATAAGAGGGTTTGCGAAAGAGAGTTTATAAATTGGCCAGTCGGTGTTAGTGGTGCAATAAAGATGAAGAGATGAATAATCATTTGTTGTTGCATTGTTGGGTGATGAGGGTGTTGTGGAACGTCTTATTTTTTCTTTATCGGGTTCAATTGATGTAGGCCCATTTTTTCTTTCGAATGTGTTTTAAGGATGTCAAAACCAAATTTCTTTTTGAAAAACCTTTTTTCGAAATTTTAAACCGCATCAAGTGTGTGAACCAATTTTAGTTAAGAGCAATTTTATCTTGTTCAATCTAAAATATGCATCTAGGTGATTAAGGCAAGTAAAATAAATAAGTTTAAAAAAATGGCGCCAGATGTACGAGAAAGCCACTAAGGGAAAAAACCTCGTACGAACCAAGCCAGATAATCACTATGAAATGGTATTACAAAGTATATACAATAGACTTACTCAATGACTTGATTGCCTAAAGTCTTGAAGCTTCTCTGATCGTTAATGACTCCTCCATAGTGCCCACACGTATATCCTTCCGCGATACCTGTCCACAGCACACGCGTCCACGAATGCCTTATCCATCAATGTATCTTGGAAACGTCTTCGAATTCTAAACATGATCTCCTTTGCTTCTTCACCACAATTCCTAACGATGTTTAAAGTGATGAATAACTACAAATTGTGCAAACAAAGATCACTATAGAATATATGAATGAAAGCTCGGATCTTTGAAAGTTTAAGGATATTTTTAGTCTTTGAAAACCATCAAAAACTTGTGCAGAAAATGTATTATATGGAAACTGATTTTCTGGACTTCAAACTTACAAACTTCTGAGAGAAACATGCCTTAAATATAAAGCTAAGTCGGTGCATCGTTCGAACTAAATCTTCCCATCACTTGAACAAAATACACATGTTGTTCGAATGACATCAGTATCTCTCCTGAACGACATCCAAAGTCGTTTCAACCGTTGAAATTAAGAGTTTGTGATTTACACATTTTAAAAATATTGTTTAACAAAAATAAAATCCTAAAAAAAATTGAGTCCTATAAATGTTACGCATTCATACATGAGCGATCTCGGAATGCAATGAAAATGCGAAACATGCACCAAAATAATCTCAACATTATTTATCTTTCAAGATTGGCCGCAACGTCTTTAATAAACTCTATGACAGAAACTGTGTGAGATTGTGACAATAAAAATCTATCCATGACTTAAAAACATGTTTTGTTCGGGAAATAAGTCAAACACTATAATGGACTCAATTGGAAGATTTTTCCTTAGAAATCTCCCCCTTTGATTATTTCGGGACAAACCCCTAACAGTGCAATGCCTAAGACGGGTCGTCAAGACGTATGATGCCTAAATCCCATTCCATAAACCCAATATCAAGAATTACAGGACAAGACTAGTAAATGATGGTCTGAGAAGCATGAGCTATTTGAATGTGATGTAGACTTGAAATCTCGAAATCTATTTGTAAGAAGGTAATCTCCTTGTAGCCTGGGAGTATGGTAATACTAATTGAGGTGTAACCCCTATAGATATGGTGAAAATGATAACCCATAAACTCTTTAATAAACACAAGTAAACCCACAATATTATATATGATTAGCACTCAGATTGAACTAAAACCCAAAATAATAATAGAAGGAACTAAAAAGTAACTCATTCAAAGGTAGAGAGAAGTAAACACCCTAGATACACCTTCGTAGGTAGCCAACACACCAACAACCTCTAAAAGATCTTTGGTTAGCTATTAAAAGCTTTGAAATAAATTACATTAGTGGGTGAGCAAGAACTCTAGTTTGTAATAACTTCTCCATGATCAATATTCTCTCTCTAGCAAATCATCTCTAGAAATAACTCCCTGTCTCAGAGATGGTTGAAGCCAATAAAAAGTCCCCACACCATTCCCTAGATACCTTTATCCTTTAAAGCTATGAACAGATGTCCCCCTATACTGAACGTCACAAACATTAAATGCCTGATGGACCAGTCAGCTGTACGTCATAAACATTAAATGCCAAGACTTGCCTTTTGCCTAGCCACTGTGCGTGAGAGGACTGTCACCACAGAGGTTGATCACCAAACCATTTAATAGCCCCAATACCACAGTGGTGTACTCGAGTATGGATTGGACAATGTTCAGCTGGTTAGTGACATCACCTAAAGTATATGTGACATTAGGTAAAGGGTTGTTTGGCTCAAGGGTTAACAACGATGGGACTCAAGGATACTCCGTGCAAGTTTCCACGGTTAAAAGGTTACTCAGTGTTTTACTGAGTGTATCTAAGATGGTTAGGACAAGCCCTAATGCTGCCTTACTTCTCAATCCTCCAAACCAAGTCCCTCTAAAGTTCCCACAATGAGGTCATTCGGTAGAGCATGTAATCTTTCCCATGCCCTTCTAGGCCTGGTCTCTTGCGAGTACCATTTGACCTCACACTAAATAATATTATAATCGTTACATCATTGCGATCAATGTTAACAATATAACTAAATAACGAAGAGGAAGTAAAGGGTGAGATGTATCAGCTAATATCCTCGTTGGGCTACCACGCTGAGTTATCTCGATATCTTCATGTTGTTTCCTTCCCTTAATGTCTCTTCTATTAGATAGGGATGCTTATCTCTAATAAATATATTATCTTCAATCGCCCCTACACTCGTAAGCATACCTACACACATGAAATGGACAAATACCTAGTGAAATATGGAGGAGCAAATGATATAACCATTATGATATTAATATGAAATGTCAATACCACTATGTAAAATAAAAATCAAATCATTTGTTAAACATGTGAGAAATATTTGATAACATGATACCAATTTTTGTAAGCTAATCTTGAAGGCATATGATCACAAGAATGATACCAATATGTAATGCAACAAACATAAATGTTCAACAAATAAACTCCCCTCTTACATCACATACATCTCTTTCCCTTTTTGTCTCAGATAGATAATAAAAAAGATAAATAATTGATCAATATATCTAGAATAAGAATAATCAATGAAGTATATCTAGATAAATATGAAACAACCAGCTAAAAATGATCAAAAGATACCAACTCCATAGCTAGCAAACCGAAGTCACATGAGATGAATCATCAAAATCGGCAACGATGAGACTAAATGAATTATGGAGTGTATGAATTAAACATAAATAATCACTAAGTACTTCAAATGAACAACCCCAAAAGTATAAAAAATAGAATGTTATGATCATTAATATGAAGCAGGTACTAAACAAAATAATCCAAAATTCCTCAGCAGGTCGCTCGAACGACTTGGCCTTATCACTTGAACAACATAGGCATGTCGCTCAAACCAGATCACCAAGTGACCTAACAAATCCAAAATAGTAGCCACTCGCTTTGATCAATATATCTCGTGACCTTTGTGCAACCTTTCTCGTGACCATACGTAACACTTTCATTTATGTTGCTCGAATAAAGGACAGAGAAAATTCTCAATTCTAGTGTTAAAAACATGAAATTTCTCCTAGTGAAAAAAATTCCTAAAAAAGTTAACTCGAAAGAGCAAATAACAGCAAAATAGACTCAAAACAAAAAAAACATTGAACAAGTAAAATAATGTGAGTTTCATGCCAACATAGAATCAATGTGCTCAAACATTGATATGGAGTGAATGGGCGTGAACTACAAGAAATGAAACATAACTCCAACACATTGAAATGTTTAAGAAGCTTTAATTAATAGCAAGATGTCATCGAACTTAGTTTTAGCCATATGTAAAAGTTAATATAATGATCTAAATGAACTAAACAATCAGCATACATGAAAATCCAGAATTTTGGCGATTCTATAAACAATGGCGTCACGATACGATTTTTCAACCTATGGATACATGGTGCAAACTTGTTTAAATTTTTCCATCCAAACTGCCTCAAGCATATATAATTATTTTTCCAGATCTTTTTGAGGTTTCTATTTTTCTCAACTAAGAGAAATCTTATTGGCCCTATTTTGGAATATAATTATTTTTATTGTCTTGATTTTTTCTTGGGTCTTTTAAACGATGGCTTTCACAATGACTTAATTTTATACTCTCACAGCCCTTTCCCTTGAACACTCATCATTTTTTCAATTTAAGCGTTATTGATCCTCACGGTAAATGGTTCTTACACGCACACCTCCTTCTAAGTCTACTTATGCATATATGACAGAATTGAGTTAAAACGTCTCACTAAACTCAAATATACATGAGATGTCAAACATTCATATAAACTTGTGCATGTGTGCAAAGATGGCGAATATACATAGTCGAATTCAAATTCATATCATCTTCAAAATAACCCCATTTAAAGAATGGTTAAGATCATTCAACGCATTAATAATTATGATCAAATGTCCTATCCACATGGGTAATAAATCGATGGGGGTCGAAGAACACTAACGTGCCACATAAAACATGAAACTCTCACGATACAAAAATAAACCAAAAATATTTTTGAGTTTTTCTAAAATTATATTTGAACCAAAATAAAATCTTTTTGTATTTTTCTCAACAATATTTAGAACTAGAATCTTTTTTTATTTTTCAAATATGAGTCAATAAATAAATAAATAACAATATATAAGTTACACATGTCATAATACTAGAAAGATATAAATCATAATGCAAAGACTAAGATATGATAAACATGGAAACACAATCATCCTTTAGATTCAACATGGGAAGAATCAAGTGCAACCAAACAAGAACCATGAAGTTTAATTCCTACAGCCTCTAAGTCATATTTCCTAAGCTAAGTAGGTGTGAAATACACATTGGGGTTTTATGAACTGAAACGACTTTATTGCTTAACTTTTTAGGAGCATTCCTAAGGTCATAGAAAAAACGTCTAAGGTGACCTTTCTACCTCAATGGAAACAAGTGTAAACACGACGAGAATGATTACCAAAATGTTGACCTCTCCTCATGTTCCTAGTGGGTTCTCTAACATGATTGGTATTTGCATTGGGAATGGGAACGGCTCTATCATCTTAGCCTATACCAAACCTATCTCCCTTGATTTGGATGGTGCCTCACATCCTATTTAACTTCTCTGACCTAGATTCGAAATCAAACTTAATTTTACTCGAGTCTTTCAATCTCTCCTCTAACTCACTAATCGTATAATCAAGTAAACGCCTGAACTCCACAAACTCTAGAATCTATTTCTTTAAAGCCTCCATCAAACCACAAAGACTATCTCAATCTGTATCCACATATTCTAGCTTCTCCCTAAGAGTCTTCCCCCATTCCTAAGATCATCAGTCAAAGCATCATTATTCTCTACGACACGGTCATTCAACTTAGCTTATAATTTCAAGTTTTCCTTTTTCACCTTTACCATTTTCGCATAGAACTCACCAAAGGCAACTTGCAACTCTCCTATGTCAATCTACTCATCTTCACTAGCTTCACCATCACTTACTTTGGATTCACACTCAACGGCCTCGAAAGTGTCATTCACAAGAGAATCTTCATGGGAAGATTTATCGTTGTCACTCACATGACATGCCATGAATGCTACAAAGTTACGATAAATGGGGGAACTCTCTCCCTCTTTCGGTTCACTATCAATTAAGGTGTCATTATATGCTATCGGTTTCTTAGCCTCCTTCTTAAGTCTAGTGGGACACTTAGTAACCTTGTGACCATACCCTTCACACCTAAAGCACCTATTTGACTCAATCCTCTTGACATTATCACTCGTATACTTAGGGGCAGGATATACCTTATTGTTCTTGAATTTCTCAAATCCTTTGACATCTTTCGATTGCTTTTGGAACTTAAGAAATTTTTTGAACTTCTTTGCCAACAAGTCTTCATCCTCAAAATCGAAATCGAAATCATCATTTGAAACTTTAGTCTACTCCTTCCGGGATTTCAAAGCAAAAGCCTTTTCTTTCTTTGGTACTTTCTTGGAGGTAAACATATTGAGTTCATAGGTTTGTAAGTCGCCTACAGTCTCTTTAATTTTCATGGAATCAAGCATACCTAAGGAGTTCAAAATGGTCACTTTCACATCAAACCTACTCAACAATGACCTTATTATTTTCTTTATGACTCGTTTATCGGGTATTTTCGTTCCTAAGTTAAATGATGAGTTAACAATGTTGGACAACATAGCATAAAACTCATCAAATGGCTCACTCTATAATATCTTAGTCGTCTCAAAAAGTGTAGTAGGTCTGTGAAGTTTAGATGTCATAACCGTGCTAGTGCCCTCGTGAGTAAGTGAAAGTATATCCTCAGCTTCTTTCAAAGTTTCACACGTCATGATTCTATTATAATCTTCTAGTGTAACATGTGAGGAAATAGCGTGAAGACCTTTAGAGTTGTAAACTGCAAGTCTATATTAGGCTTTGGCCCATGACTTAAAAGTAGTAGCCTCACCCTCTTGTGTAATCGGTGGAGTCCAACCTTTTTTTACCGGTAACCCACATGCTCATCAATAGATTTCAAATCACTTCTCATACGCATTTTCCAATAACCATAGTTAGTGCTATAAAAAAATAGGAGCTCTAAAACTTTCATAGTTTTCAAAATTCATCCATAAAAACACAAGGGAGAAACACAATAAAAAATATGTTTATACCTTGGATACCACCCCTTTTTCTTTCGAATCTGTTTTAAGAATGTCAAAACCAACTTTATTTTTGGAAAACCTTTTCCCAAATTTTAAACCGCACTAAGTGTGTGAACCAATTTTAGTTAAGCCCAATTTTATCTTGTTTAATCCTAAACATTTTTTTAAGAAATTTAATCCTAAATAAATAAGTTCACAAAAGCGACGCCGGATGTACGAGGAAACTACTAAGGGAAAAAACCTCCAACGACCCAAGACGGACACTCACTATGATATGGTATTACAAAGTACAGACAATAGACCTACTCAACGATTCGATCGCCATAAGACTTGAAGCTTCTCTGATCTTTAACCACTCCTCCATAGTTACTACACAAATATCCTTCCAAAATACCTATCCACAACACAAGCATCCACGAATGCCTCAGTATCTACTGATGTAGCTTGGAAACATCTATGGATTCCGAACACGAACTCCTTCACTTATTCACCAAAAACCCCAATGATGTTCGAAGTGATGAACAACTCCAAATGGTGCAAACAATGGTCACTATAGAATATGTGAATGAGATCTCCGATCTTTGAAACTCTAAGAATCATTTTAGTCTTTAAAAAACTTAAAAAAACTTGTGAAGAAGGCGTACTGTGTGGAAACTAATTTTCTAAAATACACACTTATGAAATTCTAAAAGAAACACGTTTTAAACAATAAAGTTAAGTTAGCGCATCGCTTGAACGAAATCTTCATGTTTCTCGAACGAAATACACATGTCGCTTGAACGATATTAGTATCTCGCTTGAACAACATTCAAAGTTGTTTGAACCACTGAAATTAAGACTTTGTGATTTACACAACTCTAAACAATCTTTATCTCTGAATAAATGAAGTTTAATATTTTAAAAGCATTTTTTTAACAAAAAGGACATCCTAAAAATATTTTTTGAGTCCCATAAACATTATGCAATCATACCTGAGCGATCTTGGAATGGAATGAAGATGTAAAACGTGCACCAAAATAATTTCGGCATGATTTATCTTTGAAGCTTGGCCACAACGTCTTCAATAAACTCTATGTCATAGACTGTGTGGGATCGTAACAATAAAAATCTATCTATGACTTAAAAACATGTTTTGTTTAGAGACTAAGTCAAATACTACAATGGACTCAATTGGAAATTTTTCCCTTACAATGGATTACGGAGGGGTTATTGAGTGACTCGATATAGGCTCCTATATTCCTAAGGGGTGTATTAGGGAGATAAATGTATGGAAGATTGTCTCAAACTGCATCATTTGGACGCTATGATTGAAGAGGAATATAAGATGTTACGAAGTAAAGATCTAGATCTTGCTATGTTGCGGTACATGTTTTTGGGTTCCATACACATTTGGCATACAGAGGATCAAACCCAATGCCTTCCTTTCATTTTGAAATTTCTAGAGGAGTTCCATCGAGTAGAGTAGCTTTTTATATTTTATTCAGATTGTCTATGTCAAACCTGTGTTATTTTTTGGGGTACATTTCCTACTGGCAAGGTTTAGCTGCCTAAGGTGGGGTTTTTAGATGATAAAATTTAATTTATCAAAAAAAATTGTATAACAAACTATGTATCCATCTTGCCTTGTTGTGGTTTATCTATATCGAGTGACAAATACTAAGTGGGGACATCTCACTGGTTTTAAATTGCTTATTATTTTTACATATTTAAATTAAATACATAACAAAATTTTATTTATATTTTGGCATATTGTATTATCCTGATTATTTCGCTTTATTTTAATTAATGAATGTTACTTTATTTCAATATTAGAATAATATTAATTATTATAATATTTATTTGCTAAATAATTATTCAATTTAATTATTAGCAATGCTTGGCACCATTAGCTAATACACACACACACACTCTCTCTCTCTCTCTCTCTCTCTCTCTCTCTCTCACACACACACACACACACACACACACACACACACACACTAGTTTTTAGTCCCGTGCAATGTACGACCTGTTTTAAATCCTATACAAATAAAACCATTACATAATTCATCCAAATTGGGTCAAAATGTGGCTTTGAATTAACATAATTCAATGACATAGTAAATATTTCAATTTTATTGAAGAAGAAAAGGAAAATTTCGATGCCAATTAGAGAATAAATAAACCCGACAAATTTTTAAATTCAGTTTCATAATTAGTAAATGGGAACAATGAGAAAAAATTTGTCTCTCACAATCAATATTTTTCAACTTATAAATTTAAGTTAATAAAAGTCGTAATTATTCAATATTTTTCAACATATAAATTTTCACAATCAATTTTGGTTCCACTATGGTAGTATTTGAATATAGCTCACTTTTCTTTACAATGTGATATTTTCAAGTCGTTAAGAAAAAATAGTAGTGTTTCCTGTCAAAGGTAGTATATAGCAACAAACAATCTAGTTTAATGACCTCCCAAATGAGAGAAATTTCTCACATGTAATATATCCATTCGATATCGTACCTCTAATTTTATATTAAAATTTGGTAAAATGAATGTAATATTTAGGTTCGATTATGTCTTATTAAATAAGTATGTAAACTATGAGAAGAAATGAAAGAATTAAATTGAATAAAATAAAAGACAAACTCCATTTTCTGTTAATTTAACGTTTGAAAATGATTAAAAAATCAATTATCTGCCTTACTTATTTCCTTACAAATTTCCATAATGTATTCTAGATATACATAATCTACCAGAATTGTAGTAATACCTAAATAGATATGGAAAATATTTTCGGGTTAGAAAACAAAACATGTAATACCATAAATGTATAATACATTGTCTTATGAAATGTTTTAAATTTTAAATTGGAAGAACATATATGCCTTAGCCCTAAACTATAATTCCATTTCCAAAATTCAATTTGTAGAAAGGATATAAAACATTAAATGTCATACGAATATGTGATCCTTTAAATCAAAAGGATTATCTAAAAACCTAAAAATTAAAGGGAATTATGTAAGAGGATGTTAAAACTCATTATATATTAATTATGAAAAAAAATCAAAGATTTAGTGAATTTATAAAATTATAAGAAAAAAGTCATGAATTTATTTACTACATTTACTAACATTATAAGATATTATGTAAGATGTCGTCAAACCCATTCAATCCGAACCGTGCAAAACTTATAAAATCATGACCTTAAAATATTGTAAGAAAGAAAATCATGAATTTACCCACTATTTCCATATAAATCATGAATTTACATAAGAGGATGTGAGGAATTTTGGATCAATTAGTTTAATATGGTGTGTGTATAAACTTCTTACTAAGGTACTGTCAATAAGACATAAAAGGTCTGTTGACTTTCTTATTTTAGAGGCCCACATTGATTTTGTGGGAACAGACAAATTGTGGATACAGTACTTATGGAAAATGAGTGTGTTAAGTATCGGATCAAGAGTGGTGAGTCAAGTATTATCTGTAAACATGAAATTTATAAGGATTGTTATCATGTGAACTGGGAGTTCTTTCTATATATGTTGTAGATGATGGGAACTGGGGAACGATGGTGCATGTGGATGAAGAGTTGCATTTCATAAGTTAATTTTTAATTTTGGTGAATGGGTTCCTGAAAGTCTTTTTTCGAGTAGTAGAGGGTTTGTCGAGGGGATCCTTTGTTCACATTCCTTTTCATTTAGGTGATGGAGTCATTCACACGGATAATAGGCTGTACAATTAAGGTCTGGGGGATTAGTGATTTTTGGATCGGTATTACGAATACTCCACTAGTCAAAGTATCACATCTTTTATTAGCATATGACAATATTATTTTCTATGAGGTGGTTGAGAAGCAGGTGAGATTTTTGATGTTGTACTTAGAGGTTGTGTAGGGTATGCATATTAATGTTGGAAAATACGAGATAATCTTGTTTGGGGTTATTATGAATGTGGGACTTTAGGCATAGGTGTTAGTATGCAGGGTGGGATTACTTCCCTCTATGTATCTTGGAATTCCCCTAGGGGCTAAATTCAAATCCAGAGCTATTTGGGACCCATTACTCAGGAGGATCGGAAAAAGGATGGCGGAATGAAATAATTAATATCTCTCATGGGGGAGGCTAACGTTAATAAAAATGCATGTTATTGAGTGTATAAACATATTTATTATCAGCTTTACCTTTAGCGAGTTTGTTTCTTATTTTTTTATAAAATATAATAAGGGACTTCTAGTGGAGGGGCCTTAAGGATAATTTTTTAAATACTTGTTGGTTAGTTGAGAGGAGGTATGTAATTCACTGAAGGAGGGGGCATAAGGAGTGAGGAGCCTAGGTCATTTCAATAAAGCCTTATTAGGTAAGTAATTATGGATATTTAATAGATAGGAGAATAGATTTTAGAGGAAGGTAGTGGTGTCTAAGAGTGGATCATTTCCCTATAGGTGGGTTCCTAGGGTGGGACATTATGCGCACGGGGTCGGGATATGGAAGAACATGACAAAGGGGATGATGGGTGATTCTCTTAGTACAACATTCCACCTAAAGAGTGGGAATAATATTAGATTCTAGAAGGATTAATCGGGGAAGGATGTTTCCCTGGAGGATCTATTTATAAGAATGTTACTCATTGTCGATGACTAGTTGGGGTCTGTCGTAGAGGATATGATTAATATCGGGGATCAGATGGCGAGGAACTTAAAATTTATAAGGACAATACGGGATTAGGAATTGGAGGAGGTGGAGGATTTTTTTTGACTCGCTTGAAAAGGCACCGATCCCGGCAGGAGGGGAAGATAGTGTGAATTGGGGTAGGATAAAGATGGAGTGTTTTTTGTGAAAGACCATTACACTGTATTGAGGTATTTGGGGAGTGATCCATATTCGTGTAATAGGGTGGGAGAAAAAATGAACTGAATAAAGTTACATTCATTGTTTGGACTACGATGAAACATGCAATATTGATGTAAAAGGTTTTGCAAAGGAGGTGTTGAAGATTGGTCACTCGGTGGTGGTGGGGCAAGGTGGATGAGGAGATACTGATCATTTGTTGTTGCATTGCTATGTGATGAGGGTGCAAGGTGGAATGGGTAGATGAATGTCTAGAGGATAGTTTCGTATTGCATCTTTTGGATGCTAGGTATGGAGAGGAATAAAATGATTTTTGATGGTAAGGAACTAGATCTTGTCAGGTTATGGTACCCTTCTTTTTTTATTGGAATTTCTTGAGGAGTTTCATCGAGTAGAGTAGCCTTTGTATTTGATTGGCATTAGCTATGATGAAGCTATTTTTATTTTTTTATTATACTTGTTATTTATGGGTTTTAGTTCCCTAAGGCAGGGGGGTTTAGTTATATAATAGATTATGTATCCATCTTGTATTATTGTGGTTTATTTATATTCAGTGATAAATATTAAAAGGGGACACATCTTTTATGTTAAACGGCTTATTATTTATATATATTTAAATGAATACATAATAAAATTGTGTATGTATTTTGACGTATTGTGTTATCACAATTATTGCATTTTATTTTAAATTGTGAATTTTGTTTATATAAACTTTTTAAATTAACTATAATACTTATTTGATAAATACTTATTCAAGTTAATTATTAACAATTATCTCACATGCATTGCATGTGCACTATTAACTAGTATACACACGCGTGCACGAGAGAGCACACACATTAGGTTATGCAACTTTTACTCTTGCACAATGGGCGAGCAATTTGTAATTGTATAAGGAAAAAACCATTACGTAGTCTATCCAAATTAATTGTAAATATGGTTCATAATTAACACAAACCTAAGAAACTTTGAAATTTAGTGCCACAATTAGAGAATGGGAACAACGAGATGAAATTTGTCTCTCTCATGGGATACTATTCAAAACTTAATATATTTAAGTTAATAGAAGTCATAATTGTTCAATGTTTTTCAAAAATTAAATTTTCAGAGTAAACTTTGGTTATGCTATGGTAGTATTTGAATATAACTCACTTTTCTTTACGACATGCTGATTTAAAGTCCTTAAGAAAAATTGGTAATGTTACCTGCCAAAGGCTGTATATAGCATTTCATAATTCAATTCAATAAGCTGCCAAATGAGAGAAACGTCTCCCATGTAATTTACCCATTATATATTATGCCTCCACATTTATATTAAAATGGAGGAAACTGAATGTAATATTTAAGATAGATTTTATGGATTATTAATTAAGTATGTAAACAGTGAAAATAAATTAAAGAATCTAATTGAAATTAAACATAAACTCCATTTTATGTTAATTTGACGTTTGAAAATGAATAAAAAATGATTACCCTCATGAACTGGTTTACATACAAATTTCCATATTGTATTGTAGATACACATAATCTTACCATGAATTGTAGTAATCCTTAAAAGGATATAAAAATTGTCTCCTCATTAAATTATATAAGAACAAAAAATGTAATACTATAAATGTATAATAGATTTTTTGTGAAAATGTTTTAAAATTTAAAATTGAAAGAACATATACACCTTAGTCCTAAACTATTATTCCATTTCTAGAATTTGATTTGTAGGAAGGATATAAACTATTGATAGTGTCATAAAAATATTTGATCCTCTAAACCAAAGGATTATTTATAAAACTTAGAAATTAAAGGGAATTTCTTAAGATAATGTAAAAACTCATTATGTATGAACTACTCAATAAATCAAACACTTAGTGAATTTATAAAATTATAAGAAAATAAAACATGAATATATTTACTACAGCTGTAATGACTAAACATTATAAGGTACTATTTAAAAGGTTGTCCAGCCAATTTAGTAGGAGCTGTACAAAACTTTTAAACTCGTGACCTGAAAATATTGTAAGAAAGAAAATCATGAATTTACCCATTGTTTCCATACAAATCATGAATTTACATAAGAGGATGTGTGGGATTTTATATCGATTTGTTTAATAGTGAGTGCGTATAAGCTCCTTACAAAAGTAATGTCACAATACTTAGAATGGATATTGACCTTCATATGTTAGAGTGGTGAGTCGAGTATTATCTGTAAACATGACATTTAAAAGACCTATGATCATGTGATTTTGGAGTTCTTTTTATATCTATTGAAGAGGAAGCCATTTGGGGAACAATGGTGCCAGTGGATGAAGAGCTGCGTTTCATCTATTAAATTTTCTATTTGGTGAATGAGGCCCCGAAAGGCTTATTTTTTTAGTACTAGGGTGCTTTATCAAGGGGATCCTCTCTCCCGTTCCTTTTCATTTTTGTTATTGATGCCTTCACAAAGATGACAGGTTGTAAGGTTGAGGCCTGGTGGATTAGTGGTTGTTGGATCGATATTTTGAACACTTGGTTTGTTAGAGTATCACATCTTGTGTTAGAAGATGAAACTATTATATTATATGATGTTATTTAGGATAATTTGAGACCATTGTTGTTGTGCTTTGAGGTTGTGTAGGTTATGCCTATCAATATGAGGAAATATTAGATGATCCAGGTTGGGGGTATTATGAATGTGGGATCTTTGGCAGGGGTGCTATGATGCATGGTGGTATCACTTCTCTCTAAATATCTTTGGCTCCCCTTACGGACTAAATTTAAGTCTACATCTATATTGGACCCAGTCCTCAAGAGGTTAGGAGAAGGCTAGCGGGATGTAATAATGGCTCTATCTTAAAAAGGTGGCGGCTAACATTGTTAAAATACATATTATCGAGTCTAACAAAATATTTCTTATCAATCTTATCCCTATCAAGCTAAATACATAAGTTTTTTTGGAAAAGATGATAAGGGAGTTCTTGTGGAGATGCACCGAGGATAGCTTTAATTACTACTGGGTGAGTTTGGAGGATTTTTGTAATCTACTGAAGGTGGGGAAAGCGGGAGTAGGGAGCAGCTTAGATCATTTTAATAAAGACTTGTTTAGTAAGTGGTTATGGAGATTTAATAGATAATATAACATATATATTAAGAAAAGTAGTGGGGGATAAGAGTGGAACATCTCGCTATGGGTGGGTTCCTAGTGTGGGATGTTTTGCTCATAAGATTAGGATGTGTAAAAGCATATCGCAGTGTTGGGAGGTATTTGCATGGCTTAAGAAATTAAACCTAGGGAGGGGGAATACAGATCTTATAAGGATATATGGGGGAAGGATTGCACATTGGAGGATCTTTTCCAAGGGATCTACCATTTAGGAATGGATAAGGAGGTTTTAGTGGAGGATCATATGATATGGATAGGGGTATTAATTCGTTTGGAACCTAAAGTGTAGGAGGAGACTACGTGATTGGAAATGGAGGGGCTCCATTTTTTCTATTGGATACAAACGGTTCCAATTCCAATGGGTGGGAATGATTTCTTGAGATGGATGAGTGGTAAAAGGTGACTCTTCATGGTTGATAATTTATCAAGAGTGTTGAGGAGATCTGGGAAGACTTCTTTCCCTTGGAAGGAAGTATAAAGAGCAAAGGATCCTCCAAAGGTTATTTTCATAATATGGAATGTTGAAAGATAGGCTATATTGATGATAGATGATCTATAGAAGAGAGGGAGACAAATGACTAATGGACGTTGGTTGTGTAAGGTGGCAGAGTAGGTTAGTAACCATTTGCTTTTTCATTTTTGGATGATGAAGGGCTTATGTGATATCTTTTTATCCCTATATCAAGTTAGTTAGGTAATGCCTCAATCGGTGTGTAAGGAGATATCATCATGAAACTATCCTATCAGTTGGATAGGAGATACGAAAGTATGGAGGTTGGTCCCTCATTTTATTCTTTGGATGGTTTGGAAGGAGAGGAATTAGAGGTGCTTCGAAGGGAGGAAAATATTCCCATTGAGACTTCATCATATCCTTTTGAGTACGAAACTAGTCTAGCATATGAATCACCACATGACGTTGATTTCTTAGTTAGGGGTTTCGTGGAGGGGTTACAAGGGCTAATAATTTTTATTTTCATAGTTGAGTGGGAGTGTTAAGTTTTTCTTGTACTTTTATTTTACTAGGTATACTTCCTGTATATGTGATTGCACCCTCTTAAGTTGGTTGTTTATTTATGAATAATTTATTGATAAAAAATTTAATTTAACCACTGAAACTAATCTCCGTTATAGTGTCTTTCATAAAATGCCAAAAGGTGTAATATTAAAAGCAAAATTCGTTCATAATGCGACAACATTATAACACCTAATGCAAAGCGGGATTGGCCGAAAATATGGAATTTCAAGCTATAGATGGTGGTGCTAGTGGCATATATAACTGAGGTCTTCCTTGAATACCGATGGAAGAAAACCAACGTGGACTCGTTGATTGAGGTCGGATTCAACATGTGCATAAAAACCACTCTTGTGTTTGTTTTATTATGAAAATGTTGGGATATAGGTTTACAAATAAAATATTTAACAAGTGCAAGAAATTGAAAGAGCAAACAAGAAAGCCACGAGACCTTGAATGAATGAAATTAGGGCCATGTATGAGCAATTAATTTAGTGAATTAGAGTGTCCCAAAAGGTTTCTTAGGGAATAGAAAATGACAAAAGAAACATTACATATGGATGTGTAAAATTAGTGCTTAGATTAAAGGAGAGTAGCCACTTGGCATAAACCGAGGCTATCAACAATAAATAATATATACAATTTAATTAATTCCACGTAATACATCCAGGTTAAAACCTACAACTTTAGTTATATACTAAATATTATTAGTAACCCGCTTGATGCACGAGAAATTTTAAATGAACGAGATAAAAATATTTTAATTAAAAAATTAACAAAATAAAAATGAAAAGACGTAAACTCGAATTTACTATATTGTAATAGATTTAATGATTTAAATTATAATAATCAACATCAGTAATTAATTCCTCATAAAAAGTATAAATTTAAAATTAAATTTATTTTATACAACATAAAAATTACTAAGAACTTAGTATGGATTAAACATTCATTTTGTAATTCAAGTAAATCTTATCAGCTGACAACTATCCAAAAAGTGGTTACAAAACTACAAACTGAATCCATCTAAAGAAATAAGTGGGCCAAAATCTTTCATCGAGACAATCAAATACATGTAATGTATATGAATATATAAGGTTGCATCTCAACAATCCATACTTATTTGGACACTAATATTTTATTCAATTGTATGTAAACCTTTTTCTTAAGTCATCTATAAAAACAAACCATGATTACTTTTTTAAACCACCTTCAAAATCCGACATCACCAGGCTCTTTTTCAAATCAACTACCGCTGCGAAGAATTTTATAGGCCCATATAAAAATAATTTGAAAACCACGGTGAATTGGAAACCATATCTATTATATACTCATTTGTCCGTAAAAGTAATATTCAATAATCAATTTTCTAGAGAGCAGGAGAGTTCTGGGGAATGCTCTAGCATTTTTGGCGGCTTTTGAATATCAAAAGACAAGGAAAAGGGAATATTTTTACTTTTGGAATTTAACAAATGTTTAAAGTGATTGATATTTAGTGGCGTGGACTATTTGCGTACCCCGTAGGAAATGGAAGGGGAATTGAGAGGGATACCAAAAGAATGGAAGATAAAAACTAAATTACACTGTGGAATGCAAAAAGATATGTGGTGTAAAGAAGCATGGCATAAACATGATAGGAAGATTGGTTTCCAAGTGGGATTATTAACCGATTAGAAAATTCAAATGCATGTTTTGTTTTACAATATCTATATAATATAGATATATACTCTTAAATAATATAGTAAATTAAAAAAATATATATAATGCACCCATTATTAAACTAATACAAGAATCCCCCTTTAGCCACCTTATAACAAAACCAAAATGCAATTAGAATATATTGTCACAAATCATACAATTCAAAGGAAACCATCATTCCGAACCAAAAAAATAATGTAGAATTTATTTTTATATGAAATAAATAAAAAAATTACCTCATTATCTGACTTTTGTGTGGCGACCATGTCTTATCGGAATTGCAGTGAAAAATACCCTATGTTATCAAGTTGGATTTGTTAACAACTCCATATCTTCTCCTTGGGGGACTCCGGCTCTTCAATTGTACTATTATCAAAGAATAATGCGGTATGACACTAACTTTTATTAATGTTTAATCTATACATACTGAAACATACATACGGTTTTTAGGTGAACAATAACAAATTGTATGCCGTGTTTAGATAATGAGTCCAAATTTGTGTTTGAAAATGTAGTTACAAGTAAAATTACAAAAAAAAAAAAAAATCGAAGAGCTAACCTTTAATTGATCATATACCAAAAAAGTTAAGTACATATTTGCATTTTTCAGCCTTTAAAATTGCTCGAGCCGTTCTTGAATTTGGGTTTCAAAATTTTATTTCATCACAAGTCATAAAATATGAAAAAAAAAATCATGAATACTAATACTAAACTAAGAATATGTAAGGGAATAACCATAAGAAATTATCAAAATAAAATTTTTAAAGACCCCTAAAAATTAGAAGATCGAATTGGTAAATACCTTCACTTATTGATTAATTGGTTTTTTAAGTTTATTGGTAAAAAGTGCATATCAAAATCTATCACAGAGTACATATAAATATGCTATTTTTTAAGCTCTCAAGAATTTGAGTGAAGATAATTTTGAATGTAAAAGTCTCATTTATATGACATTTTACCAAATTGTTAATTCTCAACAATATATAAAATGAAATAAAGTAAGGCAATTTGACAAAAAAATCAGTATTAGACATAGAAAAAGGAAGAACCCCCAACAACCAACTGATGCATATTTTCCATAAATTAAAAAAGTGTATTTTTCTAATAATTAAAACACTAACAATGGGGGTTACATTACTATGAACATAAATTTTGGTTATATTTCTTCCTTGGCAATTAAGAACATATTGAAATTCTTACATATTAGACAAGTAATTTCTCCATTAAGCACTCATTGAAATGGAGAAAACTAAAGCAAATATCATACGTCAACTCACCACACCTAATAAGATTTTAAAACTTATAAAGTCACTAACAACATAAATGATCTCAATGTCTGATTGCAAATTGTAATAACTGATGTTAAGACCCATGAATCTAAATGTAAATCCCTAAAATTTTGAAGATAAATAATAAATAAAAAGGAAAAAAAAAAGAGAAGCTCCCATATGAGAATGTAAAGGAAAAAGCATAGAGAGGTTGGTTAAGTAATTGGACATGTAAGAAGAGGATGACCATAGTGATAAACCCTTGATAATGATTCAAATAAGATATAAAGAGTTGGTTATATTTTGTAAGGGTGTGATGACATAATTTTCATAGTGTTGTTTACATTACTGTGCCATATATCGCTACAACCATTGAAGACTTATTAAAATTCAATCGTGCTTCAAGACGAATCTGAATATCAACGTTCTTCAACAAAGAAGCCTGTGCGAGATTAATTTTGGCAAGGTTGTATTTTAACCCCTTAAAGGTTCACTTAGAGTGTTAGATAATTTTTCTAAAATATTTTCTAAGTGTTGGAGCGGAGTTTTTCGTCAAAGATTTTTTTCTAAGTGCTGAGATGGAGTATTATTAGTCAAATAAACGATTTTTCCCTTCAGGGATTTTTTCCAAAATATGTGAGTCAGCAATTCATATTTGTTTATGTTGGAATGATCCACTACACCTAGATGCATGTTTTAACGCTGAATTTAAATTGGATTAAAAATTGACATCAATTAAATAAGGTTAACATGGAAATTTGTGAATTCGGTTTAATCAGTTTCAGACATAGTTTTCTCAAATTGGAATTTTGATAGTTATGTTTACATTATTGTATGTCGTATACCACTACAATTGTCGAAGACTCATTTACGTTCAATCATGCGCCAAGACAGATTCGAATATCAACATTCTTCAACAAAGAAGTCTTTGTAAGATTAATTTTGGTAAGGTTGTATTTTAATCCCTTAACGGTTCACTTAGAGTGTGGGGATAATTTTTCTAAAATATTTTCTAAGTGTTGGATCAGAGTTTTTCGTCAAAGATTTTTTTCTTAGTCTTGAGGTGGAGTATTCTTAGAGAAATAAATTTTATTTTTTCTGCCTCCTTCGAATAATAGAGGCAGCTCATTCGAGCGATAGGCTGATGTCACGCGAGGCTCGTTAATCGACACGCGACATTGTTTGAGCGATAGGGAGTTTTATTTTGAGCGACGTGTCGCCTTAATTTTTTTATATAAAGTGTGATAAACCACTCCGTTTGCGTTAAGAAGACATGACAAATTTCTTTCAGAAAAAACTACTAAAATCGGATTACCTTTACCTTCTTCATTTATGGTTCAAATCCTTTTGTTTTCAATTAAAAAATCCCAATGGTTTGTAGTGAAATGTTTTGGAACCCAATAACATAATTTTATGAAGTTTCTCTTGTAGAGAAGATCTTTACTAATGTTGTAGGAGCCATTTGAGGGAGGTGCTGGGCTGACTTGATTGCATGTCAAAGGGAGTACTCGTTGGTGTTCTTCGGCTGACTGAACTATGGATCTTGTGGAGTTGTGACGGAATTACATGGCTGATTTAGGTTGCAGCCTATAAGAGTTTGTTGTGGTAAATTATTTGCAGATCTCACTTGTAATCATTGTGAGTATTATTTGTAAAATATAAAGTTTTACCCTTCGTAGATTTTTCCTGAAATCCGTGAGTCAGTAATTCATATTTTTTTGTGTTGTCATGATCCACTAAACCCAAATGCATGTTTTAGGGATGAATTAAATTGTATTAAAAATTGACACCGTTTAAATAAGGTTCACTTGGAAATTAGCGAATTCAATTTAGTCAAGTATCACACCTTGCATTTACAATTTGGTATCAGAATAGTTACACTAATTTATTATGTATTACTATGTCCGTAAAATTTGTGTGAAATTGATTTTTTTTAAAAAGCTATTTTTTGAAAAATCACATTTTTTTCCAATTGAGCACTTAGGTAATCGAATGCTGATGACACGAGTCTGAGTTTTAATGATTTAAATAGTTAGAATTTGATGTATTTTAAAAGAATTGATTTTTTGCAAAAGAAAATTCTCGTTTTAAATCCGCTATGGATCTTTTACAAACGGTTCAAAATCAAAGAGATTTTTATCATGAGAAATTTATTTCATTGGACCATGAATTTAATGCTTTTAAAATTGTCCAAAAAGGCGATTAGTGATAGACTCCTATTTTTAAAAAAAAGAATTGGATGACTTTAAAAACTCTAGGATTTGTGTTTGTGCCAAATAAGATAAAAATATTTTAATCGATGAGTTTGTGGTACATAAAGAGACTCTTAGGGAGGAGTGTGCGTATTTTAAAGGGAGAACGTGACGACCTTCTAGGATTATTTGAAAATTTAGAGAAGGAGTCCCTAAAATTGGAAGAGTTTAATTCTTTGCTTGAGTAAAAAATTTTGGAGATGAAAAATGATTTGGCAGACTCGAGTCGTGTGGGCAAGAATGGTAGTGGCTCAACGTGTTCTCATGTTTCAAGTGTTAAAGCCAAGACCATTATTTCTTTTAGAGGGTCAATCAATCCCGAGGACATGAAAAAAGGTCTCCCCATAGGTATCGTTCCACCGGTTTACACATCTTCACATTATGATAGGAAATGTCACCTTAGGCATTTTTGTTTTGATCTTGGAAGAAGTCCTAGGCAGTTGAAGTCTAGTGTTCCCTTGATTCCCAAAACCCCCATGCGTCATTGCACACATGTTTGAGTTAGGAAATCACCCTAAGAGGCACTAGATGTTAAACTAGTTGATTCTCGATTACTTGCCCATTATTCTTCTCTTGCTATATCATATAGATGACTGTGTTCGTGTTAAACGACTATATTTTCATTATGAAGACTTGAAGAATTTCTTTCTGCAAAAACTGCTAATAGCAAATTACTTTTTTCTTCTTCATTTAGGGTTCAAATCCTTTTGTTTTGAATTCACAAATCCCAATAGTTTGTAGTGAATTTTGTTAGAACCCAAGAACACAGTTTTGTGAAGTTTATCATATAAGATCTCTACTGCTGATCTAGGTGACACATGAGGGAGGTGCTGGGCTGACTTGACTGTGTGTCAAAGGGAGTACTTGTCGGTGTTCCTGGTCTGACTGAATTGCGGTTCTTATAGAGTTGTTGCGGAATTTCATTGCTAATTTAGGTTACGTCCTTTGAGAGTTTGTTGTGGTAAATTATTTACGAATTTCACTTGTAATCATTATGAGTATTATTTGTGAAATAAAAGGTTTTTCCCTTCAGGGATTTTTCCTAAAATCTGTGAGTCAGCAATTTGTATTGATTTGTGTTGGCATGATCCACTACACCTAGATACATGTTTTAGGACTGAATTAAATTGGATTAAAAATTGACACCGATTAAATAAGGTTAACATGAAAATTTGTGGATTCGGTTTAATCAAGTATCACACCGTGCATTTACAAATTGGTATCAGACAAGGTTACACTAAGTTATTGTGTATTACTATTTTTGCAAAATTTGTGTGATATTGATTTTTTTAAAATTTTATTTTGTTAAAAATCACATTTTTTTCCATTGGCGCACTTAGGTAATGGGATGCCTCTCCTTGATGACATGAGTTAAAGTTTTGATGATTTAAATAGTTTGAATTTGGCGTTTGCGAAAAGAATTGATTTTTTGAGAAAAGAAAATTCTTGTTTTAAATCTGCTATGGATCTTTTGCAAACGGTTGAAAATCAAAGAGACTTTTATCATGAGAAATTTATTTCGTTGGACCATGACTTTAATGATTTAAAATTATCCAAAAAGGAGAGTGATGATAGAGTCCTATTTTTAGAAAAAGAATTGGATGACTTCAAAAATTCTAGGATTTGTGTTTGTACCAAAGAAGATAAAAATATTAAAATCGATGAGTTTGCGGCACGTGAAGAGACTCTTAGGGATAAGTGTGAATATTTTAAGGGAGAGTCTGATAACCTTCTAGGAATAATTTAAAACTCAGAGAAGGAGTCCTTTAAATTAGAAGAGTCTAATTCTTTACTTGAGTAAAAAAATTTAAAGATGAAAAATGATTTGATAGACTCGAGTAGTGCTTGAGGCAATGGAAGGAGCTCGTCATGTTCTCATGTTTTGAGTGTTGAAGCCGGGACCATTATTTTTTATACGGCCAATCACTCCCAATGACGTTACAAAAGGTCCCCCCATAGGTGTCATTCCACCCCTTTACAGATGTTCACATTCACATGGTGGTAGGAAATGTCACCTTTGGAATTTTTATTTTGATCTTGTAAGAAGTCCTAGGAAGTTGAAGTCTAGTGTTCCCTTAGTTCCCAAGACCCCCATGCGTCGTTGCACACCTAATTGGGTTAGGAAATCACTTTAGAGGCACTAGATGTTAGACTAGTTGACTCTCGGTTGCTTGCGCATGATTCTTCTCTTGCTATATCGTATAGATGATTCTCTTCGCATGTTTGTCATATGTTAGTTGTGCTTCATGATATATTCTTGCTAGTGTTACGACTTGTGTAATTTTTGTATTAGTCTTTTATTTTTATTTTTTTTAAAACACAAAAGGATTTTATTTTGATAAATTTTTTGAAAAAAAAATAAAAAATATTTTTGTAGTTTCTTTTGCACCATTTTTGAATGGACATTTAAGATGACCGAGTCACAACGTCATTCCATATCCATGTGACTATTTGACAGTGTTTTGATATGCATCATCATTTCATGTTTGTACTTTACAATGTTTGGAGTCATTGAGATGTGATTAGTTGTTACTACCTACATGTTTGACTGATGAGTTCCTTTAATGCACACTTGGACGGATTTATTTTACTATTGTCCATGTCTATTACATGTTGTTCGATGTGTTTTCATCTCAATCCTGTCTTTAAAATGAACCAAATACGATAAAAATTAACAAAGAATGTAGTGCATGTAAGAACCGTTGTCGTGAGTTTGTGTGATATATTTAGAATGGGGAAGGGCTACGAATGGTACTTATTTATCCTTTATAATTAAGCCACCGATTAAATTGGACCTAAAAGTGTGTGACACCCCGCCTAACAAAATACCGAGCGATCTCTCCTATATCAAATTATAACAGGAGTCTCATAAGGATCATTCTTAGCATTCACTATCGAAAACCAATTTAATTACTAATAACCTATTAGGCTGGCGTCAAAATTTTCCTTAACTACTCTTTTTAACAACTGCAATTTAAAACATCCACACAGTTTATATGAATGAAGGTGAGATGAAATAAAATAATCGAACACTCGGCTCAAATATGATACAACCCTATCGAATGCCGCACTAAAAGGCGGTAAAGAATAAATAGATGCAATTGGGCCCATTGGCCCGAATGTTTATACAGTACCTCCTATCTAGAGTACAAGGATAGAAGCGTCTATCGAGAACCTGCCTGCATCCATAGCTGCTGCAGCAGACATCTGACTCGAAGGAAGTGTCATCCAGGCATCCCTGTGTCTGGACACACATATATATATATATAGCAAGAGAGGAAAAGTAGATTAACGGGTCAGAGCCCGAGTTTGAAAATATTTAGCAAGTGCATAAGTGCTTTATTGTTAGAAAAAAGTTTTCTCATATTTAAATTGGTATCGTACTCCCATGAGATACACCTCACCTCTCTTCTAATAGTGCAGACCTAACGCACCCTAACAAAAATACCCTAGTCAAGCTATCCTGCCTAACTAGTCTAATTCACCCGTCTACTAGAAACCTCTACAACCCGAGTAGTAAGGGTTAAACTTCTCTTCATTCTCAACACTGCACTAAGTTCGTGCATGGGGTGTCTCGCAAAGCGAAATCCAAACAAGGAACCCCCCCGATATACTACTACTTGGTAGGGTCAATGGTAGAGATCCGTTAAGCCCGTAGTACAAAACTAATGTATAAATACATATTGATATATTAATATACATATCATATTCATTCTTATTTACATCTTACAGTATACATCCGGATAATATCTCCCGGACTGAGGTGTATTCTATACTTGTCTTTATAAGACACATCCGGATCTAACTCCCGGACTAAGGATTCATTTACAAGATATTTACCAATTCAATTTCATTTTCATTTTATCTCAAAACTTTCCATTTCCTTTCTTATATCAAGGAAATGTATTTAAAAGCCAATTTTATTATCATAAAAATGCTTTGTCATCTTATATGCTCCCATTTCCCTTCTTCCATCCAGGAAATGTATCTGAAGCCAATCCTTTATCCCATTTCCCTTCTTCCATCCAGGAAATGTACTTAAAGATAATTTATTATCATAAATTGCTTGAACACCAATAATGTCCCACATTATTGAGAATAGTTTTATTTCATATCATATAATGATTCTAAGACCGCCCCTCCGGATTTTCCCACTGGGCGCGCCCCTAAATGGCTATCATCTTCGAGGGCCTATCAATCGAGACAACCTAGGATCCAACAACGTCGAGAAGCGGCCATATGCCTGCAGAAGAGTCATAACCACACCCAGAATTACCTCACCAGCGCAGTAAAACATATAATGATCGCTCAGATGGCCAAGGACTATATCCACCCTGCATTCATTAGCTAGGGGGCTTCACCTCACGCGCTAACTTCCCTTATGATAGCATTTAGAGAGATGTGTATACATAAATTATCACTTATGAAAATCATTTCTTTTTCCCTTTTGAAAACATTCATATTTTACATTTTCAAAAGTCATATATATACTTTAATCACATAGTATAAATATATAACATATATTCCTCCTCGAATATATACAAATGGCCATAATTGCCAATCACATCTAGCGATGACCAATAATCCCAAAGATTCTCTTAAAGAATCATAATCATGCATTCATATACGCATGATACTAAACCCAAAGTATTTCCTTACTTTTATAACTAATAAATACCTTAATCATCTCTAAGGATTTATTGGATATCTCCAATTATAACACTCCACACTAAGTGAATCTATATCTGTATTCCCAATTTATCCTAATTATCTCATAGGATATACTCAATCCACAATCGATTATAATTATGTTTCCTACACGCATAATTATACAGGCCTAAATGCCCACTGTAATATCCCCGGGGATTATCCTTACCCGATCAACCTTAAACTTAGTAGGTCGTGGATTCTAATTCCACAACCCGAGGACTACATCTCATCCATATAATCCCTTAGAGGTCCCCACCCTAACTTAGGAACCATAAACCTCCAAATTCTATAATTTTTCTATTTTCCTCGAAAATATAATTTAAGGGTTACACATTAAAACCCTCACCTTTCCCTCATAAATTACCTCAATTAGAGGACTAAATACTCATAAAAGATCCCTTATGTTATTCCATAATGAACCTCAAAGCAATTAGAATTAGAATTCATCCCATCCAATTCACCCTAGAAAAATTTTCCTAGCTTTCAGAAGGGGTCGATCGATCGACCCATGGCCGTCGATAGATCGATGACTCGATCGATCGATCCCCCATGATCGATTGATTGATCATGGCGGGCAACTTCTTCTCAGAGAAGCTGCTTCGGCCATTAAAGCTTCTCCCAAGCTTTTTTTGCCTCTCCCGACATCCTACAACCTCAACCAACTACAAATACACATAGAAAATGGGTTCTGAACATCCTAGTACCCAAAACCAATAATTAATTTTGATTAAATCCTAAGTTTCTCCAATTAGAAAATTATTGGGGTTTATTCGTTTTAACTTCCGAAAACCCGTTTAACCACGAAAACCCAACCCAAAATCTTTAGGGTTTGTTATACCAACAATGATATGAGATATTTATGCTCAAAAATGAATAAAGCAAGTAAACACTTACCTCGTGGATAAAATTTGACGATCCTGAGTCGAATCCCGCGGAGGTTGGTCGGAATCAGCCCTTTTCTCCTCTTTTCTCTCCTCCCCTCTCTCTTCTCTCTTTTATTTCTCTTTTCTTCTCTTTTATCCCTCTCTCCCTCTTAATATAGAAAGAAAAAGGGTTTAAACCCTTAAAACCCCAAAACGACTTGTTTACTCAATTACGAGCCCGTTTTAACTCTAAAATTCCCCGAAACTCCATTTCGACAATCGGACACTCTTTTTCGACTATCTCGGCCATTCCGAGACTCACGGCGCAGTCAAAATTCCCATCCGAGGTACTTGACCGCAAATCATTATTTCAACCCAAAACAAATAAATGCGGTATTCCCATTAAAACATCATCTTATGTCGCTTTACCCAATGGAGACATATTATTAAAATACTCCAATTCATTCACTTAATCCCAAAAGTAAATACAACACCCATAGACAATCATCAAATCCTCAAAAATCCCAAAATTACTATTCTGAGAAATTCCGCAAATTTCTAATTTATACTCAATTATGGAATTTAATCATCTCCAAAAAGGATGGGTTGTTACATACTCCCCCCTTACAACGAAATTTCGTCCTCAAAATTCGGATATAACCTACACCACCAAACTAGGATTACAAATACCACTACGTCTTAGTACCCCAAAACCAAAAGGTTCTAACACGATGGTCCTTTACCATATTCCACCTACCTCAAAGTGTACTCAAATGTACTAGTTTCATCACAAGCTCCTCTAAATTTCTACCCATTATCCCACAATAACGACGCGTTACTTCGATGGATTCTCTTGCTACCAATAAGAGAAACGAGTCTATAACTACCTCTCTACATCTCGCAAAGTTGACACTCTTACTACCAAGCATCTGCTCATCTATAGCAGGACAACTGATTTCCTTTAAAAAGGAAACTCTACTAAGATTTGACTACTTCCAATAGTCTCGTCGCTTATCTTGGGCACGTTACCTCTTATTGCCCCTTATACAATTGAAATATCGCATACCTCTCACGACATTCCATTCAACACTCTCCAAATCCATTCGTGACTGCCTCACGGTATAAACTTCAACTTTATATACTACGCCCCTTCAATTTCAGGCGGTATATAAACTAACTTACTAAGGTGCCCATACACCTTCTTAACCCGTGCACATATGCACATCTATTGTGAACGTCCGACACGTAACACTCTCTCTAAATAAGGGTCTCCTTTCCTCGGTGTAATACTCACACATGGGTCCTCCCAACCCGCTAAATTCAATTCTCTTTACCTAGGCGCTAGTAACTCTATTGAACTAACATCCTAACAATGCTACGGTCTATGCGTTACTCTACCTATGCAAAACGAGTATAGTCCTAAGTATATCCTTAGTGCCCAAGGCCTCTATCAACTTCCGAAATTTGCTTGGTTTCATGCGTGGGATGTCTCACAAAGCGAAATCCAAACAAGGAACCCTCCTGTTACACTACTCCCTCATGTTGTCGATCATCGAGATATAGCGACCTAAGGCACACTAGTGGGACATCCTAAATTTACCACGCTAACCTACGAATGCATTTCTACCATTCTAACCTCCTACCTGAGCAAAAAGGAAAATCTAACTAATCTAAGTGTCTGCTCTCTGAAAAAGCGTTACGAACATCATACCCAAAATATACTTCCTAAAAATTTGCCTTTTCCTTAAGGTATGGCTATAATCCTCAAATCAATTTCTCTAAGTCCTACTCCACCCACCCACTTGTGGCGAGAGGACCACTTTAGTGCTTTTCCATAGCATAATATTTCCATAAGCATACAATATCATACGAACCATAGTCTATAGTGTTTTATTCACACTATACGAGTTATCAACAAAACCAACATCCTCGCATCCAATAACATCTCTCCACTCTCGACGTCGTTAAGATTCATACGTGGAGCGTCTCGCAAAGAGAAATCCAAATAAGGAACCCCTCCACACACTACTACTTAACTTAGTCGGTCATGGAGGTCTTTTATTTTTTAACATGCAACCGGGATAATCTTATCCCCTCTTTCAACAAAATATGGTCTGAACTCCCGACTCTATCTAGGAGTCACACCACTAAGCGTATCGCACTACACTTAGTCTCTGCGCAATCAATAATGAGCTTAAACTCACAGCCCAATAATTAACCCGACACACCTCAAATCACATCTATAAGGTCGCCACACACTCAAATCACGATAACGAAACCTCTGCTCATCGAAGTTCCATCTATGCACATAATAAAGGCGAACTCAAGCTGTATCCAGGTGAGATATCGCAACAACAACCCATTCCACCCTGGAACTGCGGACACGATAGTCTTTCCATCCTTAGCCTGCTATCGCTTCGATAATACCATAATGTATTATACTCACCATATTACCATACTCGTATAAACATATAAGACGAGTATCATAAGCCGATATATATTTATAATATCAACACCCGCCTTTATGGAGAATGAAGGAAAATAAAATTCCGCTATCGCGGAAAACACATAGATATACATTATATAAGGTTATCTAGACCACCATCAAACTCAAATTACACACATGTCTAGGGCTAACGAACACCGCGACTTTATCTAGCCACGCTAATTATACCTCTTCCTTCTGAGGTGAAACTCATAACAACAACTTTGCCCTGTTCCTTACAATCATCTTACTAGTCCTCTTAACTCCTCCGTTAAAAGGAAACTCCACTACAAGCTTCAACCCTATTTCCATAAATTCCCCAGGTGGATGTCCACCAATGGGCTCCTCAAAGATACACATTCTCCATAAGGGCTAGCAACACTTCTCTAGTGAGTCTATCCTTCCTGGAAAGGACTCATTATCCAGTGTACCTACATTACCTCGGTACAAGGTTCACTCCTCCATAATACTCCTTATTCACTGTCGGCCTCTGGCCGATACTTATGTGAATAATCCAAAATTTTATTCTTCTCATTTTTGCCGAATTATGGGGACTTACGGTTAAAACTATCCGTAAGATCCCTTTCGAACCCTTAACTTCACTGGGAAATTCAACCTTAGTACCACTCTCTACTACAGCGGTACTGCGGTACTCATAGCTACCATTCTTTAGTAGTCATTGCAATAATCCTTAGCAAACACTACAAAGGAAGTGACCTCTACTACGGTCCTCATCACCGACTTCTCCTACAACTCCAAATAGGCCCCGCCTCCTGCTGCTATCAAGGCCCCGCACACGAATCTCGAACGAGCACACAAAAGATTACTATAATCTTATACTATAGCAGGAGAATGAAATATCACAAGAGAAATCAACAATCCTAATCCCTAGGCTCTATAACAAATCGAGAGCAACGCCGAAAGCGTAGTACGTCCGCACAGATTCCTAAGGACACTAGAACCTGATGCTCTGATACCATCTGTGACACCCCGCCTAATAAAATACCGGGTGATCACTCCTATATCAAATTATAACAGGAGTCTCATATGGATCATTCTTAGCATTCACTGTCGAAAACCAATTTAATTACTAATAACCTATTAGGCTGGCATCAAAATTTTATGTAACTACTCTTTTTAACAACTGCAATTTAAAACATCCACACAGTTTATATGAATGAAACTGAAATGAAATAAAATAACCGAACACTCGGCTCAAATATGATACAACCCTATCGAATGCCGCACTAAAAGGCGGTAAAGAATAAATAAATGCAATTGGGCCATTGGCCCGAATGTTTATACAGTACCTCCTATCTAGAGTACAAGGATAGAAGCGTCTATCGAGAACCTGCCTGCATCCACAGCTGCTGCAGCAGACGTCTGACTCGAAGGAAGTGTCATCCAGGCATCCCTATGTCTGGACACACACACACACACACACACACACACACACACACACACACACACACACACACACATATATATATATAGCAAGAGAGGAAAAGTAGATTAACGGGTCAGAGCCCGAGTTTGAAAATATTTAGCAAGTGCATAAGTGCTTTTTTTAGAAAAAGGTTTTCTCATATTTAAATTGGTATCGCACTCCCATGAGATACCCCTCACCTCTCTTCTAATAGTGCACACCTAACGCACCCTAACAAAAATACCCTAGTCAAGCTATCCCCCCTAACTAGTCTAATTCACCCGTCTAGTAGAAACCTCTACAACCCGAGTACTAAGGGTTAAACTTCTCTCCATTCTCAACACTGTGCTAAGTTCATGTGTGGGGTGTCTCGAAAAGAGAAATCCAAACAAGGAACCCCCCCCCCCCCCCCCCCCCGATACACTACTACTTGGGAGGGTCAATGGTAGAGATCCGTTAAGCCCGTAGTACAAAACTAATGTATAAATACATACTGATATATTAATATACATATCATATTCATTCTTATTTACATCTTACAATACATCCAGATAATATCTCCCGAACTGAGGTGTATTCAATACTTGTCTTTATAAGACACATCCGGATCTAACTCCCAGATTGAGGATTTATTTACAAGATATTTACCAATTCAATTTCATTTTCTTTTTTTCTCAAAACTTTCCATTTTCTTTCTTATATCCAGGAAATGCATTGAAAAGCCAATTTTACTATCATAAAAATGCTTTGTCATCTTATATGCTCCCATTTCCCTTCTTCCATCCAGAAAATGTATCTGAAGCCAATCCTTTATCCCATTTCCCTTCTTCCATCCAGAAAATGTATTTAAAGCCAATTTATTATCTTAAATTGCTTTAACACCAATAATGTCCCACATTATTAAGAATAGTTATATTTCATATCATATAACGATTCTAAGATCGCCCCTTCGGTTTTCCCCACTGGGCGCGCCCCTAAATGGCTATCATCTTCCAAGGCCTATCAATCGAGACAACCTGGGATCCAACAACGTCGGGAAGCGGCCATATGCCTGCGGGAGAGTCATAACCACACCCGAAATTACCTCACCAGCGCAGTAAAACATATAATGATCGCTCAGATGGCCTAAGACTATATCCACCTTGCATTCATTAGCCAGGGGGCTTCACCTCACGCGCGAACTTCCCTTATGATAGCATTTAGAGAGGTGTGTATACATAAATTATCATTTATGAAAATCATTTCTTTTTCCCTTGTGAAAACGTTCATATTTTACATTTTCAAAAGTCATTTATATCATATCATATATACTTTAATCACATAGTGTGTGTATATATATATATATATATATATATTCCTCCTCGAATATATACAAATGGACATAATTGCCAATCGCATCTAGCGATGACCAATAATCCCAAAGATTCTCTTAAAGAATCATAATCATGCATCTATATACGCATGATACTAAACCCAAAGTACTTCCTCACTTTTATAACTAATAGATACCTTAATCATCTCTACGGATTTATTGGATATCTCCAATTATAACACTCCACACTAAGTGAATATATATCTTTATTCCCAATTTATCCTAATTATCTGATAGGATATACTCAATCCACAATCGATTATCATTATGTTTCCTACACGCATAATTATATAGGCCTAAATGCCCACTGTAATATCCCCCGGGATTATCCTTTCCTGATCAACCTTAAACTTAGTAGGCCGTGGATTCTATTTCCATAACCCGAGGACTACATCTCGTCCATATAATCCCTTAGAGGTCCCCACCCTAACTTAGGAACCATAAACCTCCAAATTCTATAATTTTTCTATTTTCCTCGAAAATATAATTTAAGGGTTACACATTAAAACCCTCACCTTGCCCTCCTAAATTACCTCAATTGGAGGACTAAATACTCCTAAAAGATCCCTTATGTTATTCCATAATGAACCTCGAAGCAATTAGAATTGGAATTCATCCTATCCAATTCACCCTAGGAAAATTTTCCTAGCTTTCAAAAGGGGTCGATCGATCGACCCATGGCCGTCGATCGATCAATGACTCGATCGATCGATCCCCCATGATCGATCGATCGATCATGGCGGGTAGCTTCTTCTCCGAGAAGCTGTTTCGGCCATTAAAGCTTCTCCCAAGCTTTTGTCGCCTCCCCTGACATCCTACAACCTCAACCAACTATAAATACACATATAAAATGGGTTCTAAACATCCTAGGACCCAAAATCAACAATTAATTTCGATTAAATCCTAAGTTTCTCCAATTAGAAAATTATTGGGGTTTATTCATTTTAACTGCTGAAAACCCGTTTTATCCACGAAAACCCAATCCAAAATATTTAGGGTTTGTTATACCAACAATGATATGAGATATTTATGCTCAAAAATAAATACAGGAAGTAAACACTTGCCTCGTGGATAAAATCCGATGATCCCGAGTCGAATCCCGCGGAGGTTGGCCGAAATCTCCCATTTTCTCCTCTTTTCTCTCCTCCTCTCTCTCTTCTCTCTTTTCTTTCTCTTTTCTTCTCTTTTCTCCCTCTCTCCCTCTTTATATAGAAAGAAAAAGGGTTTAAACCCTTAAAACCCAAAAACGACTCGTTTACTCAATTATGAGTCCGTTTTAACTCTAAAATTCTCCGAAACTCTATTTCGACAATCAAACACTCTTTTTCGACTATCTCGGCCATTCCGAGACTCACGGCGCAATCAAAATTCCCATTCGAGGTACTTGACCACAAATCACTATTTCAACCCAAAATAAATAAATGCGGTATTCCCATTAAAATATCATCTTCTGTCGCTTTACCCAATGACGACATATTATTAAAATACTCCAATTCATTTACTTAATCCCGAAAGTAAATATAACACCCATCGACAATCATCAAATCCTCAAAAATCCCAAAATTACTATTCCGAGAAATTCCTCAAATTTCTAATTTATACTCAATTATGGAATTTAATCATCTCCAAAAAGGACGGGTTGTTACAAAGTGTATGGCCCTAAAACAGAAGCCAATGTCCAATGAGGTTGAAAAAGAGCCCTAAAAATTTAAAGGCAATAAAAAGAAAAATATGCCAAAATTGGGTTAATTTATTTTTATTTCATCACCTCAAAATAAAAAATAAAAAGCATTATAATTTACAAGGAGTTTGGATGGAATATAAAACGGGCTTGCACGTCCTTCAAAAGTCATGGAAAAGCGTTACATAGTTTCAGACATTATTGGTGTGAAAATCATGTCTCACTTTGATTTGTCGATTTGATTAAGACGATGTCATCTAAATTCACATTTTCGACACCTAAAACAATTTTGAGATTCATTCTTTAGGAGTACACATATTCAATAGGCTCATTTGCTATGTTTGATTGCATTGATTTTGTCTATCAAATATGTTAACACCCACTCATTCCGCTTCCATGATTTGGTTATCTTAGGGTGTGTTTGATAACACTAATTTTCCATGAAAAATACAATATATGGAGTCATTCTCCATCTTTTGGATGTTTGATAAACAAAATTTTTTATGGAATTGATTTCCTTAAAACAAGTGACGTAACCTCTTTTTTCACAAAAAGGTGGAATTAAAAGCCTCCTCCCACCTTGTTATTCATTTTCTAGGAAAAAAGAATTGCCACACCAAAAAAAAAAATGATCAAATGCCAAAAAGTCCCTCATATATTTTTTAATACATAGTTAGTCTAAACTTTTTATTTTATACCAAAAAGTTCCACAAACAACCATTTAACTAATATTTTCTAATTTTTAAAGGTCCGCGTCAGCGGCATAGTGAATGACTTTTGAGAGCAAAATAAAATGACTTGGACTAAATGTGCATTAAAAAATGTTCGAGGGACTATTTGCCAAGAAATTGATGAAAATTCCAGAAAATGAATAAAAACCCAAAAATAATGAAAAAAATTACAGAAAGTGAATAAAACCCCCAAAATAATGAAAAAAATCCAGAAAATGAATAAAAACAAAAAAAATAATGAAAATAATCTAGAAAGTGAATAAAAACCCCAAAATAATGAAAAAAATACATAAAGTGAATAAAACCCAAAAATGAATCAAAATCTAAAAAGTGAATAAAACCCCCAAAATAACGAAAAAAATACACAGTGAACAAAATGCCCAAAATAATGAAAAAATATCTAGAAAGTGGATAAAACCCAAAAAATAATGAAAAAAAATCCAAAAATTTAATACAAATCCAAAAACAATGAAAACAAATCCAGAAAGTGAATAAAAATCAAAAAATAATGAAAAAGCCTGAAAATGAATCAAAATCCAAAAATAATGAAAAAATTCAGGAAGTGAATAAAAATCTCAAAATAATGAAAAATAAATCAAAAAGTGAATAAAACCTCAAAAATAACGAAAAAGATCCACAAAATGAAGAAAAACACAAAAAATAATGAAGATATCCAGAAAGTGAATAAAACCCACTAATAATTAAAAAATATATAGAAAATGAATAAAAACCCAAAAATAATGAAAAAAATACAAAAGGTGAATAAAACCACAAAAATAATGAAAAAAATTTAGAAAATGTCAAAAATAATGAAAAAAATACAAAAAATGGTTAAAAAGAAAATAAATATTAATACCGGAATTAATTTAAAAAAACACCCAAAAATTTATTAAAAAGTTAGAAACTTATTAATTAAGAAAATAAAAAATAGAAAATTAATCAAATGCTCAGAAAATTTAAGGCGTGCACACTAGATGAAAGGTAAGAATATCAAGAGAGAGTTCGAGAATCTAACATATACATAATAATTGGTTAATTGCACTTGCTAATCATTTGTTATTTTTAAAAATATTTTGCTATCGGGCTCTGACCCATTTTCTTACATATTCTCACATCCCTTATATCCTCTATATTAGGTGTCCAGTCACAGGAATTTAAAAAAAAATAGAAAATTAAAAAAAAAGGTAAAAAAAAATCAATAAGAAAACAAAAATAGTGAAAAAATACAGAAAATGAGTAAAAAATAGAAAATAAATATTAACCCCCAAATTAATTTTAAAAATTGAAAAATTTATTCAAAAGTCATAAATTAATAATTAAGAAAAAAAAAAGAATATATAAAAGCGCTCAAAAAATTAAAAAAATTGGAAATGAATAAATACCCTAGAAAACTAATAAAAAGGCAAATATTTGAAAAAAAATTAAAAAATAAACTAAAAAAAAAGAACAGACTTGGCGACTGGGTGGGACGAAACAGTTACAGGTTGGGGTCGGGGTGGGGTCGTGGTGGATTTGCTTCTTATTCATTTTTTATTTTTTCTTAACAATCTTAATACAGTTTTTCTGTTTTGTTATATTTGTTTTTTAATACGTTCCGGGGTTAATATTTATTTTCTAGTTTTTTATTCATTTTCTTTTTTTTTTAATTTTTGGATTTTTATTCATTTTTGTGTTTTTTTATTAAATTTTTGGACATTTTTATTAATTTTTGGACATTTTTATTAATTTTCTTTTTTTTATATATATATTTTATCTTTTTTTTTTCATGAAAAATATTGGAAATCAAACACATAAAAGATGGAAAATACCTGAAAAATAATTGCAATCAAACAAGACCAACAAATTGTTTTCATGGAAAATATTTTCAAGTTTTCAATTCCATGGAAATTGACTCTTAGCACTTATTTTCCATTTTATTTATCAAACACAACCTTAGTGTAAATTCACGGTGTGTGATTTTTTTATAAAATTATTTTTTCATTTTTGTTTAAAAAAATTGAAAAATCAAAAATTGTTTGTAGGCATCTTTGAGTATATCCTCATGATCATAGTTGTTTGCCTTGTTTGTCGTGATAACTCCATGCTTATTTTGGATAAATAAAAATGGGGAGAACAAATTATGGGGGAGTTTTACATTATGGTGGAGATTTGATATTTTTTTATTTATGTATCTCTCATATTAAACTTGACACGTTACAAAGGTATTTGCTTTGTCTCATGTGTGTAGGTACACAAAATTGAAGATCATTATTTTCCACACCATGATGTGAAAAACTTAAAGATCTTAATGTAACAACCCTCGCTTTTGAGAAATTATTTTATATTAATTTACTGTGTGAAGTAATTATATAAAAAGTTAGAAAATGGAGTAAATATTAATTGAATGAGTTGAAAGACAATATTTACTAGATTGTTGCATATTTACTGTATGAGTATGTAAATATCATCATGCTACGTTTTATAGTGTCATATGCTTTAAATGACAATTATGGTTTAAATGAAACCGAAAATTGAAATGATTCATAAAATTATCGGATGCCAATTTAGAGGGTGTAGTTAGTCCCGAAATGTGCGAGATAGTCGAAATAAGTGCCATATTGTATTTTTGAGTTTCGAGCAGTTTTGACTGGTTTGAACTTAAATGCGTAGTTGCGAGTCATTTTAATGTAGTATTAACCATTTAAGTTTGGAATTTAGACTAAAGTCACGATTTAGTCTTGCACCTCATTTATTTCTCTTAAGTGTATTTACATACCTAGAAAGAAAGAGAGAGGAAGAGAATTGTGGAGAAAAGAGAGAGATTGAAGATTTGAGAATTGATCTTGCTTCCATCTTCCAAGAAAATCTGAGATTTTAACGTCAAAGCAAGTTTTCTACTTGCTAATATGTGATTTAAGATGAATAAATTGTATAGATTGTTGTGTAGTTGTTATGGTTTATCGACTTTGGGATTTTGAGGCATTTGTAGATTTTAAACCCTTAAAAGTTGATTTAGATGTTTATTTGTGTAAATGATAGTAGTTAAATGCATTAATTATTTGATGGGTGGGATTAATGATGTTGGTTGGAGAAGAAATGAGATTTGGGGAAAATTAGGGTTCATAACCCGTAACCCATTCTTGGAAAATTCGCTGGGGCAAATCGATTCGGCCCTAGGGCGAATCGATTCGTTAAGGGGTCAGCCTACAGGTTTGCAACCCGAATCGATTTGGGTTAAGGCCGAATCAATTCGGCTGAGGCAGAAAGTTGGGTTTGTCATCCGAATCGATTCGCTTTTGGGCGAATTGATTCGCTACTTGGGGCGAATCGATTCGCTACTTGGGCAAATCGATTCGAAATCAGGCTGTTTTGAGTTATTTTTCTAACTCAATTTTTATCCTTTTCTTTTAGACTTAGGACTTAGGAACCTTATTGTATGAAATAAACTTAGTGTCCTAGAGTCTTACATGGGGTAGGTAACTTTCTTAGGATTAGAGGGGAGGGTTAGGACTTATTTAGAGGATTACCAAATTGATGATTAGGTATTTCTTTCCTTCATTTGTTAATCTAATATTTTTGGAATGTAGAAATAAATAATTGAGGAGTATTTGTCACATTATTGGGAGATGTTAGTCTTGGTGATCTATAATAACACCATAAAATGTTTGAAGAATAATTTGAGAGTTTATTCATTCATTGAAGTTGCAATGATGATATGAATTATGTATGGCTTCGGATAAAATGTGATGTATCTATTAAAATGGAATTGAAAATGGAAATGGTAAATGATAATTTACTTAAACACACCTCTCTAAATCGCTATCATAAGGGAAGTTACGCACGTGAGGTGAAGTCCCCTGGCTAATGAATGCAGGGTGAATATAGTCCTCGGCCATATGATCGATTATTATATGTTATTTCTGCGCTAGTGAGGTAATTATGGGTGTGGTTATGACTCACTCGCCGGAATATGGCCACTTCCCGACGTCTTGCCTTGTAGGATCCTAGGTTGTCTTGGTGATAGGCCCTGGAAGATGATAGCCATTTAGGGGCGCACACAGTGGGGAAACTCGGACGGGCGATCTTAGAATCGTTATATGTATATGAATATAACTATTCTTATTCAAGTTGGACTTGATATGTGATAAATGCCACAAAGAGCATATAATTGTGATTATGTTTCCTGATAAGGAACGAAACGATGAAATGAAATAAGTGAAAAATGATGGAGGCTTTTAGTTAATGTTAATCCTTCATATCCTCTTGCATAACTAAATTAAACTTATGATCATTTAAATTGATTTAGCTTATGCTTTAAGATTGTGTAGGTAGATTCTTATCTGTATCCCTCATGATTAACTGTTCATAACTGTCATACTCTTTATTCATCTGGTGATCATATAAAACCGGGCCCTGACCCGTTCATATTTCTTGTTATGCATGACTCTCGTATCCGCTCAGGTGCTCCACCACAAGGACGCCCGTACTGACTTTCCTATTCCGATGTTTTTGGGGAGCCGTGATACTTTGCGGATATTACGGGATATTTTGTTGTAGACGCCTTCATTTTTGTACTTTAGCTACGATCGGGTCATTTACTCGGGCGTGTGGCCCACGCTTTTGTAATTGTTTATTGTAATGTATTATGTATCTTAATTAAACTATTGCATTACATTGTAAGTGACTGTTCACCGATAACATATTAGGTCCCCTTATTGTATATATGATGTGGATGTAATATAAGATCCTTTGGGTTTCCACTTTCTTTTCAAATTGGGTTGTTTAAATTCTTTCCTTACCTTACAAAATAAAATTTTTGGCAACCCGTTTTTCTGAAATATAGGGTGGTTGTCCCGCATACTTATTGTATTGTTTTGATGCTGAGAATGATTCCAGCTATGATTCCCATTATTATTAGAGTATCAGGCTGGCCACCCCTTATTTTGGTGAGAGGCTTATCACAGATGGTATCAGAGCATCGGGTTTTAGAGTCTTTAGGATCTATGCGGACTTGTCGCGTTCTACCTTAGTGTTCTTTGATATAGTGCTTATTGTTAGGACTGCTTTATTGCCTATGTTTGCGATCTTCTTCAAAATAGATTGATCTAAATAATATTCTAATTCTCTTGTTTCTTTATCTCAGATGCCGCCTAAGAGAGGTCGCCCAGTTAGGAGGAATCGAGTTGTAGAAAAGGAGGTAGGTCCTCCCCCGCCGCAACAGGGAACTATAAATGCTGCTGATGTAGCAAATATTGTGGCCCAAGCGATCAACGCAACGATGACTGCCGTGGTTCAGCAATTACCACAAGCTCAACAACAACGGGCTGAGGATGTACAAGCTCCTGATGGACCTTCTCCGTGGGAGAGAGTTAGGTAATCCTTTTTGAAGGGTCATCCCCCAGAATTTCAAGGAGGTTCTTAAGTCATAGTAGCCAATCAGTGGAAATAGGAGATGCAGCGCCATCTGTGCATGGTGGAGTGTAGTGAGGAAAGGAAATAAATCCTCGATACCTTTAAATTAGTTGGAGCTGCATTACATTGGTGGGAGTCGATGACTACGCCAGAGCAGAGAGATGCTATGGCTATCAATGATTTCTAGGTTTTGTTTGATCGAAAGTATTTCCCTCCCGCAGTTCAAAGGGAGATGAGAAGGAAGCTTCAAGATGTGGTACAAGGTGAGAGATCAGTTGAGGAGTATGAAGATGAGTTCAATTGGTTAGCAAGTTTTGTGGTTGACGAGGTGACTCCAGAGGAGAGGAGGATCTCCAAATTTGTTGGAGGTTTGCAGTGGAGGATACGGCAACATTTGCTGGGTAATCCAGCTTTGCAGACTTTTGGAGATGTGATGAATGCGGCGTTATTCCATTGTCAGGAACATCGGTTGTATGTTTGAAGTGGTAAGAAGGCTTCAGCTTTAGGGCAAGCGGGGAAACCCGGAGGCAATGGGATAGGTGGAGGAATATTACCTTCGTCCCAATCTTCGGGAAACAAACAAAGAGAAAGAGACCCCCAGCAAGGGGACTTGTCTAAATGGCAGCGTTTTGGTGGGTTCAATGTTGGTGGCAATAACAATAGGCATGATCAAGGTGCCCCGCAACAGTAATAAGCAGGTCGGGGTAGTAACGGGGGTAGAGGCAATCCAGGCCAAGGAGTTGGGCCGTTTAGAAATAACCGGGGCCAAAATTAGGAGAATATGACGAATCGATGCTTTCAATGCGGAGAGTTGGGTCACTACAAGAGGGCGTGTCCTCAGTTGATTGGGGGACAGCTTTCAAGGGTTCCACAGCATCCACAGGCTCAGTTACCGTCATAAGTACCTAATCTAGTTACCGCTTCACAACAGGGACAACTACAGTATGGTCGTGTTTACACTACACTAAAAACAGGAAACTGGCACGGTTTAAAACAGTGACAGATGCAATATGACACGGTTCAAAATTGTGCCAGAATCAGGCATGCCAGATTTTCTGGCGTGGTTTAAAATCGTGCCAGATTTTCCAAACTGGCATGCTTTTGGCACGCTTTTAAACTGTGCCAGTTTTTTTATCTGGCGCGCTTTTGACACGCTTTTAAACCGTGCTAGATGTTAAATCTGGCATGATTTTGACACATGCCGAAACCGTGCCAAATTGTCTATTTTCTGACACGCTTTTGGCACGGTTATAAAGCGTGCTAGATTATTTTATAAGCGTTCTCATTTTAATAATTTGGCACGGTTTTGGCACGGTTTAAAACCGTGCCAGATTTTTCAATTAATAAAAAAAAAAATAATAGGAAACAAATCTGGAAAATCTGCAAATTCCAAATCTAATAGGATAAATATTTATTATTTGCAAAAAAAAAAAATCAAGAAAATTCACAAATTATGAATATCACATGTTATTGATAAACTGATGTGCATACAAACTTCAAAAAATTACAAGAGCTAATAGTTCCCAGAATAAAAAAAAAAATTGGGCAGAGTTTCCTCTATTTTTTGAGCATTCCAAAACCTGCTAACATAAAATCTTCCCATATAAAGCCCATACGGCCATAAAAGTCGACAATAAAACTACTATAGCCAGTACGACCATAAAAGTAAACAATAAAACTACTAAAGCCTGCTCGGCCATAACACATAAAATAGAATCCTGAATATTAACGACACTAAATAAATAATCCACTTGTTGTAAAGCATTGACTTCTTCGCGCGTTCCAAGTGGATAAAAGCTAGGGATCAAATGTCATCCTATAAAAAAAATAAGACACAAAAAAGATACGATATTAGTAACCAACTCATTTTTAAAAAAATCGTATTCAAGCAGAAAAATTGCATATACGAGTCACAATTATTATTATATTCTCAACGGCCTGTTTCAGGGTTGGTTTGAGTTTTCACCCTTTAACGACCTGTTTTTAAGTTTAAGTGTTGATTTTTGAAAATTATTATCATATTCTCAAATCGGGAAACCCGGGACTACGCGGTCAGTTCGTAAAAATTATATTGGTCTTGTGCGAGGTGTTCGTGACTGTTACTGGTCCGTTTGGGGGCTAGTTTGGGTTTTCAGCCTTTAATGGCCTGTTTTTAAGTTTAAGTGTTGATTTTTGCAAATTATCATCATATTCTCAAACGGGGAGACCCAGGACTACGTGATCAGTTCCTACAAGTTACATTGGTCCCGTGCGAGGTGTTCGTGCCCCCTACGGGGCCGTTTGGGGGCTGGTTTGGGTTTTCACCCTCTAACGGCTTGTTTTTAAGTTTAAGTGTGATTTTTGTAAATTATCGTCATATTCTCAAACCGGGAGACCCGAGACTATGCGGTCAGTTCCTACAAGATACATTGGTCCCGTGCGAGGTGTTCGTGCCTCCTACGGGGTCGTTTGGGGGCTAGTTTGGGTTTTCACCCTCTAACGACTTGTTTTTAAGTTTAAGTGTTGATTTTTATTCACAAATCGGAAGACCCGAGACTACGCGGTCAGTTCCTACAAGTTATATTTGTCCCACGCGAGGTGTTCGTGCCTCCTACAGGGTCGTTTGGGGGCTGGTTTGGGTTTTCACCCTTTAATGGCTTATTTTTAAGTTTAAGTGTTGATTTTTGCAAATTATCATCGTATTCTGAAATCGGGAGACCCGAAACTATGCGGTCAGTTCCTATAAGTTACATTGGTCCCGTGCGAGGTGTTCGTGCCTCTTACGGGGTCATTTGTAACGACTTGTTTTTAAGTCTAAGTGTGATTTTTGCAAATTATCACCATATTCTTAAACTGGGAAACCCGAGACTATGCGATCAGTTCCTACAAGTTATATTGGTCCCATGCGAGGTCTTTGTGCCTCCTACGGGGTCGTTTGAGGGATGGTTTGGGTTTTCACCCTTTAACGGCTTGTTTTTAAGTCTAAGTTTGATTTTTGCAAATTATCATCATATTCTCAAACCAGGAGACCCGAGACTATGCAGTCAGTTCTTACAAGTTACATTGGTCCCGTGTGAGGTGTTCGTGCCTTCTACGGGGTCGTTTGGGGGATGATTTGGATTTTCACCCTCTAACAGCTTATTTTTAAGTTTAAACGTTGATTTTTATTCACAAACTGGAAGACCCGAGACTACGCGGTCAGTTCCTACAAGTTATATTTGTCCCGCGCGAGGTGTTTGTGCCTCCTACGGGGTCGTTTGGGGGCTGGTTTTGGTTTTCACCCTTCAACGGTTTGTTTTTAAGTTTAAGTGTTGATTTTGGCAAATTATCATCGTATTCTCAAACCGAGAGACTCGGGACTGCGAGGTCAGTTCCTACAAGTTACATTGGTCCCGTACGAGGTGTTCGTGCCTCTAACGGGGTCGTTTGGGGGCTGGTTTGGCTTTCCAACCTCTAACGGATTATTTTTAAGTCTAAGTGTTATTTTTGCAAATTATCATCGTATTCTCAAATCGGGAGACCCGGGACTACGCGGTCAGTTCCTACAAGGTACATTGGTCCCATGTGAGGTGTTCGTGCTCCTAAGGGGGCGTTTGGTGTCTAGTTTAGGTTTCACCCTTTAACGGCCTATTTTTAAGTCTAAGTGTTATTTTTCCAAATTATTATCGTATTTGCAAATCAGAGGACCCGAGATTACGTGGTCAGTTCCTACAAGTTATATTTGTCCCGCGCGAGGTGTTTGTGCCTCCTATTGGGTCGTTTGGGGGCTGGTTTGGGTTTTCACCCTTTAACGGCCTATTTTTAAGTTTAAGTGTTACTTTTTCCAAATTATCATCCTATTCTCAAACCGGGAGACTCGGGACTACGCGGTCAGTTCCTACAAGTTACATTGGTCCCTACGAGGTGTTTGTGCCTCCTACGGGGTTGTTTGGTGGCTGGTTTGGGTTATCACCCTCAAACGGCTTGTTTTTAAGTCAAAGTGTGATTTTTGCAAATTATCATCATATTCTCAAACCGGGAGACCCGAGACTACGTGACCAGTTCCTACAAGTTACATTGGTCATGTGCGAAGTGTTCGTACCTCCTACGGGGTCGTTTGGGGGCTGGTTTGGGTTTTCACACTTTAACGGCTTATTTTTAAGTCAAAGTGTGATTTTTGGAAATTATCATCGTACTCTCAAACCGGGAGACCCGGGACTATGCAGTCAGTTCCTACAAGTTACATTGGTCCCATGCGAGGTGTTCGTGCCTCCTACGGGGTCGTTTGGGGGTTGGTTTGGATTTTCACCCTTTAACGGCTTATTTTTAAGTCAAAGTGTGATTTTTGCTAATAATCATCATACTCTCAAATCGGGAGATCCGAGACTACGCGGTCAGTTACTACAAGTTACATTAGTCCAGTGCGAGATGTTCGTGCCTCCTACGGGGTCGTTTGGGGGCTGGTTTGGGTTTTCACCCTTTAACGGCTTGTTTTCAAGTCAAACTGTGATTTTTGCAAATTATCATCATACTCTCAAACAGGGAGACCCAGGACTACGCGGTCAGTTCCTACAAGTTACATTGGTTCCGTGCGAGGTGTTCGTGCCTCTTACGGGGCAGTTTGGGTGCTGGTTTGAGTTTTCACCCTTTAACGGCTTGTTTTTAAGTTTAAGTGTTGATTTTTGCAAATCATCATCATATTCTCAAATCGGGAGACCCGTGACTACACGGTCAGTTCCTACGAGTTACGTTGGACCCGTGCGAGGTGTTCCTGCCTCTTAGAGGGCCGTTAGGGGGTTGGTTTGGGTTTTCACCCTTTAACGTCTTATTTTTAAGTCTAAGTGTGATTTTTGTAAATTATCGCCATATTTGAAAACCAGGAGACCCGGGACTACGTGATCAGTTCATACAAGTTACATTGGTCCCGTGCGAGGTGTTCGTGACTCTTACGGGTCCGTTTGGGTGTTGGTTTGGGTTTTCACCCTTTAACGGCCTATTTTTAAGTTTAAGTATTGATTTTTGCAAATTATCATCATATTCTCAAATGGGGAGACCCGGGACTGCACGGTCAGTTCCTACAAGTTACATTGGTCCTATGCGAGGTGTTCGTGCATCCTACGAGGTCATTTGGGGGCTGGTTTGGGTTTTCACTCTCAAACGGCTTCTTTTTAAGTTTAAGTGTGATTTTTGCAAATTATCGTCATATTCTCAAACTGGGTGACCCGAGACTACGCGGTCAGTTCCAACAAGTTTCATTGGTCCCGTGCGAGGTGTTCGTGCCTCCTACGGGGTCATTTGGGGGCTGGTTTGGGTTCTCACACTCTAACAACTTGTTTTTAAGTCAAAGTGTGATTTTTGCAAATTATCATCATACTCTCAAATCGGGAGATCCGGGACTACGCGTTCAGTTACTACAAGTTACACTAGTCCCGTGCGAGGTGTTGATAGCTCCTACGGGGTCGTTTGGTGGCTGGTTTACGTTTTCACCCTTTAACGGTCTGTTTCAAGTCAAAGTGTGATTTTTGAAAATTATCGTCATACTCTCAAACCGGGAGACCCGGGACTACGCGGTCAGTTCCTACAAGTTACATTGGTTTCGCGCAAGGTGTTCGTGCCTCTTACGGGGCTGTTTGCCTGCTAGATTGAGTTTTCACCTTTTAACGGCTTGTTTTTAAGTTCAATTTTGATATTTTCAAATTAGCGTCATATTCTCAAATTGAGATACCCGTGACTACACGGTCAGTTCGTATGAGTTACGTTGGTCCCGTGCGAGGTGTTCATGCCTCTTACGGGGCCGTTTGGGGGCTGGTTTGGGTTTTCACCCTTTAACGGCTTGCTTCTAAGTCTAAGTGTGATTTTTACAAATTATCGCCATATTCTCAAATTGAGAGACCCGAGACTACGCGGTCAGTTTTTACAAGGTACATTGGTCCCGTACGAGGTGTTCGTGCCTCCTATTGGGTCGTTTGGTGGCTGGTTTGGGTTTTTAACCCTTAACGGCTTGTTTTTAAGTCAAAGTGTGATTTTTGCAAATTATCATCATACTCTCAAATTGGGAGACCTGGGACTATGCGGTCAGTTCTTACAAGTTACATTGGTCCCGTGCGAGCTTTCGTGCCTCCTACGGGGTCGTTTGAGGGTTGATTTTGATTTTAACCCTTTAACGGCTTGTTTTTAAGTCAAAGTTTGATTTTTGCAGATTATCATCGTATTCACAAATCGGAAGACCCGAGATTACGCGGTCAGTTCCTACAAGTTATATTTGTCCCGGGCGAGGTGTGCGTGCCTCCTACGGGGTCGTTTGGGGGCTTGTTTGGGTTTTCACGCTTTAACAGCCTGTTTTCAAATCAAAGTGTGATTTTTGCAAATTATCGTCTTACTCTAAAACCGGGAGACTCGGGACTACGAGGTCAGTTCCAACAAGTTACATTGGTCCTGTGCGAGGTGTTCATGCCTCTTACGGGGTCGTTTGGGGGCTGGTTTGGGTTTTCAGCCTTTAACAGCTTATTTTTAAGTCTAAGTGTGATTTTTGTAAATTATTGCCATATTCTCAAACCGGGAGATCTGGGACTATGCGGTCAGTTATTACAAGTTACATTGGTCCCGTGCGAGGTGTGCGTGCCTACTACGAGGTCGTTTGGGGGTTGGTTTGGGTTTTCACCCTTTAACGGCTTGTTTTTAAGTTTAAGTGTTGATTTTTGCAAATTATCGTCAAATTCTCAAACCGAGAGACCCATGACTACATGGTCAGTTCCTATGAGTTACGTTGGTCTCGTGCGAGGTGTTAGTGCCTCTTATGGGGCTGTTTGGGGGTTGTTTGGGTTTTCACCCTTTAACGGCTTATTTTTAAGTCTAAGTGTGATTTTTACAAATTATCGCCATATTCTTAAACCGGGATATCCGTGACTACACGGGCAATTCGTACGAGTTATGTTGGTCCCGTGCGAGGTGTTCGTGACTCTTACGGGTCCGTTTGGGGGCTGGTTTGGGTTTTCACTGTTTAACGTCTTGTTTTTAAGTCAAAGTGTGAATTTTGCAAATTATCATCATATTCTCAAATGGGGAGACCCGGGCGTGGTCAGTTCCTACAAATTACATTGGTCCCGTGCGAGGTGTTCGTGCCTCCTACGGGGTCGTTTGGGGGCTAGTTTGGGTTTTCACCCTCTAACGGCTTGTTTTTAAGTTTAAGTTTGATTTTTGCAAATTATCATCATATTCTCAAATCGGGAGACCCGAGACTACGCGGTCAGTTCCTACAAGTTACATTGGTCCCGTGCGAGGTGTTCGTGCCTCCTATTCGGTCGTTTGGTGGCTGGTTTGGGTTTTCAACCTTTAACGGCTTGTTTTTAAGTCAAAGTGTGAACTTTTCAAAATATCGTCATACTCTCAAACCGGGAGACTCGGGACTACGCGGTCAGTTCCTACAAGATACATTAGTCCCATGCGAGGTGTTCGTGCCTCCTACGGGGTCGTTTGGGGGTTGATTTAGATTTTCACCCTTTAACGGCTTGTTTTTAAGTCAAAGTGTGATTTTTGCAAATTATCATCATATTCGGAAACCGGAAGACCCGAGATTACGCGGTCAGTTCCTATAAGTTATATTTGTCCCGCGCGAGGTGTTCGTTCCTCCAACGGGGTCGTTTGGGGGCTGGTTTGGGTTTTCACCGTTTAACGGCCTGTTTTCAAGTCAAAGTGTGATTTTTTCAAATTATCACCATACTCTCAAACCGGGAGACCAGGGACTACGCGGTCAGTTCCTATATGTTACATTGGTTCCGTGCGAGGTGTTCGTGCCTTTTATGGAGCCGTTTAGGTGCTGGTTTGAGTTTTCACCCTTTAACGGCTTATTTTTAAGTTTAATTTTGATATTTTCAAATTATCATCATATTCTCAAACCAAGAGACCCATGAATACACGGTCTATTCCTACGAGTTACGTTGGTCCCGTACGAGGTGTCTGTGCCTCTTACGGGTTGTTTGGCGGCTGGTTCAGGTTTTCACCATTTAACGTCTTGTTTTTAAGTTTAAGTGTTGAGTTTTGTAAATTATCATCATATTCTGAAATCGGGAGACCAGGACTATGCGGTTAGTTCCTACAAGTTACATTTGTCCCGTGCGAGGTGTTCGTGCCTCTTACGAGGTCGTTTGGGGGCCGGTTTGGGTTTTCACCCTTTAACGACTTGTTTTTAAGTCTATGTTTGATTTTTGCAAATTATCGCCATATTCTCAAACTGGGAGATCCAGGACTATGCGGTCAGTTACTACAAGTTATATTGGTCCCGTGCGAGGTGTTCATGCCTACTACGGGGTCGTTTGTGGGCTTGTTGGGGTTTTCACCCTTTAACGGCTTGTTTTCAAGTCAAAGTCTGATTTTTGCAAATTATCGTCATACTCTCAAACCGGGAGACCCGGGACTATGCGGTCAGTTCTTACAAGTTACATTGGTTCCATGCGAGGTGTTTGTGCCTCTTACGGGGCCGTTTGCATGCTGGATTGAGTTTTCACCTTTTAACGGCTTATTTTTAAGGTCAATTTTGATATTTTCAAATTAGCATCATATTCTCAAATTGAGAGACCGGTGACTACACGGCCAGTTCGTATGAGTTACGTTGGTCCCGTGTGAGGTGTTCGTGCCTCTTACGGGGCCGTTTGGGGGCTGGTTTGGGTTTTCACCCTTTAACGGCCTATTTTCAAGTCAAAGTGTGATTTTTGCAAATTATCGTCATATTCTCAAATCGAGAGACCCGTGACTACACGGTCAGTTCCTACGTGTTACGTTGGTCCCGTGCGAGGCGTTCGTGCCTCTTACGGGTCCGTTTGGGGGCTGGTTTGGGTTTTCACCCTTTAACGTCTTGTTTTTAAGTTTAAGTGTTAATTTTTGCAAATTATTGTCATATTCTCAAACCGGGAGACCCGAGACTACGCGGTCACTTTTTACAAGTTACATTGGTCCTGTGCGAGGTCTTCGTGCCTCTTACGGGGTCGTTTCGGGGCTGGTTTGGGTTTTCACCCTTTAACGGCTTGTTTTTAAGTCAAAGTGTATTTTTGCAAATTATCGTCATACTCTAAAACTGGGAGATCTGGGACTAAGCGGTCAGTTAGTACAAGTTACATTGGTCCCGTGCTAGGTGTTCGTGCCTCCTACGGGGTTGTTTGGGGGCTGGTTTGGGTTTTCACCCTTTAACGGCTTATTTTTAAGTCAAAGTGTATGTTTGCAAATTATCGTCATACTCTCAAACTGAGAGACCCAAGACTACGCGGTCCATTTCTACAAGTTACATTGGTTCCGTGTGAGGTGTTCGTGCCTACTACGGGGTCGTTTGGGGGCTGGTTTGGATTTTCTCCTTTTAACGGCCTGTTTTCAAGTCAAAGTGTGATTTTTGTAAATTATCGTCATACTCTCAAATCGGGAGACCCGGGACTATATGGTCAGTTCCTAAAAGTTACATTGGTTCCGTGCGAGGTGTTCATGCCTCTTACGGGGCCGTTTGGGTGCTGGTTTGAGTTTTCAACCTTTAACGGCTTGTTTTTAAGTTTAATCTTGACATTTTCAAATTATCGTCATATTCTCAAACCGAGAGACCCGTGACTACAGGGTCAGTTCCTACAAGTGACGTTGGTCCCGTGCGAGGTGTTCGTGCCTCTTACGGGGCCGTTTCGGGGGCTGGTTTGGTTTTTCAGCCTTTAACGTCTTGTTTTTAAGTTTAAACTTGATATTTTCAAATTATCGTCATAATCTCAAACCGAGAGACCCGTGACTACGCTGTCAGTTCCTACGAGTTACATTAGTCCCGTGCGATGTGTTCGTGCCTCTTACGGGGCCGTTTATGGGCTGGTTTGGGTTTTCACCCTTTATCGACTAGTTTCTAAGTTTAATCTTGATATTTTCAAATTATCATCATATTCTCAAATCGGAAGACCCATGACTACACGGTCAGTTCCTACGAGTTACATTGGTCCGATGCGAAGTGTTCGTGCCTCTTACGGGGCCATTTGGGGCCTATGATAGATGACCTTCGTTTACAGTTATGCTCCTGATAGGAAGCATGAATCAACCTTTCATTTGTAGTAACTAGCAGAACTCTAAAAGTTCTGGAGTGTACACCGAAAAGAGACTAAGAGCTCTAAAACTTTAATACAATACATTCTTAAATTACTACCATAAGACTTGTGTGCTTATTTTCTTTTTCTATATTCTTATCCGTATAAAATAAAATTCCATTTCCCCCTATTCAATTCCTCATTAATAGAAAAATACCTCATTATCTACTACTACACTTTTATTGTTTCTTTTTACCCCTGTTCTTATCACAATTAGTTGGAGTTCTTTTACCCATTTTGGATTCCTCATTCTTGAAGAAAGTTCATCATCCCAAAGAGTTTAATGAAAAATGGCACTTAATTTTCAAAACATCATCTTCCTTGCAATAACTAAAAACTGTATGACCCCCAAAAGTCGCCAAACTACCAACTGTCATATTATTTCTTAAAAACTGATTCACTTGAAAAAGAAAATAAAAAACATAAAAAATGACTTAGGATATTAAATAAAATTAAGAGATTTTGAAGCTGTTGTCACCTCTGGGCCTTGTTTGTGGCTTGAAGTTCACATCATTAGGCTAGCTGCTGGGCACGTGCTCCATGTACCAATTTCGGCTGAGGGCAGTCTCAGTGGGAGTTGTCGAGAGGCTTGGGCATTAACCTAGTGGATATCTATAGACATTGAACAAGAAGAGCAATTTTCAGAAGGGGAGGAACACGATGAAAACTAGGCCAAATAGCTTCAATCAAAACATAATTCTAGAACTCAAACAGGAAATTGCACCAAGGTAATCTCTCTTTAGCATTTTATCAAACATGTAACATACGACATTTTCAATAGATTGTAACATACAAAAATATATAGTATGTAAAAGAAATTTATTATGGAGACATAAAGGAAACACGAACCAAAATCCATCAGAGCTGAAACCATGGGCTCTCACTCATCTTCTCCCTTGTCGTATTATCACCACCTTGAATTATACACAATACTATCCTAAGACAAAAATTAATCGCAAAATTAGGCATGAGAATATATAATACAGTGAATAAGAATCAATGTTTCATTTCAGATATACTTCACTAGAGTATGAATTCAATAAATATATCAACTAAATAATTTCTAAATCTAACACATGATTGAAAAGCCTAAGTAACAATGAAATTTATTACAAGTGAAGATATGTTTCATCGAAGTACTCAACAAATACATTAATTCATCTATTTAGAAAGATAATATGGAACTGGTCATTGCCTAAGACAAAAGTAAAATTGATGGAAAGACTAACTAGTCCTTGCCTAAGATAGTTAAGGCTCTAAGGTTATGCTTTGGATTAGCAGTTTTTTATAGAATTTTTTTGAGAAGATATATGTCCTTATCAGTAAGCCCATGACCATGATGCTCAAGAAAGCCCCTGACCATGATGCTCAAGAAGAAGAACATTTAATGGTCAACTGAATCTATAAAATTTTTTAACAAGCTTAAAACAGCTATGACTACTACTCATGTTCTAGAAATACTGATTTTATTCAACCCTTCATGCTAGTAATTAAGGTGTTAGTGTTGATCTTATGCAAGGCTCTTAGCATTACTAAGCAAGGCATTACCTCTATGAAATCTACCAACAACAATGTGATAAACACCTCCATGGCAACCACTTATTATTCTCTATAAAAAACGATACTATCAATAAAAAAAATAGTAGGTAAACTAAATTTCAACCAATATTCATGAAATCAAACAAGAAAAATTATTGAACCATGTCTGGATGTAGAGTTGGATCTGAAATTGGATCGCGAGACTCAAGCAGATTGACCAAATCTTCAATCTCAAATTTCTTATTAGATGGGATGCATAAATTACCTTTGTTGATGACCAAACCAAATCGTCGAAGCTTTTGGCGATGACCAAACCAAATATTCAACCAAATTATCGGAGGTTGGTCTGACCTAACTGAGCCGAAAGAAGAGGATGATGGAAGTTCGTGGACGAAGCAGAGGATGATGGCAGTTCATGGAAGAAGTAAAAGGAGTGGCAGCGATGATGGAGGCGACATGTAGTGCAAATGATGGGGTCGCCTGGTAGCGTGGAGATAGAGATAGAAAGAGATTAAAGAGAAGAGAGAAGAGATTCGAATGATTCGTCCCGCCTTGAAAGTTTTGGTCCCCGATTAAAATTTTGGGATATTATTTTTTAATAAACTATACCCATATTTGGCACGGTTTAGAACCATTCCAGAATCTGACACTGCTCTAAACCATGTCAGTTTATGATTAAACCACGCCAAATTCTGGCACGGTTTTAAACCGTGCCAGAATTTCCATGCCTCAGCATGCCAGATTAACATTTTTGGTGTAGTGTTACCACATTTAGGATGCTATGATTCCTCCGGCCCAGCCCAGCCCACTAGCTATTGAGGGTAGTTTCTCATTCAGGGGCATATGGGTCGTGTATTGTTAGATACGGGTGCGACACATTCGTTTATTTCTAGAAGCTTCGCTCAGTCTATAGAGTTGATTAAATCTGCAGAGAGTACCTTCACTAGTGTTGAATCTTCTATGGGTGATAGTTCACTCATTTTCTTTGTTTGTAAACAAATAGGAATAAATCTTGGTAAATTGTGTTTTGAGGCCGATTTGCTCGTCCTTGATATGGTCGGGTATGATGTAATCCTGGGTATGGATTGGCTAGTGAAGTATCGTGCGATAGTTAATTGCTATGGGAAGAGTATAGTCTTTGTCGTATCGGGGAAAGAAATGTTTTTAGTGGCTATGCCTCGTTCAGAAGGAGGTTCTGGCACTTACTTATATTGTATCGCGGAGGAGATTTCTCGGGATGTAGTTGTTCCCTTAGATTCGATTCCGATTGTTAGAGATTTTGAAGATGTTTTTCGGGAAATACTAGGTTTGCCTCCGAGTAGGGAGATTGAGTTTATAATTGATTTAGGGCCGAGAACGAGATTGATTGCGAGAGCTCCGTTTCGTATGGCTCCTGTTGAGATGAGGGAGTTAAGGGATTAGATTCAGAACTTGTTGGAACAAGGGTTTATTAGGTGAAGCATGTCGCTGTGGGGTGCTCCGGTGTTGTTTGTGAAGAAAAGGGACGGTTCTATCTGGTTATGTGTTGACTATAGAGAGTTGAATAAAGTCACCATCCAGAACAAATACCCATTACCTTGAATTAATGATTTATTTGATCAACTTAGGGGAGCGTCGTACTTCTCTAAGATAGATTTGAGGACGGGGTATCACCAGTTGTGGATACGAGAGCAAGATGTGTCCAAGACTGCTTTCCTAATGAGATATGGGTCCTACGAATTTTTGGTTATGCCCTTTGAACTAACCAATGCCCCCGCCGTGTTTATGGACCTCATGAATAGGGTATTTCGAGACTTACTGGACCAGTTTATTATCGTGTTTATTGATGACATCCTGGTGTATTCTCGAACAGAATCCGATCATGCTACTCATTTGAGGTTGGTCCTGCAAACGTTGAGGGATCACCAATTGTATGCCAAGTTTGAGAAGTGCGGTTTTTGGTTGCAAGAAGTACAGTTTCTGGGTCACATTGTGACATCCCAGGGTATTTCGATAGACCCAAGTAAAGTTGTCACGGTGAAGGAGTGGGGTCAGCCCACGACGCCTATCGAGATTCGTAATTTTCTGGGTTTGGCAGGTTATTATCGTCGGTTTATCAAGGGTTTTTCTAAAATTTCTAGCCCTTTGATAAATTTAACCCGGAAAGGGGTGAGGTTTGTTTGGGATAATTCTTGTCAGTCAGCTTTTGACGAGCTCAAGGATAGGTTGACTTCTGCTCCAGTCCTTGCGTTACCAAGGCCAGGATTGGAATATTTAGTCTTTACCGATGCATCTCTACAAGGATTTGGAGGTGTACTACAATAAGAGCAGAGGGCTATTGGTTATGCTTCTCTCAAACTAAAGCCCCATGAAAAGAATTATCCGGTGTATGATTTGGAACTTGCCTCAGTAGTTTTTGCCTTGAAGATTTGGAGGCATTATCTCCTAGGGGAGAAATTTAGTCTTTTAACGGACCACAAATCGTTGCAATATTTGTTTTCCCAGAGAGATTTAAATATGCGACAACGCCGGTGGTTAGAGTTTGTGAAAGACTACCAATTTGACATCCACTATCACCCGGGAAAGGCAAATGTGGTGGCGGATGCTTTGAGTCGGAAGCCCGAGGGGGAGTTGGCGGAGGTATGGAAAGCCAAATGGAAGGAGCTTAGTTAGGAGGACGCGGTTGCTAGGGAGTTTATGTTGGTGTTGACTGTCACGCCTACTATTGTGGCAAGGGTTGTAGAAGCTCAGGGAAGGGATAAAGGTTGTCAGGACTGTATACGCCAATTATTGACCGAGGGAGTAGAATCCTACTCTATAAGCTCTGAGGGTGAGGTGCGTTTCCATGGGAGACTCATTGTCCCGGACGAAGGGGATTTACGACAGGCCGTGATGGCAGAATCTCATGGGTCTAAATTTTCACTGCATCCTGGTGGGGACAAGATGTACCAAGACATGCGCCGTCAGTATTGGTGGCCAGGCATGAAACGGGACATTTCTGAATTTGTTTCCCAATGTACTACTTATCAATTGGTGAAAGTAGACCACCAAAGACCAATGGGTTTATTGCAACCATTGGAGATTACGGTGTGGAAGTGGGAGAGTATATCGATGGACTTTATCACGGGATTACCAACGTCGCAGAGCGGTCACAATTCCATTTGGGTTATTGGGGATCGTTTGACTAAGTCGGCACATTTCCTACCGATATGAATCGATTACAATACAGCTCGTTATGCCCGGCTATTTATTGTGGAGGTTATTAGACTCCATGGGGTGCCCCTAAATATAGTCTCCGACAGAGACAAGATTTTCGTTTCCAATTTTTGGCGAAGTTTCCAAGAAGCTATGGGAACCGAATTGAAATTGAGTACTTTTTATCATCCTCAAACAGATGGGCAGACATAAAGAGTCAACCAAATGTTGGAGGACATGCTCTGAATGTGTGTGCTTGATTTCAAAGGTGGTTGAGAACAATATATCCCTTTGGTTGAGTTTTCTTATAATAATTCATACCAATTCACCATCGGGATGATGCCCTATGAAGCCTTGTATAGTAGGCCGTGTAGATCACCCACTTGTTGGTTGGAGGTGGGGGATAATAAGTTTCTTGAATCGAAAATGATTCAGGATACTTCTTCTAAGATTGAACTCATCCGGAATTGCATTCGAATAGCTCAAGATCGTCAAAAGAGTTATGCCAATTCAAATAGAAGGCATATAGAGTTGGAAGTTGGAGATCAAGTCTTGGTGCGAGTATCGCCAATGAAAGGTGTAAAGCGTTTTGGGATGAAAGGAAAACTTGCCCCGCGCTTTGTTGGATCTTTTCTCGTTATTGCCCAGATAGGTCCAGTGGCATATCAACTTGCCTTACCGTAACACTTACAACAAATCCATGATGTGTTCCATGTTTCCTCTTTGAAAACGTATAAGAGGTGTGAAGGAGCCCTTTGGAATATTCCTTTTGAGGATATCGATTTGCAACCCGATATTTTGTATGAAGAACAACTGCTTGCAGTCTTAGAGCACGGAGAGCGTAGATTAAGATCTCGAGTGGTGCCCTTGGTGAAAGTTAAATGGGGTCATCATGACGCCAAGGAATCAACGTGGGTGTGTGAGGACGATATGCGGGAAAAGTATCCGCATCTCTTCTTGCAAGGTACGCATGAATTTTGAGGGAAAAATTTCCTCATAAGGGGGGGAGTATGTAACAACCCTCGCTTTTGAGAACTTATTTTATATTAATTTACTGTGTGAAGTAATTATATAAAATATTAGAAAATGGAGTAAATATTAATTGAATGAGTTGAAAGATATTATTTACTAGATTGTTGCTTATTTACTGTATGATTATGTAAATATCATCATGCTACGTTTTATGGTGTCGTATGCTTTAAATGATAATTATGGTTTAAATGAAACCGGAACTTCAAATGATTCATAAAATTGTCGGATGCCAATTTAGAGGGGGTAGTTAGTCCCGAAATGTGCGAGATAGTCGAAATAAGTGCCATATTGTATTTTTGGGTTTCGGGCACTTTTGACTAGTTTTAACTTAAATGCGTAGTTGTGAGTCATTTTAATGTTGTATTAACCATTTAAGTTGGGAATTTAGACTAAAATCACGATTTAGTCTTGCACCTCATTTATTTCTCTTAAGTGTATTTACTAACCTAGAGAGAAAGAGAATTGTGGAGAAAAGAGAGAGATTGGAGATTTGAGAATTGATCTTGCTTCCATGTTCCAAGAAAATCTGAGATTTTAACCTCAAGGCAAGTTTTCTACTTACTAATATGTGATTTAAGATGAATAAATTGCAGATTGTTGTGTAGTTGTTATGGTTTATCAACTTTGGGATTTTGAGGGATTTGTAGATTTTAAACCCTTAGAAGTTGATTTAGATGTTTATTTGTGTAAATGATAGTAGTTAGATGCATTTATTAATTAATGGGTGGGATTAATGATGTTGGTTGGAGAAGAAATGAGATTTGGGGGAAATTAGGGTTCATCACCCGTAACCCATTCTTGGCAAATTCGCAGGAGCAAATCGATTAGTCCCTAGGGTGAATCGATTCGCTAAGGGGTGAGCCTATAGGTATGAAAACCCGAATCAATTCGGGTTAAGGCCGAATCGATTCAGCTGAGGCGGAAAGTTGGGTTTGTCATCCGAATCGATTCACTTTTGGGAGAATTGATTCGCTACTTGGGGTGAATCGATTCGGCCCTAGGGCGAATCGATTCCAAGTCACGCTATTTTGAGTTATTTTTCTAACTCAATTTTTATCCTTTTCTTTTAGAATTAGTACTTAAGAACCTTCTTGTATGAAGTAAACTTAGTGTCCTAGAGTCTTACATGGGGTAGGCAACTTTTTTAGGATTAAAGGGGAAGGTTAGGACTTATTTCGGGGATTACCTAATTGATGATTAGGTATTTCTTTCCTTCATTAGTTAATCTAATATTTTTGCAATGTAGAAATAAATAATTGAGGAGTATTTGTCACATTATTGGGAGATGTTAGTCTTGGTGATCTATAATAACACCATAAAATGTTTGAAGAATAATTTGAGATTTTATTCATTCATTGAGGTTGCAACGATGATATGAATTACGTATGTCTCCGGATAAAATGTGATGTATCTATTAAAATGGAATTGAAAATGGAAATGGTAAAAGATAATTTACTTAAACACACCTCTATAAATCACTATCATAAGGGAAGTTGCGCGCATGAGGTGAAGTCCCCTGGTAAATGAATGCAGGGTGAATATAGTCCTCGGCCATATGATCGGTTATTACATGTTATTTCTGTGCTAGTGAGGTAATTCTGGGTGTGGTTATGACTCACTCGCAGGCATATGGCCACTTCCCGATGTCTTACGTTGTAGGATCCCAGTTTGTCTTGGTGATAGGACCTGGAAGATGATAGCCATTTAGGGGCACGCACAGTGGGGAAACCCGGACGGGCGGCCTTAGAATCGTTATATGTATATGAATATAACTATTCTTATTCAAGTTGGACTTGATATATGATAAATGCCACAAAGAGCATATAATTGTGATTATGTTTCCTGATAAGGAACGAAACGATGAAATGAAATAAGTAAAAAATGATGGAGGTTTTTAATTAATGTTAATCATTCATATCCTTTTGCATAACTAAATTAAACTTATGATCATTTAAATTGCTTTAGCTTATGCTTTAAGATTGTGTAGGTAGATTCTTATCTGTATCCCTCATGATTAACTGTTCATAACTGTCATACTCTTTATTCATCTGGTCATCATATAAAACCGGGCCCTGGCCCGTTCATATTTCTTGTTGTGCATGAATCTTGTATCCGCTCAGGTGCTCCGCCGCAAGGACGCCCGTACTGACTTTCCTATTCCGGTGTTTTTGGGGAGCCGTGATACTTTGCGGATATTATGGGATATTTTGTTGTAGACGCCTTCATTTTTGTACTCTAGTTACGATCGGGTCATTTACTCGGGCGTGTGGCCCATGCTTTTGTAATTATTTATTATAATGTATTATGTATCTTAATTAAACTGTTGCATTACGTTGTAAGTGACTGTTGACCGACAACATATTCGGTCCCCTTATTGTATATTTTATGTGGATGTAATTTAAGTTCCTTTGGGTTTCCACTTTCTTTTCAAATTGGGTTGTTTAAATTCTTTCCTTAACTTACAAAACAAAATTTTTGGCAACCCGTTTTTCTGAAATATAGGGTGGTTGTCCCGTATACTTATTGTATTGTTGTGATGCTGAGAATGATGCCATCTATGATTCCCATTATTATTGGAGTATCGGGCTAGCCACCCCTTATTTTGGTGAGCGGGTTATCACAGTTAAGATTTGATGTTGAACATTTTTTGAAGAAAATTTTTATACTTGCATCTTTGGAACCTCTTAAGTTTTGGGTTCACGCAAGGGTGTTAGATTTGTATAGGCATTTTGATTTGATAATTTGAATTTTTTTATTTTGTACTGGCATAAATTGAGGGGGAAATTTGTAAGGACATAATTTTCATAGTCCTGTTTACATTATTGTATGTCGTATACTGCTGTAACCGTCGAAGACTTATTCAAGTTCAATCATGCATCAAGGCGGATCCAAATATCAATGCTCTTCAACAAAAAACCTCTGCGATATTAATTTTGGTAAGGTAGTGTTTTAATCCCTCAATGGTTCACTTAGAGTGTTGGGATAATTTTTTCTAAAATATTTTCTAAGTGTTCAAGAGGAGTTTTTCGTCAAAGATTTTTTTCCAAGTTTTGATGTAACAACCCTCGCTTTTGAGATTCTATTTTATATTTAATCTGCTAATTATAGTGATTAGATAAAGATGTTGATTTGTGGAGTAGATATTAATTTAAGAAAGATAAGTTAATATCTACTATGATGTTGCATATTTACCGTATGTAGAGGTGAATTTTGCTATGTTATGTTTTATTATTGTGTCATAAGAATTTAAAATGACATTGGGCTTAAAATGGAACCGGAACCTAAACTGAATTATAAATTCTCCAAATGATAATTTGGAGGGTGCCATTAGTTCCGGGAGGTTTGAGATAGTCAAATTGTGTGCCATATTGTATTTTTAGTTTCCGAGCACTTTTGACTAGTTGTAGTTTATATGAGTAGATGCGTATTATTTTACAACACATTAATCATTTAAGCTGAAATTTTTAAGCTTAAGCCACGATTATTGTCTTCAACTAAGTTACTATTCCTTTAATTAAATTAGTAAACCTAGAGAGAAGAAGAAGAAACCTAAGGAGAGAAAGAGAGGTTGAAGTTGGGTGTTGATCTTGCCTACCATCCTCACTAAATCTGAAGTTACAACCTTGAGGCAAGTTTTCTACTTGCTAGTGTATAATTTAACTAAAGTAATTTGCATTGATAGTTATGGGTATGTATGGTTTATGGATATTAGGGCTTTTAGTGGATTTAGGGGTTTTAACTCCTTGGAGGTTGATTTGAATTGTTATTGGTATAGATTTTGGGTGTTGGAAGCATTTAAAATATTTTGGGTAGTAAAAATATGGCGTGGGACTTGTTGTTGAAGAAGAAGGGGTTTTTGGGTCTGCTATGACCGGTCGACCGCGTGTCCAGGACCGGTCGACCGGGCCTTCGGGGGAGGGCATACTGCTTTCTCACTAAGGCCTGATTTTTGGCGTGCGGTCGACCGCGGTCCGTGACCGGTCGATCGGCCCCCTCTTCCTGGACTTTCTGCTTTCCTGCGAAGGCAAAAGATTTGAGACGCGGTCGACCGCGGCCTTTGGACCGGTCGACCGGTCCCCTGTTTTTCACTTAAACTCTATTTTCTTTTATTTACCAGGCTTTACTTTTCATAGGGGAATATGGGCCTTCTTGCATGAGGTAAACTTAGAGTTTTAGTCGAGTTTGGTCGTTACCCTATAGTTGAATGGGATCACTTGGGGTTAATTCAGGGGTACTTGAAGTGATGCTTAGGTATCACTTCTCTTTTGGGTAATTAGTTAAAATTAGAGTTTTAAGCCCATATGGGGAGATGTTAGAAGCCCTTTGGTGGAATATAAAACCTTGGTACTTATTAGAATTTGAGAAATAGTTCAGAAAATGCTTTGGGACATAATGATATGACGAAATTGAATAAGAAATATTCAAAGACAAATGTTTCAAGTAAATGAAATACATGAGATTCATGATAATGAAAATGGGATAAATTGGTAATTCTTAAATTACTTAAAGACACCTCTCTAAATGCTATCATAAGGGATGTTCGCGCATGAGGTGATGTCCCCTGGCTATTGAATGCAGGCTGACTATAGTCCTCGACCATATGCGGGTTTTGTGTATGTTTTCTGCGCTAGTGAGGTAATTCCGGGTGTGGTTATGACTCACTCGCAGGCATATGGCCACTTCCCGACGTGCGTTAGGTGCCCAGGTTGTCTTGTATAGATAGGCCCTGGAAGATGATAGTCATTTAGGGGCGCGCCCAGTGGGGAAACTTGGAGGGGCGGTCTTAGAAACGTTATATGTGTAGGAATATAACCTTTCTAACTCAAGTGGGACTTGAGGTATGTAAATTGCCATAAGATATGTGATGGTAATTATATTCCTGTTAAGGAATGGAAAATGATAAGATATAGGAAGAAATGAGAATTAATTTAATTTCTTTTGCCAAATTTTATAATTGTTAGAACCATATATAAATGCATTATTACATTTTATGTTAGGTTGTTAGATTTTCATTCACATTATTACTGATTCATTGTCCATATGTATCATGTTTCTTACTCTTCTGGGAATTATATAAAAATCGGGCCCTAACCCGTTCACCTTTCTATGTTGTGCATGTGGTTGTATCCACTCAGGTGCTCCTCCGTAAGGGCACCCGTTATGAATTTCCATTCTTATGCTTGTGACGAGCTGTATGACCTTGCGGACTAATACAGGATGTTGTTAGACGCCCTCTTTCTTTTTGGAATCTATTTATGATCGGGTCATTCGGGCTAGTGACCCATATTTTGTAATTGTAAATGGATGTGTACGTAGCATATATTAGATTGTCTAACTCTGTGATGTATCTGTGGACCGACAGATTATTTGGTTCTTCTATTGTATATTGTTTTGATTAGCTATAACTATGTTCCATTGAAATTCCACTTTGGTCAGATTTGGGTTGTTTAATTTATTTCTTAAATCTTTTTAAATCAACATTTTGACAACTTGCATTCTGATTTATGGAGTGGCTTACCCATATACCTAATTATTGTTATGATGCTGAGGATGATATCCATCCATGATTCCGTTATGTCGAGGTATCGGGCTGTCCACCCCTTATTTCGGAAGAGCGGGTTGTCACAATTGAGGGAGAGTAATTTTGGCGAAATAATTTTTTTCAATATCGTTAGATCGACAGGCTGATGTCGCGTGAAGCTCGTCTAGCGACACATGTCATCGTTTGAGCGACAAAGAGTTTTCATTTGAGCAACGCGCCACCTTAAGTTTTTCATATAAAGCGTGTTAAACCACTCCGTTTTCATTAAGAAGACCTGATGAATGTCTTTCTGCAAAAACTGTTAACAGTAGATTACATTTGTGTAATAACCCTCGCTTATGAGACCGTATTTTATAGTAATTACTTAGTATAGTAATTGGAGACAAGTGTTGGGTTATGATTTGAATGTTAATTCAATGTGGAAAGTTGATATTTATTTGGAGTTTGCATACATATCATATCTATGGGTAAATATTGCTATGTCATGCTTATTAATATCATCTGAATTCAAAATGATATTTGGCTTAATAATGAGACCGGAACCTAAATTGAATTTTAAAATGTCCAAATGATAATTTGGAGGCTGCAGTTGATTCCGGAATGTGCGAAATAGTCAAATAATGTACCATATTGTATTTTGTAGTTTTGGGCATTTTTGACTGATTGTACCTAAATTATACAGTTGCGTATTATTTTATCGCACTATTAGTTAATTAAATGGGACAATTGCCTTAAGCCACGACTTAAGCCTATTAAGTCTTCTAATTACCCAAAGTTTTCCTTCCAAAACCAAAGATAGAAAGTGAAGAGAAGAGAGAAAGACTTGGAGATTGAGAGAAGATTTGCCACTACACCAAGAAATCTGCAAAGTTGCTGAATCAAGGCAAGTTTTTACTTGCTATTTGTGTCTTGAGATAGATGATTTGTTGTGGTAATGGTGTATTAATTTTAGTTTAGCAAACTTAGGGTTTTCTTATGCATTTTTGCGTTTTGATTCACTCAAAGATGATTCATGAGGGTTTAGATGATCAATAGTATCATTGATGTTATTTTAGTGTTGGTATATAAGTTTGGTTTGAAGAGATTTGAGTTGGGGTAGAAAATGGAGTCCAAGACTCCATGGCCAATTCTTGGCAAAATCGCAGGCCCGAATCGATTTGGCCCCCTTGGCGAATCGATTCGGTTAGGTCCAGTGCTCAGGTCTTGTGAACCGAATCGATTTGGAATTGGTCCGAATCGATTCGGCAGTTATGCAGAAACCCAAAGTTTCTGGCCGAATCGATTCGGCCAAGGGGGCGAATCGATTCGGTTGCCCTGCACTTTTCCAAAAATTTTCTTTTAAATTTTAACCCTTTTTCTTTAGGATTAATAATTAGGGACCTTCTTAAATGAAGTAAACATAAGGTTTAGAGTGTTAGTTGAGTTGGGTCGACATCCTAGACTCGAAAGGGTTCATCTAGGGTTCTTTTAAGGGGGAATTTAAAGTGATGTTTAGACATTACTTTCGTCTTGTAGTTTTATAAGGGTCTAGAATACTTTAAGGCCAATTTGGAGACTTTATAATTCAACTCGAGTTAGATTTGACTTGAGGGTTTACATTAAAGCCTAAAAAGAGGCTCTGGAAATAACTTTGGAGTCTGAATTTCTTATCGAGGATGTTATGACGGTACGTAATACGTATAGTCCCGATTTAGCTTATACATTTATTAAAAATGGGAAGTTGATAAGGTAAATGATAATTTACTAAATCATGTAATGGGAATAAATAAAATGGATGTTACACACCTCTCTAAATACCATCTTAAGGGAAGTCCGTGCGAGAGGTGAAGCCCCCTGGCTAATGAATGCAGGGTGGATATAGTCCTAGGCCATATGAGCGCTTGTTTTATTTTTCTGCGATGGGTAGGAGATTCTGGGTGTGGTCTTGACTACCCCGCAGGCATATGGCCGCTTCCCGACGATTTCGATAGGATCCCAGGTTGTCTTATGTTAGGCCCTGGAAGATGATGGTTATTTAGGGACGCGCACAGTGGGGAAACCCGGACGGGCGGTCTTAGAATCGTTATATTTATATTTATGACTATTCTAATTATCGAGTTGGACTCGGTGGAAAATGAATGCCTTGAAGAGCAAATTTATGCCATAAAGAGCATGCTATTGAGATTAGTGCCATATAGAGCACATGATAATAATTGTATTCCTGATAAGGAATAGAAAAGAAGATTGAAATTGAAATATGATGAAAGATGTTAAAGGCTCTTAAGTACTTTTAATTCTATTTTATCATGAATCTCACTCTATATAGTCCTTTATCAGTTTTAGTTCCTTATAAGAGGCTACCATGCTAGACTATTATCCATGCTTAATTGTGCATCATTGTCATACCTGTCATTTATCTATTGATCACATATATCCGGCCCTGATCGGTTTTTCATTTCTTGTTGTATCTATATACATATATAATCCGTTCAGGTGTTCCGCCGCACGGTCGCCAGTAATGACCCTTCCTTCCTTATGTTTTGAGGAGCCGTGACATTGTGCGGGTTTCACGGGAGTTTTGTGTAGACGCCTCCATTTATGTTATCTAGTTATGATCAGTTTATTCGGGCATGTTGCCCAAACCGTTGTAAATGTATAATGGATCTATTATGTAACACTTGGCACTAATTGTATGTTGTATGGTTGTTTTGACCGACGTTTCATTCGGTCCTTTGTATCTTTTGGATTTCTTATTTACGCTTATGGGGGTTTCCACCCTCTATTTCTATTATGGGTTGTTGAAAATGTTTTCTTTTCATTTCAAATCAAAGTTTTTGATAACCCGTTTTCTGGAATATAGAGTGGTTATTCCTTATACTTTGCATATTGTTGTGATGCTGAGAATGATATTTATCAATGATTTCCTATTTTATCGGGATATAGGGCTGGCCACCCTTTATTCCGGATAGCGGGTTGTCACAGATGGTATCAGAGCATCAGGTTCTAGCGTCTTTAGGATCTATGCGGACTTGTCACGTTCTACCGTAGCGTTCTTTGGTATAGAACTTAATGTTAGGATTGTTTTGCTGCCTATGTATGCGATCTTCTGCTAAATAGATTGTCTTATATTATGTTTTAACACTATCTCATCTTTATCTCAGATGCCGCCGAAGAGAGGACGTCCCGCTAGACGTAATAGGGTTGTTGAGGATGAGTTGGGTCCTCCACCGCAGCAGGGGAATATCAGTGCCGCTGAAGTGGCAAATATTGTGGCCCAAGCTGTCAACGCCGCGATGACTGCAGTGGCCCAACAAATGCCACAAGCTCAAGTGAGGGGACAAGAAGCACTAGTTTCTATGGGACTTTCTCAGTGGGAACGGGTGAGGGAGTCTTTCCTTAAGGGACATCCCCCGGAATTCGAGGGAGGTTCGGATGTTATCAAGGCGAATCAGTGGAAGAGAGATATGCAGCGCCATCTTAGGATGGTGGAATGTAGTGAGGAGAAGAAGCAAATTCTTGTTACTTTCAAGATGGTCGGACCGGCCTTACACTGGTGGGAGTCAATGACGACCCCCGAACAAAGGGATACTATGTCCATTACAAATTTCTGGGCCTTGTTTGATGGAAAGTATTTCCCTCCATCAGTTCAGAGGGAAATGCAGAGGAAGCTTCAGGATTTGGTACAAGGGGAGAGATCGGTTGCCGAGTACGAGGAGGAGTTTACCCGGTTAGCAAGTTTTATACCGGATGAAGTAACTCCAGAAGCGAAGAGGATCTCCAAGTTTGTGGGAGGTTTGCACTGGCGAATAAAACAACATTTTCTTGGAAATCCATCTCTGGTGACCTTTGGTGATGTGATGAATGCTTCTTTACTTCACTGTCAAGAGCATAGATTGTTTGTTCAAAACAAGAAGAAGGTTGTGGTTGCGCGACAAATGGTGAGACAGGGAGGAACTGGGAGCATAGGGGGAACATCTTCTTCATCCCAATCCTCGGGGAACAAGCAAGTGGAGAGGGATCCTCAACAGGGGGATTCGTCCAAGCATCAACTTTTCGGTGGGTTTAATGCTGGTGGCAATAATAATAACAGGCAGGGTCAAGGTGGTCAACAACCACAGGGTGGTAGAGGTGGAAATGGAGGGAGAGGCCAACAGGGCCGAGGTGCGGGGCAATTCCGAAATAACCAAGGCAGGAATCAGGATAATACGACAAATAAATGTTTCCAGTGTGAGGAGCTGGGCCACTATAAAAGGGCGTGTCCTCAGTTGGTTGGAGGGCATCTTCCTAGGGCCCCACCGCAGCCGTACGTACAGTTTCCGCCCCAAGCGCCAAATCCGGTTGCTCCTCCTCAACAGGGGCAATTGCAGTACGGAAGGGTTTACCATATTCAGGAGGCTCTGCTTCCTCCAGCTCCTCCGGCACCACCAGTGATCGAGGGTAAGTTTCTCATACATGGGCATATGGGTCGAATCCTATTTGATACGGGTGCTACACACTCCTTTATTTCTAGAAGTTTTGCCCAGACTACAGGTTTGATAAAATCTGCTGAAAGTACCTTCACTAGCGTTGAATCCTCTATGGGCGATGGCTCGTTGATTTTCTTCGTATGTAAAAATGTAGGAATTAACCTTGGTGACTTGTGTTTTGAGGATGACTTACTCGTCCTTGATATGGTCGGGTACGATGTAATTTTGGGTATGGATTGGCTAGTGAAGTACCGTGCTATAGTAAATTGTCACGGGAAGAGTATAGTTTTTGCGGTCCCGGGACAAGAGATGTTCCTGGTAGTTATGCCTTGCATGGAAGGGAGAACGAGTGCTTATCTATATTGTATTGCGGAAGATGCATCGAGGGATGTCATGGTTCCCCTAAATTCTCTTCCAATCGTTAGAGATTTTGAAGATATTTTTCGGGAGATATCGGGATTACCTCCAAGTCGGGAAATAGAGTTTGTGATTGACTTAATGCCGGGAACTCGACCGATCGCAAAAGCTCCTTATCGAATGGCTCCTATGGAGATGAGGGAGCTGAGAGATCAGATTCAGAAGCTACTGGAGCAGGGCTTTATTAGGCGTAGTACCTCACCGTGGGGCGCTCCGGTACTGTTTGTGAAGAAGAGAGACGGTTCTCTCCGGTTATGCGTGGACTATAGGGAGTTGAATAAAGTCACCATCCGCAATAAATACCCTCTACCTCGCATCGACGACTTGTTTGATCAACTTAGGGGAGCTTCCTACTTCTCCAAGATCGATTTGAGGATGGGGTATCACCAATTGAGGATACGAGAGCAAGATGTATCCAAGACGGCCTTTTTGACCCGTTATGGATCTTATGAATTCTTGGTTATGCCCTTTGGGCTAACCAATGCTCCTGCAGTGTTTATGGACCTTATGAACAGGGTGTTTCGGGATTTCCTTGACCAGTTTGTCATTGTCTTCATCGATGACATCCTAGTCTATTCTCAGACAGAGTCGGATCACGCTGCTCACTTGCGTTTGGTCCTGCAGAGATTGAGGGATCATCAATTGTATGCAAAGTTTGATAAGTGTGGCTTCTGGTTGAAGGAAGTTTAGTTTCTGGGGCATGTGGTGTCATCCCAAGGCGTGTCTGTGGATCCGGGTAAGGTGATCGCGGTAAAGGAATGGGGTCAGCCCACGACGCCCACTGAAGTTCGTAGTTTTCTGGGCTTGGCGGGTTATTATCGTCGATTCATTAAGGGTTTTTCCAAGGTTTCTAGCCCATTGACGAATTTAACCCGGAAAGGAGTAAGATTTGTATGGGACAGTACATGTCAAGCGGCTTTTGATGAGCTCAAGGATAGACTAACTTCGGCTCCAGTCCTGGCATTGCCAAAGCCGGGATTGGAATATCTCGTCTTCACTGATGCATCTCTTCTGGGGTTAGGAGGTGTTCTTCAACAAGAGAGACAACCTATTGCTTACGCTTCTCGTAAGTTGAAGCCTCACGAGAGGAACTATCCGGTACATGACTTGGAATTTGCCGCCGTGGTATTTGCCTTGAAGATATGGAGGCATTATCTCTTAGGGGAAAAGTTTAGTCTTTTCACCGACCACAAATCGCTCCAATACTTTTTCTCCCAGAAGGATTTGATCATGCGCCAGCGTCGTTGGTTGGAGTTTGTGAAAGACTACCAATTTGATATTCATTATCACCCCGGAAAAGCGAATGTGGTAGCAGATGCCTTGAGTAGAAAGCCTGATGGAGACTTAGCTGAGGTGTGGAAAGCTAAGTGGAAAGAACTCAGCCTGGAGGATGCAGGGGTGAGAGCATTCCTCTCTGTGATGACGGTTACTCCCACGATTATAGCAAAGATTGTGGAAGCTCAGAAAAGAGATAAAGTTTGTCAAGACCATACACGCCAGTTGTTGTCTGAGGGAGCAGAGTCGTACTCAATTGGTTCTGAGGGTGGACTAGGCTTCCATGGAAGACTTGTGGTTCCCGACGATGGAGATTTGAGACGTGCGGTAATGGAGGAATCCCATGGGTCCAAGTTCACGGTGCATCCAAGCGGGGACAAGATGTACCAAGATATGCGTCGTTTGTACTGGTGGGCGGGTATGAAGAGGGATATCTCAGAGTTTGTGTCTCAATGTACTACTTGTTAATTGGTTAAGATTGACCACCAACGACCGACAGGTTTGTTGCAACCGCTCCAGATTCCCGTATGGAAATGGGAGAGCATTTCGATGGACTTTGTTACGGGCTTGCCTAGATCGCAAAAGGGTCACGACTCAATTTGGGTGATTGTCGACCGTTTGACTAAGTCGGCACACTTCTTGCCCGTGCGCACCGATTATGATAACGCTCGTTATGCCCAGTTGTTCATCGAGGAGATCGTCAGACTCCACGTGGTACCTTTGAACATTATCTCCGACCGGGATAAAATATTTGTGTCCCACTTTTGGCAGAGTTTCCAGGGAGCTATGGGGATCGAGTTAAAGTTAAGCTCTTCCTATCATCCTCAAACAGACGGTCAGACCGAAAGGGTAAACCAAATGCTGGAGGATATGCTTCGTATGTGCATACTTGATTTTAAGGGCAGTTGGGAACACTACCTTCCATTGGTTGAGTTTGCTTATAATAACTCATACCAATTCACTATTGGAATGGCACCCTATGAAGCTCTGTATGGAAGGCCCTGTAGATCGCCCGCTTGTTGGCTGGAAGTAGGCGATAACAAGTTCCTTGGACCTGAAATGATCCAATACACTTCTTCGAAGATTGAGCTTATTCGAAATCGCATACGGATAGCCCAAGATCGACAAAAGAGCTACGCCGATGCGGGTAGGAGACATATGGAGTTGGAGGTTGGAGACCAAGTGTTAGTGCGAGTGTCCCCGATGAAGGGTATTAAACGTTTTGGGAAGAAAGGAAAGCTTGCACCCCGTTTTGTTGGACCTTTCCCGGTGATTGCAAAGGTTGGTCCCGTGGCATACCAACTTGCCTTGCCGGAACCTTTACAACAAATCCATGATGTATTTCATGTCTCCTCTTTGAAGAAGTACAGAAGGTGTGAAGGTGCCCTTTGGCACATTCCTTTTGAAGATATCGAATTGCAGCCCGATGTCTCTTATGAAGAACAACTGGTTGCTATCCTTGAGTTTGGGCAGCGAAAGTTAAGATCTCGTGTGGTGCTCCTAGTGAGAGTTCATTGGAGTCATCATCATGCCAACGAATCAACTTGGGAACGTGAGGATGAGATGCGGGAGAAATATCCACATCTTTTCTTATGAGGTACGCCTGAATTTTGGGGGCAAAATTCCCTCATAAGGGGGGGAGTATGTAATAACCCTCGCTTATGAGACCATATTTTATAGTAATTACTTAGTATAGTAATTGGAGACAAGTTTTGGGTTATGATTTGAATGTTAATTCAATGTGGAAAGTTGATATTTATTTGGAGTTTGCATACATATCATATCTATGGGTAAATATTGCTATGTCATGCTTATTAATATCATCTGAATTCAAAATGATATTTGGCTTAATAATGAGATCGGAACCTAAATTGAATTTTAAAATGTCCAAATGATAATTTGGAGGCTGCAGTTGATTCCGGAATGTGCGAAATAGTCAAATATTGTACCATATTGTATTTTGTAGTTTTGGGCATTTTTGACTGATTGTACCTAAATTATACAGTTGCGTATTATTTTATCGCACTATTAGTTAATTAAATGGGACAATTGCCTTAAGCCACGAATTAAGCCTATTAAGTCTTCTAATTACCCAAAATTTTCCTTCCAAAACCAAAGAGAGAAAGTGAAGAGAAGAGAAAAAGACTTGGAGATTGAGAGAAGATTTCCCACTACACCAAGAAATCTGCAAAGTTGCTGAATCAAGGCAAGTTTTTACTTGCTATTTGTGTCTTGAGATAGATGATTTGTTGTGGTAATGGTGTATTTATTTTAGTTTAGCAAACTTAGGGTTTTCTTATGCATTTTTGGGTTTTGATTCACTCAAAGATGATTCATGAGGTTTTAGATGATCAATAGTATCATTGATGTTATTTTAGTGTTGGTATATAAGTTTGGTTTGAAGAGATTTGAGTTGGAGTAGAAAATGGAGTCCAAGACTCCATAGCCAATTCTTGGCAAAATCGCAGGCCCGAATCGATTCGGCTCCCTTGGCAAATCGATTCGATTAGGTCCAGTGCTCAGGTCTTGTGAACCGAATCGATTCGGAATTGGTCCGAATCGATTCGGCAGTTATGCAGAAACCCAAAGTTTCTGGCCGAATCGATTCGGCCAAGGGGGAGAATCGATTCGGTTGCCCTGCACTTTTCCAAAAATTTTCTTTTAAATTTTAACCCTTTTTCTTTAGGATTAGTAATTAGGGACCTTCTTAAATGAAGTAAACATAGGGTTTAGAGTGTTAGTTGAGTTGGGTCGACATCCTAGACTCGAAAGGGTTCATCTAGGGTTCTTTTAAGGGGGGATTTAAAGTGATGTTTAGACATTACTTTCGTCTTGTAGTTTTATAAGGGTCTAGAATACTTTAAGGCCAATTTGGAGACTTTAGAATTCAACTAGAGTTAGATTTGACTTGAGGGTTTACATTAAAGCCTAAAAAGAGGCTCTGGAAATAACTTTGGAGTCTGAATTTCTTATCGAGGATGTTATGATGGTACGTAATACGTATAGTCCCGATTTAGCTTATACATTTATTAAAAATGGGAAGTTGATAAGGTAAATGATAATTTACTAAATCATGTAATGGGAATAAATAAAATGGATGTTACACACCTCTCTAAATACCATCTTAAGGGAAGTCCGTGCGAGAGGTGAAGCCCCCTGGCTAATGAATGCAGGGTGGATATAGTCCTAGGCCATATGAGCGCTTGTTTTATTTTTCTGCGATGGGTAGGAGATTCTGGGTGTGGTCTTGACTACCCCGCAGGCATATGGCCGCTTCCCGACGATTTCGATAGGATCCCAGGTTGTCTTATGTTAGGCCCTGGAAGATGATGGTTATTTAGGGACGCGCACAGTGGGGAAACCCGGACGGGCGGTCTTAGAATCGTTATATTTATATTTATGACTATTCTAATTATCGAGTTGGACTCTGTGGAAAATGAATGCCTTGAAGAGCAAATTTATGCCATAAAGAGCATGCTATTGAGATTAGTGCCATAAAGAGCACATGATAATAATTGTATTCCTGATAAGGAATAGAAAAGAAGATTGAAATTGAAATATGATGAAAGATGTTAAAGGCTCTTAAGTACTTTTAATTCTGTTTTATCACGAATCTCACTCTATATAGTCCTTTATCAGTTTTAGTTCCTTATATGAGGCTACCATGCTAGACTATTATCCATGCTTAATTGTGCATCATTGTCATACCTGTCATTTATCTATTGATCACATATATCCGGCCCTGACCGGTTTTTCATTTCTTGTTGTATCTATATACATATATAATCCGTTCAGGTGTTCCGCCGCACGGTCGCCAGTAATGACCCTTCCTTCCTTATGTTTTGAGGAGCCGTGACATTGTGCGGGTTTCACGGGAGTTTTGTGTAGACGCCTCCATTTATGTTATCTAGTTATGATCAGTTTATTCGGGCATGTTGCCCAAACCGTTGTAAATGTATAATGGATCTATTATGTAACACTTGGCACTAATTGTATGTTGTATGGTTGTTTTGACCGACGTTTCATTCGGTCCTTTGTATCTTTTGGATTTCTTATTTACGCTTATGGAGGTTTCCACCCTCTATTTCTATTATGGGTTGTTGAAAATGTTTTCTTTTCATTTCAAATCAAAGTTTTTGATAACCCGTTTTCTGGAATATAGAGTGGTTATTCCTTATACTTTGCATATTGTTGTGATGCTGAGAATGATATTTATCAATGATTTCCTATTTTATCGGGGTATAGGGCTGGCCACCCTTTATTCCGGATAGCGGGTTGTCACAATTTGTCATATTCATTTATGGTTCAAATCCTTTTATTTTCAATTCACAAATCCCAATTGTTTTTAGTTAATTATTTTGGAACCCAAGAACACAATTATGTGAATTTTATCTTGTAGAGGAGAATTCTACTACTGATCTAGGTGCCGCTTGAGAGACGTGCTAGGCTGACTTGACTGCATGTCAAAGGGAGTACTCGTGGGTGTTCCTGGGCTGACTGAACTGTGGTTCTTGTAGAGTTACTGCGGAATACCATTGTTGATTTAAGTTGCAACCTATGAGAGTTTGCTGTGGTAAATTCTTTGCGGATTTCACTTGTAATCGTTGTGCATATTATTTGTGAAATAAAAGGTTTTGCTCTTCGGGGATTTTTCCTGAAATCTCTGAGTTAGCAATTCGTATTTGTTTGTGTTAGCATGATCCACTACACCTAGATGCATGTTTTAGGGATGACTTAAATTGTATTAAAAATTGACACCGATTAAATAAGGTTAACTTGGAAATTTGCGAATTCGGTATACTCAAGTATCACAATGTGCATTTACAAAGGGAGATAAAGAACTGACATGCTTTAACTACAAATATTATTTAAAGATTTTAAAGAAAATATAAGAACAAGAATAGTCACTAAGATTTTATTGAATTGCAGGTAAGAGAAAGGGTTTACATTTATGAAACATAAAGAAGCAAAAGGGAACGATTCATATATATCGAGCGATATTAAGTTATTTGGAATTTATTAAAAATTAGAGCATACATATATATATATATATATATATATATATATATATATATATATATATATATATAGAGAGAGAGAGAGAGAGAGAGAGAGCGTACCTTTACTAACATACCTAAAAAATTAAATATTTCTTTAAAACAGTAAAAAACTAAATTTTACAACCAAACATGATTTGACACTGAGATAGGTTTTAATATAATGAATATATTATAAATTTCTAGTAAATTAAAGTTCAATAATTAAGAGTTAAAAATGATTATTTTTTATAATAAATTTAAAAAATTTATGTACTTGATAAAAAGGTCATTAGCATTTTACTACCCTGAAGTTCAGTCACCTTTGCACTTCAAACTATGGTCTATCAAGACTAGCACACAAAACCTCAAAATTCGGTGGAAAATAGCATTTTGATGCATTTACTTTCATTTTACTCGTTTTGTTAGCCAATATAACGATATGGTTTGGATTGCAGCAATGTAGAAACCTTGGGATTTTATGTGTAAGTTTTGATACATTAGGATTTTATATGAAAAAGTGACTAAACATCAAAGTAGTAAAATTCCAATAACCATTTTTTGAAAAAAAAATCATTTTGAGTTGATTTCTTTATAGGTTACTTCAATGTTTAAATACCTAGGAAAAAAATTCAAGTCAATTTTTTTACTATTTTTAAAAAATGGTCCATTTTTTTACCCATTTTTAGTAGTACATTGGAGAACGAATACCACACACACACACACACACACACACACACACACACACACACACACACACATATATATATATATCAATGTGTGTGTGAAGATAAAATTAGAAGAAAGACTAAATAATGTATTAGTAGTGGCGTGTCTCTCTCCTCCTATGGATACATACATGATTATATATATAATTGTATATAGTAGTTGTATGTGAACTTGCCTTATGCGTGTGATACATATAAATGATGAATATTTTTGTATATCTATTAATAATATAAAACGGGGAGTCAATTCGTTACATGTGAAGCTTTGCGCACATTCTTATGAAAATATTAACCAAATAAAGCTTTCAATGTATATAATACATTCATTATACTAATATATAAATGGGGGAGACAATTTCCTTATTGTCAATTTTATCAAATACAGCAAGTGCACGGGCTATTATAGAATAGTGAGTGTAAGTATGGGTCGAGCCCACTAGGATTTGTCAAGTTTTTCGTTCAAAATAGTTGTGATTATCCAACTAGATTAATTGGGTTTGGAGATGAGATGTAATATTAAACTAAGCAACACAAACAAGAATTCGGAGTACGAGAGATATAATCAAGGGAGTGTGAGAACTAGGACGTTGGATCCATTTATCACGTTTTAACTAACATTATGCAATAGTTTAAATTCGTGAGTCCCGATTTTATAACTCAAATTAAACTGACTCTCGTCGTATTTAATTCGGAGGATAACACGGTTAAGTTCCCAATAAAATTTTACGTCTCTAAATTTAGACGGCTAAAATCCCTATTCCTTTAAAAAGTTCACATTTAGATTTCAAAGAATAGTCTTTAAGCATTGACTATCAAAACAATCGAGTGCAAGAATAATCCATCAAAAAGTACTCACACTTAAAAATAAAAATATGATTTTTTTCTCAAACAAAGCCGATGGTTTAAAAAAAACTCTCGTGTTGTTTTAACTAAATACCGAATTTTTAAAACCTTTAACACATATCGGGAACAAAGACGAATTTAAATCATGCACAATATTAACTAGACATGATAAATTTCACCTAGTCCTAGTAAAGAAATTACGCTAGCATAATGGAAGACATCATAAAATTGCAAGAATGAATATGAATTTTCATTAATAAAATAACTTACAAATGATGTGTCTTATAATTGATGTTGACAGAATTCCTTCCACAAAGATACAATTCTTGGCCCTCAAATATAAATAAAACTCTCAAAATTAGAGAACCAAAAACTATTTCCCAAACTCTCTCTACAATTCTCTCCTTGTTCTACACACCAAATAATGAGCCAAAGTTTTTTTTTATAGGTTTAGGGTGAGGCATTAAGGTTTTGGTGGAACTCTTCAACTTTCACCTCTTCAATTTCCCCCCACTCGAAAAGTCTTATTTTTTCTTGCTGAACACACATGCCAAATGTCGTCTAATTCGAAGAATAAAAATTCCCGACTTTTACGATTTCACAAGTGTAAAAACAGCTTTCTTCGAACGATCGTAAAAATCATCTTTTTCACGCCTTTTTCAAGTTGATCATCAATTTGCACCAAATTCCATAATTACCTCCAAGAATTTCACTAGGCAACTTTTTTCACAAATTAGCACAAGAATATTATAAAATTATTGAAGCACCCATTTTTGACTTGGAATTGCCCTTTTAACTATGAATTCAATCATTCTTGCATTTTTTTCCCTTTTTTAATAAAATGATCCTAAGAACTTATTAAATAAAATAAAATGGGACTAACAAGGTATAAATTTGGGTATAAAATATACAAAATAATGCACTCATCATTTCTACATGTGAAGCTTCATTAAATTCTTATCATAATAGTAAGCACTTAAATCTTTCAACATCTATGATACATTCAAATGATTGCAGGAATTAATGTAATTTTGCCAATTTGAGGGACAACTTCCCCTTTTTGAAATTTTGACACATTTTTGTAACTGCACGTAGTTCCTCGCGAATCCCATGAGCCCATTAACTCTGTTATCTAAAGTCATGTTTTCACATTACCGAAACCGCTAAGGCCCTATTTAGTTTTAGAAAATGAGGCTTTTTCCCCCCAAAAATACAAAATTTTCACAAAATTGGAAAGTTAGAAAATGCATTCCAGTTTTATATTTTTTTCAAAATAGAAAATTGAAAAAAAGTTTTCCAAATTTTCTAAAAAATAGGAAAACAACTTTAGCAAGTTTTCCACTAATTGTCAATATCCCAAAAATTACATTTTAACACTGAACTTTCTATAACTTATATCTAGATCCTTAACCTTTTAGTAATTACATTTTAATATCTTAGTATTCTAAGAATGACATTTTGGCCTTGAATTTTTCAGAATTATAGTTTAGCCCCTAACCTTTTTAGAAATATTATTTTAGCTCTTTTGGCTATTTATAAATTACATTTGAATCCTGAACTTTCTATAATTATATTATAACCCTAAACTTCATGTAACTTAAATTTATCCCTCAATTTTCAATAAACTACATTTTGAAAATAATAAAGTACAAGCCCAAATGGCCAAGTGGTTCAAGTAGTTATTTAACATTATTGCAAATGGCAGTCTTGCACTTTCATGTTTTGGTCAGACATGGACCAGTATCACCTTAGTTTGATTATATATAATCTAAAAGCCAAGGTTTAATGGCTTTCGTCACTAAAAACATGAAAACATCAAGAATTGTCCAAGCAAGGAAAAAACTTACGGGGGATCCCTAGGCACTAAGTAAACCCGACTTCGATTGGCTAAATGTCCCGAATGGGTGGATGTCCCTAAAACCATGTGCATTTTTTTCTAGAGTTTACTCTAGTCCTAAATTAGTATGATGAGACGACCTAAAAAGTAAGATAAACAAACAATATAAACATGCTCGACATAAAAAAAATGCAAAATTGCATACTTTGGAACTACACAAACATCAGAATGGAAAATTACGCAAGGAAAATTATACATCAATGAAGACTCAAAATTACATATGTGCAAGAGGAAAATGACTTGCGCAATTATTATCCCCAATGAGTAATCATCTAGGTCATAGTGGCTCTTCATCCATCGTCTGGGTTTGGCGTGAACTCATCATCACTCCTATGATAAGCCAAATAATATTTGGCCAACTGAAGAGGGATGACATCAAGAGGGACCCAACTCTCTTTACTTACAAATAGGGTATGGCAGTATTATGAAAAGATAACTTAGTACCAATACCAGAGTTGGGAATCCTTTGGGACCTTCATAACTCATAAAGAATTCAGTCAACTATGCATGTGTGCTAACTGTTTGGCTTCATCCAACCTGAGAGGAGTGTCCATCCAACCCTCATTACAACTGGAGGCCCATGCAATGCGATGATCTTTCCTAAAAAGAAAACCGGAGATTAAATACTTCATGACTTAACCCCAACTTGGTTACTCCATCTCACCGTAAGTCTTCCTTGGATTTAGAGAACTATTTTTTATGAAATTATTCTCACGTTGTAAGAGTGAACCAACATCATCAATATTTTTGTCTTCAGTGAGATGTCTCCTCAAAGAGTTGAACTCACCTTACATAACTGCATTAACATCGCCAAGTTCCTTAATATTCTCTTTCAGCTTGGAAATGCAAACAAATTACTCTTAAGACTTGGTCATTTTATGAAGAGATTTTTGAGAAAATTGAAATCATGGCGATCTTGAACACTAGCTCCATAACCAAGGATAGTATCTAAGTTACCAGTAATAGAAGGAATCGTTCCAAATACATTGACAAGGTATAATAATAAAAGAAAACTACTCAGCAACACTAAGGGACAAAGTGGGACTTTGAGAACATCTTTCATTACAACAAAATAACGAAAACCTTACAAAAAAAAATAAGAAAGAAAAAAAATACAAGGGGCCTCAAGATAATTATTCTTAACTACATCTTCGTCTCCTTTTCTTTCTCCTGCACCTGTGTTTCTGGTTCTTTGTCGTTGTCAATCTTAGAGTCCCTTTGGTGAGTAGCTGCCTCTTCCCAATTAACTTCTTCTTATCTTAAAGGATATCATGAATCGTTCTCGCCAAAGAGTTATGACTTAGCTAGGACGTTGCTCATCATTAAAGAACCATCCCATTTTTTTTATTATTTGGATTTCTAATAAATGTCACCTGGTATATTACATTAGTGAAGGCCTCCTCAGAGACATTATCATAGCCTTCGTCCTTAGAAGAAATTAAAGATTTCGTTTGATCCTTATGGGATTTCTTCACTTGGACACATTAAACCAAAAGTTAATAGTGATTGACCATCAATTGGTCACGCTTATTCTTCAGCTCATCCATCATCGAGCTGGTGGACTTCCGTTTTGTCTCATAGGCCTTCTATGTAGTAGCAAGGGCCTCTTAAGACTTAGTCAAATTTATGGTCAGAATCGGAGAATGTTTTGAGGATGGAGTCAAAGTCGGTGATAAATTATAAAAATAATAAATAAGATTATGTCAAAATTTCAAAATTCAGTAATCCAGGCAAAGAAGAGGATGTAAAAACTGAAACAAAGTTTCATTTATCAGAGATAATGCCTGAGAGGCAATTGTATAATGTTGATCGTGGGTTATGTTACTAACCTACTTGAAGTGAAGCGTTATAACTCTTCCATTCAACAAGACAAAGGCCGAAGATGTATTCTTTATCACTTTCATTACCTGGTGATCCTTCCCAAGGTTTGGTGCATTTCTCTTTTAGGGGAGGAATAACATCGATAAAAGAAGAAGTAATGTTCTCATTCTTATTCTTCCACCGAATGGGGGGATCCATCACACAAATGGGCATAGAAAGGATCCCAAACTCTTTCTTCTTAGGGACCTTGGACTTGAGGAAGTTTCCATATCATCATCATCAATTAAAAGTATCATCTTCTTTGAGGCCAACTTTTCTTCCTCTACGTTAAAAATGTCATAAATGTTCAATGACTCAAAAGGGGAGGAAGTGGAAGACCCCTCACTTGTTGAAGGGATGGGTATATTAGGGATTGAGTCCACAGGACGAGCAGGGAAACTAGTAGTAGGATTATTGTATTCAAGAAGAAAATATGATGACCTTGGGTGATCGCCGCATGCAACTAGTGGCCTTATCAACTTCCATACCTTGATAAGTTCTTCTCTATTATAATGAGAGGAAGATGAATATTTGTTATTCAATCGAGCTTGAAAAAAAAATAAGAAGATCATCCTTAGTGATTATATCAAAAATAAAATTAAAATTGTGGAGAATGGAGATAAGGTTGACCTATGTGCCTTCCTCTTTCGAGGAACAAAAAACCTTAATATTGTTCATGCTCGGGATGAGACGAGTATTGCCAATTCTAGCACTAAATCATTGATTTCAAAAACCCTTATTAGATTCAAGATGGATGAAAATTATTAATCTATCATTCTTTCTCTTGTTCAAATAAGTAATCCCATCAATTGTGTGGGACCACAAATGACAAACTTAATTTTAAGGATCCCAATATGCGTCCCATACAATTTATTGATTCTATGAACACCATTGATGATTCACCAAGTATTTCGAGCACACCGAGGTTGTACTACTTCAAAAAACTCACAAGACTAAGAAATAGTTGATTTGGGGGAAATGTAGTCCCCCTTATCCACTGAAAGGGGGTGGATCCAATGTCCAACCTCAATAATGTTACAATATCTCAAATCTTCAGAACACTCAATGAATAGTCATGGATTAATCAAATATGTTTTTCTAAATTCCCCCAAGGTTTATTATTAACAGAGTACATCATTTTTACGAAGGGCAGAGGGGAAACTCAAAGAAATGAAAACTCTAAGGAAAAATGAAACTACTAAGAAAAGATGAAGAGAAATGAAGCTAAGGATAAAGAGGACTTACAGGAAAAATGTGAAAAGGCTGAAGCTAATGATGGTACATACTTTTGATTAAACTTAGTGCCAAATCCCAAGCTTCTAATAATTTGAGAATGGAGCCTAGAGCTCACTAATACAACCGGAAGTTCATTTTTGGAATATTACCATCGTGTGTTTATTAGAACCAAAATAATTACGGGTGTGTCCCTTCAAGATTCAACGGCTAGAATAGAATCTTATTAGCTCACAATTCTTTTTTTAAGGAACTTTTTTTAGACACAATGTCCAACAACAAATCAACCTTTTGAGCTAACCAATTATGCAAGTCTACCAACTTTTCAAATTTCTCCACCCTATTCGAGCCAAAGGTCTTTAGGGCAGATGTGGAGTATAAGCTAAGTGTCCCAAACACAATAGCCCAGTTAGGTCCGGATCCAGAAATAAGGCTAAACCAATAAATAACAAGTGAGAGATGTTGTAAATACAACTACACAGAGATAAGCTTATCAAATCAAAAATCTCAAAGGACATTATCATGAATCAAGAAGCATATCGATCTACAACACAAAGAAGTCCAATACGATTATGCCTCCTCCGCCTCTATAAATGTAACCCTCACCCTAGGGAAAAGGGGATATGTAACTTCATGATATTAAAACACATGAAAGCAATAAAAGAGAGAAACCCCTCATGGACGTAGGCCAATGCCAAACCATACAATTCCTTATTGTGAGATTATTTTACTTATAGCATGGCCTTAACTGCTTAAATTCATTCATTGCGATTATTTGCACTCACAAATAGATAATATTGATTTCATATCAAATTATTTAATGAACAACCGATTATAAGCTTTCAAAATTGTAATATTTTTACCCTAAATATTCTCATCATAATTACTTATTATTATAAATTCATTATGTGTATTGGTTGAATATGTATGTCAATCCACAAAAGTAATATTTTAACGCACAATAAAATATGATTCATGGAAAAATAAGGTCAAATTTATCACCTTTTTTCTCTTTTCTCTCCAATCCAAACATTTGAGTCGAAAGCGTCATCTCACTTAACTCCAATATAATATATTGATCGATTTATCTCTATTTATTTTTTGGGGGATTTAGCTTGTGTGTGTGTGTGTGTGTGTGTGTGTGTGTGTGTGTGTGTGTGTGTGTGTGTGTATATATATATATATATATATATATATATATATATATAGAGAGAGAGAGAGAGAGAGAGAGTGGTAGGCTCTTATTCATACCAAGTTTGCACACGTGCTAGCGCATATTAATTTCTTTAAAATATTGAAAAAATAGTTTTAAGTTTATTTTTTTATGTGACATTTCAAGGGACCCTTATAAAAAAAAGAAGCTAAAAAACTTTTTTTGCTATTTTAAAAAAATCGGTCAAACTTTGGATGAAAGCAACGAAAGTTTGACCGATTTTTATAAAATAGAAAAAAAAAATTTAGCTAAATTTTTTTACTCGGGTCCCTTGAAATGTTTAATTATCACAAAAAAAATCAACTCAATTTTTTTTTGCCATTTTAAAAAAAATGATGTGCAAACTTTGGTGTGCATAGGAATCTGTATGTATTTGTGTGTGTGTGTGTGTGTGTGTGTGTGTGTGATGGAAATGGTAAGGATACCAATTTTTTGCATCCAACTTTAGGATCATGATGTGTGTTATTTGAAGTATGTGCATTTGTCTTTTATTGATTTAAAATATGAAGCAAAAAAATATTTATGCAATGAAAAATTAGACAAATAGAGTACTTACAAATGAAGAAAATAAAATAAATCAAGTTGAATGTTGGACACTCCTTCCTTAAGACAAAATTCTCACCTGCTAATGGTGCTAACGGTTGAGTTCAATGGGAGTCTACCTCTTAGGATAAAATAATCTTTGCTACACACAAGAAGCACTCAAACCCGCGTGTCCCACGATCCATTTATGTTTGATACTTCCTCTAAATTGATTAGGAATGGAATGTACGGGGAAAAAAAATCTTTCTCTTTTATAAAATGAAGACATGACTTGTATTTATAGCCCACAATGTGTTCTTTCATGAAAAGATAATTCTTTTTCCTACAAATCATTTTAGGGACTTTTTCCACGAACATTCGCAACTAATGGTGAACAGGGGCGACCTTTAGTGACGGTTCTAAAACATAATCATTATATATAGCGAATGGTCAGAACTATTAGCAATAATTAAGAAAATTATCCTATGAAATTAAATAAAATTCCTAATAACTTAATAAATAAATGGGGAACTTTGAAACCAAATTTATAATTTATGATTTGTCCGTTTTTATTAACTAAATATAAGAAATGACTCATTTTTGTACAAGGAATGCCTACGTATTTGGTCCCACTACGTTTAATGTATGGGTCCCACTTTTTTAATGGCTGAAAGTTGTTAAAAAATTAATTTGGTTAAAATATTGATTTGTATAAAACCAAAATATTTTACAACTATCTCTTACATGAATGAAATTTAGGTTAAGAATCAATGAACATGATGATAGATTTAGAAAGAGTATGAGTGGAAAAGAGTAATATCGGTTAATATAACTTTTGGCCTATAAGCCTTCCCAGTGTGGGACTATTGGGTTTAATGGGATATCAATGAATGCAATGTATTGAATTGATTAACCTTTTCGTTTAAGCTAGTAAATGAGAATTCACTTAGTCCTTCTCCCAGCAATCTTGGTTCTCTTATTGAATTCATTTTGACCTTGGACACCACAAGGTTTACTATGTGTGTTAGATAATTTAGCCTTATATTTTTCTCACATAAGTGGACCATTCTCACTCACATAGGTGATTTCCATTAAGATTATCCTGCTAATACCCCACTTGAACCTTACTTTCAAGTTATATAAATAATTAAAAACAAAGTTCATCGTATTTCTGTGATAAATGTGCACTGACTCATCGTAGGAATGAGAAAAGTAGTTATATTCTCAATCCTAACTGAGTCACACATAATTAAGTTTTCCTATTGAACCTATTTCTTGGGATCTCTAGTCATTTATAATGGGTTTCCATTGTGGACCTCTTAAATATTTTAACAAACTTAGGTTAATTTCCTTTGATGAACTTTCCTTACTATATCATTAGCAGAACTACAGTTATTTTATTAGGCCTAATGTTATCACTAAAAGAGATATAAATTAGTGGTATTATGCCATGAATAATGATATGTTACTTTCCATGCCATTCTGTTCCTTTTTAAATAATGATTGTCGATCGCAAAACGGTGAGTACAACAAATATCATAATAAAGAGATCCACAAAACAATAATAAAGTACACAAAGTAAAGATCACACACAACAACGATATACGTGGATCAGTAACTTGCCTATGTCCACGGAGAAGTTATTATTTTATTGTAGTGTCTCTCAATGCTTTTGGTTACATCCCTTTCCCCAGATCAGGTTGTACAATTTATAGGTGCATCAAAGTATAGATTGAGTTGTACAAGGAACTCAATTAACACGTGAATATATCAAGGAGTACCTAAATATCTCTTTTGATATTATTGTTAATAGATTTGACTATACTCGTAAGTGTTCTAGTGCATTTGAAATACCCGTGTGTAAATGAAATCATGATTTAATCCGGGCCAGGCTTTGACAAATCCAGGTTAGTAAGCTACTCTTATGGGCTATGTTGAATGGGTCTCCATAGTTGCCCCTAAAAATTTTAGGCCTCGTGAACTTTAGGCCTATAATTTTTTAGAGGCCCATAACTTGAAATCTTCGTGCCTTGCGTTTGAAATGGCATTATTTTATATCTAATAGAATTTATGGGGTACGCACATCTTGGACAAATCTTCATGGAATACTTGTAATTCATTTGAATATATGAGGGTTCTGTTTTCCAACCAGGAATTTGAACAGCCAAAAATCATTTTAGGATATTGTGTTCATTAATGACATCAGGTTTCAAACTAGAGAGACAGTCCTTTCCATCATTTCAGTTTAGTCCACTTTATTCCTTACTTTCTAAGGTTTTCTAGGATAATCTTCTTCAATGCCCTCTTTATTCAGAGGTTCGTTAAGTCTTATAAATTTTGGCTCTATCTTTCTTAGTCTTTCTCTTTCCTAGTTTTCTTCTTTTTCTATAACTGTAATTAGGGTTGTTCTTCTCTTAATTCCTCCATGGAAAAACTTAACAATATGTTGATTGTAGATTTTAAGAAGTCATATAATATTACTGATTAGGTGGAGATCGACTGTAACCCTCTTCCCTAAAATGTTCGTGACATTGAAGGGGGCACTGGATTCACTTATGATAACCCAAGGGGTTTGAAGTTCCCGCCAAACCTCATGTTCCTTAGATTCTTCAAATATTTTGAAATTGTACACGCCCAATGTGTCCCCAACATTTGGAAGATAGTTAATATAGTTAATAGGATAAACACCCTTTATAAGACAAAACTTATCCTTATAGATATCTTCTACTGGTATCTGTGGTCGTAAACCAGTGATGACCTCATGTATTTGAAAACCAGGAAGGATGAGAAGGTCCTGGTGGTTAACCTTTTGAACTCCCCCAAAGATTACTCAAAACAGAATTTCATTGATAAAAACTGGCACGTCCTCCTTCTTGGGAGGGTGAAAGGTACTAGGGCCTGATATCCAAAAGCTGGTTGAGTTACTTAAATAATTAAATAACTTACAATAACGACTATAAATATAAACCCTGGCTTGGGTGAAAGGAATGTTACTTCGATTATTTACGAGACAGTAATATAAAACAGTAACCTCTTCGCGGACGTAGATAACTTATCGAACCACGTACCTTTGGTGTTGTGTTTATTACTTATTTTCTTCTTTATACTGCTTTCAAGATTTTTAATTGTCATAATTCTTGCACTCATAATTGGCACCATATGTGGAAAATGATTCTTTTTCCTATGAAAGAAATTATCGAAAGAAATCCTGTAATGTATCAACGCAACAATAATCTTCCTCAAATTAGCGACATGCAGGCTGATCCAATTCCACCTAGGGTGAGGTCTGAGATTCGCCAACCACCAAATCCTAGGTTCTCCAAGAGGGGCAACGGTTTGAGGAATGTCAGGACCACCCAGGCCTACTCAGATCTCCAAACTAGTCAATTCTTATGAAGCTAGGCTTCATGAAAAGGAGGTGGAAATACGCCTTTAGATGGAAGAGAATGTTCTCCTGTAGAGTCGACTTAAAAGGATGGATAGAGATCTCCATAGAGATACTAAAAACATCGGGATAGGTTTCCTAGTCTTCATGTGAACAAGACTTGCAACAAAGGGAGGAGCTCCACATGTAACCAAGATCGGTCCGACCATTATAGGTCAGAGCGCGATCGATCAGAGTCTCACCAATCATAGATGCGTCACAGAGATAATGATGGTCAAGATGAAGACATCAAGATTTTGATTTGTAGAGAAATCAACCATCATCCAGCCCATCAAGGGCTAGGTCCACATGAGTGCTATTCTGAAGCGCTCTTGACACTTAGATGAAATACTTATTTTCAAAGGCGATTAAAAAAGAGGAGAAGCTAAAGAAGTTATCTATTTATAGATTTAAAATCTATGATGGTAAGACGGATACATGAAAGGATATTACCCTTTGAACCAACAACGATGCTTTGATGTGTTGAATATTCCCTTCTAACCTACATGACGAGGCTTAAAAGTGGTTCGAGAGACTACCACATAGGTTGATCAAGAGCTTCAAGGAAATAATAGAGGCCTTCACTGCTCACATCATAAGAAGAAACTCCCATACTAAATGGATGGATTAACTGCTCACAATGAGGAAGAAGACATAAGAGATACTTCATAACTATGCAAACAAGTATTGGAAGCTCTTCATTGAAGTAAAGGATTTCTTGGAACAAGTTATTGTAGCTTTCTTCAAGATTTCTCTGTCGACCACATCACTACTGCACCAGTCCTTAATGAAGAAAGAGGCAAACACCATTGATGACCTCATGGCACGTATTGAAAAATATGCCAAGGTTGAGGACGTGGTTCACTCTACCCTACGGGACAATGGTCACATAAAAGAAAGTAAAGGAGGAGAAAAAAGACACATTCCAAAGAAAGGGTATAAGAATGGGGGCAAGAATAAATCTAATAATAAGACCAAGGTCGATCCTTTAAAGGCGTTCTATTCTATTAACACAGTCTTCAAAGGACTAATCTACAAGATCTTGAGCTAGATCAAGTATAAGACATTTGTCAAGTGGCCCGAGAAGATGGGTAGTGATCCAAAAAAGAGGAATAACAAGTTGAGATGAGCGATCCATAAGGAGGCGTCGACAGGAGAGAGAATTACAAAGCAATGAAGTCACACTTGGAAGAGTTGGCCCAAAATAGGCACTTAAACGAGTACAAAGAAAAAAATCTGATAAGGCCGTGGATAAGGGAAACCAAAAATTAGATAATGTCCTGATAATGACATGAGATAGGAGTTCATGGTGATTCATGAAGCATCTGACCTAAATCATATCCAAGGAAAAACTATTCGGATGGAGCTAAAAAAAGTCACAACTTTCGTGGACGCATTCTAGATTGACCTTACAAAATTTTAGGATGGAAAGCACCAATGACCAGAAGATGTCAATTACACAAACATATAATCTTCATAGAGGAAGATCTAGTTGGAATGAGGAGTCTGCACAATGATGCACTCATGATAACATCAGGATTGCGAACTGGGACGTGGATAAATTATTAGTAGACCTAGAAATCTCATGTAAGGTGATGTACCTAGAGTTGTTCCATAAGTTTAAGATTAACTAAAGCTACCACAAAGAGGCCACAGTTCCATTAGTTTTCTTTGTGAGGAAAATCACGATGCCATTAGGAAAGATAGTCCTGCCGGTCGGGGCAGGAAATATTTTAAAACTGATTGAATTCCTAATGGTAGAGATGAAATCACCATATTATGCCATCCTAGGAAGAGGCAGGCTGGATGTCAGGAAAGTTATACCATCAACATACCACCAGAAGCTCAAGTGTGTCACCGATCGAAGCTTGGCCGAGATGAATGGCAACCAAGCCATTATAATAAAATGGTTCATCGCCACCATTTACCCCCAAAAGAAAAAGAAAAAGGAACTAAAGTTCATTACAGAGGAAGCCTGGTATGGGGCTACAACCTCTAAATAGTAATTATGATACAACCTACCACATGTGGAAGAGATAAGGATCCACCCCACTGATAGGATCATTGAAAGCTTGGAGGAAGTTGGTGCTGATGATAACTTATCGGATAGAATGTTTCTGATAGGGACTACTCTTGCTGATCACGAAAAGAATGAATTTACTACCTTTTTAAGAAAAAAATGGAAGTTTTTAGTTAGAAGTCGTATAATATGTCTGAGATTGATCCCGATGTAGCCTTTTACCATCTCCATGTTGACACAACCTTCAAGATGATCACCTAGAAAGCACACCGATCATCCCCAAAAAATTCTAAGTAGTGGCAAATGATTTTGGGAAGCTTATGAATGCAGGCTCTATTAAGCACATTCAGTTCCCCAAATGGTTACCTAACCCAGTGGTAGAATGGAAGAGTGATGGTAGCTGGAGAGTCTGCATCGATTTCACGGACCTCAATAGAGCCTTCCCTAAAGATGGTCTTTCTCTGCCAAATATTGATCAATTAATTGACATCATGGCTTCTCATAAGAGAATTAGTTTTTGGGATGCCTATTAAGGGTACCATCAGATCCTGCTGTTTGGCCCCAACTAAGACAAAACATCCTTTATAACACTAGTAGGTCTATATTATTACAGGATCCTGTCGTTCAACTGAAAAATATAAGGGAAACTTATCAGAGGCTTGTCATGAAGATGTTCAAGGATCAAATGGGAGATACCATGGAAGTCTACATCAATGACCAGTCAGGAAAATTTCTAGGTTACCTAGTCAGTAAAAGCGTGATTGAGGCCTATACAAATCAAATCAAGTGATCAACAAGGTCCAACAACCAAGAACATTATGATATATTAAGAAGATTAATGGAATTCTTGAAGCACTCAATCTATTTATCTCCAAGTCCTAGGAATGTTACTGACCATTCTTTCAGCTCATAAAGATGTATAAGAGCCTCGCTTGGAATGATGTCTTATCAAGATCTTTGGATGTGATCAAGTGTTACCTCAACAAGCTACCCTCACTAGCAAAACCTAATGATGGAGATCCACTATGCCTCTATCTCATAGTATCAAACCAAACTGTTAGATCAACTCTGGTATGTGAGAAGAAAAGTAGATAGTACCTTATCTATTATGCCAGCAAGATGCTCCTAGATGCAGAACAACACTACATGCCTTCGGAAAAGTTATCCTGTGCTTTGGGAGTTGCCTTTAGGAAGTTGAAATATTATTTTGAAGCACACCCAGTAACGGTGATCACTTAATTCCATTTCAAAGTTTTCCTTTGGAAAGTCTACCTCTCTAGACGACTATTAAAATAGTCGATCAAACTCGAAAGGTTCCATATCCACTTTTAGCCAAAGACAGTAATTGAGGGAAAGTTCTTGGCCGATTTCATCACCGAATTCGCGACAGATAAGACAACTGACCAACAGTTGATGGAATAATTAATAAGTAGGGAACCAGAGTCTAACAAATGGACACTATATATTGATCGAGCCTCCAATTACAAAGGGGTGAGTAGGGATTATCCTCATCACACCATAAGACACTATCAACGAACAAGGAATTTTGTTGGGATTTGAAGCCTCCAACAATGAATTCGAATACAAAGCATTATATCTGGCCTACGTAAATCCCAATAGTTGGTTAAAATTACCTTAATGTGTTCGATGACTCCAAACTAGTCTTTAAACAAATGAGTGAATATTTCAACACAAAGGATGATAGGATGGCAGCCTACCTTATTGCAGTGCGAGAATTTTTGGCAGGATTTAAGGAATTCCACATTTAGTAGTTCCCCCGGGACAAAATAGTTATGTTGAAACCTTAGAAACCATAAGCTCATCGATGGACTCTGACCACATAAGAACTATCTAAGTGGTATTCCTCGCCCATTTTAGCATTGACAAGACAGTGGTTGCCGATCAGATTCTTTTCGTAGAAAGAGCTCCTACCTGGATGGATTGAATCCTATTTACAGAATAAGACGCTTCTAGACTATAGGAAATTGGCTCACTAAATAAGGGTGAAGGCAACCTATTTCTATCTTAATCTAAGAGGGAATCTCTACAAGAGATCCTTTACAGGACCTTACCTCTAATGCGTCCATCTGTAAGACACTGAACAAGTTCTTGGTGAGATTTATGATGGTATTTATGGGATTTATGAAGGAGGAAGATAGTTAGAATTCCAAGAAATAAAGGAAGTCTAATGGTGGACACGCATGTAAAAATATTCAAGTATTTATGTTCGAAAGTGTGGAAAATGCCAAAAGTTCTCCCAATCGTTCACTACGATTTCCAACACCCATTGTGCAAATAGCCAAGGACTGGCCAAAAGTTCTCCCAATGGTTCATTAACTAGCTAACGACCTAAAATCCTTAACCAGTCCTTGTCTATTTGCACAATGGGTGTTGGAAATCGTAGGGACACTACCCATCGCACCTAAAAATCCCATGTATTTACTAGTCAGCATGGATAACTTCACCAAGTGGGTACAGGAACACTCACTAGCCAACATTTGAGATGTCGATATGACAAGGTTCAATTGGAAGAGCATTATAATACAATTTGGGGTGACAAGAGATATCATCACCAATAACTACACATAGTTTGAGAATGGTTTCTTCCAAAATTTTTATCATGAGCATGAAATTAAGGATCACTTCAGCTTAGTAGCATACCCCCCAAAGAAAAATCATGCTAAAACTTCCAATAAGACAATGTTCTACTATTTAAAGAAGAGGTAAGAAATAACATAGGGTGCTTGGGTGGACAATCTCCATCACATTCTCTATGCCTATCATACCACGCCTAGAAAACCTATCGAGAAAACACCCTTTACACTCAAATACATAATGGAAGCCATCATCCTACTTAAAGCAGGTCTCCCTACCATGATAACCAACTTGGTCGACTGAGGGCTAAATGACAATACCTTATGAACCAAACTTGACTTAGCAAATGAATGAGGAGAGAAGGAGATAATAAAGATGGATTTATATCAGCAGCAACTAGTGAGGCAATACAATAAGAAAGTCCATACGAAGAAGTTCCAGCTAAAATATTACGTTCTAAAGAAAGTCCTCGACAATTCAATATGACTATCAAATGGAAAACTGGGACCAAATTGGGAAGGACCTTTCAAAGTAACTGGGGACAAATTTCAATGAGCTTATCACATGGAAATGCTGGAGGCCAGAGAGATACCAAGAGCATGGAATGTATCTAACCTCAAGAAGTTCTATTTTTATCCTTCTTTTGCTCATTTATTTTACGCCAATTGTCATTTCAAACATATGTTTCTCTTAGGTTATTACTTAAATGAATAAAGGCCCATTTGCTCTTGGTTTTTCTCTCACATCTTGATTATCTTAATTTTATATCATGCATCATTTGCAAGCAATAACTCCATTCTTGGGATACTAAGTAAAATTACACATGGTTAGTAAACTGCTCAGCATAGTTCAACCAAGAAGCTTCCTTGCGCAGAAAAGAATTTTCCCTCAGATTACAATGGGTTATTCAACTTATTCCAATCAAGGAATGTCTTCGCGCTGAGAAGGGTTCATACTAATTACAATAAACTGTTAAGTTTGTTTCAATTAATGGAATCCTTGGGTCTTTGTCATATCAAGCACCAAGGGTCTCACAAGTTGCCCTTGCAATAATAAAATCCCAATAGTGGATCCTTAGGGAAAAATTCAACTGAGGTTAGTCTTCAATTATGTTGATTGCTAAAATCCTAATTGGTCAGCTGTCCTATTAACCAGGTGCATTCTTGCCATCATCTATATTAGGCCTAAGGGACTGTGATGACACAACCTAAAATGTAAGGAAGGTGGAATTATACTGCTATGGCATATTGGATAAAGACAATTCTTATACAACCAATACTTACTCATTTAATTGGAAAAAACCCAAAATGATGAACAATAGTTATTAACTCATTTAGTCGGCAAAAAGAACAAAACAACGTGATTAAAAGTGTTATTAAGTCATTTAGTCGACAAAATCCCTCAATGATTAACAAATATAAAGTTTTCTTGTTCGATAAATGCCCAAAATTCATAAATAATTATTAAATCTATTTAGTCGGCAATTTCCAAAAGTACACTATAGTTAATTGACAAACTTTATTCATTTAGAAAAGGCCTTAAGGGTATATGAATACGCATGGTGGTATAAAATATTACAAAAATATGCAATGACACAAATTGTTTATGGGTGGAGAGCCAAAAAGTCTTCTATTTATCTTCCTTGACCATCACTTGGATTGGGGCCGAACTTTTCCTCCATGCCCAGATCCACCTCAAAGTCATTCAGCAACGAGTGACGAATAACATCTAAAGGAACCCACTTATCTTCCTTCCCAAATGGGGGTAAATGATAGGCTGGGCAGTCCACTAAATACATGTACCACAACTAAGACTCTCTTGGATCCTTCAGCTTTGCAAGGACATTCAACCACCCATGCTTATATGAAATGTCTTGAACTTCTTACATCCTCAAAGGAGTGTCCTGGCAACCCTCATTATAGACTATCTACCACACAACTCGAGGTCCTATCCAGAACAAGGACCTATACCTCTTGATGTCTCTTTGACGAATAACTATATTGGTGTATTTTCATCGAATATCTTCCTTTATCTCAATGACTTCTTTCTTCATGGCATCATTCTTAGCCGAAACCACCTCATTGACCTGGCCTATATCCTTGTTCATTGCATGTTGATCCTTCAGACTATTTATTTCCTCCTATATAGAGGAGCCAATTTCGTCCATAACATGAAGTTCATCCTTGAACTTAGCAACCATCTCGGAATGGTCCTTGTACGCTGTCGTTCTTTCTTTCAATTATTTGCAGACCTTTAAAAACGCCCGATAAGCTTTCCCACTCACACCTAGGCCTGGATACTTCCCAAGATTTAAGGAAGGAGATGTATATTCCTTCATAATGATAAGATACAATTAGAAAAACAAATAATAAATGCAGTGAACATCAACAAAGAGAAAATAAGAACATCAGTAAAGAGAAAAGTCTTTTTTCATTGATAATTAAAAAGCGAGGAAAGAGTCATTACATCCAGAGAAAGGAAAAAAATTACGACATGTGAGCAAAATAAAGGAAAGGTCATAAGACTATAGGATTTCACTCCTTCACCCGCTCAGAGGTCTTTGTCTCTTTCCCTTTCTCGATAGCTTTCTTAGCTCAGTTGGCAGTCGTATCAGCCTCATTTATCTTTTTTTCTACCTAGTTGGTAGACTGACGACCAGGAAGCTCCTTGAAAGTAATGGAAGAAGGTCCTAGGAGATAAATTTTGTATAAGTCGAACTCTGGTGGGACTCCTACTACCCCTAACGCTTAGTTCCATCCCTTCTTTAATTATAGTTCTTTGGTGTATGCAATCTAGATCTCAACATCATGGTGGGTTCATTCTAGCCATCCACATAACTACTCTCCTTGATGCGTGGGACCTATCCATATATCTTTTAGACCTTCCCAACTAGATACAGGTTCTCCCCCTCTAACTTCTCCTTCTTCGTAGTTATAGGGCATTTCTCCCTCTCCTACTCGAAGGTATCCTGATCATTAGTTATGTCCTTTTGGGACTTTTTCAGGGCTTTACACAGATCCTAGTTTTTCTTAGAATGATCGGCATGACCATCTAAGAGTCTGATAGACTCTAACATAAATCTTAAAGAAAAGGAAATAAGAATTAGTATGTAAAATCTGAACAGAGTTAAATGACTAGGAAAAGAGAGAGTACTTACCAAGGAAAGCGCCTATGTAGATTTGAGTGCAAGCTAGTATGACCCTAACCATGATGAGCGCTCATGATTAGTCACGAGCATTCCCCTTTCAGAAAGTCAGGGGTAAGGGTTAGAGTATTGTCTATGTTGGTCCCCTCGTTAGAAACAGAATTGGAGAGGGAGTCCTCAGTTGAGGCCTTGAGGATATGCTTTTTCTTCCTCTTCTCATGTTTATATATTTTCTCCTCCCTCTTTATGTATCTTTCTCCTCCCTCTTTATGTATCTTTCTACTCCCTCTTTATGTATCTTTCTCTTCCTCTTTCTTCTTCTTTGCTACCTCATTTTCCATCCCCTTCATTCTCGAGATGGAACCACTGACTATAGGGGAGTCCCCCTCAAATTCCTTCATAGCCTTGACACTGTCGGACAACAAGGCGTGGTCTTTATCATTTGATATCAATAATATCCTCTCTAGGGGATCCATGTCTTCTTCTTCTTCTTCTTCTTCTTCTTCTTCTTCTTCTTCTTCTTCTTCTGCTTCTTCTTCTCAATTGGACCAGATAAACTAGACGATTCATCTTTTTGAAGATTTAAGATTTGAATCTTGTCTACTGGCCGAGAAATAAAACTAGACGTGGTATTTATGTTTTTTAGAAGATAAACTGATGAATGAGGGTGCTCACCATCAGGTAACCTATCTCTAACCTTCCAGGCCTTTAGAAGATTAGCAAACCTTAGCTCTCGAAGAGCAGACTCTTGGTTCTTATTACGAGCTGTAAAATAGAGGAAGAAATATAAATAAAAAAACAACAAAATATAACACATAAGAATTCAGTAATTTGATAGAAAAATAAGAGGGACCTACGTGATATTCCCCATAGTCAAGGCACTATGGACCCCGGTACGGCTCACCCTTAGGTATGGGAGGATGTTGCTAATTCCTAGAAATGAAACCCTTCTACCAATATCCCTCATAAGATTTTGGGAGACCTATGACCAAAACCATATTCTCCTTCCTTGACTTTAGGTACAAATCACCATAATTAGTGCACGACCAAACATATAAATAACAAAGTTTGGGGAGCCCTAAGTTGGTCCAAAATAATTCATTGATTCTATGTACCCCGTTCACTATTTTCCAAGTGTTTGGGGAATATTGAGCACTCAAAATAATTGAAATTTTTTAAAAATAAGGGGTTTAGGGGAAAAGTTAAACCCCTCCTGAATGACAAGAAGAGTGTGAATTCAATGTCCAACTTATGTGTTCCGGACATCTCTGGCATAGGGACACAATCGATTTCTATCCAGTCAAGATTGCAATACGATTTTTTGAACTCCCTAATATTTTTTCTATTGAAAAGAGCCATGAATAAAATGTTTCAAATAATAAATAAGACCAACAAAAAAAATGAATAAAATAATAAGATTTGAGGAACTTACAGGTAAAAAATGGTGAGAGAAAGCTTTAGAAATATAAAGGGAAAGAGAGAAGATTCAGTAGCAAGTATGTGAAGAAGAAACGATGGAAAAATGACGATTGATACAACTAAACCCAGTTTTAACTTCGCGCTAATGATGAAAGGGAAATTCTTAATGGAGATCTTGATGCATCACAGATCTGCTCGGACCAGTGCACCCTCGCTTATTTAGGAATATTACAAGTTCTCCATGATAATTCCACTCGAACGAACATGTCCTCAGTAAGTTCATAAGTATTAATGATATGTCATGCTGGTTTTAAAATAGTTCCGGGCCTTGGGCCTTGAACTCACTTTAAATATATTGGCCCATCATTAGTTGAAAGATTTTAGGGATAATTGTGGGGGCTTATTTATTCTTCAAGCCTACCGGTACAACCGACCAGCCCATCACGCAGAGTGGACTACTCGGCCTAACTCAGATATTTAATTTAGACTTATGTGCTGAACATGTGCTTAAATTCATGGAGAAAGACTCAAATCGGTTATGAATTACTACTAGAAATATACATTTTTATGACGGGAAAAAAGGGTCATAAAAGGTTATTTATGACAGTTTTCAAAGCTTTAAAAACCGTCGTAATGTTGTGTGTCATAATAAATTGGTGTTGACAAAACCGTCATAACAAGCCATCCTATTACGATAATTTTTCCATACAAATCATCTTAAAAGGTACCTATTACGAAGGTTAATTCGTTAATTATAATGACACAGTACATAAAACAGCCATAAAACATACCCGTTTTTATATGTGAACTGTAAACCATCATAAAAGTTTTTTTTCCTTTCTTTTTTGCATTGTACTATTCAAATATCCCAAACATATAATGCATAAAACTACGATTTGCAAATTGAACGCAAAAATTTCCATACTCAAAGTAGCAAATTTCAAGTACCAATATAACTTGAACAATAAGTTTAAAAATTGTCATTAATATTTGAAATTAAAAAAAAATAAATATACAACAACAGTTTCCCAATTGACTTCTAGACAACTAACAAACAAAAAGATATCTAAAACAACATATACTATAGACATAAAAACTATCAAATTAAACTGCAACATTAGCTATATTCGTGTAGTGTGGAAACCCAATTTAGCAACAGCTACATCGGATAAGCAATAGGTAACAACCGGATCAAAACCTGAATAAATGGAGGAAACAAATAGCAGTTAACAACTAAAATAGATTAACCATATAAAGAATATAACTCCAAAAATAATGATATTCTAATATAATATTGAGCATAAAAAAATAAATATTTGCATAATTTTAAAGTTAATTTTTACTTTCATTCTTTATTAATGCATGGAAGAGATACATGGGGAAGGTTGTATGAAAATTTCGGCAGAGTTTTCTTTGTTTTTTAATAATCCAAAATTAAACATGACATGTTTAACAAACCACAACAATATAAAACCCACCTCGGGCATTCAGTATCATCATCAACAACAAGAATGACATTATAAATCCCACCACAGGCATGCATGATAAAAAAAACTAAAAATATAAAGGCCACTACGGGCATCACAATTAAAATTTTGCATAATCTCAAAGTTAATTTTTACTTCATTCTTTATTAAGGAAGGGGAGAGATAAGAGTAAAATACCCCCATGGCCCTAAACTATTCAAGTTTTGCCAATTTAGCCCCAAAACTATTAACTGGACCAATTTAGTCCCTAAACAATTCAAGTTTGTCCAATTTAGCCCCAAAACTAATAATTTGGCCAATTTAGTCCCTCAAATCTTTTTTTTAATAATTATAAAACAGTTTTAAATATAAAAAATAGTTTTAATAAAATACAGTTCTATAAAAATAATTTTAATTAAAAAAATAGCCTTTTATAAAAAAAAAATAGTTTAATCAAAATACAGTTTTAATTAAAAAAAATATCTTTTTATTAAGAAAACATGACATGTTTAATCAAGAACAATAATATAAACATGACATGTTTAACCAATAACAACATAAATGGGGAAGGTTTTATAACAATTTCGATAGAGTTCCTTTATTTATTTTAATAATCTAAAATTAAACATGACATGTCTAACCAACAACAACAATATAAAGCCCAACCCGGGCATTCACTGTCAACAATATAAAACCCACCTCAGGCATTCACCATCAACAATATAAAGGCCACCCCGGGCATTCAACATCATCAACAACAACAAAAATATAAATCCCACCCCGTCCATTCACTAACAACGTTATTCTTGACATCAGATTTTTATAGTATTTTGAGAAAATTAATTACGTTTTTTGTTATATTTTCATGTATAGTAATTTGATTATCTACATTAAACATTATTAACATCGACACAAAGTAATTAATTAGATTGAAGAAGGAAAAAAAAGATACCTGAAAAGATATAACAACATTGTCCATAACTGCAGCTCACTAAAGATAATCCTGAATAAAATTGATGAGCTCATACTGAACTTCTTCTATCTTATGATTTTCATAGGTTGCTTTTTAAGCTAACTCCTTCATCGAACAAATCAAATAACATAAGTTTTATTCAATTTTTCCTTATAAAAGTAATTAGCAGGGAAACAAAATATTATAAAATAAATATTTATTACCTTTAGTTTAGTATATTGAGACAAATTCTCCATTAGATCTCTCATGAACTTCAATATGTAAAACCCATCTTCAACATTCCCTGGTTGTAGAGGTCCCTATAGAATGATATGTTGAAGATAATAGTTATATTTAGATTTAAGATATAAGTCAGTAATGTATATTCATTAATATTATCATACATTAACATTCTCCTAGTTTGAACCTGAAATTATTCGAAACGCTTTAAATTCACTTCAAGACAAAGATTAAAATGAAAAAACACGTGTACAAAGACAATATGACTAATATATATATACACACACATTCGGGTATGCCCGTTCCTGAAGGCACGATGCTAATTTTCAAAATTGTACGCCAATGATAAGGCCATAAGTCACATATAGTTCACAATAGATAAATAATTTTTGAAATAATTACAGGGGAAATCAGGTATGCATTGCAATTGCACACATAGTGCGATCGCATTGAAAAGACTTTTTTCATTGTGTCCTAATCGCTAAATGATTTATCAACTAAAAAATATTAATTAAAAATATATAAACATAAACAACACCCTAATATGTCCCTTAACAGGCATTAGCAAACTTATGTACACAAATAATTACCAAAAATACCGGAGTTATTTATCTAACAAAAAAATCACTCACTGTTTCTGAATTAAATAAGGCCAAAAATTTAATGTGAAAGAAAAACAATTGCAACAGAGTTTGTCACGGTAAAGACATGGATATGAAAACATTATTCCCAATTATTAAACTCCATTTTCACAATTAATGATAATATCAAAAGGCTCATTGTAAATCACTAATACGGTGATTGTAGAAAAAGTGAGATGTCTAAAAGAGTATCAAAATGCCTAATTTCTATGAATTAATTCTATGATCCGGACTTGACATACTTTTTTCTGGAATAAAACAACATGATTTCAATTTGTCATAATTTTAGTAGTAAGAATTCAACATAGTCACTCCACAGCTGCCCGGACTTCATCACGGAAATATAATACATTTTGTAGACCCTGAACAAATTTGAGAGAACATAGAACCTCTAAAAGTATTACAAACAAATGAGTAAATATAGCTACCATCCATGGTGGGTGGCAAATAGATACCACCCATGGAGCTTCCTTTCTATTAAAAAATTAAGTATGAATTAATTTGTAGCACTGATAAAAAAATACCTTCCAAAAATGAAAAATTAAGTAAAAATATAGTGTTACCGACAATACACAGTATCAACAATAAAAAAGTTAGAACCAATAAGAATGCAATAAAAAAAGTAGATGGGTACCCCCATAGTCTTACCAACAATACACATAGTATCAACAATACCCCCGTATTATCTGACCTTCACCCCAGATGGCTTTAGTGTCCATTTGTGACTATCGCCATGTCGTTCCCTCACATCTTGTTCGACCACTTGGCATTAAATCTTTCTAGATCTCCCAAAATGAGCATTCTTTGTGGCCTGCTGAGCAATATAAACCAACAAAATATGAGGTTCATTTATAAAGCAAAATTGGATCTCAAGACACAATCATTTAGCTTCAACAAAGATGTACCTATCAGCGTCCTTTTTGTAAAGTTTAGCTTAAAAAAAGAAATACAATATTGTTTTATTCACATTTAAAAACTGATACAATTCACTTCGAAGTAAATACGATAAAAATGTAAACACAGTTCATGTTTCTAAATTCAAATCACTGATATGTCTTTATTGTGTCATTAGGCTGCTATGGCCTATTAATGGTTGGGGTTGGTCTGATTCAAATTCCCATTTGTCCACAATATGCTCAACTATTACAGTAGGGCATATTACAACATGAATATTACAGCAAAGGGGCATTGAGTTGTGTTGCAGAAGCGGTCGAATGATGTGAGCCGCTTACAAAGTACCCCAAACATCAAGAACGTGAGTTTATATGGATTTTTAACCTGCAAAAAGACAAAAAAAATTAGAAAAATCTTAAAACTCAGATCTTAACCCCAAAGAGAAAAACAAATTCTTAAATTTGTAGCAAAAAACCAAAATAGAAAAGGGCAAACACCTCTGATTTGATGTTCCAAGAAAAGGGCAAGAATAGAGAGATGTGAAATACAAAAATCCATTATTTAAACCATGATGATAAATCTGTAAAGAAATTCAAGTATTATAACCAATTTTGGATACTTGTCCGTGTAAACCCAGCTTTAGGTACCTATCCGTGTAAACTTAGTTCTTGGTTTTTTACATATCTGATAATAGCAAATGTGTGAAATCATCACAATACAAAGCCCGACGGCTATAGAAAGCCAAAATGGTAAATAATAACCCGACGGCTATAGAAACCACATCCCCCCAACGCTGTTATGAAAGAAGAACACTGAACAGACAAACAGAGAAATGAAGGAGCATCAATCAGAGAAATAGAGAATCAATGAAAGAAAAACCAACGCTTTTATAAATACATATAAAGAAAAAAAACTGGAGCATCAATCAGAGAAACAGAAAGCTCTGGCGGCTATAGAAAACCCGGCGACCATATGAGTTTCCACACACGCATCTATATATCCACGGGTGAGTTTCCACACACGCATGATCTTAGAAAGCTATGGAATGGTGATGTTTAGATTAGTGTTGCGTACGAGGATGAGACACATGGTTAAGCTTTGTTCAGTGATTCTATGCGGTTTAGAAAGAGAGGTTCACATCTTGGTAGAGAGAGGTCTTGAGAGATATTTTCAAGATGAATTACCTCGATCTTTGGACTTTGTTTGTAAGGGACCTCGAGCCTTGTGCGTGTAATTGAGTAAAGAATTTATTAGGCTTCATTGGGCGAAAAGATGAAAGTTGGGCGTGATAATGAAATTGGGAGACTAATCTGGACCCTTTATATTTAAGATTGTAGAAAATACAATTATATGCTTATTTTTGAATTTTGAAGGGAAGGGGGGAAAAATTAAAGTGTGTTCAAAGAGGGGGAAATCAAAATTTTCAAGGATAAAATAGGTAGTTCAAAAGAAATTGATCTCATGACATCATCAACTAAGCTTGTGACATATATAAGTTTTGTACTTTATTATATATATAAGTCATTACTCACGTTCTTATAAAGAGTTTCAAGTCTCGATGTGGCGCCCTATGTAAATAATCCAAACATAATATATTCCTCGAAGAGAAATCGATAACGACGAAAGACCAATGAAACCTACAATGAGTTGTTAACATCAATGATACAACCATGTTTTGATATAATTATAACAACTTAAGACAATAAATACACTTACCCTATGTTAATTGGCATAAAATATGTTTGGTTCTCTTTCTCATCTTTCATTGCATTCCTAATAAAAATATGCAATTTTTCTTCAAATAAGCTTATTGAGCAGCCCCGGGATTAATAGATATAACAAAATCACGATTATTTTGAAACTTCTCGTACAAGAATCTAAAAAACAAAATAAAAATATATTAGAAAGGAGTAGACAAATAAAATTAAGATGAAAATAACTTATTCTCGCATCTCATGTATCCGATTAGACCACTGGCATCAAACCTCCATTTTACAAAAATGCATCAACTCATGTTTAGGAATTTAGGTTGATTGAAGTTCGTCTCCAAACATCCCAACCGGAATTTTTACGGTATCACTTGTCATGATTGAATATAGCATGCTAGCAAATACCATAAGATCCCCTCTCTCAACACCATTTCTCTATCTTCTTCCTGGTTTGCATTGGTTATAAAATAGTTAATTTAAAAATATATATTTTTTAGAGAGTGAGAGACTAATAAAGAATGAATTAAAAATAAAAATAAATTAAGGAATACATGATAAATGTGGGTTTCATAAAATACTTATGCTTATTTTGAAAGACTCCTGGTACAAGTACAACTAAAATTGAGAAATTTAGAAGTTTTCTTTCGAAGATCGAGCAAGTCTTGTAGATTTAGCCTTTATAAATCTTTTATTATTTATATTTGAGTACTAAGTATTGTTCTTTTTCTTAAACTACAGGAGTGTATAGTCATTTGAAGACCAACTGGAAATTGTCCATGACAAATACTGTTATGTCAAACTCAGCACATCTGGTGTGGATGTAAACCATATAATTTTCCTCGAAGAGATCCCCAAAGTATGGACAAACAAATAATTTGGTATGAGCCTCCAAATCACATGATGTGAATAGTATATTGGGTTAATAAGAGTTTTATACAAGAGAAACAACCAGAGGAGAATCGTGATGATTAAGTATCATAACGATTTAATATCAAATCATAACGATGAGAGACTTAAGATCAAAACAGATTGAAAAGGCATCAATATCAGCAAGAATGATTTTTCAGTACTCACTTTCAGCAATGGATTCCTTGGACTTAAGATCAAATCGCACCCATTAGTTATCACTAGAGCAACCGTTACTTGACCTCATTTCTTATCTTCAATTATATTATATTCCTTTAGAATAGGACCAAAACAAGAAAGAATAAAAGTAAATCAACCCATTTTGTTTTAAAACTAGATGAGAAAGAATTCTCTGCTAAAGGTATTAAGATAACTAAAGAAAGAAGATGAGCTCTGCAAATGGTAATAATCCTCCCTATTTTAAATTAGATTCAATGGGTGTGAGTTGGTCCCTACTGGGATTTAAACTTTGCCCACCTCTATAAAAGGTGGATAGTTATACCTTGTATGATAAAATTCATTGTAAGAGTTAATCAACAATCAAAAGGCCCAACATAGTAAAGACCGATTCATTGGAGAAGAAATGATACAACAAAAAGTTATAAATATCTCAAACATGCACTAATTAAAATGCTACACAGTAAGTACGGGCTGATTGATGGAGAAGATATGACACAAAGAAGAATTGTACATATCGAAAACCTGCACTAACATAATGAATCTGAGATCGCCAACCTCTCAGCAGTGGCATGGACCTTCTAGCCTGAGTTTTCCATTTTCTATTTCAACCAGAAATGAGCCTTACTGGTACCATGATTCTCCTCAATCACGATGCCCACTATTTATAGAATCCCTTAGGAAATTGTTATCGTTTAGGGATTTGTTACATCCGTTCATTCACTTTCTCCACACTTATTAAATTCTAACCATTAGAGGAATATGGCAGCATATTCATAGAGTAACTAATTAACAATTTACTTCTACACATCTTTCAATTATATGCTGCACATGCTTGGAAGCTTAGGGAGAGAAGTCTGGTGACTATCATAAATTTTCTAAATACTACCATTACCTCTGCCCGGGTGATGGTAGTATTTAGAAAATTTAAACAGTGTTATCCATAAGAACAATCTCACTTCGATATTGATGTGACAAACTGTTGTTTTTTTGTCCGAGTATCCCTAATAGGGTATGAATCCTAAGGGCTCTTTGCACGCGGGTTATCATGACAAACAAATGTCAAGTACATATGTGGTTCGGTCAGGTATTCATAGCAATAATCCTAGTCCAGCAAGTTGAATATTAATACTCTAACAACAACAGTATGAACCCTAATCCAAATAGGACACGACTGGCCATGCTCATTTAGATTGATGACCATATGATATCCACCATAAACTTTATACACCGTGGCCCCATTTGGTGCAGGATGGTGAGGTGGGATGACATCATTTTATACATCCAATATTTTATGTTAATTCAAATTGTATATGAGTGACATATGTTACCCGAACTGATCCTTGTATCACTCATTTGTGGGGAAAATAGTCACCTAAGTGCTGGAGTTATTTTTCCTGCTAAGATGCGACTCTTATAGAACAACTCTAGCTGCTTATAGAAATTTATCGAGAAATAATATGCCACCGTATTTGATAAAGAGAGAAGAATCACTGAGCATACCACAACTCCTCACTTGTCATATATGTCCCTCTTCTCTTCTCAACTCAAATTTATGCTTATTCTCAGTTCCTTGCTTGTCATTTTGGATAAATTACAAGTATATCATTTTACAAAACATCTTGTATAAGTTCATTAGTGGGGAAAGCGGCGACACATGTACGTCGTGGTACCAATCGATTTACAATGAATATTTTATATTGTTATTCTAAAAAGAGTAACTATGTTTTTAATTCTTCTAAACTACTCTAGAGGTATACATACAATCAAGTTGTTCCTGACACAAAACATATACCATATTATGTGCATCTCTTCTCTAACCTTCAAAATGAACTAACTTTTCTATATATAAAATACCTCAAGTATCACACCCCTGTTCCCTAAACACTCAATCATAGAGTTACAAATCAACATGTATAGTGTCTTTTCTGGGATAAGTTTGGTAATTTTCCTTAGTAACCTTCCCCCATCAAGAACTATATTCATGCCCTCTAAAATTGTTACGCTAGGAAACAAAGATGATTCCCTACGTTAGATAACCAAAACTCTTGTAACTAAAGTTAAGAATGTGTCTTTCTTGATCCAATATGGCCATTACTTTATTTATATTCGTTGAAAGTGTAAAAGTAATGTTGATTGTATTAAAAAAAAAGACTTTACGAAATGTTTAAACTTGAGTAATTATTTATGTCGACACAATCAATTTAAAACTAACAAATTTAATTCAATATACATGTGTAAAACTAAGAAATTAAGTCACTGAATTGAAGTTGACACAATCCATGTCATATACGAATAACAAAGGTTCTAGACACATGGGAGAAATTAAATACTTACTTGCAAAGCTGTCCATAAATTTTCTTTCAAATGAATTGGCACTTTCTTCCAAGATCCATAACCTATTGGAATCCTCATCTTAACTATGACTCCTCTATAACTCGCAAAATCAAGTCTTATTTTACCAGAGCTGTCCAGATATGTTGTAATCAAGTTGAATTATTTTTCCATCTTCCATTTTGGTTATCCGTTGAAAAACAAAAATACCTCTAACCTTCTTTATGTTATTAGAATTGTCTTCTAAAGGCTCCAAGTTATCTATGTCTTGTTCCTCCATTTCATCCATGTTCCTCTAATGACAGATAGCCTAAAACCAGAATTTGCATAGTGTAGAATAAATTTAGAACATTGCAATAAAATATCTCAGAATAATTATTGAACAGAGAGATAACAGTTAGTAATGAGCATATTAGCGTAATTATTGAACAAAGAGAGATAACTGTGTGTCCTTTGTGTTGAGGTTCTAAGTAGAGGTCTAAACAATTTTATGCAATCAGAAAAAATAGACATTTACTCTCACCCTAGAAATTGTTCTCTGATTAGTCATCTATCCTTTGCTGATGACATTATAATATTCACTCAAGGTAATAATAAAAGCCTTAAATACCTTATGAAATTTCTAACTGACTATGAGGCTTCATCTGGTCAAGTTATCAATAAATCTAAAAGTAAATTCATTACTAACACCAAAGGCAATGCTCAAAGATCTAACATAATTCATGATGTAACTGGGCTTGATAAAGGTAATTTTCCAATAAAATATATTGGATGTGTCCCCTCTTTAAAGGAAGAAAGAATCATTTGATAACATAACCATGAAGAGATGAGGGACATTGATTAATAAAAAATCGACAGACCGAATCGAACCGAGCCGAGCCGAATCGACTCTTTTTTCCTATCTTTTTTCTTAATCGGTTTGGTCTCGATTTGTTTTTTTGGCGGACCGACATAGTCGATCCGGTCCATGATTTACAGTTTCAAAAACCTTATTACGACCGACCCGGACCGACTTTATATGAAATAATATATTTTTACATATATATGTGACTATATACAACATTATAAACCCCATGTGCTAATCGATCTCATACAATACTGTGACCCGCGTATGCACTGTTAAATAGTCTACAAAGATGGATGTGCTGAACAATCTTATACAGTGTTGTGACCCATGTGTGCTGTTGAACAGGCTACAAAGATTGATACTACAAAGACTTATTCTATTATGTTATATATTATAACATTTTAAAATAAGTCTTCCATATCTCTCTCTAGTCAGTTTACATAATAATGTTGTAATGTGAAGTTTTATATATAGCACTGCATGAACCATGTAAATGTAGCGATTATAACTCTTTTTAAAGTTATATAAAATTCTATCAACAGTTCTTTAAACACTTCTCTAACGTTCTTTATCAGTTCTTATATCCGATTAAAGATTCTGTAGATTTTAGACAACATTTACACATTGGTGCCAGTCTTATTCTGACATATTGAACTCTTTCTTTAATTGGAACACATTAATTTAGAACTTTCTAAACTAAAACTCAGATGTTAGGAGGAATTTTAGGGGTGGTGCCAAGTGGAATTAAAAGCTAAAGAAGATAATTTTTAATTTCTAATCAGATCATGTGCTGAATCAAAAGAACCTGCCATCAACAGTAGGTTTCAAAGCTAACTTAATACTACCTACACTATATTGTTTATTTACACTATATTGTTTATTTACAAACGATAGAAACTAAGCCATTAAAGAGAGATAACATATAGTTATATTGTGATACATTAATTAAGTATTGAAAGGAAAACCATTAAAAATAATAGAAACTAAGCTAGCTTAGCAGATCAATAAAATGTAAGTTGTCACTAATAAAAGGAAATATTAACTAAAAATTCCAGGTGTACGTTTAGTCAGAAAATAAAGAAAGTCGGATGATAGAGTGAATAATTTCTCTTATAAGGAAATAGGAAGAAAAAACATGGCAAGATCACCTCATATAGAATAACACTAATAATAATCTAGTTCATAGTCAAACTCAATACTTAATAGATTGTCCCAAATAACAGCACTGTAAACAAGCATTCGGGGTTTTTACATTAATTGTGAAACCACCTTCCAAATTACTTACTAAGCGCTAAACCCCTAGTTAGAAAGGAGAGTACCCTTAGCAGCATTGATGCAAGCTAGAAGGGCAGCAACAACAGTAATATGAGAATAGACGTGAAACGTAAGCTGCATAGAAGGGTTGCAATAGCAGCCTGATGCGAGCTAGAAGGTGATTCTAAGTACTGTGTCTATAGTTTAAAGCTTTACCCCTGTATTGTGACAGGTTGTAGACTCAATTGTGTCTCGCGTATTGATGACAAATAATAAAATAGTGATATTGTGTCAAATAAGAAGATGGACATCTTTTGTATTAAATAAGGAGACTCTCCTCTCAGTTAGCATTAAGAAGTATGAACAAAAACTAAATAAAAATCTCAAGAGGTGAAAACAGAAGTCGCATACAAGCATTTGATTCAACAGAAATAAGTGAAACATATGAACTTTATATAACATCTATGTATTCCAATCTGACATAAACGGGCAATTTTGTATAGGCAATTTTATTTGATACATAATTCCATTTTCAGAATTAGATTTTAGAGTTCAGGGTTGGGACTTTAATTCTAGAAAAAAAAACAAATGAACTCACTGTTCATTTTTACTCATTTTTTTATTATCCAAACTTATAATTTCCTACTAGTTCAATAATTTTTTTATCTTAAGTTAGAATCCCTTGCAGACTATTGTTTCAATATTCATAATTGTTTACTATACACTATGATCAATATTAAGAACAATGTATAGCATTACTGTACTCATGAGAGTAATTGCATTATTCTTTTGTTAGTGGTTAATCTGAATAACGATTACTAATGTCAGATTTTACACAATTTGTGATGTCCAATACAGTACTAATACGACAAATGGGGGCCTACCGATGCACACTCACACTCACACTCAAACGATTGTCATTTCCTCTATCTGTATGCTTGAGTTTTATTATAATTATAATTCATTTGATATTATAATGATGTTTATCTCATCATATGATATGAGGTGAGGAATGATTTTTCTTAGGAAACAAAAAAGTGGTGAGGTTGTCAATTGCCCAGGTGCTAACTGTGATTTCAAGAAACAGAAGACTACCCTCAAGCCAGTCAAATGCATTCGATAAAGCATGAAATACAAATAACACACGAAAATTAATTCGGACATCCAAAGTTTTAGAGAGAAAGTATGACATACAAAGTACATGAATAACCCATGTGTCCATGTGCTGAATTTAACTTTCCTGATAGTTGAAGAACTTTAACTCGATCGAGATAATAGTTCATAAGATTTAATATTTGCAAATTTACCCATAAAAAGTAATTGCCTCGCTATTAGTACATTGATGAATTAGTCATATATAAATTTAATGTTGATTCTTTTTTTGGCAAGACTTTTTGTAATTTACAATTTCAGTGTAAAAAATTGAAAATTATAGAATGACATTTAAAAAAAAATCTAAATACAAAGTATAGAAAATTTTACTTCTTTGAAAGGGTCCAAACTATTCTAAATGTATATCACTAACTCATATAATGTCATCCGATAGAAGTATATTATTTTTGCAAAAAGCCGAACACTAGTATATTATAAAGTTAACTGTGTCGCATTATAGAATGAAACTATAAGTCGACCGGCATCACGCGGGACTATTGTCGAGTAGGAAATAGAAGTGTATATTGTTACCTAAAAATAAATATGAGTAACATATGAGAATTCAAAATTACCTCAATAAACTTGAGAAACAATAAATTCGACCAATGTGAATCCTTAATGAAGTTGTGACAACAAGCACTCCCGCGAGCAGAAACAACTAACAATTCAACCGCATAGTATGATAAATTCTGTTAGGTATTGTAATGCAACCAAATTATTAAATTTTAAGAAAAACATAATTGTAACAACACTAAATACAACACCTACCTACCTCTGTATGTACTTGATTATCGAGATAGAAAAAAGGTAAAACAAATTCTTCAAGCTAACGTGGGTGGAGACAACTGTATAGAGGTGTGCGAGTTGAAGAAGAGGGTGGTATGCGAGTTGAAGAAGAGGGGTAGGATGCGGGTATAAGAACGGTGGGTTGTGGAATTAGTGGAGGACTCAGGATTTTCGATCAGGGGGTGCGAATTTTTTTTTTACCCCCGAGGCGATTTTTGACTTTTTTTCCAATTTTTTAACCCTAAAAATATTAATATTTATATACAGAATTAAGGTAAAGGTCATGTTCCTTCCTATATTTGGATTTTTAGGAAAATTATTTTCAAGTTTATAAATCTAGTCCGTGTGGTACAATAGCATTTATAAATCTAGTCCCTATGGCACAATAGCATTTATTTTTTTGGTCCGCGTGCGAGCGACACCATTTTTCACCATTTTTCATGGTGTTTTTAGTACCGAGACTAGATTAATAAAATTGTATGGAGTGTCCTATTTTTATACACTTTGAGCATTATGAGGAAGTTTTCCCAAAACGGCCATAGTTATATTTACCAATTAACAAAAAATGGGCATTTAGACATTCAGCATTTATTAATTAAAATTTAAAAGTGATCATTTAAACTAATTTAATATTTAACCATTGAATTAAAATTAACAGTTAAGACCCATTGAACTTGAACATAAAAATTAAATAATTAATTTATGAACTGAAAATAAACTATGAATTTATGACCCATTGAATGAACTAAAAATAAAAATTAATTACCTGTTGTGTATGAATGTTGCTGCTACTTGCTTAGAACTTGAAAGTTGAATAAGAGTTTCTCTGCTAGACTGGGTCGTCTGCCATTGGTTGTGGCGCTGCTCAGATGCGGTCGGGGTGGTTGAGATGCGGGCGGAGATGAGGAGAGGGGATGTTGTGCTGCTCAAATGTGGGCGGCTGAGGTCGGACGGAGCTCCTGTTGCTGCTGGAGATGCGGCGAAGAGGAGGACAGGAGATGAAGGAGATCGTGAGGGAGGAAGGAGGGATCATGAAGGATGAGGTTGTTGTGTGATAAGGCAAGACGAGTCCATGAATATCTCATGATAGAGTTGGGGAGAAGCGGGTATCTCCCAAAATTGAGATTCTTACTCTTCTTTCCCTCCATTTTGCTTCTCCCTATTGATGTTTTTTCTTAAAATGGGTCATAAATAATTAAAAAAAAGATCATATACAAAATAGTCCCTCGAACATTTTTTTAAACACGTTTAGTCCAAACCTTTTTAATTTGCTCCAAAAAGTCCTTCACTACACCGCTAGCACGAACCTTTAAAAATAAGAAAATTTAGTAAAAAGGTGTTTGAGGGACTTTTTGGTACAAAATAAAAGGCGTGGAATAAATATATAATAAAAAATATTTGAGGAACTTTTTAGTATTTGATCCTAAAAAAGATTATTAAAAAAATATTAATTTTCTAAAATTAAATTTAATATTACTATGTATATAAAACTGTCATAAAACATAAATATATTATATGACAGTTAAAATATTACTGTCATAACATATCATATTAATATGACCCAATAAATATACATGGGTCATAATTATTTGTTTAAATGAAAAAGGGTCATAATTATGAAATGATGATATTTATTATGACAGTTTAATTAAAACGGTTATAAAATTGAATTTTAAAATTATCGTAAAAGGGTATTTTCTAGTAGTGAATAATCTCGGAAAGATATTCAGGGACACCTACGAGCTATCCACAAGCTGGTTAGGGTTATTTGTACAATTCAATCACTTAGAATCACAACTATAAATGTAAACCCTAACTGGGAAAAAGGGGATGTAACTTTGATTATTTTAGAGACATTAATAGAAAGCAATAACCTTTCCATGGACGTAGGCAAGTTGCCGAACCACGTACCTTTAGTGTTGTGTAAGTGATTAATTATTTTCTGCTCGATACTTATTTCTAATTTTTAATTGTGATAATTCCTACACTCACAATAAAATTGAGGAAATCATCAAATTATGAAATCATGCTAGGTAAAAATACAAAATCTATCATGTTTGTGTCCCAAAAAATATTATCGTGTCATATTTTAGTTAAAAAAAATGCAAAATCATGTCGTGTCATGTTCATATCTAAACAAAGTTTTTCGTGTCGTATCAGTCCAATACTTAACCCAAAATTACGAATTGTTAATAACCTCAAATTCATTACCCACTCTAAAAATGAGAATTCCAACAAATTTGAGAAATATAGTCAATAAAATATATGATAATTAATTATAAAAATTAAATAAAACTTCAATATTGACACACAAAAACAATATGACAAACAAATGTTCATCTCTCCAAAGCAAACATTACATAAATTCAGATAATTAAGAATTTAATTTTATTCTTTCCTCAATTAACAAAAACCCAAATATAGTACCAGAGGATAACAATTTGGCACAAATTCGGACATACATCAATCAAAATCAACACCCAGTATAAACTGTAAGAAAATAGATTGAAAAAAGAAAAAAAATTGTAAGAAAATTCGAAAACCAAAATCAAAAATAGAAAACCAAAACCAAAAAATGAAAAACAAAATACGAAATTAAATCACAAAACTAAATATTTTAAATAAAAATTGATATATATATATATATATATATATATATATATATATATATATATATATATAGAGAGAGAGAGAGAGAGAGAGAGAGATGCTGGTAGGAGATAAACATTAGAAAAAATAAATTTATACACACATAAAGAGGTGAAGAGTCATGAAAATCAATGCAGAAAGATAGAGAGCTGTGTAAAATGATGGGAGATGATGGAGAGTCTGGAAATATTATAGAAGAAGCAAAACGGGAGGTAATTGTCTTAATTGTATATTCATTCGGAAGACATACGGAAAAACTAAAACCATCACCCCAAACCCCATTAGGATATAATTAACTAAATAGTGCACAAACAACATTTCTTATTTATTTATTTATTTAGTAATACATATTGAAACAAGTTCAAGGTTAAGATGCGGAATACTAAAAATCCAATCATTTTAAAGAGACATAATTTAAACAAAACTCACATACCATTTAACTTAATTACAACTAGTACAATGTATAAAACAAAACTAACAAGACCCTACTACTATTTACTCAACCTCCTAGACCTGGCAGTGGCAGCTTCAGAACCTGAAAATGTAAACATATAAAACCATGAGTTTAAAAACTCAGTGAATGTACTACATCTCTATATAGTAAAAGTACTATTTTAACATATCAACATATCAATATATATCCATATCTATGCCAAATTAGGCCATATACATATCCGGAGTTAATAAACCCCACATCTCCTTCCCGTAGGCAATAATCATATCCATAGGTTTTAATAATCTAACATCTCCTGAATTGCATAGCAACTCAACATATCTTGACTTTTATAAAGCCATAACATCTCAACATCTCTTGACTTTTAATAAGCCATAACATCTCAACATCTCATCACTTTTAATAAGCCATATCATCTAAATATATAATACATACACATCATATCCATAATCAACTCAGTAAGTACACTCACATTGGGTTGTCAACTATGTATTCACATTTCCCTTGGGTGGAGCTGAACTTAGTTGATTTGACCGTACACAAGTTAATCTAACTAAATTAGTATTAAATTTCAATCATAAGTATTATCTTAATATATTCGTGTAACTCTCAATGACTTTACAACAACAACATAATTCTACTCAAGTCATTGTGACACCCACCCTAATAAAATACCGGGGGATAAGTCCTATACCAAATTAAAATAGGAATCCTAGTTAGTTCATCCTTAGTGTTGATACCAAAATTAATATGCTGATATGGACGAATGATATGAAGACACGTGTCAATCTACTAGGCATAATAGCAACGAGGAATTTCATTTCCCCGACCAACTCATGTTCTCTCCGAGCAACGAGGATACACCGAGGAGCTTCAGCACTCCAAGGTACTCTAGCGCTCCGAGGAACTAAGGCGGTCCGAGTTGCATCTCGTCCGTAGCATAAACTGCCAGATAATCAACAGTTCAATTATTCATTGAATGTTTATCATCTTGACGCACACGCTGCATTAAATGTATTACCATTTCATATGTATATCATTTAATGTATCAACCCTTTCATGTACAGCCTAAGGGCTATAAATACCTTGTATCACCCTCATTCAAGGGGACCGAAATTCTTGAAAGAACATATACTCGAGAATTCCCAAACACTCAGCAATAACATAACAGTGGATGTAGGCCATTCTTATAAGGCTGAACCACTTTAAAAATATTTGTCTCATTTTATTTATCTGTGATTAAATAAGGCTGAACCACTTTAAAAATCTTTGTCTCATTTTATTTATCTGTGATTAAATAATTAGAGTGATCTAATTTTTTACATCAACAGATTGGCGCCGTCTGTGGGAACGATTTGTTATTATCGTTTTTCACCAAAAATCATTCATCACCAATGGCGGATAACCCAGAATCTAGCAATCGAAACGCTGGAAATGCTGGAAATCCTCATAATCCCTCTGTACCTCCAGATCTGGCCGTGATCATGACAAATCTGGCTCAAGGACAAACCGCCATGCAAGATACGATGCGGCAACTCATACAAACCCTTCATGGCGGTGCACCTGCACGTTCAGGACAGCAAAGTGGTCAGAGGCAAACTTATTTACTTTCGTCACGATCCAGGCGTACTGAGTCACGTTATAATGAGGAATCTGATGATTTCTCTTATCAACCTGGGCGAACTGCGTCACTAAGGGCTACAGATACTGATCAACATATCACCCTCTCTCCAGAAAGACCCAGTGCTTTAGAAAGACTGAGTAGGGTGTCTCCTTTCAGTCGATTAGGCCCTAGGAGGAATAGGAGTCCACCTAAGACCATATCGAGGAGTTTTCGACAACCATCAGATCTAAGAGAAGGATCAACACAATCACGACCAGCTGCTCGTCAAGATAGATCTCAAGAAGCTACCTCAGAACGATCAATTGCTCGAACCAATAGGCCCGAGGAAGGAAATGAAGCGTGGAAAGGATCTCTCCAACGGTTGGAGGATAAATTGGGAGAAATGGCCAAGGCAAAGAACCCCCTACAACGAACTTTTGTTCGAGGAACACCTTTTGTACAGGCCATTGTGAATTTTCCTACACCGTCAAAGATCAAAGCACCTGTAGTAACCCCCAAATATGATGGAAAGACAGATCCTGTTCTTCCCATAGAGCAATATCAAGCTGCTGCCGACATCTATGTCGTCCCCGACGAGATGAGATGCAGAGCGTTCTCAGGAACTCTTACTAGAGCTGCCCAGATATGGTACAACAATCTTCCTAGGGGTAAGATTTCAACTTTCTTTCAGTTGGCCGAGTTGTTTATTGGCAATTTTTGTTTTGGAGCAAAGCCAGTAAAACGAGTAGCACACTTGTTAAGTGTTAGACAAAAATCTGGTGAGAGTACTAGAGATTACATAACTCGTTTCAATAACGAGAAGCTGGAGGTCATAGATTACGAAGAGAAGACAGCAATCACCGCTTTGATGAGTGGGTTGTTGCCTAATAAGTTGTATTATACTTTGGCGAAAGATCCACCTAAAACTATGTCAGAACTGATGGCAAAAGCTGCCAAAATCATGAATGCCGAGGAAGCTATGGCTGCAAAGAAGAATATAGATAAAGACACCAAGGTGGAAGTCGACAAGTCTAAGAATAAAGAGCATAAGGGCAATGGCGGTGATAAACGCTCCAGAAATAATAAATCATCATGGGAAGTCCTGAAGAAATACGACAATTATACACCTTTGAAAATGGGTATTCATCATGTCTTGGAAGAAATCAAGAATAACGAGGAGGTAAAATGGCCAAAGAAACTGAAGTCAGACCCTGATTCGAGGAGTAAGGATAAATATTGCGAGTTTCATAAAGATCATGGTCACATGACCAAAAATTGCATAGCTCTTCAGAACGAGATTGAAACACTCATCCGAAGAGGAAAGCTAACAAAATATGTTGATCGGGGAGGTGAAAGGAAAAATAACGACTGGACTAGAGAGAGGTTTAGATCTCCTCGTCGAACAGAAGGGAAAAAGAAGAGAAACCATGAAGATGATCCAGATGATGACCTCGACCTTCCTAAGAAACCAAGACAGCCAGAACGAGAGGTATTTTCTATACGTTTTGGGTCATTTGATTGTAATGTCATTACAGGAGGAGATGCAGGAGGAGGATACCTTACTGCAGAAAGAAAGGCTTACCTTGGAGAGGCTCAAGCTTGTTCATATATTTAGCGAATAAATCTAGCCGAGGACGATCGTCCGAGGAAGGTAAATAAAGAGAAGCTGGTCATTGGCTTTTCAAAAAATGACCTAGCAGGTGTTCTTTATCCTCACGACGATCCTATGGTGATCAAAATGAGGATGAAGGAAGTAGTGATTTCAAGGGTGTTGGTAGACAATGGAAGTTCGGCAGACATCATGTACTATTCATGCTTTGACAGTTTGAATCTGAAATTATCTCAATTGGAACCGTATCACAGACCCCTCCTGGGTTTTGCTGGCGAGAAAGTTTTTCCACTTGGGACGATCAAGTTGGACATATTCATTGGAACTTGGCCTGCTTGTCGAACAGAGAGAATACACTTCTTTGTGATGGATAAGAATGTGCGGTCAGCCTACAACATCATCATGGGAAGAGTTGGTTTGAAGAAGTTCGAAGCAGTTCCATCTACAGTGCATCAGTGCTTAAAATTCCCAACAAATTTTGGAGTAGGAGTTGTGAAAGGTGATTAGAAAGTAGCTCGGGAATGCTATTATTCGTCTGCCAAGCAAGAGGAACTTGAAGGTTCAAGAAAAAAGACTACTACCTACCAGGTGGATGAAGGTACAGAAATTGAAACACTGGATCCTCGAGATGAATCCCAACTTGTAAAAGGACAGGTGGTGGAATCTACATAAAATATTATTTTGGACGACGAGCACCCTGAACGAGTAACCCAGATAGGTTCTACGTTGGATGCTTCAATAAAACAGGAGTTGATAACTTTCTTGAGAAACAGGAAGAAAACTTATGCGTGGAGTCATGAAGACATGCCAGGAATATATCCAAACTTCTTATGTCATGAGCTCAATGTGAATAAGGAGATCAAGCCTGTAAAACAGAGAAGAAGGGTATTTAGCCCCGAGAAGAATTAGGCTATACAAGAGGAGGTCGAGAAGCTCCAGAAAGCCCAATTTATTGAAGACGTAAAGTATCCAGACTGGTTGGCAAACGTGGTGATGGTAAAAAAGAAAAACAATAAATGGAAAATGTGTGTTGATTTCACCGATCTTAACAAGGCGTGCCCAAAGGATCATTTTTCATTGCCCAGAATTGATCAACTAGTGGATGCTACCTCGGGACATGAGCTGCTCAGCTTCATGGATGCTTACTCTGGCTACAACCAGATCAAAATGAAACCTGAAGACAGGGAAAGTACTTCTTTTATTACCCCTCGGGGAACATATTGCTATAATGTTATACCTTTTGGTTTGAAAAATGCAGGAGCGACATACCAGCGGCTGATGAACAAGGTTTTCACCGAGCAAATCAGTTGCAACATGGAAGTCTATGTTGATGATATGCTGACAAAAAGCAAGAAAGCTGCAGATCATCTAGTTGACTTAGCTCAGACATTTGATCAACTGGATAAATACCAAATGAAGCTCAACCCGACGAAGTGTACATTTGGAGTACGAGAAGGGATGTTCCTAGGATACATCGTCAACGAACGAGGTATTGAAGCAAATCCAGAGAAGATTAAAGCTATTTTAGGGCTGCGATCCCCAACGACGAAGAAAGAAGTGCAGAGTCTTACAGGACGAGTTGCAGCGCTCAACAGATTTGTGTCCCGAGCAACTGATAAATGTCTCCCATTATTCAAAACACTTCGAAAAACTTTTGAGTGGACTGATGAATGTGAGAAGTCCTTTCAAGACTTGAAAAAGTATTTGGGAGCACCTCCATTGTTGTCCAGGCCAATAACAAGAGAGAAGTTGTACTTGTATCTGGAAATATCAGAGAATGCAGTCAGTTCAGCATTGATCAGATTGGAGAATGGAGTCCAGAAACCAATCTATTACACAAGTAAGGCTTTCCGAGGTGCGGAAATCAGATACCCAAAGCTGGAGAAATTGGCATTGGCATTAATTGAAGCAAGTAGAAGAATGAGGCCATATTTCCAGGCCCATACCATCATTGTGTATACCGACATGCCATTGAGACAAGCCCTTCATAAGCCAGAAAAGTCAGGGAGACTGATGTATTGGGCAATAGAGCTCGATGAATATGATATTGTCTATGAGCCCAGATCATCATTGAAAGGGCAGGCTGTAGCAGATTTTATAGCAGAATTTACGTATCCTGATACCCCCGAGGAACAAAAATTGCTCGCTAACCAACCTGTGGATGTTACAGGATCAACAGACACAAGTCCAGACCAACTCCGATTGGTAAAAGGGCTTGTGGATGTAGAAGGATCATCAACTTCAAACTCAGATCAGCTCCGGTTGGTAAAAGAGCGAGAAGAAATGGTCGACGAGGAGCGAAAAGTGTCAGGGGAGGATGAAAAGAAGCAACAAATATTTCACCGAGGAACTCTATCAGATAAGAAATTTGAAGACGGGTTGCCCATATGGAGATTATATGCAGATGGCTCATCTTGCACAGCAGGTTGTGGGGCAGGAATTGTTTTGAACACCCCAGACGAGATTGATATGGAATATGCTTTGCGATTCCAATTCAAAGCCTCCAATAATGAGGATGAGTATGAGGCCATGATAGCAGGTCTTAATTTATCAAAGATTATGGAAGCGCAACAAGTGATGGTATTCAGTGATTCTCAATTGATTGTGAATCAGATGATGGGAACATATGCAGTTAAAGGGGAACTAATGGTCAAGTATCATGCCAAGGTAATGGAGTTATTGGCAGAATTTAATGCGATTCAGTTGATCAGAATACCCAGAATAGAAAATGCATAAGCAGACGCACTGGCCCGACTAGCATCAGCTACTCGTACCGAGCTGCGAAGAATAATACCAATTGAAGTACTGGAAAGTCGGAGCATAGATGAAAACCTGACGATGAATGTTATTACCCTTGAGTTAGGACCATCTTGGATGGATCCCATCAGGGCATATATTGAAGAAGGAGAATTGCCAGAGGACAATCTCGCGGTAAAGAGATTGAAGTTTAAAGCTGCTCGGTATGTACTAACTAATGGTGTTTTGTATAGACGAGGAATTATGGCAGGTTTGCAGAGATGTGTGCATCCATCCGAGGTGAAAGAGTTGATTGAAGAAATCCATGAAGGGTCTTGTGGAGCTCATGTAGCAGGTAGAACACTTTTGCAAAGGGTAATGACTCAAGGATACTACTGGCCGACGATGAGGGCTGATTGTATAGCCTATGCTAAGAAATGTGATAAGTGCCAACGTTTTTCCTCCATCCGACGAACTCCACAAGCATTGTTGACACCAATAACTTCTCCTTGGCCATTTGCCATATGGGGAATTGATTTAGTTGGACCACTTCCGACCACCCGAGGAAGATTCAAGTACCTCGTCGTTGCAGTAGACTATTTTACTAAGTGGGTAGAAGCTGAGCCGCTTATCGATATGACGTATGAGAAGGTATACCAGTTTGTTTGGAAGAATATCATCTGTCGATATGGTCTCCCTCATGCCTTCATCACAGATCATGGAACACTATTTGACAACGAGGAGTTTGCTGCCTATTGTCAACAATCAAACATCCTGAAGACCCATTCAGCACCAGGTCATCCTCAAAGCAATGGGCAGACTGAGGTGACAAACAAAATGTTACTAAATGGTTTGAAGAAGAGGCTGAATGAGGCTAAAGCTAATTGGATTAATGAGCTACAATCAGTATTGTGGGCTTACCGAACAACTCCCCGAGCAGCAACTGGAGAATCACCATACATGCTGGCATTTGGAAGTGAGGTTGTAATACCTGCAGAGTTGGGTCTCCCAACACACAGAGTGCTGAATTTCAATTCCCCAGTCAGTGACTTGATGAGAAGATTAGATTTAGACATGCTCGAGGAGGTTAGAGAAGAGGAAGCCATTAGGAATGCTTCTTACCAACAACGCACAGCTCTGTTCTACAACAAAAGGGTGAAGAAATGCGACTTAAAAGAAGGGGATTATGTGCTAAAGAAGGTCATTCAGAAGCACAATAAACTTGAAGCCAACTGGCATGGACCTTACCGAGTTACAGAAGTTGTCCGACCAGGAACTTACCGAATAGCAACTCTAGAAGGAGAGGAATTCAAGAATGCTTGGAATGCTGAACACCTTCGCAAGTATTATTAATGATGTAAAATGTACAACAGTTCCATCAATATGAATAAAACGATGATGTTTTAACCATTTTTCTCTCCTTTGTTTGAAAGTTTTTCGGGGAATACTAGTGTTGTACACTACGTTGCTCGACAGCAAAAAGAAGACGATAGTTCAGACCCACGACCAACTCCGGTTGGTAAAAGGGCGAGAACAAACAAATTATACTCCTTTGGTTAGGAGGCGTACACTTGCGTGATCAACTTCGGTTGGTAAAAGAGCTTGTGGACAAGATAGTTCGAAAGAACCTGATAGTTCGAGCGTGATCAACTTCGGTTGGTAAAATAGCGAGAACAAATTATACTCCTTTGGTTAGGAGGCGTACACTTGCGTGATCAACTTCGATTGGTAAAAGAGCTTGTGGACAAGATAGTTCGAAAGAACCTGATAGTTCGAGTGTGAACAACTTCGGTTGGTAAAATAGCGAGAACAAATTATACTCCTTTGGTTAGGAGGCGTACACTTGCGTGATCAACTTCGGTTGGTAAAAGAGCTTGTGGACAAGATAGTTCGAAAGAACCCGATAGTTCAAACCCGTGACCTACTCCGGTTGGTAAAAGGGCGAGAACAACATTCTTAAAAATGCCAATTTTGGCTAGTTAAGAAACAAAATATGCCAACAAGTTGGTCGGAAGGTAAAATCATTCCAGAAAATACAAAAAATTCCAAACTGAACCAAGTATAGTTGGTCGGTGATCAATTATACTTGGTCGACGAGGATAAATTATCAACCTTGGTTGGTCGGACACATTTTATGAAAAAAATTTACCAAGTATGGCTGATTGGAGATAAAAACCCATCAACTGTAGTTGGTCGACAAACACAATTTAACAACCTTGGTTGGTTGGAAACATTTTAAACGTTTTATACTCATTAATCTATTATTAAGTGATTGAGCAACATTGATACTTGTAATTTTTATTACTAAGTTGGTTGATGAACAGCACAATATTGTTATCTTTTTAAACAGATACATATGCACAAATGTAAAAATGTTTGATAAACACAAAACAATAGCAATACTGATTTGCAAACAAAGATGAAAATCTTTCATTAAATTCAAAATAAATTACAAACTACATATATGTGCTAACTGTTACATTGAAAAACCTATTCTATTGGTTTCTTTCCTTTAGCTTTTGAAACAGGCTCCTCGCCAGCAGGAGGATCCTCCAGGCAAAGAGGAGAATTAATGAAATTAATATCTCTGAGCATTCTGACGTTCATCACAGAAGGGGTATCCAAGAGATGCTCGGGACGAGATAATTCAATCTGAGAATGAAGACTATAGTCGCCAAGGTATTTTGAAATTAGGCTCCGAGGAATGGCGCGAGCTGGGATCCACTCCATGTCTAGTTTATAAGGCGGTACAGGCAAGTCTAGTAGCCCAGGAGCATGATAATCCCATAAGAAATGGCCCTGCTCTAGCTTTAACACACCCAGGGCGTTCAACCATCCTTGTTTATAACCTTCGTTATTGGCACTTTCAAGATGAGCATCCAAGTGACAAAGGGCTTCATTGTAGCCTGCCATCCAAAACTCACGAGGTTGTTTGTGAAATGGGAAAGTTATTATCTCTAGTTGCTCGTAAAGGTTCCTGGCAAAAACATCTTTATCATTCAAGGCAAACTTCGTCGCAGTAAGTTGATCTTCCAAAGATAGATTTTTCTTGGACATTTCAGATAAAGCCCGATCTTTGGCGTTCAATTGGTATGCTTGAGTTTCCAATGTTGACAGAGTACGAGATTCTTCAACATTACGGTTGAGAACTCTTGATCGACTCCAAGCAGGTGGAGAATTTTTCTCCTCGACAACATTTTGAACAGCTCTTCCTCGCCCCCGAGAACCTCTTCCTCGTCCCCGAGCAGTAACAGGAGTACCAGATCTTCTTAAGTTATCCAGTTCTTGCCTTAATTTGGCATTCTCAACCTCTAAGAACGAGAAACCTTCATCGGTAACCGGTACTAAAGCAGTGGAAGATGACGCTGCAGATTCATACTGTGCCAACTTTTTCTGCAGATTATTGTTCTCTTGTTCCAGCAACTCAGCAATCTGCATGCAGGCCTCAACTTCACCTTTTAGAGTTCTCTCCCTAACATCGTATCCAGCAAGGATCTTTTTATGGCCTGTTTCAGAAGAAAGCTGTTGATATCTAGTTTCATACTCCTTGTGCAGCAAAGCAGTTGATTCATTGTGTTGATGTTGTAGATCTTCTAAGGTACAATGAAGTTCCTCGATCAATTCATAGTAGGCCACGTTGTTGGCCACAGCTCGGTCAAGTAAATCCTTCAAGTACCGATAAGCCTTAATTTCTTGTTTTGAGGCATCATGGCCAAGGATGTCAGCAATTTCTGATACACTCAAATTTGTATGACCTGCTTTATAATATTCATGGCATTGCTGCATCAGCTTTGTGTCATGTGCAGATATCAGTTCCATTCTAGCCACAAACTAATGATGAAAAGAAGACAACAGCCAACAAAAACAAATCATCAACAACAGAGATGAACAAAGATGTATTTTATTAGATCACAAAAATATTACATTGTTTGATTACAAATAATGAAAGATAGAAATGATACCGAACAACTTCACACCTTTTCCTTGTCTCCCAAGACTTCCTCGGGAGGCTGGGATGAGGAGCTTGGTTGCTCGGTGGTAACGGCAGCTTGATCAGCAGGAGTTGAAATTTTCTCAGGAGGAGGAGGCATGGAAGAAATGTCCTCGTTTGCAGAAGGTATAGAGGCAGGGACTTGATCACCTATGGCCATGGAAGGTTCATCAGAGATAGGCTCATCTTCTTCTTCTTATGCAATTGGTGGGGGAGGACCAGGGAGGTGTAGCTGAAATAGGTTAGAGTCCTCTTTGATCTTCAATTCCTGCAGGGCAGCTACCCAGCCATCTCGGAAGTATTTCAACTTCCCGTATTGTACTTGGGATGTCATCGCAGCAATCCCTTTGTCCCATCCTTTATCCCAGCCAGCGCTGAAGGATTTTTTAACTGCGAGCTTTCTTTTTAGTTTCTCCGAGGAGAGCTTCTCGGATAGAAGATCCTCGGCAGTCTTTAACTTCGCTTCCAATTCTTCTTTTTGGCGATTGATATCTCGCAGAACGGTTAACTCTTCCTCTGCCTTTTTCATCCTATCTTCAATCTCTCCAAAGTTCTTGAGCTTGTCGTCATATTTTTGATGCTCAATCTCTAAACTTTTCACCTTATTCTCCAAACTCTTGGAGGTCTCAGCCAACTTCACCTTCTCAGCTTCAACTATTGACAACTTCTTCTCCCAGACAGCTTTGTCCTCACTATACTACTGACGAGAATCCTTCAAGGATTGGGTCAAACCCAGCAGAGCATCCTCTACCCCCGACGAGGAGCTGGAAGCTTTAATTGCTTTGTCTTTCTTCACGATGTTGTTAAAACAATTCACCAGCTAAACAAAGGAAAAAGTAACAGGTCAGTACAAAAATACAAGTATTCAAAGAAAGAAAGGAAATTCAGAGTGTGAGAAATTTACTGAAGCAAGGTGACGGGTAGCTAGGGATGTCAGCATATCCCTAGAAATCTTTTCATCAATTCCTTGGACCTCGGGTATGATCCAAGTTTTTACCGAGCTCATGGCAGAGCTCGAAGGAATGATGGTTGGAACACCAACACCACCAGCTGGTAGAGAAGAGATGGTTTCAGTCAGATTGGCAGTTTCAGCCAAATTGACTGAGGACGATTTCCTCAATCTCCTCAAAGGAACTTCAGCAATTTCAACCAAGGAAGAGCTCTTGGTCGGAGAGATAACAGTCATCTCCACAGGAGCAACCTTCTTGCTCGGAGCCACTGGGGGCTTCTCGGTAGCTTTGGAAGGCGCAACATCCACCTTCTTAGTCCCCTCTGGGACATCAATTTTGCTTTTCTTGGCTTCAGCAGCAGAAGTAGTGTCATCAAATAGAGCAGGGGGAGCTCTTTTCCTGCCCATTCTTTGACTTAAAGGCATGTGAGAATCTGAAGAAGAATCCTCTGGAGTTGAGGCTGGCTCAACAGGACGAGCATTATAAGAAGTCGTATAGCTCCTATACTGCAGCAAATATGATGCAGACCTGATGTGCTCGTCTGCAACGTTCTTATGTAAACCCTAGATAAGAACAACGTCAAAGTACTGACAGAACTCTAAGCATAAGGGGTTTGGCGAAAAAGAAAATCCACATTCAGCAATGAATAGACTGGGGAACCAATGTCCCTCAGCCAATCGAAAATAATCTAAAGGCTCAGAAAGAACCACCAGAGTTACCCAGGAAGGAATGGAAAAATCGGAACGAAATTTCTCAACAGACTCCACAATATAAACCATACTGAATAAAAGAAATACAGAAGAAAATAAGAGAATCTTACAGGAAAAAGGAAGAGTTGACAACTAACGAAGGAAAAGATGAACGCACAAGAGAGAGAGAGAACAGAAAGCTTGAATGCAGAAAATTGGAAAAGGTAGAAGACGGTATGGTTACCTAAGAAGTTTAAATACTTTACCTTGGGAAGCTGCGAAGGAAATGATTACACAAAAGAAACTAATACGCCACTAGCGGCTAAAAGGACAAAAATGCACGAAGATCGAAGCACTCATAAAAATTCGAAAAAGGCGGATTCTGTGAATTTGAAAGAAATTCAAATATGAAGAAAAGGCTCCTAGAACCCAGGAAAGTCATTTAATATCGCCTTATACCGAGAAAGAATGTTCCATACTCCTCAAAGTTCGAAATATGAAACATTGGGGGCTTTTGTTGATACCAAAATTAATATGCTGATATGGACGAATGATATGAAGACACGTGTCAATCTACTAGGCATAATAGCAACGAGGAAGTTCATTTCCCCGACCAACTCATGTTCTCTCCGAGCAACGAGGATACACCGAGGAGCTTCAGCACTCCGAGGTACTCTAGCGCTCCGAGGAACTAAGGCGGTCTGAGCTGCATCTCGGCCGTAGCATAAACTGCCAGATAATCAACAGTTCAATTATTCATTGAATGTTTATCATCTTGACGCACACGCTGCATTAAATGTATTACCATTTCATATGTATATCATTTAATGTATCAACCCTTTCATGTACAGCCTAAGGGCTATAAATACCTTGTATCACCCTCATTCAAGGGGACCGGAATTTCTTGAAAGAACATATACTCGAGAATTCCCAAACACTCAGCAATAACATAACAGTGGATGTAGGCCATTCTTATAAGGCTGAACCACTTTAAAAATCTTTGTCTCATTTTATTTATCTGTGATTAAATAAGGCTGAACCACTTTAAAAATCTTTGTCTCATTTTATTTATCTGTGATTAAATAATTAGAGTGATCTAATTTTTTACATCAACACTTAGCATCACTGTCGAAAACATTTTTAAAACTTACTAACCACCTATTATTCCAAAAAGCTGGTGCCAAATTTTATCTTTTTAATTAAACAACTAATAACATGCGGAAAGATAATATGAGTCATACACCACAGCTGAATTAAATGAACCGAATAAATAATAAACTACATGCCGAATAAACCATCGGTCACCAAAGTAAATAGTCCAATACAAATATACAACACCCGAATAAAATAAATCTGAAAACTGTACTGAAAGTATCTTGGACATGCCCTAAATAAAACTAAAATTGATAAATGATTCATACTCTAGGAATGAATGATTGATGCGTCTAATCCAAGATCCTGCTAGCATCCACATATGCCGCAGCTCCGTGTCCTTGGAATATAATATCATACCTGGCATCCCTGTGGCTGGACACATAAAAGGTTTTGAAAATAATTTTATAAAAAGGGTTAGAACCCAAAACATTTTGAAAATAGTTAGAAAGTGAATTAACTGCAGTAATTTAAAATATATGAATGCACTCCATATTTAAGTTAGTGTCACACTCTCTTAAGGACATTATCACCCCTCCACTAATATGCACACCTAACGATTACCTTAACCCCACCTAGTTGTACTTCCTCGTCCAACTAGTCCTTGTAATCTCACTAATTAACTTATTTAATTTCCTTTATAAGTTATCTAAACCGAGTATTATTATCCATGGGTTATAAGTTATCTCACTAATTAACTTAATTAATTTCCTTTAAATAATATCATATAACTGTGACACAAGTTATGTAAAACAATTACATCAGACACTGTATTATTACCTGCATATAATATTTACAACCATTATATAGGTACCTTTACCACAAAATCCACACATATATCATATGTATATCCATCCCTTTGAGTATCCCTTCTCCAGATGATTCCCTCTAAACTGCTATCTCACTAGGTGTGCTCACATAACCTAGTTTCCCCCAAGTTGGAATCACTCACCAACCTAGCTCAAAATATAAACGTAGTGGAGGTGGTTATATTCCTTCTCTGAAAGTACGATAAACCCCTCACCCATATACCAGACGCTATGACCTGGGGATATACTCACCCTACTCCTCAAGCTAGGGGATTCACCCACATCGCACAACCTCCCTTAATAGCACTAGAGTATATAACTTCAATCAATATCTAGTCCCTGATATTTAATAACACACATAAAGTACAGACACACACACACACACACACACACACACACACACACATATATATATATATATATATATATATATATATATATATATATATATATATATATAATATAAATCCCGACTTTACCGTGTACTAAAAAACCGTAACACTAACCTGTATATTACCGAGTCTATGGTCCGACTCTAAATTAATTTATTTCTCATTAATAAATTTATCACTTTCCAGAGTCTACAGTCCGACTCTAATTTACATCAATTCACTCCTTAACAAATTTCATTACCTTCCCGAGTCTATGATTCGACTCTAATTTAATTAATTAACACATCAATTAATTTAATACTTGGTGTCGCCCAACCATTATACCCGGACTCGCTCACTTGGCCTGTACCATCGTTAAAACCCGACTCTATATTTCTCCCCATAACTAATTAATTACAACTCAATTCCTTTAATAATGTAGTGCCACTCAACTACAATACCCGAATATTTTCCCTCGGTCGAAAATCAATACTTACGAATTATTTCCCGAAATTTATTCATCTCATGGCATACAATTATCACCCTCCTAAACCCAATTATATCCCCTTATAATTGCTAAGGAATATATTCTACATATGTATTTATCACTAAATAAAAAGTAGGGGAAAACCTTAATTTAATTTCCCTTTAAAAATTAAACTACCGAATCTGCTAGAAAACTGGGACCATCCATCGATCGATCCCTCCCATCGTTCGATCGATCAAACAGGTCTGCTTCTTCTCCGAGTTGCTGTTCATCCATTTACAAAAATCCAAGCTTTATTTTCTCAATTCCCAACCTCAATCCATCATATTTATCATCTCTTTACATCTATCATGAATTATAATCATCATCTAAACCTGTAAGTACCATTAATTTTTACAAATCTTCACCTCCCCTCAAGAATACAAATTCCTATGGTAAGATCCCAATTATCATTCACAAATCTGATTCGAAAATCCTAATAAATTCATCTCTAACACTCTAGTTCTGTTATGGTTCTAATACCAATCAATACTGAATACCTCTATAACATTAATTTGACTGTCCAATTACTCAACAGATAAATTTTCATAAAAACCCAATTTCATGCAATAACCCACCCAAAACTAATTTTGGTTTACACCTTCCATAATATTAATTGATTATCATCAATTTAAGAATCACAACAGTTAACCACTTGCCTAAAATCGTTTGTAGAGACTGATCCGTTGGTGTAGAGAATGGTTGATGAAGAACACCCAATTTGACCCTCGATTTGTCTCCAAAAGATCCCCAATATTCTTCTTCATTTATTTCCTCTGTGCCTCTCTCAAACCCTAGGTTGAGAATTGTTAAATACCACTCAATAATCCCTCAATTATGTTAAAAATCCTTAATCCCGTTTTTGGCCACATGGGCCTAATTAAAGTGGCCCAAATCACCCCGTGTGGGCCCGAGTATGCCCAAAAATGACCCGAGACCCAATTACTACCCTCAGACACTCTTTTCTGACTATCTCGACCAATCCGGACTTAACCGCGTAGTCATAATTGTCATCCAAAATTATTTATAACATTCCCAAATTTTGACCTCAAAATGCAACACGCGAAATTTCGAACAATTTAACTTAAAGTCGCCAAATATAAGTAATTCTTCCCACTCAAATAAATTCTCCAAATCATAAATTTTAGTTTCTCCAATTTAAATATTTATATCTCCAAAAAATTATTAAATATAAAATCCTCAAAATTACGGGGTGTTACATATTTCCCCCCTTACAAAGGAATTTCGTCCCTGAAATTAAGATAAGCTTAGTACTCTAAGTCTCGAATATAACTCCCTATTCATGTGCCTCTAAGCTCGCTACATCTATCTCTCCTGCTTCTAACTATGAGTTACACAATTAAGTATTTTAATTACCCAGGGCTCCCATACACGCTGCACCCGTGCTTAACCGCACAAAAGTTACCCTTATTAGCTAGGGTGCCCATACACCCTGTCCCTGTGCTTAACCGCACGAAAGTTACCCGACTATGCTAACCGTAACCCGTAATATAATTTCCATCCCGTAGTCATATCACATATATGAATAATAACCATGGTACCCAACCCATTTACTAACGACCAAACATCTCCCCACTTCCAACGTTGCGCTAAGTTTCATGGGTGGGACGTCTCGCAAGCGAAATCCAAATAAGGAACCCCCCGATACACTACTACCTAACATTGTTGGTCGTTGAGATCTGTTAGACCCTCAGTCCATAGTACATACCCCAAATACTTGTCTATTAACACAAAAGCATACTCGTCTACTCATGCTATACAAGACAACATAAAATACTGCGCCCTTACTATCACTAGCTCTTGCAAAAAAAAAACCCCGAACTATCTCTCCCTGCTTGAAAATAAATTTAACCACCCTGATTAACTTCAGTAGACTCCCTTACTTGTCGGGATAAAATATGAGAACACAATACCTCACTAAATGTCTATCTCATCACACAATACAACATATATACACACATATATATAGGCTAAACTCCCCTTCAGGTGATACTTGGTAAAATTCATACCCTGGTGTCCCGATCACCAAAAATTACCCTTAATATCCACAATAGTTCAAATACATTGCTATCTCGCTGATATTTAAAAATCATCTACCCTACTCCCATAATTCTCGAAAGTAGTAACCCCTCGCACAATTCAAGTTTTCTCTCTATGTACACCCCCACTTTCTCGTGGTTAACACCAAAAAAATCGACTACCCCACATATATATATATATATGTACTATGGATGCTATAGTCGGCGCACCCACTAAATTCGACTTACCCGCGAATTCTAGTGAAAATAATTCTTATATTGTGACACCCTCACTGTCACTGGAAACATACCCCATGACCATAGGATAAAAAGATAATTACCTCCATACTCTAGCTGCAATGGTTGATCCTCGAGTTGCTAAGCAGCTCCCTCCTACCCGAACGCACCCATGACTTATTATAGTGGTTGTACATCCAGGAACTCGTCCTGTAGTTGACCCCTGCCTCGCTTAAGACAATCTCTCTTCACATGTCCCGTTTCTCCACATACGAAGCACCTCCTAATAAATTTACACTGCCACTGATCCCTTACTTGCTGGCCTTGTCGGAAATCATGTCCATGCTGTCGATAGCCTCCAGGCCTAAATCCTTGGTCTAATTCCCCTACCGGAAATCCTGCCCCTGATGTCCCCCTGTCTACTGCTGGGATACCCCACTGGTACTATTCCCTCCTGCTTTATCCGACTGACTGGGTTCCACTCCCCTCTTGCTTCTTCTCATGTGGAAGCGATATTCCTGGCAGTGCAGAAGTGTTGTATTAACGATGTCCGTATAAGCTACTAAAGTGAGATTACCAATCAAATGTTGTCTGATCCTCTAGACTAACCCATCCATAAACTTTGACTTATTTCTTTCTTCATCGCATACCTCATTAGGTATAAAATTTGCCAAATAAGTGAATTCTTCCTTGTAATCGTTTACTGAACGGTCCCCCTGAGTCACCTCACTGAATTTTCTCCTCATTTCAGCCTCGACTGCTGGTGAGAAATACTGGCGGTCGAACTGAACCCAAAACTCTGCAATACTTAATGTATCCCTTTCCTCAACTATGGTGATCGACTCCTACCACTGAAGCGCTGCTCCCACTAACCTAAAAATGGATAGCATTTGCTTCTGCACCTCGTTGCAATCTACCATGCATAGGTGACACTGGATATCCCTCTTCCACTGAAACGCTAGCACCACATCTGAACCCCCTCGAAACTCTAGTGGGTGGCCCTTTTGAAAGACCTCTCGTACTTGTTGCCACTTCAACTGCCCCTGGTGGACCAAATATCCGGTACCCCTAACGCCCGTGGATGATCTCGTGCAAAGTACCTTTCCATTTCGATCATCGTCGTTTGAGCTGCCTGTGCTACTAATTCAGTTACCTGTACAGCTGAAATCATCTCTTGCAGTTGCTGTGGTAACTCTGGCTCTTGATGAGCCTCCCTAGTCTCATCTCCCCCTGCTGCTCTCTCTCTCCATGGCGGCATCTATAATGAGAGTCGAAACGTATGAGTTCACCGTTGATTATAAAGTAGTTTGTAGAAGAACGCAAATGCGCATACGTATAAGAATACAATAATCCTATGATAGGGCTCTACATCAAAGGAAGCTAAGCTGAAACGTGAAAAATTGCACAGATCTTAAGGACACTAGAAACTGATGCGCGAATACTATCTGTGACACCCCGCCTAATAAAATACCGAGTGATCAGTCCTATACCAAATTAAAACGGGAATCCCAGTTGGTTCATCTTTAGCATCACTATCAAAAACCTTTTTTAAACTTACTAACCACCTAGTATTCCTAAAAGATGGTGCCAAATTTTATCTTTTTAATTAAACAACCAATAACATGCAGAAAGATAATATGAGTCATACACCTGTAATACCCCGTGATTTTAAATGACTTTTAAAATGGGTTATATTTTAAATTAATGGATTAATTGGATCTTATTATAAATTAATTCGTTTGGGTTTTATCCGAATTATGGATAATAAAATGGATGATTCTGAATATTACTTAAAGATATTTAGGTAATATATGAATGTGATGTCATTGATATGACGGTATGATATATATTCGGTAATTTGAATTTTTAGTCAGACGCGGTATGGGACGTGTCGGGACTAATTTATTAAATTAAAAAGGAAATTTATTTTCTATCGACCTTATAGTCATTTCGACTGCGTCGTTGCGTCCGGAAGGTTCGAAATAGTCAGAAAAGTCTATTTGGATGTTAATTTTGAGTCTCGGGTCATTTGGAAATGAAAAGACAACCCAAAAGGGCATTTTGGTTATTTTTACAAGGGGGATGAATAGTGATTTCGGGTTTTGTCTTATTATAAGTATTTGGAGATTAGTTGAATGTGGGTTCATTTCATCTCTTCTACACAAAATTTAAAAGTCATTTTCTTAGAGAGAGTGGAAGGTTGCTTGGAAAGAAAAAGAAGTTTGCTTGGGAAGGAGGAGAACCAAAGGTCAAAGGTCACCACCACCATCACCACCTGTGTTATTCAACTCCAAAGGATCAGATCTTCATTAAAGGCAAGTGTTTGATATTTGCAATTTAAGTTCGTATATTGTCCATGTTAGTATAGTTATAAAAAGAGATGATTTTCATGCTTGGAAGATGAAAGGATATAGTTGTTAATAGATTTTTGGAATCTAAAAATATATAGGAATTAAACTCATGTTGTAGGTTGTTAGTAATCCAATAAATATTCATCAATTTGTGGAAGAAATTTTGAAAATAATTTAGTGTTCTTGAAGATAATATGTTGATAATTTTCTAGAAAAAGAGGCAAAAACGAGTGGAATGAGAAGAGCCAATTTGGAATGTTTAGATCTTCTTTTTGAGTGCATTTGGATGAGATTTAATAAAAACTCAAAACACATACCTGACTCAATTTTTCGTGTAGAATCCAAATCTCAAGTCGGATTGATGATTTGAATAATTTTTGGATCTGATTTTTCTGAGTATTTAAAATATGAGAATACATGATGTTGTTTCTTTTTAATGTTGGTTCTTATCCCAAAACTTTTGTGGATCTTTGATGATTATTAATTGGATATTATGGGACTTAGAAAATATCAGTAGACCCTTGATAAGATTTGAATTAATTTGATTGGGATTTAAATTGATTAGAATGATGATAATTAAATTAAAGAAATTTCGGTTGCTAGATTCATTTGTTGGATTATAATTTGTTTGCTTGAGGATTAAGGATAGGTCCAGTAGTGGTGATTGAATGTAACACCTGGGTAGCCTTAGCATTACAATTTGAATATGAAGGATTTAGTTTAGTACAAGCGCTTAGCGGTACGACTCCTGGATAGAGATGGGAGTTTAGAACAAATTTGGTTGAAAGAGGGTATGAGGTTATCCCGATCGCGTATTTGAAGTTGACGGACCTCCTCGATCGACAAGTTAAGTAGTAGTGTATTGGAGGGGTTCCTTGTTTGGATTTCGCTTTGCGAGACACTCCGCGCATGAACCTTAACGACGTCGGGAGTGGAGAGATGTTATGGGATGCGAGGATAATTAAATTATGAAGTAAAGATATGACATTTTAATATGTGGGATTTAAAGAGATATAATGCTACGTAAGGAAATAATCTAAGGTGAATGTGAGTACCTTGTTGTTAGTATACTATAGGTATGATAATACCTATTTGATTGATTGATGATTTATGTGTATGACATACCTAGCTTACTTGCTATCGGTGGGAGGTTTGCGCGTGAGGACAGTCATATCCTGATGAATCTATGGGATCTTTGATTTGTCGCTCGAGAACATAGGTCTATGAAAGACTTATCGGGGAGTTGATAAGTCCGCTGACTATGGGTACGTAGGTATGTGCGTGACCCATGGGTATGAGAACTATGTTCGCCTCCAATGATTGTGTTGTTGTTTGTGGTTCGAGGAATCTTAACGAACCTTTAGTCCCTTATTCGGTGACAAGCGATATTGGGACATGATAGTAGAGTAATGCATTGCACCGCAGCTGTGACTCGGGGTGCCGTATTATATATGAATATATATATATATATATATATATAATATAGGACAATGGTGTTATGAATAGTGCCATCTTATCTTATCTTATCAAAAAAATCTAAGGGTCTACATTTTGCCACGTGTACAATCCAAGGGGTTGAGATCATTATACACATTTGGCTAAACCCTACCCGTGCTTCTCATTCTACCTTTCTCCCGATCCTCATCAGCACCCCAAACAAAAGATGCTCACAAAACCTTCTCCCGCGCTTTAGCCCCTGCCTCTCCCCTCGCCGCCGCACCCCTCTCATCGCCGACGCTACTCTCTCCACGTCGCCTCTTCTATTGGGTAAGTTTTGAATGCGGCCAATTTTAGGGTTCGTTTCGATTTTAGGTTTACGATTTTAGGGATCCACTTTTCGCTTTCAAATGGTTTGGGTTTCACATGTATTCTACTTTTTGTTTTTAGGCTTGAAGTTTCAAATGTTGAAAATAAGACATCAAATGGTTTGGGTTGAGTTAAGGAAATTTGTCATACATTCTTGCTGAAATTTTTGTAGCTGAAATGACGATTTTAGGGATCCACTTTTGTATGTTTTTTTTTTGTTGAAATGTCTGTAGCTGAAATTTGTCATACATTCATCTTTTTTGCGAGGGAATAAATGTTAAAATTAAAAGGGGGCTGGATTATGCCCTCTCTTTGTTTTGTAGATCTCTCAGTCTTGGTATTGTTCCACTACTTTAGTGTTAATGTATTACTGATCCAATGTTGTTCTTATGTTTTGCAGATTTTCACAAAACAATATAGTTGCCCTAAGCAGGTGAGGTCATAATTTTCAAATCCCAATTTCATCAATATAGTTGCCCTAAGCAGGTGAGGTCATAATAGGTTCTTTTGTTGGATTGTTTGGTTTTCATAAACATTTTATTGTTTCAGCCGATGTTTTCTTTCTCAAAAACTTGGGTGACACATGTTTTCATAAACGTTTTATTGTCTAGATGAGAGTTGTACAATAAACAAGTTTTAAAAACACACTGCAAAAAATATACATACAGGTGTGTACTTTGATTCTCCTCTCATTGCAGTCAAGTAAGGTAGCGTCTATGTCTCTGTCTACTGTGTGGTCAAGTGTCCCCATGTGTGCATATATTGTCTTATGGTTTATAACATAATCTGATTAAATAAAGGTGTGTACTTTGAAATCATTGCGTGTTTAACAAGATTTTGATTAAATAAAGGTGTTTTTTTTGCTGTTTCAAGGACTCAATTTCAGAAGAAAAAAAATTCGTCGGGTTCTTACAGAATCAACCAATTTAAACAACCTTTAATTTTCACCGTGCTCAAACACTGTTATAATCCCAATTCAATTAGCATGTAATGAGTCCTATGACCATTGTCTATACTGTTTTTCCAGATCTGTAGGTTTCATATTCTAATTATTTTGATGTTTCAAAGTAGATAGGTGTTTCATATTCCAATTCAATTATTTTGAGGTGCTTTGTATGAGTTTCAGAATGAGTTTCAGAATCCATTAGCAATTCAATTGTCTATACTGTATTAGTTGTCTATACTGTATGAGTTTCAGAATCCATTAGCAATTCAATTATTTTGAGGTGCTTTCAATTATTTTGAGTTTCAGAATCCATTAGCTTTGTATGAGTTTCAGAATGAGGTGCTTTGTATGAGTTTCAGAATGAGTTTCAGAATGAGTTTCAGAATCCAATTCAATTACTTTGACCATTGTCTATACTGATGATATTTATGCAAATGAGTTTCAGAATCCATTAGCTGCGTGATCGATTGATGTCATACGCTTGAGATTTTTGTTTGGCACCCTAAGTCGTTTATGGCACCCTAAGTCGGTAAGTACTTACTCAGATTTTTGTTTGGTTCTTCTTTAGATAATCTGCCCATGTGTTTGATAGTAATCTCACTTTGTTCAAATTTATATTAAAAATCTTATGTTCTTAAGTAAAAAAATCTTATGATTAGGTAAAAATCTATTTCAAATTTAGGTTTTTGTTTCAAATTTAGAAATTTGGGTTTCAAATTTGGGTTTTCTTTTGAAATAATGGTTGTTTTGTGTTTTTCTTGCAGGTCCAATCTAGCTGAGAATATTTGATATCACAATCCACCCCTAAATATTTGATTTCACAGGTATTTTTTTCAGATCTGAACACTTTCTATAAATTGTTATGTGAAAATATTAGTACAGTAACAATTACTAAGCTTGAACACTTTTTATACAGAATGAGGAGCTACTACTGGCTTGGTAAGCCCACAATCAATTCGAGAAGAATATGACATAAAAGTCAGGGCCCAATTGGTAAGGATTCAACTATACTTTATTATTTATTGTATGTGTACGGATCAACACATGTGATGTTTTTTTATCATTTAACTATTGTTTGAGTTGGAAAAGTGTCAAGTTATTATCATAGCACATGGAAGGTAATCCCTATCTCTTCTCATTGAACTGACTATTTAAGTTTTGGTGTTCCAGATTAGTTAGAGTGTTTTTTCATATTCGGAGCTTTCTTATACTAATTATTTTAAAGTTTAAAGTAGATAGGTGCTTGAGAACCATGGTTTCAATTTCAAATTTGAGGTTCTATGTATTTTAGATTTAAGGTTCTAAAAGAGATGTAACTTACTATACTGTAACATCAAGGGTGATTGAAATTATACGAGGTATTGATCTCCTCATTTTCTTTCCCAAAAAAAGCCCTAGCCGCTCTCACATCTCTATCATTTCACACTCTTCCCTGCTCACGCCGCTCACACGCGGCCGGCCCGCCTCGCATCATTTTAGATATTGCTTTAGATATTTAATATTGCTTTAGGTACTGCTTTATTATTGCTTTAGGTACTGCTTTATTATTGCTTTATGTACTATTATTGCTTTACTATTGCTTTAGGTACTAATATTGCTTTAGATATTTAATATTGCTTTAGGTACTAACATTCCAATCATCTCACTTTAGGTACTAATAATCCTAACATCTCATTTTACGATTTTAATAGGACCTACGGACGGTCCGGTTAGTTGACTTGACTTGGATATGGATAACCCGCCTACATTTTCCAATGTAAGTAAAAAACCCGCCCTCTGAAAAATATACTTTCTACTTCCTCCCTATGTTATTATATCAACGGGCTTTCATGGAATTTGCGTTAATTTTTTTCACAGATTCAAGGCGCGCGTAGGATCAGCACTGGTATTGTGATCCGCGATGAATCAGAACTTGAGATGATTCTTAAAGAGGTAAATTTTACTTCTGCTACATTTTGCCACGACAAATTTTACTTTTGCTACCCAACTCTTTACATTAATTATTATTTTTTTTCAGAAGAGAAAACGAACGGAGCAACTTTGGGATAAAGAGAAAGGGAAAGGGAAAGGGAAAGGGAAAGAAAACGAACCCCCCACCACGGTGTGTTATTTTTTATTTTGCATTTTCTTTTCATTATTTAATAATTTATTGTTTGCTTACATTTCTACTCCACTTTACTCAACGTGCCAGGACTTCCCTCCCACTTCTGCCCGTGCATTGGCTCAAAGACTACGACGTGATCGAGAAAGGGCACAAAGGTTGCCGCTTAATCCCAGTAATTGTTCTAATCAATCATCCACTTCGACGAGCACTAATGTGTGGGTAACCCCACAACAACCTACGCCATCCACTTCTACATTACTGCACACCCCTCTACAACAGTGCTGCCCTCTTCGTGATAGCACCCCGTTATCAGACATTGGCCTTACAATTGATCCTCCAACTGTAAAAATTCTTCCCCATTTCCTTCATTTATCAAATGCATTGTTTTCTTATCTTATAATTAATTTTACTCAACGTGCCAGGACTTCCCACCCATTAGTTCCCGTGCATTTGCTCAAAGACAACGACGTAATCGAGAAAGATCGCAGAGGTTGCAACTTGATCCCACTAGCTGTCCTAATCAACTACACACTTCGACTCGCTCAACACCATCAAATCGGTCACGTGCAAGAACTCTAAGGCCTCCTACTCCCCCGACTCTTACGTTGCCGCCCACCCCACCACAACAATGCTGCCCAGTTATGCAGCAGTCCCGCGACACTGATGTTTTGCCCCCTGCTATTCTTCCTAGAAATTTGAGCGTAGATTTTGATGCTACTATCATTTCTGATCCCAACCATGAACACATTTGGAGTGTGTTTGAAGATTCACATTCTTTTCCTACGCCACCACTGACAGATTTGGTGAACAATGCCTCGACTGGATCATCAAGAGTATCCGTGCTTCCTTCTATAACTCGGTATAACATCCTATTTACTTTGATATTTTAAGGCCAATGCCTATTTGAGATAGTCTTGACTCAAGTTCTTTCTTTCTTTCTCCATTTCAGGTCAAGGAGGCAAGTCATCACATACCAGGTGGGTTGTAGAAGAGCAGGACGGGCTAGACTTTTATCTGAAAGACACGAGTTGGGACCTATGAATGTTAAATGCCCTCATTGTAATGCCTTGCACTGGATGGCTGAAAGGTTAACAACTTCATCTATGATACAACCGTTGTTTGGGAAGTGTTGTCTACAAGGCCAAATCAGACTGCCTGCCCTTAGGGAACCCCCTGCTGAAATAAAGCTTCTTTTTGATGGCAATGATGACCAGTCTAGGTCTTTTCGTGCTTACATAAGAGAGTATAATGCAGCCAATGCATTTACAAGTTTAGGTGTACGAATGGATGATCGAGTCCTCCCAGGGAGGGGTCCCACGAGTTTTACAATACATGGTGAGCTACGCCATCGCACGGGATCCTTATTGCCGGATGAGGGTCATGAATTAAATGCCACATATGCTCAATTGTACATTTATGATCCAGGTGCAGCTTTAGATATTCGACACCATAGGAATCCACATTTGAGGAGGGATGTCCTTAACACCATACAGTAGTGTTTGTTGTTGAATAATGAATTCACTCATAAATACCGTGAAGCCTTCTCTATTTTGGATCAAATGGATAAAATGGGGCAAGACTTACCTGCTTATCTTCATTATAGTTCTTCAAAGGACCGTCGAACGTATAACTTGCCATCGTCTGAAGAGATTGCTGTTATTTTACCGGGGGACGGTTTTAACATTAGTGGCATGCGTGATATTATTGTTCGGCTCAAAGGCGGCAATGAGTTGATGCAAATTAACGAGTGTCATCCAGCATATTTGCCTTTGCATTACGTCTTATTGTTCCCCCACGGTGAACTTGGTTGGCACCCCGAAATGAAATTATGGGATGTCCGACGGTTTGAAGAACAGGATGATCGCTTAACTCAATTAAATTATTATGGCTACCGATTGTTCAAGCGTGACTCCGAGTACTCCACAATCCTTAGAGGGGGGAAATTGTTCCAAGAGTTTATTGTTGATGCTTGGGCTTCTACAGAGCAAAACCGATTAACTTATTACCGACTCAATCAAGGAAGGCTTCGGGCAGAGTTGTACAAGGATCTCAATGATGGTATGTCAAACGGTTTACAACCAGATGATATTGGTAGGCGAATGATTTTGCCTTCTTCTTTCACCGGTAGTGCAAGACATATGTTTGAGATTTATCAAGATTCTATGGCCATAACGCGTTACAACCAACATCCCGATGTTTTTCTCACTATGACCGCAAATCCGAAATGGCCAAAAATCACCAAAGAATTGTTGCCTAATGAAAATGCATTTCTTCGTCCAGACTTGGTGGCGCGTGTATTTGAACTAAAGAGGAAGGCCTTGATGAAGGAGATTGAAAATAACCATGTACTTGGCAAGAAGGTGGCTCACGTCTTCACAATTGAATTTCAGAAACGAGGTTTACCTCACATGCACGCCTTAATCTTTCTTGATGGTCCAAGCAAGATTAAAACAACTGCCCAAGTTGATAACATAGTTTGTGCAGAATTTCCTAGCTTAGAAGAAGACCCCGCCCTTTTTGAAACTATTTTGGGTTGCATGGTACATGGCCCTTGCGGAGTTCGGTCTCCTGGAGCCCCGTGTATGGAACATGGTAAATGCACAAAGAAATACCCGAGAGAGTTTTGTGACACTACCACTATGGATGAAGATGGGTACCCAGTATATCGACGTCGTAATGATGGTCGAGTCTTTACTGTTGGGAATGGGAAACAGGTTGATAATCGAGATGTTGTGCCGTATAATCCCCATTTAAGTCGGATGTTCAATTGTCACATTAATGTCGAAGTTTGTGCCGGGCTTAGATGCGTCAAGTACATTCACAAATATATATACAAGGGATTTGATCGCACCACTATTGTCTTAGGAGGCGTTGATGAAATTCAACAATACTTAGATGCCAGGTATATTGGCCCCCCCGAAGCGGATTGGCGAATATTTGGTAATCCAATGCATCAGGAGAAACCATCCGTTACGCGATTGGATCTTCACCTCCCAGGCATGCATCATGTTGTTTTCAATCCAAATGAGTCGATGGATGACATAATTCATCGAGGTTCGACTCAAGAGACTTCTTTAACCGCTTTTTTTGCATATTGTGCTTCCAACGAAGAAGCGCGGGCCTTCACTTATCAAGAATTTCCACAACACTATTGGTGGGACAAGGCATCTAAGAGATGGACAAAGCGAAGTTCAAAAGGGGGTTTTGCAATTGGTAGAATGTACTTTGCTAGCCCGAACTCAGGAGAAAGGTTTTATTTGAGATTTCTTCTTACTGTGGTAAAAGGACCTCGATCATTTGAGTGCTTACGGACCGTAAATAATGTCTTGCATGATTCTTTCAAGTCAGCATGTGTTGCACTGGGACTTTTAGAAGATGACAATGAATGGGTTCAGTGCTTGCAAGAGGCCGCGGTGATGCAAACGGGATATCAACTTCGTCGACTTTTCGCTGTTATACTCACCCAATGTTCCCCTATAAATCCAGAATTACTATGGGATAAATTCTCATCATACATATGTGACGATCTCGCGCACAACCTCCGTAGATCATTTGCAATTCCTTCTCCAACTGATGCAGAGGTCAATGATTACGGATTGTATCTTCTCAACGATTTGCTACAAGAGTCTGGCAAAAGTTTGACCGACTTTCCACCAATGCCATTACCTCTAAAAAATTGGAGTACCACCGGAGAGAATCGGCTAATATGGGAGCATCGACAACTTCAAGCAGATACAAATACCGCGGACATGCAATGTAAAATAGACTGTCTTAATTCGGGACAGCAGCGTGCTTACTCGGCCATTACTACTTCTGTGTTTGAAGGAAAAGGTACTACCTTTTTTTTAAATGGTGGGGCTGGAACGGGTAAGACCTTTTTGTATAACACAATTGCTGGAATTTGCCGTAGTCTCGGCTATGTAGTCATTACGGTTTCCTCTTCAGGCATTGCTTCCTTATTGTTGGTTGGCGGTCGAACAGCGCATTCAACATTTTGTATTCCGCTTGACATCCTTGAAAATTCTAATTGTGGGTTTTCAAAGCAATCGAATCAAGCAGAGTTGTTTAAACTAGCCAAACTTATAATCTGGGATGAAGTGCCAATGCAACATCGGTTTTGTGTTGAAGCGGTTGACCGAACATTACGAGATATATGTAGTAATCAAAAGCCTTTTGGGGGGATAACTGTTGTTCTCGGGGGGGATTTTCGACAAATCTTACCCGTCATTCCGAAAGCAGTTCGCGAAGAAATTGTCGGCGCATCATTACGGCGATCAGTTCTTTGGAAGGATGTCAAAATTCTTACCTTGGACACAAACATGCGTCTCGACATTACAGACATCCAAACTTCTGCATTTGCAAATGTTTTGACCACAGTATAACAATTTTTTCAAAATATTACGTTCTTTATTAATACTTATTTATGCATTTCATGTAGATTGTTCTAATAGTACATCTTTGTTTTTCAGATTGGCTCAAGCCCTGACGAAATTGTGCTCCTGCCTTCAACATTACGCCGCTGTCAGAATGTTGAAGAGTTGATGAGGGCCGTATATCCGTTGTTGAATGTGGAGGGTATTGTTACGCCTTCTTACCTAACTGAACGGACGATTCTTTCAGCCCGCAATGATGATGTAAATGCAATTAATATGGCTGCCCTAGCTGTTTTTCCAGGAGAATCTGTGACATACTACGCAGCAGATAAATTATGTCCGGATGAAAGTAATCCGAGCATAACTAACCAGTATCCTAATGAGTTCTTAAATGCTTTGAACCCTTCTGGGCTACCTCTATTTAAGTTGGAATTAAAAGTGGGATGTCCCATCATGTTACTACGAAATATAGCGCCAAAAGACGGTCTTTGCAATGGCACGCGTTTGATTGTTACCAAGTTGTCTGAACATGTAATTGAGGCCACAATCCTGACTGGAGATAAGTTTGGCACAACTGTCTTCATTCCGAGAATCTCTTTAACTCCCTCCTCTAATGAAATACCTATCAAGATGACTCGCCGACAATTTCCGATCAAATTGGCCTACGCAATGACAATGAACAAATCTCAAGGACAATCTGTAAAGTTTGTTGGTATTGACTTGCGCACCCCCGTGTTCAGTCACGGTCAGTTGTATGTTGCATTATCACGTTGCACAAGTGCAGACCGCATTTCTATCCTTCTACCCTCCGGGGAGGAGAGTTCAACAACAAATATTGTATATCCGGAGGTTCTCTTATAGGGATGTAAGTCAAAATATTGCTTTTGTTATGCTGCATTTTAAAGATTAATATCTAGTATTCCTAGGCTCTTGGTCTCATATACTTCTTTCTCATTTTTCTTTTTTGGTGTAACAGGTCAGCGGCATCCGCGGGGGAGGTCAGCGGCATCATATAAATTTTGAGTAAGTCAAATATTGGTAGGTATTTTTTGATTGGAGCATTATTTATAGTTTGGTATACATGTTTTCAATGCCTCTTTCATTATCAAACTTCAGTTATTTACTTGGTAATGCGCATATGATAAAAAAATATTTTTAACCACCAGTTTGATAACGGATAAATCAACAACTAAAACCAATTTTTGTTACATGAGTTGCGTAACTGTTACATAACTGATAACAATCCTTTTTTTGCCTTTGTATCAGGTTCAGCCTGATCACCAAATGAAACTCAAAATCAGCTGCACTGATAACCCATTCAGCAGCACTGTTTAGGCCACATCAAAATCAGTACCAAATGAAACTCAAAATCAGCAACACTGATTATAATATACTCACAGTAAACATATTTATGGATTCAATCTAAAACAGGAAGCTCCTCACAGTAACTAACATATTTATCCTCTTTTTATGCAGACGTTTTGTCGGAGTCCAATTTGGTTTCATGACCTTGAAGTATGCTCATGGCTTGGTTGGTATTTGATATATACCTTCCTTATCTCTTTATCTATTTTCTCTATAGTTGCTTTTCATTTGGGTGTTTGATTTATTTTAATCTTCATGTAACACTATCGTTTTTCATTTTTTATTTTTTGCAATTTTTCAGTTTGTTGTGCAATGCTTCTGTTCCTCATCCCAGGTTGAAGCTTCAACATTTTTCAGTTTTCAACTTTATCTTTGTTTTGTTTAGTTTGTGTGTTATAATAAAATATATGATTACAAGTCTTAGTTGACACAGTATTTTTTATTTGTAGTAGGTAAAAAACTACTTGACACATGATGTGCATATACCAATCATGTCGCAAGAATGTGTTATATTTTTTGCAAAGTTTGAACTCTGCTTCAAGCCATTCCGTATACTCAATTCCTTAATCAGAAGCACTGTGTTTCAATTTATAGCATCCCATGTTTCAATTTATAGCCACATTGTCTTACTCATTATGTTAGAATTCTATTAGTAGTATTTTCTTACTCATTATGTTAAAATATTGAAACTTGAGCCTTACTAAATGGTTACAAAGAGTTGATATGCAACACTGTCTTTCTATTATATTAGCAACACTGACTTACTCTTTAGCGTACTGTGTTTCCAGGTGACATTTTTTATAGGGATAAAAGCAATGAACTCAAGTGTTGGTGTTTGAGGCCAAGGCCATGGCTGAAGCCCAAGCCGAAGCCGAAGCCGAAGTTGAGGCCCAGTTCGAAGTAGCACCGAAGGCCAAGATCCTAGCTGACTCGGAGGCCCAAGACATATTGCAGAGCTTTCTATGCGTTGATCCTTTTCATTTGACCCAAGTCTTCGTGAATCTTATTAGCCGGTTGGCCTGCCTTCTGAGCCAATTCTGAGCCAATTCTGTGAAAAGGTAATCTCTGATTCTAAGAAGCTCATTTGCTTCATTACGAATATCTTTTTGAATTGAACTGTGTGTTGGTTTTGATTTCTCTGATTCCTTTGAGTATTTAGTAGTTCTATACCTTTTTGATTATATATTAGTTCTGGTAGCTTGGATAGATAATGCTACAATGGAAGTACGCAATGTGTTTTATATTATAGAATGGATGCTAATGTGTTTTATATTTAATGTTCAATAGTGAGCAAGCGGTGTAGGGGAGGTGCGTGGTGAGTTGGGCAGGCCTGGGGAGAGAGTCCATAGGGGGTATGGCCTAAAAACTATTATTACAAAATAAAGTGTGTAGTTCATAAGGGCAAACTCAACATTTTATCAAACTCCTATTATGTGCATATCATTTAATCAAACTTCTAATTTGAAACAAAACTATTATTTCTGCAAACTTATTTATGTGTTTGAAATAAAGCTATATTCTATATTATTTTCTAATTTAAGACCCGGACTTTAAGTGATATATTTTCTAAATTATGACCCGGACTCTAAGTGATATATTTTGTATTTCCTTTAGTCAATATTATGTTGTATTGATTATAAGAGCTCTTTAGTTGTTCATCATTGGGGTCTTTCAGTTCTTTGCTTCAGATGCGAGGATAAAGGCTATGAGGAAGATGACAATGGCATTTACAATTGAACAAAGGAAGGCGGCTTTGGATCTATTGTTGCCGTATCAAAGATCTGACTTTGAGGGAATTTTCTGTGCAATGGATGGGACTTCTTATTTCTGCAAACTTATGTTTGTGTTTACTATAGTATTCATTTGGAAATTGAACAAACTTATATTTCTGCAAACTTATATTTGTGTTTACTAGATCGCAGCCAGTTTGGGAGATTGGGGACATTAGTTGCTGCTGAAAATGCACATTGCTGCTGAAAATTCACATTAGTTGCTGCTGAAAATTGTTGTAAAAATGCACATTATGCACATTAGTTGCTACTGAAAATGCAGCAAAAAATTGTGCATTGATCGAGCCAACTGAGGATGAACCAAAAAAGAATCAGTTTTAGAATATTCAGGCCAATTGTGGTGACCCAGAACCTCTTGAAGTCGCCTGAACACCTCTAAATTAATGCAACTAAGGTGCATATTGCAGAAACATGTGCATGTTCTGTTACTCTCCTTTCAATGTTTGTGTATACTTAATGGCAAACAAAACTAACCCACTAAGAGTTTCTTCAAATACTTTTGGTGATTTTCTATCAGGCGTACAGTTCACGACTTTTAGGTTTGTGTATACATATATTCTATTAAAGTATTCCTAAAATCCTCACCCAATGTATTGTTGGCATCTCTCTGAGTATGTTTACAACCAAAATTGTACCATATTCATCCACAACATTACTTATCTTATTTGCATGGTATTGAATTATATTGTCTTATCTTTTCTTATTTTCAAGGTACTCCATTCCCGACTCTTTCGATTGATTGTGTTGATGTCACAGAGGTCCATACTCTAGACGTAGATAAACCATGTCGATTCACAATAACAGTGATTTCTCTACACAGACTGATTGGGAGTTCACTAAAAAGTCCAGACCAACATCTTTACTAAGCAATTACAAGAAAATTCTGAGATTCCCCCAAAAGTCCATATAGTTGATTCACATGAAGGTATACTACGTATAAATTCTACGTTTTTTGTTTCCAAGCTCATTATTTGAGAATTTGGCTTAATTGTGACTGATATACAATACACTCGGGGTTGCTACACAGGTGAGGATCTGATGCCGAGTTTATTTGCCTCTGCATTGTTGAGATTTTCATGTTACTACAGGTGAGGAATTACTGCAGGTATTTTTTTTTGTCGATCAAATCGTGTTTTGTTTTGCTATAAATGTGGCCAACCGAGTAGTTTGTAATTAATGCATATTTTTAGTTCCATTTAATGAAAAATAACTAATAAATTTTATCTTTTATTCAACAGTTCCGTTATCTATATGATCACGTGGCAACTCCAAATGACATGTTATGTTATTTTGATGTTTCTCTCCTCATTCTTCCCTAATTTTAATTGGTCTTATGTATGAAGGAACAATCTAGATTTGAGGCTTCAGCTGCGAAAGTAGAACTCGACATGCTTCAGGAGGAATAGATGGGGAAACCTTGGGCAGCAACTGTAAATTATGCGGATAACATCGGGGATAAGAATTTGTATATGATATTAGTGAAGGGATCTAGGGAAGATTGAACAAGTTGAAGCACGTGAAGGTGATATGGTGGTGGCCACCATAAAAAAAGGGTAAGCCTGATCTCCGTAGGAAGGTCATGCCCACTGTCGTCGTCAGACATCGCAAACCTTAGCGCCGAAAGGACTGTTTTCCTTGATTTTGTTTTAACAAATTTTTTATTAGGACTTTTAGTATTTTGTTGGGAGCAGTTTTTATTTCTTAAACAGGGTGGAAAGTCGTATAAACAAGGGAAATGCTGCCCAATTTTTTTTAGCATGTGTTCATACTAGGTCCAAAACAAGGGACATTATCTTTATGACCTCTTTTATCAAATCTAGCATTAAACAATTTGATTCTTTTGGAATTTACTACTAGGTCCAAAATAAGGGACATTATCTTTATGGCCTCTTTTATCAAATCTAGCATTAAACAATTTGATTCTTTTGGAATTTACATGTGTGTATTTTTTTTGCAGGGGTTATATACTTCAGGTCTTTGATGTTTGGACTTGAGCCTACATTAGGTGTGAGCTTCAATCGGGAATGTTGTATTGATCTTAGGATTGAGCTTTAAAGGACTTGACTCGAGAATGGACTATGCGATTGGTAGGAGTTGAAAAGACTTCCCGTATTCATAGTCAATATTTATTTGTACGTTTTGAATGTTTCTTTTGAATCCTGTACTTCAGTCCTCTGACGTGTCAACTATACATTTCTTCGCATCATGTCCAATTCTTCTCCATTACAATCTTATTAACACATTATGTTAAATTCTACAGTTTGTTTGGGGAGAGTTTGTGCATAGCCTCTTGCATGGTTTAAAAGAGCAGATAGTCTTATAGAAAAGTGTAGTCCATCACTTTGAAGTTTTATTTTGTAGAATTTTGAAGATTACAAGTCTTAGTTGATGCAATTTTTTGGATTTGTAGTCGGTAAAAAACTACTTTCCCATGGGGTGTGCATGTACCATTCATGTCGCAAGAACGTGTTACGTTTTTTACCAAGTTTGAACTGTGCCTTCAGGCACGGGCATGTACTAGTATATATATATAATGGATTAAATGAATGATTGGATTTATTGTGGTTAAATCATCTACTGTGTGATAATTGTAGATAACGGTGAATAGAGAAAGATAATGGAATTAAGTTAATGAATATTTATTGAAAAATTTAATTCATATTAATGAGAAATGATTCATGTTAATGAGAAACGATGAGAAATGTAAATGAATAATAATGTGACGTATGGTATGGGACATACGGGGATTATGATATTGGGATGGAATTATAATATGGAGACTAGAAAAGAGGAACCATTAACTAGGAGGTTAATAGGAAACGTTAAGTGTGCACTCTAGTTGAGAGGTGAGAATGGCAAGTGAGAGTTGGGTCTAACATGTACATAATAAAAGATTTATTGCACTTGTTAAATACTTGCTGTTTTAAAAATCATTTACATTTTCGGGCTCTGACCCGTTTTCTTGCATATTTTCTCTTCTATTGTATCTCTATATCAGGTGTCCAGCAACAGGGATGCCAACCTTAGCGGATTAAGACAGGCTATGGATTTATGGAGTTTTGCTTAGACGTCTATCATCATTTGATTCACAGTATTATCTTAGTAGGGCATGTCGCCCAAATGATTCAGTTATCTTTTCTATCGGGGTTAAATACTATTGTATTCGTGTCTTTTTAATACAGTTGTTATTGATGGGATTACTGTAATGGATTAATATTATTTGGGAATGTTTATTCCAATTGCATTTAAATTCTTTTGTGTTATCTATTTGGTTATCAGTGTTGTAAAATAAAATGTGTTGTGTTATTCTTAAACTAGAAATGAATTTTGTTGAATTAAAATTTGGAAAGTTTTTAACACCAGCTTAATTGGGTATTGGGTGAGTTGTAAATATTTTCGACAGTGATGCTAAGAATGAGCCAACTGTATATTCTGTTTTAATTTGGTATGGGACTGGCCACCCGGTATTTAATTAGGCGGGGTGTTACAACACCACGACTGAATTAAATCAACTAAATAAATAATAAACTATATGCTGAATAAACCATCGGTCACCAAAGTAAATAGTCCAATACAGATATTCAACACCTGAATAAAATAAATCTAAAAACTGTACTGAAAGTCTGGGCGACATGCCCTAAATAAAACTGAAACTGATAAATGATTCCTACTCTGGGAATGAATGAACGATGCGTCTAATCCAATCTCCTGCTAGCATCCACATATGCCGCAGCTCCATGTCCCTGGATTAGAATATCAAGTCTGGCGTCCCTGTGGCTGGACACCTAAAAGGTTTTAAAAATAATTTTATAGCAAGGGTTATAACCCAAAACATTTTGAAAATATTTAGCAAGTGAATTAACTGCAGTAATTTAAAATATATGAATGCACTCCATATTTAAGTTAGTGTCACACTCTCTTAAGGACATTATCACCCCTCCACTAATGTGCAAACCTAATGATTACCTTAAACCCACCCAGTTGTACTACCCCGTCCAACTAGTCCTTGTAATCCACCCTTTCCTTTCCACTTTAAACTGAGTATTATCATCCATGGGTTATAAGTTTTCTCACTAATTAACTTAATTAATTTCCTTTAAATAATATCATATAACTGTGACACAAGTTATATAAAACAGTTACATCACACACTGTATTATTACCCGCATATAATATTTACTACCGTTATATACGTACCTTTACCACAACATCCACACATATATCATATGTATATCCATCCCTTCGAGTATACCCTCTCCGGATGATTCTGCCTAAAGTGTTATCTCACTAGGTGTGCCCACATAACCTAGTTTCTCCTAAGTTGGAATCGCTCACCAACCTGGCTCAAAATATAAACGCAGTGGACGCGGTCATATTCGTTACCTGAAAGTGAGATAAACCCCTCACCCATATACCGAACGCTATGACCTGGGGATATACTCACCCTACTCCTCAAGCTAGGGGATTCACCCACATCGCGCAACCTCCCTTGATAGCACTAGAGTATATAACTTAAATCAATATCTAGTCCCTGATATTTAATAGCACACTTAAAGTACACACACATATATACACTATCACCACACCGTATATATATATATATATATATATATATATATATATATATATATATATATATATATATATATATATAATATAAATCCCAGCTTTACCGTGTACTAAGAACTTGTAACACTAGCCTGTATATTCCTGAGTCTATGGTCCGACTATAAATTAATTTATTTATCATCAATAAATTTATCACATTACCGAGTCTACAGTCCGACTCTAATTTACATCAATTTACTACTTAACAAACTTCACTACCTTCCCGAGTGTTGATGTAAAAAATTAGATCACTCTAATAATTCAATCACTAATAAATACACGAGACAAAAGATTTTAAAGTGGTTCAGCCTTATAAGAATGGCCTACGTCCACTGTTGTTTTATTGCTGAGTGTTTGTGAATTCTCGATTACAAGAAAATTTCATTCTGGATCCCAAAGTTTGGATTCAGAATCCGGTCCCCTTACAATAAGGATTGTACAATGTATTTATAGCCTTGAGGCTATCATCTGAAAGGGTGATACATTAAATGATATACATATGAAAGGGTAATACATTTAATGCCCTTTAAGCGTGTGCGTCTAAATGATAAGCATTTAATGAACTAGTTGAACTGTTGGTTATTCATCAATTAATGCTCTGTTCGAGATGCAGCTCGGACCGCCTAAGCTTTCTGGTATTCAAGAGTTCCTCGGAGAGGTCTGTTCCTCGAAGCGTATGAGTTCCTCGGAGAGGTCTGTTCCTCGGAGCGTATGCGTTCTTCGGAGTCACATGGTTCCTCGGAGCGTGTGATTATCTCGGAAGTGATTGTTTTTGCCATGTAGATAGCCATGTGTCTTTATATGATTGATCCAAGTCAGCAGATTAAATTTGGTATCAACAGAAGCCCCCAATGTTTCATATTTCGAAATTTGAGGAGTATGGAACATTCTTTCTCGGAATACGGTAGCTTTAAATAGTTGTTCCTGATTTTTAGGATCATCTCCCTTGTATTTATTTCTCCTTCCCAATTCATAGAATCATGCTTTTTTGGACTTTTCTGCTCGCTTCGGTTCCCGCGTCACTTTTCACCTTTTTAGCCGCTGTTGTTCGCTTTGATTCCCGCGTCAATGTTTAATGCTTTTTAGCCGCCGGTAAGGTAATCATCCTTTTTGTAATCATTATTTTTTCAGTTCCCAAGGCAAGGTATTTAAACTTCACAGAGACTCCCATCGTCTTCTATCTTTTCAATTTTTCATCTTCGATTTTTTCATTGTCTTCTACTCTCTTGTGCGTTCATTTCTTCCGTCGTTCATTGTCAACAGCTTCAGTCTTTTTTCTGTAAGATCCTCTTTCTTCTTCTTCATTTTTTTTAATTCATCATCATGGTTTACCCAGTTGAGTCTCTTGACAAATTTCGATCTGATTTTTCCATTCCCTCTTGGGTTGTCTTGGAAGAGCTTTCTGAGCCTTCTAATTATTTCAATTTGGCTGAGGGACATTGGTTCCCCAGTCTCTTTTTTGCTGAGTGTGGATTTTCTTTTCCACCAAATCCTCTGTGTTTGGAATTCTGTCAGTACTTTGATGTTGTTCCTGCACGAATAGCCCCCAACACCTGGAGAATAGTTAATGGGGTGTATTAAATCAAGTGCATGGAACTCGTATAGGGATTCCAGAAATCATGTACTGCTATAGATGGGAAGTTAATGATAATATTTATTATTTAAAAACTTAGTTTATAAATAGAGCCTTAATAGTCAATCTTCCTGATGCCAACAGGGATTATTTTGAACATGGGGTTGTTGTAAAAAATTGGCAACACCCTCCTTTAATCGGAGATGAGGTTTACCAGGGTCCCAGATGCCCTCCTTATGGCAATGGGATAGGTTATTTTTATTTTATTTATCTTGAAATCATGTTTGTTTTATGTTTGATAAAATGTGTTACTGATAACAATGTCTGTTTATTTGCAGTTGATAGCAAGAGAAAGTTCCCAAAAGAAACAGATGTCAATCTAAGGCATTTGGGACTTATCTGGGGTCTACATCAAAGTGTTACTGACGAGCACATTCGATCAACCTCCTATCTGCTCCAATACAAGAGCTATACAACTTCTTTCACTGCTCGTCCAGTGATCAGTGAAGCAGAGCCAGTACCACCCTCTGCAAGTTCTTCGCCAGAATCTCACGTTCCGTTGAGCGAAAGGATGAAGAAGAGAAGGACTCCTGCTCTGTTTGAGAAAACTGCCTCCGAATCTGGGGAGGTAAAAAGGATTAAGATTGATGTCCCAAAGGAGGGGACAAAGAAGACTGGTGCAGATCCTCCAGCTGCTCCTGCTAAAGTCTTCGAGAAGGTTGCTGATAAGCCCGCAGTGGCTCCGAGCAGCTCTGCTGCTCCTGGAAAGGTGATTGTGATATCACCGACCAAGTATTCTTCCTTGGTTGTACATGTTCCCCCGAGGAGGCTGAAGAAGAGCTCCTCCGTCAATTTTGCTGACACCACCATTCAGCCCCCTACTGCTAGGACTGAGGTTCCCACATCTGTTCCCCCGAGTTCTGACATGAGCTCGGTAAAGTCCTTGACCATTCCCGAGGTGCAAGGTAATGAAGATAACCTTACTCGAGATATGGTTACTTCTTTGGGTGCTCGTCATCTTGCTTCATTAAGTACCTTTACTTTGAACTTTTCATATTTTCCTTTGTTATTTCTCATATTTGTTTCTGATTTTGCTTTCTCTTTCTGTTTATAGTTGACAAGCTGCCTCAACATAATCCTTAAGAAGGATAAAGCAATCAAAGCTTCTTGCTCCTCGTCCAGTGTGGAGGGAGCTCTGAAAGAAGCTACCAAGTCCTTGGAGGAATCTCACCAGAGGTACAATACCGATAAAGCAGTCTGGGAGAAGAAACTTGCTTCCTCCGAGCAGGAGAAAACTCGGGTTGCTGAGGCCTCCAGGGATTTGGAGAGGAAAGTGAATGCCTTGGAGAAGGCTAATAAAGAGCTCGATGTGAAGCTCAAGACTGCTGGGGAATTTGAAAATAAACTCAAGGCTGCTGAGGAGAGGTTGGTCCAACTCCAGGAAATAACTCGGCAGAAGGAGGAAGCTGAACAAAAACTGAAGGCTGCTGATGTTTTGCTGTCCGAGAAGCTTGCCTTGTAGAAGGCCAAAAGGAAAGCTGCCGTGAAGAAGTCCTTCAGCTCTGGCTGGGACAAAGGTTGGGATAAGGGATGTGCTTCCATGGTCTCTCAAGTGGATTATGGTAGTGTAAAGTATTTCAGGGATGGATGGGTTGCTGCCCTTCAGGAATTGAAGGTCGACGAGTCATTCGAGCTCTTCCCGAGACACATCCCTGGTCCCCCTCCCATTCCAGAAGAATTAGAAGAGGAAGAAGCTACCTCTGAGGAGTCTTCAATGGTAGTGGGAGAACATGCCCTAACCAGTCAGCATGCTGCCGAGCAAGGAGTTTTTTCTTCCGAGAAACAGCTGGTGCTCTCCGAACAAGTCACAGTTCCCTCCGAGAAACCTGCCTCCTCTTCCCAACCTCCCGAGAAGGTTTTGGGAGATAAGGAAAAGGTGTAGTGTTGTTCGGTTTTCTCTTTCTATTTTTCTTTTTTGTCAAATGTAACCAAGATCTTTGTAAATCTGCATTGTGATCTAATAAAACTTGAGTTTTCTTCTATACGCTTGTCTCTTTTCTATTTGCACTCTGTCTTGATCTTCTTTTTGATGATTATCTTTTCTTTCTCTGCTAGTTTCTAGCCAGGATGGATATGCTATCTGCCAATGATACAAAGCCTATGTAGCAATGTAATGAATATTATAAGGCTGGTCACACAGACCTGAGTGCATCAGAAATTTCCAACATCCTTGGTCATGATGCTTCAGAACAGGCAGTCGAAGCTTATCAGTACCTGAAATGTTTACTTGACGGAGCTGTGGCCAATAATGTGGATTACTATGAGATGATCGAGGATCTTCAATGTACCCTCGAAGACCTTCAGAATCAGTATAAGGAATCAACTGCCCTGTTGCATGAGGGGTATGAGAAGAGGTATCAGCAGCTTTCTGCCGAGAAGGGCTACGAGAAGCTCCTTGCTGGGTACGATGTCAGGGAGAGAACCCTAAGGGGTGAAGTTGAAGCATGTAGACAGATTGCCGAGCTGTTGGAGCAAGAGAATAACAATTTGCAGAAAGAGCTAGCACAGTTGAAGTCTGCAGCCTCTTCTTCAAAAGCTATAATCCCAGTGACTGACGAGGGATTTTCATTTTTAGAGGTTGAGAATGCCAAATTAAGGGAAGAGTTGGACACCTTGAGGAGGTCGGGAACTTCCACATCTCCTCGAGGTCGAGCAAGAGCTCCTCGGGGACGAGGAAGAGCAGCTCGGGTTCTTGTGGAGGAACAGAGGACAGCATCTGCCTTAGAGAACCAAGCCTTCCAATTAATGGCTAAGAATCAAGCTTTGTCTGACATGTCAAAGAAAATTAGAGACCTGAAAAAATAACTCTCTGCAAAGAAATCAGTGTTGGGGACTAATGAGCTTTTTATCAATAGTCTCCACGAGAAGCTTGAAATGCTAACATATCAATTCCACAAACAGCCCAGGGAGTTCTAGATGGATGGATACAACAAAGCACTATTCCATTTGGATGATCGTATCCAGAATGCCAATAATGAGGGCTACAAACAAGGTTGGCTGAATGCCTTAGGCGTGCTGAAGCTCGAACAAGGACACTATCTGTGGGACTATTATGATCCCGGGTTGCTCGACTTGCCTGTGCCACCGTACAATCTGGACATGGAATGGATCCCAGCTCGTGCCATTCCTCGGAGCTTAATTGCGAAATACCTCGGTGACTACAATCTACATTCTCAATTTGAGGTATCTCGTCCCGAGCATCTTCTAGATCGTCCTTCTGTGATGAACGTCAGGATGCTGAAGGATTTTAACTTCATCAATTCTCCTCAGTCTTTAAATGATCCGCCTGCTGGCGAGGAACCTGTATTGAAAGCTGAGGGGAAAAGACCAATAGAATAGGAGTTTTTAATGTAACAGTTAGTATACATATCCATGTAATGTAACTTGTAATTTATTTCGAATTTAATGAAAGACTTTCAGTATTGCTTGCAAATCTTAATTGCTATTGTCTTGTAAATATCAAACACTTTACATTTATGCATATCTGTTAAAAAGATAACAATAGTGTTGTTCATTGACCAACTTAGTAAAAAAAATTACAAGTATCAGTAATGTTGCTCGATCACTTAATAATAAAGTAATGGGTATAAAAATGTTTAAAATTTGTCCAACCAACTAAGGTTGTTAAATTGTGCTCGTCGACCAATTATAGTTAGTGAGAGTTGATCCCCGACTAACCATACTTGGTAAATTTTTATCTTTTTCATAAAATGTATCCGACTAACCAAAGTCGATAAATTCCCCTCGTTGACCAACTATAGTTAGTGGGTTTTTACCCCCGACCAACCATACTTGGTACATTTTGGAATATTTTCTCCTCGTAGACCAACTATGTTCGTACAGTTTGGAATATTTTCTCCTCGTCGACCAACAATGTTGGTACAATTTGGAATATTTCGTTTCCTATCCAAACAGGTTGGCATTTTTAGGAATAGTTCTCCTCGTCAACCAACTATGTTGGTACAGTTTGGAATATTTTGTTGAGTAGTCTGCCGAGCTTTGCCGAGTAGTGCATAGCACTAGTATTCCCCGAAAAAATTTCAATAAACAGAGAGACCTGAAGAATATTTTTATTTTATTCATACCGATGGAAACTGTGTTACATATACATCACTGATAATACCAGATGCTCTGCGTTCCATGCATTCTTAAACTCTTCGCCTTCTAAAGTTGCTATTCGATAAGTCCCTGGCCGAACAACTTCTGTAACTCGGTATGGTTCGTGCCAGTTTGCCTCCAATTTGTTATGCTTTTGAATTACTTTCTTCAGCACATAATCTCCTTCTTTTAGGTCGCACTTCTTCACCCTCTTGTTGTAGAACAAAGTTGTTCGCTGCTGGTAAGCAGCATTTCTAATGGCTGATTCTTCTATAACTTCCTCGAGCATGTTTAAATCCAGCCTTCTCATTAAATCACTGACAGGGGAATTGAAATTCAGTACTCTGTGTGTTGGGAGGCCCAACTCGGCAGGTATGACAACTTCACTTCCAAACGCCAGCATGTATGGTGATTCTCCAGTTGCTACTCGGGGAGTAGTTCTGTAAGCCCAGAGTACTGATTGTAACTCGTTGATCCAATTCACTTTCTCATCATCCAATCTTTTCTTCAAACCGTTCAGCAACGTTCTGTTTGTCACTTCAGTTTGTCCATTGCTTTGAGGATGGCCTGGTGCTGAATGAACCTTCAAAATATTTGATTGATGACAATAGGCAGCGAACTCTTCGTTATCAAATTGTGTTCCATGGTCTGTGATGAAAGCATGAGGAAGACCATATCGGCAAATGATGTTCTTCCAAACAAATTGGTACACCTCTCGTATGTCATATCAATGAGTGGCTCAGCTTCTACCCATTTAGTAAAATAATCCACTGCGACGACGAGGTATTTGAACCTTCCTCAGGTCGTTGGCGGTGGTCCAACCAAATCACTTCCCCACATGTCAACTGGCCAAGGGGAAGTTATGGGTGTCAATAATGCTTGTGGAGTTCTTCGGATGGAGGAAAAGCGTTGGCACTTGTCACATTTCTTGGCATAGGCTATACAATCTGCCCTCATCGTCGGCTAGTAGTATCCCTGCGTCATCACCCTTTGTAAAAGTGTCCGACCTGCTACATGTGCTCCACAAGACCCTTCATGGATCTCTTCAATCAAATCTTTCACCTCGGTGGGATGTACACATCTTTGCAAACCTTCCATAATTCCTCGTCTATATAAAACACCATTAGTTAGTACATACCGAGCAGCTTTAAACTTCAATTTCTTGGCTGCAAGCTTGTCAGTTGGCAACTCTCCTTCCTCGATATATACCCTGATGGGATCCATCCAAGATGGTCCTAAATCAAGGGTGATAAAATTCATCCTCAGATCTTCATCTATACTCCGACCAGCTAACACTTCAATTGAGATTATTCGTCGTAGCTCGGTACGAGTAGCTGATGCTAGTCGAGCTAGGGCGTCTGCTCTCGCATTCTCCATTCTTGGTATTCTAACTAGCTGAATAGTAGCAAATTTTGATAACAGTTCCTTTCCCTTTGCATGATATCTGATCATTAATTCTCCTCTAACTGTATATACTCCCATTATTTGGTTTACAATCAATTGAGAGTCACTGAAAATCACAACCTGCTGTGCCTCCATAATTTTTGCCAAATTAAGCCCTGCAATCATGGCCTCATATTCAGCCTTATTGTTGGAAGCTTTGAATTGGAAATGCAAAGCGTATTCCATGTCGACCTCGTCTGGAGTGCTTAGAACTATCCCCGCGCCACATCCTGCAGTGCAAGATGAGCCATCTACATATAGCCTCCATATAGGTAACTCGTCTTCAAATTTTTGATCAGTCAGAGTTCCTCGGTGAAATATTTGCTACTTCCTTTCATCCTCCCCGGATTTTTCTCGCTCCTCATCAATCATCTTTTCTTTCCCTTTTACCAACCGAGGTTGGTCTGAGCTCGAATTTAATGATCCCGTAACATCCACTTGCCCTTTTACCAACCGGAGTTGGTCTGATCTAGTGTCTGTCGATCTAGTAACATCCACAGGTTGATGAGCGAGCAACTCTTGTTTCTCTTCCGGAGTCCTCCCAACTATCTCTGCATCACATCCTATAACATCCACACGTCCTTTTACCAATCGAAATTGGTCTGGGCTTGTGTTTGTTGATCCTGTAACATCCACAGGTTGATTAGTGAGAAACTTTTGCTCCTCGGGGGTATCAGGATAGGTGAACTCCGCTATGAAATCTGCTGCAGCCTGCCCTTTTAGTGATGATCTGGGTTCATAAATTATATCATATTCTCCGAGCTCTATTGCCCAGTACATCAATCTCCCTGATTTCTCTGGCTTATGAAGGGCTTGTCTCAATGGCACATCGGTGTATACTACTATAGTATGAGCCTGGAAGTACGACCTCACTCTCCTACTCGCCTCAATCAGCGCCAGTCCCAATTTATACAGTCTCGGATATCTGATCTCTGCTCCTCGGAAGGCCTTACTTGTGTAGTAAATTGGATTTTGTACTCCATTCTCCACTCTGATCAATGCCGAGCTAACTGCATTCTCGGACACTGCAAGGTACAAATACAATTTTTCTCCCATCATCGACCTGGACAATAGTGGAGGTGCTCCCAAGTATTTCTTCAAGTCTTGAAAGGCCTTCTCACATTCATCATTCCACTCAAAAGTTTTTCTGAGTGTCTTGAAGAATGGGAGATAGCTATCAGTTGCTCGTGACACAAATCTGTTGAGTGCTGCTACTCGTCCTGTGAGACTCTGTACTTCCTTCTTCGTTGTTGGAGATCGCAGCCCTAATAGAGCTTTGATATTTTTAGGATTTGCTTCAATGCCTCGTTGATTGACAATGTACTCGAGGAACATGCCTTCTTGTACTCCAAATATGCACTTCGTCGGGTTCAGCTTCATTTGATATTTATCTAGTTGATCAAAAGTTTGACTTAAGTCAACTAGATGATCTGTAGATTTCTTGCTTTTTGTCAGCATGTTGTCAACATAGACTTCCATATTGTCACTGATTTGTTCAGCAAAGACCTTGTTCATCAGCCTCTGATATGTCGCACTTGCATTTTTTAAACCAAAAGGCATAACATTATAACAATAAGTTCCCCTAGGGGTAATGAAAAAGTACTCTCCCTGTCTTCATGTTTCATTTTGATCTGATTATAACCAGAATAAGCATCCATGAAGCTCAGCAACTCGTGTCCCGAGGTAGCATCCACCAGTTGATCAATTCGGGGCAGTGGAAAGTGATCTTTTGGGCATGCTTTGTTGAGGTCGGTGAAGTCTACACACATCCTCCACTTGTTGTTTTTCTTCTTTACCATTACCACATTGGCTAACCAATCTGGATATTTTACATCTTCAATGAAATAAGCTTTCTGCAGCTTCTCGACTTCCTCTTGTATAGCTTGATTCTTCTCGGGACTGAATACTCTTCTTCTCTGCTTCACAGGCTTGATCTCCTTATTCACATTGAGCTCGTGACATAAGAAGTTTAGGTCAATCCCAGGCATATCTTCATGACTCCAGGCAAAAGTTTATTTTCTTCTTCTAAGGAAAGTTATCAATTCTTATTTTAGTGAGGCTTCCAATGATGAACCTATTTGAGTAGTTCGTTCAGGGTGTTCGTCGTCCAGAATGATATTTTCAGTAGCTTCCACCACTTGACCTTTCACGAGTTGCGACTCATCCCGAGGATCCAAGGTTTCAATTTCTGCACCTTCATCCACTTGATAAGTAGTAGTCTTTTTCTTTGATTCTTCCAATTCATCTTGCTCGGTGGATGAATAATAGCACTCTCGAGCTACTTTCTGATCACCTTTCATAACTCCTACTCCAAAGTTTGTTGGAAATTTTAGGCATTGATGCACTGTAGATGGTACAACCTCGAACTTCTTCAACCCTACTCTTCCCATGATGATATTTTACGATGACTGGACATTCTTATTCATCACGAAAAAGCGTATTCTTTCTGTCTGACAAGCAGGCCACGTACTAATGAATATATCCAACTTGATCGTCCCAAGTGGAAACACTTTCTCGCCAGCAAAACCGATGAGGGGTCTGTGGTAAGGCTCCAGTTGAGATAGCTTTAAATTTAAACTATCGAAACACGAGTAGAACATGATGTCTGCCGAGCTACCATTATCGACTAGTACTCTTGAAATCATTACCTCCTTCATTCTCATTTTGATCACTAGTGGGTCGTCATGAGGATATAAAACTCCTTCAAGATCATTCTTCGAAAACCCAATGACCAATTTTTTTTTTGTTCACCTTTCTCGAGCGATCTTCCTCAGCTAAATTTATTCGCTGAATGTACGAGCAAGCTTGAGCCTCTCTGAGGTAAGCTTTTCTTTCTGCAGTAAGGTCTCCTCCTCCTGCATCTCCTCCTGTAATGACATTACAATCAAATGACCCAAAGCGTATTGAAAATACCTCTCGTTCTGGCTGCCTTGGTTTCTTGGGAAGATCGGGGTCATCATCTGGATCATCTTCATGGTTTCTCTTCTTTTTCTCCTCTGCCCGACGAGGAGATCTAGACCTCTCTCTAGTTCGGTCATTGTTTCTTCTTTCGCCTCCCCGATCAACATACTTTGCTAGCTTTCCTCGTCGGATGAGTGTTTCAATCTCGTTCTGAAGAGCTATGCAATTTTAGTCATATGGTCATGATCCTTATGGAACTCACAATATTTCTCCCTATTCCTCGTGTCAGGGTCTGAATTCATTTTCTTTGGCCAGTTTAACTCCTCGCTGTTCTTAATTTCTTCAAGGACGTGGTTGATATTTGCCTTCAAAGGTGTGTAATTATCAAATTTCTTCAAGACCTCCCATGACGACCTACTTTTGGAATGTTTGTCACCACCATTGTTCTTATGCTCTTTCTTCTTAGTTTTATCACCTTCCCCCTTGGTTTCTTTGGAGTCCATATTCTTCTTCGCAGACATAGCCTCCTCGGCATTCATAATCTTGGACGCTTTTCCCATCTGGTCCGACATAGTTCGAGGTGGGTCTTTGGCTAAAGTGTAGTACAACTTGTTTGGCAGCAGTCCACTCATCAAAGCAGTAATCGCTGTATTCTCCTCATAATCAATGACTTCGAGCTTCTCGTTATTAAAACGAGTTATATAGTCTCTAATACTCTCACCAGCTTTTTGTCTAACACTTAACAAATGTGCTACTCGTTTAACTGGCTTTGCTCCGAAGCAGAAATTCCCAATGAATAACTCGGCCAGTTGAAGAAAAGTTGAAATCTTACCCCGAGGAAGATAATTATACCATATCTGAGCAGATTCGGTAAGAGTTCCCAAGAATTCCCTGCATCTCATCTCGTCTGGGACAACATAGATGTCGGCAGCAGCTTGATATTATTCTATATGAAGGGCAGGGTCAGTCTTCCCATCATACTTGGGAGTCACAACAGGTGCTTTGAACTTTGATGGTGTTGGAAAATCAACAATGTCCTGGACAAAAGGTGTTCCTCGAACAAAGGTTCGTTGTAGAGGGTTCTTAGCCTTAGCCATTTCCCCTAATCTATCCTCCAGCCTTTGAATAGATCCTTTCCATGCATCATTCCCTTCCTCGGGCCTATTGGTTCGATCAACTGATCGCGTTGAAGTGGCTTCCTGGGATTTATCTTTTCGAGCAATTGGTCGGTCAGCGGATCCATCTTGATGAGCAACTGGTCGCGACTGGGCATATCCTTCCCTTAAATCTGATGGTCGTCGAAAGCTCCTCGACGCTGCATTAAGAGGACTTTTGTTCCTCCTAGGGCCTAATCGATCAAAAGGAGAGGCCCTACTTAATATTTCCAATGCACTGGCCCTTTCTGGGGAGAGGGTGACACGTTGTTCAGTATCTGTAGCTTGCACTGACGAAGTTCGTCCAGGTTGATAAGAAAAATCTTCAGATTCCTCATTGCCATATGAATTAGTATGCCTAGTACGCACAGAAGGCGCACAGATATTTCTTTGAATGCTTCGTGATCCGGAACGGGCTGGCGCACCGCTATGGAGGGTTTGGATGAGTTGTCGCATTGTTTCTTGCATGACGGTCTGGCCTAGAGCCAAATTCGCCATCATTCCAGTCAGATCTGAAATAATTGGTGGAGCAGATGGATTTAGAGGGGTTCCAGTGTTTCGATTATTGGATTCAGGTATATCAGCCATTGGTATTGGATTATTATTGGTGAGAGAACGATATTACCAGTCGTTTCCCACAGACGGCGCCAATCTGTTGATGTAAAAAATTAGATCACTCTAATAATTCAATCACGGATAAATACATGAGACAAAAGATTTTAAAGTGGTTCAGCCTTATAAGAATGGCCTACGTCCACTGTTGTTTTATTGCTGAGTGTTTGTGAATTCTCGATTACAAGAAAATTTCGTTCTGGATCCCAAAGTTTGGATTCAGAATCCGGTCCCCTTACAATGAGGATTGTACAACGTATTTATAGCCTTGAGGCTGTCATCTGAAAGGGTGATACATTAAATGATATACATATGAAAGGGTAATACATTTAATTCCCTTTAAGCGTGTGCGTCTAAATGATAAGCATTTAATGAACCAATTGAACTGTTGGTTATTCATCAATTAATGCTCTGTTTCGAGATGCAGCTCGGACCGCCTAAGCTTTCTGGTATTCAAGAGTTCCTCGGAGAGGTCTGTTCCTCGGAGCGTATGAGTTCCTCGGAGAGGTCTGTTCCTCGGAGCGTATGTGTTCTTCGGAGTCACATGGTTCCTCGAAGCGTGTGATTATCTCGGAAGTGATTGTTATTGCCATGTAGATAGCCATGTGTCTTCATATGATTGATCCAAGTCAGCAGATTAAATTTGGTATCAACACCGAGTCTACGATCCAACTCTAATTTAATTAATTAACACATCAATTAATTTAATACTTGGTGTCGCCCAACCATTATACCCAGACTCGCTCATTTGGCCCGTACCATCGTTAATACCCGACTCTATATTTCACCCCATAACTAATTAATTACACCTCAATTCCTTTAATAATGTAGTGCCACTCAACTACAATACCCAAATATTTTCCCTCGGTCCAAAATCAATACTTACGAATTATTTCTCGAAATTTATTCATCTCAATGCATACAATTATCACCCTCCTAAACCCAATTATATCCCCCTATAATTGCTAAGGAATATATGCTACATATGCATTTATCACTAAATAAAAAGTAGGGGAAAACCTTAATTTAATTTCCCTTCAAAAAATAAACTAGCGAATCTACCAGAAAATTGGGACCATCGATCGATTGATCCCTCCCATCGATCGATTGATCGAACATGTCTTCTTCTTCTCAAGAACACAAATTCCTATGGTAAGATCCCAATTATCATTCACAAATCTGATCCGAAAATCCCAATAAATTCATCTCTAATACTGCAGTTCTGTTATGGTTCTAATACCAATCAATACTGAATACCTCTATAACAATAATTTGACTGTCCATTTACTCAACAGATAAATTTTCATAAAAATCCAATTCTATGCAATAACCCACCCAAAATGACTTTTAGCTTACACCTTCCATAATATGAATTGATTATCATCAATTTAAGAATCAAAACAATTAACCACTTGCCTGGAATCGTTCGTAGAGTCTGATTCGTTGGTGTAGAGAATGGTTGATGAAGAACACCCAATTTGCCCCTCGATTTGTCTCCAAAAGATCCCCAATATGCTTCTTGATTTATTTCCTCTGTGCCTATCTCAAACCCTAGGTTTAGAATTGTTAACTGCCGTTCAATAATCCCTCAAATAGGATAAAAATCCCTAATCCTGTTTTTGGCCACATGGGCCTAATTAAAGTGCCCAAATCACCCCGTGTGGGCCCGACTATGCCCAAAAATGACTGAGACCCAATTACTACCATCGGACACTCTTTTTTGACTATCTCAACCCATCCGGACTCAACCGCGCACTCAGAATTATCATCCCAAATTATTTATAACATTCCCAAATTTTGACCTCAAAATGCAACACACGAAATTTCGAACAATTTAACTTAAAGTCGCCAAATATAAATAATTCTTTCCACTCAAATAAATTCTCCAAATCATAAATTTAAATTTCTCCAATTTAAATATTTATATCTCCCAAAAATAATTAAATATTAAATCCTCAAAATTACGGGGTGTTAGAGTCATATTCCATGAAACATGTGTAAAGACGAAACAATGGTATATATGTTGATAAGGTCATGGACATTCAACCCTAGAAACTACCTCGTAAGGAATTTATAACTAAAATCAATTAAACATAAAAATATACTTATCAATATATATACATATGAAACATGTACTCAAAATACCCTTGGGAAGGAGCAAATAAAAACATTCATTCACGGGGTATCCAATATGGCCTCAAATTATTGTCCTCCATACTTAACCATCCCATATTCATAAATTGTACATATACAGGTGTCCAAGCTTATCAATACGAAAACATATCTGAATATACTTTCCATTACAAGTGATGGTGAATTTTTTTTCAAGCTTCCTAGAGCATGTTATGACCATTTCTTTACAACTATTAAATATGCCCCATAATCTCCTCTATTGTTCCTTCAACTTCCAAGAATTTTCATAATTTTTCTCCAGCATAACTTTCCATGATTCTCACCCATTTTTAATACACATACTGAATAGTACAGAATCCAAGTTTCATAATTTTTATGACTTCATTTGCTATGTCAAAATCTTGACAAACTCAGGGCACATCGAAATTAAATATCCAAATAGGAACTATGTACCAACTTGAAACCATCACCAAGGCCCAACAACAAGGAGTTAAATTCTAATTTTCGGATATGATATGAATATATGAGTCTAGTTTCATATAAAATTTGAATTTCTCAATTCCAGTAAGCAAAAAGATATATATACAAGTTTGAATACAAGGGATTTCAATAACAAACAATACGAGCTACACACACCACTTATCTCACATGTGAACAAATACTTATTATCACAAAGGAGGATTGAATTTTAATCTATCATTCACGATTTATATACTTTGAAATAAGTATAATACAAGATTAAAACAATATTAATCACATAATTATACCTTGGAAACACTTTAAGGATTTTCTTGGAATTTTCCTAGCTTTTCTTGAAATCTTTTCTTCCTTAAACTTCTACTTTCTCTTTCGTCAAGCAAAAACTCTCCAAAACTAAACCTAGGGTTTTATTTGATGAATAAATAGATGAAAAGAAGATTTTTAAGTCGGACAAGTCTGACTCCCATGCCAACCAATCAAAATAAAACATTTGGTTTACTAAAAGATAATTTACCACTAAAGATAATGGACAGATTTGACCCTTCTTTGTAAATTTTGCCTAACTTCTTACTCGGACATAGTTTGATGAACCATTTGTTTTTTTGCAAACCTAACTCATATATCTACAACTATATAGTTTTCACCTTGAGTCAATTGTTACATTATAAGGGTCAAAACTAGTCTTCAATAGAAACATTTCTATCGAAAATAACAAAATATTGTGTTTGGAAATAATTCGACATTTCATGATTTATGAAAGAAGGATGATACTAACAATGATCTCTTAACATTAGATATACTATTAACACATTGTTCATATCACATAAGGTAATCATGATTTAAATATAATCTATCATAATTATATCCGGGTTGTCACAACTTCCTCCCCTTTGAAAATTTCGTCCACAAAATTTAATATGAATATCACTTACCAAACAAATAGGGATTGGTTTTCTTCATGCTATCATCCATTTCCCAAGTTTCTTATTTAGTTCCATGGCTCATCCACATAACTTTAACTAAGGGAATAACATTATTCCTTACGATCAATAATTTCCACTAGTTCCTCGATTTATGACAAGTCTTCCTTCAATTCACCAGGTTGAGTTTTCAATTGATGAGATTGATCTACCAAATACTTACGAAGAATCGATACGTGAAACACATCATGTAAACGAGATAATTCTAGAGGTAATGCTAATCTATATGCCAAGGTCCCAATTCTTTCTAACACTTTATATGGTCCAATGTATCTTGAACTTAGTTTCCCCTTTTTCTAAATCTCATGACGCCTTTCCATGGTGAAATACGTAGGAATACAAAATCTCCCTTTTGAAATTCTAATGAATACTTTCTCTTATCTTCATAAAATTTCTTCCTTCTTTGTGTTATCTTTATCCGTTCCCGAAGCATTTTAATCTTTTCGGTTGTCATATCTATCAATTTAGGACCCAAGATTTTCCTTTCACTACTTCATCCTAACATAATGATGTTCTGCATCTCCTCCCATATAAAGCTTCATAAGGAGCCATACCAATAGTGAACTGATAACTATTATTATTCGCGAATTCCATCAATGGAAAATGATCATCCCAACTACCTTTGAAGTTAAATACACAGGCTCCTAACATGTCTTCTAATATTTGAATCGTTCTTTCTGATTGCCTATCGATTTGTGGAAGAAATGCAGTACTGAACTTCAAACTTGTGCCCAAGGCATTCTATAAATGAGGCCAAAACTTTGAAGTGAACGTTGGATCTCTATCTGATACTATTGACACTGGTGCCCCATGTAAATGGATAATCTCATCAACGTATATATATATGCATACTTGTCAATAGTGTAGATCGTCTTGACTGAAACAAAATGAGCTAACTTTGTCAATCGATCTACAATCACTCAAATAAAATCATGCCCCTTTGGCAATCGTGGTAACCATGTAACAAAATCCATCTTTCTATGTTCCCACTTCCATTTCGGAATAGGCAATGACTGTAATAATCATCCCGGCTTCTGATGTCCCACCTTCACTTGCTGGCATACTAAACATTTAGCTACAAATTCTCTAATCTCACGTTTCATATTATTCCACCAGTAATGCTCTTTCAAATCTCTGTACATTTTGGTACCTCTAGGATGCATAGAGTAAATAGAACTATGTTCCTCTTCTAATATATCCTTCTTTAAGGATGGATCATTCTGTACACAAATTCTATTTTTATAACATAACGATTCATCATTTTTAATTTCAAAGTCGCTCTCCTTACCATCCAGGATTTCCCGTTTCTTCTTCTCAAGGAATGGATCATTAAATTGAAAATTTCGTATGCGTTCGGCTAGTAAAGGTTACACTATAACATGTGCAATTAACGCCCCCATTTTAGTTAAGTTCAACTCGACTCCCATCAGTATTAATTCCATAATATTGCCAACCCGTGCACAATGAATACAAGATAACCTCCCTAATAACTTCCGACTTAGAGCATCCGCAACAAAATTGGCCCTCCCGGGATGATGGTGATTGGTAAAATCATAGTCTTTGTTAACTAAAGAAGTATAATGTACCATTTTAAGTGCAGTGAGTCTAGACTTGATAACCAAATTCAACCCATCCTAAAATCTGGTGCATTTGTCCTCCTCATTGTGTAAGAAACGTAATGAAAATCGAGACAAAGATATAAATTTAGTTTCATACTCCCTAACCGACATATTCCCCTGAGTCAATGATAAAAAATCTCTCTCTTTTTGCTTTCGATACATGCGAGGAAAATACTTCTCATATAAGACTTTAATAAAGGAATCCCAAGTAATTACCTCACCTCCCTCCGGAGTAAGCAATAAATGTTTGGAAGACTCCCACCAATATTTAGCTTCTCCCTTTAACATGAAAGTATCCAAAATTACCTTATGCGCCCCAGGTATATTCATCACCCCGAAGATAGTTTCTGTGTCTCTAACCCAAGCCTCAACTTCTAAAGGATCTACAGAACCTGAGAATGCTGGGGGGTTCAATTTGATAAACTTCTCGTACAGAGTATTCTTCTCCTCTTTTTGTATTTCCCTTTCTCTTCTGGACAAAGTCTGCTCCTCCAAGTACTTGTCTTATTGTTCTGTTATTTACGTCACAAACATGTTTTGTTGTTCTTCCATTAAAGTCATGGTACAAGCCATTTTTTGCATATCTGTAAGTTGTTCAGGATCCCCCTCTACATTATTTGGATTTTGTTGGTTTACTGTATTTGAAGACTCCTCATCCACCCTCTCATAAATAATTGCTCCTTCCATATCTTACTATCCGCCATAAACCATAATTGCAGAAATAAGAATACAACATTTATTTCTACCATAGTGGTTAGTATTTCTCACAAGTTAATATAAGTAACCCACATCACACTATTTCTACCACTGCCATATCTAGACTCTCTAACCACAGAATATAAAAATCTAAAGCTCTGATACCAAGTTGTCACCCCCTAACCCCATCAAGATTTAATTAACTAAATACCTCACAAACCACATTTATTATTTATTTATTTATTTAGTAATACATATTGAAATAACTTCAATGTTAAGATGCGAAATACTAAAAATCCAATCGTTTTAAAAAGACATAATTTAAACAGAACTCACATACCATTTAACTTAATTACAACTAGTACAATGTATAAAACAAAACAAATAAGACCCTACCACTATTTACTCAACCTCCTAGACCTGGTAGTGGAAGCTTCAGAACCTAAAAATTTAAACATATAAAACCATGAGTTTAAAAACTCAATGAATGTACTACATCTCTATACAGTAAAAGTACTATTTTAACATCTCAACATATCAATATATATCCATCTCTGTGCCAAATTAGTCCATATACATATCCGGAGTTAATAAACCCCACATCTCCTACCCGTAGGAAATAATCATATCCATAGGGTTTAATAACCTAACATCTCCTGCATTGCATAGCAAGTCAACATATCTTGATTTCTGTAAATCCATAACATCTCAACATCTCTTGAATTTTAATCATCCATAACATATAAACATCTCATGATTTTTAATAAGCCATATCATCTCAATATATAATACATACACATCATATCTATAATCAACTCAGTAAGTACGCTCACATTGGGTTGTCAACTATGTATTCACGTTTCCCTCGGGTGGAGCTGAACTTGTTTGATTTGACCTTACACCTATTAATCCAACTAAATCAGTATTGAATATTAATCAGAAGTATTATCTTAATATATCTATGTAACTTTCAATGACTTTACAACAACGACATAATTCTACTCAAGTCATATTCCATGAAACATGTGTAAAGATGAAACAATGGTATATATGTTGAAAAGGTCATGAACATTCAACCCTAGAAACTACGTCGTAAGGAATTTATAACTAAAATCAAATAAAAATAAAAGTATACTTCTCAATATATATACACATGAAACATGTACTCAAAATACCCTTGGGAATGAGCAAATAAAAACATTCCTTAATGGGGTATCCAATATGGCCTCAAATTATTGTCCTCCATACTTAACTATCCCATATTCATAAATTGTACATATACAGGTGTCAAAGCTTATTAATATGAAAACATATCTGAATATACTTTCCATTACAAGTGACTGTGCAAGTTTTTTTTCAAGCTTCCTAAAGCAAGTTATGACCATTTCTTTACAACCTATTAAATCTTCCCCACAGGCTCCTCTATTGCTCCTTTAACTTCCAAGAATTTTCATAATTTTTCTCCATCATAACATTCCATGATTTTTCACCCATTTTCAATACACATACTGAATAGTACAAAATTAAAGTTTCATAATTTTTTTTACTTCATTTTCTATGTCAAAAACTTGACCAAACTTATGGCACATCAAAATTAAATATCCAAACAACAACTATACCAACTTGAAACTATAGACAAGGCCCAACCACAAGGAGTTAAATTCTAATTTTTGGATATGATATGAATATATGAGTCTAGTTTCATATCCAATTGTAATTTCTCAATTCCAGTAATCACACAAAAATATATAAAACTTTGAATATAAGGGATTTTAATAACAAACAATACTAACTAGATACACCACTTATCACACATGTGAACAAATACTTATTATCACAAAGGAGGATGGAATTTTATTCAATCATTCATGATTTATATACTTTGAAATAAGTATAATACCCGAGTAAAACAATATTAATCACATAATTATACCTTGGAAACACTTTAAGGTTTTTCTTAGAATTTTCTTAGCTTTTCTTGAAATATTTTTTTCCTTAAACTTCCACTTTCTCTTTCCTCAAGCAAAAACTCTCCAAAACTAAACCTAGAGTTTTATTTGATGAATAAATAGATTATAATAAGTGTTTTAAGTCGGATAAGGTTGCCTCCCATGCCAACCAATCAAATTAAAACATTTGGTTTACTAAAAGATAATTTACCACTTAAGGGAATGAACATATTTGTCCCTTGTTCGTAAATTCGGTCTAAGTTCTTGCTCGAACATACGTTTGATGAACCATTTATTTTGTCGTAAACCTAACTCATATATCTAAAACTATATAGTTTTCACCTTGAGACAATTGTTACATTATAAGGGTCAAAACTAGTCTCCAACCGGAACATTTCTACCAAAAATAACAAAATCTTGTGTTTGGAAATAATTCGACGTTTCATGATTTATGAAAGTAGGATTATACTAACAATGATCGCTTAAAATTAGATATACTAATAACACATTATTCATATCGCATAAGGTACACATGATTTAAATATAATCTATCATAATTATAATCTATCATAATTATAAGGTACACATGATTTAAATATAATCTATCATAATTATAAGGTACACATGATTTAAATATAATCTATCATAATTATATAGTTGCAGGGTTATATGGTCTTAGTTTAATTCGTAGAATACACACACACACTTAATCCAATTTTATTATTTCTATGAAAGATGTATTCTTCTAACTCAATTTTAAATTTAGTTTCACAAATTTGCAAGATCAAATTCCAATTAAATTCATTTTATCCTAAGCATGCATCTAGGTGATATGATAAAATGAAAGTGCGAAAATCCCAACCACAACACGCCGATGTACGAGGAAAACCCAAATGGGAAAAACCTCGGACGGCTGGGCCTAGACAAAATCCACTACAACAAAAGGTTTTACAAGAGACTCAAAAGACTTACAGACATTGACTCACTCAAGGCATGCTTATGCCGTCCTCGACCTCCGAAGTTGTAGTCCGCGAAACTCCAACGCGTTGCTCAACACTCCTCGTGTTGCGGTATCCACCGAAGCCCAAAACCACCGTCTCCTCAAAGCTTGAATGCAGAAATCCACCGCAATCTTGCTTGTTGAATGTGAATTGATGAAGGGGTTTTGATTTGAAAAGTTGATAAAAATGTTGGAGTAATTTTTCTCAAAAGGATGGAAGTTATGGAAAAATATTCTCTTTGAAAAATGATCTTCCTTAAGTTATAAAACTGAATTTTCGTCCATTAGAAAATAACTGAAAAAGTAGTGGGCAAAAAACAGTTGTAGAAAAAACTGCATTAAAAAAATAAGTTTAAAAAATCAATTCTGGCGAAACTCGTTCGAACGAGTTCGTTCGAACGACTTATCTAACGGCGTGCCAGTTTAGGATGGTTAGATGTCGTTAGAAATCTCGTTCGAACGAGGTCGTTCGAATGACATTTCTAACGAACTTCTAACGAACTACTAACGAGGCACCACTTCGTTAGAACCAGGTCGTTCGAACGACCTGGGTTAAACTTCAAACGAGAATCTGATTTTTGCCCAAAATTTTTCCAATTTAATTCAAGGACTTTTTCAAAATTAATATAGCTTATATATGAACATTATTTGAAATTTCTTGATTAGTCAAAATACTCCAACTTATAAAATTGTATTTAGGTCATATACCTTCGTAGGATAAATAGCACGGCATGAATATTGATGATGCGTGAACTTTGAATGTGATGCTTGAATCCTTGTGTTGAATGATCGTTGATGCAGTATGACCCAAAAATGTTTTGTCCAACGGAATTAAGCCAATATAACAAATGACTCGATTGGAAATTTGTCCTTACAAATCTCCCCCTTTGGCTATTCCGGGACAAAACAAAATAAAAAATAAATAAATAAAAGATTGAATTTGCTAAGCCAGCCGTCAAGCCGTATCTAAGTCCCGTCCCAAAAACCCAAAAAAATACAGACATAAAGACAAGACTGACGATCTGCAAAGGAGTAGGAGATGTATCCTACACACATGAAACAACAAATTCATAAACGCATGGGGAAATAGAGAGATGTTATATATAAGACAATGCGATAGAATATTTTGTGCATGGTGCATAAATGTCTCAATATTCAATATGAACAGTTTAACTCCCCCTTAATTGTGCATAAGGTCAATATTAGAATCAATTTGGAAATTTAATTATAATAACTTAATTCAATTATAATTACCTGCAATTATTATTAATTGTAATGAATATGAAATGTCAATTAAATTACCCAAATTTATCAAACTCCCCCTAAATATGAAGTTATATTAATTAAAATTTTCTCCCCCTTTTTGCCCGGAAAAGACAAAGGGATAAGGGGGCCTGCAAAAGAAATGAGAATAAATAACAAGGCAGGAAATAGAAATAAAGAATCATGAAAATGAAAAGTGGGAGCATGCATTAAGTAAGGGGTAAAGGGGAAAGAGCTAAGAGTCAGACAATAAAATAACCAAGGGAAATAAATCCAAAGACAACATAGTATGAAAGCACTCATCCTCACAAAACATAAAGAAACAGGAAATGAACAAAATAAATCAAGAGGCAGGATCAGCAGGTGGAGTGTCATCGGGGAGTGAGCCGGTGCTGGAAGAGCCTGCCCCACGGCGTAGCTCCATAGTGCGGAGGGCAGCAAGATGCTCTAAGAGAAGAGAGTTCCGACGAGCCTGAGCTTCATCCCGACGTGCCTGGGCTTCCTCCCGGGCGGCTTCTCGACGGGCTTGGGCCTCGCGGTCCTGCTGCATAGTCATAATGAGCTCCTGCATAAGTGTGCGGTCCTGACGGCGGTCCTCCTGAAATTGTTCCACCTGTGAACGCAAAAACATAAAATCCTCCGACGCAACGGGTGTGGAAAGCTGGGAAGGGGCGGGGTGATGGACAGAGCGGGAGGGAGCTGGACGATTAGGAGCGGGGTGAGATGAGGTGGCGGAGTGGGAGGAGGCGGAGGGGGTGAGGGGAGGAGTATCGGGTGGCAAATGACCACGAGAGCGGCTAATGGAGGACATGTCTACGGTTTGGTATTTAGTAGTGGGGATATCGGTGGACACACGGGGGCAACCGACGACAAGACAAATACGGGTGATAAGGGCCGCAAATGGGAGGGCCTGGCGAGTGGGGCTGGCGGGAAGAACCCTAACAGACCGGATCACGCTATAAAGATAGGAGGGAAGGTCAATGTGGGCCCTAATGCTTATAGCAAACATGAGATCCACGTGTTGTTTGGTGATTTGGGTGGTGTTGGCACGAGGGAGAAGGAAGGCACAAACGATCCAATTAAGGACCATAAAATCGGGATGTAAATTTTTATGAAAAATAGTAACCGTGCCGGAAGGAAGAATCCTAAAAACGGTGTGAAAAACTAGAGTAGGATCGGGGGTGGTCTCGGATGTCCATGGAAAAGAGGGATTATTTACCCGAGGGAGGGGAAGGGTTTGAGCAATCAAGTCGGGAGTGACTAGAATCTCCCGTCCTCGCACCCGAGTGTAAAGATGAGTATCCCTATTAATCAGGCTAAAATAAAATTCCCGTACTATGTCGGGAAAAACAACATCGGTGAGGGAGAAGAGTGGGTCCCACCCTAAATCAGATATCCATGAATGCACGTTTGTGCCGTGGAGGGAGGGGAGATTAATCACTTTCTCCCGCACAACAGAACGGGTTGCGAACCCTTGGGTGTGATAGAGAGTATGTTTGGCAAGGGTGCGCCAACGTAGTTTTAGGTTGGGAATACCCTGGGATTCCTCATCCGAGGACGTGGTGCGTTCCTCGGGGGAATCGCTAAGTCGGCGTTGGGGGCGATTACGAGCCATGGAAAAACTGATAAAAACTAGAACCTACCCGAATACAATCCAACCGAACCACCAATTACACCAAAAAAAAATCCAACACCAATCAGCATAATTCCCATCCTCCTTAAAAAAATGCAGGGAAAAAAAAATTAAATTTGATTAAAATAAATGCCATGAATAGTACTGAATTGGTATTTTGAAAAAAAATATTCATGGGAGGTATTTTAATCATGGGCAATAGAAATAAATAACACAATAAAAGAGCCCCATTTAAAAATATACACACATGCATATAGAGTAATGTGGGGAAAAGGGTTGAGAATCAAGTTTTAAAAAAAATCCCAACATTACGTATATACACATATATATATAGATATAGATTTAGAGAGATAGAGATATAATATATAGAAGATATATATAATATATATAGATAATAGATAGAATATATATATATATATATATATATATATATATATATATATATATATATATATATATATATATAAAGCAGTAGAGAGAAAGAACAGGGACGATACCTGAAATGGAAGAGGAGGTAGGAGCAGCAGAAATCGGAGAGAAGAGGAATGAAGAAATGGAGGAAGGTGGGTAGGAGGAGGGAAATAGGGGAAGAGAGAGTGGGGAAAAATCGTGGGGGGTAGGGTAAGGAGAAGAGGGGAAATGGAAGAAAGAGGGGAAAGAAAATCGTGGGAGAGAGAGAGAAGAGGTGGGAAACGTGCTGGGAAAGAGGGAAGAGAGAATTGGGAAGCGTGCTGCAGAAAATGGGGAAGGGAAATCTGACCGTTTTAACTACAGCTCGTTCGAACGAGTGATGTCGTTCGAACGAGGGGTTCGAACGATGAGACAGCTTCGGCTTGTGAGATGTCTCGTTAGAAGATGGTTCGAACGAAAATTGTCGTTCGAACGAGGGTATCGAACGATGAGACAGCCTTGGATCGTTAGATGTCTCGTTAGAAGTTGGTTTGAACGAAAATTGTCGTTCGAACGATATTTCGAACGACGGGACAGTGTGGGGCTAAAAAATGTCGTTAGAAATCTCGTTCGAACGAAAATTTCTAACGAAAATTGGAAATTTTGGAAAAAATATATGATAAAATAGATTGAAAAATACCATAATATCAGGAATTGGGATGGCTAGATCATTGCCAAAAATGTGATTGTATTAATCCTAGCTCGAGCCAACATATCCAAATGGTGGGAGCGGAAATGTAGGGGTGTGAACAATACGCGTGAAAGTCTTTAGCCACAACATTTGTACAAGTGCGTAATGCCAAACAATATATACGAGCAATATTCACTCAGATTAGCCTTGTGTCAAAAATGAAATATTGTGGAACACTTAACCACGAATGTAACAAGCATACAAAATAGATGATTCTCTCGCCAATAAAGTCAGAAGAAGAAAGCAATAAATTAATGAAATGTGCATGCCCGTTGATCTTCAACTTATATCTCCCCAAAAAATCAAATAGATTGAGACGAATCTTTTGAAGACTCAATCAAGCCTATTATTTTGGCTTTGCATTGTATATATATCATTTTCAATGCTCCTTTTTTAGTCACACATCTGAATATGCAAATGGAGGCTTTTCACGCAAGAACTTTTATGTTTTTCGCAGCTCGGTTCCATTGCTAGAAACGGAAATCAACCGGAATAATATAGTCATTTTGTTTCAATCCGGGCAACGGATGATCATGCACAATTTCGATTGCTTATAATGGATGTGACAGGATTGAGAAGACAACACCAAATCTCACTTTGCAAGTACAATGTGAACAAGATATTCGAAATATTCCGTGTACGGTGTGTGCAAAAGGCAAATATGTGAGGAAATCACAACATTATATATCATAAAACAAAGCATTATTGTGCACAAGATAAACCATGTATGGATTAACTATTCATCGTAGGCCACGTGAACATGGAAAAAGATAGGGATTTGAATACATCGACCACAAAGCCATATGGACAAAAGTTTTGATAGCCTTATCTAACCATTCCCATTTTCCTTGAAAATGAAGAAAATAAAAAATATTTTTGAGATTTTTGAATAAAATATATACAAAGGAAATCTAGTTCATAGGTTAATAGATATGCAAGAGAAGCAACCTAAACTAGATAAACGGCTTCGATCTCAATCAATGGAGCAAACCCCAATTGATTTCCTAAGGTTTTCAAACCTAAGGGCATCTAGAGGTTTAGTAAAGATATCGACCAATTGTTGATCGGTAGGAACGAAGCTTAGAGAAACAATTTTCTCTTCAACCAAGTTACGAATGAAATGTTCACGGATCTTAATATGCTTGGTTCTAGAATGTTGAACGGGATTACGGGAAATATGGATTGCACTAGTATTATCACAATATATAGTCATAGTGCCTTGGGAAATGCCGTAATCTTCCAACATTTGTTTCATCCAAATGAGTTGAGTTCAACAACTCCCGGCGGCAATGTATTCGGCCTCCGCCGTGGACAAGGAGATAGAATTTTGTTTCTTGCTCATCCATGAGACAAGTGCACTTCCAAAATAGAAACATCCGCCGGATGTACTTTTACATCCATCAACATCTCCTGCCCAATCGGCGTCTGAATATGCTGATAGACAATCATTAGTGTCAAAGGAGTACCAAATGCCAAATGAAAGGGTCCCACTAACATATTTGATGATACGTTTAATAGCAAGTAAGTGAGACTCTTTTGGTGAGGCTTGATAACGAGCACAAACTCCTACACTAAAGGAAATATCGGGACGACTCGCAGTTAGGTAAAGTAAACTACCTATCATACTTCTAAAGAGTGTATGCTCTACATCTTTTCCATCGGTGTCTTTACTAAGTTTAATAGAGGAGCTCATAGGAGTACGAGCATGTTTAGCGGATTCCATATTAAATTTTTTAACAAGGTCTTTAGCATACTTAGTTTGGGACAAAAATATCCCATTTTTTAGTTGACGAACTTGAAGACCTAGAAAGAAGGTAAGTTCACCTACCATACTCATTTCAAATTCATTGTGCATTTCTTTGGAAAAAATTTGAGTATGTTTATCACATGTAGACCCAAACACTATGTCGTCGACATAGACTTGAGCAACAAGAATACCTTTTTTATCACGTCGAACAAAAAGTGTCATATCTACTCCCCCTCTCAAAAAGCCACGAGAAAGGAGATAAGAAGTGAGTCTTTCATACCAAGCACGGGGGGCTTGTTTTAAGCCATATAAAGCTTTCTTTAAAAAGAAGACATGAGTAGGATGAGTTGGGTCCTCAAACCCTTTTGGTTGTTCAACATATACTTCCTCTTGGATAATACCATTTAAAAAAGCACTTTTGACATCCATTTGATATAATTTAAATTGAAGATGACATGCTATGGCAAGTAAAAGACGAACCGATTCTAACCTAGCAACAGGAGCAAAAGTTTCTTCAAAGTCAATACCTTCTATTTGGGTATATCCTTGAGCAACTAATCTAGCTTTATTTCGAACAATGACACCATTTTCATCCATTTTATTTTTAAAAATCCATTTAGTGCCAATGACATTGGTATTAGAAGGCCTAGGAACTAATTCCCAAACATCATTTTTCTTAAATTGAAACAGTTCTTCTTGCATAGCATTAATCCAATGTTCATCTTTTAATGCTTCTTTATAGTTTTTGGGTTCAATGGTAGAAGTATAGCATAGATAGGTAACTTCATTTTCTAATTGTGCTCTAGTCTTGACACCTACTTCGGGATCTCCTATAATTTGTGAAGTGTCATGATTTTTACGCACCCAAGGAGTAACCTCCCTGTTCTCGGTAGTTGGGACAACCAAATCATTTAGAGAGTCAATACTTTCAACATTAGACACAACATCACACTCACTTGACAAATCTTCCTCATTATTAATTTGTGTGGCCGGAGCATCATCTTTTATGACAACATTTATGGATTCCATTACTTTAGACTTGCTTACTTTGAAAACTCTAAATGCTCTACTATTTTGAGAATATCCTAGAAAAATACCCTCATCACTCCTCGAGTCAAATTTTCCTAGAAGTTCTCTATCTCTAAGAATATAGCATGGACTTCCAAACACTCTAAAATAGGACAAATTTGGCTTCTTACCCGTCCACAATTCATAAGGAGTTTTATTAGTGTTTGGACGCAAATAAACTCTATTAACAGTGTGACAAGCAGTGTTAACCGCTTCGGCCCAAAACCTACGAGCCACATTTCTTCCAAGGAGCATGGATCTTGCCATTTCTTGGATCGTTCGATTTTTACGTTCAACTATACCATTTTGTTGAGGGGTTCGAACAGCCGAGAATTCATGTTTTATTCCTATTTCATCACAGAAGGCATTCACACCGGATTCCTTGAATTCGGTTCCATTGTCACTCCTAAAGCGGTTTATAGTAACACCGTGAAGATTTTGAAGAGCTCTACATTTAACTGTAAGAAAGTCAACTGTTTCAGATTTCTCTCTTAAAAAGCCTACAATAGAGTATCTAGAGAAATCATCCACCATAACCAAGATGTATCTTTTTCCACCTATACTCTCGGTACGAGTAGGACCCATAAGGTCCATGTGTATCAATTCTAGGACACGAGATGTTGTTATCGAGTTTAACCTTTTATGAGGACTTTTAATTTGTTTACCAAATTGACACGGTCCGCAAATGGTGGATGTTGGCTTTCCTAGTGGCGGCAAGCCACGAACAAGCTCTTTTCTCACAAGTCTGTCAAGATCTCTAAAGTTAACATGACCTAATCTTTGATGCCAAAGATCGGTAGATGAGGTTTTTACATTATTGCAGACTAAAGGAGATTTAGGAATGATTCCATAGCAATTGTCACTTGTTCTAACACCATGTAAAATCGGTTCACCTGATTGATCATAAATGATGCACTCCGATTGACTAAATTTCACATCAAGATTATCATCACATAGTTGGCTAATACTTAACAAATTAGCTTTTAGACCCTCAACATAAAGAACATTTTCAAGTTTAGGGAAACCTGTGATTTCAATAGAACCTCTACCAATAATTTGGGACTTGCTACCATCCCCAAAAGTAACTTTACCATCTTTATGGTTTTCGAGAGTGGTAAAAAGAGATTTATCGCCAGTCATATGTCTAGAACAACCACTATCAAAATACCATTGAGAGGTATTTTGTGCCTTAAGAGCAACGTGAGCGACAAAAGCTTTCTTGATTTGATTTTTCATAACCCAATTTTGAGTAGTTTTCTTCCCTTGGTTGGCTCTAGACTTATAATTAGAGTTATTTCCTTTGACATTAGAGAACCTAAGAAACTCTTCCATTAGATTTTTAGAAGTATTGACAAGGTACTCAACATGACTCTTAAGATTAGCTAAGGAGCTGTAAGGTTGTTTTGAATTTGAGAATTGAGGGTTCTTTCCAAGTTTGTAGCAAAAATCTTTAAGGTTACCCTGTTTGTGACAATATGAACATACATAAGGTTGTTTTGGGCCAGCTTTAAAATGTTTCTTAGAGGGATCAACTTTAGGAACATTAGATTTGTTATCTTTAGGAACATTAGATTTTGTAACAAACTTAGCAACAGGTTCAGTTTTGACTTTTGAAGAATTTCCTTCTTCATACCCTATACCCTTTCTCTCTTGATAGCCTTTTTCTTTATATCCTAAAACAGGACCTAGAAACAGTTTTCCCATTCTTCCTGAATTGTCCTCGAGTGTGACTTTCACTTCACGGGAGGACTTGAGATCTTTTTCGAGTTGGACTATTTTAGCTTCTAGAGATGTTCTAATTTCTTGAGACTCATAAAGTTCTTTGTTAGCACTTTCTAAGGAGATAATCAAGTTACATTTTTCTTTGCCAATCACAATAAGTTTTTCAGAAAGAGATATTTTAATAGCCTCGAGTTGACTAATTAAGGCCTCCTTCTCCTTCAGGCCTTTCAACTCTTTTTCTAAGGTTAAAACTTTCAAGGTTAATCTTTTGTTGACTTTTTGAATGCGAAGAGATTCATTGTAGAGTTCGGAATAGGCAGTTTGTAGTTCACTCTCATCTATATCACTATCACTCTCTTTTTCATCACTACTGTTAGAATGAGTAGAAACCACCTCTAGATTATGTTCAGAATTGTCAACATTAAGGTTTGACTCACACGAATTACTAGCAAGACTCGCCATAACGGCAGTGAAGTTATTTCTAGGCGAGTTAGAGTCATCAGAGTCTTCAGACTCATTATCACTGTCGCTTAAAGTAGCATTGTAAACGGCTTTTTCTTTTCCTTGTCTTTTAAGTTTTGTGGGGCACTCGAAAGCTCTATGACCACGTCCCTCACATTCAAAACATCTTTCCGAATCATCCTTCTTAAAGTTGTCTTTATTGAACTTCTTAGAATCCTGATTAGTGAACTTTTTATTTCCTCCTTTGTTTTTATTCTCAAATTTAGGTTTTTCAAATTTGGAGTTTTGTTTTTTAAACTTGAGAAATTTTTTAAACTTTTTGGCAAATAAGGCTATATCATCAGAATCAAAGTCAGACTCATCAGAATCAGACACATCAACTTTCTTAACTTTTAAAGCTACTCCTTTATCTTTCCCTTTGTTATCTTTAGGAAACATATCAAGTTCATACGTTTGCAGATCACCAACAAGTTCTTCAAGTTTTAAGGTATTTAGGTTTCCTAAAGAATTAAGTACAGTGACTTTGGGAATGAAACGCTTAGGAAGACATCTAAGTATTTTCTTAACCACACAATTTTCAGGAATTCTTTCACCTAAGTTAAAGCAAGAGTTGACTATGTCAGATAAACGAGCATAGAACTCATCAAAAGTTTCAGTTTCTTTCATAGTGATAGTTTCAAATTGTGTAGTTAATTTTTAAAGTTTTGATGCTTTAACAACACTCGTTCCCTCATGAGTAACTTGGTGAATGTTCCAAGCTTCCTTTGATGTTTCGCACGTCATTATACGACGAAATTCATCGGGAGACACGGCACCAAATAAGGCATTTAATCCTTTAGAGTTAAAGTTACACCATTTTAAATCTTCCTCACTCCATTGTTCAACAGGAGTCAAAATACGTTCATCATTAACAATCATAGAAGGAGGGGACCATCCTCTCTCAACAGTGACCCAAACACGTTCATCAATAGATTTAAGAGCGGATCTCATACGTGCTTTCCAATAGGTATAATTTGTTCCATCAAACAAAGGTAGTCTATTCGACGAAAAACTTTCCATATAACCTCCACGATTCATCTAAATAACTTTTAGAAACAAGCTCTGATACCAATTTGAAGTTGCAGGGTTATATGGTCTTAGTTTAATTCGTAGAATACACACACACACTTAATCCAATTTTATTATTTCGATGAAAGATGTATTCTTCTAACTCAATTTTAAATTTAGTTTCACAAATTTGCAAGATCAAATTCCAATTAAATTCATTTTATCCTAAGCATGCATCTAGGTGATATGATAAAATGAAAGTGCGAAAATCCCAACCACAACACGCCGATGTACGAGGAAAACCCAAATGGGAAAAACCTCGGACGGCTGGGCCTAGACAAAATCCACTACAACAAAATGTTTTACAAGAGACTCAAAAGACTTACAGACATTGACTCACTCAAGGCATGCTTATGCCGTCCTCGACCTCCGAAGTTGTAGTCCGCGAAACTCCAACGCGTTGCTCAACACTCCTCGTGTTGCGGTATCCACCGAAGCCCAAAACCACCGTCTCCTCAAAGCTTGAATGCAGAAATCCACTGCAATCTTGCTTGTTGAATGTGAATTGATGAAGGGGTTTTGATTTGAAAAGTTGATAAAAATGTTGGAGTAATTTTTCTCAAAAGGATGGAAGTTATGGAAAAATATTCTCTTTGAAAAATGATCTTCCTTAAGTTATAAAACTGAATTTTCGTCCATTAGAAAATAACTGAAAAAGTAGTGGGCAAAAAACAGTTGTAGAAAAAACTGCATTAAAAAAATAAGTTTAAAAAATCAATTCTGGCGAAACTCGTTCGAACGAGTTCGTTCGAACGACATGTCGTTCGAACGACTTATCTAACGGCGTGCCAGTTTAGGAAGGTTAGATGTCGTTAGAAATCTCGTTCGAACGAGGTCGTTCGAACGACATTTCTAACGAACTTCTAACGAACTACTAACGAGGCACCACTTCGTTAGAACCAGGTCGTTCGAACGACCTGGGTTAAACTTCGAACGAGAATCTCATTTTTGCCCAAAATTTTTCCAATTTAATTCAAGGACTTTTTCAAAATTAATATAGCTTATATATGAACATTTGCTTATTTGAAATTTCTTGATTAGTCAAAATACTCCAACTTATAAAATTATATTTAGGTCATATACCTTCGTAGGATAAATAGCACGGCATGAATATTGATGATGCGTGAACTTTGAATGCGATGCTTGAATCCTTGTGTTGAATGATCGTTGATGCAGTATGACCCAAAAATGTTTTGTCCAACGGAATTAAGCCAATATAACAAATGACTCGATTGGAAATTTGTCCTTACAATAAACACTGTTTATTGCTATTATTATGTATTCAAAACTTTTGGTGGATTTGCATAGATCAATTATTCATCATCGTTTAGTCATGGAGGAGCAAAACAAACCAATAATATCTTAATTCTTTACCTCGAAGGGTTAAATACTACATGTGTGCAATTGGAGGTAATGTTATTATGGTTGTAGGATTATCAAGTTTCATCCCGATCAATTTAATACGTTATTCGGTTAAAAACCAATAGAGTTTGATTTTCTTTATATTTGTTTCTATTGCAATAAATTATTAATTTGTGTTTATTCCCTTCTATTGAATATGTTATTCGGTTAAAAACATGTACAATTTGATTTTCTTTATCTTTGTATTTATTATAATAAATTATTTATTTGTGTGTTTTAATATAAATACTAAGGGTGTTGTTAGAGTATTGTTTTATTTAATGCAGTGTGTGTGTAGAGAAAATTAGAGTGAAAATGGTGTTGGTTGTGTCACAGATGAAATCCCCACAGTTTTGTTTGCATTCAATGCCTAAACGAGTTGTTAGTATCGTATGTGGGTTATTTGTGTCATGCTAAGGATGATACGTGATCTATGTATATATATAAAACTCTATCCTATAACTCTAACCTTTTTCCACGTGTCCACTCCATCAATGTATACCTTCTATCTCCTCCTTTTACTTCACCTAATACTTATTTCAAGTATTTAGTTCACGACTCTTCCCATTTTTCCCCTTTCACCTTAAAATACCCTTTAAACCTCTTGAAATCCGAAGACAAAACAAGAATGATGCACACCCTTTCCCCATCTCATTCCAATTCCTCTCAGCTTCCTCCACGCTCCCTTTCTTATATAAGGAATACAAAATGGTTGTGTACAAAATAGCCATCATATCAACACCCTTTTCCTCAAACAGTTGATCCCAGATATGTCGTTATCTGGTGATGACATATCTAGTGTGACGGATCTTATGTTGTATGGTGAGTCGCCTCCTCGACCTCGGAGAACCCAAAGGAGAAGATGTAGATAAAGATGATCATGTGCTCTTCAGCAAAGGCATAGCCATTGTTAGGAAAACGAGGCTAAATCTCTTGCTCAACCCCTTTCGTTCTAATTGTACTTCAGCCATTCAAAATGAAATAATATTAAATGTCAGAACTTTGAGTTAGGGCGGCATTCATCATATACTTTGTATCGTACTTTTCTTTCAACAAATACGGAAATCAACTTAATGCAACAAGTCCTCCCTTTCAAACAGTTTTAAACACAATTAAAGAAATAATGTTGGTATCTTCATTGAAAATATAATGAAACAACGTTACATTTGTAATATATATATAGGGAGAGGTTCACAAGTCGACTAAAAGAATGGACTTTTTAATGGACCTTAACAAAAAACACATAATAACACATTAATTTTAATTCCTATAGTCTCATTGGTCCGCGCCAGCGGCACCAAATACGCGTGTCGATCGATCCCCCACCCCCCCACATGCCCCCCACCCACCCCACCCTACCCCCATGGCAGCCCTGCTGTCATAAGGACTGCCACAAGGACTGCTTTGGTGATGGTGGTGGTTGGGGGGGTGGGGGGGTGGGGGGACGGTGGGGGTGGGTGGAGGGCGGTGGAGGGTGGGGTGGGGGGGGGTAGTGGGGAGAAGATGTGGTCTCGGGTGCCGTTGGCGCGGACCAATTACACTATAGAAATTAAAATTAATATGTTAATATGTGTTTTTTATTAAGGTCCATTAAAAAGTCCATTCTTTTGGTCCACTTGTGAACCTCTCCCTATATATATATATATAAATTCTTACTATTTCCTGGAATCAGAGGGGGAAAATTTGGGCTCATGGTAGATATGTGGGCAGTATGCTCATTTTTTTCCTTTGTGGTTATAAAATGATTTAAAGAGTATGCTTTGTTCTTTGTTTTGTTTTTTTTTAAATATTTTTTTGGATTGTTTTGATGCTTTATTGTGGTTTGGTGGTAATGTTGTTGTTGGTCAATTGCAAAGAACTAGATGATGAATTGCAGGACATTCTTTATGAATTCTTGGGGGGAGGGGTGTAAATGATGATCTATTAGTATTATTTCATGAATATACAAACGGAAAATATAAAAGTGAGTTTACGTTGTGGAAGGGAAATATCAAGTCTTTTATAAAGAAAGAAATAGAAGAGTTTACAAAGCTGAATTCTCTACCCTTCCTCTTTAACATCTAACTCCCTATCAACCATGAAGGTGATGTTATAAATCTAAAGTTGGTTTTTCTATTTATTCTCTATCTCAAAAAATTTCATAATAGTTTTTTCTCCGGCTTTTACGATTTGGGTTTTATAAACACTGTTTATTGCTATTATTATGTATTCAAAACTTTTGGTGGATTTGCATAGATCAATTATTCATCATCGTTTAGTCATGGAGGAGCAAAACAAACCAATAATATCTTAATTCTTTACCTCGAAGGGTTATATACTACATGTGTGCAATTGGAGGTAATGTTATTATGGTTGTAGGATTATCAAGTTTCATCCCGATCAATTTAATACGTTATTCGGTTAAAAACCAATAGAGTTTGATTTTCTTTATATTTGTCTCTATTGCAATAAATTATTAATTTGTGTTTATTCCCTTCTATTGAATATGTTATTCGGTTAAAAACATGTACAATTTGATTTTCTTTATCTTTGTTTTTATTATAATAAATTATTTATTTGTGTGTTTTAATATAAATACTAAGGGTGTTGTTAGAGTATTGTTTTATTTAATGCAGTGTGTGTGTAGAGAAAATTAGAGTGAAAATGGTGTTGGTTGTGTCACAGATGAAATCCCCACAGTTTTGTTTGCATTCAATGCCTAAACGAGTTGTTAGTATCGTATGTGGGTTATTTGTGTCATCCAAATAAATAATGGATTATACTGATTTGAGAATATATTTGCATGTCTTTTATGATTTAATTTTTGCATTATTAGTGGTTTTTCTATTTAGTATTATGTTACCAATTTTTTTTCTTTAACAAATATATGAAAGGAAAAAAATGTATTTTTGATGTGTGTGATTCAAGGAAAAAAGAAATTATAACATCATATTTGCAAACACAAACAATTTCAAAATTTTTATAAGGAGTAATTTTATGGCAATACTATGGTTTTTTTTATCATTTATTTAATATAACATTACTATAATCAGCATTAATTTAATCAATATAATTGTTTTATCAACATTACCAAAATGAACAACATAATTTCTATAACTACGGTCATGCATCGCATGGCCTGCAAGCTAGTTAATATAATAACTAGATTCGATGAACTAAAGTATTAAAATACGAGGGAGTGGGGCCACATAAAACCCTGCTAAATAAGTTCTTGGTGGTTCGAACTTAGTTGGCCAGCAACTGGCCCCCAAATTCATTCATTATAAACCTAAATTTATTCTATTGAATTGGGGACTTTCTCCATTATTGATGTGGGTCAGAATCATTATGTCGACTTGAATGAGGATATGCTAGAGTTTGATGTACCATCCTAGATGGATGGATGATCCTATTGTCATTCTAAATCTCATGATCTTCTATTGAACTCTTAGGTCTCGATACCATCATATTATTAGGAGATTAGAAAGTCATTAGAAAACAAACTCATTCTTTGGCGATGATTATAGATCCATGTAATTCTGATCACCCAACTAAGTGTCTTTTAGATAATCATTGTCGTCGACATAATATACATGTTGATTAAATGTTCATAAGGGGAGAGGTGGAGATATTTCTTCTTCTAACGGTCAATCCTAGCAATTTCTCTCTTGTCTGATTAAATCGAGATTATAATTATTTAGGTTGTGTTTGTTTTTTTTTCTGAATCTAAAAAAGTTATTTGTTTGTTGTCTAAATGAAACTTCTGAATGTAAATTATTTGTTTGCAGGTTTATGTCTGAAATCTGAATGCAAATTATTTAGACATTTTTACCCTTATATTTATTTTATAAACAAAATGTATATTTAAAACGTTCATGACCATAAATAAATATTATCACACACAATATGAAATTTAATATGTTAATAATATTAGGCATTCCAAATAGTAAGGAATTTGCGTAGTATAAAATGTTTACAAATATGTAAAAACTAACTAAGTAGCTATTAAAAGTCACAAAATACTAATAAGGCTAAATTATAACTCATAAGTTCTACTGAATAATTGATCTACATTTTGATCACGTAAATTAATCATTTCTTGTCGCGGTCCTCGTCCAAATATATATCATAACTTAGCAAAGCTTCTGCTTGTTCAATATCTACTGAAGGCTCGAGCAACAAGTCCATATCATCATCTTCATATATCTGAAACAATGGATCATTAAGTGATACGTGATGAAGGAAGTTATGTATTTCCATGCATGTGACAACAATGTGTATTTGGGTTCGAAAACTATAAGGAGGCATTCTATGCAATATCGCGAATCTATTCTTTAAAATAGTGAATTTCCTCTCAATCACATTTCTTAATCTAGCATGTCCATGGTTGAATTTCTCCTTTTTATCTTTAGCTTGACCATTATGACTAAAATCTGACAACCAATACCATGTGCCTTTATAGGGTCACATAAAGCCCCTAGTGTGGGTGAATGCAGTATCACACAAATAATACATACATATAACAATAAAAAAGGAAAATAAGACAAATAGTAATAAAAAGTCTAATAGTTGTAGAAAAATAATAATAATAATAACAAATATCACCGTGAGGGGGTAATGGAAATTTGTTGCTTGGATGACGCAAAGTCTCATTTATCACTAGTGAATCAAGCACTCTCCCCTCCTATCGGTCCATAACATATATAAATTTCATATTAAAATCACATACGATCATAACATTTTAAAAATATTCCTTTTCACCTCGTCCTCTGAAAGGGATTTGTTTATCTACCGGAATATGTGCATTAATTAGTGTACCATCAAGTGCTACAGTAGCCCCTTTGAATGGTCCTTCCCTAAGACGTCGATGTGATCGAATTTCTCCAATAGATCCATCAAATGCAGGAGGCACTACAATATCTTTGAAAAAATGAAGCATTACCCACAATAATTCATGAAAATACTTACTTATAGTTTGTCTGAAATGTTAGAATCGGTATTTTATTACGCGATTTCGATGATTGTGATCGATAATGCCTAAAAAAATGCCATTTTATCTTCAACATCGATATGTCTACTATCAGTAAGCCACCCTCTTTTGCGGAAGTGATCGCATAGCTCAAGAGATGCATTTTTCCTCATCCTAAATAAATCAAGCATGTGTGTGGGAGATCTGTCTAAAAGTTCTTATAAATACACTTTTCCCGAAAGCAATGATTTACATAACTTTTGTCTCACACGTGTAAGTTGAACAACGCACACCAACAACCTTTTCTTTAGAGTCATTTTACTTCATCACAAAAAAATTGTAAACTGTAAAATAATAATTGGGAGATAACTAAATAAATATGTAAAAATTACCATCAATGACTTTGAATTAAACAACTAAAAATAACCAAACTCATCAAATAACATAACTAAACAATCATTTTAAATGTCATCATAAGAAAAAAAATGACTGATCAAAGAACTCAAATAACTTAACTACTCAATTATCTTTCATTATTCTATTGAGGAATCACACTTTATGCTCATTATTTTCCATCTTAAAAAAATAACTTCCTATACTCCACATTGTCCGCAAATGCTTTTATGGCCGCAATATAAAGATTGTTATCCGGTAAACCTAAGACCATCAACTCCTTCATAGATGTGACACAGTCATCTAAGATTTTTTTTATCATCACCACAATCACTCTTGATAATATCAATAAGATCATAAACGTTTTTCATGAATGGGTCATCAATATTATCTCTTTTAGTACGCTTTTTTTATTGGCATGAGGATCCCGCATCACTTCTCCCTCTTTTTTTAGGTCTAAAGTTTTTTTCCTCCCGGTTCTGAAGTAGCATTGGTACGTACATCCTGAAAGGTATAATCGGTGAAATAAGTATCATATATTAGTTTGTCTCCTTGAGTATTAAGTGTTTCATTCTCTCCAAAAATGTCTACATCGTCATCTTCTAGTAAACGTTGATTGTGAGTCTCTTGAGGTAATTAATTCATAAGGCTAAATGCCTCATCCCCAATTGCCATGGTGGCTTGAAACAACATCATAAGTCAATCACTATCTTCCAGAGGCTTGTTTCTAAACTTTTTTTGTGTTAGGGTACTTCTGTTGATTGCAATCAAATTAAGAACAAAACGTTGAAATACTATATAGCTTATGATAAATTATTATATAAGTGAAACAAATGTTTAATTCTTTCCTTTATATTATCATCCCAAACATCATTTGGCCAATAGAAAGTCCCTGTTTCTGCATTGTACCCATGACCTGTCCTATTCACAAGCACTCTCCAAGCAGAATAAGATTTTGAAGATAGTACCACTGATTCTTTAATTGTTTTTGATCAAATTCGTGACTGCAAAGCACGCCTTTTCTTGTCTCTGTTGATTCGCATCCCAAGAATCTGCTTCGCTGCACCCAAGTCCTTCATATTGAACTCACTTTGATAATTGCTTATTTAAATTTCTGATTTCATCCATATCCGGGCTTGTCACTAACACGTCGTCAACATATAGAAGAAATATAATGTAACCTAACTAAAACCTTTTCAAATGGCAACAGTGGTCAACGTTCCACATAAAATAGCCATTTTTATGCATAATCCCGTCAAACTTTATATACCACTACCGCGGGGCTTGCTTCATACCGTATAGGCTTTTCTTCAGTCTTCATACCAGGTTCTCCCTTCCTAAAAAACTTTCCGATTGTTTCATATATATCTCCTCCTTTTAGGCCCCTTTTCCTTTCGAATGTGCTTTAAGGATGTAAAAAAAACTTTCTTTTTAAAAAAATCTTTTCCAAATTTTAAACTGCACCAATTATGTGAATTAATTTTTAGTTAAGCGAAATTTTATCTTATTTAATCCTAAAAATGTATTTAGGTGATTAAGGCAAGTAAAATAAATAAGTTCTCAAAGGCGACGTCGGATGTATGAGGAAACCACTAAGGGAAAAAAACTCAGACGACCCAAGCCAGATAATCACTATGATTTGGTATTACAAAGTACAGACAATAGACTTACTCAACAACTCGATCCCCCATAAGTCTTAATGCTCCTCTGATCATTTAACCACTCATCCACATTGCCCACACAAAAGTCCTTCTACGATACATGTCCATAACACACACATCCACGAATGCTTCTGTGTCCACCAATATAGCTTGGCAACGTCTACGATGTTGAACACGAAATCCTTCGCTTCTTTACCGCAAATCCCAATGTTCAAAATGATGAACAAAACCCCAATGGTTCAAACCAAGATCTTGAAACTCTAATGATCCTTTTAGACTTTGAAAAACCCCAATAGCACATGTGAATGAATCCTTGGATCTTGAAAGTCTAAGGATCTTTTTAGACTTTGAAAAACCTTAGAAAACTAGTGCATAAAACGTACTGTTTGTAGACTATTTTTATTGTTCTACAACTTATGAATTAGAGTGAAACACGCCTTAAATAGAAAAGTTAAGTCGGTGCGTCGTTTGAACGAGATAAGGCTGTCATTCGAAAAAGATAGCAATGTCGTTTGAATGACAAACCCATGTAGTTTGAACGACCTCCACGTGTCATTTGAATGACTTTGAATTTCGTTTGAACCATCTAAACATAAGGGAAGGTTCTATACAACTCTCAACAATGCTTATCTCGGAATAAACGAAGTTAAAACTCCTTAAAATCATTTTTAACATTTTAAGAACAGTTTTATATAAAATAACATCCTAAAAACATTTTTTGAGTCCCATAAACATTTTGCATTCATACCTGAGAGATTGGAATGCGATGAGGATGTGAAACATATACCAAATGAATCTAGACATGATAATTCTTTAAAGACTTTCCGCAACCTCTTCAATAAACTTTATGTTATAGAGTGTGTGGGATCGTGGCAATAAAAAACTATTTATGACTCAAATATAATTCTTTGTTTTGGGAATAAGTCAAATACTTACAATGGAATCAATTGAAAACTTTGTCCTTATGAAAATTTTGATATCAAACTGCTCAAGGTGTAAACTTTTTGATGCAATAATGCTTAAAGCTATTCGGATGGTATTCAGTTTCACAATCGGTGAAAAATATTCGTGTAGTCAATTCATTCCTTTTGTTGAAAGCCTTTGACCATATGTCTTACCTTGTATCTCTTGGAACCATAGTGTTCCTCATTTACTCAACACACCCGTTTGTTTTATAGGGCCTTCTTTCCCATGGGTAACTCATCTAGCTCCCATGTTTGGTTATTAATAAGGGATTTCATTTCATTTTCCATTGAATGCTTCCACTTGCTTGTATTCTTCATTTGACATTCCTCGTCATAACATTAAGGTTCACCTCCATCAGTGAGCATAAAATAGTTCATACACTTCCTAGTTGGTACATAAGGTCGGGCTGATTTTCTCAATTCAGGAATAAGATATGGAGATTGTGGTGTGTGAGTCTATTATAGGCTACTCTATGGTGTTATTCATCCGACTGAAACATTTCATCTGTTTGCTGTGCCACACTACTATTTGGAATATCCTCCAAATAAATTTACACTGAATCATCACGTCTTATGCCATTATATCGCGGTGCATCTCTATCCTTGTACATCACATTTTAATTAAATATCACATCCCTGCTTTTGATTATTTTCGTTGCTTTGTCATTCTGGAATTGATAAACAAACTCATCTTATCCATATCTAATGAAAGTGAATTTTAGTGACTTAGGGTGAAGCTTACCTTTGGCATGATCACTAATATGCACATATAGCACAAAGTTGAAAACCTTCAAGTGTGAGAGTTTTATCTCCTTTCCTCTTCATACTTCCTCTAGTATTTTGCTCTCTAACGGTACTGATGGTTCTCGATTGGTTTGGTAGGATGTTTTGTTGAGTGCCTATGCCCATAAATGTTTGGGTAGACCAAGATATATGTGTATGCTTTTGTCTTTCTCAGTCAATGTTCCTTTCGTTTGTTTTTCCAGGCCATTTTATTGCGGTGTCCCTTGTACCATCCTTTCTAATCTTATTTCATTTTCATAATAGAACTTATAAAACCCGATGTCTTCATACTCACCACTTTTATCAGATTTTAACTTTATTTATCTTCAGTCTTGTCTCATTCTCCACCACTGCCTTCTATTTTTGAACACCTCATACACCTCAAACTTGTGTCTCAAGAAGTAAACCCACACCTTTCTGGAGTGGTCATCAATGGAAGTGACAAAGTAAGACTTTTTTTTCAATGGATAAGACTGGGGCTGGCACCCAGATGTTTGTGGGGACCAACTCAAGATCTTCTTTCCTTGGAATTCTTCCACTCCTCAAGAAACTCACCCTCTTTTGCTTCCCAAATATGCAACTCTCATATAAATTAATATCAACCGACTGTAGTGCTTGAAGCTTTCCTCAATAGTGCATAATTTTGAGCCCTTTCTTATTCATGTGACCAAGTCTTTGGTGCCACAAGGGTGAGTCTTCTTTGCCATCAGTAACTGCAATTGATTCGTAGGCATCTGTGCTTATGTAGAGTGAGTCACTCTTCTGTAATACCCCGTATTTTTGTGATATTTATTTATGGGATTAATTGAATTAAATGTGTATTAATTGAGAATTAATTCGGATAAAATATTAACGAGATATGAGTTAGTATTTGATTATAATGTCTATATATGAAAATATATGAATATTGGATTATGAAACTTGTCATGAGATTGAAATACGGCAATTTGGAAATTTTGTTGAGACGCGTGTGACAGTCGCGTCAGGAATATAATTATTTTAATTATAAAAGTGAATTTTATTTCTATTAACCGTATGGTCATTTTGAGTGCGCCAACGCGTTCGAAAGGGTCGAAATAGTCAGAAAACACTAGCCGGGGGTTTAGTTTGGGTCCCGGGGCATTTTTAGGCCATACCGGCAACGTATAAGGGTAGTTTGGTGATTTTAGATTTTTGGGAATTAAAACCCACGAAAATTAGGAAATTAATATCTAATTTGGCAATTACCCACTAAACCCACTAATAACTTAATGGGCTACGGGGGTTATTAGAATTAGTCCCAAAAGTTCCTAAGGCAAAACCCTAGCCACCATTGTCACCTTGGAGAAGAAGACTAGTAGAGAGAGAGATAGGAGAATTATGCAGAAAGAGAGAGAACACTTCATCAATTCGACATCAAAATCAGAGATACACATAAGGTAAGTGGTTTAATTTCGTTTATTACAAAGAATGTTTCTTCCATGAGTAGGAAATTGACAAAATTTGTATTGTTCTTGGGAGTTTGATAAAAACCCATCAATTGGAATTAGAACTTATATTTTGATGAAAGGATTGCATGTAGAACTGTGTTAGGAGGATTATTATAATGGAAATACACCTTGTTCATAACAAAAATGGATTTAATTATGCTCATTGGTGACTGTAAAATTTTAGGGTTCATGTTCATATGATTTGGGGATAAATGGAGGGATTTGATGATTCAATGATGTTTAGGAAGAATTGGCTCTATACAAACGTTAATATATAACCTAAGTATGTTTAGGAGTGATTAGAACCCATGTAAAATTGTTGGATTGATGTTTAAATGAGATTAGAGGTGAAGAAAAGTTGGAAAAACGAGATAGGGAAAATCTGGGCCCGAATCTGGCCACTCGTTAGAAGACTTGCCCAGGTCGTTCGAACGAGCTTCTAACGAGTTGACCTTTGACTTCTAACGAGGGTGATGTTCGTTCGATGACTTCGTTCGAACGAGCTCTCGTTAGAAAGCCCACTTCGTTCGAACGAACTCTCGTTCGAACATCCTCGTTCGAACGAGACTTTTAACGAGCTGACAGTTTGGGCTTTTTAGCCTGTTTTGATTTCGAGTGTCCCATAACCTTGTTTATATGTAGAGATAACACTTCCTTGTGGATTAATTGATATATTTGGGATATTTGGGATATAATGAGGAGTAAAACCTAGAAGTGTTGTTTGAACCTAAGGGAAATTATGAATTAGGACGTGAGTGTCTATTACGATGCGAGAACTATTGACGGCCTAAATAATTATATTAACCGGGAACATACAAATTGTGTAGCATTATATGTCGGTACAAGAATGAGAAGTGTACCACAAATAAATTATGGTGATTACTAAGATGTGTGTATACTTAGTATATGTATTGATTTTATGTGTATGACATACCTACCATACTTGCTATCACGGGAGGTTTACGTTCGCTTAGGGCCCTCTAATCCTTGTGTTGCCCAGATTTAGATTGGTACCTCGATGAACATAGGTCAGAGAAGGACTTATTGGGATGTTAATAAGTCTGCTGATCGTGGGAGCGTAGGTATGTGCGTGACCCATGTGATGTGACTGTGTTCGCCTCCATTGTTTGTGATTGTTGTTATCTGAGAACGATTCTTGAGAGATTCAGAATGCGTGATCCTTATGTACGTGATGTACCGGGATGGATAGCAGAGTATGTGTGCACCGCAGCTTAGTCTCAGGGTGCTTGTATTGTATATTTATGACGTGAATAATATACACTTAATTAATGGAAACTTTCATGTTGGTATTGTGAATATAGTTATGGTAATGTTTTGAGAAAACATAACGGGTTAAACGATTGTGAATTGTATTACTAATTGAGAATCTGAGTTTAAGTAAAGCCTTTATTTAATTGATAACGCTAGAATGTAATATGGGAATCGAGTAGTAAGGGGTAGAACTTATTATGGTTTGGTTAGATATGTATGTCATTTAGATGGGTACGGTACGTTAGGAGTGCACATGTAGTCGAGAGGTGAGAATTTCATGTGAGTGCACGTCCTAACATGTATTTTGCATTTAATGTTTTAATGTTATTAAAACACTTGTTGTTTTTAAAATGATTTCCACTTTCGGGCTCTGACCCATTTTCTTTCAAATCTATTTTTGTAAAAACCATTTTAGGTGCCCAGCCACAAGGACACCATGCTTAGGATCCTCATTCAGGTGACGAGCTGTAGCTGTTTGTGGAAGTTACAGGACTTTGCTTGTAGACGCTTCATCTATCCTGACTCTATATTCAGCATTTATTAGTTGTAGGGCATGTCGCCCATTTCTTTTAGAGACATTTCATTTATTTCAGTTATTCATACTTCTGGCATGTAATTAATTCAGGATTCAGACTTGTCATATTATTTTCAGTTGTGGGATTGTTGTGAGGAGTTTTCCTCTGGACTTATTATTATTTGTTGGTTATTTCATTACTTCGTTATGGTGAATGGATTATGTTGTTCTTCCATTATTCTCTTTACTGTATGTTAATCAGACTTAATTTAAAATTTGGCAACTTACTTTTTAAATACTAGGTGGTTAGTAATCATTAAAATGTTTTCGACAGTGATGCTATTAACTGAATCAACTTGGCATTTTGTATTGATTTAATAAAGGAGTAGCTACCCGATATTTAATTAGTCGGGGTGTCACATCTTCTTGCCATGTGCCATAGTCATGGAACCTATAGAAATTTTCGAGCCATCACCGCGGAAGGTTGTGACATAACCTTCATTTCCCAACTGGCCCACATATATAAAAAAATTTCTTATGTCAGGGATGTGTATCACATCCTTTAGCTTCCACACAGAAATGTTCAACTTGATCTATACTTTGCCTTTGATAATAACGTTGCATGCCTATTCATTACCAAGATACACCTTGTCAGGGTTATGTGGTACATAACTCAGTAAGAGTTCTTTGCTTGAGGTAGCATAAAAAGAAGCCCCTCCATTTAATACTTAGGACTCCGCCTTTCTTTCTAAGGAGTATATTAGTGCGTCGTCTGATGCTTCTGAAATGACATTGACTTCAGTATTCTCCTCTGCTTCTTTCTCGGGGATCTACACTATTTTTTGTAATATCCCGCCTTGTTAGATTTTTAACAATTATTTGCCTTCTTATTTTGATTTTGGTTGTTAGAATTTTTAGGATTTCGAGACTGTGACTTGCCATTTATCGATCTGAATCTGCTACGCCCTTTATTACAATTTGAATCTTTGCCTTTTCTTTCCATTTCAATGTAGATGCTGAACTAGAGGATCCATCTGAGTGTTTTCGAATTTTCTCTGTCATGATCATACTAATGACATTATCGAGCATAAGTTTGGATTTTCCTACAGAACTACTAATTGCAGAAACTATTTCTCTCCAAGTCTCTGGCAATTGCCCCGAGTTAATGTAGCTTGAATTTCATCATTAAAGTTGATATAAACTGATTCGATGTTCTCTAAACTGTCCACCTTCTTCAATTTTCTTATTAAATAATTTTTTAATCAAATGGACTTCATTTGCTGCAGAAGGCTTCTCATACATGCTCGAGAGGGCAACTACGAGAGACGTCGTGGTCTTCTCATTTTTTATAGTAAATGCCATCGACTTTCATAGTGATAACCTCACAGTTCCAAGAGCTTTATGGTCGAGCAGCTGCCATTTTGGATCCTTCATTTCTTTTAGCTTTTCCCCCAGTGGTAAATACAAATTCTTTTCGTAGAGATAGTTCTCTATTTTTATTTTCCAAAATCCAAAATTTGTACCGTTAAATTTTAGGACATTAGAGTTTTCTTTTTCTGATTCCATTTTACTCCCACCCAACTAAAAAATTACTGAGTAAAAAAAAACTACGCACATTATTTTTGTCAAACAACTCCGTCTACTCAAGGTTGTTAAACCAAGTGCTCTAATACCAATTGTTGGTAAATTAGATGCTGCTAATATCTGTTAATAATATTTTCAGGACCTTGGGATTTAATAGGTCAAAAAAATATACTAAATACAAAAATTAAATGGACAGTATAAGTGTAGAAACATTCACACAGAAATACACAACACAAGTATTTACGTGCTTCACTAATTTGACTACGTCAACAACTCACACCATACTTTCACTATAATAATTGTTGTTAACAAAACCAACATTGTGTATCACTCACACTATGAAAATACTCACTTTCTAATTTTCTAGCTTACACAAACTTTTAATACCCCGTAATATTATGGATATTTAAATTACATAAGTGTTGTAATTTAATCATTTGAGAAATAATATTTTAGTTCTGAAAATAAGTGTGAAGTTGTATTGGACTTAAAAGATGAATTTTGATAGGTGACTAGGATAGGAATTTGTAATGCATGGTTGGTTTCATAAGGGCTGATATAGTTGTAATAGAGTACTTGAGGGGTAGTGTTTGGGTTCCAGGGACTTTTTGGATCAGTAAGGACTCACATTGGTGTATACGAGTCAATTTTGGCTTCAATGAGGGATAACCCTTAATTCTCTCTTATAAGGGCACGGGAGAAAGAAAGAAAAGAGAGAAAAGAGAAAGAAAGAAGAAAGACGAGAAAGAAGGAAGAAAAGGGAGAAGAAGACGAGCTTCCGTCCAAGCTTCGATGGATTTCGGCATGAGATTGTCAGAATTCTACAACCAGGTGAGTGTTTAACTTGCTTTAAATTATTATGTGTGTTTACTATTCATATCATAATTGGTGAGAAAAATATTATTTTTCTGTTGGGATTCTTGAATCAAAAATGGGATTTTTGGTAATGATTTTATATGATTTTGTTGAGATAATAATTCTATATGAAATCTAAGTTTGAATCCATGTACATGGTGTAATTTTTGGTGAGAAATTGGAAGAAATAAAAATTGTGGGTTTAAGGGAATTAGGGTTCAAATTCTTGATAAATTTTATGAATCCCATTAACTAATTCGTGTATTGAGTATATCTAAGTGTGTATAAGTTCATATGGAGGTAGGGTGATGTTAGAATCCATAGAATTTAGATTCGATGAGAGTTGGAGTGAATTTCATAGAAAGCAGAAATCTAGAGAGACTGAATCGGTCCGAGCTGGGGTTTTGAATCGGTTTTTTTATGATCGGATCGGTTCGTTTTTGGAATATCAGATCGGTTCATTTATTTCAGCACAAGGCTAGTTCGGTTTTTGGCAGTCGAATCGGTCCTACTTTGACAGAAAATCAGTAAGGCTTTTCTTGACCTAAAAGGGATTGAAGATGAATTCCTTTTCGAGATAAATGTTAGGGGATCCTAAATTGAGTGCGAGGACCTCTAAAAGGGTAGATGGGTGATATATAAGTCTCGGTCTAGTGGGAAAGATCCGGGGTTTAAATTTAGGAATGTTTGGGACGAACGAAATTTAAGGAATTATTCGGTGGGTTCGTATATATATTTTTGCATGTAGAATATATATGTCGATTATATATGAGTAAAATATACATATGCCGAATAGAAATATATGAGTAATATCCGAAGGTGCCAATAGGATAATATAAGAAAACTAACGAGACGTGATAAGCTACTATTCGGAAAAAATGAATGTGAGAATTGCATCATAAGTGAGTGAATACTTATGGGATTAAAATAAGTTGTGTATATACTTATTAATCTATACAAATTGATATATTAGTGATTATAGGCTAATTCAATGAGAGACAGTCATGGATAGCCAAATATGACACTTATATATATATATATATATATATATATATATATATATATATATATAGCGAAATGCCCGTGCCTGAAGGCACGACGAAAATTTCGAAAGTACATAATCGCGAAACAGCGAAAATTTCAAAAGTACCTAATTGCAAAACGACGAAAATTTTTAAGGTACGTAATTGTAAAATGAAAAAAATTTCATTCCCCAACAAAATAAACTGTAATTTTAAAAAAATTAGCCCGTGCCTGAAGGCATGCAAAAATTTCGAAAGTACGTAATTACAAAACGACAAAAATATCGTTCCCCAATAAAACAAAGTGTAATTTTTAAAAAAATTTACCATAATATCCTTTGTTTATAGAATTATTCACCCTGTTTAACAAAGAACAGATTGTCCAACATTCTTGAAATAGTCTAAAGTCATCAAAAAAATTCATATATAACATCAAATATATAATATTCATTATTTGTATTCACATTGTGCCTCAAAAATACGAAGTGTCCATTTAAAAAAAATTGGACATAACCTCCTTTGTTTATTGGACTATCCACCCTCTTAAGGGGTAACAACCAATCCAACAAATACTACAACGAAACAAACTTCGTAAAAAAATTCACATATATATCAAAATTCATATAACAAATACTTCAACGAAACAAACTTTGTAAAAAAATCACATATATAGCAACTGAAATCCTCTGCCATTATAAGAGTTGTCCGTAGTTTTCCAAATGTGACCTGATACAAAACAAAAACTATGGTTAGTCAATTTTATTTTCAAATAAAAGTTAAAAGGTACACTTGTGATTAATCCTTTTCATTATCTATTACTCACAGGAAAAAGGCAAGGATTGTATATTTAATTGTTATTTATACGACGTTATATCATACATATAAATATTTCAGTCCTATAAATAACAGTTAAATATATTTATATGTATTATATAACAGTTATATTTAATAACAGTTAAATATAACTGTTATATAATACATATCAATATATTATATAATATATTTAACTGTAAATATATTATATAATATATTTATGTGTTATATTTATAGTTAAATATACTATATAATATATTGACATGTATTATATAACATTTATATTTAACTATTATTAAATATAAATATAACTGTTATATAATACATATAAATATATTATATATATGTATATGTATAGTATTATATAACAGTTATATTTATATTTAATAATAGTTAAATATAACTGTTACATAGTAATATACATATACATATATATAATATATTTATATGCAAATATATTATTTAATAGTTATAATAACAGTTATATTTAAGAATATAATAACAGTTATATAAATATATAATAACAGTTATATATTTATATAACTGTTATTATATTCTTAAATATAACTGTTATTATAACTGTTAAATAATATATTTATATATAAATATATTACATAGTTATTAATAGTTAAATATAACTAACTGTTTTTAAATAAAATTGTTGTATAATATAATAAATATAAACATTGAACCTCTTCAATGTTGAGCTGATTCCTCAATTTAGGTTGTACATTGCATATTTTCTTCTAATTAATCTAAATCTGCAACATAAAAAATATTTGGTTAAAAGCAGAATAGTCAAACTCAACCGTATAAAATGAAATTATGAGTTAATGAAATCAACTCAGCTTGACTGGCCGAATTTGATACCAAAGCGGCACAAATAATAGTATCGGTATGTCGAATCACGACAGCGATACCTGAAATGAAAACCCCAAATATAAAAGACGTAATAAATTTGTGTTAATATAAAATAACGTAGTATTTCTAACCATAAAGATAACACAAAATCTTATTATGTATATCCGGATTATCAAAAAAATGAACTCGACTTAGCTTGAATGGCCAAATTTGACACCAAAGCGGCCCAAATAGCAGTATCGCTATGCATAATCATGGCAGTTGCTTATGTCGTTCGGTTCTCACAGCTTATGTCGTTTGCTGCTCACTGCAGAATCATGGAAGCTTTCCGTTTGTTGCTCGCTGCAGAATCAAGATGTTACAAACTCATTCATATACTAATTTAAGGAAATGTCTTTTTTTTTTAAAGAAATTTATTGATGAATAGAGAGAATAGCCTTCCCTAGATGGCTTTACAATCTGGAGAACATAAAAATCAACAACATCAAATATTACTAATGAAAGAAATTTTAATGAGTCTAACAATAAATAAAACTTAATGAATATAAGAAGATCTTATATAATAATAAAAGAAGAATTTTTTTTTACTTTACTCCATAGATAGATAAATGACCTGCTACTTTATTCACTTCTTTAGCGTATAAGATGATACGAAACTGATAGTTATTGATTAATTATTAGATCTCTTTGATACTTGGTCTAATTTTACAAAAAATAGATGTAGCCAAGAAACAAAGAATATGAAATAGAAGTTTTGAATCCATCTCCAAACCAATGTTATAAGGTTCTTATCTATACAGAATCTAACTCCAACTTGAATTAAATGAACCCAAGATTCTAAATAGGATCCATTAGCTATGAAATTTGAGGAATCCCAAACTAAATTCCCATGATCATACCTTAAAACTTCCCCTGATACCATTACCAACGGTTGATTTTGACATGCTGCAACATTTTTCTTTAATCTACCAGATGTTGGTCTCTCCCAGTGGTCATTAATTCTGATCAAAGAAGAATTTTGAACCATTTTGATGCTAAATAAATTCAAAACTTCTTGACTTATATTTTTAGCTCCTCCTTTATAGAAGTTGAGATTGGTTAGATCTGAGATTCTTGTGATCACTTTTTGCACTATGATATAGGATTCATTGGCTTTGTATCAAATTTATCTTTTTTATGCTTAGCCAAAGTCCCAGATGACATTAATTGGGATAACCTTAAATAACCACTTAGACATCTTAGATCTAACTGATTGAAGACACCATTGAATGAATAATTATTCCATGAACTGAATTTGGCAAATAATTGATTTCCATGATTCTAGTAAAGACCTCCCAGGTGTTTGAAGCTACTAACTTGAAATAAGAAGATGATTGAGAGTTTTTATAGAAGAATTACATCACTTTCCACATAAAGATAGGCATGTTAGGAGGAATATTTGGCCAAGGATGAGAGTTTATGCCAAATAATCTTGTAAAAAATAGATAAAGTAGAAACGATGTCAATTTAAATATGAATTTAACTCAATTAAATTTTAGACTTATTAATGCTAAACTAATAGTAATAAACAAAAGTGTAAAAGTAGTCTGTAGTTTGTGACTGGGAAGAAAAGATTTCAGAGGATAACCTACACAAAAGTGTAAAAGTAGTCTGTAATTTAACCATGCCATTTTCATTATAGATCCAACAAAAAATACAGATTCATCCAACAAACATAAAGTTGAGCAAAACAAAAAATCAAGCTAATTATAACATTATTAGGTATAATCAGGATTCAGTGACTTGGATAAATTATAGAACCTACAACAAAGGGCATTATTGGGGGAAAATCTCTTAAGATTAGAATACCAAATAGTATGCCATCTTTAGATTGCATAAACATTTAAAACCAAACTAAAAGAATATAACATGATTAAAACTATAACATTCAAAAATGGAATCTGACAAAAAAACATTCAAAAAAATATTGGAATATTATGTGAAAACATTATAGGTGAAAATAAAAATTACAAATTGTAAGATATATGACAATGAAATTGGGCATTTTAAGTAATAAAGCATTGGAATATGATGGTTTAGTTTTAATGATAATAGAAAAATAAATACCAAAAATGGAATCTTTATAAGACGTATGCATATAATAGAAACATATGGATAAACTGAAACAAAATCTATAACCTACCTAAAAAATATGAGAACCTACCAATATAAACTTCAACATGTATTACTCTAATTATTCGATGTAAGTTTGTTAGTGACGATAATGTTAAGCACATAAAGATGTATACAATTATAAAACAACTCTTGTAGTAGTATATATTTATCGAAATCAAAGTTGCTACCCAAGAACTGTTATAAGAGAATTCATATCCTCTCTTTAAACACCTGATTTTAGATCCAATATCAAGATTTTTAAAGGATAAAGATACCATGCTAAAACTTCATTAATAGTCCATTAATAGCCCTGCCTAAAACAAAACTAAAAATAAAAACAAATGACCCTTTTGTGTTAGCTCGAGATATCAGAAATACACAGATACACACAAAACATAGCAGTGGGAGGCTATCAAAAGAAGCCTACCAATGCACTAAAACGATCATCATGTCTGTCTGATTCATCGTCATAAAGTGCATATACCAAAAGTATATCTCCATTTATCCTAGAATGTGAGAATTTTAAATCAAAATCTATATATATGACAAAAACAGTGCTACGAAAGTATATATTGAATAAATATAACTACAACCGACCTCTGAGATCAACAAAAAACGACCTTTGAGATCGTTAAACTCATTTTCCTTCAATTCATCCGTAACCTATAGTAATTTTTAAATACAAAGTGTTCTCGCGGGATCAGATCCGATTTGTTTTCTCAGATAAGGATTATGTCCTGTTCTCATGTCAACCTTATGGTATGATGATCCACGGTTCATCCTTAGGCTTCAGGGTGTTTGGTGCCTTGGATTTTAACGTGTTCGCTTTGATATGACACACCAGGTTTTGGTTTTAGTAAAATGGTTTGCTTGATATTTTGGATCCTCAATGGTTATGGTTGCTATAATGATTTATGATTTGGATCTACTAGAGGGAATGCTCAGTGCAGGCTGCTTCTCATGACAAAGCCTCGTGTGAATTTTCATAAGCTTGTTAGATTAATCCCGACTCTTCTCCTTGTAATTGATTCCATCAACCCCTCGAGAGCAAGGATGAGAAGCTTTGTAGCATTCTTATAAGATAGGGGAGGGAACAAAATAGGGGAAAATTTTCTTGATTCTAAGTTTCTAACCAATGAACAGTAGTGGAGTATGAGAAAGTGTAACAGCCTTAGTACCTCTTTGTATTTGCAATATGACTCAATTTCACTAAGCTCAGAGGGTTCCTTAAGTGCTAATTGGTCCCAAAGTCCAGTCACCACATACCTACGAAGTACACCTGCGCAAAAATCATGACAATCAGATCACCCTATATTAAAAAAATTATTAAACATCATGACATGTTAAATAAATTTACATTTATGTTGTCCTCTCTTTTTTTCGAGGCAGCCAAATAAAGCAAAATCGAGGTAACAAAATAAAACCCAAGCATGTTGTCCTCTTTTTTGTTCTACTACCTTTGGCTGATATTAAGCAACCAATTAATCGGGAATGCAGTGGATGCTATATAATTCAATCTCCCGTTTCCAACGAATCACATGCCTACACGATCAAAATAAATGCATTTAAAAAAGTTGGAAGAAATAGTAACCCTCAAACATACATTTGAGTACTGAATTTTTTTAAATAAACACAACAAAATGAAGGCAATTTTTACTCATGTAGTCATGACAACCGTGCAAGAAATTTAAATTTACGGCACCAGAATGAGCTGTAATCACGTGTAGTTCTTCATATGATCAGCTACACTGTACTGAGTAGGTAGTGAGTATTCATAATTAAAAACAACAATAGCTAATGCTATAACTGAGTAGTGAATATTAACTTAGCAGTTTGGGCAAATGCGTTGGACAAATGAATAATTTCATATGTGTTTCTTATTAAACATTTTCTATAACTAAGTAGTATACATGAGTAGTGATAATTCATGTGTTACTTATTAGACAATTTACTTAAATGAGTAGTAAACTGAACAGATGAACAGATGCCTGAGAATTTTGCTATAACTAAACAAAGCATTTAGCATTTTTCTATAACTAAACAACACATACCAAACTGAGTTCATATCAAACTAATGCAGATGGATGCTAATCCACCTCAAATTGACGTTGAATCATTGCGCATATGATGGGCTCGTAGAGTTGAATAGACGGTGTTGTTAAATCTTCTGATTTCCAATCAAGAACAAAGTGCTTCCTCCTCACATTTGCCTTCTATACATTTTCATTTTCATTTTCATCCTCATCATCATCATCGTATGATAAATTCTTGATTGGTTCTCTAAGTAGGCGGGGATTTTCCAGCGCCATTTTGATAACTGATTCCGCACAGGCATCGATAAGGCCTAGCTTCGTCGCTTGTTGGAGAATATTTTCGTGGTCTTGAGGGCCCTTACAAATTTATTCCAGCTAGGGATGATGTTCTGTTCAATGAAAGCGAGGGCCTTTTTTAGTAGATTGTTAGGCAAGCAACACGAATGGCAGTTTTAATAGATGTGTTCGCTTCGAAACCGTGGCAGAATCCTACGAAGAGCTCTAAAGTTTTTGGGTCAGCAAAAATGTCTCGGAGCAAATGGGATAGATCTTCTTGAGGGTTCTGTTTAAGAAGGTTAGCTAGGTTTGCTGCTCTTGCAGCTAGAAGTTCCCGGTCCAAAGTAGCTCTTGATAATAAATAAAGTGGATGATTTGTTAATGTCACAAATTAATGCCTTAAAAAATTCACTGCGGGACCCTAAATCTGAAATGAAAACCATGATCTAAAACTTACAAATCCGAGATGTCAACATTAGTGTGCAATCTATAAGATAAAATAGAGTGAGGGTCAACGGAGACATAGCTGTATGTCAAGGGCACCGACCATAGCCACCAGAGTCTGCACAAAAATGCTGTTAAAAAAACATACAATCACAAAATGAATTTATTGAGAGAAAAAAGCATTACACCAGCATGATGGTTATTGAGAGAATTCATTATAGAGACTTAAAAGAACACGATACAAAAATAAAATAACCAAATAATATTTGCCAAACCATTTGTAATCGTACCATTTGTAAGATGAGTATCAAATGAGTATCAAATGTTCAATCTAGTCAGCACAGTTAATGAATTGATAATCGTACCATTTGTAAAATTAAGATGGAATCATTGAAAATGTGCTCTTAGACTGAAAAAATACACCAGTTGTGGTAAGAAAGTAAGATGGAATCATTGAAAATGTGCTCTTATAGACTTGGATCATAATAATCTCTTATACTTGGACCATAATAAGCTCTATTTGAAAAACTCATCATATACTATAACCCATATTACTCCTACAAAGATATAGATAAAAACATGATAACCCAAAGTTTTAACTCTGTAATTACAGAATATTTAAATTAAAAACATCATAACCTAAAAAACCCAAGAAGTGAGAAAATGCACACATACAAAGATACTGATTTTAAAAAAATGCATACATACAAAAATGGAAGAGAATAGAAATTGCAAAGAAGCTACAAATTTCAATCGATTCTGAAATTGCAAAAACCCTTAAAATCTAATCTCAAAATTTAAAGAAAATTAAAATGATTGTGGTGGCTTACGTTAACAGTGGCTGACAATGGTTATCACATGAAAATAATCCACTTTGTGTTGTCGAACAATAAAAGTCACCATTCTTCTCGACCCTTTCCAAAATCGGTGCAAAGATCCTAAAAATCTGCAAACATGTAAATCCAGAAATCAAACATCAAATGAACATATACCCAAACTTTTTAATACCATGTCTTTATACAGATAAGAGTTTAGAAGCAACAAACGGAGAGAGACAGACATGCTCACACTTTTGGGTATTTGCGTTCATCAAAGATTTCAAGGGATTGATGAAAATATCAAAAATTTGAGGCATATTTTATAGAATACTCACCTGAACTATAGAATTTTTTTGAAAGTTTGTCCTTTTTGGTCCTACATAGATCACAAACCCTATAGATTAGAACTCTGATAACCCGATTAAGAAACAAAGGAAAAAGAACTACCTCTCGTAATAATGACAAAGCGCCAAAATTCGAATAGATCTAGAATTAGTTTGTGTGTGTGGAGGAGAATCATAGTGGCGTGATTACCTGTAGGAGTGGGAGTTTGACAAATCGTCAGCTTGGGTGTTTGTTAGGTAGGGTGAGGTGAGGGGGCAGCATCGAGTGAGAGAGAGGGAAAGAATGTTACGAATTTACCCTTCATTTTGAATCAAAGTGAAAGTGGGAAAGAATTGATAACGAGAAAAAAGAGGGGGAACTAAAATTATAAAAGGTTTAAAAAGGAAAATACAACTAAATAATTCCAACTCTTGGATTCTTGAATTGGTGGTTTAATCCTAGCCCCTAATTAGCTTATCAAGTTAAGGAATAGTGTCCAACATTCTTACTCCTTATTATATATATATATATATATATATATATATATATATATATATATATATATATATATATATATTTTTCCACGCTTTTCTTTTCTTGCTATTTTTGTGAGCATATTTATTCTTTTCTTGCCCCTTTTTATGCACTGCCCGGACTTAATTTCTGGGAATATTAAATTTTGCTATTTCGGGCCAATTGGGGTTCCTCGGGTTGTCAAACGAAAGGGAAAAACTTATTCGGCTCTATTTTGGTTTACAAAAGGGATCATTTTTCGCTACTTTTTCTGGCCAATATTTTTGGGTGACAAACGAGGGCCTACTTCATTGCCCGAGATACTAATTGTGTTACCATATGCGTCTCAATATTAATTTAGTTTAGAAATTTATTTTACACATTTTTCAAGGCAATATCACACACATTTTTCATAATCGATCAAAGTGAAAGAATTTAGATCCTCGACGACTTATTAGAACACTGAAAAGAACTTTGAGTTAACATTTAACTCAGATTGATTTATAAATTCTCAATAATGAAAGGCTCGAATCTCACTGATTTTGTTAATCTCCACATTTATTCGTTAAGTCGTTTGCGTTCGCTCAATTTCCATCTTTGGTCAACTTTGGCCTTTTATATTGTGTTTTTATAATTTGAGACTTTAAACCAAATTTTAATGATATTTTTGAAAAATTAGAATTCTAATTTTTATTTATTTTGAAGAAAAAATTTTTGGATTTTTTTTAAAAAAATTCAATTTTTTTTGAAATTTCTGGGCATTTTTTAAAATTTGTGAAGTTTTAAAAAGACGCACTTGTGACCCCCCCCCCCCTAACTTAGACTTTTGCATTGTCCTCAAGCAAAAATGATTAAAATCTAACTCAAAGCGAATTAAAGGTGCAAGAAAATAAAACGAACAAATAAAATAGCCAATAAATAAACAACCATTTTTCATTAAAAAAAAAATCACTGGGGCAGGGGGTTGAAGCTTCTGGGCGCTCTAGGGTCATACGGGTAATAGAAAAAGCTTGGAGGGGGTCCATAAAAGTTTAGTTCATACATGTGAGTTTAGAGACGACGCATCATGCTCGTGTCCATTTGGTAGCCCACTTGATCCCGTTGATATGTCGCTTGGTCCCTATTGTATTGTGCGATGAATCCGTCAACCCGGGTTTACACCGCCGTGAGACGCCTATTAATTTCTACGTTGGCGGGTGAAAAATCATAATCTTCACCACTGTCATAATCTGCATCACCCTCACCCATCAAAATTTCCTCCTCCTCTTCGTCGTAGCTCTTGTCATCACCGCTCTCTTCCGCCTCTTCATCACTATCCTCCTCCTCGGTATCACTAGATACTTGTACCATTTGGTCTTGGATGCGAGCTTGTTGTTTTTCTCGTTTGGTCCGGGTGGTGGACACAAAAGAGGTTGGTTGGTGCGGGAAATCTTGTGAGGGTACAATTCGGCGTCGGCTAACATGGATGTGATGAACTATGGAAAGGGGGAGAGGGTTGATGCCCTTTTTATCCGTGGCAGAGAAGAATATATCTTTGTAATTGCACGCATCCAGGTTAATGGGGATGTTGTGGTCGAAGAGGTGGTAGAAGAGGGTGGCTTGATGCGGGCGCATCGCCGACTGATTGCCCGTGGGGAAAATGTTGGTGCACACTATTTTGAAAGTGAGGCTCGCTTTGTCGCTTAGTCGGGCCACCGGGTAGGTTTCGATATTCCAATTATCTTTGGGGTCGATGTGAGACATGCACACTTATTTTTCAAGCGGGGTGAGAGGGTTTGGGTATATGTATTTCCCTGGGGATGGGACATCTTTGGCAGCCAACTTTTAGGATTGAAGGTCCAAAGAGAAAGGGACACGAACGTCGTCGATGTAAGCTTCGGCCATGTGGTGGCCAGTGCGAACAATGGATCCATAGAAGGTGCGTACCGTATTGGGCCAGACTGCATCATGAGGTTCGTTAAGGAAACGACACCAACCTCGTGACAGAATTAGGCATGCCATCCCAAATGACTTGTCTCTCTATTTGGTGTTTGTGAGGTTGACCAAAAAAATGTTCGCACCACCGTTGCTCTTGATGGGAGCGGTAGTCGGTGGCTCCGTTGATGAGAATTGTGATGGAATCGTATTTTTGGGTAGGTTGTTGGTTGGCCATGGTGATGAGATGGGGTAAAAGTGTTTGGGAAGAATAAGGTAAAGAGAGGATGAAAGTGAGTGGTGGTGATGAAGGGGTGGGGAAAGGGTGGAATTTATAGGTGGTGAGGGGAGATGGTTGGGTAGGATTTGGAGGGAAAAGTGGGAGGAATTTGGAGGGAAAAGAGGTTGGAATTTTGAGGGAACGGGGTTGTTGGGGAGGGAGGGGATGAAAATGGAGGGAATGTGGTGGATTGGGGGAAATGGGGTGAACCTAGGGAAGGCAAAAAGTTGCAGACACCAGACCAATCCGGGTGCCCAGGACCTGATCGATCCGGATCCTGTATTTTTTTATTTTGATATTTGTTAATCCGGAACAATCTGAGTGCCAAGAATGGATCTAGTCAACTTATGGGCTAGTAAAAACTCCTCGTACGACTTTTGCTTGCTCCTACTTAGGATCCGACTCCCGATGATACTATTGATTTGATTATCGCTCTCCTCAATATTGTGGCTTCAGAAAAATGCTCGCATCGTAAAGCATGTTGGTGCTCGAATTTCTCTTCATTTGTGATGTGATACTACAGACTCCACCGTACTAACCTACGTGCAACTACTATACATAAGAATTAACCCCATACACGTCGGGGGTGCGACGACCTCTCAATTCAAGCTCACTCTACCTGGTAAATGGGGTCCGATAACCAAATGGTATCGATCTCTTCTTCGCAAACCTCAACATATATCTTTAGGCATTGTCCATTAACTTTGAATGCATCCCCCCCCCTTTGGGATCTTCCAATTATACTGCTCCATGGGGGAATACGCTCTTCACAACGAATGGGCCAGTCCATCGAGATAGGAATTTTCTCGGAAATATATGAAGCTGGGAGCTATAAAGGAGTACCTTTTGTCTCGATTGAAACTATTTCTGTCGAATAATCTTATCATGTGTGAGTTTCATTCGGGGTTTTGAAATCTTGGCATTCTCATACGCATCATTGCGTATCTCCTTTGACTCATTTAGTTGGAGCTTTCGAGCTTCATCGGCTTTGTCTATATCATAATTTAAACTCTTAATTGCCTAATATGATTTGTTCTCTAACTCAATGGGGAGATGGCAAGGTTTACCATACACAAAGAGGAATGGGGACATTCTGAATGTGTTCTTGTGTGCGGTAGGGTAGGCCCATCTCTAATCGTTCAATCGAAGGGACCAATCTTTCCGATCGGGATTGATGGTTTTCTCTAGTATGTGCTTGATTTCACGATTATCCAACTCGGCCTGCCCATTCATTTGTGGGTGATATGTCTTTCCCACCTTGTGAATTACACCATACTTTTTCATAAGTCTCGGTCTAGTGGGAAAGATCCGGGGTTTAAATTTATGAATGTTTGGGACAAACGAAATTTGAGGAATTATTCGGCGGGTTCATATATATATTTTTGCATGTAGTATATATATGTCGATTATATATGAGTAAAATATACATATGCCGAATAGAAATATATGAGTAATATTCGAAGGTGCCAATAAGATAATATAAGAAAACTAACGAGACGTGATAAGCTACTATTCGGAAATAATGAATGTGAGAATTGCATCATAAGTGACTGAATACTTATGGGATTCAAATAAGTTGTGTATATACTTATTAATCTATACAAATTGATATAATAGTGATTTTAGGCTAATTCAATGAGAGACAATCATGGATAGACAGATATGACACTTATATATATATATATATATATATATATATATATATAGAGAGAGAGAGAGAGAGAGAGAGAGTATAAATATGATGTTATTTTAAATAAATCTATGTGTGAATGATATATTTATGTGAAACATACCCCTTTAGTGCTATCATGGAAGGTTATGCGATGTGGGTGAGGCCCTGTCTTGAGGAGCAGGAGCATATAGTCCCTAGGTCATAGTCGTCTAGTATTAACCGTGTGTGAGGTTCAATGGTAAGACGGCTTAGGTATGATTCATCTCATTTCTAGTGAGGAACTATGGCTGCTTCCTATACATTATGATTTGGTTCATACCAAGTCGGTGTGTGAGTCCGACCACTGGTACCCAGGATGATATGTGAGTAATTCCCTGGAAGATGATAGCACTGAGAGACTGCATCCATTGAGTTATAGCTCTGAGGGATGGTTGTTATACTTATATAGTGTCTGATATGTAAGTATGGATATACTTGATGTGTGTAGTATATCATATATATGAGATGTGAAAACACACACACACACACACACACACACACACACACACACACATATATATATATATATGGACTAAAATAAGGAAAGAAATGTGAGTAAATTTTTGTATTCGGGACTATAAAATTCGGAATATAAAATGTAGTATAAATATATAATGATGAGAATATTATATGTGAGATGATAACACTATAATGTGAATAGTATAAATAAATAGTGAAGGTTATTCATAAGGTAAGGGTAAATTAAGCGATAAATTATAAGGTATAAGCTTGGGCGAGCACTTAGAATATTTTAGATACGTGGGGTTCTTGATAGCGTATGGACTTGGGAGTTTTTCGAGGTGATAATTAGGTTGGGTAGCTAACTAAGGTGTTTTAAAATACATGCGTTAGGTGTGCACTGTTAGATGAAAGATGCGGGACATCTCATGTGAGTGTGACACTAATTTAAATATGAAGAGTACAATATTTTATATATTAAAGTAAATTAAGTAATTGCTAAAATATTTTTCAAAACCCGAATTGCTAAAATATTTTTCAAAACCCGGGCTCTAACCCGTATCTATTTTTCTTTTTATTCCATTTTGTATACTTTTTAGGGGTCCTGACATAGGGACGCATGGATAACTATTCTTTCGAGTCAGATGTGCTATCGCAGCTGTGGATGTTGGCAAGAAATTGTTTTAGGCGCTTCTATCCTTGTGATCTAGATAGGAGATACTGTTGTAATAATCGGACATGTTGCCCAACTGATGTGATTTATTTTATTTACAACGATTTTATTTGACGCGCATTTGATTTGGTTGTAATATATGTTTACCTAGAGTTATTGGTTATTTATTTATTTTTTCCAATTGGTCTTGCTTCAATGGTTTTCTTTGTGCATTAAGTTTAAAAGATTAGAAGGTTTAAATTTTAAATATAGGCCTAATAGGTTATTAGTAATTAATATCGTTTTTGAGAGTGATGCTGAGAATGAAGCCACATGAGATTCATGCTTAATTTTATATAGGACTGATCAGCCGTGATTTTATTAGGCAGGGTATCATAGGTGGTATCAAAGAATAAGGTTCTACAATCCTTAGGAATCTGTCAGGACATACTACACTTTTAATTTTTCCTTCTATTTGATATAGATCCCTATGTTTTGGATTATTGATTTCTACAGAAAGATTTCATTCTCCTGCTATTATGTATAAATATTAGTGAATCTTATATGCATTCGGGTGTGTTACGTATGCCGAATAATGAAGGATGACTGGCGAGTGCCGTTGGGAGGTCAGTAGGAGATGGGGTTCAGTTGGACTTGTAAATATTTTGGGGACGATGATGGTAGTTGAGGTTGCTCGGGAAGATGGGACTATAAGGAGTACTAAGGTGCAGTATATATTTTTTAAGTACCCCTATAGCAGGAAGTGGTGCCAAACTAGACTCACCCAACGTGGTTAGAATGGGAGTTACAGGGGTCTTTGTAGAGGACCGCCTGTTGTAATTTTAGAAAATGTAGAGATTGTTCGTGTTAGCCAAAGGAAGTTATATATCCAAAGGCTTTGGAATATGGCAGAGTGTGGTATACCCGTAAGAAAAAAATTTGGGGTAACTTTTCTTGGTTCGAAAGAGAAAAGCTATATTGGTTCGGGTAGACCCCACATTTGAAAAGTGAAATGTTATGTTAATGGAATGATCTTAGGTACGGATGGACCATAAGTTTGTTCATCTTTTGTTCAGAAAGAGATGTGAACAATGTTCTGAATTCATCACAGGAAGGGTCGGACGAGGTCCATTTGCAAAAATGAATTTTGTACCGGTTGAAGTATGTAAAATAGAAAGGACAATTATTAAGTGGGTAATTGACTCAAGAAAGAAGTTGTCAGTACTCAAGGAAAATTCTGCTTGGATGGTCGACGTGGATAGTAACAAGGTCTCATTCTATTGGTAGAGATGGTATACAAAAGTATCTAAAGATTTAGTCGGAGAGTAAGACTGGGTAAAATAGTGTTAGTGAAGCACCACAAGGGGGACCCATTTAAATGATTTGGATAGCCGAATTCTTACCAAGTGATGGTGAATTCATCCAGGGATGTTGAGGCCAGCAGTGTGTTCCATAGGACCAACAAAATTATGGGGACTATGGGGGTAGCCATTAGATTTGAGACTACCAGGGTCCGAGAGAAGGACAACCCTAATATGGTCAATATGGAGGCAGATAAGTGAATTATATATAGAAGTATTTTATGGAGAGTAGGACCACATGCATTAGTTTTTCCAGAAGCGAGAAAAAGGGACAATGGTGCCTAGAAAGAGCAATGCTTAAAGTAGTTTTTGGTTTTGTCTAAACAAATGTGTTATGCTCGGAAACCATTTGAGAAACCAGGGTGATTGGCATGGTGGAAATATGAGTTTTAACCTCAGAAGAATGAGACATGTTTTGTGTGACATGAATAAGTCATGATATTTTCATTATCGCTAGATTCATGTGTGAGATGAGTTTAGTGTATATATCGATAAAATTAGTCTTATGTGTATATTTGCCCTGGTATAGCGGACGACTGTGTGTATGGATACTATTAAGATTACTCGTTTTAGCTATGTGTTATACAAGTATGATATTATCCTAAGTATTGCTTTATAGTAATGGTTAGAACGATAGTGATGCAGAATATTAGTATCAAAAGATTGTACAAGCTTTCTATAGAGGTGGGGCTGTAGTGATTGAGTCTTACTTTGAAGTTGGTTTTGAGTATTGGAGGATACAGTGTTGTAAGATCCTCAATATAAGTAGCGGTTATATCCAAATGTAGAGGGTGAAATTCCTTTGTCAGGGGGAGGTATGTAATACCCCATAATTTTATGGATATTTAAATTACATAAGTCGTGTAATTTAATACTTTGAGAAATAATATTTTAGTTCGGAAAATACGAGTGAAGTTGTATTGGACTTAAAAGGTGAATTTTGATAAGTGACTCAGATGGGAATTTAGAATGCACGGTTGGTTTCGGAAGGGCTGAGATAGTCAGAATAGAGTAATCGATGGTAGTATTTGGGTTTCGAGGACTTTTTGGATCAGTAAAGACTCACATTGGTGTATACGAGTCAATTTGGGTTCAATAAGGGAGAACCCTTAATTCTCTCATATAAGGGCATGGGAGAAAGAAAGAAAAGAGAGAAAAGAGAAAGAAAGAAGGAAGAAGAGAAAGAAGGAAGAAAAGGGAGAAAAATAGGAGGTTGCAGCCAAGCTCCGACAGATTTCGACATGAGATCATCAGATTTATCCAACCAGACAAGTGTTTATCTTGATTTGAATTATTAAATGTGTTTATTGTGCATATTATAATTGGTGAAAAAATTTTGATTTTTGGGTTAGGATTCTTGAATAAAAAATGGGATTTTTAGGAATGATTTTATATGATTTTGTTGAGATAATAATTCTATATTAAATCTAAGTTTGAATCCATGTACATGGTGTAATTTTTGGTGAGAAATTGGAAGAAATAAAAATGGTGGGTTTAAGTGAATTAGGGTCTAAACACTTGAGAAAGTTCATGAATCCCATTAATTAATTAGTGTATTGAGTATATCTAAGTGTGTAGAAGTTCATATTGATGTTGGGTGATGTTAGAATCCATAGAATCTAGATTCGATGAGAGTTGGAGTGAATTTCGTAGAAAGAAAAAATTTGGACAGACCAAACCAGTCTGAACTGGGGTTTCGAATAGGTTCGTTTATAACCGAATTGGTTCATTTGTAGAATATCGGATCGGTTCATTTATTTGAGTACCAGACCAGTTCGTTTTCTTTCCACTGGATCGGTCCGTCTTTGACAGAAAATCAGTATGTTTTTCTTGACCTAAAAAGGATTGGAGACGAATTCCTTTTAGAGGTAAATGTTAAGGGATCCTAAATTGAGTGAGAGGACCTCTAAAAGAGTAGATGGGTGATATATGAGTCTCGGGTTAGTGGGAAAGATCTGGGGTTTAAATTTAGTAATATTTGGGATGAACTATATTCGAGGAATCATTCAACGGGTTCGTATATATATTTATGCGTGTAGAATATATATGAAGATTATATATGAGTAGAATATACATATTCTGAATAGAAATATATGAGTAATATCCTAAACGTGCGAATAATATAATATAAGAATCCTAGCTAGACGTGATAAGCTACTATTCTGAAATAATGAATGTCATAATTGTATCATAAGTGAATGAATACTTATGGGATTAAAATAAGTCGTGTGTATGCTTATTAATCTATACGAATTTATATATTCAGGATTATAGGCTAATGCCACGAGAGATAGGCATGGATAGCCGGTTATGATATATATATATATATATATATATATATATATAGAGAGAGAGAGAGAGAGAGAGAGAGAGAATATATATATGATGTGATTTTAAACATATATGTGTGTGAATGATATATTTATGTGAAACATACCCCTTTAGTGTTATCATGGGAAGTTGCGCGATGTGGGCGAGGCCCTAGCTTGACGAGCAGGAGCGTATAGTCCTTAGGTCATAGTCACCCAGTATTAACTATGTGTGATGTTCAGGGGTAAGACGTCTTGGGCATGATTCATCTCATTTCTAGTGAGGAACTATGGCCTCTTCGCATACGTTGTTATTTGGTTATACCAAGTCAGTGTGAAAGTCTGACCGCTGGTACCCATGATGATATGTGAGTGATTCCCTGGAAGATGATAGCACTGAGAGACTGCATCCATTGAGTTATAGCTCTGAGGGATGGTTGTTATACTTATATAGTGTGTGATATATAAGTATGGATATACTTGATGTGTATAGTATATATAAAATAAGGAGTAGAATAGTTAGCACTATTCAATAAGTTGACAACTTAATTAGAGGCTAGGATTGAATGGGGCAAAATTTAATCCAATGGTTGTGGTGATTTCCTCCCCTTTTTTCATTTTAATTTCTACTTTAATTAAAATACGAGGGTGTTATCGTAAAAAAACCCTCCAATCAGTCAGACATACGGTCATACCTACTTGCTCAGACTCACCCTTACCTTCAGGATTCACCCACACGATCTTCATGCTCTCTCTCTCTCTTGGCAACCGCGTGTGTGTACGATTTGGTATGATTATTAGGTATGTTGATCTTAATATATGGTATGTGTGCCATGAGGTCTTGAATTCATTTATGTTTTTACGATTTGAGGTTTTGAATCCGTGTGTCTAGATTATTGGGGTTATTATTAGGGTTTTTACGATTTGGGGTTAAAGATAAATATTTGATTTCCCGTGTAGCCTTTTCGTTCTATTAATCTATGATTTTTTTCCAGATCTATGAATATGATTGTGCATATTGGATGTTGAGTCTGATGAGCACTGTGGTGATGCATATCTCCTCAAATTTGTAGGTGTTCAACAGGTATTTTTGTTTCTATATTTATTTGCTTCTATGTTTTTTCCGTTAGGTTTTATAGTTATTTTTATGTGTTGAACATGTATTGTGGTGATTGACATCTCATAAACGCAGGTATTCTCAATATTCTACTATTAGTTATTTTAAATTACTCATGCCTCAGGTTCACAATGTGGAATAGCTTTGGAACCATATTATTCATGTCAAATTCAGCCCCTAAATCCAAAACCTTTGGATAGCTTCTTCTCTTATGTGTTGTTATGCTTTTTACACCTGCTGAAGAATACCGTTAAGGGTAAAGAGTACTTTGATGTTTAACCATGCATTATATACATTGATTAAATATTCCGTGTATATTTGTGTATTTATATATGCATTGAGGTATATGAAGAATTTGATTGCTTTTATCTCATTGATTAAATATTCTGTGTGTATATTTGGGTTGTGCTCAATGGATATTTTTTTATTGATTTGATTTATGTGAAAATCTATCTCTTAATAACCTATGTTTTGAGCGTCGCAAGCTTGAGTATTTCATTTATCTCGAAAGGACTTATTGTGTAGTGATAATGATTGATTTGGCATGTTAATATAAACAGGAAGAAGAGAAGGATGAAACTTATTTGCCTGCTTTGTCATTATTAATCTACCACATGGTATGTTTCTCGGTCATAGGTGAACACCATGGATGGGATGCTGCGGTGTTGTGACTGTTCATGTTTGGGGGCCTGAAAGAGACAGTGAAGCTGATAAGCACAGAGGGATTCGAATTCATCATCGATAAGAAGGCCGCCATGATTTCTAGAACTATTCGAAACATGCTAAACTCTCCAGGTCCCTCTTTTTTTTATTATTATTCATTAAACCTATCTTATGCTTTGAGTTTTTCTAATTCTTCTTTCAAGTAATCATTGTTTTGTTTAGTGCATATTTGATTGAATCTTTTAAGTTTTTGTGATTAAATATTTTGTTTTAGTAATTATTCTTACACATTTTACAGGATGTACTTTTGAAAAACACATCGTTTGCACAACCTTCTGGAATTTCTTCTTTCAAATGCCACCTTGAATACTGGGTTAGAATAATTTTTTTGATTTCCTCTTTCAAACACCATCTTGAATTTTGCATTGACTTTTTGGTTGTTGTTTTTAGATTTGCAGGAGGCATATATCGCTGATAGTGAGAGTAGCTCCATTAAAGCACTTAACCTGAAAATAAGAGGATCGAAATTAGTAGTTGACGGTGATCCAGTTTTCTTAGACAATTTATTTAAGGTCTTTTTGTTTGCATTAAGAATACATTTTTATATTTGGAATACTGTCCCGTCTTCACATTAGGAAGAAGTTAACATAAAATTCATATTCAATCCTTGGTTTAATACAACTGTTAATTTAATCCACTCCAGCTCCAGTGACCTTTGTCTAACTTTTGCAGTTTGGGGATAATGATCATATGGGCTCTGAAGTGCTTTTTAAGCATCCATTGGATGTTTTATGTGGGAAGGATGGCCATTTTGCAGACTCTTACACTGTGTACTAAAACAAAACATCCAGTAATTACGACTACACGTTTTACTGGATGTACTCTTACAAATGGTACGATTATAAATTCATTAACTTCGCTGACTAGATTGAACATTTGATACTCACCTGTTTTGTTTCATTTTGTTCAAAATCATTGAACACATCTGACCATCTCATTTGTTTAACTTATTTCTAATTATTTATGAGAAGACATGTGAAAAAATTTAATCATTTTATTTTCATATTCCAAATCGTGAACTACTTAAAACAGCAGGTGATCAGATAAATTGATAGAATTTTCTTTTAATTAAAATAGATTACGGAGATAGGCAGAGGATTTGTTCAGTAAAACAACATATCTTTTTTCAATTCTCTACTATTACTCATTGTAGGTAGGGGATCAGACCAATTTCCTATGTTATCTCCGCCACTTTTTTTTTTGTTCTTTAAATAGTTGTCTACCTCACTTTTACTGATATAAATTGCTCATGGTAGGCAGGGGATCAGATAATCCCCTGTGTTACTTTTTTAGTTCTCTACTATTGTTTTACGAGTCATATAAAATGTCATAGGTGTTCTTTCATATCATAATCCTAATAAAAAACATTTTTCAAATTTGTCTTCCATGGTTTTATGAAATGTAGCTGAGAGGATCGAAATTAGTAGCTGACGGTGATCTAGTTTTCTTAGACAATTTATTTAAGGTGTTTATGTTTGCATTAAGAATACATTTTTATATTCGGAATATTATCCCGTCTTCACATTAGGAAGAAGTTAACATAAAATTCATATTCAATGATTGGTTTAATACAACTGTTAATTTAATCCATTCCAGCTCCAGTGACCTTTGTTTAACTTTTGAAGTTTGGGGATAATGATCATATGGCCTCTGAAGTGCTTTTTAAGCATCGATTGGATGTTTTATGTGGGAAGGATGGCCATTTTGCAGACACTTACACTGCGTACTAAAACAAAACATCCAGTAATTACGCTTACACATTTGACTGTATGTACTCTTACAAATGGTACGATTATAAATTCATTAACTTCGCTGACTAGATTGAACATTTGATACTCACTTGTTTTGTTTCATTTTGTTCAAAATCATTGAACACATCTGACCATCTCATTTGTTTAACTTATTTCTAATTATTTATGAGAAGACATGTGAAAAAATTTAATCATTTTATTTTCATATTCCAAATCGTGAACTACTTAAAACAGCAGGTGATCAGATAAATTGATAGAATTTTCTTTCATTTAAAATAGATTACGGAGATAGGCAGGGGATTTGTTCAGTAAAACAACACATCTTTTTTCAGTTCTCTACTATTACTCATTGTAGGTAGGGGATCAGACCAATTTCCTATGTTATCTCCGCCACTTTTTTTTTTAGTTCTTTAAATAGTTGTCTGCCTCACTTTTACTGCTATAAATTTCTCATGGTAGGCAGGGGATCAGATAATCCCCTGTGTTGCTTTTTTAGTTCTCTACTATTATTTTACGAGTCATATAAAATGTCATAGGTGTTCCTTCATATCATAATCCTAATAAAAAACATTTTTCAAATTTGTCTTCCATGAATTTATGAAATGTAGCTGAGAGGATCGAAATTAGTAGCTGACGGTGATCCAGTTTTCTTAGACATTTTATTTAAGGTGATTATGTTTGCATTAAGAATACATTTTTATATTTGGAATATTATCCCGTCTTCACATTATGAAGAAGTTAACATAAAATTCATATTCAATGCTTAGTTTAATACAACTGTTAATTTAATCCACTCCAGCTCCAGTGACCTTTGTCTAACTTTTGTAGTTTGGGGATAATGATCATATGGGCTCTGAAGTGCTTCTTAAGCATCCATTGGATGTTTTATGTGGGAAGGATGGGCATTTTGCAGACTCTTACACTGTGTACTAAAACAAAACATCCAGTAATTACGCTTACACATTTTACTGGATGTACTCTTACAAATGGTACGATTATAAATTCATTAACTTCGCTGACTAGATTGAACATTTGATACTCACCTATTTTGTTTCATTTTGTTCCAAATCATTGAACACATCTGACCATCTCATTTGTTTAACTTATTTCTAATTATTTATGAGAAGACACGTGAAAAAAATTTAATCGTTTTATTTTCATATTCCAAATCGTGAACTACTTAAAACAGCAGGTGATCAGATAAATTGATAGAATTTTCTTTCAATTAAAATAGATTACGGAGATACGCAGGGGATTCGTTCAGTAAAACAACACATCTTTTTTCAGTTCTCTACTATTACTCATTATAGGTATGAGATCAGACCAATTCCCTATGTTATCTGCGCCACTTTTTTTTAGTTCTTTAAATAGTTGTCTGCCTCACTCTTACTGATATAAATTGCTCATGGTAGGCAGGGGATCAGATAATCCCCTGTGTTGCTTTTTTAGTTCTCTACTATTGTTTTACGAGTCATATAAAATGTCATAGGTGTTCTTTCATACCATAATCCTAATAAAAAACATTTTTCATATTTGTCTTCCATGGTTTTATGAAATGTAGCTGAGAGGATCGAAATTAGTAGCTGACGGTGATCCAGTTTTCTTAGACATTTTATTTAAGGTGATTATGTTTGCATTAAGAATACATTTTTATATTTGGAATATTATCCCGTCTTCACATTATGAAGAAGTTAACATAAAATTCATATTCAATGCTTGGTTTAATACAACTGTTAATTTAATCCACTCCAGCTCCAGTGACCTTTGTCTAACTTTTGTAGTTTGGGGATAATGATCATATGGGCTCTGAAGTGCTTCTTAAGCATCCATTGGATGTTTTATGTGGGAAGGATGGGCATTTTGCAGACTCTTACACTGTGTACTAAAACAAAACATCCAGTAATTACGCTTACACATTTTACTGGATGTACTCTTACAAATGGTACGATTATAAATTCATTAACTTCGCTGACTAGATTGAACATTTGATACTCACCTATTTTGTTTCATTTTGTTCCAAATCATTGAACACATATGACCATCTCATTTGTTTAACTTATTTCTAATTATTTATGAGAAGACACGTGAAAAAAATTTAATCGTTTTATTTTCATATTCCAAATCGTGAACTACTTAAAACAGCAGGTGATCAGATAAATTGATAGAATTTTCTTTCAATTAAAATAGATTACGGAGATAGGCAGGGGATTTGTTCAGTAAAACAACACATCTTTTTTCAGTTCTCTACTATTACTCATTGTAGGTATGAGATCAGACCAATTCCCTATGTTATCTGCGCCACTTTTTTTTAGTTCTTTAAATAGTTGTCTGCCTCACTCTTACTGATATAAATTGCTCATGGTAGGCAGGGGATCAGATAATCCCCTGTGTTGCTTTTTTAGTTCTCTACTATTGTTTTACGAGTCATATAAAATGTCATAGGTGTTCTTTCATATCATAATCCTAATAAAAACATTTTTCATATTTGTCTTCCATGGTTTTATGAAATGTAGCTGAGAGGATCGAAATTAGTAGCTGACGGTGATCCAGTTTTCTTAGACATTTTATTTAAGGTGATTATGTTTGCATTAAGAATACATTTTTATATTTGGAATATTATCCCGTCTTCACATTATGAAGAAGTTAACATAAAATTCATATTCAATGCTTGGTTTAATACAACTGTTAATTTAATCCACTCCAGCTCCAATGACCTTTGTCTAACTTTTGTAGTTTGGGGATAATGATCATATGGGCTCTGAAGTGCTTCTTAAGCATCCATTGGATGTTTTATGTGGGAAGGATGGGCATTTTGCAGACTCTTACACTGTGTACTAAAACAAAACATCCAGTAATTACGCTTACACATTTTACTGGATGTACTCTTACAAATGGTACGATTATAAATTCATTAACTTCGCTGACTAGATTGAACATTTGATACTCACCTATTTTGTTTCATTTTGTTCCAAATCATTGAACACATCTGACCATCTCATTTGTTTAACTTATTTCTAATTATTTATGAGAAGACACGTGAAAAAAATTTAATCGTTTTATTTTCATATTACAAATCGTGAACTACTTAAAACAACAGGTGATCAGATAAATTGATAGAATATTCTTTCAATTAAAATAGATTACGGAGATAGGCAGGGGATTTGTTCAGTAAAACAACACATCTTTTTTCAGTTCTCTACTATTACTCATTGTAGGTATGAGATCAGACCAATTCCCTATGTTATCTGCGCCACTTTTTTTTAGTTCTTTAAATAGTTGTCTGCCTCACTCTTACTGATATAAATTGCTCATGGTAGGCAGGGGATCAGATAATCCCCTGTGTTGCTTTTTTAGTTCTCTACTATTGTTTTACGAGTCATATAAAATGTCATAGGTGTTCTTTCATATCATAATCCTAATAAAAAACATTTTTCATATTTGTCTTCCATGGTTTTATGAAATGTAGCTGAGAGGATCGAAATTAGTAGCTGACGGTGATCCAGTTTTCTTAGACATTTTATTTAAGGTGATTATGTTTGCATTAAGAATACATTTTTATATTTGGAATATTATCCCGTCTTCACATTATGAAGAAGTTAACATAAAATTCATATTCAATGCTTGGTTTAATACAACTGTTAATTTAATCCACTCCAGCTCCAGTGACCTTTGTCTAACTTTTGTAGTTTGGGGATAATGATCATATGGGCTCTGAAGTGCTTCTTAAGCATCCATTGGATGTTTTATGTGGGAAGGATGGGCATTTTGCAGACTCTTACACTGTGTACTAAAACAAAACATCCAGTAATTACGCTTACACATTTTACTGGATGTACTCTTACAAATGGTACGATTATAAATTCATTAACTTCGCTGACTAGATTGAACATTTGATACTCACCTGTTTTGTTTCATTTTGTTCAAAATCATTGAACACATCTGACCATCTCATTTGTTTAACTTATTTCTAATTATTTATGAGAAGACATGTGAAAAAATTTAATCATTTTATTTTCATATTCCAAATCGTGAACTACTTAAAACAGCAGGTGATCAGATAAATTGATAGAATTTTCTTTCATTTAAAATAGATTACGGAGATAGGCAGGGGATTTGTTCAGTAAAACAACACATCTTTTTTCAGTTCTCTACTATTACTCATTGTAGGTAGGGGATCAGACCAATTTCCTATGTTATCTCCGCCACTTTTTTTTTTAGTTCTTTAAATAGTTGTCTGCCTCACTTTTACTGATATAAATTGCTCATGGTAGGCAGGGGATCAGATAATCCCCTGTGTTGCTTTTTTAGTTCTCTACTATTGTTTTACGAGTCATATAAAATGTCATAGGTGTTCCTTCATATCATAATCCTAATAAAAAACATTTTTCAAATTTGTCTTCCATGAATTTATGAAATGTAGCTGAGAGGATCGAAATTAGTAGCTGACGGTGATCCAGTTTTCTTAGACATTTTATTTAAGGTGATTATGTTTGCATTAAGAATACATTTTTATATTTGGAATATTATCCCGTCTTCACATTATGAAGAAGTTAACATAAAATTCATATTCAATGCTTGGTTTAATACAACTGTTAATTTAATCCACTCCAGCTCCAGTGACCTTTGTCTAACTTTTGTAGTTTGGGGATAATGATCATATGGGCTCTGAAGTGCTTCTTAAGCATCCATTGGATGTTTTATGTGGGAAGGATGGGCATTTTGCAGACTCTTACACTGTGTACTAAAACAAAACATCCAGTAATTACGCTTACACATTTTACTGGATGTACTCTTACAAATGGTACGATTATAAATTCATTAACTTTGCTGACTAGATTGAACATTTGATACTCACCTATTTTGTTTCATTTTGTTCCAAATCATTGAACACATCTGACCATCTCATTTGTTTAACTTATTTCTAATTATTTATGAGAAGACACGTGAAAAAAATTTAATCGTTTTATTTTCATATTCCAAATCGTGAACTACTTAAAACAGCAGGTGATCAGATAAATTGATAGAATTTTCTTTCAATTAAAATAGATTACGGAGATAGGCAGGGGATTTGTTCAGTAAAACAACACATCTTTTTTCAGTTCTCTACTATTACTCATTGTAGGTATGAGATCAGACCAATTCCCTATGTTATCTGCGCCACTTTTTTTTAGTTCTTTAAATAGTTGTCTGCCTCACTCTTACTGATATAAATTGCTCATGGTAGGCAGGGGATCAGATAATCCCCTGTGTTGCTTTTTTAATTCTCTACTATTGTTTTACGAGTCATATAAAATGTCATAGGTGTTCTTTCATATCATAATCCTAATAAAAAACATTTTTCATATTTGTCTTCCATGGTTTTATGAAATGTAGCTGAGAGGATCGAAATTAGTAGCTGACGGTGATCTAGTTTTCTTGGACACTTTATTTAAGGTGTTTATGTTTCCATTAAGAATACATTTTTATATTTGGAATATTGTCCCGTCTTCACAATATGAAGAAGTTAACATAAAATTCTTATTTAATGCTTGGTTTAATACAACTGTTAATTTAATCCACTCCAGCTCTAGTGACCTTTGTCTAACTTTTGCAGTTTGGGGATAATGATCATATGGGCTCTGAAGTGCTTCTTAAGCATCCATTGGATGTTTTATGTTGGAAGGATGGCCATTTTGTAGTCTCTTACACTGTGTACTAAAACAAAACATCCAGTAATTAGTTTCAATCACTTTCTTACTCGAAGGAAAGTAAGGACATGTCTGACATGAAAACATGACGGGCTTCTAAAAGAAATAAATCGGGAAGGTACATCATATGACCTCTACTAATTTCTCTTATTCTTGATTTCAAAATTTTTTATTTTTCCTATAGTAACATTGTATTTCCAATTCGTGGGTTGTGGTCGCAGTAATTTCCCCCCTAAATAAAATGAATGGTTACAAATGTACTTGCACATTGCTTTTCTAATTTCCTTTGTGGCTAATTAATGTATTTTTGTACTTCTGCACACTATCTGTATACTTGCTCACAAGCCAACTGTGTATTGTTTCAACTATTTCTATTTTCCCAACATCATTTACTAGTTAACACCTATGGTAACAAATTAAAATTCAATATTTTTTTCCTTTTTTCTTAATATTCCCAACATCATTTTTTGAACAATTTCTATTCTTATATTGAAAATTCATTTTGTAGAATGGGCCAAAGCAATAAGCGCTGGAATTATACTCTTTCGAGCTCAATTATTTTTTTCATATTTGTCTTATTTTAAGGGAACTGTGTTCATTACTTTTTATTTTGCTTTTGCATTCTCAAATTAGTAGAGGAACAAATAGCCAAGTAACTATACTCTTAAATGTTTCGTGAATGGAAAACATCAGATTGTCTTTGCACCTTAGAGCTAGGCCACCTGAAATACCTTCGGGTTCCACATTACACAATTTGACTGTAAGTTAATCTCAATTGAATTCTTCCATGCCACACCCTTTATTTTTGAAGGGGCAACATGCCACTCCCTTCTATGGTGTGTGTCAATTATAACTAAATAATAATGAAGGGGGAATATGATGGGACTAATCTTTCAAAGCATACAAATTATGAGACAATTTCAAGAGAAGACATATAATGGGCGTGTCATCACTAAAGGAATATCAAAGTAAACATCTCCCTGTTAAGATTCTAGGCTAAACAAAGAGCTCATATTCTCTTCTTCGCCTATTATACACATCAAAAGTGAGTATAAACATGAAAGTTTTACTTGATTTGAAAATAATGATGCTTCTATGGTGTTGAAACTGTGGAGGTTTATTAAAGAGAGCCTTTAAATGAGGTTTGAAATTGTGTAGGTTTTGGAATCTGAGATGCTGCTACTGAAAGCCCTTGGATTATGTTTATGACTTCCACCGTGTCGTCTAGACATCAATTTTTTTCCTACGATGCACGTGAATACCTCGGCTATGGCATGCGCTGACGAGTTCGAAACTGAGCTCACAATGCTATCAAATTGTGCATAGGGGATGCCCTATACACAACACAAAATTTGGCAGCTTCTCACTAATATTCTACATGCTGACTATAAGACTTTGCACCACCACTCCTTTGAGTGCACCTTGTGGTATCACTTAAGCAATGTGTCGGCCTCTTTTAATAACCACAGGCTCATTTGCAAGCACGTTGTAGAGATGATCAAGAAGCTCTTTGGCCTTCCATGACCCAAAATCAGGGTGGCTTCCTAATGATGCCACACTAGATCACTTTCTTTCTGATCTGTAAAAGATCCATTTGTCTCCTCTGTATAATGCTCCATTACTGGTAGTGCTATCTTTTTCATCGCCAGCGTTTCCATTATTGGTAGGCTAAACTGGTAGTGTTGTCTTTTACAAATCCATCGCCAATATTCAAAATTCGGATCCATAATGAGTTCTTTCTAATCTGATTCTCTACATTATGCGAGTTTATTCACACAACATTTACTCAACATGTACAATTCCTCATATAGCAGAGCATATGTCAGTTCTTGCTAATTTAATGCTTTACATTACTATATTATTTGTTCGATGTTTTTGTGAATATTGTATTATTAACCCACATTTTTTTGCTTTGTATTATATTCTTCTCTGTCCAGATTCATTGTTGACACCAATGTTACAACTTGGTATGCATTACTTTAATGTGGTTTATTTGCCTTTGGCAGACACTTCCATTTTTTTTATACGAAGGTATGCATTACTTTCTTGATACGAAGGTACTTTCTTTATAGATTTTTCTTTCTGTTGTGGGTTTGCATTGTTGAACTGTTGTGATGTTGCTCTCCTTCCTCACTACCTCAGACTCTAGAAATGAAAAAAATGCCAACAACTTTATATAAAGAGATGGACAACATTGTAAATTCTTATTTCTCTCCAAAGTTTGCCGAAACCCCATGCGATGGAAGTTCTCGGAACTACTTGAAATTACCTCCTAAAAGTAGGTCACCTAATCAAGTTCCAATCGGATATCCATCTACAATGGGTGATGCTGTAATTAATGTGAGCCCCAGTAGTAATAGATGCATGCTAAATGTTTGTTGGTTATGATTATAATATATTTTAGTTTATTGTTAACAAAGTTGTATGCTCCTGTTATTAATTTTTTTTAATAGGTGTCCTTTTGAAATCATACTCCCAATTGGTTGTCTGCTCATTTAGTATTCATCGGTTTTTTACCACTGATAAAGTTAAATCATACTCCATTACAATTTCAAAAGCATACTCCAACCGATTGTATGCTCATGTAGTATCCATCGGTTTTTTACCACTGATAAAAACTGAAATATTGTATACTCCAACTGAAAATTTTGATTCGCTGATAAAAAGTTACTGTATTCGTCAGTTTTTTACCACTGAAATATACTCCAACTGAAATTTTGTATGCTAATTCAGTTGGAGTAAATAAAATTTTGTATGCTCATTTAGTGAATTTGTATGAGAACTCAACGATTTTTGTTTAAATTTTCATTTTTGTCCAATCTTTTGGTTTTGTAGGACTTGGTTGTCAGGATGATGTGACGGGACACTGATGATTTAATGGTTGCGGGAGTATCGACATGTATCCCATTTTGATTTTGATTGATAAATTGTCTTTGAATATTGTTGTTGGGTTATTTTTTTATTTCTTAAACATGGTGGTTAGTCCTATAAATAGAGGAAACTCAGCCCAATTTTTGATTTTTTTTTTAATTATTTATGTTATATCATAAATATGCATGACTTATGTATTGGTGGTGTTCTCATGAATTGGCTTGAACTGATGATTTTGTTTATACGATGTTTAGGACGGATTATTAGTATTATTGTTGTTGTATTTTTTTCTTTCTTAAATAGGGTGGGTAGTTTTATAAACAAAGAAAACTCTCCAAAAATTTTAAATTGTCTAACATTATATGTATTATATATAAAACTTTATAACTTACATTATATACGACTTAACACTTTGTTTTGTTGGGGGAGCAATATTTTTGCCGTTTTGCAATTTTGTACTTGGAAAATTTTCGTCGTGCCTTCAGGCACGGGCATTCCGCTAGTGTGTGTATATATATATATATATATATATTGACTAAGATAAGGAAAGAAATGTGAGTAAATTTTTGGTATTCAGGAGAATAAAATCCGAAATATAAAATATAATATATGTATATAATGACGAGAATATTATATACGAGATGATAACACTAAAATGTCTATAGTATAAATAACTAGTGAAAGTTATTCATAAGGTAAGGGTAAATTAAGCGATAAATTATAAGGTGTAACCTTGGGCGAACGCTTAGAATATTTTAGATACGTGGGGTTCTTGATAGTGTATGGACTTGAAACTTTTTCGAGGTGATAGTTAGGCTGGGTAGCTAACTAGGGTGTTTTAAAATACATGCGTTGGGTGTGCCCTATTAGATGAGAGGTGAGGGATATCTCATGTGAGTGCGACAGTAATTTAAATATGAAGAGTATCATGTTTTATATATTAAAGTAAATTAAGAACTTGATAAAATATTTTTCAAAATTCGGGCTCTGACCCGTATTTATTTTCCTTTTTCTTCCCTTTTGTAAACTTTTTAGGGGTCGAGGCACAGGGACACCTGGATGACTATTCATTTGAGTTAGACATGCTACCGCAGTTGTATGTTGGCAGGAAATTATTTTAAATGCTTCTATCATTCTGATCTAAATTGGAGGTACTGTTGTAATAATCGGGCATGTTGCCCAACTGATATCATTTATTTTATTTGTAGTAATTTTGTTTTACGTGCATTCGATTTGGATGTAATATATGTTTACCGACAGTTATTGGTCATTTATTTATTTATTACATTTTTTTATTATATTCTTGCATGAATGGTTTTACTTGTGCATTAAGTTTAAAAGATTAAAAGGTTTAAACTGTTAATGCCATGCCTAATAGGTTATTAGTAATTAATATGGTTTTCAATAGTGATGCTGAGAATGAAACCACATGAGTTTCCTATTGAATTTTATATACAACTTATCACCCGGTATTTAATTAGTAGGGGTGTCATAACTCTATGTATCACTCGCACTCAGAAAATACTCACTCTGTATTTTTTTATCTTACACTAACAATACTTATATGAAAATACACACTCTATATTTTTCTCTATACTCTTGATTTTTCAAGTCAGAGAATTGGGTGATTTTTATCTTTAGCAATGGGGTATATTTATAGTAGGAGATGAAGAGGATTTAGGTTGAGGCTGGAGTGATTTGCACAGAAATTGAGGGAGAAAGAGAGTTTCCACCAAAAAAAGAAATGATGGGTAGGGGACCATTATCCCTATTTTGTCCACTATCCCTATTTTCTCCACTTCCTCCATATTCTAACAGGGAGACCTTAAAATAATACCCCAAAATAAACTTAATTCAAGATACTAGTTGAAAATGTTTAGAGTATGAGTTTCATCTAACACACTAATTTTTATTTTTAATGAGATTTTAGTGGGGGTAGTTTCTAGGCATCAATTTAAATTTATCATAATTAAAGTTAGACTCGCCTTTATTATTATTATTATTATTATTATTATTATTATTATTATTATTATTATTATTATTATTATTATTATTATTATTATTATTATTATTATTATTATTACTGTTATAAAGTGGCCCATTTCTAGAGTGTGCATATTTTTTTTCTGAAATGGTCTCCAGCTACACCTTTTATATTTTAAAGAGGGTACTTCCATTGTCACTACTCTCTAGAGGCTAACTAGAATGGAATCTTATTCCACCTTCTTTTACAAATTTGTCTATAATGGGGCTTTAAGGGGTAATGATGACAATGACAATGCATATGATCCGGTTATTGGATGCTATATTGATGAGCAACCTAGATTTGGATAAGTGGTCTAGAAGATTGAATAAGGAATATCAACCAAAGTTGACATCCAAATTCTACAATTTAGGAATGGGTTCGTAACAATGTTTTTCTTCTAAAGTACTCAATAATTAAAACATGACATGGCCATTAATGAAAGTAATGGGATCATAGATGATATCGAGTTGATCTAACTTCGGGGATCACGTTTTTTTTTTGTAAGATTGAGGTACTTTAAGCATCCTTTATGCTGAAGGAATTGAGAGTATGGAATGGGAACCTAAATAATACCTTTTCTTCTTGGAGTACATTACCAATTATAATATTGGATCACCTTTAAAAATCTATGATGTCATGACTGACATATCTCTTAATACTTTAAAATGCAAAACAAGGCATTTATTATGCTTTGCAATTAGCCTGTCCACGTGGCACCTAATATTTATTGCATGTAGCCTCTCCTATCCACGTGGCCCTATTGTTTGTTGCATGTTTCCTCCTCTCTTTCTCTTAATCAGATTCAGATACACGGCTTATCTCTCTTAATGAGATGCACATACACGATTGTTTTGGGGAAACCAAAAGGTTGTCATCCCTTCAAGCTCTTTCATCTCCCACATCCCACATTTCAAATCTCACATCCCTCCGTACTCTTCCCTCGATTCCAGGTTCATCCCCCACCCGGCATCTACAATGGTATTTGTATATTTCTTCCACAATGTCTCCTCATCATCAACAAAAATTTCTTCTGCAAGAGTATTTTTCAGAATCCAATTATTCGCAGGACACAACAAGGTATTTAACTCTTTGTGGTGCTGTGATATTCTTGCTATTAGATTGAATTTAATTGAATTGATATGTCATAAATCTCATCTATTAATAGTCTGATGGGCTGAAGTATGAAATTTGGATATCATTTCTGCATCACATTTGCTCGATGAAATGTTCAGCAGAACTTATCTCTTATTTTCAGCTCTTATATATTGGTATTCATGATTGAATTATTTGAGATAACTGCTATCTTCTAGATTTATGATGAAGCCCTCATAACTGATATATGATTGGGTTGATATATGATTCATACACCTGATTCACTGCTGAATTTACTCAATGAAAAAATAAACACTTCACAGAGAATAGAACATTTAAATCAGCTACAAAACTTATCTCTTATTTTCAGCTCTTATATATTGGTATTCATGATTGAATTATATGAGATAACTGCTATCTTCTAGATTTATGATGAAGCCCTCATAACTGATATATGATTGTGTTGATATATGATTCATACACCTGATTCAATGCTGAATTTACTGAATAAAAAAACAAACACTTCACAGCTGATAGTAGACAGGGGAAAGTAGATTAGTATTTTTTTCAAATGAAATGCAGATTTTATTAAATTACTTTTTCAGCAGTGATTAAACCTGTGGTGGAATTTGATCAATTAGAAGGCTTTAGAACAATTATTAACTTTCAAGGTTCTGGAGCTACTGTGTATAACAAAATTTGGTGGGTTTGGAGGTTTGAAATGGAGTGTGTTAATATTATATAGTCTGATCAAAATGTTCTTCTTCAAATTGAAAATCCATTGCTTCCAATGACTATTAGAGTCAATGTAGTTTATGGTAAGTGTACCAAACTTGAAATAATGATTTTGGGTGGTGAAATGTCCCAAAACTCTAATCAAGATTTTAGGTTTCCTCTTTTAGGGGTAGGAGATTTCAATGTAGTAGCTGACAGTTCTGAGAAGATAAGAGGTTGAGGAATAGGTATCCAGTAGTTATGGATTTTGTTTCTTGCATATCCTTCTTATTGCAAAGATTTAAGGCCAATAAGTTTCTACTCATTTGTCATTTCTAAAATTTTAGCTTCAAGAATAGCCATTATTCTTCCAAATATTATATCTCCTTTCAATCAGGATTTATAAAGGGAAAAACATCCTAGATAATATCTTATTTGGGCAGGAGATTGTCCATTTATTGGATAGGAAAATTGATCGCTCTAATGTAGTTTTAAACTTGGATATGACCAAAGCCTACGATAGGGTTTCTTGGTTATTCCTAAATAAAACATTGAGATCTTTTGGGTTTTCTTAAGGCATCATTGATATGGTGTTGACGTGCATTTCTTCTTCTTGGTTTTCAGTCGTGGTGCTTGGGATTTCAGAAGGTTTTTTTATGTCTTCCAGAGGGTTGAAACAAGGAGATCCTATATCTCCAAGTCTATTTGTGATTGCTTCTGATGTTTTGAGCAGAGGTATACAAGATCGTATGGCCAAAGGTCCTATCGAATTATTTTGTCATCCAAGAGGTTGTCCTTTGATTAGTCACTTAAGGTGCTTTAGAAGAATTATTAACTTTGAAGGTTGTGGAGGTACTGTGAATAACAAAATTTGGTGGGTTTGGAGGTTTGAATTGGAGTGTGTTAATATTATATAGTCTGATCAAAATGTTCTTCTTGAAATGGAAAATCCAATGCTTCCAATGACTATTAGAGTCAATGTAGTTTATGCTAAGTGTTCCAAACTTGAAATAATGATTTGGGGGGGTGAAATGTCCCAAAACTCTAATCAAGATTTTAGGGTTCCTCTTTTAGGGGTAGGAGATTTCAATGTAGTAGCTGACAGTTCTAAGAAGATAAGAGGTTGAGGAATAGGTATCCAGTAGTTATGGATTTTGTTTCTTGCATATCCAATCCAGGCCTTATAGATGCAAGATATGAAGGTACCAAATATACTTTGTTTAATAATAAAGATGACTGCAAAATTTGGGAAAGGCTTGATAGGGGCGTCATTAATCAAGAATGGTTGTCTAGATTCCCTCCCACAGTGGTAAAAAATTTGAATTAGGATTGTTCTGACCAATGTCAAATACTGGTTTCCTTAAATTCATAAAATAATCATCGCCCTGTCAGTTTAAATTTCAAAATATGTGGTGAAATCATAAAGACTTCTTTAAAATAGTTTAAAAGTCTTTGAAGGAACCTGCAGAAGGATTTATGATTAATGCTTTATGTTTTAAACTTAGAAGATTGAAGAAGGGGTTACAAAGGCGGAATAAGGACACTTTTAAGAATATATTTCAATAAGTGGTCAATGTGAAGGATCAATTACTCAAAATGTATACTGATTTTATGGCTGATTCATCTGAAGAAAATAGGGAAAAGCTGAATGAAACTATAGCAAATCTGAACTGGGTTCTCACTTGTGAGAAACAGTTTTGGAGTAAAAAAGCAGAGGTTAAATCGATTAAGGAAGGAGTCAGTAATTCTAAGTTCTTCCATGCAGTAGTGAACAATAACGGGAGGAGAATGTGGATCCATAAAATCAAAACAGAAGAGGGAGATTGTGTAGAGTCTACATCAGGCATTGAATAGTTTTTGGTCAAATACTATAAAGATCTTTTGAAGGCTAAAGATACAGAAGTAGGGGATGAATTATTTAATATCATTCCAAACCTTGACAATGAAGATACGAATGATCACTTGATTGAAATTCCAAAAGAAGATGAAATTCATGAAGCAGTTCAGAGCCTCATTCCTAATAGCTCAGCAGGTGTAGATGAATTTAATGGAGTTTTCTTTATCAAAGATTAGCTCATTATTAAAAATATTTTATAGATGTTGCTCAAAGTCTCTTCTTGAGAACAAACCTAGCTAAAAGCTAGAGTTCTACCATTATTAATTTTATCCCCAAGGAAAAGTATCCTTCTTATTGCAAAGATTTTAGGCCAATAAGTTTCTACTCATTTGTCATTTCTAAAATTTTAGCTTCAAGAATAGCCATTATTCTTCCAAATATTATATCTCCTTTCAATCAGGATTTATAAAGGGAAAAACATCCTAGATAATATCTTATTTGGGCAGGAGATGGTCCATTTATTGGATAGGAAAATTGAGGGCTCTAATGTAGTTTTAAACTTGGATATGACCAAAGCCTACGATAGGGTTTCTTGGTTATTCCTAAATAAAACATTGAGATCTTTTGGGTTTTCTTAAGGCATCATTGATATGGTGTGGAGGTGCATTTCTTCTTCTTGGTTTTCAGTCGTGCTGCTTGGGATTTCAGAAGGTTTTTTTAAGTCTTCCAGAGGTTTGAAACAAGGAGATCCTATATCTCAAGTCTATTTGTGATTGCTTCTGATGTTTTGAGCAGAGGTGTACAAGATCGTATGGTGGCTGGTGGTTGTGATGAAGGGATAAGTTAGGACATTGTGCAAGTAATAGATATATATGATAATATAACGAGAGACTGTTTTTACTGGTGTTAAGTTGAGACGCCTATACCCTCCGAAAATAGAGGTATAGTTTAGAAAAATGCAAATGGGAGGCCTTGAAGCCGATTGTTGAAGCTGATAATTTTGGTTAGCCGGCAAAATCAAAAGTATGAAGATAAGAATAATTAGGAGAGGTATTAAAAACAAGTTCACGTGGAGAGATATTGTGGAGAGGTTGGAAGTTTTAAGACTTTGAAAATGACATTTAATAGCTCGACACCGAATTCAGGAGGCATAGTGGCATGAAATATCATTGTATGCCACTATGCCTCCTGCTAAAGTTATGACTTTTATAAAGTGTAGTGTTCTAAGGAAAGGATGGAATAGAGTACAGAGGTCAAATTCGATACTGCATATATTATCAGTTCTAAACTGATGAACATATAGTAAATTTTCCAAGAAGCACTTCATTTTTTACGGCGTACAATAATGAAATAAAGGTGTTTCGCTTGGTTTGGAGTGGAGTTTCATATTAAGACAGTTTTGTACGTGTGTTACTCCCTAATTCTCTTTTATAGCACCACTAGGAAGTCGTGAAGAAAATTCGATAATAAACAATCTGCTGTCCTATATGGGTAGAGAGTTTTATCTTTATCCTTTTTTTTTAAACTTTTTGGAAGAATTTGTGTTTTATTTAATTGGATTTATAGATGTTAAATGTTAAGGACGATTTACTGTCAAAAAAAAAAAAAACCTATTCAGTTGCCCGTATACTGAACAGTTTAATTTTCAGGTTTTATGGTTGTTGTTGCTTTTTGTCAAAAAAATTCTCAATGACTCATTGATATATGGAATTTAACGTTAAACAAGAGCTTAACAAAGACACTAAAAAAAATTAAATTAAAAAAATTCCACATAAAAAGCCCCAAAGTAAATATCAAATTATTAAAAAATGATCAAAAATATATAATCAATCGAGTTCGATATTTCTTTTACTTGATTCTTCTATAAATGGGTACCTTCAATAAATGGTCATGTTGTCAACATCTTCATACAAATAGAGACATGAAGGAGATAAGAGCATGCTTAAAATATTTGCCAAGTGTATGAATGGATCTTTATAAATGCAAGACACAGTAGCATTAAAAATACAGTTAAGAGAATGAATGATCTATGGGAGAAAATCTTTATTATACCTACATTTACATATATAATTGATATGAAAAAATGATAGAATTTAGGCGTTTGTTTCGTCTTAGGGAGGATTGCACACTCTTAAATTCTGCGATTTGTACGTTATAACAATGTTATGCATAAGTCCCCGTTTATAAGTGTTACTAATATTAAATTTCTTAGTCTGCCCAGAATAAAATAATATACTATGCTCTAATTACTTCCTACTCAAACATCTATTTAAAACTCAGAACTTTTAGAGCTGTTACCTTTCATCAATTGATGATTAGTTTTGGACACCGTTTGTTCGAGTTGATTCATGCATACTTTATCATATGTATATGTTTAAAGCTTGGAAAAAAAACATCCACATTACACTCAGTAGGATTTTATACTCTGTTATCAGACGATTTCCAAACAAAATGTCTAATACTACCATAACGTAAATCTGTGAATAAATTAGATTTTAAAAATAAATTATATTTCACAAATGGTTGCACTACACCATCTGATGGAAGCTTCACTTTGAGGAACTTAGCTGCAAGGAAGATGACACCTGCCGCAATGTGGTGGGGCTGAAATTGCAGGCAGAGCGATTTCCTCATCCCATCATAGTAGACATGTGTATATTCCCGATTAAATTGACCACTGATATAGGATTGAGCAGTGATATATGATTGATATACCTGATATGTACTTTATATATATGACATCTGATATTAATTTTGAGCACCGATTTCTTTTTGAATTGAATTGTTATTTCATATTCGATTGAGATGCAGATTTAGCACTGCTATATACGAACTGTATTGTTATTCATAGTAGGCATGCGATAGTAGACATCAGCTATGTTTTACGTTGATGTCTGTTTTATGCATCCTAATTCAAATAATTGCCCTGCCTCGATGTTTCAAATGAAATGCTCTGTTTTTTTAAGAGATTAATGTGTATATTCCTGATTAAATTGAGCACTGATGTAGGATTGATCAGTGATATATGATTGATATACCTGATATGTACTTAATATATATCATATCTTATAATAATTTTTTTTTTAAAATTTAATAGATATTTGATATTCAATTGAGATGCAGATTTAGCACTGCTAACGATTCTCCTAATTTTCATTTTATAGTTTCTCTTTCAAATCTATTTAATCAACACTGTACCTTATTTCTTTGTTGCTTTTTTTATATTATTTACTCCATTCTGTCTTTATCAGGGTTACGGTAGATACATTTGGTGTTTGGTACTTGAAGTTTGCTGACAACTAAGAAAAAGGTAATCATTTATTTACTTTACTCAAAAATAAAATCATATTCTATGTTGCAGTCATTTTGTTTTATGAATATTGTTTCTGTCTCTGACCGTCATTCAAAATAAGGTATTATTCATTACGCTTAAATTATATTTATTGTTATATTTTTAAGAAAAACAACGTACACTTTTGCGTTTACAATTCTAAGCTAAATGTTTTTTATGTTTCTCTCTGTCTATTAGATTAAGTATTTCATTGTAATTGATCAAAAGATTCGACTTTCGTAATATACATTGTCATAATTAACATCAGTTAAACTGTGTCAAAAGATTCAATTTTTGTGGATATCTTTTTCCTATGACGTTTAAATTGCCCTAAACCTGATATTTAAACCTGATATTTTTATTACATATTTTGTTCATATTTATCATTTCTTTTACATGACATAATGAGGTTTGGGCCCCTGGCCTTAGGGATACCACGATGTGGCTATACATTGCCAACTCAACAACGTGTCTATCACGTGTTATATAAATATATATCATGATATTATTCAACAAATAAAACATAATTGTTATTTGCGTTGAAATTAGATGGATCCTGCATACCAATGCCGCATGGCTAGATCCCGTCGTAGGTTGATAATGTTTCATAAGCGATCAAGTAACGTATATCGTACGTCAACGCCAAGTAACGCTTTAAGTAATATGGCGTATAATCTTCATCCCCCGATTCAAGAAATGTCTTCCATTCAGCATGTTAGCTTTAATGCTAACAATGTAAGGAATCAAGGCATTGCTACCAGAAAGAAACGGAAGACAATTACGTCTCGAACAAAAGTGCTAGAAAATGGAGATGTGATGACAACAACGTTTGCTGATGACTCACCGAATGTGATTAACCATCCGAATAACTTTTGTGGATATAGTATTAACTTTGTAAACCATGCTTTGGAGTCTTTCCAGGCTGTAACAGGATCAGGTAAGTCATTTATTAACTGTACATAGTAGTAACACGCATATATATTAGAAACCAATATATATTTTTTTGTAATATAATTAATGCGAATTATATGTAATATAGGAAATGTAGGTGATACAACTCCAACTGAGCGTACGACTCAAAGTAAGGTTCAGTTAAATTGGATTTCCGAAAGTAAGTATGGTATTATTAAGCGTTCATTGAAAAAAATCGTGAAAAATTATGTATATACTTCTATTATGATTTAACGAAGTCGAAATTTAACGAATTTATAGGAAAGTTTAAAGAAGCATGGGATTTTGGTGGTCCAAATGCCGTTTGTGACAATTGTAGTGCAATCCTATGGTATGAGGAGAGAATTGATAAGAATCGTACTCATACGTGTCCTAAATTCTCATTGTGTTACCAAGAAGGAAAGATCATCTTACCCATTATAAAAGCAGCACCACATGTTTTGAACGATCTACTAAATCCTGGAAATGATGGCGGTTCATCTACATTTAAAGAGAGCATTAGAGCATACAATTCAATGTTTGTGTTTACCTCTTCTGGTGCTAAAGTTGATAATCAAATAAATAATGGATTCGGTCCCTATGTCTATCGCATTAGTGGGGAGAACCATCATTTGCTTGGTTCTTTGGTTCCAGTTGAAGGTCAATGCCCAAAATTTGCGCAACATTATATTTATGACACGGAGAATGAATTGAGAAATAGAATGAATTCTTTAAGAGGAGATAGACGGAAATCAAAGTTAGATGTAGAAGTTATTTCAAAGTTACTATCGATGCTTGATGAGCACAATCAGATAGCAAAAGTTTTTCGAATGGCCCGTGACCGTTTTGACAATTTAAATGTCATGCCTGTGAGAATTAGGTTGCTTAAAAATCGTTCGAAAGACGCATCGATTTACAATTTGCCCACTGCTTCCGAAATAGCAGCACTCATTGTTGGGGATTTTACTGAGGAGAATGTTATGAGAGATATTATTGTTGACCATAAGTCAAATGGGTTGCAAAGAATTAGCGATATTCATCCATCCTTTATGGCTATGCAATACCCATTGTTATTCCCATACGGTGAAGATGGCTACCAACTGGGTATAACTTACAGAAGAAATAATGGAAAACGTAAGACTAAACGAAATTGCCTGACTATGAGAGAATATTATGGATACCGTCTGCATCAAAGAACAAATGAAGCCCCCACCATTTTAATGTCCGGAAGACTTTTTCAACAATATGTTGTCGATGCATATACATGCATTGAACATGAAAGGTTAAGATGGATTAGAAACAACCAACCACAATTAAGGGCTGAGCTGTATAAAGGATTGAAAGATGCTGTCCTTGAAGGAGATTCGACGGCTTCGACTGTAGGAAAACGTATTGTCCTTCCATCAAGTTTCACTGGGGGACCACGTTATATGGCTCAAAACTTCCAAGACGCAATGGCTATTTGTAGATTCTTTGGTAATCCAGATCTGTTTATCACCTTCACGGCTAATCCTAAATGGCCCGAAATCACAAAGTTTCTTAATATTATTCCTGGACAAAAGCCTGAGGATAGGCCGGATATTATCACAAGAGTTTTTAAAATAAAACTTGATGCTCTAATGAAGGATTTAGTTAAAGGGAAACACTTTGGGAAAGTAATGGCAGGTACGTATCTCATATTTAATAATTAATGACTATATATTACAAATCATATTATTTGATTTTCTAACATTTTATAATATGTCGACCGCTATAACGTTTATATTTTGTGACAGTTATCTACACAATTGAATTCCAAAAAAGGGGATTGCCACACGCACACATACTTCTATTCCTACATGCAGATGCAAAACAACCAACATCAGATGACATTGATAAGATTATTTCATCTGAGTTACCTGATTGTATTAGCGACCCAGTTGCGTATGAATCTGTTTCCCAATTCATGATGCATGGACCCTGCGGGCACGCAAATCCCCGATCACCTTGTATGACAGACGGCTGTTGCTCCAAGAAATTCCCCAAAAAATTCACAACCATGACAAAGTTTGATGATAATGGATTCCCAATTTATAGGCGTAGAGATGACGGGAGATTTGTCGAAAAGATGGGAATCAGACTTGATAACAGATTTGTTGTTCCACACAATATTGACTTGGTCGTCAAATACCAAGCTCACATAAATGTGGAATGGTGTAATAAATCAAGGGCAATTAAGTATCTTTTCAAGTACATAAATAAAGGACCAGACAAAACCACAGTGGAGCTCACGCAATCAATTGCCCGTAACGATGTTCATTGTAACAACGAAATCTTTGAGGTTGATGAAATTAAAACATTCCTCGATTGTCGTTACTTATCTGCATGTGAAGCTTGCTGGAGAATTAATCAGTTCCATGTACAATATCGAAGCATTGGTGTAGAGCGATTGAGTTTCCATCTACCAGATGAGCAAGTTGTCACTTTTAAAGATTCTGACAATCTGAATACTGTGATTGACAGGATAGATGTTGAGAAGACTATGTTTACACAATGGATGACAACAAATCGCATCAACAAGGATGCAAGGGAGTTAACTTATGCAGAATTTCCTTCAAAATGGGTTTGGGACTCAACGGCAAAGGAATGGTCTAGAAGGAAAAATTTAGGCACATGCTTAGGCCGTATAGTATATGCTCATCCAGCATCTGGTGAGAGATTTTACCTTCGTATGCTCCTAAACGTTGTTCGCGGAGCAAGAAATTACAACGAGGTGAAAATGGTTAATGGTATTGTTTATCCAACGTGCAAAGAAGCATGTTATGCTCTAGGCATGTTAGAAGATGACAAAGAATGGCACGAAGCTCTAGAACAGGCTTCACAATGGGCAACGGGTAATCAATTGCGTGACCTATTTGCTGTAATGCTTCTTTTTTGCGAGGTAGCTGATCCAAAAAGACTTTGGGATGACAACTGGGAGATTCTATCAGAAGATTTGCTTCATCGACAAAGAAAAATCTTATGTCTACCTGATCTTATTCTTAGTGAAAATCAAATGAAGAATTATGCCCTTCATGAAATTGATAATATTTTAAACAAAAATGGGAAAAGCCTAAAAGATTTCTCGCCGATGCCACTTCCCGATGCTACAATGATCCGAGAAAAAGATAATAGGCTTTTAAGAGAAGAACTTTCATACGATGCAGATTCTTTGGCACGAGATCATACTAACATGTTCAATGCATTGAATGATGAACAATTAGATGTGTATAATCATGTAATACGATCCGTCAAAGAAAACAGAGGAGGCTTCTACTTCGTAAATGGGGCAGGTGGCTCGGGTAAAACATTTTTGTACAAAACAATTCTTGCACGCTTGCGTTCAGAGGGAAAAGTTGTTCTCGCAGTTGCATCTTCAGGAATAGCATCATTGTTGCTACCCGGTGGAAGAACAGCACATTCAAGATTTAAGATTCCCATTGATATTCACGCCGATTCGACATGCGATATACATCAACGGACTCATCTTGCAGAGTTGATTAGGAAAACAACACTAATTATTTGGGATGAGGCTCCTATGAACCATCGTCATTGTTTTGAAGCTGTTGACCGAACTTTAAGAGACATAATGCGATTCAATGATGAAAAATCTTTGGAAAAGCCTTTTGGCGGAATTACAATACTTTTGGGTGGTGATTTTCGTCAAACCTTACCTGTTGTTAATAAGGGAAGCAGAGAAGAAATTGTAAATGCATCAATCAATAAATCAAAGCTGTGGAGTTTGTGCCATGTATTAAACCTAATGAAGAACATGCGCATACAAGATTCAACTTCATTTAGAGATTGGGTTCTAGCACTAGGTGACGGTAAACTAAAGACAGAATCATTTGAAGATGACGATTTTCCATCGTGGGTAAAAATACCAAATTCAAACCTTATACCCCATTCCGATAACCCAATTGCTGATATTGTTTCAAGTGCATACCCCGATTTGGTCCGGAGATACAGTGACCCAGATTACATTAAGGGTCGAGCTATTCTAACTCCAACAAACCATATGGTGGACACCATCAATGCCTACGTACTAAATGTCATTCCCGGAGATGCGACAACGTATTTTAGCTCAGACTCAATATCTAAGGCTACTGAGGGCATTCGTGACGAAGATGTGCTTTTTCCTGTTGAATTTTTAAATAGCTTAAACTTTCCTGGACTCCCAAGCCATAACTTGGACCTAAAGATAGGATCACCTATTATGCTAATGAGAAACATAAATCAAAGTGCGGGCCTCTGCAATGGCACAAGATTGATCATTACACAATTATCTCCATTGGTCATAGAGGCTATAATCATCACAGGATCTAACATAGGCGCAAAAGTATTCATTCCACGAATAATTATGACTGCAACGGACTCCAAATGGCCTTTTATTCTGAGAAGACGGCAATTTCCAGTTCGTCTGGCTTTCTCTATGACAATCAACAAAAGCCAAGGGCAAACTCTCGATCAAGTCTCAATATACTTACCAAAGCCAGTTTTCAGTCACGGTCAACTCTATGTCGCTATATCTAGAGTAACTTCAAGCAGAGGACTAAAATTATTCATAAATAACGATGAGAAAATTGACAGACACTTCACAAAAAATGTTGTGTACGATGAGGTTCTATCATCTATATCTATAGGTATATTTGCGTAATTCATAAAAATTTTAATATAGTTAATCCTTTTACTTATGATAAAACTCACTTTTTCATTAAACCAATATGTATTTTATCGTAAAACACTTCAGGACAATGAAAGAAGTGACAAGAGTTGAAGATCTTTCACTAGGCAGGGATGATTGGACCATCTTTGTACGTGTCGTTCGGAAATGGGAATCCAAGACTCGAACTGGCGATAACCCAAAAATATCGGATGACTTTCTCTTAGTTGATGACCAGGTACATCATTTAGACATTCAAATTTTTACTATTGTTTTATGACACAAACTAACATAATTTTAATAACTATATTTGATTTCTTTTTTTAATTTTTCTTTTTTTTCACAGGGCGATTCAATACATGCAGTATTGCGCAAATACTTATTTGGCAAATTCGTCAATTCACTAGACGTTGGAAAAGCCTACACAATAACGAATTTCAGACTCATGGATACTAAGCATAGCTATAGGGTCTCCTCCCACAATCTAATGATTGAATTCATCCCATCGTCAAAATTTACACAATCTGAAGTTGACAATTTTATTATTCCAAAATATCACTTCCAATTTCTGCAGTTTGATGAATTGAGATCCAAATTGAGCAATGACACATATCTCACAGGTATTTTATATTCATTAATCATTATACAATTAACAAAAAGCATTTAATTCTCTTTATACATAACCGTTAAATTTTTTATCATTAGATGTGTTCGGCCTCTTGACTTCTATAACACCTGTTGAGGATCAACCGGTTAGGGGTTCCATAGTAAAGAAAAGGGTTTTAAAGCTTGAAAATGAAAGGTCCTTCCTTCATATTATACAATTATTAACTTCATTCTTCTCCAATATATACTATTCTTTAATCCTTAACCACATAAACTATTATACAGTGGGCAAAGGATTTCCGTAACTCTATGGGCCGAACAAACGGCACTAATAACTGAAGAGATATGCCACAACTTCACAGACCATTTGATTGTGGCCGTCACATCCACTACGGTGAAACAATTTAGAGGTAATTGAGTTTTATATTTAATAATATCATATACTTATATATTAACGATTTCAAACAATACATTTTAATATTCATACAACTTTTACTCAATAGGTGAATACTCATTGTCAACAACCAATGCATCCAACGTCTATATAAATCCTGATGTCCTATGCATCCAAGACTTTATGACCAAGTAAGACTTTTTTTACAATAACATATGCAGTTTATCAATCCTATTAGTACAAATTGCTTTGAGGTTCCATTTAGCTTTGTTCACAAATCACATATTAACGTCTTATCTTTATAATATAAATACAGACTTCATAACGAAAATCGTTCTTTCACCATGACAACTGATCCAACCAGAAGCAACAATTCACAACTTCAAATTGAAGAAGAATCTAAATCCATTGAAGATATCTTATCCCTTCGTTCAGACTCTCCAAATGAGGTATCACCTTTTAAATATACATTACATTTCTCTCCTAAATTAGATAATTATAATATAAAGATTATATATTTCACAGGTTATATATGTCACCTGCAATGCAAGAATAACAGATGTAGACGAACAGGGGGGTTGGTATTATGCAGCATGCAATTACTGCAATAAGAAACTTAAACATTATATCACTTCTTTCTTCTGTGAAACATGCAACACAGACAAAGTTATTCCTTCTCCAAGGTATTCTATTCGTAAAAGTTATTTTCAATTATTGTTGCGCAAATCAATTTTGACAAACATATACTTCTGAATACATAAATACAAAATTCAAATCTCAGTCAATGACCAAACAGCTACCACCACATTCGTACTCTTTAACAAAGAAGCTGAATCTTTAATCAATGTCCAATGTTCTGAGCTTGCAAATATAAATCATGACATTGCCGTACGTTGTTCAATATAATTTTACTATTTTATGACTACATTCAGTTTACCCTTTACTTTTTAAAAATTAATATTTTCACTATTTTTCGCAGGTACCAAAAGAACCACTTCCGTTAGCAATCACAAGGATAATCGGCACAACTCACAAATTTCGCCTGAAACTCAATAATTACAACTTAATACGTGGCTATGAAAACTTCACTGTCTCAACCATTTTTAAAGATTCTTCAGACGGAAATACTTCGATCAATAACAACAACATCCAAAAGGTATTTTTACATACTAACTAATAATTTTATATTAAAATTTATTTTCTTACTCTAATCAAATCTCATTTACATAATAGGAAAAAAATTCTGTCTCAACAACACAAGAATCAATCACTATCACAGACAATGACAGTTCCTCTCATGCAAATGATGGCGAAAGAGAAGTTAACCCAAAAAGGAAGGTTCATTCAAGGTATTTTAAATTTTCTTACATTTAAATTCTACACGCATTTATTATACAAAACTTCAATATGTTTTTTGAACATATATTTTAAATTGTTTGTAGGAACATGGACGCAAGGAAAAAAAGGATGATTTAACTTCATTTCCAAAAGCTCATTCTTCATCAGCTTATTAAAAATTCTTTTGCTTCATCTAATTACTATTTTCTTTCCTAACACAATGTAAAACATTGCCTATATTTCTATGCATTTGGACTTGGAGTTTAAAATCGTTTCAAAACGGGTTTCTTTATGTTTAATTTCGCTCCGGAATGTCATTACAAACCTCATATGTACTCCCATTTCTTAAGTTTTAAATAGGTTACTGAATTATGACTTCGATACCTTATGCACCGCGCATCGCGCGGGTTTCCACCTAGTTATTATAATCGCCGCTTCCCTCCTTTTGATTGGATATATGCCCTATTAGTGGCATTAGTGCTAACAACAAAGTAAAATTGTATCTTATAGCCACTTGTTGGCATTAACAAAAATGGTTAGGAACCAAGTTACCTTTTGATATGCTCAAGGACATCCTCGCATTTAATTGTCATGATCTGTCACAATGTGCTTTAAATTCTTAAAAAATGTTAAAACTTATATGATTGTCTTATGATAATCCATTTGGTAATTGCGATTTTTCTAGCAAATAACTGTACTTATTTAAGTATGTCTGGCCTATTAATTTCCTGTAAGGCCTTGATATGTAAAGCATTGGCTTATGTTTCCCTCTACGTGATCAAGTAACTCGAGAACTTTAGTTAAATGACCCACATACGCTATTTGAGATGCTAAGCTTCATTCTATAGCTTTTCAGAATAATAAAGGCATCAAAGAGGTATTTAGATTGTGAGGGGAAAGTTTGCTATTTGTAATTATGTACTTAATATAGAATTATAAGTTGAAGCAATACTATATTTGAATATCTTGGTTACCAAACACTAACATGTTTCCTTAATATTCTTAAAAATGAATAGCATAACCATGTTGTAATACAACCCAAAAGTCATGATAAACAAGGTTTTCTCATTGTTGGGTATTAACTAAGGTATCTAATAATACCTTCTATAATCATTTGTAAACCTATCCCGATAATGATTCATTTAACTAATATACCAACTAATTGATCACGTTTAGAGGATACAAGTCCATGGGGAAGACATATTCAGATCTGTGAAGTCCATGCAGGCTCTTAATTTTTTTATTCTTTGTACAAAAACCTAATATATTGTATATCCAAATTAAGAATTGGACCTATCTTATGGAACCTTAAGTATCATATTAAGTTCATCTTTTATTTCTTTCGCTTGTTCTGGTCTTGATTTGCTTGATTTTTTTTATTGTTTGGCTACCAGGATCTATATGTAATAAATGATGGGTTGTTACAAGGTATACTTTACGAAAATTGTAGGTTTTCTAAGAAAATACATCCACATTCAACTTGTGGATGTCCATAAGTTCATCAACTATTACCTTTGTGAACTCTCCAACAATAAGGAAGTATTTTTATGATTAAATGGATTAAATGGATTGAGAGGAATTGTTATTAGTTCCTTTATTGCTCAGTCTACAAGGGATATTCCTATCTTTTATTATTTTAATCATATCAATTTCATTGCTATTTTTTTGTGGGCCTATGAATAATAAATTCTTTTACCTGCATTCGATATTTTCTCTTTATAGTCATTGACTTTTGTGAAACGATTGGCTGCCTCTAACCTCAACTATACCTTCATTAGCAATACATTTCATCTTTTGTTGAGATATGAGGGTAAAACCTTTAGTGTGGTGTTCCTCCCTCTTCCTTTTGATGGCATTGCAAGGAGACTTTAATATAACTACATGTAACTCAAGTTTTATATTTGTCGTCCCAGTTTACTAAAAACTTGATATATCTCTAGGGAGTTTTGACATTGTCTTTGAATTTGATAAAAGGCTTATGATCCAATACTTGGATGTTGTAATTGATCTTATATATCATGTTATATGTACATAATGTATGAGGAGATGAGTTTGTCTACGATGATTCACACCCCATTATAAACTCGTAAGGTGTGAATTAGTTTACCTTAACCATGATCCCCATTAATCATGCACACTTTAAAATAATAAAATGTTTAGGACATGTAGTTCATAAAGTAAACATATTCATAACTTAAAGTGATCATCAATGAAATCTATGAAATGCTCATACCCCCTCTTGACTGGATAGACTTAGAATCATACTAATCAAAATGAACCATTTCCAACACATCTTTGGCTCTTTAGCTTTTGGTCGTGAAGGGCCCATTGATTATTTTACCATCTAAATGTGATTCAGGACTAGAAGTGCCTCCAGTCTCAATGAAGTTAATTGTTCACTTTAAACATGTCTTCTAGTTCCTTTAAGAATAGAACAACCTAAGCATAAATGCCAATGTTGGGTTTTGTTCTAGAAGGAAACTTTCTCTTAAATTAATGTCCATTAAATATTGAATTCAATATTTAGTAGTATTTCCAGACAAAACTTATAATGTATAAATTATTTTCCAATGTATCAGAACAGATAAAAGATATCAAGTTTTGATAAATATTTTTTTTATAAAATCAATCAAATATATGCTCAAATCAAATTTAGAAAAATGAAACCAATTTTTGTAAATCCCATGTATATTAAATAATTTACATGCATTAAATTTATGTCTGCCCCAAAATTCCGAAGAATATTCCATTGCTAAAATCCTTGTCTTATTCGAATGGCCTAGAACTAGGAACATCTCTATTTTAAGTATAAAACCTAGATACCTGGAACTTCTGCAATGAGTTTGAGTCATAATTTGTGGTTCTTGAATCTACATACTAGGTTACCATTGGTCGGACAATAAATTATGCTTTTATTTTTAAATGATAAAACTTTAACATGTTCTTTTCCTTACCACCCTTTGGCTACCAATGTTCCTCGCTCTCAAATTATGAAATGGTATCGGATTTACCCACCATGTTTAATCCAAATAATCCTTTGCTCAACAAATGATAAAATCATGCTAATAACATGATTCTTACTTCAATGTCATGAACTAATCATATGTGTTAACAAATTTCCATTGGTTAATTATTTAAAACTAAACATGTACACATAGAATTTTTTCATGTGTTAGGGGGAGAGGGGGTCCAAGCACGTATAATTATTAATTTAAACTAATTACCATATATTTAAAAAAATACCATGAGTCCGTGATTAAAATAACCGGGGGGTAGCCTAATTGATGCAAGGATTTAATCACATCACAATTTTAAAATATTTATGGAAATTATGGATTAAAATAATTCATTATCCCCTTAAGTTAAAACATTATCCAGTTACTTTTTCAGTCCTTAAAAACTATTCTAGTTAAAACTTTAAGATTAAAACAATGGGGAAATGTTGAATTCATTTTTGGAATCTTAGAATGATGAAATTGAAAAATTAGTTTCTAACTAAACAAAAGAATTCTTTTTATTAAAGCAAGTGGGTTGAGTTACTTTAATAATTATTTCAATAATTATTTACAATTAATTTCTGTCAGGACAAGGTTAAAATCCTAAACATTAAGGACAATATGTAGCTTAGTTTGCAGTTCATATAGTTCATTCCAATTAACTTATTGTCCTTTAAGATTGAAGTAAGTGGGTTGAATGAAAATCCCATTTTGTAATCTGAGAATCATAAATTTTGAAAAGAAAATTAATTTCAATATATAAATATGTGATAATTTAACTTCATTTTTTTTTTAAATTGGCATCCCTCAACCTCCCTATTTAAAACCAATTAGACAAAAATCCTAGTTCTCCTATAAGGTGACATTTCTCACGGAGAACCTAAACCACCTCACCTTAATCCAAACAAATTTTCACCTATTTTGACAGTTGAGGACCCTTTTATCCAACATAATAAATATTCGGTGACTATGCTCACACAATTATTGGAAGTGACTCCATGGGGGAGGATGTAATTAATTATTACTAAATATATACCATAGGTTCATTCCTCGAAATAGAAACCACTCATGGAGAGGGGATCAGACTCACTCACATTCTAATTTCTAGAATTATAACTTGGGAGTTTTAATGGATCTTTGATTAATTTTTTTTAGGGGAAACCTAATTGACGTGTATAATTAATGACTTTTCATTCATAAAACACCTACATAGGGTTTGAAAACTCATTTGTTCAATTATAATAGCATGAATTAAATCTATGGTAATTTCCAATTTACTTATGCTCATTAAATTACCCGATCCCACTATTTTAATTTTCTAAAAATAAAACCATTTTTAAATTATAAAAAAACCCAAGATCAAATTTTTTCATGCATTTAAATTCATTACCCCGATTTAACTCAATTTTGAAAGGAACAAGTAAAATAGATTTTTGAGAGAAAAATGGTGATATAGGATGGTCTCAAAATAAATCAATGGTGTCCATAAAATGGGTATCCCTAATGAATCCAATTAGGATGTCAAATGATGCAACATAATAATAAATATATAACATGAACTTATAAATAATAAATGTAGAAAATATTAGGAAAATAACTCCCCCATCCATTATGGCAAAGAAACCTTCTTGATATACAAGTATTAAACATTTAACTTCAACTCAAAATAGACTTCTATTTGAAAAATAATTCTTCTGCAAGAAAACATCTATGAAACTTAGGGTTCTTCATGTAATATGCATCTAAAAAAATAGTCCATTATAGTTAGGGAAGAGTCGGGACAAAGATTATTTGCAAGAACTAGTGAATAACATAAAAAATGTACAAAAATGCACAATCTACTCAAAATCTAATCAATCCCCATTTTGACCGGTCGATCCTCTCTTATAGAATAGATCCTATTTTGGACTGGATGGATCTTGAAATTTAATCAAAACCCTCCAGGTCTGAATCAATCCCTCGCTTAAGACAACTTTTCTCTCCACTTTGTAAATTCTATGAAAAAATGGACGTAACTTTCTCAGATCTTTACAAAACTTTTTCAACCCCCAAACCCATTCAAATAAATGATTCTAACTCCTCCAAATACATCAATCACTACAAAAAAAGTATGTTTTGAGACGGTGTCTTAATAGTCTCAAAAGATGGTTTATCCATCTCAAATACTTTTTGGGATGGTATTTGGGACATTTAAGGGGGGGTCTATTTTGATAGGGGGTTATAAATACTTTTTGTGGCTCCATATCCATCTCAAAAGAGTTTTTTGAGACGGGAACAGATCCATCTCAAAAGCTCATCCTTTTATATGACCCTTTTGAGACGGCAAGAAAACAGTCCCAAAAGAGTGCTTTTGAGATGGGAATTAATCTGTCTCAAAAAGTTCATACTTTATAAGACCTTTTTGAGACGGCAATAAAGCCGTTTTAATGTATTTTTGAGACAATTCTAACCATCCCAAAAGAAGTGAAGAGATCTTAAAAATTTTGCGTTAATATATTAGGGAGAATAAAATTTATCGCTAAATTTTAATACAAAATTGAATTACATTTGAGAAAATTTATTAAAGTGTTACCAAATGATCAAAAAATAAAATATATAAGATGATTTTCAACCAATACAATGAATCATTTTCATTCAACAGTAGTAGTTCTTACAAGCATCTCTAAATATTCATCCAAACAAAAATTATAACACTAAGTTCAAATATTAGACTTGACAACAAAAATACATTAAATTCTTATACTCCAAAACACGAAATGCTTCTATTAAAGTAATCTCGCAATCTTAAAGTGTACGACCTCCAAAATCACTTACTAGCATTGCAAGTTCTACAAAGTTGCCACCTGCAAAAAAAAGTGTTAGTTGCGTCAAAATTAATATCCCTCTCAATAACAATATAAGGTGCAATGAATAAATATAGTATATTGCCATCACAAACAAAATAAATTTTAAAATACGATTTATTTTAAATAAATATCTAACTACTATTATTTTTAAAAAAAATCGACAGAGTCTCCTATGTTTATTCATGAAAACCACAGGTAACTAACCTGTTTTAAACATTAAAAATTGCCACAACACACTAATATGTAACTTTAAAATGAAGAATTTTCCATTTAAATATTATGAGCTACATCAATCTCATAATAATAAAGATGTATTATTACCTAGTCAGTACGAGTCGTTAAGATTCTGGAAGGATGGTGTGAGACAATACTAAGAAATAAACTTCGCATTTCGCTCCTCATATCAGTTTGCATCTGTAGTAGAACTTGTTGGTTGCTAATTTTTAATTCTTCAAGCTCCTGTTGATGTTGAGCATCTCGATCTTCAATGTCATGATGATGTCGAACATCCCGCTCATTAGCGTCTTTCAAGCATTGCCTATCAAATAAAAATACATAAAAATTAATGATTATAACCAACTAAACATATATCTTTGACGAACAAAGATAGTTTTAGTTGGCATGCATACAGCTCTATTTCATTTCAGAGAGAGATATTATTGACAAATTTATCAAAACAAAAAGTATACATTGTGGCATTTCAAAAATTAGGATTTGCACCTAGATTTTTGAAAAAAGATTTTCGACAAACTTTAGTTTTGAAGTAAATTTAAAGTAATTATTGGAGTACACATTGTAGCTAATAAGGATAAGAGTAGTTTTCGGTTTTAGAATGTAGTTTTTCGAATACAGAATTAAGTCAAATTTGACTAGAAGTTGTGACAGCCTAAAGCTAAGCTACGGACAAAGGAGCTACATCAATCTCTTTGTGAGTAGAAAAAACTGAATTTACCTTGATTTCGATGGAGATAAAAGTCGGTCCAAGAAATCATTCAATATATGTACCATCCAATCAATGAATGAATTTTGAGACATACCAAAAGCAATAAACTATGATATCCAATTTAGAAGAAATAAAAAGTTGAACAAAAATCAAACACACGTAGAACAGAACTTGTTTCTTTCACACATTGGATCTCATAAACACAATTAATGCTACAAAGAAGAACATACAAATCAAATCTAAAACCTATCAAATATATTGAATGATCAGCAATGTTGTTGTCACATCATACATATAATGTTAGGTTAACTTGATAGCTAGGACAATCTCGAAAAGATGAAAGCTAAAGAGGGAAATTAATAGAGTTTTTCAATATAATCCCACTCTTCACATAACTGAGGTGGTGTTTATTTTTCGAGTATGAAATTAAGTCTATTCAGAGTTTAGAGTTGTTAAATGTTGGTTATTTTCTAGGGCCTTTAGCTGATAGTCCCTAACATTAAAAAGTGTTAGCGTCCAGTACACGTCTTTTTCCTCGTAAGTATTCAGTCCCTCATCTTTAGAATGTGGTTCCCTTAGGTTTGCAGTCCCCCACCTCCGGAGAAGTGTATGGGCTTCATAGGAGGAAGTGGAGTCTAGAATACTATTTGAGCAACATACTGAAGAAAAAAAATCAGCATACTAACAGCTAATTAGAATTAAAATTTCAGCATACTAAAGTAATTAAAATTAACTAACATACTAAAGAAAAATAATTAACTAACATACTGAAAAAAATAACTACTGGAAAAAAAAATAACATACTGAATGTGTGGGACAGAATATGTAGGGTGCTGAACTGCTGCTGTCGAGCCAGCCGGGTGTTCCATCCTGCTGAGCCGGGCCTAGGTGATGCTGCTGTTGCAAGGGGAGGGGAGGGAGAGGGAGAAAAGAGGAGAGGGGAGTGAGGGAGAAAAGAGGAGAGGGAGATTAGGACGGGCGGGAGGAGTGGAGAGAATGAGATAAAAAGAGGCAGCCGTTTTCTATAAATTAGGTTATTTTTTTTTGGGTCTTAACATCTTTTGTTTTTTAGATAATCGCCCTAAAACTTTTAAAAACTTATAAATAGGTCTAATTTTTTTTGTAAAACTCGTAGCAAATTTTGGGGAAACTCGTAGGTGTGGCCACCCCCATTCGAGATGGGGTAGGTCCGCCCCTGACTATTGCTTATGTCAAATGAGTCAATTTTAATTCATTGATTAGTTCTTGCATATGCAAAGGTAAAAACAAAGAGGCATTTGATGATTTCATTCCCATTCTCATTAGGCTTTTATTCCCCTTCTTAATGCCTAACAGATGTTTATAGGACTGCTTCACTACACTTGAGAACTGTATAACAGTTCCCCTATTAGAGCAACATGATAACATGTCCATAATAAATGGAAGAAACATTGATTACTGCATACATTCCATACGGAATTTTCCTAAGAAAACCTTTACAAAGTAGGGAATATTTACTACTTTGTATTTATAAGTTTCAATCGCATATGAAACCGAAATCATTAACTTATGATGCACACAAGATAGTCTTGCAATTAGTTGATCAATGCACAAATACCTTAATCTTAATGTTCTGAGGCTTAACGCCTCACCTATTGACAAGAAAACACCTTCCCCTTGTTTTCCCCTTTTTAAACATTAGTAAAGAACACTCTTTTTTTAATTTATCCCTTTAGTGCTCTTAGACTAAGAAACCCAGCTGAATTTATTAAAAATGGAATGTATGTGCACATATAACATCTGGTTGTGATTATATGTGTGTCACGCAAACGTGATTGTAACAGAAGGGAGATTTTATATGTGTCACGCACGTGTGATGGTAACAAATATTGGGATCCTTTCATTTTGACAAAGTGCAATTCATTTATACGGTCAATGACCCTGCCATGTGAATTCTAGTATAACTGACTAAATACTAAGACTAAACTATAGAACACTAATAGAGTTAGCTAACTGAAATTCTAACACAAATAAAACTCAAACAAAACTAAGTTAACAGGTAGGACTCAAACCACAAAGAAAGATCACATAGGGGTCAGTTAGACCTTTGACAAACCTTTTAATATAACCTCTGAGACCCAAAAAACTTTTCATATCAGGTTGGTTGAACAGGTCACTGAGACATTTTAACAATTTTAGCATAACTTGAAGCCCAAAAAATTGATCACAAACTATATATATGTATATACTTCCAAAAATAGGATTTCTTGAGATTATGGTTACTCAAAATTTGGTACGTCAACTCATATGTTATGCGTGTGTTCAAGTGGGCATATGATTTCCTACTACAATTTCAGCCCGCAACTTATTAAAAAAGGTGAATATGTGAGTTATATAACATCTAGTATACCAATTCAATTGAACTTTAACATATACCATCTAGTATACCAAGATCCTAATGGAAAGGTTACCCGACTCTTTTTCTCTCTTTCTGCTGTTCTCCGATTGGTCTTCAATAGCTTCTTCTGAGGCTTTTATATCATGTCAGCATCGAATAAGGATAAGGATAATAATAATAATAATATGTCTTCTAATTCTCAGTCACAGCTTGCCTCACACTTTTTCGTAGACCTTTTCGATAATATTATTGTAGATGTTGCAACTGAGTGTCACCGGATAACAAGGTTGGGACTTGATTGTAATTTAAACAAAGGGGAAGAGGAGTTGAGGTTGTCTGCTGAAGCCCGGTCTAGGGTATCAGACCTAAGAAATAGTGGTGAAGGAAATAGCAAATATGTGGTAGACATATTTGGACAAACTCATCCTCTTGTAGCCAATGAAGTATTCGATTGTATGAACGGTGGCTGCCAAATTATGGATGGACGGTTTGCTCCTCATTTTGATAAGTGGATGGGAAAAGGTAGAAAGGCTCAACTCAAGGAAACAAGAAGTAGCACGGCTGTACAAAATTGGTACTCTCAAGGTAGCCCTACTTCAACCTACTCTGGTTGAAATTTGAATGAAGATTAGGCCGGGTCGACTGGTTTATTACAGATTAAGGGTGAGCAATCCCATAACGATTATCTAATTAATGAAACATCAAGTATGTGTTGGTTTTAGTATGTGTTGGTTTTAGTTTTGACATCATTACTGGGCAACATATCAAGAAAATTCATACATTGATTGATGTTATTCCTTGATCATATTACAGTTTACTTAGATCTCTATGAAGATATCGAAATTGGCATTTATATCTTTACTCCTTTACTTGTGAGATAAAAAAATCTAGTATACCAATTCAAAGAAGGAAACTTGGAAGTGTTAAAAGCAAGTACTCTCAAAATGCACATACATTAGTTTAATCCAATAGTCTTGGCACACTCAAAATGACATATGTGAGTTATATGTGTTCACATATATAAAAATATCTATTTTTTCTAGTTGTCTTTGGTTAAAGTTGAAATCCGATAATATTAGAGGGTCAGTTTGAGTTTATACAGTTAAAAAAACAAATATACTTATAATTTAGTAGTAAGCCAATAAGTAAGACAATTGAACAACACCTAGCAATATTCGTGACCTTGCCACTGTAAAAGCACGTAGCAATATTCATGACCTTGCCATTGTAAAAACAAAAAGATTGCAAAAATCAAGTACTAAACACCTGTTCCGAACCAATGTCAAATCTTCTCTTCATATAACCAAGACTGTAAGAAGTATGACATTCATAAATTAAGGATATGATATAAGAAAAACAAGCTGATATAAGAAGTATGACATTCATAAATCAAATGTTCTCCTCAATTGCATCTTCAACATGTTGTCCCTCTTCAAAGTCATTACTTGAGTCTGTCACAGTAGATGTTCCTCAAATTTCTGCAATGGTGTCTTTGATAATAGGTCTAATACTTGCTTAACCTTGAATCTTTATCTAACTTTAGATATGGACCTCTCTCTGTGGAAAAACTCAGATGCAAAGTCTAGATATGTAATTTAGAGCCAGAGAGACAAAATGGAAGACTTCACAGCCTTAAAAAATACACTAAGGCATCTCTGTGGAAATTAGAGGAACGTAGAAACTAAGGCATCTACGAGGCGATTAGATTAATGTTCTTAGATTTAATGTGAATAGTTGCATTTTACTTTAGTTATTATAGCTATAGTGTGATTAGTTGCATTTTCTTTATCATTATTAGATTTAATGCGAGCAGTAGCACTTTGCGCAACGTTATATAGACTTGGTGTAAATAGTTGCATTGTGAGTAGTTGAATCTCGCTTTAGCATAGTTAATGTAAGTAGTTGAATTTTATTTCATCCATCATCATTGTACTAATCGTAGCCGTTACTCAACACCCTTAAGATGAAACATTCATTGATAAAACCCCACCACCAAACTAGAACAGATCATTAACCAAAAGCACTACGTATAATACAAAATAATAACTAGTAGCACACTTTCCCTACCTCCACAGTAAACAGAGTCAGCCAATGGCTTCATTAACACTACATGTCCACGCTTCTCAACCTATTCCAAGCCAACAAACTATACCACCACTACCAAATAAAAACACTAAACCGAATCCCCTTAACCAATATGAAAAAGACCAAAGATCCACAAATTCTTGAAGACAGAGTACGAATTCTTCTTCTGCCTTATTCAGCACTGACAATAACTCATGACATAACTTTCAATATAGAAAAAATTAGAAGGAAGTGGTTGAAACGTCCAGAGGTATGGGACTAAAGCCTAGAACATAAGGCGAGAGAGATGATAACCCCACCTATCTTCTCTTAAGGACAATGCAACACCTAAACGATCTGTGAACCAAGTAATCTTCAAATTAAGTGTGTAGTCCCCTTGGGGTTCATAATGCTTGATCATGGTACATTCCCTTTTAGTGGTGAAGTACATGCCATTAGGCTAACCCCTTGGGGTTGAAAAGATATCAGTGGGAAAAACAGTCATAACAAGCAACTTAAATTAATCGATAACAAGACACCATACTGACGTAACCATCCACGAATGCAAAATGATTTGAGATCTGCGACTAATCTAAAAATTATGAGTTACCATACTTTGGTACCTCTTAGGGTATCCGCACCTCTTTTTAGGCCACTTGGTTACTATTATGAGTTTTCGACTCCTAAATCCTATATTTAATTCTAAAATAATCGTATAGTAGTCAATTGCGGACGGGGAGTCCAATGAGGACACGATCATATCCCTAGATTACTTTTGTACGTCCTGAGGTATCCATGCCTCATTTCGTGCCACTTAGATCGTGAAATACAAAGCTTATCTTTTTAGATTGTTTAATGATCCAAACACTACCTTTTGTGTTTACTATTTTTTCATTTAAAGAAGAACTTTAACTAATGCTTGTCTTTTTATTTATTGCTTTCGAGTACCACCTCATATGTTGGAATTTGTGTCCCAACACTTAGTTACTTGAATGTTAAGATTTAGCATTTGATACGGTGTTTGATAACATTGACAAGTTTTTCAGTGGTGATGCATATTTGAATTAATTGGGTCCATCACATATATCACAAAATAATATCATAATCGAATAGTACTTAAAATTAATGGCATAAACTACTTACAAATGACAAAAATTAATTAACAGAAACAAACATATCAATAATTCTAACTAAAGTTCACCCAAACAAGAATACAAATATTATCATAAATTGATCTTAAAATTATGATACAACAACCAATTGATAATCCGGGTTTTCAATTGGCTCACCCTCACCCTCCTATCTCCACTACAAATCAAACCAGTAAAAAATTAATGATATTAAGCAATAACCAAGAATTAATATTACCTTTTATCCGTATCAATTCGACGATACTATAACTTTAATGCTCGAGACTATATTAAATATTTAAACACTGATGAACCCTGCTAAATACCCATAAATGAAAAATATATGATTGTCATTAAAAGAACATAATTATGATAAAAGGTAGAAAAAATACAATTTTCTGACTATAAATAACTTTTACTATAAAAAAACTCCAAAATTATTTCAATAACTAACTAATACTTTTCCACTACCCTTCCTTTCATTTTAACAACAACCAAGCGAGAAAATTTACAATCAATTGATAACAAAAAATTAATTTGAAGTCTTTAACAATAAAACCCCATTTTTGAAGTCTCTGACGCATGGGCTGAAGCTAACGGTGTTCCTACTACATCTCCCTAAGATAGTTGGTACAACCACGGCAATGGCACTGGAATCATGTCAACACAACCACTTAGAGTTGAATGAGAAGTAGGATTTCCAACTACTTTGCCTAAAGTAGCCACTATGTAAGAAGATACCCCCTCCTATATACCACAAGTATCTAGGCTCCATTGCTAGAATAAGTATTATCATGAAATTCTTGACATAAATCTTTTGTCCCTAACAATCTTGTGCTTTAGGTATTTGAGACAGGGCTTGGCCAAACCTACTAGTGCATGTGATAGAGAATAACGGTAAAGAGCCAACTGAGCATAATATGGTAAAAAAATTGATGTTGCAATCATATACTAAACACAAATCAATAATTCTACAGCTATATTAGACCTTTTTCTAACTTGTCTAAAAAAATTAGACCATTTATTGTTCCTGGTGGCCTAAAATTTATTAGGTCTACCAACATGAAACATAATACATCTATGGAGCTTCTGGAATCTAATGTAACTATAAGGCAACGTCAGAAGGGTAGTACATTGTTGATTGCAAGAAGAACTTATCGATAAAATAAATTTATTTGGTATTGTCTTCCCAACCAATAACACTATATTTCACTTATGAAGTACCATAACTATAAAGGGAAGCTGATAGCAAGACACGCTTCAATGACAATATGAGAAACTCTACTCATATGTACATATCTTAAGAGGCATATAAACTAGCTAAAAAAGGAACTTATCAAGTTCAGTTAACAAACATCTATGTATGCATAGCCCTTACAATTACAAAATTAAGAGTTGATAACAAAACACCAATAGAAAGGAAATATAACATGTGGATTGATAATCACATCAAATATGCCTGCATCTTTAATGCCCCAACAACATCTGATATAATAATTTGCCCATTGATGTTGACAAGTATATTAACACTCTCCACGACATCTAAAAACACATGAACAAACAAGACAACAATATTAATATCTAGTGTATTAAACTACTACCAAATGACTCACACAAGCATACGCATAGTTAAGAAACCCGTTAATCCCATTAATGTAGTCAACGATTACATAAATCAATCCAACTCTTATACATGGTTCCCATCAATGAATCCAATTTTTTTTTATTAAATTTATATTTCATACTATAAATAAGATAAAATCTTCATAATGTCTTCGTAAGATAATGAAAAAATAAAAAAGGTTAATAATGACAAACATTAATTCCTAAAGAGATTATCACATAAAGGGGGAACAAGCTATATTAAAATAAGAATATAATTCAACACGTCAATTTAAGTATTAATATGGATAAATCGAACAATTCAAATTTGAAATTTTGAAGTACTAATGCACGCATGATAATGAAAAAAATCAAATAAGAAGTCACACAATAAACTAATTAATATCTACATCACTAAACATTTACATAATAAAAACTCAGAAGACACATGCCCATTTTCACTCTTACATGAATCATTATGCTCATTTTCTTCTTCACGTGGCACACTCTTCATCATCACCAACTAATTTTTTTTACACTTTGAATCACCTTTTTATTTTTATTTTTGGCTTTGTCTTGAATTGCAGAATACAAATGAACGAAAAAATTAAATTATAGATATTTTTTACAGTCTTATCTTAAACATATTGCAGATAATTATAAAAATCTTTCATTTTATACAATAGATTAAATGAAAATTTTGTTTTTAAATAATACATTGATTTTAATTACATTTTCCTAATAATTATATCAATAATCAAAATTTTCAAGTGAGGGTGAATACACAATAGAAAATTAAATTGAAAACTAAAATGAAAACCCTAAATTTGAAGATTGTATTTGTTCCTATAAATACCCAACATAAAATTAAATTAATAACCCTAACTTTGAAGATTTGTGTTCAGGAATATGTGTGTGTGCATCACTCCATGTGTGCGTGTGTATGGGTGCACGCATGTATGTGTGGGTGAGAGAGAAAGAGAGACGGTAATACCAGATGGTGTGGCCGTCGACTCGTCTCAAAGTGACGAGAGAGATGGTGAATGGGTTGCCGATTGAGTTTGTGAGAGGAGGGGTTTGGTCAATTGAGTTTGTGAGAGAGATGGTGGCGGCGTGTGTGTATGCGTTTTCCTATTTTTTTTATTTTTTATTTTTTGGAATAAGGCGGGAGATGAAAAGTGCTTAAGGGGGGAACATAATTTTTTTAGCCGTCTTATTTGGAATATCTTTCGAGACGGTAAACATTTTATGGTCTTATTTGATTTGCTTTATAAGACGGGGATAATTAGCCGTCTCAAAAAGTGACCTCTTTTGAGACAGATATAATTAACAGTCTTAAAAAATAGTAGTTTTTAAGACGGCTAATTATACCCGTCTAAAAAAATATGTTTTAAAGACTAAATTTTGTCTGTCTAAAAAAATAGGGTCTTAAAAGCAACTTTTTTTTGTAGTGAATAATGCAATAATCAGACAAACCTAATTATTATAATCTCATCAAATCTAGGGATGAAAAATAACAATAGATAAACCACTGTAGTATCCAATATCACAAAATCAATACATGTGACAATGATGGAAGGGATTTAAACATATAATATCTGTAAAACCATGATAGAATTATGCCATACATAACATTTAACAATCATACACCATGTAAAAATGATGGATTCGTGGTGGACAACATGAACCTTTTGTGACACCCCGACTAATTAAATACCGGATAGCTACTCCTTTATTGAATTAATACAAAATGTCAAGTTGGTTCAGTTCATAGCCTCAGTGTCGAAAAAACGTTTTAATAATTACTAGCCACCTAATATTTAAAAAGTGAGTTGTCACTTTTAATTAAATCCGATTAACATGCCATAAGTATTACATTATGAAATAATGATATCATAACCACATTATAGTCCCATTACAATGATAGAGAAATATATGAATTTGGAGGAACACTCCTCGGAAATAATCCGAAATACTGAATAAAACTGAATACAGAGTCTGAATCACTAAATAATTACAACCCAAAATCTGAAATAAAACTGAGTAAGTAGGATGTCTCTAAAAGAAAAGGGGCGACATGCCCTACAGATGAGTAAATCTGAAATAGAGTCAAGATAGAAAGTGGAGGCGTCTACTATCGAGGTCCTATAACTTCCACAACATCTACAGCACGTCACCGGAAGGGAACTCCTAAGCTTGGTGTCCTTGTGGCTGGGCACCTAAAAGGTTTTTACTAGAAATTAGATTTGAAAGCAAACGGGTCAAAGCCTGATTGTGAAAATAGTTAAAATACAGCAAGTGTTTAATATCAATAAATAGTGAATATAAAATACATTATAGTGCGTGCACTCACATGAGTTCCTCACCTCTGAACTAAGTGTGCACTCCTACGTACCCGTACCCATTCTAGTTATTCCACTAACTAACTAGTCTAATGCAATATCTGAGTTTACTATACTATTCGTAGTTTAAATTACCGACATTTTATTATAAACATAGAGTTTTACCTTCATTCCTCAGGATTAGTTGCAATAATTACTAAGAGTTTTCCCATTTTTAACTCTACAAAAGAGGTTACATTAATTCACATTTATACTTATATAAACAGTTCATTTAGGTATTCCAGTATATCATTCTCATCATAAATATACAATAATGGCACCCCTAGACTAAGTTGCGGTGCACACATACTCTGCTATCAAATCTCGGTACATCACGTACATAAGGATCACGTATTCTGAATCTCTCAGGAACCGTTTTGATAAGTAACAATCACACACAATGGAGGCGAACATAGTTCACATCACATGGGTCACGCACATACCTACGCTCCCATGATCAGCAGACTTATTAACTCCTCAATAAGTCATTCTATGACCTATGTCCTTGAGGTACCAATCTAAATCCCCCCGTAGGCACACAAAGATTAGACGGCCCTGATCATACGCCAACCTCCCGTGATAGCAAGTATGGTAGCTATGTTATACATAGATAACCACATACATACAACATTCACACATCTTAGATATCATATAATATCAATAGAGGTATATTTTACATTCCTATATCGTCAATAAATGTTACACATTTACACATCCCTGAATAATATACATTAAAAGTTGTCAACCCCTCTCACGTCATAATTTTAGGTACTTATTCCCTAACCCATAAATGTCATCCGGTTTACTAAAAAATTCTAAGTTTTAATCCTCAACGTACTCCAATCTCACAACTATACTCACTAGTCAACAAGGGAAGGTTAACACTCGATTAAAATAAGTCTACTGGAAGTTTAAAATGAAATCAGGCCTAAAAGGCCATTCTGTCAACTCGTTAGAAATCTCGTCCGAACGAGGTTGTTCGAATGAGGTTCGTTCGAATGAAGTATTCGAACGAAATCATTAGAAGGGATACTGTCATCTCGTTAGAAGTCTCGTTCGAACGACCTGGGAAGGTCTTCTAACGAGATGGCAAAAAACGCCCAGAATTTTCCCAACTCGATTTTCTTCATTTTTCTCTTCTCTAAATTCATCCTAAGATCATCCAAATTACATTTTAATGTTTTTAAACTATTTTAAGTCACCCTAGGTCACTCCTTAACATATTTTTGGTGTCAAATCTTACTAATCAACATGCCAAAATCACAAATCCCCAATTCTTTCCCCAAACCCTATGAACATGCACTCAGAATTTTATTGACTACCGAGACTCTTATTAATCCGTTTTTAAGTCATCCAAAGTTACATTTTTGCATATTGAATTCGTCCATAATCATTCTACATGCAAATGCCTACCCAAAATCACGAGTTTAACAATAATTTCATTGGGTTTTTCATCAAAAACTTCTAAGACAAAAACAGTTTCTACACTAAACATGGAGGAAATATTCATTGCAATTAATGACATCAAATCACTTGCCTCAAATTCGATGCTCTGGTTCGTTGTTGATGATCAAGGTTGTCTCTCTCCCTTCTTTTCGGTCACAAATCCTTTCAAATTTCTGATGATGGGAGCTGGTTTGGTTTGGAACCTCCTTTACCCTCTTTGTAACTTCTCTCAAAACCTCCGTAGCCCACTCTCTTATCTTTTGTTGGTAATGGCCTTAGTGGCCTCTCAAGTCAATGAAGACAATGACAAACTGGTCTAGGAACTCTCTGAATACCCTATTCATCAAATCCATAAACACGACTAGGGCATTGGTCAAGCCAAAAGGCATAACCCGAAGCTCGTAGGAACCATATCTCGTCAAGAAAGCAGTCTTTGAGACGTCCTATTCCCTGATACGCAACTGATGGTATCCCGATCGTAAGTTAATCTTTGAGAAGAAGGAAGCTCCTCTTAACTGGTGGAATAAGTCATCGATTCGGGGCAATGGATACTTATTCCGTATCGTGACTTTATTTAACTCCCGGTAATCTACACACAACCTCAATGATCCATCCCTCTTCTTTACGAAAAACACAAGGGCACCCCATGGTTAAGTACTCCTTTGGATAAACCCCTGACCCAATAACTGGTCTATCTGATCCCTTATCTCTCTCATCTCCGCTGGAGCCATACGATAAGGTGCACGGGCAATTAGCCGAGTGCCCGACGTCAAATCGATGACAAAATCTATCTATTTACTAGGAGGTAATCCAGGTATATCCTGGAATACATCAGCAAACTCCCTAACAACTGGAATCGAATCAAGTGGTAATACCACTTCCTTAGAGGTCTCCTCCTCTATATAGTACAAATGAGTGGACAATCCTCCCTCAGGACGAGGCATTGTCACTAAAAACATCTCCTGTCCGGGTATGGTAAAAATGATCTCCTACTGAAACAATCAATCATGGTTGGATACGAAACTAGCCAAATCATACCAACAATCGCATCGTACTCAGTCATATCTAATACTAACATATCAACAGGTAAAGTAAATCTCCCGATCTCTATACTGACACCTCTATAAATAAGAGAAATCACAGAACCCCTAATCAACGTTGAATCTACCCAAATAATCGTGCTCTCTGCAGTGTCTAACAACCCCAAAGTGCGTGCAAATCTCGTGGCCATGAAAAAATGTGTGGCCCCCATATCAAATAAAATACACCCCATAGTCCCCTGAATAGAGAACATACCCTCAATAGAAGGTGGATCCTGTGGGACTGCAGCCTGCTGGAGTTGATAAACTCGCCCGTACTGAAGTTGTCCCTGCTGTACTGGGACTGCTGGGATGGGTGGCAAAGCTGGCATCTGCAGTGGTGCTGGGAGGACGGTGGGAAATAAAGGTCTCTAGGGCTCGTGTCGAGCACCCTGCTGCTGCTACTGTGGGGCTCTGCCCCTATCAGGACACTCCTGGCGCTTGTGGCCAATTTTTCCACAAGTGAAACACTTCACTGGAAAATTCTCCCCTCTCGGACCCTATTGCCCACGGCCCTGGTGGCCGTTTCCATTCCTCCCCTGGCCGTGCTGGCCCTGATGAAACTACTGTTATTGGCCATGCTGGCCTTGCTGACCCTGATGGCCGTGCTGACCCTGCTGGACCTGACGAAAACCTCCCTGACCATTTCTGAAACCCCAAGATCTAAACCTTTTAAAATCCCCCTGCTGTGAACCCTGATCACCCTGCCTGTGCTGACCCTGAGATGATTATGCAACACTGGCACCATTTCCCCCTGTCCTGCCCTGATGGCTGACTTTCCTGATCGCTTACCCTCTGATAAGTGAAAGCGGTGGTCCTGGCAGTGAAACAGTGCTGCGTTAACCACATCTGAATAAGTGGCTGACGAGAGATTACCCAACAAGTGCTGACGGATCCTCCAAGTCAACCCATCCATGAACTTCTGAATCTTTTTCCCCTCGTTCGAAATCTCATCGGGAACGATGTTCAAGAGATTCGTGAATTCGTCCTCATACTCGGCCACGGTCTTCCCCTCCTTCTTGAGGTTCATTAACTTTCTCCTCATTTCGGTGTGAACGGCTGATGGAAAATACTTGCGGTCGTACCGCACCCAGAACTCCTGAATCGAGAGGAGATCTCTCTCTTTCGTGGTGGTAATGGACTCCCACCACTGCAACACTGATCCTTATGGCTTAAAAGTAACCAGTATTTGTTTCTGTACATCCGTGCACTCGTACATCATCAAGTGCCTTTCGATGTCCTTCTTTCACTGACTGGACACGTCGACGTCGGAGCTACCTGCAAACTTCGGAGGGTGTGCTTTTTTAAAAGCATCACGAACACGTTCCCAAGCAGACGGGAATGTATGAGTCTGTGCTGGCGCTACTACCGACGCCTCAGGCGGTGCCTGCTGCACAACTACTAGGGCGACATTTACCATTTGGGCTACAATAGCGGCAACCTCTGCGGCATTCAAGGAGCCCTGAGCTGGTGTAGGCTGTGGCTCGGGCTGAGCATTCATGGGAACTAATGGTGCACATCGTGGACGCATCTGAAATGAGAGTAAAGTCTTATAAGTTCGCAGTTATTATCTCAAAATAGCAGAAGAGCGAAACATACACAAAAGAATACAACAATCCTAAAATATAGGGCTCTATATCAAAGAAAGCTAGGAGGAAACATAACCAGTCGTACAGATCCTAAGGACACTAGAACCAGATGCTCTGATACTACCTATGACACCCCGACTAATTAAATACCGGGTAGCTACTCCTTTATTGAATTAATACAAAATGTCATGTTGGTTCAGTTCATAGCATCACTGTCGAAAAAATGTTTTAATAATTACTAGCCACCTAATATTTAAAAAGTGAGTTATCAATTTTAATTAAATCCGATTAACATGGAATAAGTATTACATTATGAAATAATGATATCACAACCACATTATAGTCCCATTACAATGATAGAGAAATATATGAATTTGGAGGAACACTCCTCAAAATAATCCGAAGTACTGAATAAAACTAAATACAGAGTCTGAATCACTAAATAATTACAACCCAAAATCTGAAATAAAACTGAGTAAGTAGGATGTCTCTAAAAGAAAAGGGGAGACATGCCCTACAGATGAGTCAATCTGAAATAAAGTCAAGATGGAAAGTGGAGGCATCTACTATCGAGGTCCTGTAACTTCCACAGCAGCTACAGCACGTCACCAGAAGGGAACTCCTATGCTTGGTGTCCTTGTGGTTGGGCACCTAAAAGGTTTTTACAAGAAAATAGATTTGAAAGCAAACGGGTCAGAGCCCGATTGTGAAAACAGTTAAAATACAGCAAGTGTTTAATATCATTAAACAGTGAATATAAAATACATGATAGTGCGTGCACTCACATGAGTTCCTCACCTCTGAACTAAGTGTGCACTCCTACGTACCCGTACCCATTCTAGTTATTCCACTAACTAACTAGTCTAATGCAATATCTGAGTTTACTATACTATTTGTAGTTTAAATTGCTGGCATTTTATTATAAACATAGAGTTTTACCTTCATTCGTCAGGATTAGTTGCAATAATTACTAAGAGTTTTCCCATTTTTAACTCTACAAAAGATGTTACATTAATTCACATTTATACTTATATAAACAGTTCATTTAGGTATTCCAGTATATCATTCTCATCATAAATATACAATAATGGCACCCCTAGACTAAGTTGCGGTGCACACATACTCTGCTATCAAATCTCGGTACATCACGTACATAAGGATCACGTATTCCGAATCTCTCAGGAACCGTTTTGATAGGTAACAATCACACACAATGGAGGCGAACATAGTTCACATCACATGGGTCACGCACATACCTATGCTCCCATGATCAGCAGACTTATTAACTCCTCAGTAAGTCATTCTATGACCTATGTCCTTGAGGTACCAATCTAAATCCCCCTGTAGGCACACAAAGATTAGACGGCCCTGATCATACGCCAACCTCCCGTGATAGCAAGTATGGTAGCTATGTTATACATAGATAACCACATACACACAACATTCACACATCTTAGATATCTTATAATATCAATATAGGTATATTTTACATTCCTATATTGTCAATAAATGTTACACATTTACACATCCCTGAATAATATACATTAAAAGTTGTCAACCCCTCTCACGTCGTAATTTTAGGTACTTATTCCCTAACCCATAAATGTCATCCGGTTTACTACAAAATTCTAAGTTTTAATCCTCAACGTACTCCAATCTCACAACTATACTCACTAGTCAACAAGGGAAGGTTAACACTCGATTAAAATAAGTCTACTGGAAGTTTAAAATGAAATCAGGCCTAAAAGGCCATTTGCAAACTCGTTAGAAATCACGTTCGAATGAGGTTGTTCGAACGAGGTTCATTCGAACGAAGGCTTTGAATGAACTCGATATATGGGATACTGTCATCTCATTAGAAGTCTCATTCGAATGAGGTCATTCGAACGACCTGGGCAGGTCTTCTAACGAGATGGCACAAAACACCCAGAATTTTCCCAACTCGTTTTTCTTCATTTTTCTGTTCTCTAAATTCATCCTAAGATCATCTAAATTATGATTTAATGTTTTTAAACTATTTTCAGTCACCCTAGGTCACTCCTTAACATATTTTTGGGGTCAAATCTTACTAATCAACATGCCAAAATCATAAATCCCCAATTCTTGCCCCAAACCCTATGAACATGCACTCAGAATTTTATTAACTACCAAGACTCTTATTAATCCGCTTTTAAATCATCCAAAGTTACATTTTTGCGTGTTGAATTCGTCCATAATCATTCTACATTCAAATCCCTACCTAAGATCACGAGTTTCACAATAATTCCATTGGGTTTTTCATCAAAAACTTCTAAGACAAAAACAGTTTCTACACTAAACATGGAGGAAATATTCATTGCAATTAATGACATCAAATCACTTGCCTCAAATCCGATGTTCTGGTTCGTTGTTGATGATCAAAGTTGGCTCTCTCCCTTCTTTTCGGTCACAAATCCTTTCAAATTTCTGGTGATGGGAGATGGTTTAGTTTGAAGCCTCATTTACCCTCTTTGTAACTTCTCTCAAAACCTCCGTAGACCACTCTATTATCTTTTTCTGGTAATGGCCTTAGTGGAGTCTCAAATAATATAAAATTAACCTCTGAAATTCGTGGGTTTTAATTCCTCAATTTTTAAAATTACCAAAATACCCTCCTAGGTTGTCGTTTGGCCTAAAGATGCCCCGGGACCCAAACTAAACCTCTGGTTAGTGTTTTCTGACTATTTCGACCCTTCCGAACATGTAGGCGCACTCAAAATGATCATTCGGTTGATAAAAATATAATTTACTTTTTAATTTAAATAAGTTCATTCCTGACGCGACTGACACGCGCGTTCCAACTAAATTTCCCAAATTGTCGTATTTTTGCCTCGTGACAATTTAAATATTTTCAATACTCATATATTACCATATATACTCAGAAATATTCAATTTTAACATCATATGCAAATACCAACACACGTCTCGCTAGTATTTACATCCGGATTAATTCCCAATTAATTCTCATTTAATTCAATTAATCCCTCAAATAAAAATCACTAAAATTATGGGGTATTACATACTTCCCCCCTAATAACAGAATTTCATCCCGAAATTCGAAACTAAAGAATACCTGGTAAAAATAGCTCTGGATAACGTTCGCGCATACCATCCTCACGCTCCCATGTGGACTCCTCGGCATTATGATGCCGCCACTGCACGCATATTAATGGTACTATCTTCAACCTTAGTTTACTCGATGTGGTCCAGAATAGCAATCGGCCCCTCCTCGAAGGAACTATTAGGTTGAAGATCGATGTCCTATAAAGCAATGTGGGTATGGGCCAAATAGTCCCTAAGGTATTTCCTTAGCGAAGAAATATGGAACACATCATGAATCCTATGCAAGTGCTCCGGTAACCCAAGTCTATATGCAACTGGCCCAATCCGCTCGATGATAAGAAATGGCCTCACATATCTTGGTGCCAGTTTCCCCTTCTTCCCAAAACGTATAATCCCCTTCATAGGAGATACTCTGAGTTGCACCTGGTCCCCCACCTTGAACTCTCTGAAGAACCTCTTGGCACCGGTATAACTCTTTTATCGGTCTTGAGCTACCCGAATATGGCTCCATATCATCTTTATCCTTGCCGAAGTATCCTGAATTACTTCTGGCCCAAGGAGTTTGTTATCCCCCACCTCTAACCAACATGCTGGGGAACGACAAGGTCTACCATACAACGCCTCGAATGGAGCCATGCCAATGGTGAACTGGTAGGAGTTATTATAAGCAAACTCCACCAGTGGAAGGTACTGCTCCCATCCACCTCCAAAGTCTAGGATGCACATACACAACATGTCCTCCAACATCTGATTTGTCCGATCTGTTTGCCCATCAGTCTACGGGTGATATGTCGTACTCAGTCGTAACTCCGTACCCATTGCCTCCTATAAACTCTCCCAAAATCGTGAAACAAATATCTTATCTCGGTCAGACACGATATTTAGAGGCACCCCATGAAGTCTCGCTATCTCCGCAATGAAAATTTGGGCATATTGTCCCTAGTGTAGTCTGTCCTCACGGGTAGAAAATGATCAACCTTGGTCAACCTATCCACAATTACCTATATGGAGTTGTGAACCCTCTGTGACGTAGGTAACCCCATGATAAAGTCCATGAATATGCTCTCCGATATCCACATCAGAATTTCTAACGGTTGCAGAAGTCCTGCCGATTTATGATGGTCCACCTTTACTTACTGACAAGTGGCGCATTTAGAAATGAACACGATAATATATCTCTTCATCCCGTTCCACCAGTACTTTCGTCTCATGTCTTGGTACATCTTATTCCCACCAGGGTGTACCGCGAATCGCGAGCCGTGCGACTCTGTCATTACCTCATGTCACAAGTCTTCACCTTCCGGAACGACCAGTCTCCCATTGAAGCGTAATCCCCCATCTGAACTAACGGTATAGGACTCAACTCCCTCTTCTAGTAATTGAACTATCCGTTCCTGACATAACGAGTCTTTTGCCTAGGCCTTTATAACTCTCGTAACAATCTGAGGTGTAACAGTCATCACAGACATGAATGATCGGGCCACTGCATCCTGATGTCCCAACTCCTTACACTTAGCTTTCCACACCTCGGCCACCTCATCTACTGGCCTACGGATCAACGCGTGTGCTACCACGTTAGCCTTCCCTGGGTGATATTGGATATCAAACTGATAATCCTTCACAAACTCAAGCCACCGACGTTGACCCATATTCAATTCCTTCTGCGTGAAGAGGTATTGTAGAGACTTGTGGTATGTGAACAATCGAAATTTCTCCCCCAGGAAATAGTGTCTCCAAATCCGAAGAGCGAATAAGACTGTCGCTAACTCCAAGTCGTGGGTGGGGTAATTCTTCTCGTGAGGCTTAAGCTAACGGGAAGCATAAGCTATATCCTGACTCTCCTGTTACAATACATATAAGTCCTTATAAGGACGCATCGGTGTAGACTAGATACTCAACTCTCGGTCTTGGCAATGCTAACACAGGCGCTGAGGTACTCTTGTCCTTCAACTCATCGAATGCCAACTGACAGGCATCGCTCCAGATGAATGGCATAACTTTGCGAGTCAAATGTGTCAAAGGACCCGCTATCTTTGAGAAACCCCGAATAAACCTCCTTTAGTATCCTCCTAGGACCAAGAAACTACGGATCTCAGTCGGTGTCATGGGGTGTCCCCACTCCCTCACCGTGGATACCTTCCCCGGATCAACAGATATCCCCCGGTCTGAAATGATATGCCCCAAAAATTGACCCTCCTTCAGCCAAAACCCACATTTCTCGTACTTTGCATAAAGCTCGTTCTGACGCAGCGTCTGCAAAACCTGGCTCAAATGTTCAGCGTGTTCCTCCTCTGTCTGTGAGTAAACTATAATGTCATCAATGAAGATAATGATGAACTGGTCTAGGAACTCTCTGAATACCCTATTCATCAAATCCATAAACACGGCTAGGGCATTGGTCAAGCCAAAAGGCATAACCCAAAACTCGTAGGAACCATATCTCGTCAAGAAAGCAGTATTCGAGACATCCTATTCCCTGATACGCAACTGATGGTATCTCGATCGCAAGTCAATCTTGGAGAAGAAGGAATCTCCTCTCAACTGGTCGAATAAGTCATCGATTATGGGCAACGAATACTTATTCCATATCGTGACTTTATTGAACTCCCGGTAATCTACACACAAACTCAATGATCCATCCCTCTTCTTTACGAACAACACAGGGGCACCCCATGGCAAAGTACTCCTTCGAATAAACCTCTGACCCAATAACTGCTTTATATGATCCCTTAGCTCTCTCATCTCCGCTGGAGCCATACGTAAGGTGCGTGGGTAATTGTCCAAGTGCCCGTTGTCAAATCGATGAAAAAATCTATCTCTATACTAGGAGGTAATCCAGGTATATCATGGAATACATCAACAACTCCCTAACAACTGGAATCAAATCGAGTGGTAATACCACTTCCTTAGAGGTCTTCTCCTCTATATAGTACAAGTGAGTGGACGATCCTCCCTCAGGACGAGGCATCGCCACAAAAAACATCTCCCGCCTAGGTATGGAAAAAATGATATTCCTACTGAAAGAATCAATCATGGCTCGGTACGCAACTAGCCAATCCATACCAACAATCGCATTGTACTCAGTCATTTTTAATTCTAACATATCAACAGGTAAAGTAAATCTCCCGATCTCTATACCCACACCTCTACAAATAAGAGAAATCACAGAACCCCTACCCAACGGTGAATCTATGCAAGTAATCGTGCTCTCTGCAGTGTCTAACAGTCCCAAAGTGCGTGGAAATCTCATGGCAATGAAATATTATGTGGCCCCCGTATCAAATAAAATACGCCCCATAGTCCCCTGAATAGAGAACATACCCTCAATAGAAGGTGGATCCTGTGGGACTGCGGCCTGCTGGAGTTGATAAACTCGCCCGTACTGAAGTTGTCCATGCTGTACGAGGACTGCTGGGATGGGTGGCAAAGCTGGCATCTGCGATGGTGCTGGGAGGGCGGCGAGAAATTAAGGTCTCTAGGACTCGTGTCGAGAACCCTGCTTTTGCTGCTGTGGGGATCTGCCCCTATCAGGACACTCCTGGCGCTTGTGGCCAATTTTGCCACAAGTGAAACACTTCCACGGAAAATTCCCCCCTCTCGGACCCTGCTGCCCACGGCTCTAGTGGCCGTTGCCATTCCTCCCCTCGCCGTGCTGGCCCTGATGAAACTGCTACTGTTGGCCATGCTGGCCATGCTGACCCTGATGGCCCTGTCAAAAACCTCCCTGACCATTTCTAAAACCCCCAGATCTAAACCTCTTAAAATCCCCCTGCTGGGAACCCTGATCACCCTGCCTGTGCTGACCCTGAGATGATTGTGCGCCGCTGGCACCATTTCCTCCTGTCCTGCCCTGATGGCTGGACTGTCCTGATTGCTTACCCTATGATAAGTGAAAGTTGTGGTCCTAGCAGTGAAACAGTGTTGCGTTAAGCACATCAGAATAAGTGGCCAACGAGAGATTACCCAACAAGTGCTGACGGATCCTCCAAGTCAACCCATCCATGAACTTTTGAATCTTTTTCTCCTCGGTCCGAATCTCATTTTGAATGATTTTCAAGAAATTCGTGAATTCGGCCTCATACTCGGCCACGGTCTTCCCCTCCTGCTTGAGGTTCATTAACTTTCTTCTTATTTCGGTGTGAACGGATGATGGAAAATACTTGCGGTCGAACCGCACCCAGAACTCCTGAATAGAAAGGATATCTCTCTCCTCCGTGGTGGTAATGGACTCCCACCACTGTAATACTATCCTACCAGCTTAAAAGTATCCAGTATCTGTTTCTGTACATCTGTGCACTCGTACATCCTCAAGTGCCTTTGGATGTCCTCCTTCCACTAACTGTACATGACGACGTCAGGGCTACCTGCAAACTCCGGAGGGTGTGCTTTCTGAGGCGGTGCCTTCTGCACAACTGCTAGGGCGGTTCCTTCTGCACAACTGCTAGGGCGGTGCCTTCTGCACAACTGCTAGGGCGGTGCCTACTACCGACGCCTGAGGCGGTGCCTTCTGCACAACTGCTAGGGCGGTATTTACCGCTTGGGCTATAATAGCGGCAACCTCTGCGGCATTCAAGGAACCGTGAGCTGGTGCAGGTTGTGGCCCGAGCTGAGAATCCCTGGGAACTCGCTGTGAACATCGTGGAGGCATCTAAAATGAGATTAAAGTCTTATAAGTTCGCAATAATAATCTCAAAATAGCTGAAGACAGAAACATACACAAAAGAAAACAACAATCCTAAAATATAGGGCTCTATATCAAAGAAAGGTATGCGGAAACATAACAAGCCGTACATATCCTAAGGACACTAGAACCTAATGCTTTGATACCACCTGTGACCCCCAGACTAATTAAATACCGGGTAGCTACTCCTTTATTGAATTAATACAAAATGTCAAGTTGGTTCAGTTCATAGCATCACTGTCGAAAAAACGTTTCAATAATTACTAGCCACCTAATATTTAAAAAGTGACTTGTCAATTTTAATTAATTCCGATTAACATGCAATAAGTATTACATTATGAAATAATGATATCACAAACACATTATAGTCCCATTACAATGATAGAGAAATATATGAATTTGGAGGAACACTCCTTGGAAATAATTCGAAATACTGAATAAAACTTAATACAGAGTATGAATCACTAAATAATTACAACCCAAAATCGGAAATAAAACTGAGTATGTAGGATGTCTCTAAAGGAAAAGGGGAGACATGCCCTACAGATGAGTAATTCTGAAATGGAGTCAAGATAGAAAGTTGAGGCGTCTACTATCGAGGTCCTATAACTTCCACAACAGCTACAGCACGTCACCGGAAGGGAACTCCTACGCTTGGTGTCCTTGTGGCTGGGCACCTAAAAGGTTTTACAAGAAAATAGATTTGAAATAAAACGGGTAAGAGCCCGATTGCGAAAATAGTTAAAATACAGAAAGTGTTTAATATCATTAAATAGTGAATATAAAATACATGATAGTGCGTGCACTCACATGAGTTCCTCACCTCTGAACTAAGTGTGCACTCCTACGTACCCGTACCCATTCTAGTTATTCCACTAACTAACTAGTCTAATGCAATATCTGAGTTTACTATACTATTCGTAGTTTAAATTACCGACATTTTATTATAAACATAGAGTTTTACCTTCATTCCTCGGGATTAGTTGCAATAATTACTAAGAGTTTTCCCATTTTTAACTCTACAAAAGATGTTACATTAATTCACATTTGTACTTATATAAACAGTTCATTTCAGTATTCCAGTATATTATTCTAATCATAAATATACAATAATGGCACCCCTAGACTAAGTTGCGGTGCACACATACTCTGCTATCAAATCCGGGTACATCACGTACATAAGGATCACGTATTCCGAATCTCTCAGGAACCATTTTGATAAGTAACAATCACACACAATAAAGGCGAGCATTGTTCACATCACATGGGTCACGCACATACCTACTCTCCCATGATCAGCAGACTTATTAACTCCTCAATAAGTCATTCTCTGACCTATGTCCTCGAGGTACCAATCTAAATCCCCCTGTAGGCACACAAAGATTAGATGGCCCTCATCGTACGCCAACCTCCCATGATAGCAAGTATGGTAGGTATGTTATACACAGATAACCACATAGACTAAGAATTCACACATCTTAAATATCTTATAGTATCAATAGAGGTATATTTTACATTCCTATATCGTCATTAAATGTTACACGTTTACACATACCCGAATAATATACATTAAAAGTTGTCAACCCCTCTCACGTCGTAATTTTAGGTAATTATTCCCTAACCCATAATGTTATCCGGTTTACTACAAAATTCTAAGTTTTAATCCTCAATGTACTCCAATCTCACAACTATACTCACTAGTCAACAAGGGAAGATTAACACTCGATTAAAATAAGTCTACTGGAAGTTCAAAATAAAATCAGGCCTAAAAGGCCATTCTGTCAACTCGTTAGAAATCTCGTTCGAACGAGGTTGTTCGAACGAGGTTCATTCGAATGAAGTCTTTGAATGAACTCGTTAGAAGGGATACTGTCATCTCGTTAGAAGTCTCGTTCGAACGAGGTCGTTCGAACGACCTGGGCAGGTCTTCTAACGAGATGGCAGAAAACGCCCAGAATTTTGCCAACTCATTTTTCTTCATTTTTCTCTTCTCTAAATTAATCCTAAGATCATCCAAATTATGTTTTAATGTTTTTAAACTATTTTAAGTCACCCTAGGTCAATCCTTAACATATTTTTGGTGTCAAATCTTACTAATCAACATGCCAAAATCATAAATCCCCAATTCTTGCCCCAAACCTTATGAACATGCACTCATAATTTTATTGACTACCAAGACTCTTATTAATATGTTTTTAAATCATCCAAAGTTACATTTTTGCATATTGAATTCGTCCATAATCATTCTACATGCAAATCCCTACCCAAAATCACGAGTTTCACAATAATTCCATTGGGTTTTTCATCAAAAACTTCTAAGAAAAAAAAACAGTTTCTACACTAAACATGGAGGAAATATTCATTGCAATTAATGACATCAAATCACTTGCCTCAAATCCGATGTTCTGGTTCATTGTTGATGATCAAGGTTGGCTCTCTCCCTTCTTTTCGGTCATAAATCCTTTTAAATTTCTGGTGATGGGAGATGGTTTGGTTTGGAACCTCCTTTACCCTCTTTCTAACTTCTCTCAAAACCTCCGTAGCCCACTCTCTTATCTTTTGTTGGTAATGGCCTTAGTGGCCTCTCAAATAATATACTATGAACCCCTAAAATTCCTTGGTTTTAAATCCTCAATTTTTAAAATTACCAAAATACCCTTCTAGGTTGCCGGTTTGCCCTAAAGATGCCCCAGGACCCAAACTAAACCCCTAGCTAGTGTTTTCTGACTATTTCGACCCTTCCGAACGCGTTGGCGCACTCAAAATGATCATTTGGTTGATAAAAATATAATTTACTTTTTAATTTAAATAAGTTCATTCCTGACGCGACTGACACGCGCATTCCAACTAAATTTCCCAAATTGTCGTATTTCTGCCTCGTGACGATTTAAATATTTTCAATACTCATATATTACCATATATACTCAGAAATATTCAATTTTAACATCATACTCAAATACCAACACACGTCTCGCTAGTATTTACATCCGGATTAATTCTCAACTAATTTTCATTTAATTCAATTAATCCCTTAAATAAAAATCAATAAAATTACGGGGTATTACACCTTTATAAAACACGATCAATCTCAACCAGGACTCTACTACTAATTATTAGGGAAAACAACTTAGGATTGTCATTTAAGATATGGAAAATATTAAACCTAAAGAGGTTTCATTGATCATTCAGTATAAAGAAATCAATAAATAGGTTTAGTGATTAAGCCTAGGATTAAAGAATATAATACCATAGCGAATCATGTTGTGATTATTATAAAGAGACAAAGATTGAAGAAGATTAAATCCTTGTTTCCCTATGACTCTTTAAAAAACTTTCAAAGAAGATCCGAACACCTCTAATATTCTAGAATATGATCCACCCAAAGTAAGCCTTGTGTGTGGGAACCCTTAGAGATGACACCATGGTGAAATTAAGAAACTTAAACCTCTATCCCCTAAACCCTTCACAAAATCATGAATACTATTTTCCTATCCCTCTCAAATCCACCATAAAGCACTCTAAACCTAAAACCCTACCTTACACAATTACATACATACATACATATATATATATATATATATATATATATATATATATATATATATATATATATATATATATATATATATACACACACACACACACACACACACACACATATATATATATGTGTGTGTGTGTGTGTGTGTGTGCGCTTTAGTCAAACTGAGCTTCTAAAGAATTGTGGTCCTACTACTTGAGTAATGGACAAAACTAGGGACTCAACATAAATAATTAGATTAGCTTCCAAATAAACACTCGAAAATCCAAAATAAATTTTTTGTCATTATTTCCTCTCTTTATTTATGTGATTATTTTCACTAAATAAGCACGACTACACTCCATTTTAATTATCTTTGAATCACTCAGAATAAAAAGTCTTATTTGGAAAGTTGATTATGTTACATAATATGATTTCCCATGTTAAGTGTCCAATAAATTAATTTACTATTAATCGATTTTAAACACCATATAATCAATTCTTTAATTCTTAAACTAAACTTATTTGCTACTCCATTGGATTATAAAATAATCTTCCAGCTATGTTTTACTTGGTGTAAAAAAAATACATAAATCTATCCAGGGCTACCATAATCCAGGGTATCTCCTAGATGAGTATTTCACTACATTTTGATCTCAAACCTACTCATACAAATATCATCTAATATACATGGATCATTTAACCCGATATAAAATAATATTGCGCCCATAGCCATCAATTTGATATTTTTGAAATCATTTAAATACTCCTAGTTCTTGGGATTAAGAATCTATGTGCCCTTTAAAAATATTGTCTCAGAGTAGTCGAGACAACCCTTAGACTCAAATACTATAGGTGGTCCTATTTAATACATTTTGGGATTTACCAATCATAATCCCATATTAAACCATTAAACAAGTTATTAAACCATCAAATATGTTCCCATGGTTTAAGATAAACTATTAGGATTGCATCGTAATCATTTAAATAGGCTGTAAACTTCCTATCTAAGTCGTGATCATTTAAATAGTGCTAGAACCGAAACCCTGATCTCCCATTTGATGAATGAAATCTAGCTCACCGAAATTCAAACTGAGCTCTATTGACTCACATGTCAATAATACATTTAAACCAAATATAAGGCCTTCCCACAATCATGATTATTATTTCAGAAGGGATTGATTCACCATTATAAAAAGTAGACATCATATAGGATTTTGAGAATAAAAACCCAACATTTCTACATCACGTGAGAGATAACATGTTGTACCCTACGAAGACGCAAAATTTCTTGCCTCTCTGTCCATTGTTTCCCTATAATGTCTGGTTAAGTCGTGATGATTGCCCTTGAAAGCTGTTCGACATTATAGACATTTTTATTTCATGGCTCTATTTGGGCCCGAGCATAATTCTTTATGTGAGGAGTTTTTGGTTGTTCAGAGTCGTTAGTTTATTTTATATAAAAATAATCAAAATGGTTTGGGCTAGCACTTTTGAGTTAATCTTGCGGTAGTTTCAGGACTACAAATGATCTAGTGTTTCTTGGTGTGATTCAAAAATCAAGTGGAGAAGGTATTAGGCACCCACTTTTTCTTTCTGTTTCCTTATCTGTATACTTATTATCGCATTTTACATTTTTCATTTTTCATTACCTTTTAGTTTCTTTAAGAACATATTGAGAGAGTTTAGTTTGAGAATACCTTAAAATGTAAATATGTGTTTAGATAAAAAAATGGCATTAATGAGAGGTGTTGGAAAATCACTAAATGTCAATACACAATAGTGTTGTACGACATGTGGGCGTCAATGTATTCATGAGAAGTCAGGGTTTCAGAAAGTTTGATACCTCATAGGATAAGAGAAAGCAAAGGTGAGAGATTGAAGCATCTCTTTTAAAGGCAACATATCGAGAGACGTATTATCCAGGATTGTGCTCTTGGGAAGAACTCAATATGGTACATAGATACCCATTCAGTCACGAGATCAAGGCTTATATAGTTTAGTTTTAGGGGAGAGATGTTTTGAATGTTAAAAAGTCATCTGTGTGCAAGTGTGGGGACCTGTATTGAGAGACCAAGAATCAATCTGTGATCGAGGAGGTTGTATCTAAAAGGGTTCTAAATGTGAGTGGACTTAAAGTCACCAATAAAGACCTCCATATATTTGGTTCATCACTTACTCAAAGGTGTTGTTGAACCTTTAAGTTGTTCTAAAAATATAGAGGATTCATATTTAGACATACTATATTGCTTTAGGCTAAATGGTATAATGGAAGGATGTTGTGTTTAGTATTGGAGTGGACCCAAAGTCACCAGTATGGATAAATGTATTCCATGTCTATGTGACTAAAATCTCAAAGGTTTTGTAGGACCTCAGCTAAATTCAAAATGATAAAGAGGATCACTTCATATGGGAAAGGGGGTTTAAACTATAAATTGAGGCATATCTAATAGATAATACATCAAGATATGTATTATAAGTGATGGTTTCATGAGTTCATCTCAGTATTGCATCTACATACCCAAGAGGTCTTAAGATCAAAGTCAACATAGTTCTAACAAAAGAGGCATATTTATACTTATTTGGAACTGGATAATGGATATATGTTATAGTATATTATGTTATTTATGGATTCTAGGCCTTATTTAGCATTTTTTTATAAGTTGGAGTGCATATTCATATGTTCAAAATAGGTAATCCAAGACACGTGTTTGATAAGTATTTCAGGAAAACACAAATTTGCGGGTGGTGTCATTGAGGCGGGCATATTCGATCGGAGAAGGGAATATTATGTTTATAGACATTGATTTAGTGAAAGTTTCAAAGTAATTCAGTTTATGGACACTTTGATGACACTAGTTTTGAAAAGTATGTTTCTTATCACACATAGTCATATTAGTTTTGATTATCATTTGTTTAACACGTATAAAGGTGTTGGGTAAAACGTAGGATTTTAAATATAAATGTTGTAAAATGCAAACTTGTTCCACGAACGGGGATCGAGCCAAATGATTATGGAAGATATGTATTGTTCCGTATCAAAGTTTATATTTATGACATGAACCGAATTTTCTACAGAGTTTCTATACCCTTATAGCCTGAGAAAAATGTTTCCTAAGAGAGTGTCCCCTGTGAGTTTGCACCATTTGGGTAGATATTTTTTTAGAAGAGATTATTTTTTTACGGTGCACATAGAGGTTTGACTCTGTTTCTCGATTGAAGTGACTTTTTAAAATTTGAGACTTAGGTCGGGATTCAAAAGAAAAACTCACGATTCTTAAATTCTAGGGATTTAAGATAGTTAAAACAAATGAATAAATGTTCGGTTTTGGATTCATTTAACAATGAGGATGATCTTGTTTTTATTGTTGTCAGAATAGGTCCATCAACCATGTGGTCATTGTTTGGGGAATGTATAGGGTGGGTTGTATTAGGGAAGGACGTATGCAAGGATGGATCCTTTGCGGGGGGAAGTTGTCCCAATGATCAACCGTGTAGTTGATCATATGATCTTACAATGATTATTCAAATATATTAAACCATACAATTTACGGGAATCAATCGTGTGGTTTATGAGGTATTTCACGTAGTTTTACTTATTACATGACATTTTGGGGAATTTCTATTTTCATCACCATTTATTTATAGGTATATGTGTTTAAAATATGTATTTTTACCACCTATTAAATGATATTGGTTTCCATCCTCTTTGGACTTTTGCAATGTTCTAAGGATGATAGATGTAAGCCTTATTATAGATTGAGTTATCCACATAGGCAGTCGACTAAGAGTGTGCACGTGTGGATAATATTCATCAAAATTTGGAAGAAATGGGATGGCTAAGTTATGTATTATTTATTTTTTTAGTATGGGGTGAATGTATATAGATATTAGGGGGAGAAATTGAATTTCCTTGAAACTTAGGGGCATCAGTAATGTGGTTATTCCCTTTGACCGTGTGGTACATTATTTGAAATGAAGAGTTGGGCATTTATCACTTCAACTAAGCGGTTGTTCAGTCTATTAATTGTACATTTGTTACGGTGAAAATAATGTGATTGATCAATTCCAATTTGAAGTTGTACGGTCATAAGGATTTAGTTAATTTCATAAAATACGCTTCTAACTAAATATAAATTAGGCCAAGTGTATATATATACTAAATATAAATATTATTTACTAATTCCAAGGTGAGCATGAACAATTATCATTTAAGTCAGAGGAAAACACCAAATTAAACTAAAGTTATGATTTAATCCAAATTTTATCTTTTTTACATACAAATGCATCTACGTGATTTTGCAAGATAAAATAAACAATCACAACCATAACATGCCGATGTACGAGGAAAACCCAAATGGGAAAAACCTTGGACTACTGGGCCTAGACAAATCCACTATAAATATGTTTTTACAAAAAGACTCAAAAGACTTACAAACTTGAGTCACTAAGACTTGTTGATCCCGTCTCCTCTACCTCCGTTTGCAGTATGCAAAGATCCAACGCATTGCACAACACATCTCATGTCTCGGTATCCACTGAAACCCAAAGATCGTCTCTAATAAAAAAGCATGCAGAGTACCACCACATATATCCATGATGAAAGCTATGTATATTGTAAGGGGTTTTTATTCTTCAATTTTGATCAATCAAAATGATATGTGTTAGAGATAATTTTCTAAATGGGGATGATAAATATTTTTCGTCAAAGTGCGTGTTTTTTCAAATAGTTATTTTCGTCCATATTAAAGAAAAATGTGAAGTAGTGGAACAAAACAGTTACTAAAAAGGAACTGTCGTAAATTTAAAAAAATGCAAAACTGGAGTAGGTCATTCGAACGACTATGTTTGAACGAACTTATAGCGATATTTCATAACACTTTGCAAAGGAACTCATTGGAAGTTCATTTGAACAGGTTCATTCGAACGACGTTTCTAACGAGATTTTAGAAGATTTTGCAAAGAAGTTTGTTAGTAAAATTGTTCGAACAAGTTCGTTCAAACCAAGTCATTGGAACGACCTAGGCAGATTTTCAACGAAAATTTTATATTTTAAAATGACTCAATTGAATTGAAAATATCGAACAAAATCATATTAATTAAAATTAAGTTTGTCCCCAATACATAAAAGTAACTAGATCATATACCTTTTGGGAAAAGATCATTCAGATTTGATTTGATGAGGTGAGTAATACCGGATGCCCAAATTCTTCATTGGTGATAGTTGAACAACACACAATGTCCCAAAATGTTTTGTCGAATGGAATTTAGACAATAATACAAATGACTCAATTGGAAATTTGTCCTTATGAATCTCCCTCTTTAGCTATTCCAGGACAAACAGAAAATAAATAATAATAAAAAATGACTCTGAATTTTGCTACGCCAAGCCGTTAAGCTGATTATAATGTCCATCCACAAGAACCTAAAAAATGGACATACTCGACTGACTATTTAGCTGCATTGTTGAAAGTAGGCAATAGCTTTGCAATAGGATACCTACACACATGAAACAACAAAATACATAAAACGCATGGGGAAATAGAGAGATTAAGAAACATAAATTTACTCCCCCTAAACATATTCTCCTCCTTTTTGTCCGAAAAAGACAAAGGGATAGAACGAAACCTGCAATGTTAGTGAATATAGAAAGAATAAAAGAGAGAGAATAAAATGATACATAGACGCATGATAAAATTCTTAACATAAATAGGTGACGAAAATCATCCATACAAGCAATATAACATAAGGAGAAATGAGCAATTATTAACATTAAAGCGTGAAATCCAAGATGTTCTATTATATAAGAACCAATATCCAAACAAAGGAAATGAGAAAGGAAAATACAACTATATGGTACAAATGAGGAGAATAAATGAAGAAAATAAAATCCGCTCTCTCACAAGTACATATTCTAAATAGAACTAGAAATAATGAACATCAAGGAGATGGGTTTATGGATTTTTATAGAGAGAGGATAATGATGGTGAGTCTTGGTGGGGGACGAACCTTCCCTGATCTCTCCTCTTCTAAGCAAAATAGACCACATAACTCTCTTAAAAATTAACCCCCGTCACTTAAATCTCGAATTCGATCATCTGGGTTCACTAGGAGTCGACACATCATTGATCCAAGGGCCCAAAATGCGACAGAACACAAAGTTATTTCGATTTAAAAGAATTCTGAAAAATCCATTCGAATGAGAATGAGACCTCCTTTGAATGAGATTTCGATCTCGTTCGATTAGCCTTCGGACAACCCTGTAACAAGTATGGAAACTAAATAAAGGGACATCTCATTAGATCTTCATTATAACCCACCTTTGAACGACTTGCATTTTTCGTTTGACCCAAAATCATCCTCATTCGAACGAGATATGGATCTCATTCGAATGACCCTCATAATCGTTTGAACCATAAAATTTCCTAAAATTTCCCATAATTAACAACAATTGTCTTGAAGGCCAAAATAATAATTGAATATAAATAAAATCCCATATATTAACAATCTAAATTCCAAAGGTTTCCTATGATTATAACTTATATGAGAAAGATAATAAAATATTGGGCACGGGTATTACATTATTCCCTCCTAAGGAAAATTCATCCTCAAAATTATCAATCATCTAATTCCTCATGTCCATAGGGTTTACTAACTCTTATTCTAAGTCATAAAAATCCTCCAAGACTAAATCATCGAAGTCCTCAATGACTAGGATGGCATTATTCTCTCTTTTACAAGGGTTGTCACCAAAGGATCATTATGAAACATGACCTAACACTCACCGTCATGCAAATAGTCAATGTCATATAACCCTGAAGTATCCACTTACTTGATGATCACGCTCAATCAAGTCCTAAGACTACCTCTCTAATACCCAAAGCATATCAGAGCTCCTACCAGGACAACGCTATCTAAGGTTTGACACTTACCCAAGAGAAAACGACATGTCACTGACCACCTAATTCGTTGTCATAAATAGTTTCAATTTTTGGTACTACCTATACCGAGTCTCCTTAAATTCTCAGGTCTTCTTGACTGAGAAAATTCACTTATCCTCGACACTACCCTTGTGTCATAAGTCTTTTACATCGAGAGACATGCCACTAAGTTCAAAATCCTGTGTACAACTAACTCCATTCCATAGGATGATTCTATGAACCTGGAGTCACTTTAGGTGGACTACTAGAGAGCACCCACCTAGGCATTAAATAAATCCACCCACCATAGTAAACAACACTTAATACCTCATTTCTTTGAGTTGTAATACTATACAGTGTCCTTAAGTCATCACCCTGCTCTTTACAACTAGATCCACTGATGCCATATCGACCAATCATAAGGTCTCTAATTCTAAGGCGAATGGATACTTTAAGTAAACTGTGTTGTTGAAAGCGTAGCCACTCGTACACAATACTTTGTGCAATAGCAAGGGTACCTTAGATAAAGGCGCACTTAATTACCGAGTTGCATTGATCACACTAGGTGCAATTGCACTTTATTGGGCCAAATTGTGTTGTACCATAACATGGTACAAATACGAGCTACCACAGCTATGAAATATAGTCCTCGACCATCGAAACCGAAAGGGACATAAACGAATACAAAATAATGAACAACCATTTCGAGAAATCCCATCCTCATGCAACGGACCATGGTCTAGGAAAAGTGAACCTATGACATATCCTTTGAAGTTTATAACTGCTCTCAACCATTCTCACAGGTACTAACCAAGCCATACACCCTAGCTCAAGTCACCAATCCTGATGAATCAGATCACGAACCAATAATCCTTATAAGATGAAGGAAATATAGGAACCTATTATCCTATGAGAAGTCAAGCACTGGAATTAACTCCTTAGGGATGAGGCTTCCTCCTCACACCCTTGATAGATACGAACCACTCCGATTAGTGAGCTATTACGGTTGACAAACTACTAACCTCTTTGACAATGCCGACCTTGTACACATCTCTAGTGTCATCATGACGGACCTAACACACCTTGATCATTGACGACATTATCATACCTTGATCGTATCCAAAAAGTATTCTTGGGAATTACCCCGTTAAGTGAAACAGTCCCTTTATATTAACCTGTAACTACACATGGATGCCATTGAGATTATCTTAAGGTTCTACACAAATCGAACTCACGTGATGGCCACACCATCCACCATTAACATTATAAGGGTAGTAAGTACCATGTCGGGATACATCTCCTAACCCGTATTGGTTTGATAAGATGAGCAAAGAACTAGTCATTTTGTTACTAGGGATATTCTAACTTATGATGTCGACATATGCCAAATCCTAATCATGTTTCTATATCCCTCTTGGGTTTCCGTTTCCAAGTCTCTAATATGACATCATCAATCTAATTCCTGAACGCATTTCCTAGTACTCCTCTAAATCAAGTGTTACATTGCCTACCCTAGTCATTCTATGACACCCGAACATCGACCCCACTCATGACATAAACTTCTAATTTCTCTTAGAAGGTTACATCATCCATCTATGCCAATTTAGATGATAGCACAAGATAAGTACACTATTAGACTCTTTTAAACCTTGACCAACCGCATGAGATTACTACATGACCCTCAATACAAACATTATTAGGAAACTTGTACTCCATAACACAAAATTTAACTAGTTCCCTATGGACGCCATTCATACCACAATACACTTTTCGTCGAAGACCTGACATGATCTCATAACCTATGATCCTCCCATGGTAGGTACGCTCGAAAAATATCTCAATATCCATATCAAGGCTATCAAGCGCGCACAAAGACACTAGTCTACAAGCCTCTATGCATGGCTCACTTTAACCTTTGAACACCTCAAGGCATAAAAATAAGTTGACTATTTCCCTTTTGTCCAAAACACCAACATAAATCTAACCTAAGAGTCTCTTATCGAGATCCAACAAGGGTTCGAAGAACTAATCCTAGACAAATAATGCCCTAAATAATTCATAAAGCCACATACTTACACTACTAAGGGTTCTGGCAGGATACAGGACGTCGTATACAACCTACAAGCCTCTAGATCTACATTACCAACAACACTAGGGATCTTATTCCTCAAAATTGCATCATATTTTTAAAACCCTAACATGGAAAACTATCTATAGTTCACTCCTAAGTCATCTTGACCATCATTGTTGCATACATAACATACTTATCGCAATTTTCCAGTATCTCTTATCAAACATTGCGAGCTACGACTTTCAATCAACAACAATCAAGGAACTTACTTACCATAATAGTATCTTACTGACTAAAACTGATTACACATACCCAAGTGTTAACTAAAAGGGTTCCTCATGTCTATCTAATCATCAATCATCTATGACATGATGCTACCCCAAGGATTAAATTCTCTTAATCATATCATCATTACTATCTACCCGAAAGTACCTAATTAAGGAATCTAATGCATTATTATCACAATCAACACTACTCGAGCTTGACACTCTAATCGCTTAATCTACATAGTTGACTTTGCTCATTTCATGACCCTAACTCAATGGACGTCATTTCACTATATCAATATCAAGTATACCTCTCACATCATCAAGGGTTCATGCACATTCACCTCACACTAAAAATGCGGTGTCGTTATTATTAGCTCGCACAGACTATCGCAAAACACTAACTTATTTAATCAAAAATGCAAAAGTTATTAATAATGAATAATCTTTGTTACACGCCAATTGGCAATGTATTACACATTGTGCTAATATCTTTGAATCCACTGTCGAGAACTTGAACTAAAACCATCACCAAGCTAGCGTGACCGGTCCAAAACCAACATCGATGTCGAAAGTCCACTACCGACCTCACCACGTCACTCTAGTAAGGAACCTTGAACCTAGATATCTGATACCATTCGTAACATCCCAGTCCGAATCAATGGGTTACCCGTGATCAACCTGATCTGGCCCGAGCATTAGGTGCATAGTGCAATGAGACAACCTATATAATGTTTCTAGTCCAGTTTTCTTTAGTTTTGACGTTTCACTTATTTTGGCATGCGATTTTAATTTAAATAAATTTACGTGAGGGACCCGTGAGAAGCATCCCCAGAATTTAAGAATACCCAACTACTATCATTAAAAATAAAAAAAAAGGTTACTTACCCATGTAATGCCCTTAAAATGCAGAACCACACCTAATACGCCTTAATAAAGATGAGGGAATGCGTCGAATGTCGAGTTGGAAAATACAATGATGTAATACAGATTCGAATGATAGAAAGGATACTCTAACAAGTTATACTTGTGTGCACCTGTAACTGCCTTATATACATATACATATATATACTTTAATGAAGGAAACCGTTTTAATTGCAAAAACGTCACTTACTTAAATTAATTCACCTTAATCTAATAAAAGAATTTCCCTTTTACTAGGCTTGACAATTATTTCTTGATTTGACACACCCAATTAAATACTTCAAATAATAAACCTTTGTTTAAAGGAAAACATTTATGTCACCAAAATTACCCCTTTATTCATACCAATCCACGTTAGTATTTTCATTGAAAATCACCTTTCAACACACGCAAGCACCGTATTATAAATATGTATTTTTCTTTGCAAAATCATTCATAAACACACCCTTGTGTTAATTATGGGTTAAACCTCTTTAGGTTGCTTAACTACCCATTTAGTCACTTCACTTTAACATTCCTTACTTTATGAACATTAATCAAATTTTACTTTTACTTGTCCATTTTATCCTTTACTGGATCATTTATTAATTCACTCAAATTAGGTTGTGTTTTTTGATATTCATTCCACAACACATTTCTTGACATGTTTCACCTTTCATTATCTTTAACTTGTAATCTTCCGATGTCTGCATACTTTAATGGGCTTCACATCACCAGCTATGCTACCAAATTCTCTGGCCAGTGGTTTTGGGTCTTTCATCCCATGGCTCCAGTCCCTCCTTGATTATCCTTGTGTTATTCGAGTCCATATTAATGTGTTTAAATATTTTACAAATGTCCACATTATTCTCCTTTTCTTTCACCGGATGAATCCAAAATTGTGGATTTCACCCAACTTGTGTGACACTCTAAAATCATCATTTCTTGTCCTTTTTACTCTAACATTTATTTATCCCAAAAATCATGTTCATTTAGAACTATTTTCTGTAACACCCTTTCCAACATTTTTATTTCATAAAAATGCTCCACTTTACGTAAATTTACCATTTTACGTATCCAATTTCAAACTTCTCTTTTCCTCCATTTTCATAAGTGTTATTACCGAAAACATCATTAAGTTACTCACACAAACTTCTTCAGTATTTTTAAATCATTAACACTTATTTAAAACATTGGAGTAACATACTTCTCAATATGGGAATATCTTTTATATCATTACCTTCTTTCTCTAAGAATTTATTGAACGTATAAAGACTACTTTATAATATAAATATCATTTTTTTATTAATACATGTAGTCTTGGACCATACATTTCTCATATTTTCAACACTTTTTCACAACTTTAAGGGCTAAAATTTCTATTTTCTTTATTTCATTCTTAAACCCAATAAAACCCTCATCAAACGTGTTTATATGTTTATCACTAAAATACTACAAGTTTATATGCATGAGAAGATGAATTTTAAGTCCAAAAATTCTGTAAAATGGATCTAACAGATGATTTATTCTAGAAATTTCATAATGTTTTCTCGAACATACTTTTTATGGAAAAACAACATTTTTGTTACTTCAAAACAAGGATAAATGTCTAGTTATATAAAATCCCAATTTTTCACAAGAAAATATTTTGTTTTTGGCCATAAAATATTTTCAACAAAAAAATATCATTTCAAACATTTTATTCCATAAAATGTTTAGGTGTCAATATTTTTTGAAATATAACATTTTTTCTCATAACTTTTGGGATCTTTCATAAATCGTCCTTTTTTTCTAACATATTTTTCCACAAAATCCTGATAATTAACCTCTTTACAACCCTATATACCTCATACTCTTACAAACTCAACCACAAGACTAATACTATGAAAAATAGAGTTTTAAGATTGGAGTAGAGTTTTTCCCACCTCAAAAGAAGCTTCAACAATAGTGGATGAAGGTAGAAGAATATGTCTACCTTTCACTTACTCAGGTGACCTTTAAAAGGTTGCCCAGATCCATCGCTTGTCTCTATAAATTATTGAAGAAAACCCCCTCCAAACTCCATAATTTCTTCAACCTTCTTATTCTTCTTCTAAAACTCCCAACGACATCTCCGAATTTCATAACTTATCTAAAAAATGGTGGAAATGGGTGTATAAGTCTTAAATACGGTGGAAAACTTGTAAAATATTTTGGCAAAAGGTGGAGAGATGGTGGTGGCATGGTGGAAGAGGGTTTAGGAAGGAAATGGGTTTATGGAACTTTAGAGATAGAGGAAAATGTTAATGAGACTTGGTGGGGGAAGAACCTTCCAACCTCTCTCCTTTTTCGACCCAAAACAACCCATATAACTCTATTGAAAATCAATCCTTAACACTTAAATACCATTTTTGGTCATCTGGGTTCATCGGAGTCGACACGGCATCGATCCAAAGGTCCAAAATGTAACTGGACACAAGGGAATTCCATTTTAAAAGAATTATAAATAGGTCATTAGAACAATAATGGAACCTCGTTCGAATGAGAGTAGGATCTTGTTGGATAAGCCTTCGAATGACCTTCTAACGTGGCTGGAAACCTAATATAAGGACATCTCGTTAGATCTTCTTTGGAACCCATCTACGAACAACTTGCATTTTTCCCTTGAGCAAACATCGTTATCGTTCAAACGAGATAGGGACCTCATTTAAATGACCCTGATAATCGTTTAAACCACATAATTTCCTAAAATTTCCCATATCTTCCAACAATTGTCTTCAAGGTTAAATAAATAATTGAATATAAATAAAATCCCGCATATTAAAGATCTAAATCCCAAGGGTTTCTTATGATTACAACTTACACGGGATAGATAATAAAATATTGGGCATATGTATTACATGTTTCTTGAGGGGGATATTTCTAGCTTATTTTTCGAATCCCCTAGTCTAACGGGGACAATTCATATAAAGATTGCATCCTTGTTAAAGGGTAATAGCTCAAAGAAGATGCCTCTGTCCCTCTGTCTCAAATTGAAGTTATGGATCCTCAAAATCTCAAGCCTTGATTGACTTCTATGTAACTTTTTTATTTTTAATGTTGATTGTCCATGTGCCATTTTAGTGCAATCGCATAATCTTTTATCTTCTAATGAAATAGTAGTTTTTTAATGGAGCTGTGGTGTTCTTCAATCTTTACTTCGTACTTGTTTTACTCTTTGCTAAATTATATGAACTACTTAGGATGTACGAGGTCTGCTCAGTATGGAGTACACCATTAACCTCCCCATGATTTCATGGTAAAGAAATTTAACTAGGGATGCAAATTTGCTTAAGTAAATTTGAGGGCCGTGATACCTCTTTCATATACCTTTGTAGTTGCCAAAGTCAAGATTGAGATTCTATAGTGGGGAATTAGGCCTTTGAACCTAATCACACTTAATACCAATGCTTTGTAAGACTTAAATACCACATTTTTGTTCAGACAGTTAGCCCCCAATGTTTTTAGGGGTAATGGCTTAAAACCAAACATATAAGGAGTCCTGAGAACTAAGGCTTCAAATTTGGACTTGAACATTTGAAATATGAAGTCTTTATAAGGGTTGTAAGTCCTTTGAACTTAGTAAAATTGTAGCCTGAAGTCCCAAAAAAGGTCGTAAGACCTGAGCTTAAGTATATCTGAATCTAAAGTCCTACAAAATGTCATAAGACCTTTGAACTTGGAAAGTTTGAAACGACATCCTTATAAGGGTCCTAAGACCTCCGAACTTGGTAAAATTATAACCTTAAGTCCCAAAAAGGGTAATAAAACCTCTGAACTTATGTAAAGTTTGAAATTTTAAGTCCATATAATGGTCTTAAGACCTCCGAACTTTGTAAAATCCTAGCCTAAAATCCCACAAAGGGTCACAAGACCTTTAAAGTTAGGTAAAGTTTTAAATTTGAAGTCCTTATAAGGGTCCTTACGACTTCCAAACTTGGAACTTTTTGAACTTGAAGTCTCCCAAAGGGCATAAGCCTCTTAACTCAGGTGAAGTTTGAAATTTGTAGCCCTTATAAGTCTCCTAAGGCCTTTGAACTTAGAAAAACTGTAACCTTAAGTCCCATAAAGGTTAACAAGAGAAATATTATAACCTGAAGTCTCAAAAAGGGTCACAAGTGAAGCCCACTATATATATGACTCACTTGAGTCTAAAATATAGGATCTTCTCTAGTTTGGAAATAGTGACAAAATTGTGTCATCCCTTGTCTAACCTTGAGCCTCATGCCTCTTTAGGATTTGCATCAAGACTATTCAAGGCTGGAAAAGGTAGTAACCAACAAAACTGACAACACCTAGGACTGCATTTACTTGACATTTTGTGAGTAAGAGATGTGTGTGTGTTCCCATTGGCTTAAAAATATTTTTCAATATTTTTAAAGAATTTTTAGAATTTTTAAACAATTAAGGTCAATATTTTAAACATTTAAAATTATGTTTTAAAGTTGTTTGGGGCCGATTCATAATTTCTTAAACTACCTAAAATATGCCTTGGGAAGAATCCAAAAGCGCTAGAAACATTTGGGGTAGAAAATAAGATTTTTCGAAGATAAAAAAGAACACATTTTTTAAGTTATATGGAACATACGCGAGTTGGCTTATTAACGATCTAATTTGTGTTTCTTTATACTCACATTCTTAAGATTTAATATGGAATGTTCATTTGTCTTAATCAATGGACTGCATGTGTTATTTCTCAATCCAAGTGATAAATGTTTGAGCCAATCATTGAACGTTTAGAAGCGGTGCATTGTGAGCCTTTATATTGATCACTGAATAATGGAATTAATTTTGATCATTGATTTACCCTTAAACTTTCAGATCCTTTCTTCATCCTTAAAAATAGAGATTGAGGGTTCATCATTTCCAATCTTTTAGCCATTCTGAGAGAGGGGAGAAAATAAGAGAGAGTAGGAGAGGGAAAAATAGGGAAAATAAGAGTGAAAAAAGAAAAAAATGTAGACCAAACTCTGGCCAAATTTTTCCAGAAAACTTTGAGAGTTTTTTCGTGATTGAAGGTCCTCTTTTGGTTTAAATATCTCAACCAAACACTATCACCAAGTTTGATCTCGTCTCAAATATTTGAGATTTGACTAAAGTGATATAGTCACGTTCTTTTAGGACTGATTTCCTTTTTAGAAATTAACTCTCTATTGGGTTTTAATTTTAAAATGTGTTTATCAAAATAGTTCCCAACATATCCCTCTTTCTATTTTCAAGATTTCTTGAAAAATAAGACTTCAAATATTTCAGATCTAAAAACTTTTATGTCTCCAAGTTCATATTTCTCATTTTATCAAATAAGTTTGTATATAAATAAGAGAGACATATAGGATCCTCGATCTTTTATTATAGCAAGATTGTTTTCTGATATGCCTACAAAAAGGAAGTCTAATTTCAAGAAAAATTGATTCAGAATCTTTCATGTCTTTTCAGAATTAATTTATAATTCGTAGGAAATTGTTTGTATAAGTTTGAGTGAGTTGTATTCATGTGTTAGGCACATCACATCACTACATTATCACACAACAACACTAAAGTTTGTTGATAAAGATATTTTTACTATCAGAGTCGACGTAAGGAAGGAGCTAAGGAGTAAATCTTGGAGGGTGATAAAGACAACTGTCAGAAGCCAGAAAAGTGTAAGAAAAAGCTGCGAGTGATGGTATAATTTCTTCACTTAGGTTTAGGTATGATTTGGTTGGATAATACGTTGCTTGCTTGTACTCTATAACTCATTCTAGTGGTTTTCTTTGTTTTACTCCGTAGAGGGATTTGCGGATGTTTCCCCTATTTGATAGGGGTTTTACCACGTTAAAATCTTTGTCTTATATGAATTTTTTTTATACTTGTTTTACTTCTGTGATCACTGCTATAAGTGTTTAAAATTATGTTAAACCTTTAAGTTTCTAAGTAACTAAAATTTCTTGTTCAAAAACATTTTTTTAACAAAACTTGACCTTTCCTTGGTCTTATTAAAAGAGTTTTCTAAAGAAAACATTCAGACTCGTCTTAATTGTTTTAACTTTTTATTAAACGACTTATTAAGGGATTTTCTATTAGTATCAGAGAGGGTTCTTGTTTTTCAAAACAATTGTTTAGAATACTTTACTTTTTGACACTATTTTAAAAACACCTCATGAATGAGAAATTTGAGAGACTCGGGAACTTATCCCGTCCTCCCCTCTTCGATGGAAAAAATTTTACTTACTAGAAAGTAAGGTTGATTGACTTCATCTAAGTAACGTTAGGAGATGAAGTCCGAGATTCCATAGAAAATGGCTACTTTCATCCTACTAAACCTTTAGCAGAAGGTAGTAAAATAAGAATCAAAATACTTCTCACTAAATTTACTAAAGAGGAGAAAGATGCCTCCCTCTGCACGAATAAAGGCAATAATGCAATATTCATGTCTATAAATGAGCATGAGTTCAAAAGAATCTCCATATGTACCATTTCCAAGGAAGCCTGGGATACGTTGGTCACAGCCCATGAAGGTGATACATGTGTTAATGCTGCCAAGACTCAAATGCTCATTCAACAATATAATACCCTAGTTATGACTGAGACATAGACCTTAGATGATTTTTATATCAAACTAATTGATGTCGTAACTAATGAACATGCAAATGGCATTGTCTAAGATAGAAGAGCAATCGTCTCTAAAATCGTAAGATCACTTCCAAAATAATTTGACAGTAACAGATATGCAATTGAGGAAATGGAAGATCCAAATCTTACGCCTGAACTACTCAGTAGAAAATTAAGAACCGTGGAAATAGAACTGGATTATAAGAAACAAATTCTTAGAAGTCATACAAAAAATAGTAGTCCCTGTGTGATGTTTCAATCTAAAGTTACGTTTAATCTTGAAATCCAATCTGATGATGACGTGACTTAGATGATTTGGATAACCAAATAGCCTTAATGTCTAAATCTTTTAAGAAAATAATGAAGTTTATAAATAATGTTACTTCTAAACTAGGAAAGGATCCTTATTCAAATCAATCCAATAACAAACCTCATAAATGGAGACTAGAGAAACTCTAGAACAACACCAGACCTGATAAAGACCATAACAAGTTTAAATGCTTTAGTTGTGGTAAAATAGGTCACATTGCCATTAACTGAAGGGTCAACCTGAAAAAACATAATAATGCCAATTTCTGTAAAACATGGGATGATTCAAGAGATTTAGATAATGATGAGCCTGAATCATTTAAGATTTTTTACCCTTATATGCCATTTTTGACAAAGATAGTATATTCTGATAATGATGATGATGGTCTGCCTAATAATGTTTTAACTACGCATCTTAACGGTTTATCTGCTTTATGTCCTGAGATTGTTGTTAATGGTTATGCTGATAATAATAGCTCTAATGTCGTGTGTGTGAGTCAAAGGGATCGTATGAATGACGAACTGAATGTTTGTGTGAGTTCGAGAAATGAATCGATAGGGGACAAATCACCCACCACACTTAGTGAGTCCGATGATGAAGACCTTCCATAAATCCACACACTGTACACAAAGACGCTTAGAAAGAGCACCAGATTAGAAAGAACCATTAAAGACCTGACTAAAAAATCAGAATCTCTAAGTCTTGTGGTTAAACAAAATGATGAAGATTACACTAATCAATATCTTGCCTATGAAACTCAAACTAAGACTTTTTCTGAAAAAATAAAAAATCTTTTTGAAGCTAATGAAATTTTGGAAAATAAATACAAGGCCACATTGTTAGAATTAGAACAATCAAAAGAAAAATCTTTAACACTCTTCAAAAAGTTTGGAAATTTTGAAAATAACTTTAATTGTTTTGAAGACTTTGTAGCATCTAGTACAACCAATTCTTATGATAGAACTAGAATAGGATTTCACACTGACACACAAACTAAGAATTTACAAACCATAAAGTTTGTGTCAGGAGGAAAAAGGCCTACGGAAACTTGTCTAAATTTTCAGTTTATTAAAGATGATTTTGATAAACAAAATATAAAGGGAAAGGCATTTTGATAAACAGTGAGTCTAAAGCTAATGTTGAATCTAAGACTAAATACGTCTTCCCCCTCATACGGCAAGGAGAGTCCTCGTTCCAACCTGTCAATATGTGACATAGGACTAAAAACCCACATTTAGACAAACCCATATTCAAAGGTCTTCAAGACATTAAGAAACTGTCGAGCCACCTTTACTGCTCCTATTATGATGTCTATGGACATTCACTTGAAACATGTTTTCAAAAGCGTCTAGGCCAGTCCATCTCTTACACTCCCGTGTACAGAAACTTCAACTATACTAGGAAAAATAGAAATTACTATGTCCGTCCTAAACATCCTGATAAGCACTCTAACTATCAAAATACGAAGAAATGACCTGGCACGTATAGAAAGTCCAAGAGAAAGGAAACTAGATTCATGACTAACCCAAATACTCTACAATTTACCAAAAATCATTTTAATGCTAAAAATCTTTTAAAGAAAAATATAATGCTCTCAAATTTTATCATATCCGAGATAATATGCGCAAATGTTTTCAAACTAGAGAAATTTGGGTTAGGAAAGATGATCTAATACCCCGAATGAAGTTTAATTGGGTTATTAGTTCTTTAAAAGATGAACACACTTCATCTGGATGGTATTTGGACTCTGGTTGTTCTAAACATATAACCGAGGATGAGAGTGAACTAACCAACAAAGTTGACTTCTTAGGAGGAAAAGTTTTATTTGGAGATGGAGTCTCTGCCCAGATCATATGTAAAGGGACAATCTAAGAAAAAGGTCTACCTAGTCTTGAGGACATTTTATTAGTAAAGGGTCCTAAAGCTAACTTACTGAGTATATCGCAATTTTTTGACTCAAACCACACTGTCACATTCTCAAAATCCAATTGTAAAATCATGAATGGGAATGGAGACTATATTATTACAGGCCTCAGGACACCTAATAACTGTTATACAGTAAATATCGAAACAGAGATCTGGAATATAGCTAGGATGGAAGATAATGAAATCTGGTACAATAGGTTAGGTCACATAAATTACGATAGTCTTGGTAAGTTAAGCTCACAAGAAATTGTTAGAGGTGTTTTTAAGATCAAGACTATTTCCAATATAGTATGTTGGCCCTATCAAGAAGGAAAGATAGTTAAAGCTCCTCATAAGAAATTTAAACAAGTCTTATCCACAAAACATCTAGAACTCATCCATATGGACATAATGAGTCCCACATATACTGTTAGTCTTTGTGGCAACAGTTACAACTTGTTTATAGTTGATGATTTTACTTGATTTACCTGGGTGTCCTTTTTGAAACAAAAATCAAAAACTTTTTGTAAGTTTTGGAAAATTTTATTACGAATTGAAAATGAAAAGAACTCCCAAGTAAATAGAATTTGTAGTTATAGAGGAGGTGAGTTTACAGATGTAGGAATTATCGAGTATTGTGACTACAATGGTTACAAACATGAATTTAGTGCCCCTAAGACGCCCTAGAAAAATGGGATAGCTGAACATAAAAATCATACTCTTTAGGAGATGGATCGTGTTATAAACCATGCGAAGGATTTGCTTAAATACTTCTGGGTTGAAGCCGTTCGTACAACTTGTCATATTATCAATAGAGCCTACATTAAGAAAGATACCAAACAGACACCATAGGAACTTTGGTGCGGGAAAAAGCCTAACCTAAAATATTTTAGAACCTTTGGTAGTATATTTTATGTTTGCAAAGACATAGAACATTGTTCCAAATTAGAAACCAGAGGTGATAAAGAAATTTTCTTATGCTATTACCCAAATATCAAAGCCTATCTTGTTTATAACCTTCGTGCCAAAACTCTAATGGAATCCATCAATATAGTAGTAAGTGACACCAATGTAAAGAATGAGAAGATATGACCAACCATTAATGATGAGTCAGAAAACATTCCTACCCACTACTCTTTAGATATAGTTGAGTCTTTACTTATTGAGACCCCTTAGGTGCCAAATTGGGTTTCTAGGGATCATCTCTTAGATAATGTGGTATGTAACCTAAAAGAGTCTGTTCGAACAAAATCCCAATTACACAATATTTCACATTTTACATGCTTTGTTTCTTATAGAACCAAAGAATATTAATGAAGCCTTAAATGTTTCCTATTAGATAAGTGCTATGCAAGAGGAACTCCTTCAATTTAAAACTCACGACATATGGTATCTTGTTCCCAGACCAGAAAATAAACGGGTTATGGGAACTAGATGGATTTTTAAAAATAAAACTGATGAAACAGGGATGGTACTTAGAAACAAAGCCAAACTGTTAGCCCAGGGTTATTCTGAAATTTAAGTAATACACTTCGAAGAAACTTTTTCCCCTGTAACACGTCTCGAATCTGTTCATTTTCTTCTCGCTATTGCGTGTCTCTTAAAATTCGCCTTATATCAAATGGATGTAAAGTCTGCATTCCTTAATGGTATTTTAACCGAGAAAACTTATGTATAACAACCTAAAGGGTTCATTGATTCGTACCATCCAAATCACGTCTATAGTCTGAAAAAGGCGCTATATGGGTTAAAACAAGCCCCTCGCGCTTGGTATGAATGATTATCTAGTTTTCTCTTAAATAAAGGTTTTAGGTTAGGTGGGAATGATCAAACTCTTTTTGTCAAACATTTTGACAAAAATGTTATAATAGCCCAAGTGTACGTAGACGACATTATTTTTGGATATACCTCCCCGTCTGAGGTTATAATCTTTTCTAAATATATGCACGGGGAATTTCAAATGTCTCTTATGGGAGAGTTACAATTATTTTTAGGTCTTCAGGTAAAATGAAACTCAAAAGGTTTATTTATATCGCAATCCAAATTAGCTCTAGAGATAGTAAAGAAGTTTGTCTTGGAAAAAGGGCAAAGATGCTACCTATGAGTACTTCAGTAAAATTATCTAAAGATGAACATGGGAAACCCATCGATCCCACTATATATCGTATCATGATAGGAAGTCTTCTATACCTAACTGCCTCATGCCCTAAAATTATGTATGTTATTTGTGTGTGTGCTCGATATCAAAATATTCCTAAGGAAAGTCATTTACTGTGCATTAAAATAATTATAAAATGTGTAAAAGGAACTCTAAACTTAGGACTTTGGTACACAAATGACATATCCAGTATGATAATTAGATACACCGACGCTGATTGGGCTGGGTGTCCCGATGATAGTAAAAGCACATCCGGAGTATGGTATTACATTGGTAATAACTTAGTAGGTCGGAACAGTAAGAAACAAAATTGTACTTCCTTGTCCACGGCTGAATCTGAATATATAGTCGCAGTTAGCTATTGTGCTCAACTATTATGGATAAAATAGATGTTAAGCGATTATTGGATTAACGAAGAAAAATTACATCTCTATTGGGATAATCAGAGTGCGATTAACATCTCAAAAAATCTTATCCAACGCTCACGTACCAAACATATTAAAATCAGGCATCATTTTATACGCGAGTTAGTCGAATCTAAGGAATTGGAAATTAATTATTTACCTAATGATCTTTAATTAGTACACATATTAACAAAACCTTTGGATAACACTCGTTTTGAATCCTTAAGGAAATCCATAGGTATGGTTATTGCAGAATTGAATATCATCACTTAAATTTGCAATGTTATGCTTATATCAAATAACTATTTTTTTTATTTTTCCCTTTGTCCATTTGAGACAAAATGGGGGAGAAATATTTGAATTCATCTCAGATATTTATTGTACATTTCTTCTAAAAAGATTGATCTTAGGTGTTTTATATATAAGATTCAGTACCTTTTTGTGCATTTGGATATTTTTAGGGTATTGTTCTGTAATTAGTTGAGTTATTTATTTTTCATTTCTAGTATATGGGGTAGATTTATTTTTTGTATAGGATTAAGGTTTTCTATTTTTTGTATCCCTACGAGTCCTAGATGACTCAAAGGAGACTTTGTCTCGTATTTACAAATGGGGAGATTGAAGCACACTATATATATGACTCACTCGAGTCTAAAATATAGGAGCTTGTCTAGTTTGGAAATAGAGACAAAATTGTCTCATCCCTTAGCTAGACCTAAGCCTCATGCCTCTTCATGATTTGCATCAAGACTATTCAAGGCTAGAAAAGGTAGTAACCAACATAACTCGCAACACCTAAGACTTCATTTACGTGGCATTTTGTGTGTATGAGGTGTGTGTGTTCCCATTGATTTAAAAATAATTTTTTTAATATTTTAAAGAATTTTTGGAATTTTTAAATAATTAAAATGTATTTTTTAAACATTTAAAATTAGGTTTTAAAATTGTTTGGGGTTAATTAATAATTTCTTAAAGTTCCTAAAATATGCCTTGGGTAGAACTCAGAAGCACTAGAAACATTTGGGGTAGAAAATAAGATTTTTAATGATAAAAACATGCATTTTTAAGTAATCTGGAACGTACACATGTTAGCTTATTAATGACCCGATTTGTGTTTCTTTATACTCACATTCTTAAGACTTAATCTGGAACATTCATTTTGTAAGGACATTTTTGTCCAACATACTTGTAAATGTCATTAGCCGTTACACAGTTGCAAAGATTCAAAGTCCATTCATCATCAACGGAATCTGAAGATCAAAAGAAAGGAAGAATTCAGAAATCCAGTCAGACGGACCGGTCCGCCTTTATATAAAAAGATCCGATCCGCTGAGACCCGGACCGGACCGCCACGGACCGATCTGCCGTGCACTTTGAAGCCAGTGAGCCCCGAACCGAATGCGAACCAAATCAGCTTCAAATTAAAAGAAGCGGTCCGCTATCGAACCGATCCGCCTAAGGCCCGGACCGGTCCGCCCTGGATAAACTCTGCCAGACCGTGTTGCAGATTTTTTAAGGCTTTGACTTCCTATTTAAACCACGTTTGGAGGTTGGTTTTCTGAAGACTTTTCAACGATTTTCAGAGCATATCAACCCTAAAGTCTTCACCTATTGAGTCCTATGATTCTAGGTTTTTAGATTCACACATCTTCCATATCTATGTGAATCAAGTTTGGTAACCCAAGAACACCATTGCTGTTGTTCAACCCTTGTGAAGTGGACCGCTCCTTCCTCTTCATTGCAGCCCTACTGGAAAGGGATAATTCCAGCCGCGACTACAGAATCCGATGCCTGCGGGTAATTCTTAGTCAAAAACTTGTATTTCAGTGTAATCCGATTGTAAGCCGCTTCTCTTACAAATTATAGTGAATATACATATGGTTTTGCCCCTTTGGGGGATTTTTCGGTAACTTTGTGTGTTGTATAATTCTTGCATGATTTCATATTATTTCAATCACACCTAGTTGCATGCTTAGGGTTAATTTGGGTTAAAAATGGTATTTATTATATTATTTCTTAATTGAACGCAAGCGCCAACTCTTTCAAATTGGTATCAGAGCAGGTTACGCTAATCTATAGCGTATTCCTTTTTCCGCAAAATTTTTCTAATATATCAATTTTCTGAAAAAATTGATTTTTGTAAAAGTGCGTGTTGAAATGGAGAAGTCATATTATAAAATGCCTATTTTTGACGGGACAAATTACGCTTATTGGAAAGCCCGTATGAGGTCGGCTTTAAAAGCCATTGATGAACGTGTCTGGATTTTGGTTGAACGAGGGTGGACTCCTCCCACCGTGATTGTTGATAATGTGACCAACTTGAAACCTAACATTTCTTGGACTGATGAAGAATTTAAATGGTCATCTTTTAATTCTAAGGGTCTAAGTGCTATTCTGGGTCTGTCACACCTGATGAGTTTAAACGCATAATGACGTGTACCACGTCAAAAGAGGCATGGGATGTATTGCAACTTACCCATGAAGGAACAAATGCTGTTAAAGAGTCAAAATTACAAAATTTAACAACTCAATTTGAAACCATCACCATGCATGAAAATGAATGTTTTGATGAATTTTATGCTAGGCTTTCTGACATTGTTAATACTAGCTATAATCTTGGTGAACATATTCCAAATGCTAGAGTTGTTAAAAAGATTCTTCGTTCCCTTCCTAAGCGTTTTATACCTAAAGTCACTGTGCTAAATTCCTTGGGTAATTTAAATACACTAAAATTGGAAGAACTGGTAGGATATTTACAAACTTATGAAATAGACATGTTTCCTAAATCCGCCAAGCCAAAAGATAAGGGAATTGCCCTTAAAGCCCACGAGAGAAAAAGTGAGGGGTCGGTAAGAAAGAAAGTCGAGTCATCTAGAAAGATAGAAAATTCTGATTCTGAATGTGAGTTTGACTTAGATGATTTGGCATTATTTGCTAAAAACTTCAAGAAAATTCTGAAATTTAAAAAAAGTGGAAACTTCAAAGATAAAAAGAATTTTCAGAAAAATAAGTTTGAAAAGAAAGATTTCAAAGAACCCCCTAAAGACAGTGAGAGGTGTTTTGAGTGCGACGGTAAGGGACACAGAGCGTTTGAGTGTGCCACTCGTCTGAATAGGGAAAAGGGTAAAGTTGTCCTAAATGCTACCCTTAGTGACGACAGTGAGGTCGAGTCGGTGGACTCGGGAGATGAGTCACCGCATGAGCGTAACTTCACCGCGTTCATGGCTAGTCATGTGAATACTCCTAGTTCTCCTCACGATGATGAGGATGATGCTTCACAGGGACACCTCGACAATGAGAACGAAGAAAGTGAGGGGGAGGAGGAAGGTAGTGAGGACGAGAGTAACCTTCAACGCGCCTACGCTGAGTTATATAATGAGTCTTTCAAAACTAAAAAATGTAACAAGGTGTTAGTTCTTAGGATCATCGCATTAAAAGAAGAGTTAGAAGAGACGAGAGAGAGAGAGTCCTCGACCTGCACCGCCATGAGAGAGAGAGAGTCTGCCTGGGTTAGTAAAGAGAATTTGCTTAGAGAGAGAGAAAGCAGTTTTGAGAAAAAGAAAGCGGACTTGACTAAACAAGTGGCTAGTCTTACGAGTGAGCTCCATTCCTCCCTGGAGACTCAGAAGAAACTTAAAGCCCTTGTTTCCCAGCTTACTCATGACCTTGAGAGAGCTAGGAAAGTCAAGGTACAAATCGAGGACAGATCTGGGAAGATGGGAAAGATGCTCCTCGATCCCGCTTTAGGTTTTGGTGACAGGCAAGGAATAGGTTTTGATGGTGCCTCCACATCCCAAATTGCACCCGGACCAATTCCTGAGTTTACTACGACTCCTTATGGCCGTCATCAAAAACCAAGAAGGAGAGTTCGACCAAGAAAAGCAATCCAAGGTCCTCCTAATACTGTGCCCTTTTGCTCCCATTGCAAAAGAAACGGACACCTTAGGGATGATTGCTATAAGTTGGGTCGGACACGACGTACGTTTGCTCCACCACATCAGACTGATGAGTTTTCCAGTCTGAGAGAGCGTGTTGAGTTTCTAGCCACCACATCACAGAGTTTGATGGAGGAATTCCGACGAATGACCTTACCATCAATGAATGCGCCCCACATTCCGGCTAAAACCTACAACAACAAGGGAATATAAAAAGGTACCTATTCTTGGGTTCCTAAGAAAGAAAAAAAGGCCCTTGTTGTCCATGTCGCTCTCAAAGCCCATAATACCTCACAGTGGTATTTTGACAGTGGATGCTCCAGAACATGACAGGTGATGTCTCATATTTTACCCATCTTGAGGATTATAATGATGGGAGAGTCACCTTTGGAGATGGTAGCAAATCTAGCATAGTAGGACGAGGTACAGTAGAGTTACCAGGATTTCCAAAGCTATAGAACGTGTTGTACGTCAAAGGTTTGAAAGCAAACCTTCTTAGCATCAGCCAGCTGTGCGATGATGACTTTGTAGTGAAGTTTGACCGGAAAGCTTGTAAGGTCTATAATCAAGCCGGTAAACTTTTAGTGCAAGGGGTGAGGATAGAGGATAACTGCTATGGGACTGAGCCCACATCCTCACTTGTTTGCAACAGCGCCACGATCACTCCTATGGATCTGTGGAACCAACGTCTAGGTCATGTAAACGTTAGAGACTTATCTCGTTTAGTCAAAAAGGACCTAGTACGTGGCTTACCATCACTTGGAAAGCCAACTTCCATGATTTGTGGACCCTGTCAGTTGGGAAAACAAATCCGTAGCCCTCATAGGAAGTTGAATTCCATTACCACCTCCCGTGTTCTTGAGTTGATTCACATGGATCTTATGGGTCCTACTCGCACGGAGAGTCTAGGTGGTAAGAGATACATTCTCGTGATGGTAGATGATTTCTCTAGATACTCTATTGTAGGTTTTCTAAGAGAGAAATTTGATGCTGTAGAGTTCTTAACGACCAAGTGCCGTGTCCTACAAAATCAACACGGAGTCACTATTAACAGGATGCGTAGTGATAATAGCACTGACTTTACTGAAGCAAAAGTAGATTTTTACTGTGATAGCATTTGGATCAAACATGAGTTTTCTGCTGTGAGAACTCCTCAGCAAAATGGGATTGTTGAGAGAAAGAATAGAACGATCTAAGAAATGGCTAGATCAATGCTTAAAGGTCGTAAGGTCTCTAGGAGATTTTGGGCAGAGGCAGTGTCTACTGCATGCCACACGGTGAATAGGGTTTATCTGCGTCCACACACACTTAAGACGCCTTATGAATTGTGGACAGGCAAGAAACCAAACCTGGCATATTTCCGTGTCTTTGGGAGTAAATGCTACATCCTACGGGATAGAGAGCAATTAGGAATGTTTGACTCCCGGAGCGAAGAAGGAATATTACTAGGCTATTCATTAAACTGTAGAGCGTACCGAGTTTTTAACCTGAAGAGCTCTAAGGTTATGGAATCAATAAACGTCATCGTGCAAGATGATGAACCCCCGACGGTTATTGATCCCAACCTTCAGTGTGAGGATGAGGACTGTTCTGACAGTGATTTTCCTGTTCCTCTCCCACACTCTGTGGACCCTATTCCTGTGTTAGGGGACACTCCTGCTTGGGTTCGCAAGAGTCATGATCCTTCAGCCATTGTTGGTGATCCCACTCTAGGGGTCAAGACTCGTTCTCAACTAGAGAACGTTGTTAGTCATCATTGCTACACGTCCAAAGTCGAACCCAAGAACCACAAAGAAGCACTCAAAGATGAACACTGGATATCTGCTATGCAGGATGAGTTGCTTCAGTTTAAGTAGAACAATGTCTGGGAACTTGTCCCCCGACCTAGTGATACTAATGTTATTGGTACCCGATGGATTTTCAAGAATAAAATGGATGAAAATGGTACCATAACCAGAAATAAGGCTAGGTTGGTCGCTCAAGGCTACACACAGATAGAGGGTGTAGACTTTGGGGAGACATTTTCTCCTGTTGCGAGGCTTGAGTCCGTCCGCTTACTTCTCGCCATCGCATGTCATCTGCACTTCAAGTTATATCAGATGGATGTCAAGAGTGCCTTTCTGAATGACATTCTACAGGAGGAGGTTTATGTGGAACAACCAAAAGGGTTTGAAGACCCTAAGCACCCTGATCACGTCTACTATCTGAGGAAAGCCTTGTATGGTTTGAAGCAAGCACCCCGTGCTTGGTATGAGAGGCTTACTTCGTATCTCTTAGCCCGTGGCTATAAGAGAGGGGGAGTTGATATGACGTTGTTCGTCAGGAGAGATGACGGTGCTATCTTGGTTGCCCAAGTCTATGTGGACGACATAGTCTTTGGATCCACAAGCTCCCAGTATGCTCACCACTTTGAGGAGGAGATGAAAAATGAGTTTGAGATGAGCATGGTAGGTGAGCTTACTTTCTTCCTTGGTCTCCAGGTTCGTCAGCTAGAGGATGGGATGTTCATCTCCCAATCCAAGTATGCTAGAGACCTAGTGAAGAAATTTGGTTTAGACTCCGCTAAGCATGCTCGTACACCTATGAGTACCACTACCAAGCTTAGTAAGGACACTTCAGGCAAGGACGTAGAGCAAACCTTGTATCGGAGTATGATAGGAAACCTTCTCTACTTAACTCCTAGTCGTCCCGACATTGCCTTTAGTGTTGGAGTCTGTGCGCGTTATCAGGCATCTCATAAAGAGTCACACTTACTCGCTCTAAAACGTATTATCAAATACGTGAGTGGGACTCTCTCATACGGTATTTGGTATTCCTTTGATACCAATGACCGTTTATCCGCCTATTCGGATGCCGATTGGGCCGGGGACGTAGATGGATGTAAAAGCACTTCGGGTTGGTGTTTCTACTTTGGTTCTGCTCTTGTCTCTTGGTTGAGCAAGAAGCAAAACTCCATATCTTTGTCCACTGCGGAGGCTGAGTACATCGCCACCGGGAGTTGTTGCACGCAACTCATGTGGATGAAGCAAATGTTGGAGGATTATGGGATTTCACAGGACACCATGTTCATTTCCTGTGATAACACGAGCGCGATACACATATCCCGCAATCCTGTCCAGCATTCGCGCACAAAGCACATCAGGTTACGCGAGCACTTCATACGTGAGTTAGTTGAGGAGAAGGTCGTATCCTGAGTTTTGTTCCCACCGACCGTCAGTTAGCCGATATTTTTACGAAACCTTTAGATGCCCTTAGATTTGAGAGTCTTAGGAAGTCTTCGGGGTTTTGCACAGTTGACTGAGGGGTTGGTCCATGTCTAACATAGATTGCATTGGCATTTTCATATCCTCTGATGCCTATTGCTAGATTGTACTATTAGTGTGTTTTACTTATTTTTTGCTTTTCATTATTCTTTGTAAAATACAAAAAGATTTTCTTTTTAGAAAATTTTTAGAAAAACACAAAAAGATTTTATGTTCATAAAATTTTTGAAAAATTCAAAAAGAGGTTTGCCTTTTATGGATGAGCATTTAAGATAGCCAAGTCACAACTTCATTCCATTTATCCATGTGACTGTTTTATAGAGATTTGAGAGGCTACATCATTTCATCCATGTGCTTAACATTGATTGGAGTCCTTGAGATGTAATTAGTGATATTTCCTACATGCTTGACTCCTATATCCTTTACTGCACACATGCAAGGCTGTATTTGTCTATTGCACTTGTCTATCACATATTGGCTTGAGTGTTTCTATCACAATTATGTCTATACAATGTACAATATGTGATAAAACTTGACAAGATTGGATTGCATGTAAAAAACCATTTTGGTGAGACTGTGTGTATATTTTCATAACGGGGAGGGGCTGCGAAAGTTGATTCTTATCCTTTGCGCAAAAGCCACCGTTAAAAAGGACCTAAAAAATGGAGGAATTTTAATATCCGAGGTCCTAAGAGGTTAAAAGAGCCCGAAAAAATTGATAAGGCAATAAAAAGCAATTCATGCCAAATATGGGCCATTTAGGTTTCACCCAATTCTCCAAAGTTTGAGAATTTAGTATTCCTCTATTCAAAATATAAATCTGAGGGAGTTTGGTTGGAGATTGATAAACGGGTTTGCACTTCCTTGAAAGTCGTGAAAAAGCATGAAAATCATTTTGGACGTTATTGGTGTAGAAATCACTTTGAGCTTTGATTTGTAGATTTGATATAGTCAATGTCTTATATTTCCAATCTTTTACACCAAAGGAAGCATTTGAGTTCATTCGTTAGGAATATCCAATATTCATCGTGCACATATGTCATGTTTGTATGCTTTGATTTTCCTATCGAATTTTGATCACACCCATTCTTTTACGCTATCACCGACTTGGTTGTTTTATGTTCATTCATGGTGTGTTTTTATGCCTCGTGTCACCCAGGTACTTGATTGCTTCATTTATTTCTCTCATTTGTCTATTTGGGGACATCATAAAAAGGGGGAGAATGAAGAATGAATTATCTGATTATGGGGGAGTTTTTAAATTCTGAGCATATCATCTTAAATTGATATATATGCTTATGTTTATCTCATTTCAAACTCGATAAGTCACTTGGTATTTGCTTTGTCTCATGTGTGTAGGTACATCTTTTGATAATCCCATGTTGCACACCCTGATGAGAAAAGCGGTGAGATTTCTGAAGATTCGAAGAACAAACGATGAAGCCTTAGTCATTTGTACCACTTTCAGTTTTTGGGTTCATGGGAGGGTAGATTTGTATAGGCATTGTGATTATAGATAATTCGGATTTTTTTTGTTTGTTCCGGCATAGACATAGGGGGAGATTTGTAAGGACATTTTTGTCCAACATACTTGTATATGTCATTAGCCGTTACACCGTTGCAAAGATTCAAAGTCCATTCATCATCAATGGAATCCGAAGATCAAAAGAAAGGAAGAATTCAGAAATCCAGTCAGACGGACCGGTCCGCCTTTATATAAAAAGATCCGATCCGCCGAGACCCGAACCTGACCGCCACGGACCGATCCGCCGTGCACTTTGAAGCCAGTGAGCCCCGAACCGAATACGAACCGAATCAGCTTCAAATTAAAAGAACCGGTCCGCTATCGGACCGATCCGCCTAAGGCCCGGACCGGTCCGCCCTGGATAAACTCTGCCAGATCGTGTTGCAGATTTTTTAGGGTTTTGGCTTCGTATTTAAACCACGTTTGGAGGTTGGTTTTCTGAAGACTTTTCAACGATTTTCAGAGCATATCAATCCTAAAGTCTTCACCTATTGAGTCCTATGATTCTAGGTTTTTAGATTCACACATCTTCCATATCTATGTGAATCAAGTTTGGTAACCCAAGAACACCATTGCTGTTGTTCAACCCTTGTGAAGTGGACCGCTCCTTCCTCTTCATTGCAGCCCTACTGGAAAGGGATAATTCCAGCCACGACTACAGAATCCGATGCCTGCGGGTAATTCTTAGTCAAAAACTTGTATTTCAGTGTAATCCGATTGTAAGCCGCTTCTCTTACAAATTATAGTGAATATACATATGGTTTTGCCCCTTTGGGGGATTTTTCGGTAACTTTGTGTGTTGTATAATTCTTGCATGATTTCATATTATTTCAATCACACCTAGTTGCATGCTTAGGGTTAATTTGGGTTAAAAATGGTATTTATTATATTATTTCTTAATTGAACGCAAGCGCCAACTCTTTCACATTTGTTTTAATCAATGGTCTGCATGCATTATTACTCCATCAAAGTGATACATGTTTGAGCCATTCCCTGAACATTTAGAAGCGGTGCATTGTGAACCCTTAGATTGATCACCGAACAGTCGAAATAGTTATGATCGTTGATTTACCCTTAACCTTACAAATCCTTCCTTCGTCCTTATAAATAGAGACTTAGGGTTAATCATTTCCAATCTTTTGGCAAGTTTGAGAGTGAGGAGAATATAAGAAAGAGGGAGAGAGGAAAATTAGAGCAAAAAAAGAAAAACATAAAACAAACTCTGACCAAATTTTTCCAAAAACCTTTGAGAGTTTGAGAGTGTTTTCGTGATTCAAGTTTCTCTTTTGTTTCAAATCTATTGACCAAACATTGTCACCAAGTTTCATCTCGTCTCGCATATTTGAGATTTGAGATCTAACTAAAGTGATAGAGTCACGTTCTTTTAGGACTAATTTCCTTTTTAGAAATCAACTCTCAGTTGGGTTTTAGTTCTAAAACGTGTTTATCAAAATTGTTCCTAACATATCCCTCTTTCTATTTTAAAGATTTGTTGAAAAAGGAGACTTCAAATATTTCACATCTATAAACGTTTATCTCTTCAAGTTCATATTTCACATTTTGTGAAATAAGTTTGTGTATAAATAAGAGAGACAAATAGGATCTTGGCTCTTTTATTATAACAAGATTGTTTTCTGATCTGCCTACAAAAAGGAAGTCTAATTTCAAGAAAAATTGATTCAAACTCTCAAGTCTTTTTTATATTGAATTGTAATTCTTAGGAAACTGTCTGTATAAGTGTGAGTGAGTTGCATGAATGTGTTAAGCACATCACATCACTGCGTTATAACACAACAACACTAAAGTTGTGTTGGTAAATAGATTTTTACCATTAGAGTCGATGTCAAGAATGATCTAAGGAGTAAAGCTTGAAGTATGTTAAAGAGAACAGTCAAAAGCCAGAAAAGTAGAAGAAAAAGATAGGAGTGTTGGTATAATTTCTTGACTTAGGATGAGATTTGATTTGGTTGGATAATGCGTTGCTTACTTGTACTCTATAACTCATTTTAGTTTTTTTTTTGTTTTACTTCATATCAAGAGTCATGGATGTTTCCCCTATTTGATAGGGGTTTTACCACGTTAAAATCTTTGTCTTGTGTGAATTTTTTATGCTTGTTTTACTTCTTCTATCACTACTGTAAGTGTTTACAATTCTGTTAAACCTTTAAATTTCTAAGAAACTAAAATTTCTTGTTCAAAAACATTTTCTTAACATAACTTGAACTTTCGTTGGTGCTATTAAAAGAGTTTCCTCAAGAAAACATTCAGACTCTTCTTAACTGTTTTAACTTTTGATTAAACGACTTAGTAAAGGATTTTTAACAAGACCTTTAAACATAGGCGTAGTTCAAAATTTGAGTCCTTATATGGTTCCTAAGACCACCGAACATAGAAATTTTTTAACCTAATGTCCCACATAGGGAAATAAGATCTCTAAACTTAGGTAAAGTTTGAAAGTTTCAGTGCTTATAAGGGTCCTAAGACCTTCAAACTTTGAATAATTTAAAAGAAACATACCCTCAATCGCGGGTGGTGCCTGCGGAGCTGCTGCCTGGTGGACGTTATAGACACGTCCATACTGTAACTATCCCTGCTGCACAGGAACTGCTGGAATGGCTGGAAGAGCTGGCACCTGGGCTGGAGCTGGGAGGGCTAGTGGAAAAAGTGGCCTATGTGGCTCATGTCGAGCACCCTGCTGCTGCTGCGGGGCCCTGCCCCAATCTGGACAGTCCTGGCATTTATGGCCAGTCTTGCCACAAATGAAGAACTTCCCCAGGAAGTTCCCCCCTCTCTGTCCCTGCTTCCCCCGGCCCTGGTGGCCGTTACCATTCCTCCACTAGCCCTGCTGAAATTGTTGTTGACCATTCTGACCCTGCTGGTGCTGATGGCCGTTCGGACCCTGATGGCCGTGTCGGAAACCTCCCTGTCCGTGCCTGACATTTCCTGACCTGAACCTCTTGTGATCCCCCTGCTGGGTACCCTGATCACCCTGCCTCTGTCCCTGAACAGATTGTGCCCCACTGGCACCATTTCCTCTAGTCCTGCCCTGATGGCTAGACTCTCCCGATCACTTGCCCTCAGCCATGTGAAAGCGGTGATCCTGGAAATGGAGCAATGCAGCGTTAACCATATCAGAATAAGTGGCTAACGAGAGGTTCCCTAACAAGTGCTGATGAATCCTCCATGTCAACCCATCTGTAAATTTCTGTATCTTCCTCTCCTCCGTCGGTATCTCATCCGGAACAATGTTCAGAAGATCAGTAAATTCGGCCTCATACTCGGCCACAGTCTTACCCTCCTGCTTGTGGCTCATCAACTTCCTCCTCATCTCTGAGTGAACAGCCGACGAAAAGTACTTGCGGTCAAACCGCACCCAAAACTCTTGAATAGTGAGAGTATCCCTCTCCTTTACGGTGGTAATAGACTCCCACCACTGCAGTGCAGACCCTACTAGCTTGAAGGTAGCTAGTATCTGCTTCTGGACATCTGTGCACTCATACATCCTCAGGTGTCGCTAGATGTCCTTCCTCCACTGCTCGAAACTACTACATCGGAGCTACCTGCGAACTCCGGAGGGTGTTCTTTCTGAAAAGCATCACGTACACGTTCCCAAGCAGACGGGAATGCATGAGCCTGAACTGGCGCGGCTATCGGCGCCTGAGGTGGTGCCTGCTGAACTACAGCTAGTGCGGCATTTGCCGCCTGGGTCACAATGGCTGCAACCTCGGCGGCATTCATCGTGCCCTGAACTGGTGCGGGCTGTGGTTCTGGCATTGCATTCCTGGGAACCCGTTGTGCACGTCGTGGAGGCATCTGAAATAAGAATGAAGTCTATAAGTTCGCAGTTATAAACTTAAAATAGCTCAAGAACGAAGCATAAATAAGAGAATACAACAGTCCTAAAATATAGGGCTCTACATCAAAGAAAGCTCAGCGGAAACATAATAAGTCGTTCAGATCCTAAAGGACACTAGAACCTGATGCTCTGATACCACCTGTGACACCCCGACTAATTAAATACCGGGTAGATACTCCTTTATCAAATTAATTCAAAATGCCAAGTTGGTTCAGTTAATAGCATCACTGTCGAAAACATTTTAATAATTACTAACCACCTAGTATTTAAAAAGTAAGTGCCAAATTTTAAGTTAAGTCTGATTCACATGCAGTAAAAGAATAATGAAAGAATAACAACCATTCACTATAATGAAGTAATGAATAACCAAACACAATAAATATAAATCCGGAGGAAAACTCCTCACAACAATCCCACAACTGAAAAATAATACTACAGGTCTGAATCCTGAATAATTACATGCCAGAAGTCTGAATAACTGAAATAAATGAAATGTCTCTAAAAGAAATGGGCGACATGCCCTACAACTGATAACTGATGAATATCGAGTCAAGATAGATGAAGCATCTACAAGCAAAGTCCTGTAACTTCCACAAACAGCTACAGCTTGTCACCTGAATGAGAATCCTATGCATGGTGTCCTTGTGGTTGGGCACCTAAAATGGTTTTTACAAAAATAGATTTGAAAGCAAATGGGTCAGAGCCCGAAAGTGGAAATCATTTTAAAAACAGCAAGTGTTTTAATAACATTAAAACATTAAATGCAAAATGCATGTTAGGACGTGCACTCGCATGAAATTCTCACCTCTCGACTACATGTGCACTCCTAACGTACCGTACCCATCTATAAGACATCCATATCTAACCAAACCGTAATAAGTTCTACCCCTTACTAATCGGTTCCCATATTATATTTTAACGTTATCAATTAAATAGAGGGATTTACTTACTCTCAGATTCTCAGTTAGGAATACCAATCACTATCAGTTAACCCGTTTTGTTTTCTCAAATCATTACCATAATATTATTCACCATATTAACATGAAAGTTCCCATTAATTAAGTGTATATTATTCACATCATAAATATACAATACAAGCACCCTGAGACTAAGCTGCGGTGCACACATACTCTGCTATCCATCTCGGTACATCACGTACATAAGGATCACGTATTCCGAATCTCTCAGGAATCGTTCTCAGATAACAACATCACAAATAATGGAGGCGAACACAGTCACATCACATGGGTCACGCACATACCTGCGCTCCCACGATCAGCAGACTTACTAACATCCCAATAAGTCCTTCTCTGACCTATGTTCATCGAGGTAACCAATCTAAATCCGGGCAACACAAGGATTAGAAGGCCCTAAGCGAACGTAAACCTCCTTGATAGCAAGTATGGTAGGTATGTCATACACATAAAATCAATACATATACTAAGTATTCACACATCTTAGTAATCACCATAATATTGGTGGCACACTTCTCATTCCCGTACCGACATATAATACTACACAATTTATATGTTCCCGATTAATATAATAAATTAGGCCGTCAATAGTTCTCGCAACGTAATAGACATTCACGTCCTACTTCATATTTGTCCCTTAGGTTCCAACTACACTTCTAGGTTTGACTCCTCATTATATCCCAAACATCCCAAATATATCAATTTCTCATCAAGGGAAGGCTATCTCTACCTATACACAAGGTTACGGGGCACTCGGGATCAAAACAGGCTAAAAAGCCTAAATTGTCAACTCGTTCGAAGTCTCGTTCGAACGAGGATGTTCGAACGAGAGTTCGTTCGAACGAACTGGGCCTTCTAATGAGATCTCGTTCGAACGAAAGTCTTCAGACGAACATCCCTCTCGTTAGAACCCAAACTGTCAACTCGTTAGAAGCTCGTTCGAACGACCTGGGTAGGTCTTCTAACGAGTGGCCAGATTCAAGCCCAGAAATTCCTATCTCGTTTTTCCCAATTTCTTCACTCCTAATCCCACATAAAAATTGTTCCAATCATCATTTTAAGGTTCATAATTCGTACTAAACACTCATAGGTCATAATCAAACGTTTATATAGGGCTAACTCATCTTAAACATCATCAAATCTTCAAATCTCTTTATTTATTCCCAATTTATATGAACATGAACCCTAACATTTATACATCATAATTGAACCTACTATAATCCGTTTTTGTTTCATCCAAGATATTATCAACATCAGAATAATTGCCTACATATAATTCTACATGCAATTCCTCATCAATATGTAAGATTCTATTTCCAATTTAATGGGTTTTTCATTAACTCCCAAGAACAATCAGATTTTTATCAATTCCTACACATGGAAGAAACATTCTCTGTAAAAACGAAATCAAATCACTTTCCTTATTTGAATCTCTGAATTTGATGACGAATCTCTGAAGTTCTCTCTCTCTCTCTCTCTGCAGAATTCCTCCTCCTCTCTCTCTCTCCAAGCTTTCTTCTCAAGGTGTTAATGGAGGTGAGGTTGGTTTTGCCAAGTTATAACTTCTCCCGTAGCCCACTTCCTAAATTGGGGTTGGAAATGGCTTAGTGGGTTAATACTAAGTCATATTTCAACTCTAATTTTCGTGGGTTTTAATTGCCCAATTTCTGAAATTACCAAAATGCCCTTATAAGTTACCGGTATGGCCCAAAAATGCCCCGGGACCCAAACTTAACCCCCGGCTAGTGTTTTCTGACTATTTCGACCCTTACGGACGCGTTGGCGCACTCAAAATGACCATATAATTAATAGAACTAAAATTCACTTTTTAATTAAAATAAATAATTCCCTGACGCGACTGTCACACGCGTCTCAATAAAATTTTCCAACTTGTCGTATTTCAATCTCACGACAAATTTCATACTTCAATATTCATGTATAATCATATATGCACATTGTATTCAAATACCAACTCGCATCTCGCTAGTATTTTAATCCGGATTAATTTCCAATTAATACGCATTTAATTTAATTAATCCCGTAAATAAATATCACAAAAATACGGGGTATTACATACTTCCCCCCTAATAACTGAATTTCGTCCTGAAATTCGGAACTAGAAAGTACCTGGTAAGAACAACTCTGGATAACGTTCGCGCATCTCATCCTCGCGCTCCCATGTGGACTCCTCAATATTATGATGTCGCCACTGAACACGCACTAACGGGACTATCTTTGACCGCAGTTTCCGCTCACTTCGGTCCAAAATCGCAATCGGCCCCTCCCCATAGGAGCTATCAGGCTGGAGATCGATGTCCTCCAAAGCAATGTGAGAATTAGCCAAATCGTCTCTAAGATATTTCCTTAGCGAGGAAATATGAAACACATCGTGAATCCGATGTAAATACTCCGGTAACCCAAGCCTATACGCAACCGGTCCAATCCGCTCAATAATAGGAAATGGTCCCATAAATCTCGGTGCCAACTTCCCTTTCTTCCCGAAATGCATAATCCCCTTCATAGGAGATACTCTGAGTAAAACCTGGTCCCCCACTTGGAACTCTCTGAAGAACCTCTTCGCATTAGCATAGCTCTTCTGCCTGTCCTGAGCTACCCGAATGCGACTCCGAATCAATTCTATCCTTGCCGAAGTATCCTGAATCACTTCCGACCCTAGTAGTTTGTTGTTCCCTACCTCCAACCAACATGCTGGGGAACGACAAGGTCTACCGTACAACGCCTCAAATGGAGCCATGCCAATGGTGAACTGGTAGGAGTTGTTGTAAGCAGACTCTACCAGTTGAAGATACTGCTCCCATCCACCCCCGAAATCAATGATGCACATACGTAGCATGTCCTCCAACATCTGGTTCGTACGCTCGGTTTGCCCGTCGGTCTGCGGGTGGTACGCCGTGCTCAACCGCAATTCCGTGCACATGGCCTCCTGAAAACTCTCCCAAAACCGTGAAACAAATATCTTGTCTCGGTCAGACACGATATTTAAGGGCACACCGTGAAGTCTCACTATCTCTGCAATAAAGAGCTGGGCATACTGTCCCGGAGTGTAGTCTATCCTTACGGGTAGAAAATGAGCGACTTTGGTCAACCTGTCCACAATTACCCAAATGGAGTCGTGACCTCTCTGTGACGTAGGCAATCCCGTGATAAAGTCCATGGATATGCTCTCCCACATCCACATCGGAACCTCCAACGACTATAGCAGTCCCGCCGGTCTCTGATGATCCACTTTTACTAACTGACAAGTGGTGCATTTAGAAACAAACTCGGCAATATCTCTCTTCATCCTGCTCCACCAATACTGACGTCTCATGTCTTGGTACATTTTGTCCCCACCGGGATGTACTGATGATGCTAAGATTTAGCATCACCAGATAAGTGATAGTGAGCTCAAGCAGTAGCAGCCATGGAGATGTATAAGTGTATAAGTAGGTAAGTGTATAGAAGGGGACGAGTATAAGAGGAAGTAAGACAATGATGTATAGTGGTTCAGCCAATTTGGCCTACATCCACTGTGAGTGTGTGATCCACTAAGTATGGGCACTAATGGCCTTGGATACAATGCACATAACCCTCTCTCCCTCTCTACTGTGTGTGCAAGCAGAGTTTTAGCTAGGGCTACAGTTAATGGATCGATCCCCTGTAGGGTTGTAGGTGACAAGTTTATATAGGTCTTGGGGGGTGTAGTGTACCCCCCAAGTAAGCATGGTGCATGTGAATGATGATCTAACCTATCGCCTGTTGACACCTGTAGATGCCAAATGATGACATAATATTCCCTCACGTGAGGGTGTGATTCGGTTATAACGGTCTGCCACGTGTCATATGAGCCTGACGCGCACTGTTCCACGCGTGTCCCGGACTACGCGCTGTCATGATGTCACCCTCGGCCTATGAGCCGAGGCCGAGGGCAAAGTTTCTTACGGTAGGGAGCCTGGTTTGATTCTGGCCTCGTACTGTCGTACCCTCGTAGGGTCGTCTGGAGCCTGAGGAAGGGTCGGCCCCTCGTAGGGTCGGCTACAGCCTGGTGAAGGGTCGGCCCCTCATAGGGTCGGCTAGAGCCTGGTGGAGGGTCGGCCCCTCGTAGGGTCGTCTGGACCTGGTGGTGGCCAGCTGGGGCCTGGTGAAGGGTCGTCCCCTCGTAGTGTCGTCTGTATTTAGGGAATCTTCATCCATGCTAAGGGTATATACGGGTACATCAATCACCCCCCAGCCCTTAGCCATAGGTGTCATTGGGATGGCTGAGGGATATTTGCTGAATTCGAGACACGTGTGATCAGTTAGGTGAGTGACACCTGTGCAGATACTCATTGCTGTTCCAGTTTCCAAGGCAGGGCGGCTGTGCAGTACGCTTGGGGCCTTGTGCCCTAATTATATCTTTCTTCGGTAAATGGGTCCACTCATTACAAGAGTATTTAAGAGATTTTTCAAAATCTCTCTTCATCTTCTTCTTCTTCGCGCCCAAGTCTATTCTCTCTCTAGAACCAGTTCCCATTGCCATTTCAGCCTCCGATTTCCCAGGTCTCAGCAACGTTCTTGCCCTTCTCCTCATCAGGTAACCTTTTTCTCCTTTTGCCTTCTTTTGTCTTCATTTCTGTCTATTTTTTAGGGTCGTAGGTCGTCTGGTTCTTAGAGTTCCCCCATAGCTTTTTCCGGCGTCTTCTCCGGTCACTGGTTCTTCGAACGTTCTTGACGAAAACCCTCGAGCTCTTTATTTAATCCAAAGGTCAATCCTGGTCAATCTCCCAAGTGTTTGTGGTTAAATTAGCCAAGTCTAGTATAATTTATTTAATTGTAGGGTCTTCCCCTTAATGCTTAGGAGGCTTTACAACCTGGTGTCTGAATTCCCGTCCTTGAGAGAGAAACTATTTACCGAGATCAGACGGATAGAGGAAGAGGAAGAGAGGAGACGAGGAGCCGACCCCAATTGGGTACGACCCATCTTTCCCATTCCTCTTGCCACCATTAGACCATCTGAACCCTCTGAGTCTTGTGGGTCGTCGTCTCGTCCAGCCGAGACACCCAACCCAAGTGAGATGGACGAGAGAACCTCCTCTCCAACTGGTGCTGGAACTTCTGGTAGAAGGGACTCACCTGACCTTAGCCCTCCCCGAGAGGCCGAGGGTACGATCCCCTCTGAGGCTGTCCCTGTGACAACCCTATCCCCCAACGCCTTCCAAGTGGCATTTCCTCAGGGTCCTCCTGCAGGTGATGAGGAGGATGAGGACGATGATACAGATGATGAGGTTGATACCTCCCATGCCTCGTCTTTTATCTCCTCTGTCAGGGATAGGGATCTTCTGATATGGAGGCATATTTACGGAGTGCCACCTGGGGTGACTATGAGGGTTCCCTCTGAGGATGAGAGGGTCTTTGAGGGTGAAGAGGGAGAAGTTGCAGTCTACGAGCAAATGTTCAAAGTAGGTGTCAGACTTCCCTTTCACCCTGCCATTATAGATATTCTGTCGGCTCTGGGCGTCTCCCCCTCGCAACTTCCACCCAATTCTTGGAGGACGATTCTGGGGTACATCTCTTTGTGGAAAAATGCTTTCACTGACGAGCCCTCGTCCGACGTGTTCTTGGCCTGCTACAATATCACCTCCTCATCTAAACAGCCCGGATACTATCATCTAGGGGCGAGAAGGTCTGAGAAGAAGCTGCTCCACGTAGCTCAAACTTCCAATCATGACTGGAAGAAAAGGTTCTTCTTCATATCTGGGGCATGGGAGAGCTCCACCGAGGCGTCCCCTTCTGCCGATGCTCCGAGGATTCCTAACAGATGGTCTAACCCCTCCATGAAAGCTAGGTCAGACCCCGGACTTAGCTTGGAGGAGAGGGATATTGTTGAGTATCTGAGGGGACGAGGGAGAGAGGGTGAGATCCCAAAGTTCGAAGATTTGATGACCCCTCGCTTCCTTAAAGAAGCTGGTCTGAGGGTCGGCCCTCTGACAGAACTATGTGAGTTATACTGAACATTTTCCCTTCTTTACTTATTTTTGAAGTGTTCTCTCTTTATCTCTGAACTTTTCTGATTCATCGTATCCTTTTCAGGTCGTCCTGCAGGCGTGTCAGATTATTTCTGGGATATGACTGCTCCAAGCCTTCTTGCTGGTCTGTCAAAGAAGGGGAAGGAGCCTCAGCAAGCTCCTAAGAAGACAAGGGCCTCAGGGACGACAGTTGTTGAGCCGACAGCTGTTAGCCACAAAAGGAAGGGGCCTGAGGCTCCAGTCGAGCCTCGTCCTGACCCTAAGACGAGGGCCAGGGCCGAGGCCTCTGAGGGGGCAACCTCTTCATCAAGCATGGGGGCCTTCTGGTCTCAGAGTTTGACCCATCTGAGGGCCGACCCCTCATCTCTTATTGCCAATTTGAGGGCGGCCAAGGCTTCGATGTTCTCTGCACCGTCGGCCTCTGACTACGAGTTCTTGGCAAAGACGCCCCCTGCCAAAGTGTATGACTACGGTCTGCACTCCCTTGCTCAGGTATTGGTCTTGACTTTCTTTAATTTCATTTTCACAAACTGTTCCCTCGTCCCCCTTTGATATTTCTTCATTTTTTCTTGCAGTCTGTCTGTGCCCTCACCTCAGCCACCAGGTGGATGGCTGAGAACCAACAAAAATTCCATGAAGCTGAGAGGGCCATTCAACAAGAGGCTGACCTACGGACAGAGTTGGACACTGCTAGGGCCGAGCTGGAGAGCGCAAGGACTGAGCACGCTAGAGTCATTGATGAGCTGACGAAGCAACATGATGCCGATCTTCAGGCTAAGGACTTGTTGATCAAGGACAAGGACTTGTTGATCAAGGGCAAGGATGAGGCTCTGCTCAACCTGGAGGCCCAGCATAAGACTGATCTGGAAGCAGCCATCAAGAAAGCTGAGGCTGATGCTGTGGAGGCATACAAGACCTCAGATGAATTTCAGGGCTTCGGCCTTGAATATCTTGAGAGGGGTATCAGGACGGCCTGCCGATGGGTCGTCCTCAAATTTGGCGATGTCGTCTCCTCTGTTCGCCCATCACTGGAGGGTGTTCAATTGGACGACCCTCTAATGGCAGAGGCCCTCAACCAAGTGGAGTCGCAAGTCCAGATTGAAGGGGTCGGTACATCTGAAGATCATCCCATTGTTGAGGAGACCATTCCCATTGTTGAGGCCCAGCCCTCCGATGTCGTCCCCTAGGGTGGCTGCCTGTAGCCCATACCCTTATTTTTGTACTTTTTGTTCAAAGGCCTTGTAAAAACACTTGACACTTATATTTTATTAATACCAGTCTCTTCCATATTTGATGTCTTCCTTATTTCATTTTATTATGGCTTGCTCACTGTTGATGCTACTAACCCTTCCCTCGTCTTTTTTGAGGACCACTGTGGGGTCGTCCCCTAATGTGGCCTCATTATAGCCGAGGGTTCAAGTAACCAAATTAATGGATTTTAATTTAGTCTTCCCTCGTCTTTTTTGAGGAGAGTGGAGGGGTCGTCCCCTCCACTGGCCCTCATTATAGCCGAGGGTTCAACTAACCAAATTAATGGATTTTAATTTAGTCTTCCCTCGTCTTTTTTGAGGAGAGTGGAGGGGTCGTCCCCTTCACTGGTCCCCATTATAGCCGAGGGATCAACTAACCAAATATTAATGGATTTTAATATAGTCTTCCCTCGTCTTTTTTGAGGAGAGTGGAGGGGTCGTCCCCTCCACTGGTCCCCATTATAGCCGAGGGATCAACTAACCAAATTAATGGATTTTAATATAGTCTTCCCTCGTCTTTTTTGAGGAGAGTGGAGGGGTCGTCCCCTCCACTGGTCCCCATTATAGCCGAGGGATCAACTAACCAAATTAATGGATTTTAATTTAGTCTTCCCTCGTCTTTTTTGAGGAGAGTGGAGGGGTCGTCCCCTCCACTGGTCCCCATTATAGCCGAGGGATCAACTAACCAAATTAATGGATTTTAATCTAGTCTTCCCTCGTCTTTTTTGAGGAGAGTGGAGGGGTCGTCCCCTCCACTGGCCCTCATTATAGCCGAGGGTTCAACTAACCAAATTAATGGATTTTAATTTAGTCTTCCCTCGTCTTTTTTTAGGAGAGTGGAGGGGTCGTCCCCTCCACTGGTCCCCATTATAGCCGAGGGTTCAACTAACCAAATTAATGGATTTTAATTTAGTCTTCCCTCGTCTTTTTTGAGGAGAGTGGAGGGGTCGTCCCCTCCACTGGTCCCCATTATAGCCGAGGGATCAACTTCCCATGCATGCTAGGACTGACAATAGGATGAAGGAAACACTGATATTTCTCATTAATTTTCCAAGTGTTCTGTTGGAGCAACCCTAATTACAATTATGGCCTTTCAAGACCTTACAACACTACTGATAGTATTTCTTCAAATGATCTGCATTCCAGGGGTTTGAAAAAGATTCCCCCTCTAAGTTTTCTAGCCTGTAGGTCCCTGGGACAACTTCATCGATGACCCTATATGGGCCATGCCAATTAGGATGGAGCTTGTTGGGTTTCTGCCAAGTCTTTTTAAGAACCAAGTCTCCCACTATGATAGGCCTCTGTTTCACCCTTTGGTTGTAAAACCTTGCGGTCCTCTGCTGGTAGGAAGCTTGCCTTATCTCAGCATCCTCCCTTCTTTCCTCAATCAGGTCTAGGTCAAGTCTTCTCTCTTCCGTATTCCCCTGGGGGTCATACATTTGGACCCTATGAGTAGGAAACTCCACTTCGGTGGGGATGACTGCTTCTGATCCATAAGCTAACATGAATGGGGTCTCCCCGGTAGAGGTCCTTACTGTCGTCCTGTATGCCCACAACACTGCATATAACTCCTCGACCCATCTTCCTTTTGCCTCCTCAAGCCTCTTCTTAATCCCATCTAGGATTGTCCTGTTCGTAACTTCGGTTTGCCCATTGGCCTGAGGTCGGCCTGGGGTGGAGAAAAATTGTTTGATGCTTACCCTCTCACAGTACTTCTGCAGAGAGGCATTCTTGAATTGAGTCCCGTTATCCGAGATGAGGGTGTTGGGTAGACCATATCTGCATATCACATTCCTCCAGATGAACTGGAAGGTATTCTGCTCCGTGATCGTGACCATCGGTTCGGCCTCTACCCACTTTGAAAAGTAGTCAATTGCCACGATGAGGAACCGATAGTTATTGACTGCTCTCGGTAAGGGTCCTACCAGATCAATCCCCCATACTGGGAACGGCCATGGGGATGCAATGGAGGTGAGAGGCTGGTGAGGTTGGTGAGGGATGGTAGCAAATCTTTGGCATTTATCACACTTTTTAACATATGCGGCAGCATCTTTCCCCAAGGTCGGCCACCAGTAGCCTTGGGTGATCACCCTCTTTGCCAAGGATCTACCCCCAATATGGCTTGAGCACGACCCTTCATGCACGTCTTGCAAAATGGAAGGGACCTCTGAGGGATGCACACACCTAAGTAAGGGGAGCAGAAACCCCTTTTTGTACAGCGTGTCTCCGATGACAGCAAACTTTGCAGCCCTGTATCTCAGCTTCTTCCTCTCTTGGCTCGCTTCTGGCATCTCTCCCCCTCTAATGTATCTGATCAGGGGGTCCATCCATGAAGGTTCTTGAGAAACATTCATGCAAACACCAAGTGTTCCCCCGACGTCTTCGATAGTTGGTCGAAACAAGATTTCTACCGGGACTGTCCTCCTTATGTCTGTCCTAGTAGCTGAGGCCAACCTTGCAAGGGCGTCAGCACGGCCATTGTCGAGCCTAGGTACCCTCTTGAATTTCACTTCTTTGAAGTTTTTTAGCAATGACCTCACCTTATCAAGATACCTAGCCATCCTCTCGTCTTTGGCCTCATAGGCTCCTAGTATCTGATTTACCACCAGCCTTGAATCACTGTGAACCGACATTTGGCCGACACTAAGGGATTTGGACAAGGAGAGGCCAGCTATCAAGGCCTCATACTCAGCCTCATTGTTGGAGGCTTTGAAATTGAACCTCAGGGCATACTCGACGTCTGTGCCATCGGGTGCTGATAGTATCAGTCCAGCACCACTTCCGCTATCACAGGAGGACCCGTCAACGAAGAGGCTCCATAGAGTTTTTCCTTCAGAGAAATTTCCCTCAGAGAGGGACCCCTGTCTAAAGATGTATCTTCCCTCTTCGTTTTCAGCCACTTTTCTTCTAGCGGTGCTCGTCTCAGCCATATCTGCGAGTGTGTCTGCGGGTTTGTCTTCTGTATCCGTCTTCCCGAGGGTCTCACCCTCGGCCTCATCATCTTCCCAGGTGAACTCAGCCACGAAGTCTGCCAAGGCCTGCCCCTTAATGGCTGTCTTAGGCTGATACATAATGTCAAACTCCCCCAGCTCTATAGCCCAGGTCATTAGCCTTCCTGATTTTTCAGGCTTGTGTAGGACCTGCCTAAGAGGAGAGTCAGTAAGGATGACCATAGTATGGGACTGGAAGTACGGTTTCATCTTCCTTGAGGCATGGATCAAGGCATAGGCCAACTTCTCCATCCTCGGGTATCTCTGCTCTGCCCCCTGGAGTGCCTTGCTGTTGAAATATACGGGCTTCTGTATCCCGTCTTCGTCTCTTACGATTGCTGCACTGATAGCGGACTCTGAGACAGCAAGGTACACGTAAAGTCGTTCACCCTGCACGGGTCGTGACAGCAGCAAGGGAGACCCTAAGTATGATTTTAGCTCCTTGAAAGCCTCATCACACTCTTCGCTCCATTCGAAGGCCTTCCTGAGGATCTTGAAGAATGGTAGACACCTGTCTGTAGCCCTTGACACAAATCTGTTCAAGGCAGCCACTCTCCCTGTGAGCCTGTGAACGTCTTTAATGGACTTGGGGGTCTTCATCTCAATAAGGGCCTTTATCTTTTCAGGATTGGCCTCGATGCCTCTTTGATTGACAATGAACCCCAAGAACTTCCCCGCTCCGACCCCGAAGACACACTTGGCCGGATTGAGCTTCATTTTGTATTTGTCCATTGTATTAAAGGTCCTTTCCAGGTCCGCCACATGATCCTCTGCCTTCAGACTCTTAGTCAGCATGTCATCTACGTAAACCTCCATAGACTTTCCAATTTGGTCTTCGAACATTTTGTTTACGAGGCGCTGGTACGTTGCCCCCGCATTTTTTAGGCCAAAGGGCATGACCCTGTAACAGTATGCCCCCTTGTCAGTGATGAAGGCAGTCCTCTCCGAGTCCTCAGGGTTCATGAAAATCTGGTTATACCCTGAGTAGGCATCCATGAAACTCATGAGCTCATGGCCTGCGGTAGCGTCTACCATCTGGTCGATGCGGGGGAGAGGGAAGCTGTCTTTGGGACAATGCTTGTTGAGGTCTGTGAAGTCCACGCACATTCTCCATTTGCCGTTGGCCTTTGGGACGATGACTGCATTGGACAGCCACTCAGGGTAGATGACCTCTCTGATAAATTCAGCGTCTTCTAATTTTTTAACCTCATCCCTGATGACCTCATACTTTTCTCTAGAGTAAATCCTCCTCTTCTGCTTTACTGGCTTCACTCCCTCTACCACATTGAGTTTGTGGCACATGATTTCAGGGTCGATCCCTGGCATATCTACATGACTCCACGCGAAGACGCTTCGCCTTCTCCTCAACAGTTTGATGAGGTCTTCCTTGATACTGGGCTTCAGAGATTTGCCAACTTGGAAGGTTTTTCCCGGGTCATCCTCATCGAGGATGATGGGTTCTACCTCCTCAGCGGCCTCTCCTTTTTTGAGCTTCGTCTCATCCCTGGGGTCTAGGGTATCAATGTTGTAAGTGGCTGTAGCCCTCTTGTGTGCCTCCCTTTCTTCAGCGGAGTTGTAGTAGCACTCTCTCGCTGTCGTCTGGTCTCCCTAAACTTCCCCCACCCCATAAGGGGTAGGGAACTTAACCATCTGGTGGACCGTGGATGGCACAGCTTCAAACCCCTTGAGGGCCACACGTCCCAGTATGATGTTGTATGCCGAAAACACATGCTCATCCAGCACAAAGAAACTGACCCTCTTGGTGAGCCATCTCGGCCACTCGTCCCCCATCCTGACATCAGCCTCATATATTCCTAGGGGGTGAACCTTCTCCCCACTGAACCCAATCAATGGATGATGGTATGGGACAAGTCTGGCACGACTGAGGCCCAAGGCCTTGAAGCATGGCCAAAACATCACATCTGCGGATGAGCCCCCATCCACCAGGATCCTTGGCACTTCGCACCCGTGCACCCTGGTGGTGATGACGAGAGGGTCATCATGCGGGGCCAATAGGCCCTTGAAGTACATTCTTGAAAATCCCACAATCAAAGTGTCCATATCAACCTTCTTCCTTTTTTCTGACTTGACCTCTACGGAGGTTGAGTGCACCGTCTTCATCACTGCCTTAGCCTCAGCGACATGGGCCTTCCTGTCGGCGACCTCAGACCCTCCTCCTGCAAGTCCCCCGGAGATCATTCCCACCCCGAGCGAGATCATATTGAGCCTCTTGACAGGGCCGTGGTCGTCTCTCGGCGGGAGGTCGGGGTCGTCCTCATCATCAGAGGGGTCGTCCCCTCTTTTTTGAGGACCTTCTCTGCAGGCATCGACTCGCTTCTTTCTGGGGTCGTCCCCTCGTCCCCTCTTGAAGTCGGCTTTGTCGACGTACTTTCTGAGCTTCCCTTCCTTCAGCATCTTCTCAATCTCATCTTTCAGAGCAAAGCATTTGTCTGTTACGTGGCCGTGGTCTTGGTGAAATTCACACCACAGGTTCTTATTCCTCTTGCCGGGGGCTGCCCTCAGCTTTTCAGGCCACTTCAGCGTCCGGTCACTCTTTATCTCATTGAGGATCTGTTCACAGCTGACCGTCAGAGGGGTGTACCCCGCGAACTTATCATCCATGGTTCTCTTCTTCCCCTCTTTGTTCTTTTTGGGGTATTTACTCCCACTTGCACCTCCTCTTTCGTCCTCATATTTTGCAGCCATCGCCTCTTCGGCGTTCATCACCTTTCCTGCTGTTGACAACAGCTCGGCCATCGTCCTCGGAGGGTCTTCGGCAAGCTTCCATAATAGCTTCCCCTTTTGGAGCCCTCCAATCAGGGCTGTCATAGCTATGCTCTCCTCATAGTCTTCCACCTCCAGCTTCTCTTTATTGAATCTGGCTATGTAGTCTCTCAGAGTCTCATTCTTTCCCTGCTTAACATAGAGCAGGTGTGTGGTCTTCTTCTGTGGCCTCACCCCAAAGCAGAAATTATGGATGAACAGGTCTGCCAACTGCTTAAAGTTTCCAATAGAATTTTTTGGAAGAGACGTGTACCACACATGCGCAGCCCCTGTCAGGGTACCAGAGAAGGCACGACATCTCATCTCATCTGAGATAGAGTATATGTCTGCCGCGGATTGATACATCTCCACATGGTGGACAGGGTTGGTGCTCCCATCATATCTTGGGGTGACCACAGGAGGCTTGAATTTTGACGGCGTGGGGAAGTTGACTATCTTTGCCACAAAGGGTGAGCCTACGGTGTACCCCCTCTGAAGAGGGTCCCGGCTCTTCAATATGTCGCCAATCTTATCCTCTAACCGCTGGATTGAGTCATTCCAGGGCCTCACAGGGTCGGCCTGGCCGATGTTATCCCCTGCTGCTTCTCGGAGGTGGATGGAGGGCTCCGCTACGGCAGGCCTGTGTCGGCTATTTACTTCCCTTTGGCCGTCGTCCCGTCTTTGGGGTCGGCCTTCTGCTTCTTTCCTAGATCTCGCTGCGCTTCTTGACTTGGACAACTTATCCCGCAGGTCATTCACTGGGCCCAGCCTCTCGAAGGCCGACCCCCTGCTCAGGCGGTCAAAAGCAGAGCCTCTTGGGCGATCATCAGGGTTTGGTCTCCCGCACTTTCCTCTACTGTCCTGGAGAGGTCGTACAGTATTATTGGAGACCTCATACGGCTCCCAGCATCCTACTGGAGCCTCTTCCACCTCTAGATCGTCATACCTGTCCTCAGGGCAAGGGTTTCCTTGCCTCCCCAGGCGTAAACGCCGGGGGTCAGCAACATCCCTACGCCGCTGAGGGGGTGGCAGGTCTTTACGTGGTGCCTGGGGTGGTCCCCTGGCCTCATGCTGTCCTAGAGCTGCTGCCGGAGTAATCATCTCAGGTGTCCTAGAGCTACTGCTCCTGCATCATCCGCTGGCTGGCTGCCAGAGACTTTAGGGCTGCTGCCACATCAGCCATCTCAAACTGAGGCGGCGGCTGACTGGAACTGGGTCTTCCCCCCTCATCCGGCGGGGGAAGAGGTGGTGGTGGCATCTTAGGTGCCATGTGCTTGAGCTATGAAAAGTTGAACTGAAGAAATACTGGTGAGCATGGGAACCTTAGTGGGTCTCTTTCAATGGTGAAACACCTCCTCTCAGGGGGAGTGTTGGTTCACCACCAGAGTGCCCAGTGAGGTCAAGCTGTACAAAGGAAGAGATGTCTTCGTGTTCCCACAGACGGCGCCAAACTGATGATGCTAAGATTTAGCATCACCAGATAAGTGATAGTGAGCTCAAGCAGTAGCAGCCATGGAGATGTATAAGTGTATAAGTAGGTAAGTGTATAGAAGGGAACGAGTATAAGAGGAAGTAAGACAATGATGTATAGTGGTTCAGCCAATTTGGCCTACATCCACTGTGAGTGTGTGATCCACAAAGTATGGGCACTAATGGCCTTGGATACAATGCACATAACCCTCTCTCCCTCTCTACTGTGTGTGCAAGTAGAGTTTTAGCTAGGGCTACAGTTAATGGATCGATCCCCTGTAGGGTTGTAGGTGACAAGTTTATATAGGTCTTGGGGGGTGTAGTGTACCCCCCAAGTAAGCATGGTGCATGTGAATGATGATCTAACCTATCCCCTGTTGACACCTGTAGATGCCAAATGATGACATAATATTCCCTCACGTGAGGGTGTGATTCGGTTATAACGGTCTGCCATGTGTCATATGAGCCTGACGCGCACTGTTCCACGCGTGTCCCGGACTACGCGCTGTCATGATGTCACCCTCGGCCTATGAGCCGAGGTCGAGGGCAAAGTTTCTTCCGGTAGGGAGCCTGGTTTGATTCTGGCCTCGTACTGTCGTACCCTCGTAGGGTCGTCTGGAGCCTGAGGAAGGGTCGGCCCCTCGTAGGGTCGGCTACAGCCTGGTGAAGGGTCGGCCCCTCATAAGGTCGGCTAGAGCCTGGTGGAGGGTCCGCCCCTCGTAATGTCGTCTGGACCTGGTGGTGGCCAGCTGGGGCCTGGTGAAGGGTCGTCCCCTCGTAGTGTCGTCCGTATTTAGGGAATCTTCATCCATGCTGAGGGTATACACGGGTACATCATGTACCGTGAACCGTGAGCCGTGCGACTCGGCCATCACCTCATGCCGTAATTCCTCCCCTTCCGGAGCTACTAATCTCCCATTGAAGCGTAATCCCCCGTCTGAGCTAACGGTATAGGACTCGGCTCCCTCTACTAGTAATCAAACTATCTTCTCCTGACAGAATGAGTCATTTGCCTGTGCCCCTTACTACCTTCATAACGATCTGCGGTGTAACGGTCATTACAGACATGAACGATCGGGCCACTGCATCCTGGTGTCCCAATTCCTTCCACTTGGCCTTCCACACCTCTGCCACTTCATCTGCTGGCCTACGGCTCAACGCGTCTGCCACCATGTTAGCCTTCCCCAGGTGATACTGGATATCAAACTGATAGTCCTTCACAAACTCAAGCCACCTTCGCTGCCACATATTCAACTCCTTCTGCGTGAATAGGTACTGCAGGGACTTGTGGTCTGTGAACAATCGAAACTTCTTCCGTAAAAGATAATATCTCCATATCCGAAGGGAAAATACAACTGCCGCCAACTCTAAGTCATGAGTGGGGTAATTCTTCTCATGAGGCTTTAGCTTACGGGAAGCATAAGCTATGGCCTGACTCTCCTACTACAATACACCTCCAAGTCCTTGTAAGGATGCATCGGTGTATACTAGATATTCAACTCCCGGTCTCGACAATGCTAACACAGGTGCTGAGGTCAACTTATCCTTCAACTCATCGAATGTTAACTGACAGGCATCACTCCAGATGAATGGCACACCTTTACGAGTTAGATGTGTCAAAGGACCTGCTATCTTCGAGAATCCCCGAATGAACCTCCTGTAGTATCCTGCTAGATCCAAGAAACTACGGATCTCCGTTGGTTTCGTGGGCTGTCCCCACTCCCTCACCGCTGATACCTTCCCCAGATCAACAGATATTCCCCGGTCGGAAATAATGTGTCCCAAAAACTAGACCTCCTTCAGCCAAAACCCGCACTTCTCATACTTTGCATACAACTCGTTCTGACGTACTGTCAGCAAAACTTGTCTCAAATGCTCGGCGTGCTCCTCCTCTGTCTGGGAGTAAACCATAATATCATCAATGAAGAAAATGACAAACTGATCCAGGAAATCCCTGAACACCCTATTCATCAAGTCCATAAACACGGCTGGAGCATTGGTCAAACCAAAAGGCATAACTCGAAACTCGTAAGAACCATATCTCGATAAGAACGCAGTCTTCGAGACATCCTCCTCCCTGATATGCAACTGATGGTATCCCGATCGCAAATAAATCTTTGATAAGAAAGAAGATCCTCTCAACTGGTCGAATAGGTCATCGATTCGAGGCAACATATATTTGTTCCATATCGTGACCTTATTCAACTCTCGGTAATCCACACATAATCTCAATGAACCATCTCTCTTCTTTACGAACAACACAGGGGCACCCCACGGAGAAGTACTCCTCCGTATAAACCCCTGACCCAACAACTGCTCAATCTGATCTCGTAGCTCTCGCATCTCTGCCGGAGCCATACGGTACGGTGCGCGTGCTATAGGCCTCGTATCTGGTAATAAGTCTATGACAAAGTCTATCTCTCGACTGGGGGGTAGTCCAGGTATATCCTGAAATACATCTGCAAACTCTCTAACAACCGGAATCGAATCAAGTGGTATCACCACCTCCTTAGAGGTCTCCTCCTCTATATAGTACAAATGAGTGGACGATCCTCCCTCGGAACGAGGCATCGCCACCAAAAACATCTCCTGCCCGGGAATGGAAAAGATAATACTCCTACTGAAACAGTCAATCATGGCTCGGTAAGCAACAATCCAATCCATACCAATAATGGCATCATACTCGGTCATCTCTAATACTAACATATCTGCAGGTAATACCAAACTACCAATCTCTACCCCTAATCCCCGGCATATAAAGAAAATAAGTGACCCACTCCCCAATGGTGAGTCTACACATGTCACTGTGCTCTCTACTGTGGCTAGCAACCCTAAGGCTTTTGCAAAATGTGTAGCTATAAAGCAATGCGTCGCCCCCGTATCAAACAAAACCCGACCCATAGTACCATGGATAGGAAACATACCCTCAATCGCGGGTGGTGCCTGCGGAGCTGCTGCCTGGTGGACGTTATAGACACGTCCATACTGTAACTGTCCCTGCTGCACAGGAACTGCTGGAATGGCTAGAAGAGCTGGCACCTGGGCTGGAGCTGGGAGGGCTGGTGGAAAAAGTAGCCTCTGTGGCTCAAGTCGAGCACCCTGCTGCTGCTGCGGGGCCCTGCCCCTATCAGGACAGTCCAGGCATTTATGGCCAGTCTTGCCACAAACAAAGCACTTCCCCGAGAAGTTCCCCCCTCTCTGTCCCTGCTTCCCTCGGCCCTGGTGGCCGTTACCATTCCTCCACTGGCCCTGCTGAAACTGTTGTTCACCATTCTGACCCTGCTGGTGCTGATGGCCGTTCGGACCCTGATGGCCCTGCCGGAAACCTCCCTGTTCGTGCCTGACATTTCCTGACCTGAACCTCTTGTGATCCCCCTGCTGGGTACCCTGATCACCCTGCATCTGTCCCTGAACAGATTGTGCCCCACTGGCACCATTTCCTCCAGTCCTGCCCTGATGGCTAGACTCTCCCGATCGCCTACCCTCAGCCATGTGAAAGCGGTGATCCTGGAAATGGACCAATGCAGCATTAACCACATCAGAATAAGTGGCTAACGAGAGGTTCCCTAACAAGTGCTGACGAATCCTCCATGTCAACCCATCTGTAAATTTCTGTATCTTCTTCTCCTCCGTCGGTATCTCATCCGGAACAATGTTCAGAAGATCAGTAAATTCGGCCTCATACTCGGCCACAGTCTTACCCTCCTGCTTGAGGCTCATCAAATTCCTCCTCATCTCTGAGTGAACAGCCGACGGAAAGTACTTGCGGTCAAACCGCACCCAAAACTCCTGAATAGTGAGAGTATCCCTCTCCTCTACGGTGGTAATAGACTCCCACCACTGTAGTGTAGACCCTACTAGCTTGAAGGTAGCTAGTATCTGCTTCTGGACATCTGTGCACTCATACATCCTCAGGTGTCGCTGGATGTCCTTCCTCCACTGACTCGAAACTACTACATCGGAGCTACCTGCGAACTCCGGAGGGTGTGCTTTCTGAAAAGCATCACGTACACATTCCCAAGCAGACGGGAATGCATGAGCCTGAACTGGCGCGGCTATCAGCGCCTGAGATGGTGCCTGCTGAACTACAGCTAGTGCGGCATTTATCGCCTGGGCCACAATGGCTGCAACCTCGGCGGCATTCATCGTGCCCTGAACTGGTGCGGGCTGTGGTTCTGGCGTTGCATTCCTGGGAACCCGTTGTGCACGTCGTGGAGGCATCTGAAATAAGAATGAAGTTTATAAGTTCGCAGTTATAAACTTAAAATAGCTAAAGAACGTAGCATAAACAAGAGAATACAACAGTCCTAAAATATAGGGCTCTAGATCAAAGAAAGCTCAGCGGAAACATAATAAGCCGTTCAGATCCTAAAGGACACTAGAACCTGATGCTCTGATACCACCTGTGACACCCCGACTAATTAAATACCGGGTAGCTACTCCTTTATCAAATTAATTCAAAATGCCAAGTTGGTTCAGTTAATAGCATCACTGTCGAAAATATTTTAATAATTACTAACCACCTAGTATTTAAAAAGTAAGTGCCAAATTTTAAGTTAAGTCTGATTAACATGCAGTAAAATAATAATGAAAGAATAACAACCATTCACTATAATGATGTAATGAATAACCAACAACATAAATATAAATCCAGAGGAAAACTCCTCACAACAATCCCACAACTATAAAATAATACTACAAGTCTGAATCCTGAATAATTACATGCCAGAAGTCTGAATAACTAAAATAAATGAAATATCTCTAAAAGAAATGGGCGACATGCCCTACAACTGATAACTGATGAATATCGAGTCAAGATAGATGAAGCGTCTACAAGCAAAGTCCTGTAACTTCCACAAACAGCTACAGCTCGTCACCTGAATGAGAATCCTATGCATGGTGCCCTTGTGGCTGGGCACCTAAAATGGTTTTTACAAAAATAGATTTGAAAGCAAATGGGTCAGAGCCCGAAAGTGGAAATCATTTTAAAAACATCAAGTGTTTTAATAACATCAAAACATTAAATGCAAAATACATGTTAGGACGTGCACTCGCATGAAATTCTCACCTCTCGACTACATGTGCACTCCTAACGTACCGTACCCATCTATAAGACATCCATATCTAACCAAACCGTAATAAGTTCTACCCCTTACTACTCGGTTCCCATATTATATTTTAACGTTATCAATTAAGTAGAGGGCTTTACTTACTCTCAGATTCTCAGTTAGGAATACCAATCACTATCAGTTAACCCGTTTTGTTTTCTCAAATCATTACCATAATGTTATTCACCATATTAACATGAAAGTTCCCATTAATTAAGTGTATATAATTCACATCATAAATATACAATACAAGCACCCCGAGACTAAGCTGCGGTGCACACATACTCTGCTATCCATCCCGGTACATCACATACATAAGGATCACGTATTCCGAATCTCTCAGGAATCGTTCTCAGATAATAACATCACAAATAATGGAGGCGAACACAGTCACATCACATGGGTCACGCACATACCTGCGCTCCCACGATCAGCAGACTTATTAACATCCCAATAAGTCCTTCTCTGACCTATGTTCATCGAGGTAACCAATCTAAATCCGGGCAACACAAGGATTAGAAGGCCCTAAGCGAACGTAAACCTCCTGTGATAGCAAGTATGGTAGGTATGTCATACACATAAAATCAATACATATACTAAGTATTCACACATCTTAGTAATCACCATAATATTGGTGGTACACTTCTCATTCCCGTACCGACATATAATACTACACAATTTATATGTTCCCTGTTAATATAATAAATTAGGCCGTCAATAGTTCTCTCAACGTAATAGACACTCACGTCCTACTTCATATTTGTCCCTTAGGTTCCAACTACACTTCTAGGTTTGACTCCTCATTATATCCCAAACATCCCAAATATATCAATTTCTCATCAAGGGAAGGCTATATCTACCTATACACAAGGTTACGGGGCACTCGGGATCAAAACAGGCTAAAAAGCCTAATCTGTCAACTCGTTCGAAGTCTCGTTCGAACGAGGCTGTTCGAACGAGAGTTCGTTCGAACGAACTGGGCCTTCTAACGAGATCTCGTTCGAATGAAAGTCTTCGAACAAATATCCCTCTCGTTAGAACCCAAACTGTCAACTCGTTAGAAGCTCGTTCGAACGAGCTCGTCCGAACGACCTCGGTAGGTCTTCTAACGAGTGGCCAGATTCAAGCCCAGAAATTCCTATCTCGTTTTTCCCAATTTCTTCACTCCTAATCCCACATAAAAATCCTTCCAATCATCATTTTAAGGTTCATAATTCGTACTAAACACTCATAGGTCATAATCAAACGTTTATATAGGGCTAACTCATCTTAAACATCATCAAATCTTCAAATCTCTTTATTTATTCCCAATTTATATGAACATGAACCCTAACATTTATACATCATAATTGAACCTACTATAATCCGTTTTTGTTTCATCCAAGATATTATTAACATCAGAATAATCGCCTACATATAATTCTACATGCAATTCCTCATCAATATGTAAGATTCTATTTCCAATTTAATGGGTTTTTCATTAACTCCCAAGAACAATCAGATTTTTATCAATTCCTACACATGGAAGAAACATTCTCTGTAAAAACGAAATCAAATCACTTGCCTTATTTGAATCTCTGAATTTGATGACGAAACTCTGAAGTTTTTTCTCTCTCTCTCTCTCTCTCTGCAGAATTCCTCCTCTCTCTCTCTCTCCAAGCTTTCTTCTCAAGGTGTTAATGGAGGTGAGGTTGGTTTTGCCAAGTTATAACTTCTCCCGTAGCCCACTTCCTAAATTGGGGTTGGAAATGGCTTAGTGGGTTAATACTAAGTTAGATTTTAACTCTAATTTTCGTGGGTTTTAATTACCCAATTTCTGAAATTACCAAAATGCCCTTATAACTTACCGGTATGGCCCAAAAATGCCCCGGGACCCAAACTTAACCCCCGGCTAGTGTTTTCTGACTATTTCGACCCTTTCGGACGCGTTGGCGCACTCAAAACGACCATACGGTTAATAGAACTAAAATTCACTTTTTAATTAAAATAAATAATTCCCTGACGCGACTGTCACACGCGTCTCAATAAAATTTTCTAACTTGCCGTATTTCAATCTCACGACAAATTTCATACTTCAATATTCATGTATAATCATATATGCACATTATATTCAAATACCAACTCGCATCTCGCTAGTATTTTAATCCGGATTAATTTCCAATTATTACGCATTTAATTTAATTAATCCCGTAAATAAATATCACAAAAATACGGGGTATTACAGGTTGTTTATGGGTCTTTGGACCATAGACTTTTGGAATTATGGATAAAAATCTTAATAATCCCTTTAGCCTTTTATGGGTCCAAAGACATTTGACTACGCTTTTTGTCATATTTAAACCTAAGGATTGCAGTTGTATTTAGGTCCTAAAAACTTTGTTCGTTATTCTTAAGCTAAGTATAAAGTATTTATAACTTGAATGTTAGGTTCTAAGAACTTATCTTAAACAAATATTTGAGGCTTATATCAATAAAGCTCCTCATTTTGGGTCCTTAGACCTCGGTTTAATTTTTGAGCCAATGCTAAGTCCTTTATATAAATTTATGGGACATATGACCTTAATTTTTTTAGATCCAAGGCTATACTCCTATAGATCTTAAAGTAAATTATGATGAATATATCATGGGAAACAAAAATCTTAATTTCATTTTGTTTGTGCATTGAATAAATCACTAGTAGTATTTTTGTGTTTGCTACATTCCAGGAGTCAGGGAATTCGTATCCCTCTGTATCTTTGAGGTAATAAAAGCCACATCTCATAATCTCGATCACCGGATATGGGTTTTCCATTTAGGCCCTAGATTTTCGTCATTTGGATTTCTAGTTACAAGAGTCACCTCCCTTAGGACTAGGTCTCCAACTTTATTTCCCTATGGTGCACCTTTTTATTATAGTAGAAGTCTATTTTCTTCTTGAAAGCTACCATCGAGAGTAGTATAACATATCTTCTTTCTTCTATCTCATCCAGAGATACCTTCAGACTTTTTCCATTAGCCCTTTTGTCAAACTAAGATACCCTTTATTTGGGTATTTCAATCTGAGTTAAGATATCATCCTCAGTGCTGAAGATTAAGGATAAATGAGTTTGCCCTATTATACGTGTGATTGTTGTCTTATAGTCCAACAAAATGCTTAGCAATTTTTGGCCCACGATTTCTTGGCCTTGTATAGTCTTTTCTTGAGATTATGGACGATTTTTCTGTTCGTAACTTAAACTTATCCATTGTCTCGAGGATGAACTAAAAATGAATATTAATTCCTAATTCCAAAGTCTTAGTCCAATTCCATGACTAGTAATTCCTAATTCCTAATTCCATGGTGTTTTTCTAAATGAAATTTCCAATCTTATTCGTAGTGATGGTGTCATAGGTAACAGCCACAACCCACATGGTTAAGTAATCAATGTATAATATACATAATTTTTTTCACATTTACTGACAATCAGGGGTCCCACCAAATCCACCCCCATGAAAAAAAGTATCATGGATAGTATCAGAGCCATCTTCTCAGTTGGATGTTTTGGGAAAAAAGTGAACCTTTGACATTTTTCATAACACTCCACCAAGTCATTGTCTTTCTTACCCAACATTAACTAGAAGTATCCCTACCTTAGAACTTTGTATACTAAGGTCTTCGGGCCTCTATGGGCACCACTGAAAACTTTTATGGAGGTATTTGATGATGAAATTGTGTTTTGATGGACTCAAGCATCTCTGAGGTGATGACTGATATCCATTCATGTATAATACTACATTTTTAGGTAGTACTAGGGAGTTTTCCACTTCACCCATCTATCCTGGACCTTATCTTTGGTCCTATCAGCAGGTTTAAGTTATGCTTTGATGGTAGTAGTCCAGTTTGGGCTCTGATCAAGCTCTACGATGTTGAAACTTTTTCGTGTAATGCCTTGTTGATCCACAGTGACAACTAGAACCTTTAGGTTTGTTTCATGTGACAAAGTCACTCATTCAAGGTGGTCTGCCTCTGAGTTCACAACTTCCTATTTCCAAACTTGGGGATCTTCCTGATGAGGTATTGTAAAGTTGCTAGGTATGCTATCGTCTTGTAGGCTTTGACCTCAAAGTACTGAGGGACCTAATTGACCACTAGCTGAGAGTCATTGATGGATTCTACTAGCTACGTGTTTAAATGGATGGACATACCTAAGCCTACCATGAAGCCCTCGTACTCTCATTCATTATTAGAGGCTTTGAATTTAAAACGGAGAGCGAGAAAGATAGTTTCTCCTTTTAGTATTGCTAGGTGACATCCATACCCACTTCTTGAGTTGTTCACGGAGCCATCTACATAGAATACCCACCTGGGAGAGATAAGGTCTAATAGTTAAAACAAGGGTTATTTAGGCTGTTGGGGGTACCCCTATGGCCTTAGCCCTAGATCCATTGGTTTCTTCTTCCAACTCTTCTAAGTTGTTGAACTCTTCAAGGAACTCAGCTGAGCCCTATCCCTTAAAAGCAGTTTGAGGTTAGTATATGATGTCAAACTCTCCCATTTCTACAGACCATTCTACAAGCCTTGGTGAGGTTTCTGGAAGACCCTTCTAAGGGTTTAGTCAGTTATAACCACAGTGGAGTGGGATTATGTGACACCCCACCTAATTAAATACCGGATAATCAGTTCTTCATCCAATTAAAACATGAATCTCATCTCATTCATTCTTATCATCATTGTCGAAAACATTTTAAAATTTAACTAACCAGCTAGTATTCAAAAAGTCGGTACCAAATTTTATCTTTTTTTAGACAATAACAACAAGTGAAATAATCACAATAACCAAACAATCTATGCAATAAAATAATTTGAACTAAATTCCAGATGAATAACTGATATAAAATTGTACTAAATAAACTATCGATTCTTAATATAAAAATCCAACTAAACATCTAATGAAATCAAATTAAGTCCACAAATACAAAGTCTGATAAACTGAATAAAATAAATAGCTGAAGGGGTGACATGCCCGAAGGAAATAACTTAATTTCATCCTACTCTAGGAATTAAGTAACCAAAGCGACTAAGTCCAAATCCTGCAGGCATCCACACGTGCTTCAGCTGCGCATTCCTGGAATAGATCATCAAGCTTGTCATCCCTATGTTTTTACACTTAAAAGGTTTTGAAAACGTTTCGCAAGTACGGTTCAGAGACTAAGTCCTTTTGAAAAAAATTTGCAAGCGTTTAAATTGTAGCTTGAATCATCAGTTATTAGATACACATGTTAGGTTGCGTACACTCCCTTGAGTTCCTCACCTATCATCTATAGTGCGCACCTAATGTCTTTTACGAAGCCCACTTACTTAAGCTACCTATTCTAACTAGGTATCAAGTATCTAACTAACCATAAACCAGTCTAGCTCACCCATACCAACCATACATTACGCTACATTATGCCCTTAATTACCATTAAGCCTTTAGTTAATATTCTCATTAACTTACATCATACTGCCCAAACAGTATGTTACCGAACAACTATTAATCAATACTACTCTTATGGTATTATCATTATCCTCATGTTAAGTTCCCACACTTATTTTTTGTTTAAATATCCAATGGATAACTTTTCTACTATCTACACTTAAGTAGATTAAGCTTTGTTGTAGATATACATCATGTAGTCTCCCTACCATAACAAATAATTGGATTGAATATAGTTTAGATATACACTATCTAGTCTTGATACTATCATACATAAGTAGGATAAAACACCCAGGTGCGTGCGAACACACACACACACACACACACACACACACACACACACACACACACACACATATATATATATATATATATATATATATATATATACAGACACACACACACAATATGACATCCATCGGGCTGCCACTGCGATCCACACTTGCATACTCTGCTATCAAATCTGAGTACCTCTCGTACCTAATCATGGCCTATTGATTCAGAATGTCTTCCTCAAATCATAAATAAAACGCACACATCTTTGGGGCTGCGCAAATACCTAGCGTACCCAAATGACTTGCCGACATCATTATTTCTCTCACATAGTTATCCATTATTATCACTATGCTCGAGGCAAAATCCAAACCTCACTGGAATTGTGAAGGTGGGATCACCCACAATGCAGGACCTTTATGATAGCAAGAAGAGTAGGTATGTTCATATACACAAAAGCTCATAATAGGCATACACACAACCTAATCCATATGTCTATTTAGTATGGGAATACACATAACCTATAATAATAACCCGTATAGGTATACACTCCACCTATAAATAAAATGCGCACGTAGTATTTATACCTCGAATACTTATCGTATCTTTAATTCATAATATTTACTCACTATCATATTTTTCCTGAATATTATTCTCTACCTGAATGGGCCATTGTTACCCCTTGAGTTAATTCAATAGTTATTACATTCATACCCTACTGGTTATAACCTTAGGCCATGGTCTACTCTTCCCAAAGCCCAAATTCCAAATTCGTGATTTGCAACTCAGTCAATTTACTATCGCCAGTTAAAGTTCCAATCTTACCCACATTCATATCTAACCAACTCTCGAACATATACCTACTAACTTCCTTTGAGTCGTTAATTAATTCTAGTAGTAACCCCAAGTTCCCCATAATTCATCCCAAGATGAAATAACATTAGAAAGGAAAATTTTCCAAATCTAGGCAGCCGAATCGATTCCTCCTTGGTCCAAATGAATTCTCCCCATGAATCGATTCGGCCAAGGAGCCAAATAGATTCACCTATAATTGTTTTTCTTCTCCTTGCATTTTTTCGATTTCTCACCTTAGTATCTTCCTCAATTCTCCATGAAACTTCACTAAATTTTGAACCTTCATAACTAATCATTATATAGATGTATAGGAATGATTTCAAATGTAAAATAAACATTAATTCATCACGAATTCAATCCTAGAATCGATTATCTTCTAAAAGTACATAAAACCCTAGCTGCTCATGTTCTTTGTCTCTTTTCATCAAGTACCCAAATTTAATTAATATAATTCAACCCTAACCCTCTGATTTTGTGTTACCAAAATAAAGGAATATTACTACATGCAATCCTACTTCACTTCATAGATTACCCCCACCCAAATTCATATTAAATCTTCCAAAAACATGTAATTCAAACCCTATTCCACATGGGTATTATAACATGATTAAAATAAACACAAGATAAACACTTGCCTCTTAATTGAATGTATAATTTCACTTTAATGGTGATATGGTTGTTCTCCCTTTCATCCCGATCTCGATTCTATCATGTTCGGGGGTGGAAATTGGTGTAGGAAGCTTCTGATTTCTTCTCCCCTTCTTCTCGTATGACCTCTCCGCTTTTGGGTTTGTGTTAACCATAGCCCCTCGCTTAAATGTGCATATATAAACTTAAAATTTTCAAAATTCTTCTAACCCTAAGATCTCAAATGACCTAAATGCCCTTAAACGGTGTCGGTTTGGTCAAAAATTGCCCCAGGACCAAATCTATACACCTGGGTATACTATTCAGACCCTTTAGAATTCAACCGTGATTTCTAAATCACCATACGAGTAACTTTATGCCATTATCTTATTTCCTCCTCAAAATATGGTAATGTGTGAAATTTATATTGACCAAATTAATTTAAACTCCAAATCATCTAATTAAATAATTTATTCAAATTAAATAAATTCCAAATTAGTGACTTAAATAAATGCTAAATCATAAATTTAATTAAATCCTATAGCCTTAGAAATACGGGGTATTAAATATTAGAAGTAAGGCCACAATCGTTTTACTGAGAAGATGATGCGGAAAAAGAGTATCTCTATTCTTGGGTTTTTGCATTGATCCCTCTAGACGGATCAGCTATCATGGTAAATGGGGTATTGCAACCCCAAATGAGAAAAGCATTGATAGTGGTTGGTGAGATAACAAGGTATAGATAAAAGTCTTCCCTTATAATTATTTATGATAATAGATGTGTAGACCATTGACCTTTTGAGATTCTAAAAAGTGCCTTCAGCCTCTGTATTCCACTCAAAAGCTTTCTTCGTCACTTTAAAAAAAGGTGGGAGATTGTTTGTGGACTTTAAGAAACATTGATTGAGGGCATAAACACTTCTGTCTTGGCTTTGGACCTTATTTAATACTCTCATAGACTTCACATCCAATAGATATTGGATATTCTCTAGGTTGGCTTTAATGTCGACTATAAACCCATGGAACTTTCCTCTAGTCACCCTCAAAGCACACTACTTTAGGTTGAGGCTCATTTTTTTCTTCGAAGGATGATATAGTTCCTTTTGAATTTTGGAATGTGGTTTTGAGCCCCCAAGCTTTTGACCATCGTGTCATCGACATAGACCTCAATGGTCCTACTAATGAGGTCTTTGAAAATGGAAATCACGACCCCCTAATAAGTGGAACTATAATTCTTTATTCCTAAATGAATAAATTTTTAACATATACCTTTGTCTATGATGAGTGAGGTTTTTTTTTTTGTTCGTATGTGTTATCCTAATATGATTTTATGTCGATTAAACATCTATGACTATTAAAATCTCGTGAGCAGCTATAAATTCGACCAACGTGTCAACTTGAGACAGAGGATAAGAGTCCTTAGGGCATGCCTTGTTGAGATTAGTTAAATTAACACAAACTACCCATTTTTTATTGGATTTCATCCCAAGTACCACAATAGAGGGCCACTCTAGTTACTTGGCATCTCTAATGAAATTGGAATCCAAAAGCATGTCATATTCCTCTAAAGTGATATCATTACTTTATGGGCTAAAGAACCTATTCTTTTTCCAAATTTCCTTGTAATTTTAGTCAATGCTCATGTGATAGACCATGAATTTAGGGTTCATACCGATCATGTTGGAGTGTCACTAAGTAAAGACATCCTTAATTTCCCTTAAGAACTGAACAAGTGTTAGACTTTTTACCCAAAAGTCCTCCCCTCTAGACCTTAGATGGGTAAAAGGAGAGGAGAGGAGTGTCAAACTAAGATAAAATAATTTAAAGTGGCTTAAACATCAAATTAGGGTCCTAAGTCCACTATCAAAGGTGTTTAACTGGTTTATTGGAATTTAAATGAGTTATTACAGTGTAAAAGACCCTTTGAGCTTTCGTTAGGCAAGTCTGAGGTCTTGCGTCAACTGTGAAGAGGACCTTAGGAGGTAAATTAATGGAATTTTATAATGGTTCCTAAGTAATATTTTAGGTCTCAACAAGATATACAAAAGGTTTGATGACTATAAACGATTCGAGCTACAACTTTATGCTCTCAACAGTGGGTTGAGGGGTATGAAAGAAGGAGTGAAGACTTGTGAAATGTTTGAACTCTCTTGATTCTGTATAAGTGTGAGTTATTTAACCTAATGATATCTTATAATTCTTGAGATTCATTATCTTTGAAATGTTCCCCAAACTTCTTTGTATATGAGAAGTCTTGAAGAGAGAATGAGTGGACTGTCACAAAATGGATATGATGTCTCTAAGTTCTACGATGTGAGAAGGGAGGTGGAGTGTTAGAAAATGTATTTAAAGGTAGTGAAATGGGGTTCTTAAGTGTATTAAGAGATTATGGGAACATTCAATTCAGGTGGAGTTGGGTAAGGATGGTAGGTGGAGTAATATTTAGCTTTCCACATACTTGACTGACTAGGTGCTCTGTTCAAGGTCTGAGAGTTAGATAATGGTTAAAAGTTTACCATATGTTTTATTTTAGGGGTTCAATATGATTTAAATCAGTGTTGGGTTTCGAATGACCTTGGGTGGATATCTTTATTTATTACGAGGTATGTTTTGGGCATCAGTCATAGAAGAACCATGGTCTTGAGGCTTCAGAGTTTAATTGAGAAGATGTGCTGGAATGATTGATAATTTTAGGAGGAATGAGGCACAAGTGGGGTCTACTATAGTACTATGGCTTGACTTTTGGATGAAAAAATGTCTTTGGAACTAAATATAACTCTGTTTGAGGTCTAAGGTCAGTTGATTAGCCTATTTCCAAGTCCGAGGATGCTCTAAGGGTTTTGATAGCCTTTTGAAGGTCAAGGGTTTAATAGTATCAGTAAATTATAATAATTTCCATGTTAAATGGGGACCTAACTTTCATATGAAATGATGAGGTTAATATCCCAATGATATGTATCTAAGCTCTTCCTAACTTAAGGGTGAAGTTAATGGGACGTTGAGTACTTGAAACTCTATGTCACATTGAATAAGAGCTATTATGAGCGTAAGGGTGATGGGACCTATAACCTCTCAGTGTGTATTGTCATAGGTCATAATGTTCAGGGGAGATGGAACAAACTCGGAGGTGGCATATCATAGACTGATGGTACTACAAGGGAGGAATACATTTATGGTGGACCCATTATATATTAGTAATAAGGGAACAATCTATACATGAGAATGTAAATAATGTAAAGTTAAAATCGATGGTTGTATCCCTGTATGGGGATATCTTTATCAGATAAGTTGTTATACTATTTTATAGTAACAAAGTTGATGTTGGTAGACATCACAACCTCGGTTAGGTCTAAAGGAAGAGAAGCTCGAGACAATATATGGATGAGGGTAGCTTAGTGTTCTCTACATGTATCTCCTAACTGCCAAATGGTGATAATAGCTAACGTTTGATAGAGTTCCTTTTAGATTTTATCATTCACTTGATATAGGGAAATGACATCTCCTTTATTAGGATATTCCTCTTTGCTAGCAGGCTTTTGAGGAGTGGGGTGTTGTCCACATTAGGTGAGAATGTCGACTTCCTTATATAGGGAGAGTATGGGTTATACCCAAAAATCTTTATTGGATTTTCCTCGGTAGAGTAAGAGGTCTAATAAGGATATGGGATTGGCTGGTGGATGTATTGGATCCAGGACCATATTTTGTGCCCAGTTGAGGATTGGAGTCTATTTTGGGTCAATAGTGTCTTTGTTTTTAGTTCAGGGGAAGGTTTAGGATATAGTCTCATCTATATAATGTATTTACCTGTAGGAATATGAGGCGGGAGTAAGGATTTATTATAACATGTTAAGAACCTACTTATTCTTTTAATTTTGAGTATTAGTGGGTGACTCAATAAACATGGACAATCCTAACCATATGTCATTGTTCGACGAGATCTCATTGAGGTCCTCAGAATATGCTTCAAATATTTATAGGCCTATCTCCCTTACTATACTTATAGATTTGCAATAAATGTCCTCCTAATAGTACTAATAATCTACTTATTTTGGTCCCCAGGGTGAAAGTATATTAACAAACCTAGTGGTGGCTAATGCAAACACTACAAACTAGATGTTATTAAACTTACCTTATGAATGGTCATAGTGGGAGGGCTTGACCAGGTTTGTCACCAAGATAAACGAATATATCTTGGTGGGGTGAATTTTTATTGGAAGATGGCCTCAACGGGTTATTTCATGTTGTATCTAGATGACTTTAATAATGTGGTTCACATTTAGATACGTGGTCCCATATTTGAACCCCACACTGGTATGGTGATGTGACCACTATCATATTCCATATACAAACAGGTCGAATACTAATTGTACAATGAGTAGCTCTAGATCACTGTAGGGATCAATGCAATTTTCCCTATAATATCTACCAATGGGTGGGACAATTTTTGTTTGATTAGGATCACCCTCAATGGATATAATGATAGTGTCTTTTAACTCTGTTGGTAGATCACCCATCCGGTGGGTTGAATGTTTTGGTATATGTTTATAGTAGGATGTCGGAGTTCCCCTATGCTATTAAATAACTGTAAGGGTGTCTCTTTGTTCAAGATACTATGTTGTAAATTATTCGTACAATAGCCTCATTGCTTCATATGGATGGCCCAGTGTTCATGTTGTTCGAGATGATCGATCTCCTTTATGGTGTCACAATATCTAACCCCAAAATTATAATCTTATAAGTTATGGACTTAGAAATATGGAGGCCCTTGGTCATGGAGGCCTAGTCCTTTCTCTTGAGGAGTGATCCCACTGTGTCATCATTTCTCGGTTTTAAGGGTTAAGGAAAATTTGGCCCTGGGGTTTAAAAGATGTGTTACATTCAGTACTTATGGGGTGGTCAAAGAAATATGTAATGCCCTTATTTGGGATGTGATAATAGTAGATATGTATGGGATTGGGGACCAAGTATTGTGAAGTAGGTTTGGTATTACCAAAAGTGGTCTTTACCATTATGGGGAATTTTTTGGTTTTTGAACCGATCAGTCCGGAAGGGTCGATGCTTTCTTTGACGTCCTTTTAAATCATTGGAATGTTAGAGAGATAGAGAACTCACAATTCAGATCCTTTAAAAGGGGATCGATCTATAATTCTTCATTCTATGTCATATTTAGTGTATAACACTATTTGGTTGACCATGACCAGTTGGTCTTCTCTAATCTTATTCCAAATCTCTATTGGGAAAATCATGAGTTATGTCCATTTCTTCTCTTTCTTGCTCTTATAACTATTGGTGATGATAACGATACCTCAAATTAATGTGATCATCTACGCCGATCTATCAATCGTGTTCCCTTATCTATACTAGAGGGCTAGGGTATCATGGTACTCGAACAAAGGGTTCTTCTGTCAGATGACTTTTAGCTATGGTGCTTCCACTATTTTATGAAGAACTAATAGATAATTTGATTGAGGTTGTGGGTGAGAGGGTTCCCCGATTTATATCTAAATCCATGTGGTCAAATAAATATACCTCTGAGGTTGATCCTCCCCATCAGGTGAATTCGAATGGTATAAAGGTAATATGGTTCGTTTTTTAGAGGTCTTCATTATGAATTTCCTCCCATTCGGTTGAGTGGTATACACTTCCGACAAAATGTGTTGGAAGTTTTATTTATTTTGATAGAATGAACTTAATAATGAGGAGCTACTCCTGGATGCAATAATTGGTTGGTAGTACATATACAACCATGATGAATAAGGTCATATGGCCAATGGTGGGTTTAGTCTCAGCAATGACTTTGATACACAGTGATGGACTACCCAGAAGGGTAACTCTTTAAAATGGGGAGAGTGTACTCATTATTGACATGTGATAAATGGAGACTATAATAGTGGATGGATTGGAGTTTAGAGGTGAGTTATCTTATATGGCGTTAGTATGCGTCTTGTGCTGAAAAATGGAAGGGGGTTATTTATCACAATTGGCTTTGGAGGGATGAGGCTCCAAAATCTATAAGGCCTTGTATTGCAGACCTAAATGCCCAAAAATCATTTGTAATATGGTCATCCCCTTAATGGAACACAGAGTATGAGTGGGATTGATAATTTTTATTTAGGATGACAGGCGATGGCCTATGGTTGAGTGGCATGAGGTGACCATCCAATTTTGAGGTGGTGAAGATGCAAGAAAAAGGGGATTATAGATCCACGAGGTGTGTTTGATGGGTTCATAACTCTTTTGGAGGGGGAATAACTTGGCAATTTTTAGGGAAGCCCCTAGTTGGTATGGTGGAGCGATGATAGACAAAACATCAGAAGTGTTGGATTTGGGTATGATTCGATTTGCGAATTGACTACCATGGTAGTTATACGGTATATAGAAGCTACAATAGAGTTCTTTTGGTTATGAACTGATTGTTGGTTGGTGGAATTCCTTAAAAGATTTTATTGCTTTGGCGATCATACTCTCCTACAATTTTTATCTCCATATGCTCGAGGGCTTTGAATTCAGGGATCTAAGTGAGACCAAATTTGATCTTCACTTATTTTTAGAGGTTATTAATCATGATCTTAATTTGATAATTTTCATGTGGACAATTACCATTTTACTGACCCTCTCCCTCCATCGCGTGGCGAACATAATTATAACCACTCCTTCTTGTTTCAACACTTCTAAAACTTTATGCATGACACAAAATTCTTCATTCTATTCCTACTGTTTTAAAATTGTAGGACATATGCCATCTTAGGTTTTGGCAGTTCCCTGACCTATCAGATCCATTTACCATGTAAGGGACCCTTCAGATCAAATGGAGGAGAAAATCCTTTCTAGTACATCCAAATATTCATCCCGCACTTAGATCTGGATGGGATAGTTGGATAAATATGTAAAGAGGGAACCCAATCATTTGTATGTATAAAATAAATCTTGAATTTATCTACCAATCAGGATTCGAGATAAAGGTACATATTTTTTTATGTTGGTTAACTCTTTAGAGGTCTGCATTTTTGTCGATGTCTTCCTAAAGAAGAAGAATGCCAGTGTAAAAAAGGTTATCTCTTTTTTTCAGAGGAAGATAAATCTCATCGTTTAGGGGAGGATCTATGAATTTCCCTCATGGGGGATCATAATAGGGGTCATAAGGGAACTTAATGGAGTCTTTGTATGGTTTAAAGTAATCACAAGGGGAAAACAATACCTAAAAGAGAGGATCATAATAATTTGCAAGGAGATTCAGTGTTGGCATTAGTGTTGGTTGCTCCTCGTGATTTTTCAGTACTATATATATGGCTTCCACAGGAGGGGTACTAGTGTTAGGTATATATGGAGAAATTATGTTATCTCCAGTCTTAGGTGTATAACTATCATCTCGATGGAAGACTTCTGCTCAGCCTAGTGTCCAAATTTTTTATTGCATGGTGTTTTGAGAGGTGTGGCTATTATCCAACTATATGAAAACCTTTTCCTTTACGAACGGAGCATAATCATTTTTTATAGTCATGTAACTCACTACAAAACAAAATTTATAGTTGCTAGTAGGGCTTGTCGATGAAGAATAAATGATTGCACGAAGCAATAACACAAGTTTCAAAGTACGAGATTAGTGTGAATTTCTATGAGTAGTGATAACTATAGAAAAAGGAGGGGAAATTTTGTTTAGGATATTTCAAACAAAGGACTCATAGAAGAATGATACATGGGAGATAAGGCCTCGCATATGTATGACTTCTTTGATTTTATTATTTTATTTAATTTTAATCATAAATATATGGTACTTTGTTATTTTTTGTCTAGTAGTAACTTCAAAGGGGAAGAAGTGAGTAGAGCCCCATTAGATTCGTGTGAACTCGATTGAGCTCTCGACTTGCATTCAAGGAGTGTGGACGTAATGTGCTATGGTCTGTTATGCGTTAGGAATCCAATGTAAGGGAATTATTTTTGGGTGATGACTTGAAGATTCATACTATTTTATCTTTCGTATAAAGGAAGACAGTCACCCTGGAATCTGAGTGATTTTGGTCCAGACTTGGGTAGCTTGATAATTTTCTAGAAAATATATTAAAACGAGTGGCCTGCAAGTATTTTTTTTCTTTCTTTACAATACGTTATATACTTAGTGTTTTCCTCTATATACAAAAAAATGATGCGATTCGGTGATCATTTTCCCTTGACATGGATTACAGGATATCGAGATGCATTGATTGATAAACCTGTGAGGTACAAGTGAAACCACATTACCCTTGCACTGAATAAAAGTGAATTCCTATTTGGTTTTCCCCAGTACCAGATGAGATTCAAACATTCCTTATGATCAAGACTTTGGGATTGAGATAAAATCTATTAGATACAAGAAACGGGTGGGCGAAAAGAGTGAGGATAATTATTTTCAACGAGTCTTTTATGTTACCATTTTTCTCCTTGATGGTATAAGTTTCAAATAATATGAAAATCAAGACAATTAAATGAGTGAAGCAAAACATTTAATCTTTATTTTAACATATCTTGTTGTTCATTTTAGTGTCAGGTCCTTTGTGAGCCCCATTACATTTGGTGTTGGGCTTTTATTCTTAAAACAATGTATTTCATTTATTTTTATGTAAAGGTGTGTCAGTTAATTTGGAAATAATAATCATTGTTGATAAAAGGGCTTATATTTGGTTTAAATATATTATAGACATGTCGATCAATATAGCTCACTAGGAATTTCGATGAGCTGGCTTCAGGTTGTTCACAAGGAGATCGAAACTTTGAATTTAGAATTATTAAAATGTTCACAGCATAGATAGGGATTTAACATTCTATCTAAAGATTTGTGATGAAATCCAAGTAGTTTATTTCAAAATATAAGAAATTGTTTGATGGTTCGAGAACTTGTTCGATAGTTCGACAGAGGTGTTGGGTACATTCTAAGAATGTACTAAGTATGGCCACCCATGAGATTTGAGTCTACAAAAAGTCTTGATTAGACTCGGACAATCTCACATATTTCAAATGATGCATAGATTTTTAATCTCTATAATTATGAGGAAGAACTCCACCAAAAAGGCCAAATTGTCACCCTTTAGCCGGCTAGACTTGCCACGTTCATTGATCGTGATAAAAAAACACACATTTTTTCCACGGTCAATAACCGTGACAAGGCCGTGACAAAGGCTTGTCACGATCATTGACCGTGAGAATTCTTATAATATTGTCACGGTCAAAGATTGTGACATGTCCGTTATAAGTTTGGCAGCAAATAACCCTTTCCCCTCCTTTTTTTCTCACCGCTTTGTTTCCCTCCACTTTTTTCTCGCTCTCTACGCGCTGCTCTCCCTCTCTCTACTTTCAGGTTGGTTTATCTCTCTCTCTCTCTCTCTCTCTCTCTCTCTTACATTTGTATATATATATGTGTGTGTGTGTGTGTGTGTTTGTGTGTGTATGTGTGTGTTCATGTGTGTGGTGGGTGGGGGCTGGGGGTTGGGGTGGAGAGGGGAGGGGAGGGGGTGTATGTGGGTGTGTGCGTGTGTGTGGTGGGGGTGGGGAGGGATTGTGTGTGTTTGTGTGGTAGGGGAAGGGGGTGGGGCAGGGTGGGGGGGACGGGGCAGGGCTGGGGGGCTACGTGTGTGTGTATGTGTGCGTGTGTGTATATGGGTGTGTATGTCCGCGTGTGTGTATATGTGTGTGTAGTGTGCGTGTCTGTAAATGATGCGGGGGGTGTGATGGGGGGTGGGGCTGCGTGCGTGTGTGTGTGCGCGTGTGTGGGGAGGGGGAGGGGGTGGGGTGGGGTAAGGGGAAATGAGGCGGGGGTGGGGCTTGTTAATTTTTTTAATTAACTTTGGATTGGCTTATTAGATATTTTCCCTCATATGCAAGTAGTGTCCCTTGTAAACGAATTAATTGATTATTAATTTTTTTAGTAAATTAATATATGAAATTATTATTGCCCCTCATTGTAAATTAGTAAATTAATAATTGTATACTTTAATTGTCACTTTAATTGATGAAAAGAATTAATTGAGTAGATGAATTATAAGGAGTACGGGATACATATTTGTTGTTTCCATTGCGGTTGGATTATAGTGGATCGATGTTGGGTTGGTTAATTTTAAAAGTGGCATGACCACTGGATTATTGTCCATATGGGGTGGGATTTTTCAAATTTTTTTGAAAATTACTTTGTATAACGAACAATATATATATATATATATACACTTGAAATTACATATAGTACGCATAGATACTAGCCTTCTAGTTCTTATGTGTACGCATTCAATAGCCCTTAGACCCGTTCGAGAGTCATTACCCCTGTAATGAGATCTCTCGAATTGTCCCATTTGGGACAGCATAATTTCTGTATAATAATATTCTTAGTGGCTTAAAGTTGTTGCTTTTGGAGGAAGTTCTGCAGTCGTATCCTAATGTTATTGGGGTATATACTAGATTGACAAGTGTGACTGTTATTTCAATTGATCAATTGAAATAACACTCACACTTGCCAATCTACGTCGTGTACTTGGAGAACTACGAGGATATGCTACTGATTTTTCTCAAATCTTAACAATGTGCATGAGCTGTTAAGTATATTACATAAATATGCGATCTTGAATGGGATAGGACCACTCACCCTTTAAAGGAGATGGAGGAGGAAATATGAATTTCTATTATAAATTGAATTTAAATTTGAAATTTAAGAATCGAAGACATAGTTAAATAAAACATACTATAAATCTAAGTTTTGTTTATACTAATCCATGAATATACGCTACTTACCTTTAATAGGTGTTTAGTTATGGCAGATGTGATGGGATATTCGAAAAACAAAGAGTGGATGGGTGAGGCAAATAGAATAGGGGATGTGTTTCGCAGATGTGCTAATGAATTTTTGAAATACGCAAGGAGATGTCATAATGATGACGAGTTTCCGTGTTCGTGTGCTAGGTGTAAGAATGGTAAGGTGTTTGAGGAAAACATTTAACTACATTTGTTAAGATGGGGTATGCAAGATAGTTATCGATTTTGGAGTTTTCACGATGAATTAAAAGTTCCTCTTGTCCCCGAACAACCTTCACAGCAACCTTCAACAAGTAGGATAGATGTAGAAAGGGACGACGTAGATCATAATATGTTAGAGGATTTAGTTGATGATGTATACGGAGTTTATTAAGTATAGGAAAATGAGGTTACTGATGATGTACACGGTCCAAGTGTTCATGAAGATATCACGATAAACCTTGACGATGACTATCAAAGTTTAAAATTTAAGGCGACCTAACTGTTATACTCTGGTTGTGAGAAAGATAAAACAACTATACATGCCATGGTTGGTTTGCACAGTTTGAAGACGTAGTACGGTTTGTCTGGCAATAGCTTGACATGAATTCTGAAATGGGTGAAGGGGTTACTACCTAAGGAGAATACACTTCCAAATAGCTATCCTATTATGAAAAACAATTTGAAAGGTTTGGGAAGAATTATAAATTGATTCATGCTTATGTGTATGACTGCATACTATACTGAAAGGAGTACAAAAATCTCGATCATTGTCGAGTATGCGATGAACCTAGATATGTCCAATCTACTAGTAAGGAAGGCACAAGCTCAAAAGTGCCTCAAAGAGTGTTGAAATATTTTTCCTTTGGGCCTAGATTAAAATGATTTTTTACAGTACTATGGATAGCAGAGGCAATAACTTGGCATGCTAGGGAAGAAGTAGGGCGTAATCTCATGCGTCATCCTATTGATTCTACAACCTGGAGGAGGATGAATTATGATTATACCGATTTTGCTCGAGAACAACGCAACATTAATTTGGCTATATCAATAGATGGTTTCAATCCATTTGGAAATCTAAGCACCAATAACCCCCCTCCTTCACAGTTTATGAGACCTGAATTTTTGATGATGTCTTTGTTGATACCTGGGATAAAGGCACCAAGTGATGACATCGATGTCTACTTGACTCCTTTGGTATAAGAATTAAATGAGTTGTTGGAAGAGGGTGTGCAATCATTTGACTCTTTTAGAAAATAAGAGTTTACACTGAAAGCTATGTTAATGTGGGAAATTCATGATTTTGCAGCTTATGGGATATTATCCGGTTGTGTAGTACATGGTTATTTGGGGTATCCTATTTGTGGAGGGGAGACTGAATCTCTTCGTCTATACTTTAGCTAAAAAAATATATACCATTTCCATAGGAGGTTTTTACCCCCATCTCATAGTTTTAGATTTGAGAAAGGTTCCAATTTTTTATTGGGCAGGGTTGAACATAGGCTACCGCCGAGATAACTTTCAGGTTCAAAAATTGAAAGTAAATCTTATGAATGTGGCCCTAATATGCCAGGTAAGAATCCTAAATTTAAGAATGTCAAGCATAAGAAGACCTCAACTGGGAATGAAACTAAGACAAGAAAGGCATGGTCTAGGAGGTCAATTTTATTTGACTTGCCTTATTGGAAGAATAACCCGATGCACCATGTATTGGATGTGGTGCATGCAGAGAAGAACTTCGTTGAACATATTATGGGCACTTACCTTAGGGGGAGTCGTTCGAAGGATGGAGAAAATGCACGAAAAGACTTTAAATCATTGAAACTGAAGCCATAACCATGGATGAAAGAAGATAGTAGGGGAAGGACAATAATTCCTCGTGGTGCGTTTACTTTGACGAGTGGGGAAAGGAAGGTTCTTTTAGACACAATATATAATTTGAAGGGCCCATCTAATTTTTTGTCCAACTTGCAAAGGATTGTGAATTATACTACTCATGATTTAGATAAGTGAAAGTCCCATGATTGTCATACGATCATGCAATTGGTTCCTCTATTGTTTAATAACTGTTTCTCCAAGCACAAGGATTTGAGAAGGGCTATTATGAAAATTAGTATTACCTTCTCACTCTTGTGTGAGAATGTAGTCAATAGAGAACACATTGTGGCCGCAAAATTGGCGATGTCCGAAGCGATTTGTGTGTTGGAGAAGTACTTTCCCACAACATTCTTTGACATAAATGTTTACTTGTTGGTACACCTATGCGACGAGGCACTTCTTTGTGGTCCAGTTAGATATTGGGGGATGTATCCATTTGAAATATTGATGAAAGTTTTTAAAGATTACGTCAAGAATGCACGATATATTGCAGAATCAATTGCAGAGCAATACATCACCGTGGACTCATCAATATCTACTCGGGAATATATGCCTGACTCGACCAGGGTCGATGACACTGATGAGTTCGTCGATGATGGTGGTCATGTGATGGGAAAACGAGTGAAATTAATGAGTTTGCAACATAAACAAGTAGTTCGTTATCTATTAGATTATTTTATACATGATTAATTTTGTAATATGCAGAAAATATGAAGCCTGTGAGAAAAATAAAAGACCAAAAACAATGTTACAATCAGACAACCAATTTAGGCTGTGGTTGACACAAGAGGTAATTATAATGAAAATTGTCGTTATATAACGTTACATTACACCAAAAATTTTCAACTAATATAATTAATTTATCTATATTCTCATCTCTTAAGGACGGGTGATGCAACATCAAGGCTTGCTCGTCTAACCACTGGACCCTTGTTCGTGGCACAAGAGTACAAATTTGATCATGGTGTAATCCGAAATATATTTGAATTGAATTGTATAAGCTTCAAAGAGATTGTATTTTACTGTGACTGGGTAAGAGTTGAGGATAAAAATGCTTGTAAAGTTGATTATGTCACCAATTTCATCATGGTTGACTTGTCCAAGTTTAAGAGCAACGACCACGTGAGTGATGAGCCGTTTGTTTGTGCATTTCAAAAGGTTAACCAAGTGTTTTACTTGGAGTATATCAACAACGAGTCGTGGTCAATTGTCCTACACGCGCCAAAGCGTCTAAATAGTAGTGTGGATGATTTGGCTGATCCTACCGAATATCAATCAATTTTTTATGATAACCCGAATTTGAAACAATTTTTCAATTTGTAATAAATATGCTAATTTATACTTTATCAATCCATTTTTAATGATTTTAATTGATTTGCACTTTATCATTTTCTCTCTTGTGTAGTGTGCGTGTGTGTGGGCAGTAGGGGTGGGGGTGGGGATGTTTTGGATTTGTAGTAATTGTACATATTATGAGTTAGATGTCGTTGTTATGGAATTCGGAATTGAGGTGTTAAACAGTAACAATTCATTTGGATTTGTAATAATTGTACATATTTGCATGTCTTCTTCTAATTCATTTTGATTTGTTCTAATAACAATATTTTGTTATAGAAAATGTCTCCTTCAGGTATTAAGGGGAGGATGATGATGTTGGTTATGATGATGTCGTCTGGGCTCGGTGGTAGCAGAGGCGACGAGGGCTCCTCGGTACCTAGGCTCCCTAAATATGGCAAATTGGGGATGGTCGTCGAGAACGAGACGGGGCTATTAGTGAGATCCATCGAGCTGGTAAAGACGATCATCGGTACAGGGTACACTAGTTGGAAGGAGGTGCCAAATGAGCTCAAGTTAGCTGTTTGGGTGGCACTACAGGTAATGTGTTTATATTTATATTTATATGAATATTTCTATTTCAATTTCAATTTCGATTTCGATTTGTATTTATATTTATATTTATATTTATATTTATATTTATATTTATATTTATATTTATATTTATATTTATATTTATATTTATATTTATTCGCAACTAACATTGTATTTGTTGGACAAGAACAATTCAGCCTTGATCCAAAGCGACACGATTCCGTCTTGGAGCAGTTGAGGGAGAAACACAAGACGTGGAAGAAAAATATGCGCAACCGGTACTTTGGGAAGACCCGGGAGTCCGTTATCCAAATGCGTGAATCCGTCCCACCGAAGGAGCTAATCTCACTGGCAAAATGGCAACAGTTCATTGACAATGATATTGGGGAGCGACAATTGGCATCTCGCCAATCGGGGAGGGAAAACCGGGCAAAAAAGACGGACGTGCACTACTCCGTCCGATGTCTTATGCTGAGTTGGAGCATAGGATGATGGTAAGATTTTATTTTTCTATAACTACAGAAATATATTATTCTGTATTATTTTACTTTGCGGGGCCGATACTAATTTTACTTTATTTTATTTCAGGGGACAAGGAGTGGCCCGGGGGGTAGGCCACATAGGCTCGATACTTATGTGGCCATTCGAACGAAGAAGGGGAAGGATAAGGAGGTGTCCCCGAGCGTCGCAGTCGTGATTGTAAGTAATTCGACAGTTTAATTTTTGTTAATAACGTTATAATTTTTTTATTTAATTATTTTACTAATCATGTGCTTTTTGTCGTTTCAGGCAAAGCTTAAGGAAATGCATGAGTCGCAGTCTGATGCTGACAAGGCATCTTTATCCCCAGACGCACTCAGCCAAGTGCTTGGCGCTTATCACAAGGGGACTACAAGGGGCGTGAGCTCACGGGTGGCCAAATCTAGGATCATCGGATTGGAGATGAGCGACACTAGATTAGCTCGAACGGTGGACTCACATGACGCAAAGCTGTCTGATTTGGAGGCTACGGTCCAAGATATGTTCTCATTCATGAAGCGTTCGTTAGGTGTAAACCGTAAGAGGAAATGGAAGGAGAAGGTAATGGAGGAGGAGGTGCAGGATGACGAGGATGTGGACCTCGCTGCTTCATCGCCGACACGTGCGGACTTTGATGATCCACTCCCATATTTGGATCTCTTCAACCGACCAATGTCAACACTTGATTGGTCGAGTGTGTTTATACTGGATATATTTGATGGTCAGCGGATAGGGAGGGGGTTGAGGGACTCGAATATCATCCAGGGTATGCTACTTCATGGACGTTTTCTTCAAGACATCGAGTCCAAGGTGCTCGTCATGCATGTGATACCCGGGAAGGAGAACTCCCCCTTGTGTTTGCGCGAACAATGTGGCACGATGTATATTTCTAGGTGTGTTAATTTGTATATCGTGTGGCCTACTAACCTCCTCAGAGTTAACCTTACCCCAGACATTTAGTGACATTATTTGAATTGAATTGTTGTTTTAAGTTGTTACATTTGAATTCTATTCGGATAATATTTTTATGCATATTGGTTTGAATGTATATTTGCATTATCTCTATTTTATTTGGATATATAATGTTTGAACAGGTACAACGTTGCTATAACAGGTACAAATATACTTTTGGGCAGTGGTAGTTGCCATACTACCCAGCAGATTTTTTTTCAATTCTGCCTAGAATTGTCACGATCATTGACCATAACAAGTCCGTGACAAAGAAATATTGTTACGGACTTATCACGATCATTGACTGTGATAATTTTTTAAACATTTTCATGGGTTTGTCACGGTCCTTAACCGTGATAAAACTTGTCAAGGTCAAGGACCGTGACATGACTGTGACAATTGTAATGAACTTGTCACAGTTAATGATCGTGATAAGTCCGTGAAAACAAAAGTTGTCACCCCCAGAATTTTCACGATCATTGACCTTAGCAAGTCCAACTTGTCAAGGTGAATGACCGTGACAATTCGACAGATTTGGTGTAGTGAAGGGTTGCACAAATGTCACTTTGATTGCAATAGTGTGATTTGATATTATATTTGGTCAAATAATCCCCTCATATTGGGTTACAGTTAGTGAGTAGGTCTGAGATCATAGCTGGGAGGAATCCATGTCCATGGGATACCATGGACTATGATACCCCGTTAACAGACTTATATGTTTCGTTTACATCAAGTAAAACCCGGCGATGGATTATTTCATAATATTGGTGGAGTAACAAATAAGTTAAGCCAAAGAAGCAATGGAATTAATTAAATGTTGGCAAAAATTGATTTAACGAAGCGGGTATCAGACGCTTAACGTGGGTACTCATATTATGTTCTATAATCAACATTGCAAATAAGATCTCGTTATATCTGAAAGATATTAGAGATAATTTTATTAAAGTGTCATTGAGATTATTTAGTGGAGTTAATCGCGATTAAATAAGGAAATGAAATAAATTACGGGATTATGATGTGGGATTTATAAGTATTTATTTAGAAGACAATTCAATATATTATCTTGGGTCTATTATATAGTTAAATAGCCAGGTAATAGACTCAAAACTCTCTGGTAGCTTAGCTTGGCTAAAGCCCATGGTCTACACCTATATATATTTGTGTAATCAAGGATGTTTGGTTAAGTATCCATTATGGAGGGTTAGGGAGGGAGAAGAAAAAAAATATTCACATTTTTTAAGGTGTTAAGGGAGAGAAGTTCAATTCTATCATATTTCACCGTGGTGTCATCTCCAAGAGTGACCATGCATAAGGCCTAATTTGGGTGGATCATATGCTTAAAGATTTGAGGCATTCAAGGCTTTCTAACAGGTTTTTAAAGACCTTTGAGGGCAACAATAGTTTTATCTTCTTCAATATTTGCCTCCTCGTACGAATCACAACATGATTCGCTATGGTGTTGTATTATTGAACCCTAGGTTTAATCTTTAAACCTAGTTCTTTAGTTATTTTCAATGCATGAGTAATCAAATATCTTTAGGGATGATTTTTATCCCCAATTTAAATGTCAATACCAAGTTTTATACCCAACAATCGGTATCAAAGACCTTGACATCATGGTCAGATTTTTTATTTTTGTGATTGGATCCTACTGTTGTTTATCCACAGTTATTTTTTTCTTCGTAGATTTGATATGGTCGTAATAATTAAGTTTTGGTAATTATTTCTTTATCGATGTATTTGAAGGTGTTGGAAGATGTTTTTAATTTTTATTAACACTTGGAATCATGTGTTTACATGGATTTATGTGTTGAAAAAAGTTTTGTGAAGATTCAATACAGTTATAGCCATTTTTCCACGCAATTTGCAAAGTGAGCATGAAGTTGTCTAGGGGGGGGGGGGTAATATGGTCCATAAGGGGATCGATTCGGTAATCAAAATTATTTGGTCCAAAAGAGGATTAATACGATCAAAGGGATCAATCTTATTTTTATTAGCCTGTGCATTTTGGTCCCATTATCATTTTATCCCCTTGTTTTTATAAAAGATCTTCATCCCGATTCTTCCCTGAATAGAATAAACTATTTTTCCAAATCATTATTACATGAATAACTCTAAGATTAGGGGAGGATTACTTCAAGGAGGATTACTTTTCGTAAAATAGGTCTACTTCGAGTGGGTTTCTTATTCTTAAGGACTTGTATTTTTTAAAACATTTCCTAGCCATGATGAATAGGGGCATTTTTAGTCTTTATAAATTTTAAAATCATTATATATACATGTTTTCTCTTTACTATTATGTACATGAATTTGTCAAGCTAATTGGATTAATTAGGGTTACCCGTTTCATCAACGACATGGATTTAATTTTGAGATCGACTTAGATCACGCTTTTTTGGATAATCCATTTATTTATTCTTTTCAAAGTTGAATTTAATTGGGATAATTAATTTTACATTATTAAGGGTGCAACCGATACGATTTTTTACTGTACCATACCGTTTTGGACTGAGAAAAAATGGTTTTGGTTTCATATTATGAAATACCGAAAATCATTTTTATCGAAACCGAAAATACCGTAAAAAATTTGGTTGGTTTTGGGTTTTAGATATACAAAACCGATTTACCGAATTTACCATACCGACTTATCGTACCGAATTTACAATACCGAATTTACCATACCGACTTATCGTACCAAAATACCGTACCAAACTTACCGCATATTACCATATGAATTACCACATAAAAATTGCATTTAAAAAAATTTATATATCCAACCCAACGCAATTATCAAGACCCTTCATTTTTTCAAACTAATCTCCACCATTCATTTCCATTACTATAAATACCAACAAACCCTAAACTTATGCACAAAAATAAGCCTCTCACATACACGGACACAACACAACAACAAACCAGAAATCTCTCTCTGCAAATCACAAGGTAATTTCTTATTTTTCTTGGACCTATCTCTGTTTTTCCTTATGTTTTTGACACAAATCATCACTACAATCATCTCCTGTTGCGTCGTCCTTATGTTACACACACTTGCTGCATTTGTTTCCTTATGTTACACACACTTGTTGCTGCTTCAACTCGTCCCTATTACGTCGTCCATGTTGCAACGTCTCACACACCTGTCGAGAGAAAAATATTTGTTTTTCAAGCCAAAACAAATATAACTTCATCGTTTTCCTTACTGCGTCGACTCGTCCCTGTGGCCTTTTTTCCTTATGTTCCTTATGTTTGTTAACTGCCAAAACCGTCAGCGCTTTTTTCCTTATGTTCCTTGGGTGATGAACGGACACTATTTGAGGAAATGTCCCAAAGAAACATTTTTACTTGGAACGCTAAGATTGAATGTTATATGAAATCAGGTGACAAGGAACAAACATTGGGTTTGTTTAATTTAAGTTATGCTTTCATATTTGTAACTAATTTAAGTCCCATACAGTATATTAATTTCAGATTTGTAATTTGCTTTTGATGCATAAACAGGAATCATATTATAGAAATACCAGATTTACCGAATGCAAAAACCGATATGAAATTCTTGAATTTCCCGGAAAAAAAACGAATTGAAACCGAAATTATCAAAACCGAAAATAACCGGAAAAAACTGAAAAAAAAAACAAAAAACCGATCGGTTTGGTTTTGGTTTTTGTTTTGATGTACCGGCCGGTAAATTGGTACGGTACGATTTTACCATTTAGATTATGGTTCTGGTATTGGTAAGGGATCGTTACCGACCATACCGTACCGGTTGCACCCCTATACATTATATATTAAATTTTTATCTCCACATTTTGTTCTAATTTAAAAATGGTCTTACTTTTGGGAAATTAAATAGTGAGATCCGTTAATTTAATTTATATAAGTAAAATGGAATTAACCAAGGATTTAAATTTGGTTTTTTAGAATTGGATGAATAGTCTTGAAATACACTAAAGTATTAAAATACTAAATGGGAGATAGGTTTCAACATAAATACCAAGGTCTCCATCGTTATTTTAAGAATCGTATGTGATTCAGTCATCGCGTTAGTATGGTTGCCTCCCCCAATATAGATGGAATCAATAATGGAATTAAGGATTTTTAAAACTCTAAAGTGATAATTTTGAGAATTATAATCTGAGTGAGTTTGATACCTCCCACTGGAAGTACCTATACAAGTGGATTCCATTTCAATTCATGAACTGGTGGTATACATTAAGACAAAATTAATGTCATCCTCTTCCACGGAGTCACAATCATTAATTGTGGGAACAAATGATTTCGGATATTCATTATGTTGGACAAAGGGATCCTTAACTATCCAAATGGCACAATGATAGATAAAAATGTGTCCAGTTCAAGGTGGACTGATTTAATCTCCCCACGAGAAACATAACCTCATAAAAGAACTAGGATTTCAATGGGATTAGTTTTCTTTATTGGTGGTTGAGGGATGCCACTTTAAAATTTAATCGAATTAATTCTCTCATATAATTGACAATTACTTTTTTAATTTTATGATTTTATGATTTTAAGATTTCAAAAAAAAATTCAACTTTTTCTCATTATTTTTGTCTTAAAGATTTAATTGGAATTAGTTTCAAGGACAAAATTGTAATTGTATAGTGTTATAACTTAAAGGGATAATAAAATGTTTTTAACCCATAATTCCAATCAATATTTTAAAATTATGATGTCAATAACTCCTCGTGTTACCTAGGTTGTCCCCCAAAGGGATTGATTTTAATAACAGATAAATTGAATTTTATAATACAAGGTGATTTTTTTAAATTAATTTATATTTGTGTTCGATCCCCCCTCTCATGAGGAAGTTTTATGTGTACATGTGTAATTTAAAGAATTGGTCGATGAGATTCGTTCACACCTATGTTGGCTGGTGACACCTAAGTAAGAATCATTCTCTTGGAATAATTTTGATAATTAATTGAACTGAGGATTCTTTTGAGTTTACATGGTGGGAAAACTCGGTACCATTTTGTAATCCGGAAATGAGGATCACCAGTAGCCCAATGTTTGTGTTAGTTATTAAGAAGAAACTTTAGTTCTTTCATGAATTGGAATTGGGAAGTTAGTCCAAGTCTCGAGTATAATGATTTAGGGTAAAGAATGGTTCATATTCCTCGGTAATAGTCAAATATTCGAAAGGCAGATTTGCTCACTACAGGTAGTTAGACCGTTTATAACAACGGGTCCGCTTTTCCACGTTGTTTAAGGAAAATGACATGGTAACAATTTGTTCTCTAAAATATAAATGCATGATTTATGGTCTGATCTACGGAAACCTGTTATATATATTCAAGGACAATAAATCCGGACGGTAGCTCGTTGCAGAGCTTCCAAGTAATCGGGCAATTACTTAAAAAGAGATGTTCCTTGTTATGGTCAATTTGAGCAAGGCTACGGTATTGTAGGTGGCATATTATTATGAATTTTGTGTAGACAAAAAATTAATGAGGGTAAATTATTTAATGTGCTTGAGTTTTATAAATGTTGGTTTTGGTTTTCTAAATTGGTTTTGAGTATATCTTTGATTGATCTTCTAAAATTGTTTTAACAATATTAGATGTCTTTTATCTATTCTGCTATATTGGAAAATAATTTATACATTACAAGATTTTTCTCACCAATGCTGCTAAATACTAACATGAACAATTTTATGGATATATCATTGAAGAGAAAGTTTCCTTATAAGAAACAAACGTAATCTTGGGACTTATGCTTAGGTTATTTTAATCTGAATGGAATTTGCGTACATGTTTGAAATGGACAATTGAGTTTACGATTAGTGGAGGCAGCTCCTTTCATGAATCCCATTTGGAAGTTAAAATGACTAAGTGAACTTCACGAACCATTATTAAAGAAGCAAAGATTTGTTGGAAATGGTTCGTTTCGATTATTTTCATATGACGACTTGTTGATCAAGAGATGAGGTTTTAGGTGCTTCATCTATTTCACTGATGGTCACTCGATGGTATTGATATGTTTACCTTATTCACCACAACTCTAAATCCATTTAATAAATAAAATTGTACAAGTCTACGATGGATTATAGTGAGGTAAACTTATCTAAATTCTATGACTTGACCATATAGATGTTTTCCTCTTAAGACCGTTAAAGGAGTTATACCAAAATTATCCAAAGAGAGGGGTTATGTGACTTGGTATACTTACATTTATTTATCTTTTTGGAAATTAATGTTTCTTTATCGTTTCATTATTTTCTAGCATCCACACACATTCACATTCATATTCACAATAGATGTTTCAACATAATTAAATTAAAACTTCCATGTAAGTATAGTAAGTAAGGAAAAATGGTTTAAAGAAACTTCTTAAATCGGGTTTTTAACGTGGTTTGGCCCTGCTTACATATATGCTTGAGATGATACTCAAAAAACCCCCATTTTGTCTATTTCACATAAGGTGAAACCAAAATCCTTACACGAAACAACATCTTAAAAATCACAATCAACATGAAGCAAAAATCATCTTTGGCAAAGCGGTAACAATGTAAGAGATAAACTCTTTAAATGCTTTAACACCCTGCAATAATGAGACCACCAGTCAAGAAAATGCAATGAAGTTCACCGTAATCAATAGTAACAAGAATTGTAACCAAGAAGTAAAGAAAAGTTTCTTTACTAAAATAACGGTGATATGCGTTTACTTTCTCTCTCTAAAAAAGTAAACAAACAAGTAAACTTACTTATGAAGCTCGAGTGGGTATTTGGCATTATATTTATGTTCTAGGATATTTCTATTTAAATATCTAAGCACACATATTCTTTTAGGGAAAATTATTTCAAGAGAGATTTTGCGTTTAAATCACTTTGAAACACATGTGGGATTTAGGGTATGAAACTTTGTGATTTGGAAATGGGTATTGATTTTTTTATACAAATCTCAATGGTTTGATGTTAGGTTTTAAATATTGGGACATTTGATTCATGATTTTAATCTTAAGCACAAATGGGTATTCGACTTGGAATTTAACTAAAAAGAGTTTTGATCTTGAGGATTTGGTATTCAATGGATTTTTTTTCCATGGAGATTTAGGTTCTAATCCCACATATATGGAAATGGGTTAAGGAACTTGGTTTATCTTTCCAGAAAGATCAAGTTATAATGAACCAATTTGTGTTTATCTTCATGAATTGTATTAGATATTTAAAGATCTATTTATAGGATTAAGACGCAACTAGCCTTTGAAGGCTAGTAAAGTAGTTAAGGGTTGACTTGGAATTAAAATTTAAGAAATAGCCCTTATTAGGTTTTGAGTTTTTAAATACTTTTAGTCGCAAACATTTAGTCACGTAAAAACTCCTTTTTGTAAAGGAAGATTGAATTGTCTTGATTTAGTTGGGCTGGACTTATAGTTTAGTCACCTAAACGTTGAGTTTTAGCCGACTAAAAAAAGTTTTAGTCTCCTAAAATCTCTTTGGTTGAGGTACTAGAAATTTGGGGTTTGTGTTCATCATTTGGGTAGGCTTGGAATGGTTTAAGGCATGTCCAGGGAAGGCAGTTTTGAGCATATACAAGATCAGATAATCTTCTACCTTTGTACAATTCTTCCTTTAGATTGTAAAGAAATTGAGCAAGGTCTTGTGGTCATTGATAATTTTCTTGAGACTTGTGATATTTATTTGTGATATTATTCGGGAAAATGGTTGTTTGAACATGAAATTTATAGGTCATGTGATGTTGATATGAGCATTAACATGTTTGTTTAAACTTTTAAATTCATTTGATGTTGTGTTTGGTCTTTGTGGATTGACCTTCTTATGGTTATGAGATGAACTTGTTAGGGTTTGCTGAATGCTTTGAATCTTCATTACATTTTTTGGGATCTTCATTATAATGCTTGGGCATGTTTGCATCATTTCACGAATGGTAAGTTCCTTGGAAAATATCTCATAATGTATTGAGTGCTTGTTTTCATCTCAAGTACATTAGAGAGAAGATAATAGAGTGTGATCATATATTAATTGTTATGTCATCACATATAATATTTTTCTTGAAATACATTTGGCTTCACAATATCCCCATGGTTTCACAATCTCCCACTTTTGACATAGTTTGAGGATTTATTTGACCTCCTTGTCATAGCCCTTCCCTTTTGTCGTAGTATCTTTCCCACGTATCATTATTTCTCTCCCTCTGTCATTATTAGAAATCTTGGGTTGGTGTTAGAAAACTACGAGTTATTTTAAAGACAAATAGTTAATCTTTAGTCATGGATGCATATCATATGCATTCATGGTTCGAACGACATGGTAATACATAAATCATGTAATGTAGAATGGATGGGTAGTTTTCTAAACAATGTCATGGGTAGTTTCAAGGTGGATGGTGCATATGCTATCCTTATAAAGATATTTGGTAATGTTGCATGGAATTTTTGGTTTATAGAGATCGTCATTGTAGTATAACATAAAATTATAATTTTGCATAGGAAATATTTGGAAATTCGTTTGGTGCCTATGATGGTATGAGAATTCCAAGATTTTTTTAGATCTTGGTGGTTTCATTATTTTAATTATATTCTATTCCTCATGTTGGTTCTTAGTTAGTTATATAGAATATGTTTCTGCTTGTTTCCGTACATAGTTGTGTGGATTCTTGGATGACGTAATTTTTTTTGTAGTTATGCTTGAGAATTTGTGAATACACAACAATAATTCTTTTGTTTTATTTTAGAATCAAGTTTGTAAAAAATTTCCTCAGCATTTTGAGTATCGATTTTTAGATTGTCAAGTTGCTTGAAGTTTTCTTATCTTGTCCCCAAGAGGTATTCGAGAAATTATGAGGGATTCATTATCCTCATTTTCAAGGTAAGTATTTCACCATTTGTGATAATGATGAATAACATCTCAAGATGTTTTCAAAAATCATAGACAATTGTGAGAATATCAAAATATAACTCAAGAACTCAAGTACTCGGCATTTAAGTAACTTAGTGGAAAGTGTAGGATATATTGTGATGGTTCTTCAGAGTAGTTGATCTAATGTGAGGTAAGGACAATAAAGTTTTAATTTTCTCAAGGATTTATTTTCCAACAACATTATTTCTTTTTAAAAACATTCATAAGTTGTGAAACAAGGTTTTGTGTTGTTTCTTTTTGAATTTTTGGATGTTTTTAAGATTCTTCGCTTTCGTTTCATAGGATGTGCAAATAATGTTGGTAAATTGGGAATCATTTCACTTTGTTTAAGTCATGTGATATTAATTTGGTATACACATATCTTCAGTGTGTTTAAAATGTGTGTGGGGATAATGTGAAGACTTTTTATAACCTTAATTATTGTGGTAAGATGGAGTTTGTTCCATTTACCCTTGTTTTATGTGTATGTTATCACGAGAGTATTTATTAAACATATCTTTCTAATGTGAGGGTGTTAATTTTGTATATTAGTGTAATTGTGAGAGTTCATCAAGGTGACCTTTTTAAAAAATGTGTGCTTACACGAAAATGCATTTAGGTACCTAATCTTTCTCTGTTTTCTCTTATTTATCCGTCCTTTTTAATGGTTTTTCTTCCTGAGGATAACTTCTTAAACAATCGACATTTGACTTTATATATGTCTTCTTTAATTTATATGTATCATATCTTTCTCCTTCGATTTACAAATTTTCCTCTTAAACCTCAAGATGTATATGTTCACATACCCACTTATAAACTTTTCATTAGTAGCATAAGTGTATGGAATTGTGAAGAATATCATGCATGTACATGTATATTCATAATGATAGTCATAAGTCATATATTAAGTAACATTCATCTCATGCACTTATGAATACCTATAAGTGTATTCCCATGATGTAATGGGATTTCCATCATTAATATACATCACAAACATAACAATATACCATGCGGATATAAATTGGAATGCCATATTCTGTGTTTCAAATTTAATGGAATGTCTTATGATGATGGGATTGCCATTATTTTCATTTACTAAAAAATATCACGTGGTCTCGGTTCTATTCAATAGTAATGGGATTGCCATAATATTTTAGACAAAATGATAATTTATATTTCATTTAAATATGTTCTTAGAAGTGATTTCCTTCTTCGTTAAAAAGGTATGATTTCTTCCAAAAATCTTAGTGATAGGACTTCGATTCGATATACACTAAGGTGGGATTTCCACATTCATGTTATGGGTGGGATTGCCACTCAATTTTCACAAGAACGGTAATGCCATCAAATTTCAAATTATGTGAGAACATTTAAGGTAGTACCTAATTATAGATACATCGTCTAAAACTTATGACCTTTCATGAGTAATATAGTCAATCAAGAATTTTTCTTAACAATGTGATTTTTAATCTGAATATCTTCACGCAAGTTCTAGTTAACTAGGATAAGAATGTAAGCATAATGGAGAATGTTCTTCATTTATCATGTGAGCAAAATCATATTGGCATAAAATTAAGTTCATAATGTGAGGTGATGTACTTGAGACTCGTATCAAACGTATATCACAAAATGAATTTCATCAATTTTGAGACATCGATGACATAGAGTATTATAACTTCAACCAAATCATAAGAGCAATAATGGAATAATTTGTTCTATGACACTAATGCACAACATGATCTTACAATGTAGCATGTATCAATAAAATTTCAATGGTGAGTGCAAATAAGGGACATGTATTACAATAATGAATATCAATCTATAGAAGTGTTTATATAAGGCATTATGTGACATATTAAGATAATCATTTTTTGAATCAATTTGTGCAGACTTTTGTCTTTGGTATATATCTTATATCATGGTATTTGAAATCATAAGCATCTGCTCTCATGTATTTATTTATTTCAATTCCAAGGGTTTATTAATTATTTTTCAAATATATATTCCAAGGGTTCATTCTAAGTATGAGTATGAAACATATTTTTGATAAACTTTCAAAAATACCTTTTATAGTTTTCTCATTACTCTTCTAGTATATCTCATGGTTAATGATTTAGGATTATCAATACTCTTTTTAACTTATCAACATATTTGTGACTTGATTTTCATCGCGAGGGAAAATATAAAATGTTTCTTTTATAAGCATTGTATAGTTCCAATATGTGATCTTATTGTGTTTCTTTACTAAGAAACAATTACGAGGCAATCTCCAAGAATCAACATCAGTGAAATCCATGTTTGTATTACTCAACTATTGGGAATTTATTTTGTGGGAGCTATATGAGTTTTTATCTTAATATTACTATGACTTCATTAAAAAAATTCTTTTAAAACCCTTTTTTTTAGATAGACAAAATATAGTTTTTAAAACATACTTAGTGAGACAGGTATAATTAGTTGTCTCAAAAAGTGTTATTTTTTTAGACTACTCATTGTACTCGTCTCAAAAGAGCTAACTTTTGAGACAATTAATTATCCCCGTCTTATAAAGTAAACCAAATGAGATTGAAAAATGTTTGTTGTCTCAAAATATGGACCAAATAAGATGGCTAAAAAACTATGTTCTCACCATAAACACTTTTTATCTTCTACCTTACTTTACCCAAAAAAGATAAAAATAAAATAAAAAGATGTGGCCAAACCCCTCCTCCTCTCATAAACCCGGTCGACTGAACCCATCCTCTCACAAATCCAATCCCCCCCCCCCCCATCCCCCCACTGGTTTGACTCCACCCGCTAAGGCCCTAACTAGTTGGATTTCATCTTAGGCTCTCTTGGCAATAATTCGTTGGCGACCACACCATCCCGGAACTAACTCTCTCTCTCTCTCTCTCTCTCTCTCTCTCTCTCTCCCTCTCACCCCCCACACACACATGAACCCACATACATGCACACAATGATGCACACATGTGCATGCAGTGATGAACACGCACATACACATGAACATAATTCTTTAGAGTTAGGGTTTTCAATTTAATTTTGTGTTGGGTATTTATACGGACCAATAAAATCTTCAAATTTAGGGTTTTCATTTAAATTTCCAATTGAATTTTTTATTGTGTATTCAACCTCACTTTAAAAATTTGTATTATTGTTACAATTACTAGGAAAATTTAATTAAAATCAATTTATTCTTTAAAAACTATATATTCATTTAGTCTATTATATAAAATACAAGATTTTTATAATTATCTGCAAGATGTTTGAGTCTGCTAAAAAATCTCTATAATTTAGTTTTTTGTTAAATTCATCAGGAAATTTGGTGCAGGGATCAGTGGACTTGTCAATAGGGAGAATTTTTTCTTCACCAATATTATGGCTTAGGAATAAAATATTAGTTTAGAATTTTGTCATTATCAATGAAGAAACCACCAAACCTTTTTGTTTGATCACACTTCTAAAAAAATGTTTAGAATCTTGTTCAATTACTTGGAAAAATATTAAGATCTCATCAATATACAAAATTCAAAAATTATAAGGTAAATCATTTTCTAGTTGTAAGTAGATCCTTTTCTAGTTGTAAGATTAAATGCAAGGATATTAATGCAAGGGGAACATATGAGCAGTATTTATTAAATGCAAATGATAGCTAAGCGAGAGTATTTAATAAATAAATAAATGAGGGTATTCCAAATGATATAATAGAATATGCACTATAAGAGTTCAATTAATATACGTTCCACAAATAGGATACATAACATTTTACTTATTAAAATAGTCCTTTTTTTAGTGATCCCGTGCTTTATGTTTTTTACGGTTATGCTTATGTTATTAGAATAGGGACTATTTTTATAAGTCAAATGTTGACTGTCCTATTTTGTAGAACTCAAATGATATTGGGTCCTATTACTACAAAGCCCCATGATAGAAATGAAATAATATAAATTCTTTAAAGTTCTTCAACAACTTTGACAGCGAGGATAAAATTGCATAAAAGGTCAAAATCATTAGAGAGGGCCTAAATGGGTGCTAGTACGAGCATTCTCAATTTTCGATTTAGGCACTTGAAAGCAAGTTAAAAAAAGGATTTTACTTTTGGTAAAGGCTCTTCCTAAAATGCAGTCACTATTGAAATTAACAGGTTAAAGAGGGAGTACGAGTCTCATTCGTTCTTTCATTACATATCTATTCTCAAAACATTTATGCGATAATGAAGGAAATGTAGGAGTACTAGAGATATAATAGGAAGAGGAAAAAGAGAATAAATCAAAATTGAAAAAATTAGGAGTACATGAATTGTATTCGGCAGTTCAAACAAGGATAAAAATTTAAAAAAAATGATTCAAAGAGCAAAAAAATTGGTTGGTGATGATGACAAGTATGTGCCACGTGAAGAATAAAATGAGCATAATGAATCGAGAGAGAGTGAAAATTTGAATGTGTCTTGTTAGTTTTTCAATATTTAAATGTTTAGTGATGTAGATGTTAACTAGTTGATTGCGTGACTTCTGATTTGATGCTTTCCTTTATCATTCGTGCATTAGTACTTCAATATTATAAATTTGAGTTGTTCGATTTAGTTAATCATTTTAACACAAATTGATGTGTTGAATTATATTGTTATTTTAATATAGCTTGTTCCCCCTTTATGTGATAATCTCTTTAGGAATTCATGTTTGTCATTATTAACCTCTTTATCCTTTCACCGTCTTATGAGGAGATTATCAAGTTTTTATCTTATTTATATTGTGAAATATACATTTACTAACATTTTTTTAGAATTATAGATGGGAACCTTTAATAAGAGTTTGTTTGATTTAAGCAACTAGTGTAAAAAAAAGTAAATTAATAGGATTGAAGGATTTCTTACCTATGAATATACAAATAAAAACATTGAGAAAATATAAATCTATTGCCTCGATAAGAGTTGTGCAAATTGAGTGTACAACACCCGACAAACTGTGAGACCTTAAGATGTATGGTTTCGATAAGACTTATAAGGTTTATATTTTTCACGGAGAAGATTTTAGAATTTTAAGTAGCGATAGAAATACTTCATAGGAGGATATGTCAGTTTATGATACCTATACCTGTTGAACTGAGTGCTCGAGATAACATGGCTACAATGGTTCAAAAGGGAACATGTATTCTGCACACATATGAAAATTACTGTGAGGAGGAACTTAACATCAAAGATGTCTTTAAATCTGACAAAGATGTTAAAGAGTACTATAAACGTATGAAAAAATCTCAATGCAACTTTTACGAAACATTTTTCTCCTGGAGTTATCGAATTTTCATTTGTTGTTGAATTCTTGCAAATAAAGCAACTTCATGGTAAGTGTTCTCTCACTAATATATTGAAATTTTTGGTAAGTATATTTGCGCATGGTATAATTCCTAAGTATTACAAACAAGAAAATAAGATAACGAAAGACTTTGGATTTAACTACGAGACATGGGATGCATGGCCAAAGAACTGTATGATGTTTCATAATGAAACTGAAGGTGTTGAGAACTGTGACATATGCGGATCTTCTCAATATAAAGATGAGGATACAAGTATTGATGGTGTTCAAGGTCCGAAGCTAGTTGTAAATAATGAGATATTTACCTTGGAAACTTATACTGGAAAAATTATTCTGGTCATCCTATTCAACTCCTCTAATGAAATGGCATGCTGAGGAAATGATCGATGGTGGTGTAATGAGGCATCCTTCGTACTCTCCTGGTTGGAAAACGTTTAATGTGAAAAACCCTTATTTTGCGATGGAGATTCACAATGTTAGACTTGGGTTAACTGTTAATGGATTTAATCTATTTGGTAATATGAGCAAACAACAGTACATGGCCAATTATTCTCATTATTTACAACTTATTTCCGCGGTTGTGCATAAAGCAATCTAACTTTATTTTTTCTTTAATTATAAATGGACCAAAAGGACTTGAGACAAGATCGATGTATCTTTAAAACTATTGATTGGTGAGTTGATTGAGTGTACGCACTTACGATGTGTGAAGTAAGGATTTCTTTTAGTTTCATACATCGTTGTTGTTGACCATTAATGACTTGTTTGCTTATTCCATGTTATCGGGATGGAGCACAAAAGGTGCATTTTCTTGTCCTTTTTGTAATAAAGACCACCAATTAATGTAATCAGATAAGAAAATACGTTATTGGGGTCATCATCGATTCTTAGACTTGTGCAATAGGTTTTGTAGGCAGACGACACCATTTAATAGGAGGGTAGAATTACTACCATCCCCACGCAAAATTTCAGGCTTTTAAGTATCACAATAGTTAAATAAACTTGCCATTAAATGTTAATATAAGATGGAATATTTCTTTAAGAGGATGGAAAGAGAGGCATTAGAGAAAAATATAGACAGTTCCAAAACGTAGATTTGGTTTAAAAAAAATGGCATATTTTTTTTAATTGTCATACTGGAAGGATAATCTTATCTCTCATAATCTTGATAACATTCATATTGAGAAAACATTCTACTGTATTGTCCTATTTACATTATTGGGTAGTAAAGAGAATACAATTTACAGGCTTAGAAAGATCTCAAAATTTTAAGTGTTAAAGCAGAGCCACATCCTCAACCAAGAGGTTCAAATGTACAGTTCTTTCCACCAACAGCGTACACGATAAGTATAAAAGAAAAGGAGATTCTTTCAGAAGTGTTACAGAATTTTAAAGCTCCTGATGGCTACTCTTTGAACATTTCACATCGCGTGATCATGAAATAAAGAAATATTTTGGCATTAAAGAGTCGTGATAATCACATTTTAATGCAACAATTACTTCCAATAGTAGTGCGAAGGGTATTGACCAGGCATATTGTCAAAGCCTTTATTTAATTAAATAATTTCTCTATGATATTGTGCTCAAAAGCAGTTACCACTGCTGATTTGGAAAAATTTGAAAATCGAATTTCCCTTACACTAAATAGCCTTGAGAAGATATTCCCTCTGAGTTTCATTGATATGATGGAGCACTTACTTGTACATTTTCCAAACGAACTCTCAATTGTCTGTTGTGTCCCTTATCATTGGATGTATCAATTAAATTGTACCTCCACACTTTAAAAGTCCACGTTAGTTATCATTCTCATTCTCATGTCTCTTTCACCAACTTGTTCTTCTTCAGGAATGCACGAATTTGTATTCCCAGTACATGGCTGTGGAACCTAATTCTAACTGACCGGCTATAAATGATGACTAGGGGTATATAAATAGTCGTACAATGGGAAAAAGTTCAATTTTAACTTAATTATCTAAAGTATATGCAAGCTCATGGGTTCATTCTTACCAAGATCGATGCAATGACACCATTGGTTATGTACGTTTTATTATAAGTATTTGTTGCTTTGGAAACCAATTTTATATTTTTATTGTATTGGCATATGGCTATTTGTTTACTTATAGAATGCATCTCCAATAACTTTTATCAAATTATCCTCAAGATTCAGAAAAGCATTATGTTAATCATATTCAAAATGAGGAGTCCCACAAATGATCTAAGAATTATGTAAGTGAAAATATCATAACTAATACTTGAATTATGAATAAGTACTATAATTATTGAAATTTATCTTAATATGCAATAGGCTAATAAAATGGCACATGACGATGTGGAAGTATCAGACCAAATTAAATGCTTGTTCTTAGGTCCTTTAAAGGATGCGGTCAGATTCAACACTTATACTACTAGAGGTTTTCGATTTTGAATAAAGAAACTTAATAGGGGGAAGAAAACTAAAAATAGAGGAGTTGTTATAAAAGACGAAAAAATGTGTTATTCTAGGAAGAAAAAAAAAACCATTGTGGGGGATATTACATACTACACGAAACTAATGGACATTATTAAAGTCAATATCTTAATGGCATTAAGTTTGTGTAATTCAAGTGTGATTGGGTTAAAAATCGTATGGCTACAAAAGTTGAAGATTTTAATTTTATGCTATTGAATTTCAAGCATTTGTAATATAAGGACGATAAAGAGTGTAACAAACCTTTCATAATAGTATCCAAGTATAACAAGTATTTTACATGCCCTATGGATATAAATTGGCATATTGTTCTTTCCATGACACCAAGAGACCAATTTGATAGGTACATGATAGTTTAAGAGGGTGAAGAAAGATTTTTGCTCAATGGAGATGAGCCGTTTGTCATGCAAAATTAGAATAAGGATCAAAACATAGGGTGGATGAGGGATGGAGATTAATTAATCGTTGACACTTCTGTGGTTCAAGATAATGATCGTGAAGATGCAAATGAAGATGGAGATTAATTTGAAGAAGAAGATGAAATTTAGAGGAACAATGCTTCAAGGAGATATAGTCCTAAACTAGTTTTTTTTTTTAACTTGGAGCTTTTGTAGTTTGATTTCATATTGATAGTTATGGGTATGGGTATTTTATCCAAACATTGCATAGAAAATATTTCAACCTCTCTTTTCTACACAGTAGCATTAAAAACGGATTTCTTGAGGAATTTATTTCTCAATCAAATTGAATATGTGTTGTTTGATGTTGGAGCAACGAATCGTGGTTATATGCGGTTTAGTGGAGAAGATGGGTATGATTTATTCTCAGGTATTTTAGTAATCATATACACTAATATTTTTCAAAAATGACAATGGCTAACTAGTGAATACTGATGGATTAATTTCTATTTTGTCAAAACTATCACACAAACAGGAACATTCATATTGAATTATCAAGAAATATAAATATTGATTTTGCGAAAGCGTACCTGAATTCATGACAAAAAGTTAAAATATCTGAGTCTGAGGTCTTATACTCTCCAGATCAACACTTTTATTTCCTCTCTAAATTTCTCTCTGAAAATGGGAATCAAAAGATTGGTGTTGTGTGATCTGGGGACCATAACACAATCGTGTCTTTTCATATTTCGTATATTTCTATTTTAACCCATCATAAAAATAGAAATTACGCTTGTCTCTACACAATAAAACCCACACTTTAATAATACATTAGTAAGGCTCCGAAACTTAAATTAATCACTTTAATTGCCCTACTTTTATTTGATAGCCTATAATTTATATTTATTTTATATATAAGCATATATTAAATTTTACTCTAACAAATACTGCCCATATAAGAAACAACTGTTCAAATGGGACTTATATATAACTATAACAAGTTTTGTAATATACTTTAGATATTTTCAATCCTGCATAATGTGAGAACAATACTTCATTTTAATCTTTCCTTCACAGACAGATGCATGAATGAGTTTATTATGTAAAAAATGTAAAATTGAATGAGTTTATTGTTTAGGAGCTTAAGGGAGTTAAGGGGCTGGAGTGTAGGCAATTGGGCAGGGCTAGTGGGAGTTGTTGCCGATTTGTTTTGATTAGGAGCTGAGTTTAATAGTCAGGTTTGTATGTCGTGTGGTTTGCGTGGTGGGGACTGTGTGCCATGTTTAAGTGGGTTTGAGGTGTTGGAGTTGTATGTGTTTGTGTAATTGCGGGTTGTGAACCAGTTGGATGTTTAACGGTTTTGGGCATGTAATTGAGCTGGGCATGTGAGGCTACTGGTTGTGCATGTAAGGCAGCTTGTGGCAGCAAGTTCGTGATGTTGGTGGTTAGGCAGGAGGAAGTTACAAGTTGGTTTGTTCTAGGTTGGGGAGGAAAAGTGAATGCGAGTATATCTCTGTGTATGTTTGTGTTCTGGTGTGTAACTGTAATCTTTTGTTGTGCGTGAGAGTACAACAATGAGTTCGCGTTAGGGTGCTGTGAGGTGAGAGTGTGGTCAGGTGAGTTTGTCGTGAGCTGTGTGTTTGGGAAGTCAAAGAAAGGATATTTTTTACACAAATTCATTCATGTAAGGAACAGTAGAAAATGTATTGTGTAAAAAATGTTAAAATAACATTTATTTAGCTTAACTACATAAGGAATGGTAGAAAATTATACTGAATATGTAGTACTCGTGCTCAAGAGTTTTGAGAGACATTCAGTGACAAGAATCGTGCAAACCATGGAACTCGTTTTCATTTTCTAGCATAATAACAATAGGCCTGCTCATATTTTGGTTCAATATGCTGAACTGTTTGAAACTTCCTAGTGTTGAAGGAGCACTGCACACATCTGTTAAGGCCTGCTCTGATTTGTTCCTTAACATTATGCACTAAATTTTAAACTTTTATCGGATTTGTTCCTTAACATTATGCACTACATTTTAAATTTTAAATTTTAACACTAGAGATGATGCAAAATAGACTCCATAGTTTCGGTGACGTTTTACGGTTGAGCACATGCAATTGAACACAACTAGTGTTATTCTCCTTCACGCATCCATCTATAGCTATAGAGAGTAAGTAAATTCATCTAATGTTTCCTTTTGATATTCGCTTTTTGTATTTGATCAAGAACACAACTAGTGTTCCCTCCACCGACCTTCTCTTAATCTTTTACATTTTAGAACATCTTTTATTTATATGAAATATGTTCTGGACAATTGGGGATGTATACACCCTTTCTACAAGTTTGTTCGGTTCATCAGTTGCATACCCCTTTGGTTCTTCATGACTACCTTATGAATTAAAAAATCAAGTAACACACCCCATATCAGCATTTTTTTTATAGCTCTATTATCACTGTCTTTATTTGGAGGGAATTGAAATCAATATGTGTTACTTTACTACATTTGAAGGATTTAGCACCACTAAATACTTTTATTATGAATAGTTATATGATATCTGCAATTTATAATTGTTGGCCTACTAAGTTTTACTTGATTTTGAGTTTTCAACTTGAATCTGAAATCAATATCTTTACATGTTTTTTTTCCTTCCAATGATTTAATACCACAACGTTCAAAAAATTCTCACGAGGAGGACAATTATTACTGTTGAAGTTTAGACCTTTCTATTTTCCATAAGTTCCCTAATTTATGATTGAGAGTAACACATGCATGTTTGCTATCATTGGAATTTTCATTTTAGCATATAAACTGCTCTAAATTTGATGTAAATTCAAAATCATAGAGTTCTTCCTCTGTTGTTTTATCACATTGATTTTTTTTTGTTATCCAGTGGCTCCCTCATAGGCTTGATGAGGAAGCTTTATGTTTGTTTTTGAAGTTTGTATGATATTTTACGGGCTGTGACTTGTTGATATAATAAATGAAAATATACAAATCCATGACATTGAAGCCATATCGTCATTTGGCTATGTCCAGCCTCAGAGTCGAGGAAAGACCAATCGAGAAGCAACCACGAACTACTTCCGTTTAGACTGCTATACAGATTCATGATTAACATCTCAGTCACAGAATACATACTGCAACTCAAAAGCTCATGTTTCTTTATTTCAAACACCTACAAGTCAACTTTTCCCAATTATTGAGCAGATTAATAATTCACTTGGAATTGCCGATCCCCCATTCAATGTCTTGTCTTTAGATGGCTAGAATCCCACTGGAATGCCGTGTTACACTATGCCCTATTTGTATATCTCCATTTGTATTACATTTTATGTTAATATTCATATCGAATAAAATGTATTAACATTATTTATCAAATTTTTGTTCAGGTAAAATTACTACCCTTACTAGTAATAAAAGGGATAGAAAATGGGTCAGGCCTTGGATGGAATGGAATGATAAGAGAAGGAAAATATATGAATGAAATAACTTTGTCAACTAGTTTGTAAGCTTGAAAGTAAATTGATGTCATATTTAGTTTACTATACAAGTTGTGGACATCTATCTTCATTGACGATGTTGTCTTGGGACGAGACGGACGAGGGAGCACTTAACAACATGTGGAAGGAAGTGAAGGTAACTTGTTAATATGATTTATTTATTTGTTTCCTAGTACATTAGCGTGTGAAGTTTTAACTAATTTATTCAATTTATTCTTACGATAACACAAATGCACCAGAAGGTTTTTAACTAATCTTCTTTGCAAGGATGGAACTTGCTTAGAAGCATTGGAATCATTGAGTGAAGGTGAATCACAATAAAAAGTTTCAAATAGATGAAGAGAGGTTGAGTTATACGGCTGAATGAGTTGAAATAAACAACTGGCCTGAGTTGGTGAAACAGTGGGGTCTAAAGAAGATAAAGGTATAAATATCACATCTAGTTAAGAATATTATATTTACATATACTTCATTAGTATCATAATTTTTATATTTTTTAAAAAAATTTTGAACTATTTTTGTTAAATTTTTTTTCTTTTTATTTTTTAAAGTTTTTTTTTTAAAAAATGCGGATTATTATGGGCTAGGTTTTATCAAGGGGCAAATTTATCATCATGCCCTCGGCACGGACATCCGCTAGTATATATATAAGGAGTAAGAATTTTGATACTATTCCATAAATGATAAGACCATTAGAGCTCTAGATTTTGCCAACCAACCAAAAATTAATGGTTAATTAAAACTCACACCATAAGTCATAATAGTTGGTTCACACCTCAATATCATTCAAAATTAATTTGAATATCTCCAGTTATCAAGGCACACAATCCCTCTTACACAAACAATCCCTCTTACACACTCAAGCCTCTTAGAGCAACCCTCACGGGCAGTTCAAATATAACTAGTGTAGGCCAAATTTACCCGCATAAAAGAGAGAAAAATGATGTGGGTACACTATATATAACCTACCATTACACCAAACACGTATAAAAGGAATTGGACACTATTTCTTCAGCGGAACATCTAGTTCCGCTTAAGTTTTATACCATATATACCCTACCATTTAAGGCCTTGTTTCCTTTTAATTGGTGGCTTTTGCGGAATATGAAGTTCCGCTTAAGGCTTGGGCCCACAAAAAATAATTTTCCGGCTTCTATTCTATTTCTATATTTGTTAAATTATGCGGTAGAAAATGGTATATATAGAATTATACCATACCCATAGCAACCTTAAAAATTGCAAATTTATAGTTTTAGCATACTGATAAGGGTTGCTCTTACATAGGGGTGACAATTCGAGTCACCGAGTCATGTTTCGGGCCGACACGATAAGATTTTTTTGAACAGGAATACGAACATAACATGACACGACACGAATTCGTATTTTTTTAGTTGACATGAACACGACCCAAATAAAAAACATGTCACAACAAGACACGAATACCATAATTTCTTAAATTTCATGACTAAAAAACACGGTAACACGACATGACTCATAATTCGGACACGGACACGACACGACACGACTTCATGTAAAAAAATACGACACGAACACGACATATCGGGTCAATTTCGTGTCGTTCCGTGTCATTTTTTGTGTCGTTTCTAAATTCCCACCCCTAATTTTACACACTGAAGTCCATTCTCTCTTCAATAAAGATGAACATAAACTTTATCCTTCCCTCTCTCCAATATTTCGAACCTTCTCAGCCCTCAGCCCTCTGACATTGTCGCCCTTGAGCTCCAAAAGCGCCGCCCTTAGGTAATATATCCAACACACTTTCTGACTTATATCTAATTTAGGGTTTTGTTCACTCATTTCGCCTAACCACATGTTTTGGGCTTAGAGTTTCTGGAGGAAGAAAATGATAATATAGATGATGATCTAGATTTCAGAGCGTTTGATTATTGCAATTACTCCGATATCCCTTTCTTCACATGTAGATATGGACACTCAAGAAGATGTATCTTGTTGGATTTCTGCTACACTTCAAGCCGATCATTAAAGCAACCTTCTGGGATCTTTAGCGATCATCCATAATTTTTTGTACATTTGATGCAACAGTGACAACAAGTTAGTCATTAAATTAACTTATTTGTGATTTATTCAATAAGTTAACTCATCCATAATTTTTTCTTCTATCACACCATTGGGTTTAGTTTTTTACTTTATCATTGTGGAGAAAATGCTTTCCACATTTATTTTTTTATGGTTGGCATGTTGTAAGATGCCAGTTCATTTTTCTTCACCGCTGACAAATTTGTGTTTTGGGTTTTCTTTCCTTTTTTTCATAATTTAATTTGTTGTGATGGGTTGTATTATTTGTAATTTTTTGATAGTGTAACTGGATATGGCCAGATTGGAATTATAGATCCTGTGATTTAGCAACCTGTGTTGTTTTTTAGGGATATATTGAGCCCTTTTCATCGGTAAAAATTGTTTTGTTTTGTTTTGCTTTATTTTGCAGATCTGATTTGCAATAGAAAATGATTTGCAGATCTAATTAAGAATTATGGTCTTTTTAATTTCTAATTAAGAGTTTTATTCACTAATGGAGTTGAATGGTGCAAATATTATCTATTATTATGTACCTCCATGAAAAAAGTTACATATTCCTCTCATTTAGTAAAAGTTTTATACCTTTTTATTTTTATTTTATGTATATTAAATGAGAGTAAGAAGAGTTACAACACATATGCATGTTATTGTGTTTAAAATAGCAATTTTGAAGGAAATAGGTTTTGCTTTCCCGTTTGGAAAAAGGGTGTGAAGATGATGTAACTGCTTCTACGAAAAGCAAAGGTGTATAAATGTATTAATGGAAATAAAGGTCAGGTATGTGGAATTATATGATTTAGGATCTGACTTATGGACTCGAGTGCTAATTTTTGGTTTCTTCGTTACTCATAGTTATCGTAGGTGCAAAACTAGCAAAATTTGATGACACGCAAACAATGGTTTTATTGAATTGCGCTCGTATCATTGTCGATGATATCAACAGTAAGTTTCCAACTTCTCAATTCCACTATATATATAGAGTAAATTGTAATTATGTCCCTAAACTATTAACTTTACAAAAAATTGAAAAATAACATCTTCCAGGTATGTTTTTAGTGATATATATGCACATACAGTTGTTTTCATAGTTTAGGGACTTAATTGCAGTCAATGTAAAAGTTTAGTGTTAATCTTTTTTCCCATTTTACTTCACATTTTCAGATGCTATAATGTATGGCATGTTGATGTTTCGTAGTTGTGTTCTCTAACTTAGGTTGGTCTTCTTTATATATGCATTATAGTTTCATAAACATATATCCAAGATACTAAAGTTCCATAGGAATTTTTTGTTATCACCGTCTCTATCACTCAGCTAAACTTTTCATGTATTTAAATTGTTATTATAGTAACTAAAATCTCTTCTTACTGTATAAATTTTGGTAAGAATTTAGTAAAAAATTCACCAAAATTTATATTGTCAGGACTGAAGGCCATGGTAGTACCAACTAAGTTGTCACAACTGAAGGCCCTCGTAAAAAAATTCACAAAAATTCTATTGTCAGTATTCTTACAATAAGATTGAAGGTCATGGAAGTACCAACTGAGATGCAGATAAAAAAGATCATGGTTTATGTCCTTTGCGATTATTTGTATGCTTTGATGTGTGTGAATTCCAAAAATGGATTATTTACATTTTATCATCATTGTTGGGATTGTTTATACTTACAATATAAAATAGCTAAATTTTGTTGATGAGGCCTTTTTTCGCTGGCGATGTGTGTCCGGTGGTGCCTCAAAAGGGCTCTCTCTCCATTATCTCTCCCCTTCGGATCAATGTTTTATTATTTACTTAGTTTTTCGACAATACTTTTAATGTGTATTTGTTTTATTCTTAATTTGTTCCAATTCTAATATCATAGTTTGTTGCTAAATATAGTGATTAGAAGGTGCCGAAGATCTAATTTTTGAAGGTGGGGAAGTCTCACACTCAATATCACAGGATGCCAAGGTTTCATTTCTGATTTTTAAAAGCTATGGTTTATGGGGGGATTGCATGTTCCCAATCTTAATATCCCAGTTTTATGGAGTAAAAAGAGCATTTTTCTAAATAAACACGAGTTCAAGCCCACCGAAATTTGGGATTCTTCATTTTCCATCAACAAAACTTATAAACGTTTTGTTTGAATTATTCATCGTAAAATATACAAAGGTTTGTTTTGTTAGCATGCATTTGGAGGTTGATCTATAGGATCATGTTCCCCTTTGAAGAGTTGGTCTTTGGATAAAGACGAGAGTTGTCCACCTTTAATATTCACAAGCAACTGGATTATAGTTTAAAGATAAGAAAGGCTTCGTAAATCATTAACCATATGTTCATCCAAATGTGAAATCACCCTAGGTATCTGCTCCAACACCTGGGAAGGAGAAGATTGAAGCATGAGGTGGAGGAGATTGGAGGTGGATTGAACGGCCTGATAAATTTGATCAGCTATCATTGTTTTTGCTGACCCTTCTATCTTACTGCTTCCACCACTTGATGAACCCAAAGTTTCCACCATTGCTTTTGTTGTACATGCTCTTTGGAACTTTAAGTTTTTTGAAATAATTTTGCAGGATTTAGATGGTAAGTTCAGTTGTCCAAATATTTTTTTGGTCTGTGGCTAAATGAATGTAATTTTCTTTCCATGGAACATGTTGTATCTTGTAATCAGGAAATGTGCCAAAAGTAGGATACTTGGGTGTGTCGTAAACATGATGAGAATGCTATAATTAAATTATAAGTTTAAATTTCAAATACATCAGTGCAAGATCAAAATTTTACATTTTGTATACATTTGAAATTTATTGGCATTGTAACACAAGTTAAAATATTACATAATTATGCACCTTAGAGATAAAAACCAAATAATGAATATGAAACTATGCCATTGGCACGAGTACAACCTATAACAAGTACTCCTTTAATATAAGCTTTGGGAAAATGCAACTCTAGTGTTTGTTTATAAAATTCTTTATAGTTAGTTTACTTATACCATTATTTTTCAAAAAAATTTAGTATATAGTTTTCGTTAATATAAAACATGTAGATTTGGAGTTTGAAATGTCATTTTTGTCATGGAATTGAAATATGCCTAAATATGTGTAGAGACATTGACCATTTTTATCCGGATGAGTGCAAAAGAGACTTTTATCCTAATAATTTTTGTGGGGACATATTAAAAAACGTGGATAGTCCTATAAAAAAACTAAGATTATGGCCAATGTTTTTAAAATAAAACTTTCTTTTATTAGAGAATGAAATTTTTGCAATTTTGCGATTATGTACTTTCAAAATCACGAGCATTCTGCTAGTATATATATATACAGTAATGCTCTTGTGCGGATCAGTCCTCATTTTAAGGGCACGAAACGGACATGTGTCACCTGGTGGTTAGCCTAAAAATTCTAGACTAAATTATAAGCACACTCTCTCTCTTTTTTGAGCTCACCATCAAGTGGCACATGTCCGGTCCATACTCTTAGTATGTGGATAGGTTCACACAAGAGCAATAATGTGTACACACACACACACACACACACACACACACACACATAAAAAAACAAAAACTCTATTTTTTCAGAGGCTAAAATAAAGGGAGCCCGTTATTAGCATGTGGAAATCCAATCGAACTCCAAATAATAAACCTTTTAGTGTGGAAGATGGATCATTTGATAGAGCGGTATATATAAATATTAATTCGTAAGCGATGCTTGAAAGGTTTATTTACTTTAATATTTGTTTTAAATTGTGTTCTTGGAAATTTATATTATGTTCTCTAATTATATTATTAATTCAATTGGTAGGCAATCCTTTAATTACAACTGAATGAGCTACCAGGAAAGGAGAAAAATGACCTAGAAGTAAGGAATAAGATTTTTACTAATGAAGAAGGATAAGGAGGGCATGGACATACTTTACTAAAGGGAGCATGTATTAGGCTAACATCAACAAATTCCTGTTCATCTCAGTTATTATTGGAAGAAATTCACTAGTTAAAGAAAGAAGTTGAAGATCGAGAGGCTCGACATTGGCAGGAGCTCAAAGAGTTAGACATTTGCAACCAACAAGCTCTATTATAGATGAAGAATGATATAAGAAGAGAAATATAATGTTTGTTCCAAAGTATTAGCATTCATCTCGCTTCCACTACCCCAATGATTCAAATTGAATAAGTAATAATATATTGTTCATACATATAATTACTTATATAAATTGAGAGATTTTCGGGTGGAAAACTCTCTATTTTAAAGTTAAATTTTCAATGGTGGTGGTGGAAATGTACTATGGTGATGGTGAGAATTTGTTCTGGTGGTTGTGAGAATTTGCAAATTATTGGTGTATAGCATTTTTAAAATCAATTTTAAGGTTTAAAAATGGTTAGCTACCTGTGGTTTTTATGAATAAGCAAAGGAGACTATGTTGGTCTTTCTAAAAATAAAAGTAGTTAATAATTTTTAAAATTATATCGTAGTTCAAAATTTATATTGTTTGCAATGTGAATATACTCTATTGATTAATTGCACCTTATATTGTTGATGAGTTGGATATTAATTTTGATGTAATTGACACTAATTTTTTTGCAGGTGGCAACTTTAGTAGAACATGCAACACTAATCACTGATTTCGGAGGTGGTACATTTTACGATTGCAGAATTACTTTGATAAAATCCTTTCGTATTTTGGAGTATAAGTTTTTAATGTATTTTTGTTGTCAAGTCGAATATTTGAACTTAATGTTATAATTTTTGTTTTAATGAATATTTATAGATTCTTATAGAAAATATAATTATTGTTGAATGAAAATGATTCATTGTGTTGGTTGAAAATCATGACATGTATTATATTTTTTGATCATGAGTTGACGCTTTAATAAATTGTCTCAAATGTAATTAAATTCTATATTAAACTTTAGTGAAATATTCTATTGTCCCTAATATATTAACGCTAATGTTTTAAGATCCCTTCACCTTTTTTGGTATTGTTAAAACTGTCCCAAAAATATATTAAAGATGACTATCTTTCCATCTTAAAAAGGTCTTGTAAAATAGTAATTCGTGTCTCAAAAGGATTCTCTTAGGAAAACTCTCTTTCCATCTCAAAAGGGTCACATAAAATGATGAGATTTTGTGATGGATATTTTATGATGTCAAAAAACTCTTTTGAGATGGATATAACATCACAAAAAGTGTTTGTAATCCCCTATTAAGCACCCTATCTATCCTAAATTCCACCCTAAAAAGTATTTGGAATGGATAAACTGTTTTTTGGGACTGTTAGGCCACCGTCTCAAAAGCTACTCTTTTTTCTAGTGCTTTTACGTGTGTGATGAGGATATGATAATTTTCTTTAAAAGTCATTGATTACAATATATCCTATTGTGTGTATGCTTTCACCAAGTGAAAGAGTATGTGTAAATGTTTAATAATTAATTTTTACCAACATGTAGGGATTATGATATGATGCAATACATGTTCTAAAAGTTTTTAAAGTTTTTGGAGTTACAATGTGATCACAAATCATCTCTAGTATGGGGGAAATAAATGGATATCTTGCCCACATGCACATATATTCAGGATGATGACATCATCAAGTCACAAAGTACATGATTTCTTTAACTATGTTAACTAACGATGTTAATAAATGGAGTTAAACCATTTGGTTAATCTGGGCCGAGCTAACCACATGATGAGTCGTCCATCTTATTTACCCTGGTCAACATATTTTCAGCGTGTCCTTATATCCACGCGTCACCTTCTAATTGTTTCACGAGTCATTACATATTTATGGTATAATCTTAGCCCTCAATAATTTTCTCATGATAGTGTCTTAGAGAAAATTTCTTGGAGAATGAGATCTTCTAAGTAAATATTGAGCGATTTGAATGATTGGTGTTCATCTACAAAGTCTCGTCGGCTCAGACTATCATCCTCTCATAACTTACCTACCATATTTACTCTTCCATTTTTTGAAAATATTACAGTTGGGAGCATTTCATGTGTCAAGTTGTAACTAGAGTGGGAGGTAATGAGAAATATATTCGTGCCTTGGGAAATGCGCGCACTAATTCGAGAGGTCAACAAGTTTATTCCAGGCATTATGTCATTCCTTCATAAAAAATTTAATCATTTCTATAGATTATTTATAAAACGTTGGATTTCAAAGTATTTTTAACTTTTAACACGTCCAAACCTTGGTGTAGAAACCACATTCTGGGACCCCTAAAGTATCTCCTTAGGTGCTTAGCACCTCCCCATTTCACAATAAACCCTAGGTTATACTCCGAGTACCGATCTAAAGGCCATCAATCACTCTCGAGCCCTATTTAACTCCGATAGACTCTATCATTAAAGAAAGATCTCTTTTAATCCTTTAAGGTCTTTGAATCACCTTTCCAATGGTTCACCCCGTGCACGAATCGTCATAATGGTTCAGACGAACGGACCATTTGACCACCGAAAATTGATTTGGAGGCCATCGAACGCTCCTGGGCCCCAATTTGACTACAATAAACTTCATCGTCAGAGAAAAAGATCTTTTAATATTCGAAGGTAACTAAAAACCCTTTCTAATGGTCTTCCCCATGCCCAAAACGTCATAACCGTTCTGACGAATGATCCATTTTCCCACGAAAATTGATTCGGAGGTCACATGGAGCTCCTAGGATCGATTTGACCAAGATTAATTCATCATCTCAAACGAGACTGAATGAATCTTCAAATGGCACTGAATACCCTTCAAATGGTTTACCCGTGACTGAATCAGCCTTACGGAATGGACAAATGATCTATTTTACTCCCAAAGGTCATGGGATGCTTTCGGGCCCCGATTGACCAAAGTTAACTTTTAGAACCGAACGAAGCTCTTTAGATTGTCAAAATACCTTAGATCGATCAACATCAGCGATCTCAACAACATTCTCTTGCAATATGCAAAGTTTCCTTAAGTGAAATTCCTTTCGATCCTACATTCCCATTATTTTCAAACCCAATTTGGAAAACTCTCATTCTATGTCATCGAACATTCATCTCAACATTCAAGGGAGTTCATCCAAGATCAAGATCAATCTCCCATTCTTCAAAGAAGGTCCAAAATCCTTCTCTCTTTTAAAATTTCTTATTTTTTCATTAATTACATGAGTTCATAATCTAGTTTTTTACTTTCGTTCATACACATTAGTTATATTGCACATACTTTATTTTTCTATAAAAAAATCCAAAACAAATAAAAAGGGGATTGCACTTATAAATTCCAACGAGATTATCCATCACAATTTTTCCAAACTAAAACACATTTTCTACACACACACGTATAATAAAATCCTCTTAGAATCTATGGGATAAACTCCAACCCTATGCCGCATGCGAACTACGTGGACTTTGATGCCTTTATAGGCTTCGTAGGCGTTTTGGGATAAAAATCGAGGCTCGAGTCCAATTTTCCAAATTTCTAATTTTCTGACTTTTCAAATCTCCAATTTTCCATCTTCGCATTTTCATCCTTTTCATGTACACATTATATGTTTGTGATCCTTATTATCGTTTCATCCAATATATATTATCGTTTTATTATAACGATCAATATCGCGATAAACACGTAAATCATATTTTTAATATTCTTTTGGGAATATTCCTATGGACGACCTCACTTTGTCTCTTTCATGTTATGAGTTGGACGATTACAATCTCCAATGACATATATCCACGGGAACACACTTCACGGAGAAAGAAAGAAAAATAATAACACAAGCCTATGAGAGATCAAAAGGGAGGGATGGGTGCCTAACACCTTTCCATTCCATAACCTAGCCCCTCAATCTTCCAACTATTGGTTTCGTATGCATCAGTTTATCTTTGATGACACTCTCTCGAGGCGGAGACATGTTCTTTTTCCCGTTTTATCCAAAATAGGTTGCCGACTCCATATATCTACATCCACCTCACACTGACGACTACTGAAGTGTTCCTAGATCAGAGAGGATGCGAGACCTTCATCCCTCTTTTTCCCCAAACGCTCCGGAGGAGGAGGAGAGAGGGATAATATCGATATGGCCATAGTGGAGATGTTGCTGGGAAGATTTTTCATAAGAGGGATAGACTCTGTTTGCATGGTTGTTTTGTTTTTCTGCTTGTGTGCGTATGCACCTATCTTCCCTTTTTTATCCTCTATTATTTCTTACACATATATATCTCATGCTTATATCACTACTCACTCACACACTTGTAGATATTCTCCATGTACACTTCACACTACATGCACCTCGGATCACTTATATCCATATGTTGCACACACCACTTAGAACATCTATGCTTAGGTGTCTCTAACGCACACCTCCACTTATCACAATTATATATATCCATGATCACTCACACTTTTCACACACCACTTTTGGTTCATCCATGCTTAGGTTGACTACCACACATATGACTCACTCTCATATATCCATGCTTAGTATAATCTCATTCTCCATGTTAGAGTTACTTTTAATACTTGTACATTCTCCCCTAGTTAGTATAATGCTCATTATGCTAAATAAAGATACTCTCTCTATAATATGTTAATCAAGAATCATGCATTTTCCACACTACATCACCAAAAAGCATGACTATTGACCAAGTTTTGTCCCATAACTGGGGATCACTTCGTGACGGGCACTGTTCCGATAGGTCCCAGTTATCCTAAGAGATATTACTCTCACCTTCCACTGGCCAAGTAACTTCGACGTAAATCGAATGATTCCTTCTATATTGTACTACTTGATCGAAGTCCTGACGGGAAGTATATCATAGGGAACTCATTAACGTACGTCGAGTATATCGAATTATCTCTCACATGTACTGTCCCCATGAGGTATATAGTGAGGGAGTTAACGTACACTCATGTATATCAAATGGCTTGTCCACACGTGCCGATTGCCCTCAAAAGCAAGACGTATATCGTGAAATTCATGCCAAAGGGGGGAACCCTTCCAATTAAACCAACAATTGCATACCCTCATATAGATGTCAAAACTAGGGCAATCATATTTAGTTTATTGATTTGTACCCGAAACTTTGTCGAAATGACGGGTCGGCATGCCTCCCAAATTTTTGCGCGATTTCATCTTTCTTAAAATAGGATCCTATCCACGAGCCTCACAATAGGTCCAAACCATATTTTTACATATTTTTCAAACCGAATATCCCTAGGTTCGAGTACTGTCCGACATTTTTTTTGCATTTAGGTAAACCTAATACAAGTGAGAACATTTTAATACTAATAATAATCATGTGAGACCATTTTTCCATTTTCCTCGTTCTTGACCAAAAGTGTCAAAAAAATTTTCCCCCTCTTTAATCAAAAAATACCAAAACCATTTTTCCTTCCTTGTACCAAAAATATTTTTCCTCCTTTTTATCGAAAAATAATTTGTCCCCCTCTTTTCCAAAAATGCCGAAAATATTTCCCTCTCTTTTAATAATAGTTTTCCCCATTTTCTTTCAAAATAAATTTCGAATTTTTCTCCTTCTTAGGTTAATCGCATACCCGACCCTTGTCTTGGATCCCTATTGGCTTCGATATTCTATCGAACCGCCCCAAAGCTCCGTAAATTCCCTCCATGCTTCCTCTAAGTCCAAAATTGATCTATACCCACTTTTCATAGAGAACACATACCATGTACAGAATGTGCAACCGCATTTGATGACGGTCCTAGCCCAACTCACTTCCAAGATTAACGACCTTCAAACCGAGGTTCACGAGATGCAAAAAAATCGAATCCTTATTCTCTAAGAACCCGCGGTCTTCTTCCCTTGCTCTATGGATCAACTTGTAATCTAATGGGGTCCTTGAGGATTATTATCAACCTCCACGTGCTCCTACTCCTAATGGTCCATCGCCAACTCAGCTCTCTATGCTGAATCTTGCCCAGCTAGGGGCTAACCTACCCGTGACCATTGATCCGAAGGAGGAATAATTAAACTAGGTCAAGGAAGACCTCAAGATGTTGACCAAGAAGTTTGACAAAGTCTGAATCTCTAGGAACTTCATGTAGTACACACATATGTCTCCCTATCCTAATTCAACGTTCCCAAAAAATCTCAAGATGCCCAATATCAAGAAATTCGGGGGTAGTGGACCCCTAATTATTCATCACCGAAGTTACCACCGAGACATTACTGTGTTAGGCGCCTCCAAGGAAATAATGGCCCAAATATTCAAACAGACTTTGAAGGATGTTGCCCGTGAATTCATGTCTCAGTACAAGTATAACTAAGAGTGGGAGGTTAACTGCCAAGATTTAAATCTTTTCAAATAGAACCCTAGGTAATCAGATAGTAAATTCATAGCAAGGTGGAGAGATAAATCAGCCACCATGACCAACTGAACTTCTGAAGAGGAGCAAGTAAGTATCGTGAAGAAGAACTTCTTACCCCCCGTCTGAGCGACGATGGGAGGATAGTATTACCCTCATTTTCGAGACCTCCGAAAAGCGGGAGTAGAGATCCAAGAAAGTCTTAGAAGTTGAGCGAAAGAAAGTATTTGGACAATTCACTTCTGTAAAGTATGAAAACACTACCAATACTGCAGTTTCAACCATTAATAAAATTTCTCAGTCTGCCACTTCATGGGCGCGAAAAGTTGCCTTAACTCAATAAAAAAGGAATACACCGATATTCATGATCCCCTCTTAAAAGTTTACCAAGCCCTTTTGAGTCGGAATCTTATCAAGCCATTGAACCCTAGTCAATTACCAAACCCACTTACCAAAAATTTCAAACCAGACGCCTATTATGATTTTCACCAAAGTGTCGGCCAGGCCACTGATCAGTGTTTCCACCTTTGAAATGTTATATAAGGTCTGATTGACTGGGGAACCATTTCCCCACCAGCCAATCCTAAACCAAACACTAACCACAATCCACTCCCAAATCATAAAAATGCCATTTTCCTAGAAGAAGACCCATAATTTGAACCATCTAGCCAGATCGTACCTAGATAATCACACATCAAACCCATATATTCTCATCAACCCCTCTAAGTTTGCCTATATTTTCTCCTACACCCTACCTATTTTTGCGATTAGGCTCTGTTACTTTTTACTAGAGCAAGCATTGTTCTTCGTACCCATTCTAGAGGGAAATATTTGGAATTATCAACAGTATTGGACAAACTTCTAGAGTTCGGGCTAAAATTGCCCTCCAAGACGACCACTGATTTTCAAAGATTCAGTACATTATTATTGGAAGCTTGAAAATGGTCTCATGATTCAGATAATTTGTTGGTACCTACCGATGAAGTCAATTTATATGATGTGGTCCAAATTATGGAAGATTCATATCGACATGCCAGTGATATTTACAGTATGTCTGACCTACTTGATGCTTTAAAACTACAAAGGAGATTAGTACCTTCATTTCTATATCTCCCCATCGAATGGGAGGATCTATATGAAGAGGCCGTTAAGGTTGTGGTGTGTATTGACTTTTTATGGAAAGATGATGTCATTGCCACTAGATAGGGAGACGGATTCAACAGTTCAGATGAATGGCAAAGCCCAAAAAAGACTAGCCCAATGGTCAGAATATGTGGAATGATATCATTTAAGGAGCTTCTAGGAGAAATCAATAAGGTGGCAGAACAACATGAGATAGATGAGGAAACAGGGTTTCTATTTCCCCCCTCTTTTGTGAACTATATGACCAGATCAGGGAGGCATTACCAAGTTCCAAACCCGCAACAATCAGAAATCGATAAAGGAAAAACTTTTGAGAATATTGTTGTGTTAAAAATGACCCTCGAGGAGAGAAAGATCCTCGATCAGTTGAATACGACCCAAGCTAACATTACTCTATATGGACTTTTTATGTCTTCCAATTTGCATTGGAATGCCTTGATAAAATTACTCACCGGACCCACTATCCCTCCTTCCACCACGCCAGAAGAAGTAGTGAATCTTATCGAATATCTAACCTCTACTAGGATGCTCTCCTTATCCGAAGAAGAAATCCCTAAGATTGGACCAAACCACAACTACGCTCTCAATATCTCTGTCGAAGTCATGGGAAAGACCATCCCACATTTTATTATCAACAATGGATCACCTCTTAATGTTTACCCGTTGAGAACCCTCAATTGCTTGGGACTGAAAGTGAATGACCTTGCCCTAACCTCTGTTGCAGTATGCTCTTATGATAACACTCGTTGAGAAGTGATGGGATTTATAAAGATTATAATAGGGTATGGCCTTATAAACCCCGTTGTTGAATTCCAAGTCATCGATATCCTGACTTGTTTCAATTTGTTTCTTGGACGACTATGGCTACATAGTATTAAGGGTGTGTCTTCTTTCCTTCATTAGAAATAGAAGTTCCTCACCAATGGGCAGGTCATCACCATCTTGGGCATCGAAGACAATACCGAGAATGCAAGAACTAATAATACCGTACTTGAGATACATCATGGGGCAAATGATATGCTTCTGTCGAGTTTTATGAGCCGAATTGCTTTCGCTCCAAGAAGGGGATGATTATAAAGAAAATGGTTTCTCCGAAGTATAACCATCATGGTAATGTTAATATGATTCATATGTTTAAAAACATTCACTTTATGTATGGACAGACTGGGGCTAGGATGATGATAACAGGGGATACTTGAACCCAGTATGATGAAGAAAGCTTTTCATCCTTATGGCTTAGGCTATCAAAAATCAACAAAAGAACTCAGAATGATCCACCAACCTTACTTGAAGAGAAGTCTAGAAATCACCAAAACTTTCTTAAGAGACTCCTTGAATGGAAGATTCATTAGAGAGGGTGAATATTTCCCCTTATGCGGCTTTCCTGAACCTTGGTATGATCATGTGGAAAATAAGATGAAACTAGGAATGGAGATCTTTTTCTAAGGTAGATACTCATGGGTATAAGTTCTAAGCATCGTGTGTGACCACTCATTAAGTAGAATATAGCTAATTCTAGAGATACCAAGGGAAATGAATCCGAGGATGCATTCAATTTGTAGACACTGGGACTGACACTCTATATGGTTCACTCAACCGCTACAACATTGAATCCATCCCACTAGATGAAAGTTGTGAATGCACCTGTCCTCAACTAGCAAGCTATACCAGTTCCACCTGCTGAAATAAAACCTAACTTTGATGATTATCCCATTTCCTCTTCTTTTGTTGTTCCTCCCTATTCTAATGTAATCGAGGCCTCCTTTGATGAAGTTCTGACACTATTTTTCCCAACAACGAAATAAATAAAGATTTTTAGTATCTTGTTGTGCCTTTATATTAATTGGCTTAATTCTAATCAAATTCTTGACAATGATGATTTTTCAAATTAACAATTATTAACTGATCTTAAAAAGATTAATAACGATCATAATCGTGTTCAAGTTAATGAAAATGAAACGGTTATTATTAATCTCGGTTCTAGTAGCCAATTGCGCAAGATTAGGATAGGGGCCACCCTAGACGAGCAAGAGTGTGTGTAACTCGAAGAATTATTAAAGGAATTTGGGGATGTATTCACATGGTTCTACGACGATATGCCTGACATTGACCCCGAGATCACTCAGCACGAGATTCCAACTCACCCACAATGTACATCGGTCAAATAAAAAATGCTAAAGCTCCTCATCGAATAATCAATTAAAGTTAAGGAATAAGTGCTCAAACAGTTGATCATGGGCTTCATTCATATGATTGAATATCCCACATGGCTAGCCAATATCGACCCATGTCGAAATCCAGAGGAAAGGTGCATTTATGTGTTAAGTACTGAGTTTTAAACAAGGCCAATGATGATTACTCGCTACCCAATATCGACATGATTATAGACAATACGTCTATTCATGCTCTCAATTCATTTGTTGATGGTTTTACCGGATATAACCAGATCAAGATGCACCCAGATCATCAAGAGAAAACAACATTTATCACCCCTTAGGGAATATTCTATTACATTGTTATGCCATTTGGACTAAAAAATGCAGGGGTTACCTACTAGAGGGCTGCCACAACCGTCTTTCATGATCTTATACACAAAAGGGTCAAGGTCTACGTGGATGATGTGATTATTAAGTCAAAGACTAGGGAAGGTCATGTTCTCGATATCCGAACGTTCTTCAAGCGAGAATGACAATATCATATGCGACTTAATCGATAAAAAAATATCTTCGATGTTACCAAAGTAAATATCTTATGATATATGGTTTGTGAGAAAGGGATATAAGCAGATACTGCCAAGTAAAAGTCATACTCGAAATGCCACCACCCCCGAACGGAGAAAGAATTCTGAGGATTCTTTGGAAAGTTATCGTATATCAATTGGTTCATCAGCTAGTTGACTTCTATTTATGAATCCATCTTCAAACTCCCCTGAAAGGATTCCACCAAGTTTTGGAATGAAGCTTGCCATGACGCCTTTGACTAAATCAAGCAATACCTAACCCGACCTCCGATACTCATGCCACTGCAGCCTGGTCTTGCCTTGCTCCTATACCTAACCGTAACATACACCACTGATGGGGATTTGCTATACCAATACCTTGAAGAGTCTCACAAAGATAGATCCATTTACTATGTCAGTCACAAGTTTTTCGGGTACGGAATTAACTTCACAGCCTTGGAGAACGCATATGCCACCATTGTTTGGGTCACCCAAAAACTATGACCATCAAACTCTTATCCCAAATGTATCCCATCATATACGTACTCGAGAAACGTACCATGACTAGCCTAATGGCCCGATAGTTGATGCTTCTAGTCAAATTCATAAAAGTAAGAGACACCTCTAACTACCTTGTTGACTACCCAATGGACGAAATTGATGTTTGGATCTCCAGGTTCCTGGATAAGAACATCCTTTATACCTCTCAAGAAAACCTCCAATGGAAAATGTTCTTTGATGGTTCTTCCAATAAGAGAGGATATGGTATTAGGATACTCCTAATAGCCCCTAATGACACTCACACTCCCATTTCCATCAAACTAGATTTCCCCTGCACCAATAACATGATTGGATATAAGGCACGCACTGTACGCCTCAAAGTTTCTCTCAAGAAAGGAATTAGATACCTAAATTTCTATGCAAATTCAACCCTCATCATCGATCAAGTACTCAAAAGACAAAAAGTCGAGGACGAGAATATCTTAACCTTCAGTGCACATATAAAAGAGTTGGCCTCCCAATTCTAAGATATCACCTTCCATTACCTACCCCCGAGCAAAGAACAACCTACCCGATGCCATTGCTACCTTAGCCTCCATAGTTGACATGCACAAAGAAATAACGATGGCCCCCTTCCTAGTCCAAAAGTAAGCTAAACCTACCCACTCATAGCACATTAAGCTCATTACATAAGAAGATCCAGATATAGTCGATTGTTGGTACTACGATATTTGGGGCCTCCTCAAATATGGTAAGCATCCCCAAGGTTCTAAAAAGAACGACCGAGCAACCCTCGACAGATTAGCTACATAATATATTGTCTGCGATAAAGCACTATTTAAAAGAAACTTCAGTGGAACCAATTTACATTGCATCGCAAGGGCTGATATTAAAGAGATGATGCAGAAAATCCACATCGGGGAATGCGTACCCAACATGAATGGCCATATGCTCGCCAAAAAAATCATCTGATATGGTTACTACTGGACTAATATGGTGCAGGAATGTACTGTCTATGTTCAATGATGCCTTAAATGCCAACAGTTTTCCAATATCAAGAACTTGCTTCCGTGGGAATTGTACAACATGACTTCTCCCTGGACGTTTTCAACATATGACATCAATATGATATGGAAAGTTATGCCCAAAGCCTCCAACGGGCATGAATTCATCATTGTTGCCATTGAATACTTCACCAAATGGGTCAAAACCGAATCATATGCAGTGCTGAATGCCAAAAAGGTGGCCAAGTTCATAAAAAACATACCATCTGCCAATATGGGGTTCCACACGAGCTAGTGTTAGATAATGGGTTACATTTTGAAGCAGAAGTTACAAAGGTGGTCGACGAGTTTGGGATTCAAAGATACAAATATTCGTTCTACTGATCTCAAACTAACAGAGAAACTGAAGCTACTAATAAGAATCTCAAAGCCATCATCATCAAGATGTCTAAGCTATCGAGATTGGGCTTATTGGATCCCTTACGTCCTCTGGGGATAACGAACTTCACTTCGAACATCTATAGGGGCTACCCCTACTTTCTGGTATACAACATAGAAGCACTCCTACCCATGGCCCTAGAAATTCATTCATTACGCATCATGCTTGAAAGAAAAATCAGCGAGGAAGATTGACATCAAAGATATCTTAAGGAGTTGTCACTCTTAGATGAAAGGAGACTGAATGCTATATATCATATACAAGGATACCATCGCTAAATAACACGATCATTTAATAAGAGAGTCAAGATCCTGGTGTCCAAGAAGGGGAGTTAGCCCCTACAAAAATTGTAGAGTCCATCTGGGTAGCAAGAGGGAAATTAAAGCCCAATTATAGAGGCCTCTACATTGTGAATAAGATCCTATCCAGCGGCGCCGCTATGCTTACAGACCTCAACGGGTAATAGATGGTCGTCCACTCAACCTAGACTATCTCAATAAATTCTCCCCTTAATTCGAAATCTCGATGTGCTACAACTCTTCTCATTTCCATTCTTTTATAAAAAAACATAAAAAAATTTCTTGATTTCCCTCTATTGTAGGGCCTGATCCTCTAAAAATATTTTTACTTTAAAAAATGAAACTCGGAAAATTTTCAATGCCCGAGAGGTACGTAGGAAGCTCATACGCTTTACATGTGCACGACCCCATTCTTTTTCACAAAATGCAATTCATTTCTTATCTCTGACAACGACGGTTCATTTTATCATTTACATGAAGAAAAGGATTATGTATGCCTTAATGATTGGTTTAGATAATTCAAATGAAAAACTCATCAAGAGGCACAACAATATTGAAAGTGCGGAAGCCCCCAATTTTTAAATTCAAATATAATGAAATGGTTCAAATTTTAATTTTTCAAAAGTTATTTAAAATTTTCTTTTGTTAAAGAGAACAAACCAACTTATGAAAAAATTAAAACTAAACGAAAAGTGAAATTAAACTACACACACAATTTTCATTTAGACTTAAACACACATTAATCCAATTCAAGTTAAACTTGCATGCTATCAAGATAAAGTAATTTTGCACTTGAATTAAATTGAACATACCAAAACATTAAATTTTCACCAAATTAAATAGATTTTGATTTTGAACTAATTTTATCTTTTAGTCCTAAGCATGCATCTAGGTGATATAGCAAGATAAAATAAATATCAATCGCACTACGCCGGATGTACGAGGAAAACCCAAATGGGAAAAACCTCGGACGGCCCTAGCCATGAATTCACTAAGTATGGTAGTTTTTACAAAGACTCGACACAAGAGGACTTACACAAACTGACTTGAGTCCGTCCAAGCCTTGACGCGCTCCTTCGGTCTTCAACCTCCGCCTAGTGTATAACCGTGGACTCCTCCACAGTCTCGAACTCCATCGATGGGGCTATGGTCACCGTCAACCCACACGCGAAGCCTTTCTTCGAGTGAGAACACCGCAATAAACCTTTCTCCTTTTTTTTTGGTAGAGAAGAACCCAAACTCTCTTCTTGTTGGTGTAGAGAAAACCAGGTGCCAAAAGTCTCCAAGCAATGATATATCAATAGGTACTTGGAATAAACTAAATAAATGGGTGTGTATGTAATTTTTGATGAGTTTAATCCATAAAAACCAAACACAAAACATGGAACTTTTTCTTAAAAGTTTTGCTCTCAAAAGACTCTTAGAATGTGAAAAAGTTGTCTTCAAAAAGTTAGTTCCCTCACTTAAGAAGTATGTCAAAAAGGAAGTGGGGCAAAGTAGTGGAAAAGTGGAAAAACTGGCTTAAAACTGTTCCCGCTGTTTTTTCGTTAGAAATCTCGTTCGAACGAGACTTCTAACGAAGAGACAGAAAGAAAAAAAAATTCTCGTTTGAAAACTCGTTCGAACGAGAAGTCATTCGAACGAGGTTGTTCGAACGACCTATCTAACGAGATCTCAGACCATGGTTCTAGATAATTTCTATACGAACGCGTGGCCGCCAGTTTCGTGTCATTCTGATTTTTTTTGGATTTGATATGATTTTTTTACTGAAAGGTGTCCGAGAACAAAATATTTAGAATTATGAATTCAAAAAAGTTTACAAAAAAGTTCTAACACCCAAAATAAATTTCTATCATACACACAATAAATAATGTTCCAAGCTCCTATTTATATATATATTAAAAATGCATTCATACCTTAGGAGCAATGGAACCATGTTGATGACGTAGAAACGAGGCACAAACACACACGGCATTAGATGAAGCTTTAATATCTTGGCCGCTACGTCTTCAACAAACACGTCATAGGCTTGAATGGATAAACTTGAACTCTATCCTATGACTCAAATTTTTTTGTCCGGAATTGAGCCAAAAACTACAAAGGACTCAATTGGAAATTTGTGTCCTTACAAATATAATTAAAATTTTCTTTTTTCCATTACAATTACATCAGCGTATGGAGTCAAACAACCTCCCTAGCCAACCTAAACCTACTTTCCTAAAACCAAACAAGAACAAAGTACTCCCAAAAAACTTTATTCACATATGTTGATACCAAAAATTATCCTGCTACGTGGGCCAATCGAATACTAACATGTGCTATATAATGGAAGGTTAATCCTAGTCAGCAAGGATGAAATGTCGACCTATTGAGGAATTCCGACCAACCTGTCAATGAAGCCCGACCAACACTAGGAAGGTCGACCAACAATGACAGTAAAACGTCAACAGTTGTATACATAAATGATTGTATAAATGTATATGTCTACGTTATAAAACATTCCATCCTTTGATATTCCAACACTTGTGCACCCCTGGGGGATATAAATACATTGTAAACCCTACATCCAAGGGAAAGAGACAATATGAAATTGAAAAAGCCTAAAGAAATACATAACAATGGATTTAGGCTCTTCATTTAAGAAAAAATATTTTATCTCTGTTACTTATATTTGTTTGTGATCAATTAATTAAACTACTCTAGTTTTTTGCATCAATAAATTGGCATCGTTTGTGGGAATCATATTTCTAATCTATCTCACCCATTCAAACATTTAAATGGCTGATACTCCTGAATCAAGTCTCAGGAACGAGGGCATTCTTCATGTCCCTTCCACTCCTCCATCTGCAAATGATTTAACTGGAATTCTATCCAGTCTTGCAAGAGGACAAAATGCTCTGCAAGATACTATCAAGCAACTTGAACAAATTCTTCAAGCTGAGGCACTTGCTCTATCTGCCCAGGAAAATATGCCACCACCCCCACGAAGAGGTGCTAGGCACAACCAATCAATGACAACAAGGGATGTCTCCTACTATGCAAGGTCAAATTCATTGCTCAGTATATCAGAATCTTTCCACACGGAATCTTATTCTCCAGAGAGTCCAAGTTACTTAAAGAGATTAAGTCGTTCTTCTCTCTTCGATCATTTGGGACCCAAGGGGACATAAATGTTCCTAGGGCAATGTCAGGTAACACTCAAAGGGAAGGTAATACCCAATATAGTTCAAATGCCTGATAAACTGTTGCTCTAACTAAGCGAAGAAAGCTCAGCAAATCACAAGGTTGCAACGCATAGATCTGGTGATTACAATGATGCATGGAAAGGCTCCATACTGAGACTGGAAGACAGATTAGAAGAAATGGCTAAGGCCAAAAATCCATTATAGTGAAGCTTTGTAAAAAGGTATCCATTTGTGAATGCAATTATGGATTTCCCTACTCCATCAAAGTTTAAGGCTCCAGTAATAACACCTAAATATGATGGAAAAACTGGCCCAGTTCTCCACGTAGAATAATATCATGTGACTGCTAATATTTATGCCATCCCCGACGAAACGAGGTGTAGTGCATTTTCTAGAATCATTATTGGATCGGCCCAAATCTAGTATAATAGTCTTCCCCGCGGATAAATTTCTAGCTTCCACCAACTGGCCGAGATATTCATTAGCAATTTTTGCTTTAGAGAAAATCTTGTGAAAAGGATGGCACACTTGCTTAGTGTGAGACATAAAGAAGGAGAGAGCAACTGAGATTACATCACTCGTTTTAATAACGAGAAACTCAAAGTTATGGATTATAGAGACAAGACTATAATAATCGCCCTTATGAGCAAATTGCTCCCCGAGAAACTGTATTACACTCATTCCAAAGACCCTTCGAAGACAATGTCAGAATTAATGGATAGCGCAACACAAATCATGAATACCGAGGAAGCAATGGCAGCCAAGCATAGATCGGGTACAAAAGTTGATGACAAAGATAATAAGAAAGATCATAAAGACTCCAAATAACATAGGAAGTCAAAACAAAAAGGAGCTTTGGAAAGCCTCAATAAGTACAAAACTTATATTCCGTTAACCATGGTAATTCACCATGTTTTGGAAGAAATTAAGCATAATAAAGATGTACGTTGTCCTGATAAGTTGAGAAGTTCCCCAACAAAGAGGGATAAGTCACACGACGGAGCCATTCATAGATTTTTAAAATGAGATTGAAACTCTCATCCGATGAGGAAATATGAATCAATATGTTGATCAACCGAATAATGAAGGAACTCTTCCTAGATCCAAATCTCTTTGCAATCCCATAGAGGATAAGAAAATAAATCATGAAGACGACCAGGATAATAATCCCAATCTCTCCAAAAAAACTCGACAATCGAAACGCGAGTTATTCTGTATCAGTTTTGGTTCTTTTTATTGCCAAATGATTAAAGGTGGAGATATATAAGAGGACGAGATCATATAGTAGAACGAAAAGCTTACCTCAATGAGGAACAAACTTACTCGTACACACAAAGGATCAACCTCACTGAGGAAGATCGACGAAGGAAGGTTAACAAAGACAAACTGGTAATTGGATTATCTAAAAATGATCTCATAGGGGTAATATACCCTCATGACGACCCACTAGTAATCAAAGTCAGAAAAGAAGAAATCATTATCTCTAGAGTACTAGTAGATAATGGCAACTCGACAGATATCTTATTTTATCCTTATTTCTGTAACTTGGATTCTAAACTCAACCAATTAGAGCCCAATCATTGACCACTAATAGGCTTTACAGGTGAGAAAGTCTTCCCTTTAGGAACCATTAAGATGCAGGTGATGATCGACACATGGCCAGGTAGACGAACAGAAAAGATCCATTTTTTTATAATGGATAAAAATGTCAATTCAACTTTGAATATAATAATAGGAAGAGTAAGGCTGAAGAAGTTTGAGGCAATACCTTCCACTATCCATCAGTGTTTAAAATTCCCTACTAACTTTGGTGTAGGAGTTGTGATAGGTGATCAGAAAATAGCTCGGGAGTGCTACTACTATTCCGCCGAACAAGAAAACTTGGAAGAAATAAAAAAGAAAACCACTACATACCAAGTGGATACCTATGAACCTGAAGAAGAATCTGAGGTTGAAACCTTAGACCCAAGGGAGGAAACAGAGATTGTAAAGGGATAGATTGTGGATGCAACTGAAAGCATTATGTTAGATAATGACAAACCAGAGTGCACCACTCAGATAGGGACAGTATTGGATCCTTTTCTTTAACAGGAACTGGTAAGCTTCCTTGAATTGCAAAAGCATATGTTTGCCTGGAGTCACGAAGATATGCCTAGGATATATCCTAATCTTCGTTGCCATGAGCTCAATGTAAACAAAGAATTTAAACCAGTAAAGCAAAGACAACGAGTGTTCAGCCTCGATAAGAATTAAGCCATACAGGAAGAAGTCAAAAAGCTTCAGAAGGCAGCTTTTATTGATGAGGTGAAATATCTAGATTGGTTAGCCAATATAGTTCTAGTTAAAAAGAAGAACAACAAGTGGAGAATGTGTGTAGATTTCATAGATCTAAAAAAAGCATGCCCAAAGGATCATTTTCCTTTGCCCCGAATAGATCAGCTCATGGACGCTACATTAGGACATGAGCTACTTAGTTTTATGGATGCTTATTATGGTTATAAACAAATAAAAATGAAGCTTGAAGATAAGGAAATAACTTTTTTCATCATTCCCCGAGGAACATACTATTATATTGTTATACCTTTTGTTTTGAAAAATGTAGGTGCTACATATCAAAGGATGGTTAATAACGTGTTCGAGGAGAAAATATGAGAGAATATGGAAGTTTATGTGGATTATATGCTTACAAAGAGAAAACAGGCGTCTGATCACCTTGTCGATCTCAACCAGACTTTTGATCAACTTGAGAAGATCCAAATGAGGCTGAACTCGACCAAGTGCATTTTTAGAGTGCAAGAAGGAATATTCCCCGGGTATATAGTAAATCAAATGAGAATTGAAGAAAATCCAGATAAGATCAAGGAACTAATTAAAATGCATCCCCAACCTTCAAGAAGGATGTGCAAAAACTGACTGGACAAGTAGTAGCACCGAATCGATTTGTGTCCCGAGCTACAGATAGGTGCCTGTCGTTCTTCAAGGTACTTAGAAAGAGTTTTGAATGGAAGAAAGAATGCGAAAAAGATTTTTTGGAGTTGAAAAAGTATTTGGGCTCACCTCTATTGCTCTCCTGACCAATCATATGTGAGAAATTGTACCTGTACTTAGCTGTTTTTGAATCAGCCGGGAGTCCTACATTGATTTGAGAGGAGAATAGAGCTCAAAAACCTATCTACTATACTAGTAAGTCTTTTCGAGGAGTAGAAATCAGGTACCCTCATTTGGATAAATTAGCGTTAGAACTGATTGTAGTATCCATATGCATGCAACCTTATTTCTAAGCCCATACAATCGTAGTTTACACTAATATGCCACTAAGACAGGGTTTACATAAATCGAAGAAATTTGGTAGATTAATGTACCGAGCTGTGGAATTGGGGGAGTATGATATTATATATGAACCAAGGTCTTCTTTTAAAGGTCAAGCAGTGGCAGATTTCATAGCCGAGTTCACCTACTCTGAGGTCCCCGAGCAACAAAGTGAATAGGCCGAACAAGAATCAAGAGGAAGTGATATTAACAAGAAAGTTCCCGAGGAACCTTCATCGAAAGAAGTAGTTCTCGACCTACCAGATTCCTCTTCCCGAACACAAGAGATGTCTAGGAAGTATGATGAAGAAATAGGAAAAATATTCCACTATAGGAGTTTAACCGACCAAGCATTTGACAACAACGCCCCAATATAGAATTTATATGTTGATGGGTCATCTTATGCAATCGGCAATGGAGCAGGTATAATAATTAACAATCCTGATGGTATTGATATTAAGTATGCCCTACTTTTTCAAATCCAGGACGAAAAAAATGAAGAAGAGTATGAAGCCCTCATTGTGGGCTTAAGTTTAGCCCAATCATTGAGTGCCGAGCAAGTTGTGGAACACAGTGATTCTCAGCCGGTGGTGAAGCAAGTACTGGGTTTATACGGAGCTAAAGGAGAATTAACAACTATGTATCTATTTAAGGCAATGGAAGTAATTACAAAATTACCAATTTTTCAGATGAATAGAATCCCAAGGTTAGAGAATGACTGAGCTGAACTCTTTCTTGGCTAGCCTCAGCTACCAAGATTGAACTTGGACGAACTATCCCTATTGAGATTTTGGCTAATAGGAGCATAAATGAAGATCTGATGATCAATTTTATTGCCATTGACATGGGCCATAACGGATGGACACCATCAGAGCCTACATTGAAGAGGGAACTCTACTAGTAAATATGGTGGAAGCGAAGAAGCTAAAGTAAATAAAAATCGGTATGTGCTAAACAAAGGCGTTTTGTATAGGAGAGGACTAATAGTCAATTTGCAAAGCTATGTGCATCCACCAGAGTTCGAAGACCTAATTTAAGAGGTGCATAAAGGATCATGAAGAGCTCACATAGCAGGGAGAACACTTCTGTAAAGAATAAGTGAGGAAGGATATTACTGGCCAGCAATGCGAGTAGATCGTGCAACGTTTTACAAGAAGTGTGATAAATGTCAAAGATTCTTCAATATTCAAAAAACTCCACAGACTTCTCTGACTCCAATCACTTCACCATGTCCATTTTTCATGTGGGGCATAGACTTGGTAGGACCACTACCGACCACCCGAGGAAGATTCGAGTACTTGGTCATCGCAGTGGATTACTTTACAAAATGGGTCGAGGCAGAGACCTTGACAGAAATGCCTTATGAAAAGGTGTATTAATTCATATAGAAAATCATCATATGTAGTTATGGGTTGCCCTATGCTTTCATTACCTACCATGGAAAACAATTTGACAATGATGAATTCGCAGCTTACTATGTTGAGTCCAATATATAAAAATTACGTTTGGCTCTAGGACATCCTCAGAGTAATGGCCAAACTAAAGTTATGAATAGAAATATGCTCAATGGTTTGAAGAAAAGGCTTGATGATATGAAGGGAAACTGGATAAACGAGATACACTCTGTCTTGTGGTCATACCGAACAATCCCGAGAACAGCAATTAGAGTATCCCAATATATGTTAGCATTTGGGAATTAAGTTGTCATACCTGCTGAGCTAGGTTTACCATCCCATAGATTTTTAAATTTAACTTTCTTATAAATGACCTAATAAGAAGGTTGGATCTAGATATGCTGGAAGAAGTAAGAGAAGATGCTTCCTGAGAAATACAACCTACCAGTAGAGAACAACTCATTTTTATAATAAAAGGATGAAACCAACCAACTTGAAGGGAGGAGATTACGTGCTGAAGAAAGTATAGCAAAAAAATAACAAGCTTGAAGCCAATTGGCATGGGCCATACCATATTTCAGCAGTCATTCGACCTGGAACTTATCGAATTAAAACCTTTGAAGGAGAATAATTCAAAAACCCATGGCATGTCGAGCATCTAAAAAAATATGACCAATGATTTTATCTTTTGTAATCATTTTGAAATCAAATTTCAGTAGCAATAAAATAATCAGTTCTTTCAATTTTTTTGTTTAATTTTTTGGAATTACTAGTGCTATGCACTACTATATTAGTTAAATTGATGAAAGTTAGAAGTTATTGCCATAAAAACTTCAAATTATTTCGCGGTTAAGAAAATCTTTCACTGAAAGATGATCGGTAGAACGCAAGAAGACGAGAGAGTTGCTCGGCACAAGCAATAAATTTCTCAAAAAAGCCACAAACTTGATTAATGATAAAAAAAGTCCAACTCAAGAGGACGTTAAGTCCTCAAAAAACTTGGTCCATAAACATAAGCATAAAATAAGATCTTTATCCTACTAGGCAAAGTGCAGGAAGAACGTTGCAAAGGTTCCTCAAGAGGAATATACGCACATATTCCAGATACGCCTGGTCACACCACTGGTATCTAATGCAAAAACCTAACACTTGAGTGCATTAGTAAAACCTTTGGAAACACATGGGTAACTAGCTCCAAATTTAGATTTTAATATAAGTAAACTAGTAGAACCTATGTATTCATCTCACTAGCTCTAAATTTAGATTTTAATCTAAGTATCCTTGTAGAACATCTGCATTCATTGGTAATTAATACTTAACTTAGATTTTAATTTAAGTGTATCAATAGAACTAATGACAAAGAAGTGACTAATCTTACACATTCAACACAAGATAAGTTAATCAAAAATTTCATTTCATTAAATCAAATTAATTACATAACTATGTTAACAAAACAAAGTACAAAACTTCATTCTTCCAGAACGTTTCCCTTCATCTTTGGAAATAGAATCCATTCTAGTTGGAGGATAATCTAAAGTGTAAGGAGAATTAATGAAGTTAAAATATTGAAGCATTCTGGCATTGCTACTACTGGGACGATCAAGAAGGTGAGGAGGTAGGATGATCTCTACTTCATTATGAAGATCATAATCTCCCAAGTACTTTAAAAGGGGGATCATAAAGGTCAAGAAAACCTGATCGTCAAGGTCACTTCGGACAGGAATCTAATTGACAACTAATTTAAAAGGGGGATAGTCAAGGTCAAACAATCCTAGATCATACCAGTCCCACATTTGGTTGTTTTGATCCACCTTCATCACTGTCAAAGCATTCATCCAACACTCCATCCAAAGCTTCATTGTACCACTCTATATAGATTTCCGTTAGTTATTTATGGAATTAGAAGGTCAATCTATCAACCTGATAATGCAGCTTCTTTAACACTCCATCCTTAGCTTGTAATTGAGAAAATTGAGTGGATGGTTTCTCGGACAGGTACTGTAGCTTCTAGGACATCTCAGCAATGGCTTGATTTTTAGCCTTTAATTGTATAATTTGATTGCTAAGGGTCTGATGGGTCCGGATTTTCTATTTAGTACCTTGTCCAAGTTTAACTCTAGCTCGGGAAGATGAAGAAGAAGGTTTTGATTTATTCGGGGCCTCCAACTCCTTACTGAACCTTACATTCTCAGCCTCCAAGAACGAATGACCCTTATCCGTAGTAGAAACAACAGTAGTAAATGACTTCAAGGTAGCAAGTTCATCTCTTAAATTGTTGGTATCTTCCTCCATAAGCTTGGCAATGGCCCTTGCTTTCACAACTTCACGATTAAGAAAAAATTCTTGCCTTAAAAAATGGGAGGTAAATTTATCAAACTTTTGCTCAAAGCCCCAACCTTCACTCAGGGCCTGCAACTTCTTCTCATAATCCTCATACAATCGTGACTTAACTTTGCTATGGTCCTCTTATAGCTTTTCAATTATTTCGTAGTACGCAACATTGTTGGCCACTACCCGATCAGGAAGACACTTCAGATGAACATAAGCCTCTTTATTTTCCTCGAATACCCCATACCGAAGCAACTTCAGTAGGTCGACCTCAGTCAAAGATAAGTGACCAGCTTTCAAAAGCTCATTACACCTATGGAGTAGCTTGGAGTCAGTGGATGATAATTATTCAAATTTATCCATAAACTATCAAGAAGAAGAAAATAACTAGTGTGCAGAGCTTGGAAAAATACAAGCAAAGGAACAAATATATTTCTCTTTCCATTAATAAAAGGGTAACGTACAGGTACATATTCAAGAAGAAAAAGAAAAATTACAACTAATACAAAAGGAAAACAAAAAGTTGCTCGGATCTACACCTTCTTCTTATCTGCCTCGGGATCAATGAAGTATAAGAGAGGGAAAAAAGAAGAGGAGAATTAACTGTGGAGATGTCAAAAGAATTAACATCCTGGTGTAGATCGGTAGTCTCCATCACCATAAGGGATTCACCAGAACCCCCACCATCATCAACTTCCTCTTCCATATTTAGAGAGGACCCATGATCATATCATAAGAATAACTCGGAGTCTTATGGAAAGACGACCTCCACCAAGGCAGCTGATGAGCCATCCTTGAAGAATTTTTTCTTTTCAAACTCGATTTGCGAAGAAGTTGCTCTAATGGATTTCTCCCAGCCTCTATTGAACCCAACCTCCCTAGCCTTAGTCCTTTTTTCCTTCTCAACATCTAAATCCTTCTGTAGCTTGACGGTCTTGACTTTTTCAACATCTTATTCTTTCTGCAACTTATCAGATAGACCCCAAGCAGTTTTAACAACTCCTTTAATAGTTTTCACCTTCTTCTCCCATTTTTTTTTCCTTGGCTAGTGCCTATTGTGAGTCAATCACTGACTTTTTTAGCTCATCAAAAGCCTTTTTAACTTCCCAGAAGAAGCTCTTAAGACCTTATCTTTCTCCAACATGTTGTTGAAGTCAATGAGGAACTGCATAAAGACAATAAAGAAAATTAGTATTGTGAAGAACACAAAAAGAAACAAAAAAATAAAGAAGGTATAAGAATATACCAGAGCAAGGCTTTGAGCAGCCCTGTCAAAACTTTTAGAGCAAGGCAGTGCAGCTGCAGCGCCCTTGTGGTTTGGTAAAGTTATAGACCTTATTAGTTATCTTGCCAATCTAGGGATAAGGACCACTAGAGCGGTAGAAGAGGATAGATCGACCAACTATAGTTGGTCGGGAAGGGCATAAGAACCTTCGGCTAACTTAGAAGGAATCCTTTTCCTTATTATTTTTAAGGGAATCTCTTCAGTTTTCTTGGCTCGGGGTTTCTTCGCAGCTTCATCTTTATTTTTCACCCCCTCATCAGCTTGTTTGGAAGGGGAATTTGCAACCATGTCTCGCAAAATGTTGGGAAATTTAATTTTTCCCATAATAACGGTAAGAGGTAAGTTTGAATCCAAGGAAGAAGGGGAGTGGGCAGCAAGATGACCACTGCCAGACGTAGCAGCTGAGGAGGTAGAGAGGTCCTTATTCAAGATCAATTACAGGGAAGGAATGATTATTATACGTAGAGCAACAAAGGAGGAAACCGTATTCTTATACTGCAGCAAATAGGATGCGGACCTTATGTGCTCCTCGCCAATACTATGATGAAGTCCCCAAATTAATTTTAACTCTATGAGGTTCATTTCACTTTCCTTTGGGCACATTCTCTTCTGATCAACTACAATTAAAATTTACAGAGCAATAATTAGTATTACAATTATACAAGCATATATAGGGCAAGATAATTAAAGTAGGAATAACCTATCCCATTGCCAAAAGGAGGGCATTAAGGCCCCTAGTACTCAACATTCCTAGTCAAAGGGGCATATTGCCAATTTTTTACAATAACTCTATGCTCAAAATAATCTCTATTGGAGCCTGGAAGATTAACTACTAACGCTTTGTTTGCAAACCTAATCTTTAAATAAAAAGTGGTGTCATTAGTAACCCACTTATAACAAAACATTATTTCTGGAATCCCTAGATAGGTTCCATGGATTTGATTCAATCTATATACTCCATTTACGACCCTCCAAGTGTTGGGGGCTACCCTAGCTGGGACAACGTCAAAATATTGATAAAACTCAAGGCAAAATGGGTTTGGAGTAAAGGTAAACCCACATTCAGCTTTAAAGATAGAGGGAAACCAGTGACCCTCGGTAAGTGAGAAAAAACATTAGGCAAAGTAGGGTGTTCCAGATCAACCCAAGAAGGAATGTTAAATTCATTTATCAATTCGTCAAGATAATTAATAGAGTTCTTACAGAGATTAAGGATTCAATAAGAACAGAAGGATAGAAAACGATCGCACAAGAGAGGAAAAAAAATCTTGAAGATGCAACAACCAAAAACACTTAGAAAATTTAAGGTAAGAAAAGATCTTTGCTTTTCCCGCTCTTTATAGGTTGCATCAAAAACTAGAAAAATAATGATTAAGAGGCAACGTTGATTGAATTGGTGGGGGATAAAGGTAGAAAAGACGAGTTTTCCCAAAAACGATTCATTGAAGTGATGGATAATTACAAAAATTCCATGCGCCTTATATGTCCACAGATAAGTCATAATTTTTTCAAGTGTGGGAAGTCAGTGCCCGACCAAGAATAAATTTTTTTCCCGAGCAACTTTAAGAGCTAAATGTTCCATACTCTTGTAAAAACTTCAAGCATGAAACATTGGGGGCCTCTGTTGATACCAATAATTATCCTACTACGTGAACCAATCGAATACTAACAAGTGCTACATAGTGGAAGGTTAATCCTAGTCAGGAAGGATGAAATGCGAACCTACTAAGGAATGCCGACCAACCTGTCAATGAAGCCCAACCAACACTAGGAAGGCCGACCAACAATGACAGTACACCGTCAACAGTTGTATACATAAATGATTGTAAAAATGTAAATGTTTCCGTTATAAAGACATTCCAGGCTTCTATTTTCCAACACTTACGCACCCCCTGAGGGCTATAAATACATTATAAACCAAGGGGACGAGATAGGAGGCAATTGAACAAGCCCAAAGTAATACATAATAGTGGATCTAGACACTCCATTTAAGCCGAACCACTTTAAAAATATTTTATCTTTGTTACTTATATTTATTTGCGATCAATTAATTAGTGTAGTCTAGTTTTTTGTATCAACACCATACATACACGAACACATCACAAGAGATTCATAAATCAATCCCTCAGGGATCCTACCTGTAACTGCAAGAGGAATCGACCCCATCATTATCAACATCCTGGGGTTCTTAAACATACCCTGCCTGAATAGAATGTTGTAGGAGCTCCATGGAACGGTAAGATCGGACCATCCAAGGAAAAAAATAACTCCTCCATCCATGGTGTCAGATATGGCAAACCATCTTTTATCGATCTCCACATCCAACATCTTGAAAAAAATTATCCTCCATAACCTCTTCATGTTGTCCCTGAAAATAAGTCAGACCCTACCAACAGAGTGGGAAGGACGGGACGGCGGTTGAAAATTCTCCCAAAAAGTGCCCAATTGCATACGCTGATGCTCTATCAAATCCTGCACAGGAAAAAAGTCTTGTCTCCAAAGTGGTACAATCTGCTCCTGGCCAAATTGGCCTAAGAGCCGCCAGGGAATATAGAGAAGTCAGTCGAAGGCCAACTAATCGAACATAATGGTATTCCCTCAGTTCTAACATGGGCAAGAATTCTCCACACCAAGGCCCTTACCAATGCAAAACTTGAGCCTGTGCTCCACATGCCAGTTTTCCTAGCTCTCGGAGTCCAGTCCCACGCTAATAAAGTTGTGAAAAATTTGGCGTAGCTTCCAATGGATATTTAAGAGGAACCAAAATATGAAATCTCTCTGACAACCATATGAACAACATGATGGGGATACCCCTCAGAAAGTTAGAACATCCCTCCAACTAGGCATCTAGACTATTTAGAGTTTTTGCTAATATCACCGCCCCATGATTGCAATGGTATGACATCAAAAAAGCAATGGCTGCAAGTTGTGTGTCCACCAATAGTTCCCTAGTCACTAATAGTAATTTTGAAATCAAGCCAAGAATAATGGATCCAGCATAGCTTGCATCACTAACATCTTGCAAATGCACAGAATGCAGCACAACATGGATATAGATCATTCCTCCCATAACCAATAATCGAGCCTTTAAGGGAGAGATATGGATAAGTCCCACTAACAGCTCCCAAGGAGATCGAGAAAACATAGGCATGTCCACCGCAACACTAGATTTATCCCCAACATAGCAGAGAACTCTTAACAAGTTGGATAGACTTCATCCATGCCAAAGCGAAAGACATGGTCTTCAGGGTACCAGAATTCTACCGCTGCCATTAGCATGTTCCACTCTATAGGACAGTTGCACCATAATGAAGCCCGACGCATGTTGAAAGCATTATAGCCGACATTGTATGAGCACATTACCTCTAAATTTTTGAGGTAAGTAAGGAATTTAACACTTTCGAGGAGAGCCATATTACAAAATGATGATAAAAGAAACAAGAAGAATGAAAAAAAGAAGAAAAGTGGATGGGTGAAGACAATTCTCCACTTTTACCCCCTATTTATACTTGAAAAACCTAGCCAAAGACAAAGATTCTACAAATTCGAGAGGTTAACTTGCCCAACAAAGTATAAACAAATTGAAGAAAGTGCAATTAAAACCTTAGATTGACTAGACTGGACTGAACTGCCGATAGGTAGGACATGGGGCATGCCAATCCGTAACCCACTATTTTTGGAAAATTCCCTTTTTCCTTTTTTGTCAAAATCAAGAAATTAAATCAAATTATTTTTTATTCTAAGGAATTAAGAATTTCATTCTCCTTATATTTTTACTTATCCTGTTTTAAAATAAAAGTTCTCTCAAATCATTTTAAACTCTTTTTACAGTCTCAGTAACAAAGTATAAAGACCACATGCATTAAGTCACTAAAGAAAAAATTAACAAAAACTTCATTTCCTTACATATATATTGCTTTCTTACATTCATTTTGCAGGAAAGCAACAAAAATAACTGGACTCTGCCCGAGCCCACCTCTCTCTCTCTCTCTCTCTCTCCCCTAAACATTCTCTTCCTCTCTCTATTCTCTTTCTCTCTCTTCTCTTTCTTTATCTTTCTAAGAACCTCTATCCCTGTGGTGTGCGCACTTTCCCCAACAACGAGATAACACAAAGTAAGATGGAACCAGGATCAACTCCCTAATGTGAGCCATCGCAGAAGCGACACAATCCCGAATGTCCCTCAGCTAGTTGGTCGACACCCAAATGTGTTGTAAGAAAAATAGAAAAGTGTGAATCAGTGAGTCTAAGGCTAAGAAAGAAATCAAAAAATTAAAAGACAAAGAGATGAAGAGTATACCGTTGGATGAAGAACATCCTCTGTCAGCCCCAGCTCCTCCGGGTCCATCGCATTGGGAGAATGCACCATACTCATCGAACCTCCATTTTGTCATCAGATGTTATAAGAGGGAGGATTTAACCACATAAAGGGAACCTATGATTTCATTGCCGCTGCCTACGTCGGCGCACCACCTACACTGTGGGAAGACCCCATTGGACGAATCTAGCCTACAGGGGGAAGAGGCATAAAATCTTATATGCTGGGTGGAATCAGTGAGCTTGACACGAAATCCAAGTAATCATAAGTCGACACGTGTCATTATATGACGAATAAGGCTCCCGGATCATCGCCGCCATCCTCGCATCCTCTGACATCTGTCACTCTCGACTAAAATACATCGGTGGCCTCACATGGGGCGCAATCACCTCATCCCCCTCCACCCGCTGGACTATTGTCTCCCCAAGATACTAGGAGTAGCCAAACTCATGTACCCGTAGATGTCGCAACTGTGCATACACCTCGATCACCCTCGTGTTCTGGATGGTCATTCCCCATGGATAGAAGGTCACCTACAAAATCTTCAGCATAATATCAATATCTGAAAAGATCATCAAGGAAAAAGGTCTCAAGAAGAAAGAAGATATACCCGACTTTTGGTTAAAGGACATTAAAGACTTAAAGCACAACCCCTAAGGAAATGGACCACCTCGACTATCGGTTGGACTTCCACCACTAGTACATCCGACAGAAGCCCCCAACAGACTCATCCTTCAAAGCTATCAAATGGGCATTGAGTCCAATCACCTCATAAACCACGTCTGCAAATGATAAGTATTATCAATCAAAAGAAAGCAATCAAGGAATCAAAAATAAAATATATAAAGGAAAATGCATAAAATAAAGAATACCTCCAAGAGATACGAGGACCCGGTATAGGTCTACCAGCAACACTGGTTGAATGCATCCAAAGATGAATAAAGGGTTGACAAAGTAAGTCTCCCTCAGTTAAAGAGAGGGATGTTCGGAAACACCCTAAAAATGGAAAAACCCACAAGGGGACGGCGTCTCCACTCGTTGCCACTTAAAACCCTCCCAACAATAGCAGAATAAACAGACGGGACCTCTACTTCACCTATAGCCCATAAAATAACTCCCTCAAAAAAGACAAACCAGTAGATTCCATAGAGACTATCCTCTCCACATCATCCAATGCCGCCTCCACCGTTGTCAGCGTCAGCCGTAAAGTTCGATCCACCTAAATTTGGACTCCCTCACAATCTAGTCCCAATAGTTGCTGCAAATCAATGGCAGTCACCATCATCCCCCAAAACCAAAATTAATGGTGTGTGTGGTGTCCCATCACATCTCCTCTAAAGCGCAGAGGACATCCGTCAAACGAGGCATCTCGTACTGTTTATATGCCAAACTATGAAAACCGACTGATGACACCACCCAATAAACCACTGGTGGAATGTGCTCCCAGACTTCCCTAAGCCTTGTCATTCTTCAAGAAGGAAGGTTTGACATAGAGATATCAAACTGTCAAATAAAAAAGAAAAAAAACTTGTCAAAATTCAAGAAATAAGGAAATATCACGAAGAAAGAAGAAAGGAATACCAAAGGTCATTAACACTTACATAGACACCAGGGTTCACCACCCTAGAGGATTGATGGTGTGTCAGATCGCGCAAAACAATTCGCTCATTCTCCCCTGGCTCAAACGAATCGAGAACATTCTCACTACCCAACGCAAGGGGAACCCTAGCTCGCCATTCGATGTTCTCCTAGTCGTTGACATTTTGCCATGCCACGTAGACATCACTTCTTGAAAAAAAATCCATTTCTTCATTTTGAAACACTAAAATAGTTTTCAAAACGAATGATCATAAGAGAGCAAGTCTGGAAGATGTGAGAATTGAGAAAGTCTCGGTCCCTTTTTAAAGGATGCTAAGGGGCATGACGATCGGTAGCTCCCAACCACACACCGATCGATACCATCCCTTAACCTACTTGAGTAAGCCTCAAAGAACATGCCGCTACCATTTGGAACCTCCTACACTTTGCCATTCGACACCCTCCCTAAAATTTCATACAAAAATTCTTAAAAATAATGCCAAAAAATCCCAGAAAATTCCTAAAATTACGAAATGGATTTTAGATCCTTTTTCACCAAGATTTTTTTTATACCACACTTACTTACCTAGAGGAATACTTACTGCCCCAAAGGAACACTTATTTCCCAAATGGAATTCCAAAAAACAATTTGGTATTTTCCTAGCAACGTCTCCAAAGGGCACCTCCGAAATTGAAGAAAATTCCCCAACAAGAAAACATCCAATCCTCGGATTAAATTCCTTTCCCCAGCGAAATCCAAAACTCAAAATTAAATGCTTCCCCAAAATACCCAACATAACTAAAAGATAATTTTCCCAATAGAGTCTCCAAATTTCCCCAAGAAAACTACAACTTAAACCCTCAGAATTGGCGTTGACCCATAAAATTGGTCACTCTACCTTAAGCCCTCAGAATTAACTTTGAACCTCAGAATTAGTCACCTCTACTTAAGCGCTCAGAATTAGATTCGACCCACAAAATTGGCCACTTCTACCTTAAGCCCTCTGAATGGGATTTGACCCTAAGAATTGGTCACCTCTACTCAAGCCCTCGGAATTGGATTTGACCCTTAGAATTGGAACTTCTACCTTATGCCCTCAAAATTGTCTTGCTCTCTCCCTACTCAAGGCTTCAAAATTAATCTCATCCTCCCTCAGAATTATCTTCGACCCTCAGAATTGGTCTCTCCTATTTTAAACCCTCAGAATGGGCTTTGACCCTCAGAGTTGTCACCTTTACTTAAGACCTTAGAATTGTATTTAACCCTTAGAATTGGTCATCTCTACTTAATCCCTCAAAGCTATCTTCAACCCTCAAAATTAGTATCTCCTACTTAGGCCCTCAAAATTGGTTTTGACTGTCAGAATTGGTCACTTCAACTTAAGGTCCTCAATATTAACCCTGGCCCTCAAAATTAATCGTCTTACTTAGGTCCTAAAAATTGACCTCGGCCCTCAGAATTTATTGCTCCCTAACTTAAGGTCCTCCAAATTGACCTCGGCCTAGAGAATTGATCTCTCCTATCTTAAGATCTTAGAATTTTCTTTGACATTCAGAATTGATTGCTCCCTACCCTAGGTCCTCATCCCATAGAATCAGCCATCCCCAACATTTCTTTAGGTCCTCAGAATCAACCTCAAACCTTTGAATCGGTTATCTTTTCACCTTAGGTACTCATAATCGACCTCGATCCTCTGAATCGATCATCCTCTTTCCTTAGGTTCGTATTGTCAACCTCTCTTCTAAAACATCCTGTGGTGTCTATTCGATGGCTTTCACTAGTTTCAAGCTCACCCATAGAGGGGCTCTATAGATACCACATTCTAGGACCCCCTAATTCTATCCTTAGGTCCCTCGAACCTCTCTATTTCACTACAAACCCTAGGTAATACTCCAAGTATCGATCTAGAGATGATTCTGAGCCTAGATTGACTCTAGTCAACTATATTGTGATAGAAAAATCTCTTTGAATCCTCGACGGTCTTTGAATCCCCTTTCTAACGGGTAACCCCGTGCGCGAATCGGCGTAACGATTCTGACGAATGAACCATTTTACCACCAAAAATCATTTGGGAGGCCATCGGGCTCTCCCAAACCTTAATTTGACGACAATCAACTTCATAATTAGAGAAAAATCTCTTTTAATATTCGAAAGGAACTGAAACCCCTTTCCAATGATCTTCCTGTGCATAAAACATCATAACCATTCAGACGAATGATCTGTTTCACCCAAAAATGGATCCAAAGGTCACCAGGAGATCTCGAGCTCCATTTCACAAAGGTCAACTCTTTATCTCGAATGAGACTAAATGAATCATTGAAGGGTACTGAATACACTTTCCAATGATTTGGCCCGTGTGCGAATCATCCCTATAGTAAAGACGAACGACCCACTTTATTTTAAAAGGTCATCGGGCGCTATCGGGCCCCGATTGACAAAAGTAAATTTCTAAACCGAGTGTAGCTCTTTGGAATTTTGAAATACCTTGCCTAAAATTTCCAAATATTTACCCTGTGTTTAATTCTCACTTACCGTTATGACGAACGATTCGTTTCCGTCCGATGATCTTTCGTCCAAAGGACAGACCAACGAGCGCTTTCGAGCCCCATTTAACTTAAAGTCAACGACCTAACTTAGGATATGACCAAATTAATATTAAAGATATTTGAATTACCTTTCTAACGGTATGACCGATGCACGATCTGGATCAACGGATTATGTTCTATGACCATTTTTTCAAAAAAATCTGCATGAAACTTCCAATTGGCAGGTTCATTTCCCTACCTATTAGTGGTGTTCCAAGGGTTACCTATCTATTGGAAGGGATAGGTATATGATGATCAACATCCCCATTCCCATGTAAATATATGGCATGACCTCACTCCCAAAACACACCTCAGATCCATCCTCATCAGTGATCTCAGCAACATTCTCTTGCAATTAGTGAAGTTTCCTTCTGTGAAATTCCTTTCCATCCTATATTCCCATCATTTTCATACCCATTTTGGTAAACTCTCATCCCCTCACATCCAACGTTCATCTCAACATCCAAGGGAGTTCATCCAATATCAAGATTAAGCTTTAATTCTTCAAAGAAGGTCCAAAATCCTACTCTCTCTGTCTCTCTCTCTCTCTCTCTTTAAATTTATTGTTTCTACATTAATTACATGAGTTAATAATCTAGTTTTTTACTTTATTCCATACACATTAACATCTCAAATTTTTGTTTTTTATATGGTACACACGTTATTTTTCTACAAAAAACCCAAAACAAACAAAAAAAGGGTTACTCCCAGAAATTCCAATGGGGTTATCCATCAAACTTTATAAAAACAAAAACACATTTTCTACACACGCAAATATAATAAAATCCCATTCGAATCTATGGGATAAATCCCACCTTATGTTGCATACGATCTACGTGGACTTTGATGCCTTTATAGGCTGCGTAGGTTTCTTGGGTTAAAACTGGAGACTCGAGTCCAATTTTCTAAATTTTTAATTTTCAACCTTTCCAAATTTCTAATTTTCAATCTTCGCAATTTCATCCATTTCATCTACACATTATTTTAATGTGTATTATGTTTGTAATCCTTATTAGCATTTCATCCAATATATATTATCGTTTCATTATAATGATCAATATCGCGATAAACGCATAAATCATATTTTTAATATTATTTTGGGAACATTCATATGGATGACCTCATTCTATCTCTTCCATTGTATGTGTGGGAGATTTCGATTTCCATTTACATATATAAACACATACTCATTTCGCGTAGAAATAAAGGAAAACAATAACATAATACCATGAGAGACCGAAAGGGAGAGATAGGTGCCTAACACCTTCCCATTCAGTAGCTTCATCTCCGAACCTTCGAAGTATTGATTACTTAAGCATCAATTCGGCTGTGATTCCACGCTCTCGAGGTGACGACATATTCTTTGGCTTGTGTTTTTGTAAAATGGGTTGGCGAATCCATCTTTTTACATTCACCCCACATTGAGATGACCGAAGCGTTCCTAAATGAGAGAGGTCACGATACCTTCATCCTCCTTTTTCCCCACACCCTTGGGAGGAGGAGGAGAGAGGGAGGATATCGGAATGGCCACACTTAGCATGCAAGCTTCTAGAGAGATAAACTCATTATGCTCCTAATATTTCTCTTTTTGGTCAATTTCTCCCTTGATTATGCTATTTTCGATCGTTAGTATGTATGACTTCATCATTTTCGAAAAAAATTCCCCTTTATAGCATTCGATGTTTCCTTTGGAAAACATCCTGAGTCTCTTTCTGCCTTTTAGGACACCCGACACGTCCTTTGTCCCCATTTATCTAGTTTCCTAGGGTTTTTCTATAACTTTCTTGCATTTTAGTTAAGATTCTTCTATGTAGTGGTATATATTGTTGTTTGGATAATTTTATTGTTGTTGGCTTAGGTATTTGAATGTTTAGTTATTCATTGAGTTATATGTCCCAACATATGTAGAATTTAGGGTTTTATATATTTTCTTGTCGAATATCTTCCCTTTCAACCATTGTTCTTCTTGTGCATTGATTTTTGCTTTCATTTTCTTAATTTATGAGTCTTTTCGTTAGTTCAGGGAATGTTGAGACTAATTCATTAGTACAATGCTAGCTAGTTTACTGAACCCCTTTGATTTGCCCATCTATTGAATATACGTCATGCTGAGAGAAACCCTAAGGGCCCTAACATTGTTTCCAATATTTCTTCCTCTGATGGGTAACATCCTCAGCCCTAGATGCTAGGTACAGTAAATATGAGTCTTTAGCATCTCATGGTTCGGGGAGTAGTGCAAAACTATAGTTAGCTGTTAGGAATTTCAATAACTAGAGCTCGAAGGATTTTGTTATTATAATTAGGTGTTCTTCCAAAGAGGTCATGAAGTTTAGACCACCTTACAGAACTCTAGTTCCCTTGTTGTTGTTCCTTTGGAACCTTCTGAGTCATTAGATGATGATAGCACTCCTTCTTATTCTGATAGCTCATATAAACCATCAACAATCGAATGAAATAACTTTGAGAGTGACATTACTAAGTCATAGTTGATTCTCACCAAGGGATTCTTATAATACCCTTTTAAGTATAACCTTGAGGATACTTGATGAGGATATGAGGGATTATGATCATCTTTATGCCGACGATATCTCCTTCCCACTATAGGCCTTATATATAATTCTACTTCTTCCACTTTACCTAACCATTTGGGGAATTTTAAAGGGTTATGGAGGTTTTTCATCCCAACTTCATGTAATCATATACTGGATGATCTTAGGATCCCTGGTTTACTTGGGAGAGCATTATGGGTTTGATATTAATGAGGAGATTTTTATTCATCCATGGTATAAAAGATAATTACAATGCTCCTAGATATTAGTAACTTTCTCCTCGGAAGGACCATCAAAATTTGGTGCAAGTGGTTTAAACTAACAACCACTTTTGGAATCACGAATTTTTTTATCTAGGTGTGGATAGGTGTTTGTATCCAATGAAAGGAGAAAAATTTCAAGGGTCCCTCAGATTGGAGTGGGTCGAACATAATTGTTATATACTTCTTGTACTTTTTTCTGTTGAATAACTTTCATTTTAACTTTTCTTTATCATTTTTGAGCGAAAGATGCTCTTGGGATCTCTCCTCCCTTGAAGAGATTAGTGGACAAATTTTTGCTTGTTGACCCTCCAGTACTAAATGATGTCTTTGACTTGGATAATCTCCTTGTGTTTGGATATTATAAGCCCCTTGGCCAAGAAGAAATTAAGTCCAATGCACTATCTTTGGTCCAAACCGAGGATGAGAAAGAAGTTGAGCAAGAGATCAAGGAAGGTGTATATGATTTTTCACAAGTGTCAATTCAGATTCCATTAAAACTTTTACAAATTATTTGTGTTTTTCCTATGAAACTTCTACTACTTCCACTTTTGGGTTTCATGTTCATCCATCTGAGGACATGGAACCAAAACCAACCTCCCTCAATGCTACTGAACATCTTTGTCAGAAGCAGGTTGAAGCTTCCAAGAAGAAGGGTAGGACCCAGGTCAAACCATAGGTCGTAGTTTAGCCTCAAATTGACATAAAGGAGGTGGATTAATGGATAAATAAAAAAGGTAAAGAGTCCTCAGCCTCTCAGCCTGATCACAAGAAGCCAAGGCTAGATAATCTCGCAAGGCTATAAAAAAAGCATGTACTAATTGATGGCAACTGACACGTCTATTGTCCAAGGAGTCTGAGGGATATTATAAAAATCCCATGGTTGAATGGAACAATGGGGCCCCCAATAATCTAATGATGTAGAAAATGCTGATAAAGGATGAGATATTCATTATTCTATTCTCCAAGAAGATCTAGATAAAAATACCCAAACTCATAGAGTTTTGGAGATAAAACACCACCGTAATAAGGCCGAAATATCCAGCAACGAGCAATAAACTATCTATTTTGGAAGCTCCACATTTTTGGGTAATTCTGATCTAGAAATAATGTCCCTGTGAATCCCGATTAATTTAATATCGGGTGATCATGCCTTTATTAAATTAAAAGAAGCATATCCATATTGGTTCATTCTTAGGATCACTGTCGAAAAACTTTTTAATATTTACTAAACACCTAATATTTGAAAAGATAGTGTCAAATTTTTTCTTTATCATTGACATGCCATGATTTGAAACAATTAAACAATTAAATATCACATTAACCATGATACATTAATTAACACACCAAATAATGAAATATTAAATCAAATAATATAGGATGGGATTAAACACCCCATTCTAAAACTCTAATACAACAATCCATAAAACTAAATCCACCACTGAAAATAAAAGAGTACAATGTCTCTGGAATAACTACTAATGGAAAATGGGCAACATGCCCGACTGAGATAAAGAATGAGTGCACCAGATCTGTAAGGAAATGGATACGTCTATCAAATTGGGACCTACAATCGTTCACAGCAACTGCAGCACAACAAATGGAAATGTACTCCTAAGCTAGGGCTCCCTGTGGGTGGGCACCTAAAATGGTTTTTACAAAAATAGATTTGGAAAACGGGTCAGAGCCCGAGTAAAAACATTTAAAAATCCAGGAAGTATATAAACACAAATAGTAGAATTAAATCTACTAAACACAAATAGTAGAATTAAACGACAAGTATATATGTACGTATCACTCTATAAATATATATACTACTATAGCACCCCTAGGGTGAGACATGCGGTGCATGCATATTTTGATATCATGTCAAAGTACATCACACACTATATAAAGGACTATTGGTTCGGTATCTTTCGAGCCATAAATACAAATCACATATATTGGAGGCGAACATAGTCCCCATCCAAACGGGTCACGTACATACCTAGGCTCCTATTCAACCGTCAAAACTATCATACTCAAATAACCCGTATCAAAAGTCAAATAATTTAGGTACAAGTCTAAAATCCCCCCAATGAGCTCGTCAGGATAAGGTCGTCCATGATGCGAAACCTCCCCTGATAGAAAGCAGCGTAGGTATGTCATACACATAATATCACAATCAACATAATATATGCATACACTCATTCTATACATACATAGAATATATTTCAAGTTTATCCCATAATCTAATAATTCACATTTTGTTCCCATTTACCATTATTCCTAACATCTCTTATTAACTGAAAGAATATAAATAATTTAATTAATTATTTCAGTAGCTACCTTGAACCCATACTTATTGGTCCAAAACCTAGAATCATTATAACAAGCTCGAATTATATTTTAACTCCCAATAATCCATTTTCTCAATAAAGTTACATTCTGCCCAGACATATAAAATTACAATTTGAGGCTTTTCTGATCCGATTTCCAAAAGACTTAAAACTACAAATCTGTTCAGAACATGATTTTATATAAGAACATGCGAGCACACTATCATTTTCTGCTTAAAACAGTCCGAAAATCATCATACAATGTTCATCCCTTTTCTAAAATGATTTTTCAATTCCCCATTTGATTACCAAATATTTAGTTTTAATGTAGCAAATCGAGTGTCACTTCATAGGTTTGAAATCCAATTGTCAAAAATTGACTTTTCACTTGCCGGGTCGACCCAAAAATGACACGAGACCCAATGCATATGCCCGAATATTGTTTTCTGAATATTTCGACCCTTCCGGACACTTAAGCGCACTCTAAATGACCATTTGAATTTTATAAAATTCACTTGTATTTTATTTCCCACAATTAAGTCCCAACACGATTGACACGCACTTTCCAACTAAATTTACCGTAACTGTCGTATTTCTCACTCACGGTAATCATAATTCTTTCTTATCTACATAAATATTAGCCCTTATCTTGCTAATTAATATTTATTTTACCGGATTAATTTTCCAAATATAATTTAATTAATCCCAATAATTTCGCAATATAAAAATCAATAATACTACGGGGTGCTACATACTTCCCTAATAACAGAATTTCGTCCTGAAATTCGAAAAATAATTAGTATAGATAATATCTGGATACCTGTTAGGCGCATATCATCTTCGCGCTCCCAAATAAACTTGTCGACACTATGATGCCCCATAATATTACCTCACATTTTTATACACAATTGCGTTCGAACGTGTTCTATATTTACTCTTAATGATCTTTTGGTATTTCCATTACACTTACACTAATGGTACTGTTTCGATCGAAGGTCTACTTACTACAACCCACGATTTAGCAACAAATTCATTCAAGCTATTACATACCGATATATTTCCTTATACTTAAGGTCTCAATTATATAATGTCACACAAAACTAACGTGAATTCGATGACAATGTCTCAAAAGACGAGCCTATACTTATTGATCACAATTGTTGACATGATAACCTGTTTATGATAATAACCTTAACATGACCCCAAAAATGACATGACTAGTCCCAGCTTCCATCCCTTCCTGTACTCCACTGGCTCTATCACCTCTATGATAGAAAGGACCTCACTTCCATAGGTATCAATTTCACTCATTGCCATACCAATCCTTTTCTCCTTATGAGGCAGACCATCAACAATCCCTGCTTACTCATGTCAGGACTTAAAGCTGCTATTCCCATTAAAGTACTCTCACTATGGAAAGGATGTGGATTGATTTAATCCTAGTCAACGGATTATGAATCACTTCGGATCCGAGAAACTGGTTATTTCACCTTTTTACAACTATTCAAAGGGTAAGCTAAAAAAAATTCTCCCTATTATGGCGCAACAGTTACTTAGCAGTTTATCCCCTGCTATGGGTAATCACATGTAACCCTACCAATTGTAGATAACATTTCCAATTACTCCCAAAAGTCCGAGACATGTATCCTTGCATTATGCCCCTTTTATATCACCCCTTCCAACAATACATCGGCCTATGGTTGACACAACTAGCACAGGGCTCAGCTCCGCCCCTATTACCTCGTGATACTCCCTATTTAAGGTGGGCCTCAAGGGTCTCGTCCTGATTTACAATAGTATTGGGCGGCACCATATGCCGATTCATTTATTCCCTTTAATAACATGCTGGGCACACTATTCGGAAATATAACACACCCCAAACAAGTAACGATTATTTTGTTCCGGACAATCCACTTCACAACCCAAAGAAAATCCTACCCACTCCTCGATTTTTATAATCCAATAATGGACTTCATCAATTTGTATACCCATTCCATCCCTAGAATCATCAATCTATCCCCACATTAGGGTCGGTAGTATCAAACCAACCTCTTCCTTTTACGAGTGATGAACTTGAAAACAACTTCACTATGTCTCATTCAACTTGATATCATCACACTCAACATCTCACGTCACATGAAACATCTTACTCCCCTTATTCTAGGATATACACAAATTATGGCTCGTACATTTACTCCAAAACTGCGCACTTCCTAGGCCCTTTTTTCGTCTATTAGAATCTTAGCAACCTATCTATGTGCAAACTACTCAATGTATTCGAATAGGTGAGACGTTGCTCCACCTCCAAAATTTGTGGGGTTCTCCTTTGTCAATGGATACCTTTTGCATTTGATTCTAACGTCTTTGGCCTCACTTTGGTTGTGGGAGTTTTCTTATGACATACACACAATCAAACTATCTCCTTTTCTCGAATGAATTTTACCCTTTCCTACATTTCCACTTATTTTTCTGACTGCCCTACAGACACATTTACAACATCTCTCTAAGCCTCCTTATCACAGATGATACCAACAGTTAAATTGACCAGGGTGTCCATACACCCTATATCCCGTGCACAACTACACAATAAATTCTACATTCCACATATAACATACTTATCTCAAATTCGACCCCCCATTCTGAGTGTGGCTTTACACTATGGCTAACCTCAGTTATTTTATTAAAATGATTTAATTCCACTAGATACTTCCCCACCCATCAACTAGTGGTGCAAAAAGTTTTTCCTCAGTGCTTCCCACACACAACATTACTCAACTCACTAGTATCATATCATAGAATAACTGTTAGGTCTTGCTTCACCCACATACACGTGTAATTATTTAAATTGATAAACTCATGCCCTAGTGACCAATAAATCTCTTGACTCCCGACATTCGCTAGGATTCATGCATGGGACGTCTCGTAAGAAAAATCCGAACAAAGAACCCCCCGATACATTACTACCTAGCATTGTCACTCATCGATATTCGTAGGTCTTACACATACATGATTAGAAAATACAAAATTCTAGCCCCAGATGTACAAGTTTAACTGCCCACTCCCACATCACTAAAGGAGTTATATAACATGGCATCCTCACTATCACTAGTTTTCCCATGCTAGGTCCATAACGAGCTAAATTTCTCCGCTCAACAGTTAACTTAATATCCCGGAATTAGATTAGTACAGTCCCTACACACTGGGATCAAATATAACAAGAAAACTATAACCACTAAAGTCACCTCCATGATATAATATAAATGCGGGTTCAACTTTCTTCCAGTTGACACATTGATAATCAACATATCCTTCCCTCGAATAGAGAACACGATATCCTTGATGTAACAACCCACCATCGCTCATCCCATCGCTAACCAACACATACCAACATCATACTCAAATATCATCTCTCAAAATGAGATAACCCACTAAAATATATGCTCTCAGTGTTTGTACTCACTTTCCTACAAGTGGGATCAAAAGTCCAGTACTAAATAGTAAAAGTATAGACAAACAATAGTAATACTAATAATACACCCACTAAACCCTTCCCATGCACGAATTTAGTGCTAATAATATATTGTGACTCGATCATGTCATACAAACATACCCCATTTACCCTATGATATAACTCAGACTTTTAATTATCTATAGCGTTAGCGGTCTAAATGTCTTCTGGACATAACATTCTCATCCATACTGATCCCAAAAACTTTCATAACTATTGCCCTGGTGGACATCACTCTCATGTCCCCTAACTCATTGCAGATAAGATCGATACATGTGGCCTTACACTCCATACATAGGATGCCTCTTGCTGTCATTTCCCATGGAAGCGTTCATATAAATTTGTAAAAGTGCATCATAGATACCATGTGTATAAGTCATCCAAGACCAACTTCCCATAAATACTAGGGACTCCTACTCGTAAGTCCGTCATCACTTTTCAGAACCTTCCTCTCCAATACCTATCTCCCCAAGTAAGACATTCACTCACATTAATAAATTTTTCATCACAATCAACCTCTCTCCATTCCTTCCATAAAAAGTTCATAAACTTCCTTCGCACCTCCGTCTGAGCAGCATATGAAAGAACTTGTGGTTAGATCGCGACTGAAATTTCTCGATTAGTTCCTTATCTACTTCATTATATGTGTTGGCCATCTCCTATTATGGCCACCATGCTACTACGAGCAAAAATTTACCCCAAATTTTGAAACTTGGGTGCCTCTGTACCTCACTATACGAAACTGCCTTTCAGTTATCTCCTTCCATTGGCACATCGCATTTTCTCTTTTACTCAAATCCTTGCAAGTGGCTCTTCAAGAGAGCTCCTCCGACTTCCCCCTGCCGACTATGCTGGGTGAGTCTTAATTTGCACTACTGTTATATAATATAGTTCTTGGGGATGCAACTTCCTTGGTGACTTCCATTACTATAGCCGTTTTCGGTATACTCTATGGCTTTTGCTAAGCCTTTCCTCCTGTAGTCCTTCTAACGGTCCTCATTGGTCGTCCTATATTGTTAGATTTATGAAACCCAACTGACCTTGTATACGATTCATATCAATTATACTTAGTAGTAGGAGAACGTATACATGCTTACGAAGAGGAATATAACAATCCTATAATAGGGATCTATATCAAAGAACGCTACGCTGAAATGCAATAAGGCACACAAATTGTAAAGACACTAGAACCTAATGCTCCGATACCATTTGTGACACTCTGCTTAATTAAATACCAGTTGATTAGGCCTTTATTCAATTAAAAGAAAAATGTTCGTATTGGTTCATTCTTAGCATCACTATCGAAAAACTTTTTAATATTTACTAACCACCTAGTATTTGAAAAGCAAGTGTCAAGTTTTATCTTTATCCTTAAAATGAAATGATTTACAATAATTAAATAATTAAATATCACATTAACCATGCTACATTGATTAACACCACAAATAATGAAATACCGAATTACATAAGATAGGACGGGAGTAAACACCCCAGTCTGAAAGTCTAATACAGTAATACATAAAACTAAATCCACCACTAAAAATAAAAGAGTACAATGTCTTCGAAACAACTACTATTGGAAAATGGCAAGGATGTATGACTGAGATAAAGTAATAAGTGCTTCAGATCTGCAAGGAAATGGAGGATTCTATCAAACTAGGACCTGCAATCGTCCACAATAACTGTAGAACGATAAATGGAAATGAACTCCTAAGTGGGGCCTCCCTGTGGCTGGGCACCTAAAATGGTTTTTACAAAAATAGATTTGAAAAATGGGTTAGAGACTGAGTAAAAATATTTAAAAATTCAACAAGTATTTAAAATGCATAATCAACAAATATTATATACATGTTAGGTTCACGGCTCTCACTTGAGGTCCTCACCCCTCAACTATTGTGCACGCCTAGCGTATACTCCTAACCCGTCCTAGTTATGCTAGCCCACATAACTAGTTCGACTTAAATATTTTACTTCGTTTACTAACTTTTGGTGCTCACTTATGTCACTCATACGACAATAATTTATGTTCTATGTCTATCATTCAGTTATAAATATCTCATATACTATTAAATTCTCGCACACTTATATACACTTGGATATCACTATCTTTCTTATCTACTAAACACAAATAATAGAATTAAACCACAAGTGTATATATATATATATATATATATATATACATGTCACTCTAATTATATATATACTACTATAACACCCCTAAGTTGAGATCTCTGGTGCATGCATACTCTGCTATCATGTCCCGGTACCTCGCGCAATGCATAAAGGACTATTGGTCCGGTATCTCTTTCCAACCGTAAATAAAAATCACATATATTAGAGGCAGACATAGTCTCCATCCAAATGGGTCACGCACATACCTATGCTCCCATTAAATCGTCAAAACTATCATACTCCCAGATAGCACGTATGCAAGGTCCTATGTTCTGGATGCAAGTCTAAAATCCCCCCAATGAGCTCGTCAGGATAAGACCGTCCACGACGCGAAACCTCCCCACGATAACAAGCAACATAGGTATGCCATACACATACTATCATAATCAACATAATATGCATACACTCATCCAATACATACATAGAGTATATTTCACGTTTATCCCATAAACTAATAATTCACATTAATTCCCATTTCCCATTATTCCAAACATCTCTTGTTAACTAAAAGGATATTCATTAATTATTTTAGTAGCTACCTTCAACCCATACTTATTGGTCGAAAACCTAGAATCACTATAACAAGCCTAGATTATATATTAACTCCCAATAGTTTTTTTTCTCGATAAAGTTACATTCTGCCCAGAAATATAAAATTACAATTTGAGGCTGTTCTGATCCCATTTTTTAAAAAAACTTATAACTACAAAGTTGTTCAGAACATGACTTTATACCATAACCCACAAACACACTACCAATTTCCGCTTAATATAGTCCTAAAATTATCATCAAATGTTCATCCTTCTCCTAAAATGATTTTTCAATTCCCCATTTGATTAGTTAAAGACTTAGTTTTAAAGCAGCAAATCTCATATCTCTTCATAGGTTGGAAATCCAAATGTCAAAAATTGACTTTTAACTTGTCGGGTCGACACAAAAATGACACGAGCCTCTAAGCATAAGCCCTAATATATTTTCTTACGATTTCGACCCTTCCAGACACTTTGGCAAAACTCAAAGTTACCATTTGAGCTTTTGTAAAATGTACTTATATTTTATTTCCCAAAATTAAGTCCCGACACGACCGACAAACGCGTCCCAACTAAATTTACCGTAATTTCTGTATTTCCCACTCACGAAAATCATAATACTTTCTTATCAATTTATTACTCTTTCATTAAATAATATTCAACATAAATAAATATTAGCCCTTATCTCGCTAATTAGAATTTATTTTACCAGATTAATTTTCCAAATATAATTTAATTAATCCCAATAATTCCTAATATAAAAATTAATAAAATTACGGGGTGTTACCGTCCCTTGTAACTGACTCTAATTCTTACTCTCACTCTATTCCTCTCCTTAATGTTAAGAATATTGTTAGATCTAACTCGCAAACTACTTCTTCTACATTTTCAAAAAACACCAACCCAATCCCTATTCCTAAAAACCACAAAACCCCTATCATTACCCCCAACGCCACCACCACCAAACCCTATAACGCTTCTAAAACAATAACATGTTCACAACTAATACCACCAATGACAACAAATATTTTACTTTACCTTCTCTAAATACTTACTCCCAAACCAATCAAACTCTCATTAAATACATTGATCCAATCTTAAACCTTAAACCTCTAGCTTTGACCTACACCATTGAAGCCCAACTATAATTGACTCGCTGCAATATAGAAACTCAAACCTCTTCACCCTCCTCTATTAAATCATTTTCATTTCCTAATCCATTTAATGCCTTGCGAGAAGTTGGAAAAATTTTGGCAGATTGCCAACCTCTTTCTTGTCACAACATATCGGATGGAGAACTCAATGACTCTAATAGCCATGAGTGGCAAAAGGATTGGGCTTCAGATTTGGATGAAGGTGGTTCAAAAAGAAATATTAATGAAGTCTCAAGGGAACATGTCTTCTCTGATCAATTAGTTATTAGATGCACCTAAATCCAGGTAAACTCGCAAGAAGAAGAAACGCATAATTTTTGTTAAGACGTCGAGTATCCTGACTCGTTAAGTAAAAAGGTCCTCAATAGCTATCTCAACTTCTATTTCTAATGTTTCAAATCCCATTTTGGAATATTAGACGGATTGTTAATGATGCCTCTATTAGTACGATTAAAAACATTATTAGAACTCACAAAATTGGTGTGATTGCCATTTCTGAACCAAAAATTAATGACAATCAGATGGATTTTTTTCGAATTTTCTTAAATTTCAGCGAGGGATTTGTCAATTGCACTAACAAAATATGGGTTATTAAGAAGTATGATTGGTCTGTTAACATACTCCACTCTTCAAACCAATGTGTTACCTTTCAAGTCGACAATGATTCCTTACCTGACCCTTTCAATTTCACATGTGTGTTTATGCTAAATGTAAGCGAGAGTGTAGATTTTTTGTATGGGGGGACTTATTAAATCTTACTTAAAATATTTTGGGACCTTCTCTTGTAGGGGATGATTTTAATTTAGTTGGTGATGCATCTGAAAAGATTGGTTGTCTTCCAATCAAAAGAGGAGTTGTCATTCATTTCATAAGTACTTTAACAACTTTTGGTTTGCTAGATATTCCACTTGAAGGCTCTAAATATACTTGGTGCAATAATAAAAAAGGATTGGCTTGTATTTGGGTTCGTCTTGATAGGGTTGTGTGAAATTCTTCGTGGCTTATCCTCTTTCCCTCGACTCAAGTGGAACATCTTCATCGCACTGAATCGAATCATTATCCTTTACTTATCAAGATTGACAAACCTTTGGCCAACATTAGCCAACCTTTCAAGCTTCAAGAAATGTGTACCAAACATCCATATTTTCTTAATGTTATTTCTCAATGTTGCAGACTTCATTGTGGAGCTTCCCCATGCAACGGGTATCCATCAAATTGCGCAGATTAAAGGAGTCCCTCAAACTTTGGAACAATATAGACTTTAAAAATGTTTTTCAACAGGTTATATAAGCGAAAGACAATCTCACTAGAGCACAACATGAGTATGATGTTGACCCATCACCTTCTACCAAAAATAATTATCATAAGGCTAACGCAGTGTACTTTATGCGCTCTAAACTTTAATCTGAATTTTGGAAATAAAAATTACAGGCGAAATGAGCTTTTAAAGGTGACCATAACTCCAAACATTTTCATCCCATGATCAATATCAAGCATTCCATCCTTAATATATATAAAATCTCAGCTGCAAATGGTATTACATTGGAAGGTCAAAAGCCTATTCAAGATTACTTTCTAAAATTTTTTAAAGATACACTTTGCACTCATTCTTACTTATATACTTCTAATAATTTTTTACAAGATATTCCTTCAATTGTGACAGTGGAATACAGCTCTTATCTTTGAAAAGTTCTAGAAGAAAAAGAAATTAGGAAGACCATTTTTGTTATGGACAGTCTTAGTGCTACTGGTCCAGATGGATTCAATGGATTTGTTTTAAGTTTGTTGGCATATCATCAAATCCAACTTAATTTTGGCTATCCAATCTTTTTTTTGGGCCACACAATTCCTCACAGTTGCACTACTACTCTCTTTATTCTTATTCCTAAAAGAAATAATGAAAAATTTTATAGCGATTACCGACCTATTAGTCTTTGTAATTTCTGTTGCAAAATTTTGTCTAAAATTTTAGTGAATAGATTGGGGAATGTCCTTCCTAAAATTATTTCTAAGACTCAAACAAGTTTTATTATAGGAAGGAACGTCCTTGATAACACTCTTATTGCATAAGAACTTATGGCTAATTTCAACTCCAAAGTCAGAGGCTCTAATGTCTTATTCATGTTGGATTTTTCTAATGCCTTTGATTGCTTATCTTGGCTCTTCCTTACAAAAGTGTTACGTTCCTTTGGATTTCCAAAAAATATAATTGACATGATCTGAAGGCTCATTTCTTATTGTTCGTACTCTATTTTCATCAACAGTGCTTCCTCTTATTTTTTCAAATCATCACAAGGTGTTCGTCAAGGTGACCCTTTATCTCTAGTTCTTTTTGTCATCGTTTCTGAGGTTCTTTCTAGGGGTCTTCATAAACACATTTCATCGGGTATCATCAATAATTTTTCACATCCAAGAGGCTGTCGTCTAATTCCTTCTTTATCTTTTGCGGATGATTTTCATATATTCTCAAATGGGGACGAAAAATCATGAAAAGTGTAATGAATTTTTTAGATAATTTCCAAACCAAATCAGGTCTCCTCATCAAGAAAGATAAAAGTTGCTTCATTTTACATACCCACACTAGTATTTGCAGACGCAATGTCATTCACGAGATAACACGTTTCACAAATAAATGCCTCTAAAATACATGGGAGTTCCACTCTACGTTAATTGCAAGAACAAAGAACTTTTGATAATATGGTCGATAAGCTTTCTCATAAGACCAAATGCTAGGAGGGTAAATTCATAACTGCTGCTGGCTGCATCCCCTTTATAAAATCTATTTTACAGTCCACCTCTTTCCACCTATTCGCATCTCTACACCAACCACGTAATTTAATGACTAATTTAGAATTGTGTTTTAGCCACTTTTTTGGTGTGGTACCAATAATTCTAGAAAACTTCACTGGATTCGTTGGGAGAAAATTGTTCTTCCTCATCGTGAAGGTGGTCTCGGTCTCAAGCGCATTGAAGACTTTATTGATTCCATGGCTTGTAAGTTATAGTGAACTTTTTATACTTGTAATGGGTTATGGGAAAAATTCCTTCGAGAAAAATATGCGATGTTAGCTTTTTCAAACTTTCATTGTCTATCTTCTCGTCCTTCGCATACATGGAGACACATGCAAAATGCTTTATCCACCATGAATGACAATTTCATTCTTGGGGATACGATTACTTAGAATCCTAATCCTTTCGGATTTACAATTCAATAATCTTGGGAGATTATTCGTCATGCATATTGTTCAACTCTTTCTTTCTCTTGCATTTGGAATTATAGAATACAACCTAAAGTCTCAGCATTCATGTGGAAATTTCTTCTACAAGGTCTTACAATATATGAGTATCTCAAAACAATTCACATAAGTCTCCCATCTAGATGTAGATGTTGCATCATTCCAAAAGAAAAATCTCGGACACATCTATTCTTTGTTAGCGACATGGAAAAAAATATTTGAGATAACTTTAAATTATGATGGGCCTCTCATTTTGAGCATAAACTTTTAAAGAAAATTTAAAGCTTTAGTGGATATATGCTCGAGGAAATTCAATTCGGAGCTTACTTTGAAAAATCATCCCTCCCTTTTCATTTGTTAGCATATCTATAAAGAACAAAATTAAAACCCTTTTAAACATATTCCTATTAATTCATCGCTAGATAATTCGAAAAATCAAAGATGATATTTTTTTAGCATTTCATGTAAAGCCTTACAAAGGATCCACGGATAGAATTTTTCGTTATTTTATTTCAGACTTTAATGTCACTTGTGCTTGATTCATTGTACATACCACCTGGATATGGATCTTCTCTCTATATCTAATAAAAATCCTCTTTATTAAAAAAAATAACATACCAAATTCTTTGGACATGCTCAGCTACCCTGGGTACATTCCTAACTTTGAATATCTCACAACTTTGAGTAATGACTCCCTGTAAACCTACTCTCATAACAAGATGGTTAGGGTAATCTTTAAATACTTCACTCATTTTATGAATTTTTTACTACATGTCGATCTAATTTTGTTAACTCCTTTTCAAGGTGGCATGGTGTGTATTATTCTTTAGGAGTTAGACGCGACAAATGCTACCAATATCCAAACTTTTGAGAAAGAGAGGAATATGAACTAAGAGATTCAAACCCAAGACTACAATTTGAGTGATAAATTGATTTCCTCACAGAATGAAGCTTTTAAAGATGAAAATGATCTCAAGAAGAAGAATGAGGAGCTGTAGATGAAATGGGATGAATTGAAGGTGAAAGATGATTATATTATTCTGAAGACCAAAGCCCTTAACATGGTTAATTGTAAACTCACTAAATCCAAGGAGCAGGCCAGTTTTAATGCATCCGAATTCTAATGTTTGAAGGATGATTTAGAGAAGTCCGAGAAGGATATGGTGTACAAATATAAGGATTCACCTAACTTTGAGATGGAGATAATGTCTTTCTTCGTCGAGGGTTAGACTAAACTCAAGAATAGAGTGATGAAGCATTACCTTGATATCGTTGAGATTATCGACACATGGGAGCGAAATGACAAAGAGGCCATGGATTTAGCAAATGTTTTCTCCATAGAGGTGGACAATCCTTACCCAATGCTCAACTCCATTTCATCGACCGATCTAACCACATCTGATCTAACTCTTTTAAAAATGCCCGAGGTGGTGAAGTAAAAAGTTCCTCAGGACACTTGGATAGTCGATGCAGTTGTTTCCAACCCTTTAGAAGACCCTCATGTTTCTTTAATCTTTCTTCTTATTATGATTTTTTTTATAAATCAACTAGTAATTTCTAATCTTAAACTCACCTTATGTTTTTTTATATTGTAACCCTTTTGAACAATCACTTTACAACTCACGCCTTAATTTGTTATTAGATTTTAATTTGAATGGGCATATCTATTTTAGTTGAGTGATTTCTATCTCAATGCATATGTAGTACTTATATTTCATGATATATGTTTTTTGTTAAGTTATTCTATTTTTGCTAAGTTGTTAGCCCTAAAAATAATTTTTGTTTCTAAGAATTATTTTGGTCATACAACAATGTTTTTCACATAATCAGTTTAGCAATTTTTTTAAACAGTGCTTCAAGTGTATTTGGCTTTCCATTATTTGAGTCATGATATGATCTTTAGGTCAGTTATTTGTTGACCTAACCTCACTGCTAGCTACCATTTAGACAAACATATGTTGTCCATACATTCTTTTCTAAGTATATAATGTAATGTTTCCCAATCATCTTTATATGTTCAGTATTTGGTATTTACCAGTGATGTGCTCTTTTATATTGGTGTTTATTAATGCTTTAGTCAACTTACTAGTCTATTGGATCGGCTCTTAGCCAAACTGATCGTCTGACAACATTGATTTCCCGAGATCAAACAAATTCATGACTATGACATATCCAAGGGACATAGCCCTCAATTAATGTGGTATGGTCATAGCCAACTGTATTATGTTCATCTATTTTGAGTTTTCTTTGGCCTAGGCTTAAAAACCATCTCTTGAGTTGATAATCTTTTTAGTAAATAAGGGATGAAATTAATAAATAACAATATGTAGAGAAAACTGATTTTTTATTGATAACAACAAAGACTTTTTACATGAACTAATTTTATTACATCTTCGTCCATCTTTAATAATATACTATCATATTCATCTTAGTAACAATAGTTTCTTCAAGTTCTCTGTATTCAAGAGTTTAAATGGTTCTCCTTCTAGATTTTCAATCTTATGCATCCCTGCTCGTACCAATATGTCGACTGCATGGAAACCATACCTGTTCGACTCCAACTTATTCCCTCTTTGGATCACCTTTTTTAGAACTAAGTCACATTTGTTTGTCATATAATCTAGTTGTGCTTTGTTGATAAACTGTGAACCTATGGGTGTCTTTCTTCCTTATCCACCAAATATAACTCAAGATGACGCATAAGGTCATTCTTTGTTAAGTTGAAGTTCAAGCCCCTATCGCTTGGAAAACCGATCTCCATTGGTACAACAACTTCGGTGTCTAATGCTAGCACGAACGAGGTTTCTCCAATATAAGTTATGAGCATTGGATTATAGGCTCATAAGACCCTTTATAGCTCATTGATATAATTTTTCCTTTCCATCATCAAATATTCTCTTCAATCCATATACAAGAGTCTTATCAATAACCTCTTTTACATTGCATTTATAGTGACCTAGTGCAGAGCATAATTTTTTTTACTTTAGATCGGATGTATTGCACCTTGAACCAGTTGTTATCAAAATGGGTGTCATGTCACGTGATGAACGAAAAGGACATCCCATAGTTGTAGATGATATTCTTAAATATAAATTAAACGACCTTGGATTTATTCATCTCCACTAAGGGTTCAGCCTCATTCCACTTCGTGAAATAATCCACTTCTACGAACAAATATCTTAGCCTCATTTCGGTCTTCGATAGTGGGACGACAACGTTAATACCCCAAATATTAAATACCCATAGGGATGTAATAGGTGTCAGATATGTAAAAGCGCTCTAATGTATGACATAAAACCTTTAACATTTATCATATCTTCTAGAATAATTTACAGAGTCCTCTTTCATCATCGACCAGTAATTATGTGGACACCTTATTTACCAATGATCTTCCAGTCGAGTGTTCCCAACGGGATCCATCATTCATTTCATTAATTAGGGCTTGAGTTTCCTTGGTGCGGGCACATCGTAGGAAAGGAAAGACAATGCCTCTTTGAATAGGATTCAATTTTTCACCACATATCTTGCCACATTATGGCGCTTTCTGCAAGGTTCCTTTGGGTCGTACAGAATGGTGCCAATTACAATTTATGACCTAATGGGGTAATCCAGGATGGTCCTATATATATCTCCATTACCTTTATATTTTATACTTTGATGCTACATTGCATTAGTATCTCCATTAGAACTATTCTTTAGAGCTCGGCCCTAGTCATCGTTGCCAGATAACCCGATGCAACAACTTTGGAGTTCTCACTCCTTGGTATTCTCACCATAGTAGCATCTTTGACTTTGTTTGGTAATTGGACATTGTATCTGCCTTTAGTTTGTAAATGATGAACACCTTATTTATGACTAAATGATACTCCCTATGCACCGACAACTACTGATCCCCAATTGACTAGGAGATCCTTAAGCCTATGATAATTGTTTCATATTCAGCCTCATTATTGGAGGCTTGAAAATTGCATCGGAGGGAATACTAAACATTTGTCCCTTTTTGTGTGTTGACAATCAATTTTTCTCTGCTTCCATTAATGCGCAATGATCCATCAATAAACAACATCCAAATAGGAGGTTCCTTATAAAAACTACCTTTAATTAAAGATCTATTTTGGGATATTTTGTTCATTTTTCCATATCACGAGCCTTTGTTCTCACTCTCATTAAAGATTCTGACTTTTCATTGGTTAAAACTAGTGTAACCTCGGCTTCAGCTGGCTTTTCCACTAGCTTTTCATCGTACGTGAACTAATCTATTAAATCTGTAACTTCCTTGCCTTCAATGGATGTTCATGGCTGGTTACAACGCCTTATTACTATAGATCAACAACGTAAGCCACTAACCTTTTTCACTTCTTATGTTTATGAATTGGTTATATCTAATAACTGATTTAAACTATGATTTAAATAGATGAAAAATATTTTCAAATGGTTTTTCTTTGTCTCTGACCCGTGTCAATTCCATTTTTTAAAACTTTTAGGTGTCCAGCCAGAGGGACGCAAATCATGATATTTCTTTCCAAGGATGCATAGCTGCAACACTTATGGAAGCTTGCAGTAGTTGACGTAGACGCTTCAGTTATTCATTCCATCATTAGGAGCTTCATTTCAGTATTTTCATTTTGGTATATCGCCCCTTCAAACTATTCAATTTTTTAGTTTATTTATGAAACTTTCTTCAGATTAAATTTTATTTGTCGTAGGCTAGTAGTTGGATTTTTTTTAGAATCAATGGTTTATTCATTATTATTTATTCAAATATTTGTTAATATGTGATTGGTTCAGATTATTTTATTGTGTGGATGGTTTGGTGAATAAATTTAATTTTTGCATGTTGTCATATTAAAGCACGATAAAATTCGACATCGACTTTATTTGACACAGGTGGTTAGTAATTTAATTTTTTTTCAAGAGTGATTTTAAGAATGAACCAAATTAGATTTATGTTTTTTTAATAAAGGACTGATCACCCATGGTTAAAATAGGAGGGGTGTCATAGATGACATTAGGGAATTAGGTTAAAGTGTCCATAAGATATGTATGGCTTATGACGATTTTAGCATAGTGTTCGTTGACACATAGCCTTATTATTATAACTGTTTCATTCATGACTACATATTTTATATTTCGTTCTTATAATATTTTATTTTTACTTATTGTGAACTCACACAATTCGATCTATTTTCAGATTCCACCCATGATAGTATGAGCCGCAAGAGAAGCGATAAGAGGCAACATGAAGGAGGCCATCAGGAGCGACATGCACTGTAGCCACAACCACCTTAGGGGCTAGTGTCAGAATCGTAGGTGGTAGAGATTGTCGCACACATAGTTAATGCCGCTATGACTTCCATGGCTCTCCATTTTGCTCAGGCCCAACATCCATCGCAGCCAGTGGCATCGATTCTCCAGGACCACTCGGGGCCATCATATTGGCAGAGAGTTAGGGAGGTATTTCAGAAAGGCCACCCACCCAAGTTCCAGGGTGGCTTAGATGTGATTGTGGCGTGTCAGTGGAAGAAAGATATTCAGCGTTACATATGCATAGTTAGGTGTAGTGATGTGCAGAATCATATACTGGCCACTTTTAGGCTTATTGGAGAAACATTAATGTGGTGGGAGTGGGTTACTATTGTGGAGGAGAGGGAGACGATGTCCATCGCTGAGTTCTGGGTGCGAATTGACCAAAAATACTTTCTTCCATTCGTTGAGACGGAGATGTAAAAGAGGTTCGATGAGGTGGTTCAAGGATATGGATATGTGATTGAGTGCGAGGAGGAGTTCACTCTCTTGGCTAATTTTGTTCGGGTTGAAATGAAAAGTGAAGAATAGAAAAAATTGAAGTTTATGGATGGACTAGATTAGAGGATCAAGCGACTTTTGATTGGAAACCCTACCTTGGTAATTTATTCATTGGTGACTTATACAGATGTCATCAATGCCGAATTTTCACACTACCAGGACCATCTCTTCCCTATGAAGGGAAGTAAGAGAGGATGTGATCCTAGCCAGCCGGGCAAGGCAGGGGGAGTGGTGCTAGAGGAGAACCACAACAGCAGTAGCAGTTAGGCAGATACTAGGGGTTATAATGGGAGCTATTGACTCGATGGAAGTTTTAGGAAGGGGCCTCACAAGCATCAGGTTCGTTAGGGTATTTAGGGTCATGGGAAAAAAGGGGTAGGGTTTAGAACATCAAGGCCTATAGTAGGTTCAACACGGTTAGGCCCATCAGGGCTAGAGATAGAGAGATTCTCCAGTCTAGTGCTTTATTTACCGATAGATGAACCACATGAAGAAAGAATCTCCACAGCAAGGTAGAGCATCGCATTAGTACGGTGACTATTAGGGGAAGTAGGCACAGATACATCCTGAAGCACCAACCCCACCACCACACCACAACAGGGGTAGTTTTCGTACGGGCTTATGTGCATAATGTTCGAGATGCAATCATATAGTAGTCACCGCCATATGTATAGTGAACGTTTCCTATTCACGAGCTTAAGGGTAGGAATTTATTTGATATGAGGGCATCATACTCTTTCATAGCGATTAGATTCGCACGAGCTATCGGTCTATTAGATACTGTCGATAATCTCCTTATGTGTGTGGAGTCACCGTTGAGTAGTGGGTCTCTTATATATTTGATCTATATGTGTGTGGATATCGATGTGGATAGATTATGCTTAGCCACCGACCTTCTTGTGTTAGGTATGGAGGGGTATGATGTCATTTTCGATATGGATTGATTAGATTGATAACGGGCGATGGTGGATTATTTTTGGGTGGATTATTATGTTCTTAATTTCACGGAATGAGATATTCCTAGTGGCAATGCCTCTTCCAGAGGGAGGGGGTCGATCACACATCTGTATTACATTAGGGAGGAGAGCGCACAGGAGGTGGTTGTTTGTTTAGTCTTGATTCTAGTGGTTAGGGAGTTTGAGGATGTGTTCCATGAGATATTAAGGCTATCGCCTATTCGGGAAATTGATTTTGTTATTTACCTAATGTCAAATACGAGGCCTATTGCTTGAGCACCTTATCTCATCTCCCCATTAGAGATGAGAGAGTTGAGGGAGCAAATTCAGTAGCTCTTGGGGAAGGGTTTCATGATATGAAGTACATCACCATGGGGTGAACCATTGTTATTCGTCAAGAAGAGGTATGGATCACTTCGATTATGTATCGATTAAAAGGAGTTTAACAAGGTCATAATTCTGAATAAGTATCCATTGCATGGTATCGATGATCTCTTCGACCAGTTGAGGGGAGAATCTTATTTCTCCAAGATAAATATTAAGTACGGTACTCATTACTTACGCATCAGTGAGGAGGACATTCCTAAGACTATTTTTCTTACACGATATGGGTCATACGAGTTTAGGATGATGCCGTTTGGGCTCACCAATGCTCCAGTAGTGTTTATGAATTTGATTGACTAGGGTCTTAGAGAGTTCCTTAATCAGTTCATGATTGTTTTCATCGATGATATCCTAATTTACTATCTCTCTGAGGATAAGCATGCTGAGCATCTACATATGGTTTTATAGACACTACGAGATCACCAATTATACACCAAATTTGAGAAGTGTGGGTTTTCGCTTCAGGAGGTGCAGTTTCTAGGCCACATTGTGTCTTACAGGGGTATAGCGGTTGATCCTAGTAAAGTATTAACTGTGGAGTGGGGATAGCCTACGACACTGAGCGAGGTTCATAGTTTTTTAGGTATGGATGGATACTATAAATGACTCATTTGGGGTTTTTAAATATTGTGGGTCCGTTGACAAATCTGACTCATAAAGTGGTGCTATTTTTTTACCATTGTCATTTAGCTTTCGAATAGATAAAGGACAAATTGACCTCAACACCTGTACTTACACTGCATAGGGAACGAGTGAAGTAGCGTGTCTACACTTATGCATCCTTGTAGGGACTTATGGGTGAAATACAGTTGGAGGAGAGATCTAAAGCTTATGCATCTCGCAAGCTCAAGCCCCAGGAGATGAATTACCCAACGCATGACTTGGAGTTAGAAGTGGTTGTGTTTGCCCCAAGGATTTGGAGGCACTATCTATTAAGGGACTAGTTTACCATGTTCATGGACCATAAATCACTTTAGTATTTGTTCATATAGAAGGATGTAAATACCAGGAAGAGGAGATGGTTAGAGTTCGTGAAGGATTACCAATTTGGGTATCTTCCTGGGAAGGCTATCGTGTTGGAAGATGCATTGAGCTGACAATCTTCTAGCGAGATAATGGAGGTTTGGAAGGTAAAATGGAGAGAGCTTTGACACGATGATGAGGTTGCTAGAGCTTGTATATCCGTATTGTCTTTCACGCTCTAGATTGTTATGAGGGTAGTGAAACCTTAGGTAGGAGGTCAGTATTTCTAGGACAGAGGTCACCAGTTGTTAGTTAATGGGCACAGTCTTATTCTATCAGTTCATAGGGAGGTTTGCGCTTAATGGGAGACTATTGGTTCCAAAGGATGAGGATTTTAGACATGCAGTGATGTTATAGTCTCACGGTTCCAAGTTTACAGTACATCTCGATCTAAATAAGATGTATCACAATATGCGTAGGTAGTATTAGTGGTCGTGGATGAAGCGGGACATAGAGAAGTTTGTCTCAATGTGTACTACCTTCCATCTATTCAAGGTAGATCACCAGAGACCGAAAATGATGTTACAGTCACTTGAGATTCTTGTGTGGAAGTGGGATAGTATCTCCGTGGATTTTATTATTGGGCTATCGATATCTTAGCAAGTTCACAACTCCATATCGGTGATAGTGGATCGATTAACTAAGGTGGCCCATTTTGTTCTAGTTCATATAGATTTTGAGACAAGACATTATGCACAGTTGTTTATTTCTTAGATAGTAAGGATACACGGGATCCTGATTGATATTGTATCCGATCAGAAGAAGATTTTTGTGTCCTATTTATGGTAGAGCTTACGTGAGGATATGGGAAAAAATTATGGTTGAGAATGGCGTATCATCCACATACTGATGGGAATAGAGAGAGTTAATCAGATACCATAGGATATGTTGAGGACGTGCATACTAGACTTCAAGGGAGGATAGGGGCAGTACCTTCCATTATTGGAGTTAGCCTATAATTACTCCTACCAGTTCACCATCAACATGTTACCATTTGTTCACTCTACGATCGGATTTATCATTCGCCTACTTGGTGTTTAGAGGTGGGGGACAACAAGATATTGGGGTCGGAGATGATCCAGGTCACCACTGCTAAGATTATTTTGATATGAGGGTGAATTCGTATAACTTGAGACAAGCAAAAGAGTTATGTTGATGAAGAAAGGAGGCACATAGAGCTTCAGGTTGGTGACCAGTTATTAGTGTGGGTGTCTCCTATGAATGGGGTGATGAGGTTCGGAAAGAAGGGGAAGATAGTGCCGAGATATGTGGGACCATTTTTTATTATCAAGAGGGTAAGACCAGTAGCATATAGGTTGGGACTACTGGATAACTTACAATGGATCGACGATGTGTTCCACTTGTCATTGCTGAAGAGGCATTAGAAGAGTGCGAGAGATTTTCGGCATGTCCCATTAGAGAAGATCAACGTAAAACCAAATATCTCGTACGAGGAGAGATCATTGTTGATACTTGATCATAGAGAGCGTAAGTTGCGGTTTAAGATGGTACCCTTGGTTAGAGTTCAGTAGGGTCACCACAATATTAACGAACCAATGTGGGAGAGGGAGGATGACATGCGTGACTGTATCCAGAGTCATTTCACCAAAAGTAGGTCACAATGTCGAGGGAGAAATTCCTTTGAAAGGGGGAAGTATGTAACACCCCGTATTCTTTAGTATTCAAAAATTGAATTAATTGGGTTAATTTTAAATTACACACGTGATGTAATTTAATGAAATTAAATATTATGTGTTGATTTAAAATATTAGTTGGAGATAAATGATTAATGTTTATTGAATATAATTACTAAGTGAATAATGAGTAATTATTTTTACGACTTACAGAGTGATAGTGAGGTGATAGTGTTATATCTCAACCGAATATCGTGTGTAGACTATATGAGGTCGAGATAGGAGGGTGATTTTGAGGTCACGATTGATTATGAAAGGGTAGAAATCGTTTGAATAGTAGCCCGGGCGTATAGGTTGGATCCCAGGGAAATTTTAGATCAAACCCACACCACGAGAGGGCATTTCGGTCATTCGAGAGTTTGCAATAGAGAGAACTCCAAAAATTTAAGAAGTATATCATCCCATGAGAGTATGAGGCTAGGGTTAACACACTCTTGAGATGGGGGAGACCACCAGATAGGAAGAAAATAGAGTTCTTAGAGGTGCAACACCTTTTCTCTCCACCAAGTTGCTGAAAATTATGATCGAAATGAAAGGAAGGCATCCTCATAGCACACATCACAAAATCATACCTACAATTGATAAGTCGAGTGTGTATCTTGCATGTTTTTAAAGAGTTATAATGCACATGTAGTGTAGGTTTTTAAATTTGATTCTTATTGATGATATTCTCGGGATTAAATGAGTTGAACTCATGATTTAGGATATGATTGCATGTAGAATGAATCCATCTATGCTCATAGTAATAAACCAGAACATGTGCGATGATGAATATGAGGTAAATCTGGAAATATGAATGATTAAGAATGAGGAACATATTAACTAGGGTTTGGGGTAAAAATCTGGGTTTTAATCCATTCTTGAGTAATATTTTTATGGATTTAATGTGTTAATTACGTTAGAATTTTCCTTTATACTCATAATTGATGTTGGGATAAATTGCGTTAGAGTTGGGGTATATTGCATGGAGATTTATAGGTTAAAAATGATGAAAACCCGTAACATCGCAATGAAAAATACGACACTATCATATTTAAATTGATGACCAAATCGATTCGGCAAGAGAATCGATTCGGGTTCTAGACTGAATCGATTCGGCTTCCCTGATTTCTCCAAATTCTTTATTTTATCCTCTAAATTCATAAATAAATTGTGGGGAAACCTTCAGGGTATTCTTAAACTATAGAGATAGATATAGTGAATTCCAGTAGGCCTATGGTGAGATTGAGGTTTACATAATTGAGAGGAATTAGGTCTAGGAATTATCGAGCTTATGTTTATAGTTAATGAAATTGCAAAATTTAGAACGGTCCAGGGAGAGATAAATGAAACTATGATTCCGACAAGTAGGAGTGTATTAGCTACTGATATTTATTAAGGGGTAACTATGACCCTTCGAATAGTGAGCGATACTTGAAAATATATAATAATAAGTTATAATTATAATTGATAGGGCGTTGAGTATGCGAGAGATATATACTATGTACGTACTTATATGATTCGGGTGTGCATATACTTACTTAATAAAATATATATACATGGATGAGAGAAATACCTATTGTTGTTACTTGATTATGTACGTGAACATACCTACGCAGCCTAGTTACAGGAGCTTTCTGCACAGAGGGTGATCGTACCTTCACGATTCTAGTGAGTTCTAGATGTGTGACCAAGAACATATAACTTTGGGCAACTCACTATGTGATCTATATTAGTGGGACTGTCATGTCATTTGGGTACATTAGGTATGTGGGTAGCCCAAAGTCTTAGAACTATGCTCGCCTCCATTGTGTGATGTTTGATTGAGGGTTTGAGGAGACATTCTGAACCGATTGTTTTCCATTCGGTACGAGAGGTACATGAACATGCTAGTAGAGTATGCCAACATCACGGGGGGTCATTTCGAGCGATGTTATAGTTGTATATATTATATGGGTGATAAATATAATCGTATAACTTATCTACTTATGTATGATAGTAGAACCGATAAAAATAACATAAGTAGAGAAACTTAAATAATGATTATATGATAATATATGGATAATATTAATGATTGGTAGTACATTATCGCATCGTATGTGGAATACAAGGGAGATAAACATTTGGTGATTAGTTATTTACATTATCGACTTAGTCTAGGTAGAATATCTAGGTAATATGCCTTAGGTGTGCACTTTAGATTAGGGGAAAGGAACTCAAGGTACTGTACGTAGAGCTAACATGTGTATTTAATAACTGATTTAAATAGTGATTTGAATACTTGCAAAATATTTTCAAACGGTTTATCTTGGGCTCTGACCCGTGTCAAATTCATTTTCAAAAACCTTTTCGGTGTCCACACAGAATCACGTTTGTTGGAAGCAATACAGGATGTCAAATAAATAAAAATGGGAAAAGTAATATGAAATCAAGGGGAAGTAGTTTTAAAGATCACCTATAGAAAATACATGGGCCCTATAAAAGTCGATCGATAACACCAACTAAAGGCATAAATCGAAGAATAATGGGATGCCAAGTGAAGCTCCCATAATCATATAGATGAAGCTCTATGATGATCCTCAAGTAAGAAAAAAAACCATAAATGGACGACATCACCACTCTTCGCCAACAGAAACCCTAATAGAGAAAGCAAAATAAATAAGTAGGATGTTTATCTTTCCTATCTCCCTTCAGTATCATCGATCTTCCTAGAAAATAAGGTTTCCTTTAACACCAATATCCAGACATAATCCTTAGATACAATCTGCTTGATATCTCCTAAGGCAGCCTGAAATACAGCCTCAGAAACCTGCAAACTCTAATGAAATACATAAGTGTGGTCTCGTCCAAGACAACACCCAACTTTTCTAATAACCCCTACTCAGTATATAACATACTCGCCCACATAAGGGACCATAACACATAAGCCCACATCAACTATTCTCGAAATTCGAGACCTCATCCCTGTAAGAGTTAAAATCACACAAGAAAGTTTACTATGTGGTTTAAGTTGCCTCTATCTCTGGATTTTTCCATGTGTCGCCCATGTACCATACTGAAAGTCCAAGACCTTCATGAGTTTCCTAAGATGATGTCTACAGTCTCGAAATTATCTACCTAAAACATCACCTTCATGGTCTCAGATTGGGTGAGACCAATGAAGTCGCCTACAGTACCTCATTTGGACATGCGACTTATGCATCATCAGGCCGTGTGGACCATACTATTACAATAGATTTCCAACCCATGTGAGGGAATATTTCATCATCGTGACATACATGTGTAGAGGATAGTTGGCAATGTTCTCATGGATGGATCATCTCATGCACACTATGTGCATGCTTGGGGGCACACCCCCAAGACTATATGTACGCATCTCATCTTCCTCATCAAGGATTGAGTAATTTTTAACCAAGGAGAAACTCTGTCCATTTATAATTATAGCGAGATAATGCACGAGTGAATGTAAAACATGGCCTTTAGTTCCTTATTGTAATACAAATCTCTCATCCCCTTGCGCTGTGGAGTAGGATTCGGTCGAACAACTTACATCTTTCTGTTTTCTATCCCTCTCACCCCCTTCTTTATATACATATATGTTTGTGATTGTATCCATTGTTAATTTAAATAGACATTGAGTTCTATATACATTTTAAGTAATGGTTATCATCATCATCATTATTTTATCACCGTCTGTGGGAAGAGATTTCTTATTATTCATCCCGATCCATTATTGTTGGACCTGTATCACCATTGAAAAAGTTTAGGTGGGTGTTCTTCAACTTTCTTTTACTCACATCTCATTTTTCAGCTTTGTTACTTTTTCTCCTTCCACTTGTGAGTATATCTCACTAAAGATATGGAATTTGACTTGCCTCCAAGCACTAGCCCAAGCTCTACACAAGCACCACCTCATCCCGAAATGGGTGATATGGTGGCGACACTACGATCCTTGGTGGTCACCTAATAATAAATAAAAGAGTAGTTCATGGTGTTCAACCAAAGTATTTTGGGAAGAGCTTCTAGTAACCTAGAGGCTAATATCATTACTCCAGCCACCATAGAGATAGTGAATCCAATGACGAGGGGCCACCCACAACCCCATTGAAGGATGTCCAACCCCATCAACTATGGAGAGATGTTATTAATCCTAGGCCTATACTTCTAGGAAAATAAGTCCAGGACTATCTAGACGACCATGTCTACGACTAAGAGGAGTATTAGGAGACATATGACATTTTTGAAGACATAATTCTCCCTAGCCTGAATTACCAAGGAAAAGTTCTTGTCTAATCCCTACTGGTAGACTAAGGACCTCGTCTTTTGATAGACACAGTAGGGGGTTAGCCTTTAATCTTCTCATCCCCAGAGGAGATGATCTATATTGGCACTATCACTCTCGCAACATTTCATCATCTAGAGGAAATGTCAGACATTGTAACGATTAGCTCACGATAATTCAAGACAATGAAGAGCATAGAGAAATCAACAGTCGATAGTGGACTATTAGGTGAGAGCCAACACTCGTTGTAGTTAAGGTGGAAGGAGGTGCTGATAATATTTTCACTAAAGATAAGCCTTAGAGCAGCTATATTCAGATGCTAAGAGACAAGATTTGCACTCTACTCAAGAGTTGAGACCTCAGATGTCGGGATTACATGGAGGGGTATCTCTTCATTATGAGGATCGTAAGTAATCCTACTCCTATAAAGTTTAAGCCTCCTACTCAGTGTTCGAAGTATGATGGGAGATAAAAAAAATACTACATCACATAAAGATGTACTAATAAGCGATCGATATCTACTCCACTCCTGATGAGATAAGGTACAGGTCATATTCTAGCACTCTCATGGGTGCTTCTCATATGTGGTATACAACCTTGCCTCAAAACTACATTGAAAACTTCAATCATTCAGTCGAGAAGTTTATACATAATGTTTTCTTCGGTATGAAGCCACCAAAGAGGTAACTCACCCCTTGAATTTGAATCAAGGAAAGAATAAAGAACTTAGGGACTAAATTTCTTAGTTCAATAAAGAAAAAATTACAGTTGAGTATTATGATGAGAGTATCACTATGACAACCCTTATTAGTGGGCTACGGTCTAGAAAACTCCTCTAGAATCTCTCTGAAGATCCTGTAAAAATAATTACTGAAATCCTGGCCTCGACCAAGAGGATCATGAATGTGAAGGAGGCTATGGAGGCCAAGAGGGGAACTTGATTCTCAATGAGATAAAGGATAAGAGAGGACTTCAATGGTTAGAAAATCTCAAGTCCCCTCCTCACAAGAGGGATAACAAAAAATGGTGCGAGTTTCACCTGGACCTTGGGCATACAACTGAATAGTGCTTTGACCTGATAGAAAAATTATTGAAATAGGGTATACTCTAGAAATATATGGATAGGATTGGTGACAAGGACAACTTTAAAAAAAGCATAATGTAAAGAAGGATGAGAAGTCGAGATGAGAAGTCTAACCCAATGAGGCTGACTCTGATGATAGAGGGGATGTCGACCCTAACCTTCTAGATAAAATACATGATCCAAAAGGCCGGTTGCATATGATATTGTTTGATGTGAAAATGATCTATGGAGGATTAGTAGGCGGCGACACTGAGATGGCTGACTGAAAAGGACATGTGGTGGAAGCCAAATATAACACCCCGTATTCATCAGTATTTAAAATTGAATTAATTGTGTTAATTTTAAATTACACGTGTGATGTAGTTTAATCAAATTAAATATTATGTGTTGATTTAAAATATTAACCGGAGAGAAAATGATTAATGTTTATTGAATATAATTACTAAGTGAATAATAAATAATTATTTTTATATCATAGTGAATGATAGTGACGTGATAGTGTAATATCTTAATCGGGTGTCGTGTATAGACTATATGAGGTCAAGATAGGAGACTATTTTTGGGTGACTCAGAGGTTGCTTTAAAGGTCAGAGTTGATTCTGAAAGAGTCGAAATAGTATACCTGGGTATATAAATTGGGTCTCGAGGCGATTTTAAACAGAACAGGCACCACAAGAGGGTGTTTCGATGATTTAGGAGTTTGTGGTAGAGAGAACTTCAAAAAACTAAGAAATATTTTTTCCCATGGGATTGTGGGGCTTGGGTTACAAAAATCTTGAGAGGGAGGCCACAAGAGAGGAAGAAAAGAGAGTTCTTAGAGGTGCAACACCTTTTCTCTCCCCCAAGTTTCCAGAAATTATGATTGGAAGGAAAGAAAGACATCCTCATCACACACAACACGACATCAGACCTACAATTGATAAGGCAAGTGTTTATCTTGCATGTTTTTAATGAGTTATAATGCCTATGTAGTGTAGGGTTTTCAATTTGACGATATTTGATGATATATTGGGGATAAAATGAATATAACAAATGATTTGGGATATGATTGCATGTAGAATGAATACATATATGCCGGTAGTACAAAATCAAAACATGTATGATGATGAATATAAGGGAAATCTTGAAATATGAATGTCTAAGCATGAGGAACATATCAACGTGGGTTTGGGGTAGAAATCTGGGTTTTAATCCATTCTTGTGTAGAATTTGCATGGATTTAATATGTTAATTATGTTAAATTGCCTATGTACTCTTAATTTATGCTGGGATAATTCATGTTTGAATTTGGGTCTATTGCATGAAACTTCATGGGCTCAAAATGGTGGAAAACTCATAACAACATAATAAAGAAGATGAAACTGTTAGGTGTGAATCAATTCGGTTTGATGACGGAATAGATTCGATAAGCAAATCGATTCGGTTCTAGACCGAATCGATTCAATTGCCCACATTTGGCCAAATTCTTTATTTTATGTGCTAAATTCATAAATATATTACGGGGAAACCTTTGGGGTATTCTTAACATATAGAGAGGGATATAGTGAATTTTAGTGGGCCTATGGTGGGATTGAGGTTTTCCTAATTGAGACTAGAAATTATCGTGTATATGTTGATGATTAATGAATTCACAAGATTTAGAACGGTTCATGGAGAGATAAGTGAACCTGTGATTCCGACCAGCAGGGCATGAGTGTATTAGCTACTGGTATTTATTAAGGGGTAACTAGGTCCCTTCGAGTAGTCAGAGATACTTGAAGATATACAATCAGAGGTTATAATTGTAATTGATAGTACGTTGAGTATACAAGAGATATATACTACATACGGACTTATATGATTGCGTTTTGTGTATACCTACTAAATAAAATGTGTATACATAGGTTAAGTGAATAACTATTGTTGTGATTTGATTATGTGCCTGAACATGCCTACGCTGCATGCTATCAGGAGCTTTTCGCACAGAGGGCGATCTCACCTTGACGATTTAAGTGAGGTCTGGATATGTTCCCCGTAACATAGAACCTATGGCATCTCACTATATGTTTTGTATTACTAGGAGTGTAAGGTCATTTGGGTACGTTAGGAATGTGCGTAGATCGAAGGCTTTGAATAATGTCTGCCTCCTTTTTGTGTTGTTTGATTGAGGGTTAGAGGAGACATTCTAAACCAATTGTCCTTAATTTGGTATAAGAGGTACATGGACATGATATTAGAGTATGCCAGCATCATAGGTGTGATTCTGGTGGATGCTATTATTGAATATATTATATGCATGATAAATATATACAATTGTGACTTATCTACTTATGTGTGATAGTACAACCGATAAAAATAATTGAAGTAAAGAAACTTAAATAGTGATTCAATGATAATATGCTGGTAATATTAATGACTGGTAGTATAGTAGCATATCGTATCTGTAATATAGGGGAGTTGAGCCTTTGGTGGTTACTTACGTACATTATCTAGTTAGGCTGGGTAACATAGCTAGGTAGGATGCGTTAGGTGTGAACTTTAGATGAGTGGTGAGGAACACAAGGGAGTGTATACAGATCTAACATGTGTATGTAATAACTAATTTAAACTGCGAAATAAATACTTGCAAAATATTTTCAAACGGATTTTCTTGGGATCTGACTCATGTCAAATTCATTTTTTAAAACATTTTAGGTGTCCGTCCACAAGGAAGTCAAGATTGATGATTCTTTTTAGGGATGCGTAGATGAAACACTTGTGTGGGCTTGAAGGAATTAATGTAGACGCTTCATTTTTCATTCCTAGATTAGGAGTTTCATTTCACTTTTTTCATTTGGGCATCATACCCCTTCAGACTATTCAGTTTTTCATTTTATATATTAGACTTTGTTCAGATTCAGTTTTATTTCCCTTAGACTTGTAGTGGGATTTTGTTTGGGAACCGATGGTTTATTCGGTATTATTTATTCAATTATTTATTATGTGATTGTTTCAGATTATTTTACTGTGCAGATGGTTTGGTGAATGTATTTAATTTATGTATGTTGTCATATTAAGGCATGATAAAATTTAGCACCGGCTTAAATTAACATAGGTGGTTAGTAATTTAAAACGTTTTTGGAAGTGATACAAAGAGTGAAACAAACTAGATTCCTATTTGTTTTAATAAAGGTCGGATCATCCCTGGTTAAAATAAGTGGGGTTTATCGGATAGTATCAGAGGTTCAAGTTCTATTGTCCATGGGATCAGTATGTCTTACTACGCTTTCAACGTAGCATTCTTTGACATAAAGCCCTATTATTAGGATTTTTGCATTCCTGATTATGTAATTGAGATTATGTTCTTATTCTATTATATTTGTATTGACTGTGAAATCATAAAATTCGATCTATTTTTTAGATGTCACCCAAGATAGAAAGAGCGGCGAGAGCATCGGCTAAAGATAATGTAAGGGAGGCACTACAGGAGTCATAGGCACCGCAACCATAACTACATCAGGGGATAGTATATGTAGCACTAGCGGTAGTGATTTTGGCAAAGGAAATTAGCGCTGCTAGGACTACCGTGGCTCTCGATTTTTATCAAGCCCAATATCCACCGCAACTAGTGGCAGCGGTTGTCCAGGCCCACCCGGGGTCGTCAGATTGGCAAAGAGTGAGGGAGGCATTTTAGAAAGTCCACCCACCCGAATTCTAGGGTAGCTCAGACATGATTTTGGCATGCTAGTGGAAGAAAGATATTCAATGCCACTGACACTCGGTTGAATGTAGTGATGTGCATAAATGTGAAAATGATAAAAGGAAGTCATTTACAAGATTATGGTGAATTAATCGAAATAAATAAGGTTTTCGAAAGTAAAATGGTTTTGCGTATTAAGTAAACGTATATGTATGTATATAAATATATATGTACAAGGTAGTTTGATGTGCACGTAGGCATAACGTGATAGAGTTTTATTTCTGTCGTTTGATTTTATATTGCATTTTGTATATTTCCCACGAGCATTTAGCTCACTGCGTCATTTTATTACGACAGGTTGGGTGCGGTTTCGTATTTTGAGAGCATTATATAGGTAAGTACCCTTTTTTATTTTACATTAGTATCTATGTATGCTTGGACTGTGAGGTTCTCCCTATGGGTTGCTCACACAGCTTGATTTCAATTTCATAACTAGATGATAAGAATGTGAAACGCTAGTTAAAATAAAATAAAATTAGCATCATTATATTGGTTATTTCATTGCACTTCACACCTAACGCTCGGGTAGGATCGAGTTGACTGTGGGTAACCCATAAATTCAGATCGAGGTATTACAGACCCTCACACTCTAACTCTGTCAACTGCTTAACATTCAGGGGCTTAACTGTTATCTCCTTAACACCTAAAATGCAATGTATGGGTGGATTCTCACCATATCTCACCTAGAGAAAACAATGCCACTGTATAATATAGTGTCTCATCCGAACCCCCCATTATAGGGCCAAACCTATAAGCCTCTACCATCAACTTCACCAGCGAGGGAAGTTTGTCCTAAGCTTTCTTTATCCCTATCGAGCCAATACAGAGAATTCCCAACAAAGAGATGTCGACCTGCACATAAATTAAGAAACCCCTTAAATGTCCCAAGGATGAGATGAAAAAGAAGATAGAAAGAACAAAAACAATAAGCACTTACATATATTCAGGTTATTCACCCTTGCAGAACTATAATTCTTCGGCTCCCACAATACAACTCAATCTTTAAAACTATCATAGGCAATCTCGCTCCCTAGTAATAGAGCATTAGCCTCACATCATTCCAAACTTGTTTAGTCATCATTCTCCATTTAAGAATATTCCACTGCATCCTCCATGATTTCTTTCGAAGAAATATTCTTGAAATTGGTTTATAGATAGAGAAACGATGAGATTCACTTGAATGATGGTATGGAAAAAGAAAGAGAATCACCCCTTTCTCATAAAGAACTAAGGGGCATGTCAATTGGTAGTCCTCTAGAACTACCAACCAACAATGACCCTTTATTTCCCCCAAAATTCCCAGGAGTCCATGCCCTATGCCGATAGGCATCCCTCTTACTATGCCTATCAACATTCACCTCAAATATTCCTCGCAAACATTTTAGTAAATTCCAAAAAGAATCCAGAAAAATTCACAAAACTTCATGGAAAATCCCCGCAAGACCGAATGTATTATAGCCCCAGAAAACTCATTAAAAAAATGAAACCACTTATAGAACCCTCACTGGTATGCCCCTAATGGGATCAAAATCAAGGCGTGCCATCACTCACAATGGCAACACCCTCCCCCGTAGAGTCAGAATTAAAAAAACTCTCCTATTCATTAACAATTCAAGTCTATAGAAACCTCAACCATTTGGATCGATTATATCAACTCTTTAGGTTAACATAATTGACCTAGGTCCAAAAAATCAACCATGACGATGGAATCGGTTACCTTGAATCCCTAGGTCCGCAGAATAGACCTCGGCCCTCTAAATCAACCATCTTAGCTATTTCGGTATGCAAAATTGACCTAGATATAAAGAATCGACCTTGACCCACTGATTCGTCCATCTCAACCCTTTTTGTCCATAAAATTGAACTAGGTCCATAGAATCAACCTTGACCCTCTGAACTGATAATCTCAACTCGTTATGTCTACAAAATTGACCTAGGCCTGCATAATAAATATTGACCCTCTAAATTGTTCATTTCAACTCTTTAGGTCATCAAAATTGACCTATGTCCACAGAATTGACCTAGGCCTGCATAATTGGAATCAATTTTTTTAATCGATCAACCCACCAAGACTTCTATCTTTTCATGACCTTCGCTTGTTCCAAGCTCTCTCATCGAGGGGTTATGTATAAACTACATCCTAATACCCTCTAAATACCTTCATAATTCCATTACACTTATTTTCCTACCATAAAACCCTAGGTTCAACTCCCACGTTGATCTAGAGGCCAACGGGTGTTCCCGATCCCCATTTGACTTTCTTCAACTAGCTATCTTGAGCGAAGCTCATTGCACTACATATGGCTATGAAAACCCTTCAAATGGTCCATATTGTGAGCAAATCAACCTCACGGTTTGTGCGTACTTATATTTTTATTCCAAACCATGATTTAGAGGACATCGATTGTTCTTGAGCCCCATTTGACTTGGGGAAACTCTCCAACCTATGCTAAGTTCATTTCACTCTCACAGGGTTCTGAATCCCCTTTCCAATGGTCCATACCATTCGCGAACCAACCTCAAAGTTCACGTGTATTCACCTTTTTACTCCAAACATTAATATAGTGGACTTCGGGTTCTCATGAGCCCCATTTGACATTATTTAAACTCAAGTGAATCTTATTTAAAATTCATAGGGCTCTGAATACCCTTTCCAACGATGCATACCGTGGGCAAATCGTCCTTCTGGTTCGCGTTTACTTGCCTTTTGAATCCAAGAGCACTCCTCTTGAGGCCATTGGGCGCTTTCGATCCCCATTTGACTTTAGTCATCTCTTAAACTCATGAGTGGCTGAGTGGATTTTTATAGGACTTTGAATAACGTTTGCAACGGTCCTAATCGTGCACGGTTTGGACGTATGGTTCACATTTTATACCATTTTTTCTTAGAAAGTCATTTTCAAACTCCCTATATGCACCCTAGACCCCCTCCCAATAAGCAAGGGTGTACTTTACTGCACCAGAAATCCAGGGATATAAAGATAGGAAAGCCAGGGCCTATACTGATCGGTAGTCCCCTAAGCCCTAATTTTTACTATTTAAGGAGGCTATGACCTCATTCCCAACATGCCCTTTTTTTATAAATCTGATTATTCCTTCCTCAAAATTATTGCGCTGTCACTCCAAAAAATCCAAGTTTTCAACATTCCTTTCTCATTTCTTGCCTCACTTCCATACCACATTTATCCATTTACCTCACCCCTACTTACCACCATCATACCATCATAAAATCAACCTACTCTCTTTCAACATTAGTAACAAAATCTTCTAGGAGGTCTACCATCACCCGTTTCTAATTCATTTAATTAGTGTGGTTTACTTAGTTTTCTTACACTTTTAAGATCTTTTAGTCTTACTCCATTATCTCACATCAACTAATACCCTTTTTGTTATAAGTATTCCATAATAAAATTTCATAAAATCCAAAAAGATAAAAAAAAAAAAAAAAGGGTTTACTTACAAACTCCAAAAGTAGGATTTTCTCACTTTTACACTTGAGCACGTTTTCTTCAAAAATAATTAAAGATTAGTCGTAAATTTGGGTTTATAACCCACCCTTGTAATTTGCCAAACTACGTGGAATTTTATGCCTATTATAGCTATGTAGGCATCCTAAGTCATTATCGAGATTCGAGTCCTATTTTGTTAAGTAGGTTATTTTGTTGATATCTCATATTTAGTATTATTTCATATATATGCACATCTACATACTAGTATTCCCATCCGACACGCACGTTCACTTTCTCATAGTGAATCATGATTCGTTAGACAAAAACATCATATTTTCTGGTATTCTCTTTTCGTTCGTATACTCCATAGGATGACTCATTTTCGTCCTACCAATGATGTGAGAAAGATGATTGCTTTTCCTCATTTATTTTCACATAACGTATATGGTACGCATGAGTCACATCTTTAAGAAAATGGAACACATTACCGAAAGGGAGGAATGGGTTCTTAACTCGTTATCATTCCTGTAACACCCCGCACTTTTGGGGATAATTAAAATTCATAAGTAAGTGTAATTTGGGAATTTAAGAAATTATTGTGAATAGTAATTTTTGGATTTTTCAAGGATTAGATGATTTTCGGTGGGTATTATATTTACTTTTGGGATTAATTAAATGAGATGGAGTATTTTAATTATATGTCGTAGCTGGGTAAAGCGACAAAGGATAATATTTTAATGGGAAAACCCGCATTAAGTTGTGCTGGGTCAAATTAGTGATTTGTAGTCAAGTAGCTCGGATGGAGATTTTTAGTGTGCGGTTGGTCTCGGAATGGCTGAGATAGTCAGAATAGAGTATCCAGGGGTCGTAATTGTGTTCCGAGAATTTTTGGATTAAAAGGAACTCGCAATTGAGTAAACGAGTCATTTTGGGGTTTAAAGGTATAAAGCCTTATTTCTCCCTATATAAGGCATGGGAGAGGGAAAGAAAGGAAAGAAAAGAGGGAAAATAAAGGGGAGAGGAAAGGAAGAGAGAAAAGAGAGGGAAATGGAAGATTTCGGCTAAACTCCACAGGATTCGACTCGAGGTCCTCGGATTTCATCATCCAGGCAAGTGTGTACTTGCTTTATTTCATTATGCGCATATATCTCATATTATAGTTGGTAAACTAGATAATTTTGCGTTAAAACCCTTAAATTTAATTTGTGAAACTTTGAGTATGAGTTTACATATTGATGTAATGTAAGCTCTTAATGAATTCTAGTGTTAAAACCATGTAAATGAAATGAAGAATTGAAATGAAATGGGGTAAATGAGAGAAGTAGGGTTTAATGGGTTTTTAGGTTCAAATCTAATAAAATTTGTTTAATCCTCCAAATTTATTGATGTATTAGTTCTAAATCATTAATTATATGAATATAGTGTTGTTGGTGAAGATTTGAGGTTATATAAATGGAGAGTGGGGTTGGTTGTGGGCATTTTGGAATATAGATTTTCGAGGGACTAATATGACCGGTCGACCGCGACCCTCTGGCCGGTCAATGTAGAAGAGCCTACTGATTGGTTTATTAGGCTTAATTTCAAACTGCGGTCGATCGGGGGTCTAGGGCCAGTCGACTGGCACTCTATTTTCAGCCTAAGATTTTGCATATTGTTATTCCTTCTCCTCTTTGAGTTTAAAGTTTAGGGGATTTTTAAATTAGAGTATTAAAGAGAGTTGTGACCTAAAGACTTGAGGAGTTGTGATTTGACCTTGGACTATTTAAGAGATTAATCGAGGGTATTGACCAACTGAACGTTAGGGAAAAAGGGACATTTGGAGAAGTCATTTGGTATGCATATATGAGTATATTGATGTGATTAGGATGAAATTTGGGTCATAGATTAAATGGGATTAAGCGGCTATTTGATACGTCTTTGAGTGACTATCATATGTGTAATAAGAAATCTATGGAAATAAAATAAATTGAAGGTCAACTTATTTTATTATTATGAATTGTGGAATTAAATGAGTATATAAATGCCTAACATTAAATGAGGCACAGGTTGTTTATCCAGTGAGGGAAGACTTTTGGGTCTAGTATCGTGAGGGTATGATTACTTAAATGCTATTACAAGTGAGAATCTTTGGGATTATTGGCCATTGGTAGGTGTGATTGGCAATTGTGGCCATTTATATCTGAGGGACGATATAGAATGTTTATACGATGTGATTACTATATATATATAAGATATGATACGAATATGTGTATATATATCTATGTGTGGATGGTATATATATATATTTACCTGGATCATACCCCCTCTAATGCTATCATGGGAAGTTGCGCGTTGCTGGCTTGAGGAGCAGAGAGCGTATAGTCCCCAGGTCATAGCGTCCAATGTTATATTGTGTGATTTTTATTATGGGTGAGACGTGGTGGGCATGTTTCGTCTAATTCCCTCGGAGGAACTATGACCTCTTCCTATACGTTGTGCTTTGGATTTTTACTATGTCGGTGATATTTAGTCCGACCGCTGGTACCCAGGATGGTATGTGAGTAATGCCCTGGAAGATGATAGCATTGAGAGACTGCATCTTCGAGTTATAGCTCGTTGGGATGGTTATTATACTTGCATGTATAGTACATTACTTGTGTATGAGAACAAGATATTATATCTCTATTAGAGTTAATAGATAAAATTAAAAAGGATTAATTCTCATTCCGAAAGATTATATTCGGACGTACATAGTGATATGCATATGAATGTGAGTATGATAATGTATATAATTATATGAGTATACCCATATACGTTGTGTATTGAGGGACTAATGGATCTTGACGATCGATGCTGCCAAGTAGTAGTGTATCGGGGGGGTTCCTTGTTTGGATTTTGCTTCGCGAGACACCCCACGCACGAACATGGAGCAGTGTTGAAACTAGGGAGAAGTTAGCCCTTAGTACTCGGATTATATATATATATATATATATATATATATATATATATATATATGTTGTGTGTTGAGGGCTTAATGGATCTCGACGAACAATGTTGCCAAGTTAAAGTGTATCGGGGGGTTCCTTGTTTGGATTTCGCTTCGCGAGACACCCCACGCACGAATTTAGCGCAGTGTTGGGAATGGGGAGAAGTTTAGCCCTTTGTACCCGATTTACTTATGACCTTTAGGGTTTGGGTGTGATAGATTAGTTAGCCAGAGTAGCTTGACTAGGATATTTAGAGGAATACGTTAGGTGTGCACCATTAGAAGAGAGGTAAGGAGTATCTCATGGGAGTGCGATACCAATTTAAATATGAGTTAAAACATATTTTCATAAATAAAGCATTTATGCACTTGAAAAATATTTTCACAACTCGGGCTCTGACTCGTTTCTATATTGTCCCTCTTGCTATATATTATATATATAGGTGTCCAGACACAGGGACGCCTTGATGATGATTCCTTCAAGTGAGACATATGCTACAGCAGTTGTGGATACATGCAGGTTTTCTATAAAGGATTCTATCCTTGTATTCTAGATAGGAAGTATTGTATAAACATTCGGGTTGATAACCCAACTAATTTTATTTATTCTTTTACCGCCTTTCATGCAAATTATATTGGGTTGTATTATGGTTAAACCGAGTGTTCGGTTATTTTATTTCACCTCAATTTTATTTATGCATACTGTGTGAATGTTTTAAATTGATTAATTTGTTTAAAAAGATTACTTAAATAAAATTTTGACTCCAGCCTAATAGGTTATTAGTAATTAAATTGGTTTTCGACAGTGATGCTGAGAATGAACCATATGAGACTCCTATTTTAATTTGGTACTGGAGTGATCGCTCAGTATTTTATTAGGCGAGTTGTCACAATTCCTTAACTTAGTCCCAAGACCCTCGATTCATTTGGTTTCATGTGTATCAGTTTGTATTTTGATGTCGTCCTTTTAGAGATGGGTACATTCTTTTTTCATTTCTGAGTAAAATAAGTTGTCGACCACATTTTCTACATGCATAGAGAGAGAGATTTACCTATTTTCTCTCCCTCACTTTCGGAGTCATCTTATGACTGAGGAATCCATAGATGGCCACAAAATGGTTATGATGCAAGCCTACTAGTTTATCTCAAACTACAAAAAATTTATTTATTATTCGAGAACTTGTTCGATGGTTTGACAAAGGATTGTGGTTTACATATCATAGGAATGTATGAAACAAGGGCCACCTATGAGATTGGAGCTTAAGGGATACTTTGATTAGACTCAGGGAATCTCACACCATTTCCAAGTTTGCATAGATTCTTAATATCAAGATTATGATGATTGGAATGCTTGCACTAATATCACTTTGATTTCTACGGGTACGATGTGATATTATATTGGTTCAAATGGTCCCCACATAATGGTGTTGGGAAATATAACTTAGGATTGTTATTTAATTGCAAAATTTTTTTTACCCCTGTTGATCTTTAAATAACCATTAATTCAAAATAAAACAATAGCTAGGATTAAACATAAAACCTAGGTTTTCAAGAATTCATTTCGTAGTAAATCTTATTGTTATTTGTTTAAGTAGTAATTATTTGATGAAGAACATGATGTTTCTGCCCATCTAAGGTCTCCAAAAACCTTTCTTAACCATTTTTAAATCTTGTATCTTCTAAAATATAATCCTCCCCAAAATTAAAAACCATTCATTATGAGTGAGATATGGTCCTCTTCCTCTAGACCTCTTCACAAAAATGTGAATAGTATTTTCTATTACCCCTTTCAAACACTAATGAACCATAATAAATATGAAAACCCTCTTCTAGACCTTTATATACAATTATAAAAGGTAATCTTGGACAAAACTGCTTGGGTATATGAACTACAATAGGGACCCAACATAAATAATTAACTTAGCTCCAAATAAATATTCAAAAATTCTAATTACATTACCATAATTATTTCCATTATTTATTTAATCTTGAATTAACTCCATGAAATAATCACGACTGTCCTCCAATTTAATTATCTAAGATATCACTAAAAAAAAGAGGTCTTATTTATAAATTTGATTATGGTTCATAATATGATTCCCCACATTAAATATCTAATACCCTCTTAGTGAAATCAGTTTATTGTTATTCGATTTTAACCAACATCTAATATATCCCTTGATTCTCAGATTGAGCTTATTTACTACTCCATCAGGATTATAAAATAATCCACCGGCTTAGTTTTACTTTGTGAGAACAAAGTATATAAGTCTATCAAGGGGTATCACAATCCACGGTATCCCGTGGATGTGGATTCCTAGGAATTATGATCTCAAATCTACTTACACAACTATCACCCAATATGTGGAGATCATTTGACTTCATATAAATAAGACCACACCCATAACAATCAAGATGACATTTGTGTAGGAATTCTAATCTGCATAATTATTTGAATTGAGAATCTAATAATCCTTTGCAAATGGTGTGAGATTGTGTGAGTCTAATCAAGACATCCCTTAAAATCAAATATCATGGGTGGACCTTTTCAATATATTCATGGTTTGTACTGATCACGATCCTCTATCAAACTATCAAACAAGTTCTTGATCCTTTAAATAGGTTCCCATTGTTTGAGATGAACTACTAGGATTGCATCATAACCATTCGGATGGGGTGTCAACTCCCTATAAAGGTTGTTATCATTTTAATAGTGTAAGAATTGGAATTTAATCTCATTGTGATAAACTCGAAGTCGCATCACTAAAACTCCTACTATGCTATATTGACCTATATGTCTATATTATTTTAAATCAAATCTATGTCATTCTCTTAACCGTGATTCTTATTTTAAAATGAATTGACACGCCATTAAATAAAAATAACCATCATAAGTAGTTTTGATAATAAAACACCAAAAATCTTCCACTTAGTCTTAATACCATGTATATAACTCCTAACCCATCTAGACAATAGTTTGCTTCCTATCGATAGAATGATTAATCGGGTGTTATCCAATACAACCTTGTGATAAACTTATAATCTATTCCATTCAATCAATAGAACTTCATTAAACCTACACTCAATGTGCTTAACTCCTTTGTAGGTTATAGGCTCATTCGGACTTGTAATTACACCACTGTGTTCACTTAAAAGTGTAAAAACTAATTGCACTTGAATGAACCTTCCAAAATTTACTTAGGAAGTAACTAATCCATATAGAATTTTTACTTTCCTTCAAAGCGGTAACAACTTAGGACTCTCTGGTGGAGTTAGAAATTCAAGATTTCTTAATACTCCTCCAACTTATAGCTCAACCTTTATTTGGTAAACACCTGTTCCGAGGTGAAAAACTTAGAATCCTTATCTATTTGAAAACCTAGTCTTTGTACCTCAAAGGTATAAGACTAATACACTAAAATCTATTGACTATACCGAAGGTATATCATACTTTGGTCTATACACAACATAGTATATATCAGGTTGCCCACCACCGAAGGTTTAGATATATCCCTCATTCCCTCCATTTAATTAATAAGAGTAACATTTATAATTCCTCATTGTCTATTTTAGTTTATCTTCTCATGTTACACCCCACATCACCATCATGAACATTCTCAAGACGTCAAATGAAGGCGATATTAGTGACCATACAAAACAATCCAAGATCATTCATCATTACATTTATTATAGAAGGATTATGAGTTTTTTAAATCTTTTCGCTTAGTGGTATTTTAGTGTAATACCCTGTATGTTTATGGATTTTAATTATGAGGTTAATTAAATGGAATTGCTTTTAATTATGGGATGTCTTAAAAAAATTAATTTGGGATAATTAATTGAAAAATTTATTCTGATTTAAATGCTAGCGAGACGAGAGTTAGTATTTGGTTATTATTATGATGTTGAATATTACTGAGTGATTATGGTAATATGTGATCTTTGAATTTATTAAAAATGTTGTGAGTTGAAAATACGGCATTTTTGGTAATTTAGTTGGGATGCGCGTGTCAGTCGTGTCAGGGCCCAATTTAATGGATTTAAAAGTATTTTATTTTTATGTCAATTGTATGAGCTTTTTGAGTGCGCCAACGTGTCCGGAAGGTTCGAGATAGTCAGAAAATACTAGCCGGGGGTTTAGTTTGGGTCCCGGGGTATTTTTAGGCCTAACCGGCAACACGGAAGGGTATTTTGGTAATTTTAAAAATTTAGGAGTTAAGACCCACGAATTTTAAAGTTTTATTATATATTATTAGAGAGGCCACTAAGGCCATTATCAGCCAAAAATAATAAAAGTGGGCTACAGGAGTTTGAGAGAGGTTACAAGAGGTTCCAAACCAAAACCACCACCCACCACCTTCTTTTTAGAAGGAATTGTGACCGGATAGAAGAAGAGAATCAACCCTCGATCACCAACAACGATCAGCACAACAAACCTAAGTCAAGTGATTTGGTTTCATTACTTGCATTGAATATTTCCTCCATGCTTAGTGTAGAAATTTACGTATGTCTTGAAGGATTGATGAAAACCCAATGTAATTGTTAGGGATTGCATGTAGAATTGTTCTGGACGAATTTAGTAGCCAAAGACATAGCGTTTGATAATGTAAAAAAGGATTTAAAAAGGAGTTTTCATGTTCAATTAAATTTTGGGATCATGTTGGTAGGGTTTGTGGCAAAATTTGGGGATTTATGGATTTTACATGTTGATTTGAAGGAATTGACCCAAAAACTATGGTAGGAAGTGATCTATGGTGGTTTAGAATAATTTAAGAACCTTAAAATCTGATTAGTATGAATTTAGGATGATTTTGGAGAGGAGAAAAGTTGAGAAAAACGAAATGGGTGAAATCTGGGCACTTTCAAAAATTTCGTTGGAAGACCAACACAGGTCGTTCGAATGACCTTGTTCGAACGAGATTCTAACGAGAATCCAGTAGCCCATCTAACGAGTTCGTTCGAAGCCCTTCGTTCGAACGACACTCGTTCGAACGAGATATCTAACGAGTTGACAGAATTGTGACACCCCGACTAATTAAATATCGGGTAGCTACTCCTTTTATTAAATTAATACAAAATGCCAAGTTGGTTCAGTTCATAGCATCACTGTCGAAAACAGTTTTAATAATTACTAGCCACCTAATATTTAAAAAGTGAGTTGTCAATTTTAATTAAATCCGATTAACAGGCAATAATTAAATTATGAAATGCTAACATAACAACCACAACATAATGAGAATGGAATAACCATAAAATAGTAATGAGTCTGGAGGGATACTCCTCACAACAATCCAAATACAGGAATAAACAAATACTAAGTCTGCATCACTAAATTAATTACAACCCAAAATTTTGAAATAAATGAATAAATAAAGTATCTCCAACAGATGAGGAAAGCTGATAATAAGGAATCAAGATCGAAAGTGGAGGCGTCTACTGTCAAAGTCCTGTAACTTCCACGGCAGCTACAGTCCGTCACCTGAATGGAACTCCCATGCATGGTGTCCTTGTGGCTGGGCACCGAAAAGGGTTTTTACAAAAATATATTTGAAAGCAAGCGGGTCATAGCCCGATTGTGGAAAACAGTTTAAAATATAGCAAGTGTTTTAATGACATTAAAACAATGAATGCAAAATACATGTTAGGACGTGTGCTCACATGAAATACTCACCTCTCGACTATTTGTGCACTCCTAACGTACCCGTACCCATTCTAGTGATTCTCATATCTAACTAGTTCTAAATAGATTCTAACATTTCTATACGATTTACCCTTTAATTCCAACATCATCAATTAAATAGAGAGCTTTACCATAATTATTGGTTTCCCAATTATTAGCAGTACTAATATACTAGAGATCATCCATTTTATATTTACATAACGTTGCTATAATTATACTTACATTTAATCATGACGGTTCATTTCAATTAACAGTATATCATTCTCATCATAAATATACATTACTAGCGCCCCGAGACTAAGCTGCGGTGCACACATACTCTGCTATCCAATCCCGGTACCTCACGTATATAAGGACCACGTATTCCGAATCTCTCAGGAATCGTTTTAAATAAACAACAATCACAAACAATGGAGGCAAACATAGTTCACATCACATGGGTCACGCACATACCTATGATCCCATGGTCAGCAGACTTATTAACTTCTCAATATGTCCTTCTCTGACCTATGTCGTCGAGATACCAATCTAAATCCCCCCGTAGGAACACAAAGATTAGATGGCCCTAATCGAACGCAAACCTCCCCTGATAGCAAGTACGATAGGTATGTTATACATATAAAACCGCATACACTAAGCATTCACACATCTTAGATATATCATATTTTTAATATAGGTATACTTCTCGTTCTTATACCATCATTTAATGTTATACGATCACAAGTCCCCGATTTGTATATTAACATCATCAACCCTCCTCACGTCATAATTAGATACTCATTTCCTACTCCACAATTGACATTCGATTTTTATTATAAGGTTCTAAGTTCTACTCCTCAACTTACCCCAATCCTCACAATTATACCCACTAATCAATAAGGGAAGGTTAATACTCCAATTAAATAAATCTACGGAACGTTTGAAATGAAATCAGTCCAAAAAGCCATTGTGTCAACTCGTTAGAAGTCTCATTCAAACGAGATCGTTCGAACGAGTTCATTCGAACGAAAGTCTTCGAACGAACTATAAACTCATTAGAAGGGAAACTGTCATCATGTTAGAAGCTCGTTCGAATGAGGTCGTTCGAACGACCTGGGCAGGTCTTCTAACGAGATGGAAGTTTCAGCCCAGAAATTCTCTGCTTCATTTTTCTCAATTTTTCTCTTCTCTAAACTCATCCTAAGATCATCCCGATGGTATTATAACATTATTAAACTACTCTAAGTCCTCCTAGGTCACTCTTTAACATATACATGGGGTCAATTCTTCCTAAATTAACATATAATCATCAAAATTCCCCAAACTTGTCCCAAACCCTATAATCATTAACCCAGAATTTAATGACAACAATTTCTCCTTATCAATCCATTTTCACATCATCAAAAGACATATTTTGTATATTACATTCATCCAATAACATTCTACATGCAATCCCTATATCATATTATGAATCCTACCTCCAATTTCATGGATTTTCATCAAACTTCCAATATAAGACAACTATTCAATTCTAAGCATGGAAGAAACATTCGCTTGAAATTAATGTAATTAAACCACTTGCCTTAGATATTCTGATTTGATGTTGAAGGTTGAAGGTTTATCTCTCCCCTTTTCTCTGCAGAATTCTCCCAAAGATAGTGATAGTGGTAATGGGTTTTCTTTTGGAACCTCTTCCAACTCTTCCTATAACTTCCGTAGCCCTCTAACTTTCCAAATGCTGATAATGGGCTTAGTGGGTTCTTTTCTAATATAAAAATAACCTCTAAAATTCGTGGGTTTTAATTCCCCTATTTTTAAAATTACCAAACTACCCTTTTGGGTTGCCGGTATGGCCTCAAAATGCCCCGAAACCCAAACTAAACCCCCGGCTAGTGTTTTCTGACTATTTCGACCCTTCCGGATGCGTTGGCGCACTCAAAATGAACATTCAATTGATAAAAATAAAATTCACTTTTTAATTCAAATAATTACATTCCGGACGCGAGTGACACGCGCGTCCCAACTAAATTTCCCAAATTAATTTAAATATCATCAATACTCATGTATTACCATACATACTCGGAAATAATAAATTTTTAACATCATAATCAAATACCAACTCACATCTCGTTAGTATTTATACCTGGATTAATTTCCAATTAATTCTCATTTAATTTCATTAATCCCTTAAATAAAAATCACTAAAATTATGGGGTATTACATACTTCTCCCCTAATAATAGAATTTCGTCCCGAAATTCGGAACTAAAGAGTACCTGGTAAAAATAACTCTGGATAGAGCTCGCACATCTAATCCTCGCGCTCCTATGTGGACTCCTCGGCATTATGATTCCACCACTGAACATGTACTAACGGTACTATCTTCTACCTCAGTTTTTTCTCACTTCGGTCCAAAATAGCAATCGACCCCTCCTCATAGGAACTATCGGGCTGAAGATCAATGTCCTCTAAAGCAATGCGAATATGGGCCAAATCATCCCTAAGATATTTCCTTAGCGAGGACTTATGGAACACGTCATGGATTCCATGTAAGTGCTCCGGTAACCCAAGTCTTTATGCGATTGGCCCAATCTTCTCTATGATAGGAAATGGCCCCACGTATCTTGGTTCCATTTCCCCTTCATCGTAGATACTCTGAGTAACACCTGGTCTCCCACCTTGAATTATCTGAAGAACCTCTTGGCATCAGCATAGCTCTTCCGTCGGTCCTGAGCTACTCGAATGCGACTCTGTATCAACTCAATCCTTGCCGAAGTGTCCTGGATCATTTCCGATCCAAGGAGTTTGTTATCCCCCACCTCTAACCAACATGCTGGGGAACGACAAGCTCTACCGTACAATGCCTCAAATGGAGTCATGCCAATGGTGAACTGGTAGGATTTGTTATAAGCAAACTCCACCAGTGGAAGGTACTGCTCCCATCCACCTCCAAAGTCTAGGATGCACATACGCAACATATCCTCCAACAACTAATTTGTTCGCTCGGTTTTCCCATCAGTCTGCGGGTGATAAGCCGTACTCAACCGCAACTCCGTACCTATGGCCTCCTGGAAACTCTCCCAAAATCGTGAGACAAATATCTTGTCTCGGTCAGACACGATATTTAGAGGCACACCGTGAAGTCTCACTATTTCTGTAATAAATATCTGGGCATACTATCCCGTAGTGTAATCTGTCCTCACGGGTAGAAAATGAGCAACTTTGGTCAACCTATCCACAATTACCCATATGGAGTCGTGACCCCTTTGTGGCGTAGGTAATCCCGTGATAAAGTCCATGGATATGCTCTCCCATATCCACGTCGGAACCTCTAATGGCTGTAGAAGTCGTGCCGATTTCTGATGATCCACCTTTACTAGCTAACAAGTGGCGCATTTAGAAACGAACACGTCGATATCTCTCTTCATCCCGCTCCACCAATACTGGCGTCTTATGTCTTGGTACATCTTATCCCCACCAGGGTGTACCGCGAATCATGAGCCGTGCGACTCTTACATATCCTCGTGTCGCAAGTCTTCCCCTGTCGGAAGAACCAGTCTCCCATTGAAGCATAATCCCCCATTTGAAGTAACGGTATAGGACTCGGCTCCCTCTGCTAGTAATCGGACTATCTGCTTCTGACCGAACGAGTCAATTGCCCGTGCCTTTATCACTCTCATGACAATCTAAGGTGTAACAGTCGTCACAGACATGAATGATCGGGCCACTGCATCCTGGTGTCCCAACTCCTTCCACTTGGCTTTCCACACCCCGACCACCTCATCTACTGGCCTACGGCTCAACGCGTATGCTACTACATTAGCCTTCCCCGGGTGATATTGGATATCGAACTGATAATCCTTCACAAACTCAAGCCACCGTCGTTAACGCATATTCAGTTCCTTCGGCGTGAAGAGGTATTGTAAACACTTGTGGTCCGTAAACAACCTAAATTTCTCCCCCATGAGATAGTGTCTCCAAATCCGAAGAGCGAATACAACTTTCGTCAACTCCAAGTCGTGGGTGGGGTAATTCATCTCGTGAGGCTTAAGCTTACGGGAAGCATAAGCTATGGCCTAACTCTCCTACTGCAGCGAGTCCTTGTAAGGACGCGTCGGTGTAAACTAAATACTCAACTTCCGGTCTGGGCAATGCTAACATAGGTGCTAAGGTCAACTTGTCCTTCAACTCATCGAATGCCAACTGACAGGCATCGCTCCAGATGAATGGCACTCCCTTGCGAGTCAGATGTGTCAAAGGACCCGCTATCTTTGAGAAACCCCGAATAAACCTCATGTAGTATCCTGCTAGGCCCAAGAAACTACGGATCTCAGTCTGTGTCGTGGGCTGTCCTCACTCCCTCACTGCGGATACTTTCCCCGGATCAACAGATATCCCCCGGTCTGAAATGATATGTCCCCAAAACTGAACCTCCTTCAACCAGAACCCACACTTCTCATACTTTGGATAAAGGTCGTTCTGACGCAACATATGCAAAACCTGTCTCAAATGCTCGGCGTGCTCCTATTCTTTTTGGGAGTAAACTAGAATGTCATCAATAAAGACAATGACGAACTGGTCTAGGAACTCTCTGAACACCCTATTCATAAAGTCCATAAACACGACTGGAGCGTTGGTCAAGCCAAAAGGCATAACCCAAAACTCGTATGAACCATATCTCGTTAAGAAAGCAGTATTCGAGACGTCTTGTTCTCTGATACGCAACTGATGGTATCCCGATCGTAAATCAATCTTCGAGAAGAAGGAAGCTCCTCTCAACTGGTCAAATAAGTCATCGATTCTGGGCAACGGATACTTATTCCGTATTGTGACTTTATTAAACTCTCGATAATCTACGCTCAACCTCAACGATCCATCCCTCTTCTTTACGAACAACACAGGGGCACCCCACGGCGAAGTACTCCTCCGGATAAACCCCTGACCCAACAACTGCTCTATCTGATCTCTTAGCTCTCTCATCTCCGCTGGAGCCATACGGTACGGTGCGCAGGCAATGGGCCGTGTGCCTGGCGTCAAATCAATAACAAAATCTATCTCTCTACTAGGAGGTAATCCAGGTATATCCTGGAATACATCAGCAAACTCCCTCATGACTGGAATCGAATCAAGTGGTAGTACCACTTCCTTAGAGGTCTCTTCCTCTATATAGTACAAATGAGTGGACGATCCTCCCTCAGGGCGAGGCATCGCCACTAAAAATATCTCCTTCCCGGGAATGGAAAAGATAATACTCCTACTAAAATAATCAATCATGGCTCGGTACATAACTAGCCAATCCATACCAACAATCGCATCATACTCAGTCATCTCTAACACTAACATATCGGCGGGTAAAGTAAACCTCCCGATCTCTATACCCACACCTCTACAAATAAGCGAAATCATGGAACCCCTACTCAATGGTGAATCTACACAAGTAACTGTGCTCTCTGTGATGTCTAACAACCCAATAGTGCGTGAAAATCTCATGGCAACGAAACAATGTGTGGCCCCCGTATCAAATAAAATACGCCCCAAAGTCCCCTGAATAGAGAACATACCCTCAATAGCTGGCGGATCCTGTGGGACTGCGGCATGCTGGAGCTGATACACTCTGCCATACTGAAGTTGTCCCTGCTGGACTGGGACCGCTGGAATGGGTGGTAGTGCTTCCATCTGTGGTGGTGCTGGGAGGGCGGTGGGAAACATAGGCCTCTGTGGCTCGTGTCGAGCACCCTGTTGTTGCTGCGATGGGGCCCTGCCCCTATCAGGATAATCCTGGTGTTTGTGGCCTGTCTTGCCACAAACGAAGAACTTCCCCTGGAAGTTTACCCTCGTTGTCCCTGCTGGCCGTTACCATTCCTACCCTGACTATGCTGGCCCTTCTGAAACAGCTGCTGCTGACCATTCTGGCCCTGCTGGCCCTGATGACCGTTCTGACCCTGATTTCCATGCCTGAAACCTCCCTGACCATTCCTGAAACCCCCAGATCAGAATCTCTTATGATCCCCCTGTTGGGAACCCTGATCACCCTACCTTTGTTGTCCCTGAGCAGATTGTGCCCCGCTGTCACCATTTCTCCGGGTCCTGCCCTGATGGCTGGACTCTCCTGATCTCTTACTCTCAGACATGTGGAAGCGATGATCCTGGAAGTGAAGTAGTGCAGCGTTAACCACATCAGAATAGGTGGCCAACGAGAGATTCCCCAACAAGTGCTGACGGATCCTCCAAGTCAATCCATCCGTGAACTTCTAAATTTTCTTCTCCTCGGTTGGAATTTCATCCGGAATAATATTCAAGAGATTGGTGAATTCAGCCTCATACTCGGCTACGATCTTTCCCTCCTGCTTGAGGTTCATCAACTTCCTCCTCATCTTAGTGTGAACAGCTGAGGAAAAATATTTGCGGTCGAATCGACCCAGAACTCCTGAATAGTGAGAGTGTCCCTCTCCTCCACGGTGGTAATGGACTCCCACCACTGCAATGCTGATCCTACTAGCTTAAAAGTATCCAGTATCTGCTTCTGAACATCTAGGCACTCGTACATCCTTAAGTGCCTCTGAATGTCCTTTCTCCACTTTCTGGATACCACAACATCGGAGCTACCTGCAAACTCCAGAGGGTGTTCTTTCTAAAAAGCATCACAGACGCATTCCCAAGCAGACGGGAATGCATGATCCTGAACTGGCGCTACTGCCAGTGCCTGAGGTGGTGCCTGATGTACAACTGCGAGGGTGGCATTCACCGCTTGGGCTACAATGGCTGCAACCTCTGCGGCATTCATGGTGCCTGGAACTGGGGCAGGTTGTGGCTCGGGTTGTGCATCCCTAAGAACTCGTTGTGCACGTCGTGGAGGCATCTGAAATGAGAGTAAAGTCTTATAAGTTGGCAATTATTATCTCAAAATAGTTGAAGAGTGAAACACACATAAAAGAATACAACAGTACAAAAATATAGGGCTCTACATCAAAGAAAGCTCAGCGGAAACATAATAAGCCGTACAGATCCTAAGGACACTAGAACCTGGCTCTGATACCACTTGTGACACCCCGACTAATTAAATACCGGGTAGCTACTCCTTTATTAAATTAATACAAAATGCCAAGTTGGTTCAGTTCATAGCATCACTGTCGAAAACATTTTTAATAATTACTAGCCACCTAATATTTAAAAAGTGAGTTGTCAATTTTAATTAAATCCGATTAACAGGCAATAATTAAATTATGAAATGCTAACATAACCACCACAATATAATGAGAATGGAATAACCATAAAATAGTAATGACTTTGGAGGGATACTCCTCACAACAATCCAAATACAGGAATAAACAAATACTAAGTTTGCATCACTAAATTAATTACAACCCAAAATTTTGAAATAAATGAATAAATAAAGTATCTCTAAAAGGAAATAGGGCGACATGCCCAACAGATGAGGAAAGCAGATAATAAGGAGTCAAGATCGAAAGTGGAGGCGTCTACTGTCGAAGTCCTGTAACTTCCACGGCAGCTACAGTCCGTCACCTGAATGGAACTCCTATGCATGGTGTGCTTGTGGCTGGGCACCAAAAAGCGTTTTTACAGAAATATATTTGAAAGCAAACGGGTCAGAGCACGATTGAGGAAAACAATTTAAAATATAGCAAGTGTTTTAATGGCATTAAAACAATGAATGCAATATAAATGTTAGGACGTGCTCTCACATGAAATACTCACCTCTCGACTATTTGTGCACTCCTAACGTACCCGTACCAATTCTAGTGATTCTCATATCTAACTAGTTCGAAATAAATTCTAACATTTCTATACGATTTATGCTTTAATTCCAACATCATCAATTAAATAGAGAGCTTTACCATAATTCTTGGTTTCCCAATTATTAGCAGAACTAATATACTAGAGATCATCCCTTTTATCTTTACATAATGTTGTTATAATTATACTTACATTTAATAATGACAGTTCATTTCAATTAACAGTATATCATTCTCATCATAAATATACATTACTAGCGCCCTGAGACTAAGCTGCAGTGCACACATACTCTGCAATCCAATCCCGGTACCTGACGTACATAAGGACCACGTATTCTGAATCTCTTAAGAATCATTTTTAATTAATAACAATCACAAACAATGGAGGCGAACATTGTTCACATCACATGGGTTACGCACATACCTACGCTCTCATGATCAGCAGACTTATTAACTTCTCAATATGTCCTTCTCTGACCTATGTCCTCGAGTTACCAATCTAAATCCCGCCGTAAGCACACAAAGATTAGATTGCCCTAATCGAACGCAAACCTCCCCTGATAGCAAGTACGGTAGGTATGTTATACACATAAAACCGCATATACTAAGCATTCGCACATCTTAGATATCTCGTATTTTTAATATAGGTATACTTCTCGTTCTTATACCGTCATTTAATGTTATACGATCACAAGTCCCCGATTTGTATATTAGCATCATCAACCCTTCTTATGTCATAATTAGATACTCGTTTCCTACTCCACAATTGACATTCGATTTTTATTATAAGGTCCTAAGTTCAACTCCTCAAATTACCCCAATCCTCACAATTATACCCACTAATCAATAAGGGAAGGTTAATACTCCGATTAAATAAATCTACGAAACGTTTGAAATGAAATCAGGCCAAAAAGCCATTATGTCAACTCATTAAATGTCTCGTTCGAACGAGTTCATTCAAACGAAAGTCTTTGAACGAACTACAAACTCGTTAGAAGGGACATTGTTATCTCATTAGAATCTCATTCGAACGAGGTCGTTCGAACGACCTGGGCAGGTCTTCTAACGAGATGGCAGTTTAAGCCTAGAAATTTTCTACTTCATTTTTCTCAATTTTTCTCTTCTCTAAACTCATCCTAAGATCATCCCAATGGTATCTTAACGTTATTAAACTACTCTAAATCCTCCTAGGTCACTCTTTAACATATATATGGGGTCAATGCTTCCTAAATTAACATATAATAATCAAAATTCCCAAAACTTGTCCCAAACCCTATAATCATGAACCCATAATTTAATGACTATAATTTCTCCTTATTAATCCGTTTTCACATCATCAAAACATATATTTTTTATATGACATTCATTGAATAACATTCTACATGCAATCCCTATATCATATTAAGAATCCTACCTCCAATTTCATGGGTTTTCATCAAACTTCCAATATAAGACAACTATTCAATTCTAAGCGTGGAAGAAACATTCTCTTGAAATTAATGTAATTGAACCACTTGCCTTAGATGTTCTGATTTGATGTTGAAGGTTGATCTCTCCCCTTTTCTCTGCAGAATTCTCCCAAAGATGGTGATGGTGGCTATAGGTTTTCTTTTGGAACCTCTTCCAACTCTTCCGATAACTCCGTAGCCCCCTAACTTTCCAAATGATGATAATGGGCTTAGTGGGCACTTTTCTAATATAAAAATAACCTCTAAAATTCGTGGGTTTTAATTCCCCTATTTTTAAAATTACCAACTACCCTTTTGGGTTGCCGGTATGGCCTCAAAATGCCCCGGAACCCAAAATAAACCCCCGACTAGTGTTTTCTGACTATTTTGACCCTTCCGGATGCGTTGGCGCACTCAAAATGACAATTTGTTTGATAAAAATAAAATTCCCCAAACTTGTCGCAAACCCTATAATCATGAACCCAAAATTTAATGACTACGATTTCTCCTTATCAATCCATTTTCACATCATCAAAAGACATATTTTGTATACGACATTCATCCAATAACTTTCTACATGCAATCCCTATATCATATTATGAATCCTACATCCAATTTCATGGGTTTTCATCAAACTTCCAATATAAGACAACTATTCAATTCTAAGCATGGAAGAAACATTCGCTTGAAATTAATGTAATTAAACCACTTGCCTTAGATGTTCTGATTTGATGTTGAAGGTTGAAGGTTTATCTCTCCCCTTTTCTCTGCAGAATTCTCCCAAAGATAGTGATGGTGGTAATGGGTTTTCTTTTGGAACCTCTTCCAACTCTTCCTATAACTTCCGTAGCCCTCTAACTTTCCAAATGCTGATAATGGGCTTAATGGGTTCTTTTCTAATATAAAAATAACCTCTAAAATTCGTGGGTTTTAATTCCCCTATTTTTAAAATTACCAAACTACCCTTTTGGGTTCCCGGTATGGCCTCAAAATGCCCCGGAACCCAAACTAAACCCCCGGCTAGTGTTTTCTGACTATTTCGACCCTTCCGGACGCGTTGGCGCACTCAAAATGAACATTCGATTGATAAAAATAAAATTTATTTTTTAATTCAAATAATTACGTTCCTGACGCGAGTGACACGCGCGTCCCAACTAAATTTCCCAAATTAATTTAAATATCATCAATACTCATGTATTACCATACATACTTGGAAATAATAAATTTTTAACATCATAATCAAATACCAACTCACATCTCGTTAGTATTTATACCCGGATTGATTTCCAATTAATTCTCATTTAATTTCATTAATCCTTTAAATAAAAATCACTAAAATTACAGGGTATTACTAGAATGACCTTTTACGGCCGAGTTTTTATTCGAACTTCACATAGGTTTATTTATGAGTATTAATTTTGTTTGAATTTTAATAATTTCATCCCTAGAGAATTAATGTTGGGAACTTATGAACACTTAGACTTTAGGAAGACCAGTAGGTATGTTTGTGAGACCGGAGTATAATTATGGTTAAATTTGGAGAAGTATATAAAAGTCATAGTAACCTTTATGAGTTAGGTTTTAAGTACTTGGAGCTACGACGTGAGAAGTGTCGACGGTCTATATTGTATATTATCCGGAGACTTGTAGATGTACAAAAATTGAATGACGGTATTGCTATGTGAAATATACCTCTATTTATATTATAAGATATCAAAGATCTGTGAATGCTTAGTATATGGACTTATATGTGTATAACATACCTACCATACTTGCTATCACAGGAGGTCGGCTTTCGATCAGGGCCATCTAATCTTTGTGTGCTTATGGGGGGGATTTAGATTGGTACCTCAAGGACATAGGTCTGTGAATGACTTATTGGTGAGTTAATAAGTCAGCTGACCATGGGAGCGTAGGTATGTGCGTGACCCGTGGGTATGTGAACTATGTTCGCCTCCATTATGTGTAATTCTTGTTTATTGAAACGGTTCCTGAGAGATTCGAAACAGGTGGTCCTTATATACGGGATGTACCGGGATCCGATAGCAGAGTATGTATGCACCGCAGCTTAGCCTAGGGGTGCCCTTATTGTATATTTATGATGAGATTAATATACTGGTAATTGAAATGGACTTTTAGTAAAGTTTGAATGTAAATACTTATAATATTGTGAATATAGTTAAAAATGGGTGAATCGCATACTGACTATTATAAGTAAATCTGAGATATAAAACGGGAGACTCGCAGTTTAGATGGAAATGTCTGGTATTAACTCTTATATTATAAAGTAAGGTCAGTTTGTGGATTGGACTAGTTAGATAGTGGTATAACTAGAATGGGTACCGGCACGTTAGGCGTGCACAATTAGATGTGGGGTGAGGAACTCATGTGAGTGCATGTACTATCATGTATTTTATATTCAGTGTTTAATGATATTAAACACTTTCTATATTTTAAACTGTTTTCACAATCGGGCTCTGACCTGTATTCTTTCAAATCTATTTTCTTGTAAAAACCTTTTAGGTGCCCAGCCACACGGACGCCAAGCGTAGGAGTTCCATTCCAGTGACATGCTGTAGCTGATGTGGGAGTTACAGGACCTCGATAGTAGACGCCTCCACTTTCTGCTTTGACTCCATTTCAGATTTATTCATATGTAGGGCATGTCACCCCTTTTCTCTTAGAGACAGCTTATTTACTCAGTTCTATTTTTTTAGTTTTGGATTTAAATAATTACTGATCCAGACTTTGTATTTGGTTTTATTCAGTATTCGGTTTATTCAGAGGAGTGTTTCTCCAGATTCATTTTATTCCATTATTATTCTATTGTGACTGTGATGTGACGGGGGTATCATTATTTAATAATTTAATTTGTTGCATGTTAATCTAATTTAATTAAAATTGACAACTCACTTTTTAAATATTAGGTGGCTATTAATTGTTTAAAAAATGTTTTCGACAGTGATGTTATGAACTGAACCAACTTGACATTTTGTATTAACTTGAATAAAGGAGTAGCTACCCGGTATTTAATTAGACGGGGTGTCACATTTAGAAGAGTTTATAATCTCCAAAATATTTTTACAAAATTTTTAATTTTTTTTTTTAAATTTTCCTAGGTCATTACAATGGCATTGGATGTCTTCGAATGAGAACTTACACCTCATTAGAACGGACTCAACTTCATTCGAATGAGATTTATTATCGTTTTGTTTTGCAAGATATAGAATCTTATTCGATAAGTCGTTTAAGGTATGTTCGTAAGACAAAGGGTACTTTGTTTGAAAGTCATGTAACTCCACTTGAATGAGTATGTGAAAAATTATTTTTTAACTTAGTTCCAATGCAATATTTCAAGTATATAGCTTGGAGATTTTTTTCCCTATAAATGGATAGGCGGACTTGCAATTATACCAAGTCTAATAGACATCTTTTAGTGGCCAACATCTTTTCCTTTTTCAATCCAAATCATTCAGATGGTTTGAGATCACTTTACGAAACCACGAAGAACACGGTCCTATTTTACAACCTAGTGAAGTTAAGTTCATTATTGAATATTTGAATAGGATTTCTTGAGGCATATTAGTTACAACTGAGGCAAGTAGACCTTGTTGTGGGTATTGATGGATCTTCATCTCTTACTATTGACGATTGAGAATGAAGACATTACTAAGACTTTTAGTGGAGGTCTATGTTCGGTAAGTCTGTATATGTCTTTTCTGTAATGTCAAGTTCTAAATGGTGCTGAAATATAGGTTTTTCCAGAATGGGATTTTTCCTTATCTCCCATATTCCTTTTATGGGTTCTCTTTTTTTTCAATACTTTCATATTTATGTTCACCTAATTTAATTAAGATAAAATTTATACTAAATAAATTTTGGGGTGTGTGACCTAGTTTATGATTTATACATGTAATCTAACCACTCTGCATTTTTGAAATCAGTATCCAAGATTGTTTCTACAAGGTACTTAGAGGAATCCTGGTGGTTATATGAATAACTCATACAATATGCCACCTAGGTTTATGGATCCAATTATACATATTAGAAAGCGTGAATGAAATCGGCTTTGAAATTGATCAACGAGTGCATATTGCTTGTTGTGAAAAGTAATGGACTCCTCCCATTGTGACTACTGAATGTCATTAGTCTCAATCCAATCACAATTTGGACCGAGAAAGAATTTATATACAGTAACATTAACTCTTGGGTCTTAAATTAATTCTTTTAGGGTTATATCGCCTAATGAATGTCATCGTATCATGACTTGTACCTCGTCTTAGGATGCATGGAACATCCTACAACTCACTCATGCATGTCCCAATGTTATGAAAACTTCTAAGTGATAAAGTCTCACCACATAATTTCAGACCATTAGCAAGCTTCAATCAGATACATTTGATGGATTTTATGAACGTCTTGTGATAGTGCGAACTCATTCTTTAATTTGGGTGATCAAATTCTAGAAACGAGGGTAGTTTGGAAAATTCTAAGATCTTTCCCATCTCATTTTACTGTGAAAGTTGCAGTTTTTAACTCTTTAGGAATTTTAGATACACTCAGTTTAGTAGATCTTGTAGATGATCTCCAAACAAACGAAATAGATATTTTCTGCACCACCCAAAATAAAATGAAAAAAGAGATCACTTTAAAATCTCAATAAAGGGTGGGGGGGGGGGGGTCGACTCTAATTTTGAATTCGATTAAATGATCTTGCCTTGTTTCCTCAAAAATTGAAAACGTTTCTCAAACTAAAATATTCAAATTCTTCCAAAGTGGAAAATAAAAGTTTCGAGAATGTAAAAAAAATTTAAGCATGCAAGATTCTTTTTAAAAATGATAAAAGAAGATCTAGAGGAGACTACCCTAAGAAAGACGATTCAGAAAGATCCTACGAGTGTGAGGGGAAAGGCTACAACACCTCTATGTTTAGATTGTAAAACTTGGATTAGTTTACCTTACCTATGTTCTACCTTACTCTTAAACACTTTGAACTAATTAGTGCTAGAAGGGATACTTGGTCATTTTACCTTCTAAAGAAAATTTAAGACTAGAAGTGAGTCCACTTCCAATGAACTAAATTATCCATTTTAAACCAGTCATCGAATTTTTTTTATAATAAACTAACCTTAGCCTAAGTGACAATATAATGTTTGGTTCAACAAGGAAAACTTCTCTTTAATGATTAGTCCATTAATTATTTATATCAGTATTTCCAAGTACTGGTGAGACAAAACTTGTAATGTATAAATTATTTCCCAATACAACATAAATGTTAAAAGAATTTAAATTTCATTAAAATATTTTTTTCAAAATCAATCAAATATCGATTAAAAACAAATTTAGAAAATTGAAATAAATTTGTAAAATAAGGTACGCTAAATAATTTTCCTTCGTTAATTTGATGTCCTCGTATTTATCTAAAATATATCCTTACTGGTTATACTTCTATTTTATTCTTAATTCCCATAACTAGCAATATCTCTCTCTAAAGTAGTTGTCTGGTTGCTAAGAACTCTTTCAACGAGTTGCAATCATATTTTTTAGTTCCCGAGTCTACATACCAAGTTAGCATAAATCAAACCAAAAATTAGGAATTCACTTTTAAGAGGAAAACCATTACCATGTCCAATTACATTTTGAGTCCGCCAATTAAAAATTTAAATGTTAAATAGTGAGAAAAAATTTGAATTCGTATTTGAAATCTTATAACCATGAAATTGAAAAAATTAATTTCCAATTAAACATGAGAAATAATTAGATTACATTTGAAGTGGCATCCCTCAACCGCCAATTTAAAATTACTCCATCGAACATCCTAGTTACTTTATGAGGAGATAATTCTCGTGGGATATTAAATCACCACATTTTGAACCAGACAGACTTTCATCATTTATTATGCTATCCAGACAATTCAAAATCTAGTGGCTGACATAGTGAATAGTCGGTGCCTTTTGGTCCCATATATATCTACCGGGACTCCATTGGGAGGATATCAAAAGTCGTGTCTAAGTGTATACCACCAACAAATTTTATATAATCATTCCTCCTTTAGGGGGTCTCCAAAGTGAATAATGAATCCAAAATTATTCGTTAAGATACTTGTATTCACCACCACTATAATTATTATTCCTCTTTGGAAGACCTACATAATATTGAAAGTCAACAAATCATTAAAGGAGAACATGGAGTTTATGTTGAAACCTCTCATCCCCTTAGTATTTTAAAACATGAGGGTTTTGAAAACTAAACATTCAATTCTAAATCCCCGAATTTAAATTCTTGGGAATTTCCAATTTACATGTATAAATTAAATCACCCGATTTCACTATTTGAATTTTCTTAAAATAGAAAATATTGTTTAAATTTTGAAAAATAAAAATTTTGAAGATCTCAATTTAAATTCAAACCTCTAAATTTAACTACCCCGTTTTAATTCAATTTATAAAATAATAAAACACACCACAATTTTTTGGGATAAACTTGTTGATTATGGTCAGTCTCAAAATAAATAATCGTTATTGTCCATAAAACGGTCCTAATTATCTAATTAATTTTCACACAACTTATGCAACATAATATAAATAAAGATACATGCAAGAAATAAAATAATTTAATGTATCCAAGTTAAGAAAAAAAAACATTTAATGCCCTTTCCATTGAAGCCTAGACTTCAGCATGAAGTAAAATTCTACATACATGAGAGCCCTGTTTTAAGAAGACTTTTTTCGAGAAGACTCCAGCTTGAAATAAATTTGATTACAAGTTAATGCAGACGACCTTAACAATGTTCAATCAAGTCAATTGTTTGAACACCACTTCGTCTTATCTTCAGTAAGAACATATCAAAAAATCAAGGAAATTTGATGGTCTGATCTCCAAAACTGGATGCATGTGATCTTAATTTTGTTTTATTGAGTTGATTTTTAGATTGTAGATTTGTCTTTCCATGAGCTAGAACATATCAAAATTTCAGCAAATTCCAACACTCTAATCATCCAGAATGAATCGAACAAGATTTTCAATTTTCCATTTAAGAACCTCGATAGCCCGTCGAAGAACCCTTTTTTATTGTCCATGAAATTTACTAGGAACCTTTCCTTCATCTTAAATAACTCCCGAAACTATCTCCAACTTTTTCCAAGATCATGACCCATCGTTATAAAGGAGAATTATAATAAAGTAATATTACATCCCCTCAAATATCTACCAAAACATAACTTGTTCAAAACCAAAATATATAAAAATTTAACTACGGATTAACCCATCGTAGGATCCAATCACATAAATAAAAACAACTATTTACATGACCATTATGTAAGGAACAATCATAATAAAACTCTAAAAAAATGATTTAGTAAAAATCCATGAACAAAACTATGCATATTCATACGAACTAAATTTGGGTTTCTAGTTGGACAATGTGAATATTTTTAATACCCAATCAATCTCGATCACGCTCTGATACCAATTGTTGGGGAAAACTATTTGGGATTGATATTTAAATGTGGAAACATTTTAGAACTAGATATCTTTAATTGATGGTGCGTTGAAAAGAAAATAAGAACTATGTTTAGTCTTTAAACCTCGGAGTGAAAACGTGATTAGTTAGTGGAGTTAATCGTGATTAAATAATGAAATAAACTTGATTACATTGTAATTTGGGATTTTTGAGTATTTATTTGCAAGCCAATTTAGTTATTTTTTCTTAGGTCCCTAGTATAGTCCAATACCCATATATTATGCTTAAAACTCTCTCGACACCCAATTTGATTAAAACCCACGGCACACACACATAAATATACACACACACATGTGTATGTGTGCGTATGTGTGCGCACGCTAGGGTTTAGGTTAAGGATCCATTTTGGAGGGTTAGAAAGGAAGATGAAAAATACTATTCACATTTTTATGAAGGGTGTCGAGGGGAGAGAATGCCAATTCTCTTATATTTTACCATGGTGTCTTCTGCAAGAGTTACCACACATAAGGTCCACATTGGGTGGATCATATGATAAAATATATCAGGAGTTCATAACTTTCAAAAATATTTTTTGAACACCTTGGAGGAAAAGAAGGATATCATATTCTTAAACCTTTGTGTCCTCACACGAATCACAACATGATTCACTATCTTATTTTATTCTCCACCCCTTGGTTTAATATTTAAACCTAGTTTTGGTTATTTTCAGTGCGTGATTAATCAAATATCTTGACGATCAAATTTTGTCTTGAATTTTATATGTCAATCTCATGTTATTTTTTCTAAAATTTGGATGGATGTACAGTATTGTACATGACACGTATCCCTATTTTAAGGACCCTAAAACTAAGGCCTCTAAACAATTATAATATGTGCATAATGTAGTCATGCCAGAGAGAGATATTAAGTATGTGGAAAGGAAGCATAAAATGTCCAGTGAGATGTTTATGAAAGTGTGAGAACTTGGTTTAAGAGGCAGATAAGCTATCTATGAGTCAAGAGGCTGACCATAGTAGGGTTTATAATTGGAGTGGACCCGATGTTACTCACAAAGACACCCATATCCATCTAACAATCACTAACTCGAAGGTATTACTGAACTTTTGGGTTAGTTTGCAAATATATAGGATGGACATTTAGACATACCCTATTTCTTGTCAGTACAAATGAATGTGAAGGATTTTATTTAGGATTGGAGTGGACCAGAAGTTGGCATTAGATATCTTTGTATTCCTTATCTATATTAATAAAATTCTGGAGGTTTCATTGGACCTTATGTCGATTCGAAATGATAGAATGATCATCTCCTCTAAGGAAATGTGTTTATACTAGAAATGGAGGCATCCCTAATAGATAATAAACTAATATAATTATTATAAGTTTTTGACTCACAATTGTAGCTCGGTATTCAGCCTATCTACCCAAGTGGTCTTGCGATCAAATCTAACTATACATGAGTATTTTATGAGGTGGAAATGTTCTCTCAGAAAAGTGGTGAATTTGGTTCATGGATACTTTCTTGAGTACGTCTTTGAAATGTTTGTTTTCATGTTTTACTTAGTCATACTAGTTTTGATTAGAATTTTTTTAACATATGTGTATGTTATGTAGATCAATTGTAAGAACTAGGATTTTAATATATAATTGTTTTAAAATGTATACCTAGTGCCTTAATGGGGTTTGGGTTAAGTTATTTAGGTTGATATATAGAGTTATGTATCATAGTTTGCATTTATTATATTGACCCAATTATTTTAATAAGTTTCTTTACCCTTATAGCTTGCGATAAATATTTCCCAAGAGAGTGTCCCCTATGAAGTGGAACCTTTTAGGAAGATCTTCGTTTGGAAGAGATTACTTTTGTAGGGTGCACGCAAAGGTTTGAATTTATTTGTCGATATAAGAGAATTTTTGAAAAGTCAAAACTTCGTTGGGGATTTTGTACAGAAATCAAGATTCTTAGATACTCGGGGTTGAAGAAAGTTAAAATATCGAATCAATTTTTGGTTTTAGGATTCATTTAATAATTAGGTAGGTCATATATTAATATCTATAGGTTCAAGTCCATTATCCACGCTATTGATGATTTCGGGGATGTGTAGGGTGGAGTGGGTTTCACAAGATGCCTGTAGGGTTGTATACTTTTTTTTAGGGAGGGGTGGCATAGATGTCCTAAATGATCAATTGTGTAGTTAATCATACGATATTCCAATGATTACTAATAACTCTTGAACCATGAGGTTTATGGGATCAACCGTACGATTTATGAAAATGATGAAGGATCTCACATAGTTTTGGTTGTGGCTAGATATTTTGGGGAATTACTATATTCATCCCATATTAAATGATATTTTTTCCATCCTTTTTGTACTTTCATTATTTTTAATAGAGGATAGATGTAAGTGCCAATTATAAGTTGGGGTGTCCCCATGGTCATTATGGTCTTCCATGCTAATAATCTCATCATAAGAATTAGAATTCTTATTATTGCAAGCCACAAGGTCCTTCATAACGAAACTAACTTTTTTTATAATGACATACAAATTGTCTGGTTAGGTGAGGGAAAAACTAAATAAGTGGACAAGCAAATACTCATGAAAGTTATCAATATCATTAAACATCTCACAATACCTTTGGCTGTATTTCTTAAGAGATTCCCAATATTTTTTCTAAATGGAGATCAGGGGCTCCACCCCCTTAATGACCTCGATACTAGTGACTAAATGAGTGATGAATTACCCTGATAACTTTATGAATATCGAGATCATCCTGGGGGTATCTTCTTAAACCAGTTTTATGTAACCACTACTAGAGTTGTAGGAAGAATACGACCCATAAGCACATCATTATGGCACAATAGGTATATGAACTGCCGATAATAGTAAATGTTATGTGTAGGATTTGTCATAACATCATACGTGGTGATGTTTGGAATTGAGAACTTCGTTAGGGGATTTAAGATTTTAATCTCGCCCAATCCCGTTGTATAAGTCCTTGGGAATAAAAATTGTTTGGGGTCGATACAATGTATATAAAACAAATATTTCCCTTGAATCTTCTATTAATCAAATAATAGAAAGAGGAAAACTTAGGATTTCAAATACAATAGCTTTGAAAATACGATTGTTGTCTGATGAGGAGAAAGGTATTTTTTGATGACGATGGACTACCTTCTTTGGATCTAAACTAGTTTCCTTGATCCTTTCGAAAATATTTGATCTTCTAGTATATGATCCTCCTAAATCTGGGTAGGTGCATGGGAACCTTTTGAGTGAGGTATGATCCTCTTTCTTTTGGCCTCGTTAAAAAATGTGAATAATATTTTCTCTCACCCTTATCAAACCCTAATGATGAATCATAAAATTAATTACCCATCCATCACCTTTATATTCAATTATAAAAGGCAATCTCGGTCAACTCTAGGTTTCTTGAGAATCTGGGCCTAACTACATAGGTATGTGGACTATACTAGGGACCCGAGACAAAATAGCTAAATTGGCAAAAAAGACTCCAAAAATCCAAATTAAAATTATCAAAATTTATTTCCTTTCTTTATTTAATCATAATTAATTACATTAAATAATTAAGAAGGTACTCCAAAATAATTATCCAAGAAATCACTCAAATTTAATAAGGTCATATTTGTAAATTTATAATGATATATAAAGTGTTTCGACATGTTAAGATTCTGAGACCCGTTTTGTCAAATCATTTTTTTAATAATTAAATTCAATTAACATCTAATCAATTCCTAATTCTCAGACTTACTGTAACTTTCTATTACACCGAATTACAATAATCCACTAGTCATCTCTACTGGTGGAACATATAAATCTATCAATGGGTATCGCAATTCTACTTATCCCCGGATGCAAATTCCTCTGAATTAATATGTTAGACCTACTTACATCACTTTTACCCGAGATGTGAGATCATTTTATTCAATCTAAAAGAGAATCACATCAATAGCAATCAACGTAACAATCACACAGGCATTCAAATCTTGATAATTCTTAGGATTAAGAATCTATGTACCCTTTGCAACTGGTGTAAGATTGCCTGAGTCTTATGTCAAACTATCGTACAAGTTCTCGAACAATCATACAGGTTCCTGTTGTTTGAGGTAAACTATTAGGATTTCCTTGCAACCGTTCTGATTAGATGTCGATCAAGGTTATGAACATTGTCAACAATTTTAAAACTGATTCCCATTCTCCCTCTGATCATCCTAAATCCAACTCACTTGAACTCCTACTAACCTCTTTTGATATAATATATAGGAAACAATTTACTTAAACAAAAATAAACCATTTTTATGAACTTTGTTCTCATTTCAAAATGAAGAAAACAACCCTCTATTAATCAAAAGAAAATGTTTCACACGTGGTTTTAAAAATATAATCAAAATACAAACTCGTTTGGTTTCTAATAAATCCTCTAACCCCTTTAAGCTGAGGCTTTTATTTGTTGTTGATCTGGATAAAGAGTGATATGATGACTTTAACGAGATTTTTTAGCAGAAGGATTAGCCCTATTTTCTAGGAAATTGGATAGAAGCGCATCTTATTACACTTAATTCATTATGTTACTACATAATCTTATATAAGCATGTCATCCCATCATTTGGAGATTGTGGAGTCGTTTGCAAACGTACTCCTTCTTTGGCGACAGTCGGTCCTAAGGGTTCTAGATCGACAGACTTATGATTAGCCCCTCAATTGCCTATTAAGACGGGCATTGTCATAACATAACGTTGCATCTCAACACCATGTTTCGTCATGCGCTTAATATATATACATATATATATATATTGATCAAACATACACAAGAAAAGATAGGGAGATGTTTCTTATTAGAAAGGTCATTCCTATAGTGGTAGGATTTCAAAATTTTGTTCGAGTCAAGATTATAAGAATATATTGTGTAAAATATTATCATCATGTACCCATATAATAATGGGGGGTCTTATTTATTTTACAATTGAGTCATAAAACGTTTATAATTTGTGTACATCAATGTCGCTTTGAAAATATATCTTTATTGCATATATCTCGACTACACTATATAATTGTGGGAGAATACTAAATTCGGCGATTATTTTCCATTTAATTATGGGGATTTAGAGTGATTTGATTCTATATGATTCTAATAAAAGTTGATGCCAATGGATAAGCAAGTGTAAAAGTTATTTTGTAGCTCCGTTCCATGCGTGATGAGACAAACTGATCACTTCATCCTTGTATGTATATGAGATTAATTACAATCTAGAGTAATAAATTATATTTATGGAAATATTATTCTCTAGTATTTTTCTTACATTAAGTTCCTATTATGTCGGATTATAGATAGTACACTTGATAAAAGAAAAACAACAAATAACAAAATCGATAATTTTGGTTCCGATAGTTTTTTTTGGTAGTGAAAGTAGTACCAAATTTATATTTTTTGGATCAAAATGTTACAACATCGTGAATGCAACCCATCATGTTATATATACATGTTAATTTAACACTCATACATAACTGAATAGATAATTAGAAACATTAAAAACAATGGTGTCATCTGTTATGAAAATAATAATTTTCATTATTTTTTGCACAACTTACATCTTACAACACAAATATGCAACATAGTTACGAGAAACATTTACAGAAATACAGATAAGATATTAACATCTACCACTATTACATATCACATAAGCAGAATATAAATTACAAAAAGAAAACTTGAATTTTCACAAAAACCATTTCATTATGGATTTTGTTTGTTAATATCTGAGCTAAAAGGGTTAAAAAGTCCCGGTGAGTGGTTGATTTGGTTTTCTCAAAGTAATGTAACTTTATAGAAAACATGGTGAGAAATACAGTTAAAGCATATAATAGTTCTATATCAAAGTAAATGCATGTGTATTGTCTTCTTATAATAATTCTACAATAACATTCAATTACATGATAAGAATATATTAACTTGAAAACCTTGCCATATTCATATAACAAATGCAAAATAACTTACGGTTCTTTAAAAATGTTGTCACACCCTGTTTTGTGGTATGAATGCACAAGATAATAAAAAAATTATGAAATTATGTTCAGGCGAAAAACAAAAATTTATTCATTAATACAATATTATATATATCTTACTACTACCACAGGGGTGAATTATTCATGTTACATTTTATTCCCAAAACTGAAAAAGCACATAGGTCATCGAGAAATGCCACTCTTTGATTCCATCTTCCTTAATCTATATAAGCAAACATATGATCCGTGCATGTCACAAAAAGGGAGGGGGATATGGCTTTGTTTCCTGGAACATCTGGAGGAAAAAATAATTAACAAGAATATGCTAAGTAGATTTTAACCAGTTCTATAACAATCACATGTATAAAAAAGCTGGAGTGTGTATGAAATTGACTGTTTGCTAAAGGAAGCAAAACAATAATTTTTCATAATGAAAGTCAAGGATTTTTAAAGTTACAATCCCATACTTAAAAGTTTATTAATTGGTATATAATTAATTAAGGATGATGAGTATAATCAAATGATAATCTCAACCCAAAACCTTTGGAAAAATAAATAAAAAGCTAGGCACACCAACTAGAAGGGCACTCATATGTATGTAGAAATAAATTTAGGCTCTTAAACATCTGAGACCCTCGGCAGGTAGAAAACATCCGTGAGATATCAAGGTTGTCTACTCCCTAGTTAATATTTATGCTTATAAAAAAGAGAATTATCACATAGGCACAAGGGTAAACTGATTCAATCATTTCAATAATCTCATGAAATAATTTATTATATAATATGGGTTATGATCGATCCAAACAATATATATCAAAATTTTCATGAGATATAACAACATATTTAGCATGGTAGTATCATAACATGCACATACTAAGAATAATTTGGAATTATCAATAGTGTGATATCAATTGCAGTTATATCAAATACGATGAATTTACTACTCAAAAGGCAAAACCTACTTATCAATTGGGTAGAACAAGCTTAACTACGACTGAAGTCAGTATCGAAAGGGTCTTGATTATCTATCAATCACTATAATTGAAATTGTGGGTTGTTAATAATAATACTAAATGTGAAAAATAAATGGACAAAACAATATGTCTTGAAGTTTAGTGTCTAAATTTTAATTATTTTTGGGAGTTTAAAATGTAAGGCTTAAGTTCCAATTTGGAAAATGGTGTAGGAGACTTTTGTCCCCAAACTTATCAAAGTGCATATAAAAAAAAGTTGCGGACAAAATTCAAGACTTGAAAAAAAATAAGGTTAATTTGTAAATGTTTGAAAATAAATTTAACCTAAAACCTTGATTTTTTATAATTTGGTATAGGATTGACCAAGAAATCCCTTACCTCATACCATCATGACTAGAAAATTTCGATAAAAATATTGTAAAAAAATTAGAAATTTTTGATTGGTCACACACCCTCACACCCCTGGTCAATGCTTTTTCTTTGAAAAGTTTGTCTTCAACCTCTCGAAAGTTTATGTAGGTTTTCATAAACCTTTGTCCTTAAATAACATCTGATTTCTAAACCATTTGAGATGATATATGAATGAATCTAACCTAATTTTTCATAAGGAATCCAAACATATAGGTTTTATGGATTGAGGTTCAGTATTCACCAGGTTCCAACTGATGTGTGTTCTTTTGAAATTTAGACCAAACATTCATCGATTTATAGGATATGGCAATAGACTTTAAGCTTATGATTACGTTTATTTTATCCTAAGGAGGAGTTTTTATTTGGTTTGAAGGATTGAGGTATTTGACGCAACTAAGAATGTGTCTTAGAAGTGCGTACTCTCTAGGCACAAATGTAAGCCTGTCGCTCAAGTAATGATAATTCGATAAGTCGGGTATCGATCCTCAAGGAAATAGGACAATAGAGTTGTAACGACGTTGGATAGACGAAGAAATCCTAACGCCGACTCTAAAAATAAAGGAAAAGATGATTTGTTTTGAGAATTGGCTACAACTAAATGCAATTTTGAAATTATGAAAGAAATGCAACTATTCTAAATTACCTAAAATTCAAACGATGAATGATTTGAAAATCGAACTATATGATGAAGAAAACAGGACGGGAATACAATTCCTCAACCCTAGTGTATTTATGGTATAAAACTACCGTAAATTTAAGTGACTAATTAGACCTAGACTTTAGTACTCCCAAGCATTATGTATATGAAGTTCAAGACCGCACCATACGAAATCCAAAGATCTAGAGATCCAAAGATCTACAATGGTTGTGATGCTACGTAATACGATCATAATAAATCATTAAATTTAGAGGATTAATTTTATACACATGCAACTACCACATCTGGTTGAGTTCATGCATCCCGACCTTTTAAAATCTAGCCTAAAATGATGAAATTAATGAAAACGATTGTTGAATTGCAGGAAATCATCATTAAACTAAGGGAGAATTGAAGAATAATGTAGAAGGATGACTAGACAGAAGAAATTAATCAACTAACTTACCAAAGAACTAAAATCATCAAATAAAATTACTTTTAAACACAGAAATCTGAACAAACTTCAATTTTGGAATTAAAATTGCAATAAATCTTCAAACTAGGGTTTTGTAGTAACTTTCTCTCTCTAACTATCTCTAAAAGTTTTAACTGAAAAGGGAAAAATTACATGAATTTTCCTCCCTTGAAATGATAAAAAATCGGGTTTAAATACCCTACAAGGCTCCAAGAGTTTTAGCTTAACCAGGATCTCCATTGGAGGAAGAGTAAAAAACAAAACTGCGACAGTCGGACCGGTCCGGTCCTCATTCGGTTTGGTTCGGCTTGGATATGGATCGATTCTTTTCTTTTCTTCCCGGATCTGTCCTATCCAGATCGGTTCATTTAATTTTCATCAACTTCGATCCGTCTTCGATCTGGGTTCACTGGAACTTTATATTTCGGATCGATCCTATCTTTCTTTGACTTTTTCTTCTATCTTTCACCGCTCATAACTTTCACATTGGGACTCCGATTGAGGTACCACTTCTTCCTATGTATTGTAACCTTGATATCTTCAACTTTTCTTTAGATTCCTCATCCGAATTTCGGGTAAAAATTACACCTTTGCCCTTTTGACTTTCCTTCTTTTCTTTCTTTATTCTTCCAGTTTCTTTATTTCTTTAGTGACATCCAATACCTGTAAACTTAGTACGAAATACCAGAAACTCGGGGTAATCATTAGAATAAGTAAGTAGCAAGATTGTGAGATAAAATCAAATCGATTACGTTGTTTGAAGTGCTAAAAGTAACTAAATTAAAGGGATAAATTTGGAAGAATTTATGCCTAATCTAATCCCCCTAACTTAGACCTTTGCGCGTCCCGAGAAATGTAAAAGAATCCTAGCAAGGCTCAACTCTTGAAAATCATTTTATTGGGATAGAATACCTTATTCACGGGCAAGTGATTGCATTTAGCATATGAAACAAGCCTTTATACCCCTAGCTTACCCTAGTAGGACGAGTTGTGTCTAGTAAGGGTTTGCAGTGAATATGCCCACCAAATTCGACTCAAAGAAACTTTAAAATACGCAAAAATTGTATGATTCAAAATTTCACAGAAAATAATCATCACCAAGTCATGTTCAAGAGTCTCAAATCATAGTGCGTGTGTGCGATGTCGGAAAATTTAACCCCGAATTTCAACCGATTGACCATTACATTACTTATCCGAAAATTCCCTTTGATTTCAAAATATCACATGATACTTTCACAAAAGAATTACTCGGAATGTGTCTATTTTCTCTCGATATGCGTGATTTATAAGAGTAAATGTAGTGGAACCAAGCTCACGCACATAAGTAGAAAGATGGAAGTTTTATAGTGATTGGATCTCATCAACGGAATACGATTTGAAACAAAGGAACATTGCCTCTTATACATAAGTTTTATCTCTTTTATTACCTTTTGTGTTTTAACTCTCCACACGGTAACTAATTTCGCAATTTGGACTCGGTTATGACTTTTTCGGGTTACAAGTATATTGGGAAAAATGAAAATGGTATGGAAGGTTGGAATTGGAAAATTCATTTATGATGTCCATTTGTGCTTTTTCCGAGCTATTGCACATTTTTTTTCTTTTTCTATTTTTTTACTCTTTTCTTTCCTTTATATTTCTGTTGGGCATATCTATTTTCTTCTCTTGCCCCTTTTTGTTGCACTTTTCAGACTTAAATTCTGAATTTTTTCATTTTTCACAATTCTGGGCTATTTGGGTTTGTCGGGTTATCAAACGAAAAGGAAAAAAAATTTATTAGGCTCAAATTGGGTTGCAAAGGGATGAATTTTTCACGACTTTTTCTGGCCAATTTTTTTTGCGTGACAAATGAGGGCCTTCTTCATTGTCCAAAATATTAATTGCATTACCTTATTCGTTTCGAAATGAATTTAATTTAGAGATTTCTTCGACACGTTCTTTAAGGCAATATCACACACTTTCTCAAAACCGATCAAAGCGACAGACATGAGATCCTCGACAACTTTTTAGACGCTGAAAAGAATTTGAGTTAACAATTAACTCGGATTGATTTATAATTTTCACAAAGATGAAAGGCACAAATCTCACCGGGGTTGTTAATCTCCACATTTATTCGTTAAGTCGTCTATGTTCGCCAAATTGCCATCTTTGGTCAATTTTGATTTTTGTGTATTTTGAATTTTATAACTTGAGACTTTAAACCGACTTATAATGATATTTTCAAAAAATTTATATTCTAATTTTTATTTATTTTGAACAAAAAAAATATTTTTGGATTTTTCAAAATTTTATGATTTTTTTTTAAAATTACTGGCCATTTTTTAAAATTTGTGAAGTTTTAGAAATACCCACTTGTCACCCCCCTAACTTAGAGTTTTGCATTGTCCTCAATCAAAAGGACGAAAAGCTAAACAAGGCAATATAAGAAGTGCGATAAATAAAATAGACAAATGGAGAAAATGCGGACTGTAATATATAAGGATTGCGGTACAATAAAAGGAAAGAGAATACAACCATGTGACCAAGTCAAACAACTAAAAACTGACACATAAACCAACAAAGCTTCACTGGGGCGGTGGGAGGGGAGAGTTGGGCGCGTCAGGGCCATAAGGGTAATAAAAGTAAGATGGCAATGGCTCGTTTGGATCCCCCTGGCGTCTGTACAAGTCCGCTTGGAAATGAAATAGCGTACTTGTATCACGTCGGTATGCGCACTGGTCTTGGAGGTATTCGGTTATAAAGTCACTGAATTGCGACTCGAGGGACGGGGTTCTAGTAGTGAGCTCTCCACCCGCCCATTCGAAATCTGTGTCGTCTTCTTCATCGGTCGACTCTTCATCAACACCCACTTCTCCCATCTCCACATCGGCAGCTGCCTCTTCCTCTTCCTCACTCAAGGCATTATCGACCTCGTCATCATTTCCACACCTCGCCCGAAGGATGGCCAGCAATTTGGCACTCCGAGTGCGGGTTCCTTGTCCAAAGGGACCGGGGTGGTGAGTACGGTCTAGCGGAGCAACAATGCCAGCGTCTTTGAGAATATAGGTAATCAGACATGCATATGGAAGTGGTGTTGTACCTCTCTTATCCACGGCTGCGACGATAATGTTAGTACATAGGGTGCGATCCAGGTGAATTAAAGTGTTGGGATCGAAGAGGTGGTATGTCAATGTGGCCTGACGGGAACGCATTGTGGAATCGTTGGAAGTTTGCAAAATGTTAGCACACACAATTTGGAATGTGAGGCGTGATGTCTTGTTAAGTTGTCCAATAGGGACAGTCTCCCCCTCCAAGCAATGTCGGGGGAAATTTTCTCCATAATCAGGTCCTTGGCTACCGGGGGACATTAATTGGGTATGTGTAGTCATGAAGATCTGGAACATCATATTCGCCGAACTTGGCAGTGAGAATAGAAAAAGGGAAGGGAATGATGGTACCATCGACATAGGCTTGAGACTCGAATTCGTCCGTTCGAATAAGGTATCCATAGAGAGAGCGTAACTCGGCGGCCCAAACCGCTTCGTATGATTCATTAAAGAAACGGCACCAACCCCGAGGCATGAAGAGAGCGGTGATGAAATTGGGAAGCTCTGTCCATTGGACTGCTCGCTCCATGTGGAGTTTGCGAATCGGACCAAAGAAACGGTTGCACCAACGCTCCTCTTGGCGGGAGAAAAAATCACCATGGTCGGAGGGTAAAATTTTAGTTGAGTTGTATTTGAGGGGAAAAGCTCTTTGGGCCATTAGGACAAGTAGAGGGTGCTGGGGAAAAATAGGTAGAGAGAAGTGATGTAGGTGAAGGTGTGGAGAAAAATGGAGGATGTGTTGTGTATTTATAGGTGAGGAGTATGGGAAAGGTTGGAAATGGAGGGAAAGAGTTTGGAGGGAAAAGGGGATGGATTTGGAAGGGAAAGTGAAGGGGAGGAAGTGGTTGGATGAATTTGGAGGGAAGGGAATGGATTGGGGGGAAGGGGGTGTACCTAGGGAAGGAGGAAAGACTGCAGAAAATTGGACCGATCTGGCTATTCCAGGACCGAACTGATCCGGTCCTTTTAATTTTTGAGTTCTTTACGTACCGGATCGATCCAGCTTTAAAAGAAACGAACCGATCCGGGACGGACATGACTGGATCCAAAATAAAAGAACCAATTCGGTTCTTACACTAAGAATAATTTATCCCCCTAACTTAAATGCGATCGCTCTCTCCGAAATTTTTTCGACACTCAACAATACTTCCTGTCAATTTTGGACTCAACACCCTCTCGATACCAATGGTAAAGCTACTCAACTCATTCTCCTGAAACATGTGAATGCTCCAACCTTATTGTATCCTAATCCTAGGGACTCTAACTACTTATGAGACTCTCATCTACTATACACAAGAATTCACCCCATACGCGTCAGGGGTGCGACGACCTCACTGTAACATCTCACGTAGCCCCGTAAATAGGGTTCAACAACCAAATGGTGTCGTCTTCTTCCAGACACACCTCTAAATATGGATTTAGGCATTGTCCATTGACTTTTAATGGGCTTCCCCCTTTTGGATCTTCCAACTCCACAGCTCCGTGGGGGAACACAGTCTTCACAACGAACAGGCCAGTCCACCGAGACCACAAATTACCTAGAAATAGATGAAGACGGGAGTTATAGAGAAGCACTTTTTATTCGAAAAGAAACTCTGTGTGTCGAATAATCTGATCATGGGCGAATTTCATACTTTCTTTGGAATTTTTTGCGTTATCATACGCGTCGTTGCGTATTTCCTCTAACTCATTTAATTGAAGCTTGCGAACTTCACTGGCTTTATCCATGTCATAATTCTCCATCTTAATTGTCCAATACGCTTTGTGTTCTAATTCAACGGGAAGGTGACAAGATTTTCCATACACAAAGCGGAAGGGAGATATTCTAAGAGGATTTTTATATGCGGTGTGATAGGCCCATAGTGAATCGTTTAATCGAAGGGACTAATCTTTTCGATTAGGATCGACGGTTTTCTCTAGGATGTTCTTGATTTCTCGATTCACTAGCTCGGCATGACCGTTCATTTATGGGTGATAAGTCGTTCCAACCTTGTGAATGAAGCCATACTTTTTCATGAGCTTCTCGAATGACCTATTGCAAAAGTGCGTGCCATTATCACTAATTATCTCTTTCGGAGCACCAAAGCGGGAAAGTAAGTGTTCCTGTAAGAACTTAATCACCACTTTGTTGTCATTTGTCTTGGTAGATATAGCTTCCACCAATTTGGAAACGTAGTCGACCTCCACAAGGATGTATAGGAAACCAAAGAACGGGGGGATAGGGCCCATGAAATCAATACCCCAGCAGTCGAAGATCTTAATAATGAGTATCGGGATTAATGGCATCATGTATCCTCGGGTAATAGCTCCCATCATTTGGCACCTATCGTAAGATTTACAAGCATTGTTCACATCCCGGAATATTGTGGGCCAATAAAGGCCGCATTGAAGAATTTTAGCGGTCGTCTTTTTCGTCAAAAAGTGGCATCCACAAGCTTTCGAATGACAAAATTGTATGACTTTCAGGATCTGATCATCCGGTACACATCGTCGGATGATTTGGTCGGCGCAATATTTAAACACGAAAGGGTCGTCATAGAAAAACATGTGCGACCAAGTTATAAACCTCTTCTTATCTTGCGATGTCCAATTGGGAGGGACGGTTCCCATGACAAGATAATTCACTATATTCGTAAACCAGGGCAAAGAAGAGGTGGCAAAGAGTTGGTCATCCGAAAAGTATTCGTATATGGGTATTGGATCACTAGGCACGTCGGATGAAAATCGTGATAAGTGGTCGGCAATGACGTTTTCTACTCCTTTCTTATCTTTAATGGAGAGATTAAACTCTTATAGGAGTATGATCCACCTTATGAGGTGCAGCTTTGCGTCTTTCTTCGCAAGTAGGTATTTCAATGACGTGTGGTCGGTGAAGCAAGTGATGGAAGAACCAATAAGGTAGGACCAAAATTTGTCAAGGGCAAAGACTAAGTCTAGTAATTCTTTCTCTGTAGTTGAGTAATTGAGTGGTGGTTAGGTAAGAGTCCGGCTAGCGTAGTAGATGACATGAGCCTGTTTGTCTTTTTTTCCCCAAAACAGCCCCAATCGCATAGTCGCTAGCATCACACATAAGTTCGAATGGTAAGGACCAATACGGAACTTGCATGATGGGAGCGGACACAAGAATGATTTTTATTTTTTCAAAACCGCTACGGCATGCTTCTGTCCACTCAAATGGGGTGTCCTTCATAAGGGGGTTGCTTAAGGGCTTAGCGATGTTGCTAAAGTCCTTAACGAACCTTCGATAAAACCCCGCGTGGCCCAAGAAGGAGCGCACATCTTTGATCGATTTTGGTGGGGGTAGATCGGCTATGACATCTATCTTAGCTCTATCAACTTCTATCCCATTGGATGAAAGTATGTGTCCAAGAACTATTCACTCAGTGACCATAAAATGGCATTTCTCTCAATTTAGCACTAAGTTCTTTTCCACACACTGGGCAGGTACCTTTTCCAATTTTTCTAGACAAAGATCGAAAGAGGTGCCAAAAATACTAAAATCATCCCTGAACACTTCAAGTCCTCTCTCGACCATGTCGCTAAATAGGCTCAACATGCACCTTTGAAAGGTCACGAGTGCATTGCACAAGCCAAATGGCATACTTTTGTAGGCAAACGTACCAAAGGGGAAAGTGAAGCTCATTTTCTCCTGGTCAAGTACATCTACCTCAATTTGGTTATATCCAGAATAACCATCAAATAAGCAATAGTAAGGGTGGCCCGCTAATCTTTCAAGCATCTGATCAATAAATGGCAAGGGGAAATGGTCCTTCCTAGTTCCTGCATTGAGTTTTCGGTAATCAATGCAAATGCGCCACCCGATGGTGGTACGTTGGGGAACTAACTCTCCCTTAGCATTCTCAATCACTGTCATGTCCGACTTTTTCGGGACAACTTGAATAGGGCTCACCCACTTGCTATTATAGATTGGGTAGATAATCCCGACATCTAATAGCTTAATTATTTCGGTCCTCACCACTTCTTTCATTTTGGTATTTAGCCTTCTTTTCATTTCTCTCGAGGGCTTGACATCCTCTTCAAGATGGATGTTGGGGGTGCAAATCAAAGGACTTATCCCTTTCAAATCAACAATGCACCAACCAAAAGCACTTTGGTGCTTCCTTAAAATCTTTAACAGTTTACCCTATTTTTCTTCGTATAGGCTAGAGGACACAATAATAGTAAATGTCTCGTCCTCTCCTAGGTATGCATATTAAATATGCAAGGATAGTTTCTTCAAGTCGAGGGTAAAAAATTTGTCGTTGGAGGGAACCATGCGTGCCTCCCTCGACGGTAACTCCTCGAATCGAGAAAACCAACTTACATCTCTCGTGTCCATGCTCGATGCTCTTTCATCAAGTAAGTCTCTCAACTCCTCAACCTCCCTCTCAAATTCGGTGTACGTCCCTTCACTCTCGTGGCTCAATACTAAACAGGACCCTAGGGCGTCTCCATAATAATTTTCCTTAAAATACTCATCTACAATCTCGTCTATTAAGTTCACCGTGTGAAGATCATCTTCTTCCCCCGTATGTTGGGTGATATGGAAGAATGTGTCTCATAAGTGAGTACTCTCTAGGCTCAAGTGAAAGCCTATCGCTCAAGTAATAATCCGATAAGTCGGGTATCGATCCTTAGGGAAATATGACAACGGAGTTGTAATGACATTGGATAGATAAAGAAATCCTAACGCTGACTCTAAAAAGAAAGGAAAAGATGATTTGTTTTGATAATTGGCTACAACTAAATGCAATTTTGAAATTATGAAAGAAATGATACTATTCTAAATTACCTAAAATTCTAACGATGAATGATTTAAAACTTGAACTATATGATGAAGAAAATAGGACGGGAATACAATCCCTTAACCCTAGTGTATTGATGATTGCATTAGCCATAGCTAAGAATGGGAGCCCAATAATGATGGGAACATGATTGCTCGAAGTGAAGGAGGGATTCGTGTCCCAAATGACAAAGTCTACCGGCAAGTAGAAAGTGTCAACTTGGACAATCACGTCCTCCACTACACCTCATGGGATCTTCACAGTTCGATCCGCTAATTAGAGAGTGATCTTTGTGGGCTTGAGGTCGCCCAGATCAAGTTGCCTAAAGATGGCGTAAGGGAGGATATTGACACTTTCTCGGAAGTCAAGTAAGGCTTTTTCAATTTTATTTTCTCCAATGATGCAGGAAATGGTGGATGCACCGGGATCTTTGAATTTTGGCGGGAGATCAATAAGTAGGATGGAGCTCACGTTTTGTGCTAGAAAGATATTTTTCTTTACCTTCATTTTCGTCTTCACTATTAACAAGTATTTTATGACTTTTGTATAAGCTGGAATTTTCTTAATGGCATCGAGGAAAGGTAAATTTATCTTTACTAGCTTTAGCACGTCTAACACTTCATCACGGGGGTTTTTGTGCGAAGAAATCAACCTTTGAGGAAACGGTGTTGCGGTAGTTGGTTTCATTACTACCTCGGGCTCACTAGTGCCTTCTTCATCACTCTCATTCAAGGGGACATCTTCGGCCTCTTTCGTGCTGAGAGAAATCTCCTTATCTTTGGTTGCGTCGTGTGGGAGAGGTGATAAATCAATGACTCTCCCACTACGAAGAGTGGTCACAGCATGACAATCCTCCTGATGTTCCGTAAAGGTGGAGCTACCACTAGTTTGACCTTGGGGAGGTCTTTGGCCTGGGCAAGAAACATGACCTTCTCTTGGATACTCCACGATGATTGCATTTTTAAAATATTTGCATTTATGTCGCTGATCATGCGATCATATCTAGCATTGGTTGCATTCTGGTTATTGATAAATTGGTTTATCGTATCCACGAGGCTTCTCTACAGTGGAGGGATATATGCTCCTTGAGATGGTGGTGATTGCACATGTCTTTGTAGGTGTGGATCTTGTTGAAAGTGTTGTGGTGGAGGAGGGGCCACATATGAATTAGGATTCATCGCAGCTTGTTGTTGCCCATAGCTAAAACCATGATGGTTTTTCCATGAAGGGTTGCAATATTTCCCATGCGGTGCACCGAAATTACCCTTGAATCCTCCTATACCACTGACTTTCTCTTGAAGCATCACTTTGTAGGCGGGTATAGTGAGAGTGTATGCGCTTGCGTTCAAATGAGAAAATTAGATATTAAACACCTTTTAACTCAAACAAACCCTAAACATGCAACTAGGTGTGATTGAAACAATATGAACTAAGCAAGAACATTCAAACACATGCTTGTGAGGAAAAATCTCCCAAAGGGGAAAAATCATTTATTTTCATTATAATATTGTAACTTTACAATTTCGGGTTACAATGAAAATACAAGTGACTAAGAATTACCCTCAGGTGTCGGATTCTGTAGTCAGCGGCTGGAGTTATCCCTTTTCAGTAGGGGTGCAATAAAGAAGAAGAACGGTCTTCTCCACAATGGTATGAATAGCAAAAGTGTGTTCCTGGGTTGCAAAGTGATTCACAAGTGTTTGGAAATTTGTGTGAATCAAAAACCTAGAGTCTTGGTACTCAATAGGTGAAGACTTAGAGTTTTTTGTACCCTGAAAATCGTGTATGGAAGTCTTGGAAAACCACTTCCTGTAGTGGGTTTATAAAGGAAACGTTTAGCCTAGAAAATCTGACCACGATCTGCTGAAGATTATCCCAGGCAGACCGGTTCGGGTCTGAGGCGGATCGGTCCGAGGGGGGAGGATCGGTTCTTTTTTTATTTGGCATTTTCGGTTCTCTATCGATCCGGGGTATACTGGCTTTCAATAAGCGGACTGGTCTGGGTCTGAGGCGGATCGGTTCTTTTTCCAGGGCGGACCGGTCTGGGGTCGTCAGAATTTGATTCCTCTTCTTCTTTTGATATTCAGATCCGTTGATGGCTGTATGAATCTTGAATTTCTTCAACGATGTAACGGCGTACGACATACCAAATTGATAATGGACAAAAATGTCCTTACAAATCTCCCCCTATGTCTATGCCGGTACATACATAAAAACAAACATCCGAATTATCAACCAACTAAAAATGCCTATACAAATCTACCCTTCCATGAACCCAAAACTGGAAAGATACAATTGAATAAGACTCCAATGTTTGCTCTTCGAATCTTCAGGAATCTCAACACTTTTCTCATCAGGGTGTGCAATCCGATAATAATCCATGTAGTACCTACACACATGAGAAAAAGCAAAATACCAAGTGACGTATCGAGTTTGAAATGAGATATCAAATGAAGAAAGCATGTTGTATCAAATCTCAAAAACACAAAACTCCCCCAAAATATGATAATTCTTTCTCCCCCTTTTTATGATGTCCCCAAATAGACAAATGAGAAGAATAAATCAGACAAACAAATTAAGGGTGTCACAAGGACTAACCAACTATTTTTGAATTTTTCAAAAATTTTCAAATTAACAAGAATATATACAAGGAAACACACCATGAATGATCACAAAAACAACCAAGTCGATGATAGCGTAAATGAAGTGGTGTGATCAAATTCGATAGGAAAATCAATGCATACAAACATGACATATGTGCACGATGAATATTGGATACTCCTAACGAATGAACTCAAAATCTTCCTTTGGTGTAAAAAAATGGTAATATAAGACATTGACTTAATCAAATCAACAAATCAAAGCTCAAAGTGATTTCCACACCAATAACGTCCACAACTATTTCATGATTTTTCAGGACTTTCAAGGAAGTGCAAACCCGTTTATATTCTCCAACCAAACTCCCTCAGATTTATATTTTGAATATAGGTAATATAAATTCTCAAACTTTGGAGAATTGATGGTGAAACCTAAATGGCCCATATTTGGCATGAATATCTTTTTATTGCCTTTCAATTTTTTCGGGCTCTTTTAATCTCTTTGGACCTCGGATAATAAAATTCCTCCATTTTTTAGGTCCTTCTGAACGGTGGCTTTTGCGCAAAGAAGTAATAATTACCTTTCGCAGCCCCTCCCCGTTATAAAAAAACACACAGTCTCACCAAAACGGTTTTTACATGCATTCCAATCTTGTTAATTTTTATCGCATATTGTACATTGTATAGACAGGATTGAGATGGAAACACTCAAGCCAATATGAGATAGATAAGTGCAATAATCAAATATAGCCGTGCATGTGTGCAATAAAGGATATAGGAGTCAAACATGTAGGAAAATATCACTAATTACATCTCAAAGACTCCATACTATGTAAAGCACATGGATGAAATGATGTAGTGTCTCAAATCTCTATCAAACAGTCACATGGATAAATGGAATTAAGGTGTGACTTGGCTATCTTAAATGTTCATGCATAAAAGGTGTAAAATGAAATATTTTTGCATTTTTTTAATGAAATAATAAATAAATAAAATAAAACAAACTAATGGAACATGCTAGCAATAGGCAAAAGAAACAACATGAAAAATAACCTATGCTAGCAACCAAGGCAAGATCTCAACCGGGAGTAACGGTGGAGTTTTCCAAAGATGGTGACATCTTTTGAACACACTCCACTAGATCATGTGTTGTCTTGATCAAAAACTTCACTTGCTCCCGAATATGTGCAAACTCTCTATCATAATGTGCATGCAAAATGTCATGAGTGGGTGTATGTGAATGAATGTGTGAAGTGGCATGATATGGCACAAAACCCAACTTGGAAAAAAATTCCCTAAGATGTCCTCGCTTCTTGCAGTGGGAGCAAACATAAATCGGTCTAGGAAGTAATTTATCAATAATTTTTGGGTGAACATTCCTAGACGGGCTCCCATGGGACTCACTCACCAAGGTGGATATAGGCTCGGGTGCATTATCTAATGTGACTTGGACCACTCGTGCATGTCTGAGATCATCCTCAAGATGGGATATCCGTGTCGTCAAAATAGACAGCGTGTTGGTCAAGTCACATTTTTCCCTTTTTAGCTCAACATTCTCTTCCTTCAACTCACAAATACGAAGACCTAGAATTCTATTAGACCTTTTTGTTTCCATGTTCTCGTTAAACAACTTTTGAAAAGCTTTTTGGATCACACAATCATCACCCTTCTCATCCTCACTATCACTTAGAGAAGTGTGCATGGCATCTTTCTTAAGCTCTCTTCTAAGTTTAGTGGGACACTCAAATTTCTTGTGCCCTGTCCCATCGCACTCAAAACATCTTATCTTCTCAAGTTATTTCTTTCCTTCTTTTTCTTTCTCACAAAGACTTTCTCTTTCTCCAAACAATGTTAACTTCTCCATTATGAACACACTCGTTTTCAAAAATCAATTTTTCAGAAAATTGATATCTTAGAAAAATTTTGCGGAAATAGGAATACGCGATAGATTAGCGTAACCTGCTCTGATACCAATTTGAGAATGTGAGTAGACAAATTGTATCAGAAAGTAAATCCTCGAAAAAAATCAGGATCACACGATAAATTAGCGTAACCCGCTCTGATACCAATTTGAAAGAGTATGCGCTTGCGTTCAAATGAGAAAATTATATATTAAACACCTTTTAACTCAAACAAACCTTAAACATGCAACTAGGTGTGATTGAAACAATATGAACTAAGCAAGAACATTCAAACACATGCTTGTGAGGAAAAATCTCCCAAAGGGGCAAAACCATTTATTTTCATTATAATATTGTAACTTTACAATTTCGGATTACAATGAAAATACAAGTGACTAAGAATTACCCTCAGGTGTCGGATTCTGTAGTCGGTTGCTGGAGTTATCCCTTTCCAGTAGGGCTACAATGAAGAAGAAGAACGGTCTTCTCCACAATGGTATGAACAACAAAAGTGCGTTCCTGGGTTGCAAATTGATTCACAAGTGTTTGGAAATTTTTGTGAATCAAAAACCTAGAGTCTTGGTACTCAATAGGTGAAGACTTAGAGTTTTTTGTACTCTGAAAATTGTGTATGGAAGTCTTGGAAAACCACTTCCCGTAGTGAATTTATAAAGGAAACGTTTAGCCTAGAAAATCTGACCACGATCTGCTGAAGATTATCCCAGGCGGACCGATCCGGGTCTGAGGCGGATTGGTCCGAGGGGGGTCGATCGGTTCATTTTTTATTTGGCATTTTTGGTTCTCTATCGATCCGGGGTATACTGGCTTTCAATAAGCGGACCAGTCTGAGTCTGAGGCGGACCGGTTCGCAGGCGGATCGGTTCTTTTTCCAAGGTGTACCGGTCCGGGGTCGTCAGACTTTGATTCCTCTTCTACTTTTGATATTAAGATCCGTTGATTACTGTATGAATCTTGAATTTATTCAACAGTGTAACGGCGTACGACATACCAAATTGATAATGGACAAAAATGTCCTTACATATAGTCAGGCATTCCTCAGTTGAATGACCCGCCTAACAAATCGTACACACCTTCTCAATGAGGTTTGGGATGGATCCAGTTGGTCCTCTTTCATATAACTCATGCAGGTCTTGTAGTCCTTTCTTAAGTACATCGAGTCGATTGTCCGTCATAGAATTCTTTTCTATGTAAAATTGGTCGGACACCGATGGAGTGGTGGTCACTTGGCAATTTTGATTTTGAGCATTAGGGTCAGATGTATCCCAGGATTGGGTAGTCTCAGTGACATACCTCAGGTGAAGCTCAGCATTGTGGGCATCTAATTCGATAAACAGACCACTACCCATGGTTTCAACGAGTTGCTTGGAATAAATGTTGAGCCCATTGTGGATGAAGGAAATGATTCGCAGTTTATCAAATCCATGATGAGGGCATGAAGTAACTAACTAATTGAAACGCTCGTAGCATCGATCGAACGACTCATTTTCTAATTGTCAAAAAGTTTGAATTTGAGCCTTGATGGAGTTCGTTCGATGTGGAGGAAATAATTTCTTGAGAAATTTAGATTGCAACTCATTCTAGGATGCAATCGATCTTAGAGGTAAAGAAGATAGCCAGGTCTTAGCCTTATCTTTTAGCGAGAATGGAAAGTGTTTACCTCTTGTGTGCAATTTTGATCATTGAGGGTTTCACACACATCCTCAAATTCCCTGATGTGGAGATATGGATTTTCAGAATCCATCCCATGGTAGTGAGGGAGCATCTGGATCATCCCATTTTTAAAACGAAATTTCTCTGCATTATACGAGAGTATGATGCATCCCGGAGTGACAGTGCACCCGGGATATAAGATTTCTCTCAAAGGGAGGTAGGGGGCCTCTTACTCACCGGTGGTTGCATTACCGTGTTGTGACATGTCTCTCTCTCTTAACGACTTGGTATCCTCACTTGGTATGCTTGGGGCGTGCTCTGAAGTGTGACCTAGGTGGGAAAATGGAGTGTTATTTGGGATTGAGTGTGAAGGTGTGGGAGGTGGAACCCAAAATTGTGGATCGTTAGGAGTGTGAGGGCTATCAGTGTTGTACTCACCTATCGGGTTTTCGTGAATGTGGATTGGGGTATTATGGAGAGTTGGAGTGAGTTCAGAATTTTGCATTAACGGGCTTATGAAAGATGATGATGAATATTTTATGCTTTTTTTTTAAAATTTTTATATGTTTTTGGCTTTTTGGAAATTTTTGGTCAAAGTTTGAGATTGACTTGATCTAATCCTAATTCTACCTAAGTTCCCGACAACGGCAGCAAAAACATGACGCGACTAAGAATGTGTCTCAAAAGTGCATACTCTCTAGGCTCAAGTGCAAGCCTGTTGCTCAAGTAATAATACGATAAGTCGGGTATCGATCCATAGGGAAATAGGACAATAGAGTTGTAATGACGTTGGATAGACGAAGAAATCCTAACGCTGACTCTAAAAAGAAAGGAAAAGATGATTTGTTTTGATAATTGGCTACAATTAAATGCAATTTCGAAATTATGAAAGAAATGCAACTATTCTAAATTACCTAAAATACTAACGATGAAATATTTAAAACTCAAACTATATGATGAAGAAAACAGGATGGGAAAACAATCCCTCAACCCTAGTGTATTGATGGTATAAAACTAATCGTAAATTTAAGTGATTAATTAGACCCGGAATTTAGTACTCCCAAGCATTGCGTATATGAGGTTCAAGCTCGCACCATACGAAATCAGAGGACGAGTAAAGAGGTAACGCGCGATAGCAACACTCACATTGCATTCTCAAGCATCCCGGTTACCCTGAAGCAAATGAGATCCAAAGATCTACAATGGTGGTGATGCTATACAATACGATCATAATAAATCATTAAATTTAGAGGATTAATTTTATACACATGAAACTACCACATCAGGTTGAGTTCATGTATCCCGACCTTTTAAAATCTAGCCTAACATGATGAAATTAATGAAAACGATTGTTGAATTGCAGGAAATCATCATTAAACTAAGGGAGAATTGAAGAATGATGTAGAAGGATGATTAGACAGAAGAAAGTAATCAACTAACTTACCAAAGAACTAAAAGCATCAACTAAAATTACTTGTAATCACAGAAATCTGAACAAACTTCAACCTTGGAATTAAAATTCCAATAAATCTTCAAACTAGGGTTTTGTAGCGACTTTCTCTCTCTAACTACCTATAAAAGTTTTAACTGAAAAGGGAAAAATTAGATGAATTTTCTTCCCATAAATTGATAATAAATCGGGTTTAAATACCCTACAAGACTCCAAGAGTTTTGGCTTAACCAGGACTCTCTATTGGAGGAAGAGTAAAAAAACAAGACTGTGACAATCGGAATGATCCGGTGATCCTTCAGTTCGATTCGGCTTGGATACGGATCGGTTATTTTATTTTCTTCTCGGATTGGTCAGTTCGTTTAATTTTCATCAACTTCGATCCATCTTCGGTCTGGGGTTCACCAGAACTTTGTATTTCGGATCGGTCCTATCCGGATCAGTTCTATCTTTTTTTGACTTTTTCTTCTATCTTTTACCACTCATAACTTTCACATCGGGACTCCGATTGAGGTACATTTTCTTCCTATGTACTTTTAACCTTGATATCTTCAACTTTTCTTTAGATGCCTCATCCGAATTCTGGGTAAAAATTAAAACTTTGCCCTTTTAACTTTCCTTCCTTTCTTTCATTATTCTTCCTGTTTCTTTCTTTCTTTAGTGACATCAAATACCTATAAACTTAGTACGAAATACCATAAACTCGGGGTAATCGTTAGAATAAGTCAGTAGCAAGAGTGTGAGATAAAATCAAATCGATTAGGTAGTTCGAGGTTATAAAAGTAACTCAATTAAAGGGATAAATTTGGAAGAATTTATGACTAATCAAATTCCCATAACTTAGAACTTTGCGCGTCCCGAGCAATGTAAAATAATCCTAGCAAGGCTCAAATCTTGAAAATGATTTTATTGGGATAGAATACCTTTTTCACGGGTAAGGGATTTCATTTAGCATATGCAACAAGCCTTTAAACACCTAGGTTACCCTAGTAGGACGAGTTGTGTCTCCTGAGGGTTTGCAGTGAATATACCCACAAAACTCGACTCAAAGAAACTTCAAAATACGCAAATGTTGTATAATTCAAACTTTCCCAAAAAATCATCATCATCAAGTCATGTTCAAGAGTCTCAAATGATAGTGCGTGTGTACGAAGCCGAAAAATTTAACCGCAGATTTCCACCGATTGACCATTACGTTACTTATCAGAAAATTCGCTTTGATTTCAAAATCTCACATGATGATTCCACAAATGAATTACTCGGAATGTGGCAATTTTCTCTTAATATGAGTGATTTATAAGAGTAAATATAGTGGAACTAAGTTCACGCACATAAGTAGAAAGACGAAATTTTATAGTGATTGGATCTCATCAACGGAATACGGTTTGAAACATGGGAACATTTCCTCTTATACATACGTTTTATCTCTTTTATTATCTTTTGTGTTTTAAGTCTCCACGCAGTAACTAATTTTTCAATTTGGGCTCGGTTAGGACTTTTTTGGGTTACAAGTATATTGGGAAAAATGAAAATGGTAGGGAAGGTTGGAATTGGAAAATTCATTTATGATGTCCATTTTTTCTTTTTCCGGGCCATTGCTCATTTTTTTTCTTTTTCTATTTTTTTACGCTTTTCTTTCCTGGCTATTTTTGTTGAGCATATCTATTTTTTTCTCTTGCCCATTTTTGTTGCACTTTTTGAACTTAAATTCTGAATTTTTCCATTTTTCACAATTTCGAGCTATTTGGGTTTTTCGGGTTATCAAACGAAAAGGAAAAAAAAATATTAGGCTCAAATTGGGTTGCAAAGGGATGAATTGTTCACGACTTTTCTGGACAATATTTTTTTGGGGTGAAAAACGAGGGCCTTCTTCATTGTCCAAAATACTAATTGCATTACCATATGAATTTCGAGATGAATTTAATTTTGAGATTTCTTCGGCACGTTCTTTAAGGCAATATCACACACGTTTCTCAAAACCGATCAAAGTGAAAGACATGAGATCCTCGACGAATTTTTAGACGCCGAAAAGGACTTTGAGTTAACTATTAACTCGAATTTATTTATAATTTTCACAAAGATGAAAGGCTCGAATCTCACCGGGGTTGTTAATCTCCACATTTATTCATTAAGTCATCTATGTTCGCTCAATTTCCATCTTTGGTCAATTTCAGCTTTGTGTATTTTGAATTTTATAACTTGAGACTTTAAACCGACTTTTAATGATATTTTCGAAAAATTTGAATTCCAATTTTTATTTATTTTGAATCAAAAAATTTATTTATGGATTTTTCAAATTTTTTTGAGTTCTTTTTTAAATTTCTGAGCATTTTTGAAAATTTGTGAAGTTTTAAAAATACTCACTTGTCACCCCCCTAACTTATACTTTTGCATTGTCCTCAATCAAAAGGACGAAAAGCTAAACAAGGCAAAATAAGAAGTGCAATAAATAAAATAGACAAATGGAGAAAATGCGGACTGTAACATATATGGTGCATACAACCATGTGACCAAGTCAAAAAACTAAAAACTGACACATAAACCAACAAACCTCCACTAGGGCGGCGGGTGAGAAGAGTTGGGTGCGTTAGGGCCATAAGGGTCATAAAAGTAAGATGGCAATGGCTCATTTGGATTCGCATGGCGTCTGTACAAGTCCGCTAGGAAACGAAACAGCGTACTTATATCGCGTCGGTATGTGCTGGTCTAAGATAATAATAGATGTTAACTTTGTTATGCATATTTTTTCTCACAATGGAGTCTGAACGCATCCTTATCCTCTTCAGTTTCATCCATAATGGATGGATTTTTCTTTCTTCGAGTTCTAAAAACTCTACTAACTACATCGCATTACTTGGATTGTGTTTTATGAAAATGTTTTCAATTGCTTCATCCCAACTTTGATAGTGTTCATAGTATTGAATGAAATAAATATACTTTAGGTATGTTCCACCCTTAATCTCCCATGTAATTGCATTGTTTGATTTTTTGATAGTCGTGCCGATAAATTGGTGTGTTCTTTATAAAAGACCTGTTTTAAAAATCGTTGTATGTATATAAAATATATGACATCTTGTAAAAAATAATAATAAACTTGTGAACAAAAGGAACTATGAATACATGCTACGAAATAATTGAAACATGCTATTATACATAACTTTCAAGTCAACATTTAAAATAACAGAACATGCTACAATAAAACATCCACTCCTCTAATGTGTTTAATAATTTCGTTAATTCTGGGTTATCATCCAGAAGAGACTGAATCTCCATAGGTGCTTCTATGTCATCTACCGATGTAGTCAAGAACTTAGGATAATGTAAAACAACAGACCATGGATCGTTGTTGGGGATCTTTACATAAAACACTTGCTTGAAGTTTTGGAATGCACGAATGAATGGCTCATCATTCACATTATCTTTAATCTTCAACTTCGCTAAATCAACCTTCACCATGTGGGTGGTCTTGTCCTCCACTCTCACCCAATCACAGTAAAATATAGGTATGCTGAAAGATATATAATCTAATGGAATAATTTGTATTATAATCCCATAATATGTCGTCTCAGCTTGTATGAAGTTTTTATCTTTCGCGCTTGCCATGAAATGAGTTAATGTTTTATATGAAATGCCGCTATTTTGTTTCCAAATGAGTTTTATATCGTGTGTGCTTGAAGAGAACACAAAAGCATTGACACGTTATTGTCCAAACTCCTGGGCTACAAAACTAGGCATATTTGCTAGACGTGCAAGTCTTGTCGATACGTCACCAGCTTTCAATAACTGAAACCAAAAAAGTATTTGCAATTTGAATATGTTGCAAAAACAGTAAATAAAAGTGAGGTATTACTATATTCACCTCGGAAGCTACCCAATGCCTAAAGTAATTGTCTGCACTTGCACCTCCCTTCCTCCTCTTGGCATGCTCGCACTCATTATATTGCCTAGGTTAAAATAATAAAAATATTAATTTTGAACATATTACATTATTTCACAAAATTTTTTAAATGAAATAACATTTTCCATTTATCAATGTCTTCATGCGTCTCGAATACATATCGAGCCACCTGGTTATATTGTGTACTTGTTAGCTTCACTACCTTACCTTTCCCCAGGTCCTCCTCATCCGCAAACTTTTTTAATTCATCAATAAAGAGTTCACGTCCTCCAATGTTTGGGTTAGGCATATATTCATTTGCATATAAGGAAGCCTCTTCCATAATGTACTCCTTATCAATGGATTCTCAACGTACCTTGTATTCTTAACATAATCTTTAAAAGGTTTAATTAATTGTTTGAACGAATACATCCATTGGTACCGTACTGGTCGACATAAAAGCGCTTCATCGCATAAATGCACGAAAAGGTGGATGCTTATGTCAAAGAATGAGGGAGTAAAGTACTTCAAAAAAACACACGTAGCATCGGCCAAAGTTTCTTTCGCTACCATTATGTCCTTCCCGTTGACAACTTTCTCGCACAATAGGGAGAAATATAAGATAATTTGTAGAATGTCCCTTCTAAGATCCTTGTTTTCCGAAAAAGAGTGTCCGAACAAAAGAGGGACAAGTTGCATTATCGCATGCCAAATATTTTGTTGCGTTGCAGACAATCCTGCGTAAGTTGGATGAGAAATTAGAAGGGACCTTCAAGCCCCTTAATGTTTCTAAGAACATATTTCTTTCTTCAATGCTCAAAGTATAAGATGCAACTGGCATATTCTTTTTCTAGTGTTTGGATCTTCTTTCAACCATAATGATCTTATAATCTTCAAATCACGAAGATCTTCACGGGCTTTTTATCCATCCTAAGAATGAGAACCACCAATGCATGTGCCTACGAGTTGCTTAATAATATTTTTCTCATCATGTATTATGTCTATCACATGTCGCACGGGATGTTTCTTTCAGTATGGAAAATCAAATATTATTGATCTCCTCGACCACGCCATCTTCACATCAACATCCTTTCTTTTACGCTTGTGGGCCAAAATTATGGGGTGTTTACCCCTCAACTTTTGATTAGCTTTTAATGAACTTTCTTCAATTTCTAAACCAGAAAGTCTTGGTGGAGGTGGCCGCATCTCAATGCCTTCTAGGAGAAAATTACTCCGTATTTACCTGAATTTGTGACTTTGGGGCCAAAATCTCCGATGACTATGATAAAAAAATTTACCACTTTTCTTAAGACAACTGGCTTTAGTCTCCTCTCCAAATATAGGACAACCCAGGTAATCATGTGCATTGTACCAAGATAAGGTCCCATAAGCAGGAAAATCACGAATTACCCATATCAACATAGCTCTCAAAGTGAATTCCTCATTTTTGTACGAGTCGAACTCTCTCACACCTTCAACCCAAAACTTATTCAATTCATCTATTAGTGGCACTTAGGAAACATCAATGGCACTACTCGGTGCTTTTGGACCTGGTATCAACAACGACAAAATTGAAAACTCATTTCTCATACACAACGACGGGCGCAAATTTAAAGGCGTCGTAAACACAGGCCATATACTCTTATATATGATCAATTTGCCAAACAGGTTAAACCCATCGGTTGATATATCATGGTGAAAATTGTGTATTTCTTTAGAAAAGTCCGGGTATTACATATTTGTATATTTCCACACAGATGAATCAATCGTATGTTGCATGAGATTCTCACCCACCTCCGCTCGACCATGCTAAGTCATTGCCTTTGCTATCCAAGGTGTAGTGTAAAGTCTCTTCAATCTAGGACCTAAAGAGAAATAATTTAACACCTTCTTAGGTATTTTCATATATACTTTCAACAAAGTTTATTATGTACTATCATCTTTTGTTCATATCTAGGTTCCTTACATAGAGGACGAGCCCGTTTGTTCTTGTGCTCCTTATAGTATAAAACGCAGTCATACTTGCATCAATGAATTGATTTGTATTTCATACCCAAACCTTTTAAATTACACTTCATGGTGAAATAATTGACTAGCAACATATTTTCTTTGGGGAACAAATCTTTTGCCCAAAGGAGTATTGTCGTCACACTTTTTCCCAACAAGTCAAATTTTCTCATTAAGTTGTGCAACCCAATCATGGCATGCAACATTGTCTGGTCAGAGTTGGAGTTATGGTATAATGGTGTTTTGGATACTGCTTTTAACTGTATATAATCCCTATCTTGGTCAGTATCGTTGCCAATATGATCCTCACAGCCTAAATTATTCCCTCTACTATCTTTCTTTTCTTGTGTTGTGTGCACTACGTATGTATCATTTATGAGATCCTTTAACCTAGCATGTACTAACTGGTCACCATTTGTGTGAATTGTTTCATTGACAAGTATTTCTTCTAGAATATACTTAAATTCCCTCTCCCCGTGGAAATGCCAAAACATGTAGTCATCTTGCATACCCCAATGAAACAAATGTACTTTTACATCTACCCCTATCAAACACTTACCATTTTTACAACGATTTCATGGGCATGGGATAATATTAGTTTCAAGATTATCATTGCATAATTCATAAAGTCTTTAACCCCATTAACGTATACTTGCCCCACTCTACAAGTTTCAGCCATCCACTCTTTATATTGTGGAAACCCCATTAATTCTACAATACAAACAAATAGAAACTCAATAAATTATCAAACTACATGAAGTTTACGTTAGTTGTATTGATGGAGAATGGAATAATTTATTTTGTTATGACTTATGATTATTTTTTTGTATTACAAAAATTTATCAATATATGATCTATCTTTCTAATGTTTTTTGGAGGGCGCTTTACATGATCCTTCCTATTTATGTGTGTGTGTGTGTGTGTGTGTGTGTGTGTGTGTGTGCGCGCGCGCGCGTGTATATATATATAAGGACACAAGTCTCCGATTGAGTCTCAATGTTGTGTTGGCTCCATTCCGAACGGCCAAGATTATACTTCATCAAATGTCGAGTTTTTTTGTTTCCTCGTTTCTACGTCAACAACATGTGTTCCATTTACTCCTAAGGTATGAATGCATTACATATTTATATAGGATCTTGGAACAATTTTAATTGGGTGATTTTTTTATTTTAAACTGATGGTTATTTTCAAAAGGTTTATTTAAAGCATTAAAATAAAGTTTTTTGGCAAAAATAGAATTTTTAAGCTTTATGGTTTTTCATTCGAAATTTTCGTTTGAACGAGTTTTTCGTTCGAATGAGAATTTCATTCGAACGAGGTTTGCCAACAAGTTCCCTGTTTGGCCACTGGAATATCGTTCGAATTGTCGTTCGAACGATAATTCTGACGATTTTACTAATGACTTTACATTTTATCCTCTGTAACTTCATTAGAAGGGTCGTTCGAACGAGATTTCATTCCAAAAAAAATCTCTTTCGAATGTGATTTGGCGTGAACAGGTATTTTGGCAGTTTTTTTACAGTTTTCCCACTTTTCCCACTACTTTTCCCCCACTAACTTTTGACAGACTTATCTAGTGCAGGAACTAACTTTTTCAAAGTAACTTTTTCATATTCTTCCATCTCCTAGAGAGAGTTTTGAGAGTTTTACATTTCTATGAAAAGTTTCATTGTTTAAGTGTTTTGCTTTCCAAGAAAATCACCCTAAAACACTTTTGGTTTACACCCATATTGTTTATTCCAAGTTTCCATATAAATATCTTGCTTGGAGTGTTTGGCATCGGGTTTACTCTACCAAGTTGAAGAGTTTGTTTGGGTTTACTTCTACATCCCTCAAAGAAGAAGTCTCGTTGTATTGCTGCAGCGTTCTCACATGGTGAAAGGCACCATGTGTGGTTGGCGGTGTTCCTAAAGTCTCGTTAGTGAATTCCAAGGTTCCGGTGGACTTTCGAGTTTTTCGACTAGGCGTAGGTGTTTACAAGAAGACGCATCAAGGATTGAAAGGAGTCGAGTCGAGGAAGTAAGTCATATGTCTTGTAATTGTAAAACCATACTTAGTGGACTTAAGGCTAGGGTCGTCCGAGGTTTTTTCCCGTTGTGGGTTTTTCCTCGTATATTGCGGCGTAGTGATTTATTTGGTCATTTTATCTTTTGCAAAATTCACCTTAGATGCATGCTTAGGTAAAAAGATAAAATTTGGTTTAAATCACTACTTACTTAAATTGGTGCTAATTTAAATTTGGGCATATGTTAATTTAATATAATTCATCGTTTAATTTGTTAAAATTGGCTTGGCCTATTTTGGTAATATAGAAAATATGACTTAGGCAAATTTCTAGGACTTGGATTGAATTAAGTTGTTTAAGTGAAATATGTATTTGTTGATTAATCTAATTTCACTTGGTTTAATTTTAATTTGAAAGAAATTAAAATTTGGGGTTTGTGTGTGTTTAATTGAACCATCTCGCTTTCATATCTCAAAAAGGAAATTGTATTAATTTTTTTTAAAATTTAAAATTGGGGGTCGGTAGTTCCAACAATATATATATATATATAAAGAGAGAGAGAGAGAGAGAGAGAGAGATAACTGATCACTATATACATCCATCTTAGACATTTACCCTCAAAACATACCTTACATATTAATCAATAAGGTTCTAAAAACAAAGTATGGTATGATTTGAGGGTATATTAAGAAATACTCAACTCAACCCCTCTAAAATACACACGCACATGTACAATGTTCCAAAAAACACTAGACAGTCCTCCACCAGCCGAAGCCATCTAGCTTATAGGTAGCTTACAAGACATTTTTTTTTTCTAATATGGTTTTATATTCATATGCTCTAGCAAGATTATTCAAACACTAGTAATGTCTTACTAGATGTCCAAGCATTAAAAAAACTAAAACACAAGTCCAAGTACAAAAGTTATACTAAAACACCCTAAAAAAATTAAATGTAAATTTTACTAAACCACACCGAAAAATTTTGTACCATTAAATTAAGCACCACATAATTTAGTAACTAATCTAAAAAACTAAACTGTATCATTTAAAACCCATCTTCTATGATTTCACTTATTGAACTTATATGCATACACATATCCTTACCAATATATGACAGTCATTATAAAACAAACTGGATCATTGAAAACCTAACTATTTCATTTATCTCATATACTCATCAATATTATTATCAGACTTGCTATTTATCATTTAACTCATAATTTGATAGTTATTTCATATATTATGTATGCCAAAAATTTTGTGAGCCATTAATTATAAAAATCTCAACAAACACATAAAATTTCAGCACATAAATATCCAGAAATCATACCCGATACATAAAAAATTCAGCAAATAAAAAATTCAGCACATAAATATAGATATCATACCCGATCGAGCACAAAACTTCAAAACTTCACCAATCATAAATAATATGTAGAAATGAAGGAGAGACGTGCGGGAATGTGAAAAGAGAGAGATGAGAGAGAACAGGGAAATACAAGTTAGGTCAAAAATTTTGTGACTGCCAATAGCAGTTACAAACCAAATATTAGGCCAAAATTTGTGACTGCTACAAGCGGTTACAAATTTATGACTGCTAATATCAGCCACAAAATTAATATTAGACTAAAATTTATGACTGTTGAGAGAAGATACAAATTTATGACTGTCGATAGAAGTTACAAATTTAGTATTAGACCAAGGTTTGGGACTCTTCTTAGCAGTTATAATTGTGTGACTACTCGAAAGAGTCATAACTTAGCCCTACTGATAAATTTATGACTGCTTGTGACAGTTATAAATTTGTGAGTGCTTATAGAAGTCACAAATTAAATATATGGTAATATTTTTTACTCCCACTAGCGGTGACAAACTAATTGACTCAATTTTTTTATTACTTATTGATTTTATTACCCCTAATAGGAGTTAGAAATAATTTTTTGACTGCTTCTGGGAGTGACAAGTTTGTCACCCCCATTGGCAGTCACAAAATTAACATTTTAGTGTAGTGAAAGGTTTTTTAGGTTATATAAGGTAATTTTTAGGTTATTTAATGCAAATGTGAGTTATCAATGCAAGTGGAGTTGAATGTTAGCGATAGGTGGAACAGTGTTATCCTCTCCATCGACCCACCAAATGAGTTGTATAAGCCCAATCATACATCTAAGAGGTCTGGAACCATTAATGGTTAGCTATAGGGTATCTTTGAAGTATGTTGAAATAATATGCCTCTACACTGAGGATTAAATGAATTATGGAGGACATTTCTATCCCAACGGAGGTCTGCTCTGTATGTTACACATGGAGGCGAATTGGTGTTTTTGGTCATTGGACTTGGTTACAAAGACATATTGGAACGAATGGTAATTTTATGAGAGTGAGAAGGTCTATGAGGATTGTGGTATATCTGTGGTACATTCTTACACATAATAGAGGTCTTGGGGAGTGATCAGTTGTCCAATAGAGGTCCGAGGTTTCCCATTGCACACCAATCCTTATTAGAGGGAAGTTGGAGGGGGGGTCTATGAAGTGTTATAATCTTAGGGGTTTGATAAGGTATCATCAGTATCCCCTTATTGCACTTCCAAAGGATTTCAAAGGGAAAAACTTATCCATTACACAAGTTCGAGGTAGGAGCATAACTTACCACCGAGATCTTGTCATAATATATTTCATTTGGAAGGATCTTTCAAGTGGTTGGGAGTACTTGATATGAAATTCCTTGGGGATTAAAGGATTGAAATGCTAAACTTAGGAGATTGTGAATGAGCGTCATGGGTTGATCGGATTTCTACACCCTTCTCCCCAGCCATCCCTTTCTCTGAAATCTTTTTGAGCAACCATTTAATTTATCTTCACTCCAAAGGAAAATAGTTTTTTGTTGAAAATGTTTCTCCCTTTAAAGTCTTATACCCTATATCCCTTTCAGTTATTGGTCCTCACGTATCAATCCCTCCAAATATGGGGAAAATTTTTGGCTCATCACGCCATCTCCCCCCTTTGAAAATTCCCTTTGACTCCCTGGTAATTAATTACTTGTGGGAGGATGATCCTAATTTCTCTTATCGAGCCTAGCCTCCCTCATAGATCACTGAAAAATATTTGGTGGAAATAAAAAAGGGCATACCATATACTATCATCTAGAAGGATATAAACCATGAAAAGGAGTCTTGTTCCCTACTCGCCAAGCATGTATGCTTCAATTAATGGTTTCTACATTATGGATCTAGGTTCTCACTGCCTTTGTCGGTGGTGATAATTTTGAAGTCCAACGGGATATCCCCTTCTCAACTTATGGATAACTCCTATAGGTATTTGATGGCTACTATTTTAGACTGTAGGTGTTTAATGTGAGGAAGCATAACTGATTCATCCCGAATCATAGCACTCATTACCCTCAAACTTATGCATTTTAGCACCCTCGAGTACTTTAATTGCTATAAATATGCGCATTAATCACACAATTTCCGTTTTATATGCTAACATGTTATCTGAAGTATAATTGAGCTTTTGTAGGTTTTATGAAGTTATTTGAGGTATAATTAAGCACGTTCCTATAAAGTTTCATCGCGATTCGTACGTTCAGGTGCATTTTTGTAATTTCACACTTTAGTATTTTTTACCAAAGTAATCACGAAAATTGTATCCCTCGGGCCAAGCTTCGCATGGCCGCAAACGGAGCTCGAATCGAAGTTCAAATGAATTAAATACGGACATTTAATTGGACATGAAATATAAGAATTTATTTTATTATATTTATTAATTAATAATTCTATTAATGCCAACCATGTCCCTAGCTCTCTCTTTTTTGCAGCAAGCTTTTCTGCAAATGGAGATTTTTTTACCTATGCTCGGGTTTGGCTCGAGTTTTGTGTTCGTCCCAGATTGAGGATTTTTGTCTGAAATTGGAGCATATATTTTGGTCTAACTTGCATTTGGATCTCTTTAGCCATTTTTTGGAGCTCGGATTTCATGGCTTTGGTCAACAGTGGTGGGTTTTGGGTTGTGGTCTTAGCCAAACATGGCATCCACTCACGTTGTCATAGTTGGTCTGGGCACCATTTTTTGCAGCGGGTTTTGATGTGTGGTCTCGACTTTGGCCGAAAATGGAGATTTCCATGGACCTTTCGATTTTAGCTGAAAGTTAGCGGGTCTATAAGTTGGGAGCTGCTGTTGACCATCGGGTGGTCTCGGCTTGGAAAAAATTATAGCAGACCTGAGCAGGCCGGTCGACCGATGGCTAACTCGCAATCGACCGGGTTTTTCCGTTTTTGTAGTGGGTTGAGACCAGTGTGCCCCTCCATATTCACGCAGTCGACCGGCTTAATCGCGGTCGACCGATACTCTATACTTTGTCAACCCTTTGCTGCTAGCTATCCCTTTCCCTCTTTTTTTATTTTTCTATTTTCTTTTCCTTTTTTTGTTTTATTGGTTTAATAGAGAACTTATCCCCTTTTATTTTCTTTTATCTTTTTCTTTTATTTATTTACCCCCACTTGGTATTTAAGGGAGGCTTCGTTTATTTTGTAAGAGAGAATCATTTTAATTAGTTTTGGTTAGGGTTTTAGAGAGCATTTGGGGTTTTTTGTGCAACTTGACCCTCTCCTCATTTTGTTCTTTGTTTGACACCCATTAATGTATGTGTATATTATTCATTGTCTCCTTCTCTCTTATTTATGCTTTGTAACCTTGATTTCCATGCTTTCCATTTATTGAATTGTGTAGTTAATTTAATTGGTGCTTTAATTAATTACACAATTAAATAAATAGAAAGTATGGAAATCTAGGTTACAAAGAATAAAAAAGAGAGACAGAGACAATGAATAGTATCCACTTACATTAATAGGTGCCAAACCAAGAAGAAAATGGAGGAGAGGGTAAAGTTCCACAAAAAACCCCAAATGCTCTCTAAAACCCTAACCTAAAATAACTAAAATGATCCCCCTTATAAAATAAACAAAGCCTCCCTTATATACCAAGTGGGAGAAAAGAAATAAAAGAAAAAGATAAAAGAAAATAAAAGGGGATAAGTTCTCTAATAAACCAACAAAAGAAAATAGAAAAAGAAGTGGACAAAAGGTATCTTGGCTAAAAACAGAACACCGGTCGATCGGGGCTCAGGCCGATCGACCGCGCAAAACGGGAGGACCACATCGTCTCAAAACCAAGGCAAAAACCCAAAACTCGATCGATCGATGGTGATGGCGGGTTCGACTAGTGACTGCCTCACAGCACCACATCGTGGAACACCACACAACACGAATTCCCTCTCATATGTCAAGAGCTGCTATTGAACCCAGTGGCTGCTAATTCTATTGGACCCGCGTACAATTTCATAAATGGTCAAGACTAAATCCCTTATAACTGTTGCGTTACTACCAGGACTATGGACCCATATCTTCATCCAATTTTTTCTGAGACCAACATCCATGGTAATGACCAAGACCCACCATTATAACACAAGACCACACCCATTTCGATTCAAGCTCTAGCCGAGACCAACATCCGTCCATGCCAAAAAACCAAAACCTCCATTAAAATGGTAAAACTAACCACCTCCATTAATGGCCAAAACCATGAAAGTTTCAAAGTGGTTACTCCAAAACCCTGAGCCAACTGACCCATAACTAGTTTCGCATGCCACCCAAGCTCTAATTTTGGACTAAAGGCTCCAAGTTCGGACGAAACCAATGCTCGAGAAAAAGCCAAAATTGCCATTTCTGCAAATTAGAAGTTGCTGCAAAAGATGGAAAAAAGGACATGAAAAGCCAAGAACCACAAAGAACCACCAAGGCTCCAAGAACCATCGAAATGGGACCTGTCATCTCCATGCATAAGCCGAGAACCACCAATGAAAATCCAAAAACCACCAAAGATCCAAGAACCACCACCGAAATGGGACGTGCCATGTCTATGCATAAGCCGAGAGCCACCAATGAAAAGCCAAGAACCACCACCAAAATCATCAAGAAAAAGACACACTTTCAAAAATACCAACAAGCTCCAAAACCCAACAATGGTGGCAACCACCAAAAATAAAATCCATTTCAACAAAGCACACAAGACCCAAATGCGTGTGTGGTCAATATTAAAGCTCCAATTTCGGACGAAAGTCCTCAATTTGGGAAGAACCCAAAACCCGAGCCTAGGGCCAAATCGCCATATCTCAAATTGGAATTTTGATGCAAAAACAAAGAGTAAGGGAGATGGAGGGAATTTATGAAATTGTTAATAAAAAAGAAAAGGGACATGGAAGGACTTTATGAACATGTTATTTTTCTTATAATTCTTTTCCGATTAAAGGTCCGTGTTTCTTTCGTTCGGACTTCGATTCGAGCACCGTATGCATCCACATGAAGCTTGACCCGAGAGCTACAACTTCCATGAATACTTGGGAAAAAATCTTGAAGTGTGAAATTACCGAAATGTCCCTAAATGTGTGAATTACGACGGAACTTTATCGGAACGCGCTCAAACTTCATACTAAGCACCATAACACCTATAAAAGCTCAATAATATCTCAAATAATAGGTTAGAATATAACATGGAGGTTGTCTGATTAATGAGCATAATAATAGAAATTAAGGCACCCGAGGGGGCTAAAATGCCTAAGTTCGAGGGTATTGAGTGCTATGATTCAGCACGAATCACATTGAGAGACTGGGTTCATTCCAAATTGAGGAATTTCATTCAAAAATAAAATGACCGACGTGTAGGTGACTCTCGCACCGTGGAGAGACCTAGCGTATCAAATGGCGTCGTTGTTGTGACAACCCGCTCCAAATAATAACGGGTGGCCAACTCTATACTACATAAATCAGGTATCTCAGATGGTACAGTCTCAACATCAACAACTAAACACTATAATATAAGGCTAACTACCCGAAATCATAAAGTGCGAATTGTCAAAAAAATTTAAAACTTTTATTTCTAACAACAACAAAACCAATAATGCACATAACCAACAATATACATCTAACTATGATGAGTGAAAAGTGCATGCTCCAATAATATGAAAGAGTACGATACATTGTACAATAAAATCTCAACAATGAAATACCCGAATATGCTGTCGGGTAACAGACAATACAATAATTTGAGAAATGGAATATAGAAGTGTTAATCTACAACACTTGAATAATAACTCAATATACAAACTGAATCCTAATCTAGATGAACAAAGATAGGAATCGACTAAAGCAAAGTGCCGCAACAGTCCGCTACTGCTACAGCTCCAAAATACTGAATGGGGGAACATCGAAGGCGTCCTTGCGGAGGAACACCTGAAGTAATACAATATATACAAGGAGGAGGGAAAATATAAACGGGTCAGAGCCCGAGTTTGGAAAACATTTTATAGAAAGTGTATTATAATGCATAACAATTATAAATGCATTATTACATGATTTTGTTGGAATCGAACCCTCCATAATAAATTCAACTCACCTCTCATCTAAAGCGCGCACTAAACATATGCACGTGATCACCAAATGGATGTCCGATTCTAAATAGGTAAGAGGATTCTAACTTAAACCCAAAAGGAGTATTTATGCAAAATCATCGAACCTATTTCCCAATACATTCGTTCCCATAATTGATAAGTTATATACATTAACTTTAATGCAATAGTTATAGTTATCTTTATAATGTTCATTTATTGAACATATAAAGTTACATGATCCAATCAAGTCCACATCATCACAATACATCCACAATCTCATTTACTAGAATTTATTCTAGTGATGCCCATATAAGCATGAAACCATATATATAATTATTATAGATGAGTTATTAGCATCAAGAGTTAAGAAGTAAACTCCTCCCGATTCTCAACACGGTATTGCGTTTCATGCGTGGGACGTCTCGCCGAAGCGAAATCCAAACAAGGAACCACCCTGTTACACTACTCCTGACCGTATCGATCCTCAGGGCTCATTATGCCCTTAATGCAAGATGCATGTAGCCCAAATGATTATTGTCCAATTTTAATTAATTAATATTCCCAATTCTCAACGGTACACGGCGTTTCATGCGTGGGACGCCTCGCCGAAGCGAAATCCAAACAAGGAACCTCCCCGTTACACTACTCCTGGCACTATCGATTGTCGGGATAGGTGATATATATGAATATATAATTATGAGCATTAAGGACTAAACTTATCCCCAAGTTCCAACATTACACTACGGTTCGTGCGTGGGACGTCTCGCCGAAGCGAAATCCAAACAAGGAACTCCCCGATACACTAATCCTGGCAATGTAGGTCGTTGAGGTCCATTATACCCTTGACACCCGAATACAACCACAAGCAATAATAACCATCCAACAGAGCTATAACTCGAAGGACGCAGACTCACATGCTATCATCTTCCAGCAGACCATACACGTAGCAAACTGGGGCCACCTGGTGGGGTTCAACGACACCCACCTCATGATCAACTCACTCACACAACGTCCCGGGAAGCGATCATAGTTCCTAACCGGTAAGTGAGAGCGACACATACCCATGACCTCTCACCCCCAAAATAAATAAATGTATATATATATATGTCATTTGTTGACCATAAAGGACGACTATGACCTGGGGAATATCCACATCCTGCTTTTCTAGTCAGAATGCTCACCCTCTACGCACGAAACTTCCCAATGATAGCAAGGAGGGGGTATGCTTAACATGTATATACACCATCATATAAGGTATACATACATCCCACATAATAGAGATATACCATTTTATATAAGGCATACCTGCAACATCATATTCATTTTCATTATATGCTCTTAGGCATAATTTGATTAACATCAATGTTTAGTATATCTCTCTCTTTTGATACACTAACCGTCAATACTCACACATTTACCCCACTTAGTATATACTATACTAATTCTCGCTTGAAGCTCTCATGTCGCTTCTATTATGAAGTGCCTTTCAATTTTATTTAAGTTAAGGATATTCTATATCCTATTGCACCTCACTTTACATTTCTCATTGTGTGAGATATCTCCCAAATCAATCATCAATAAGGATATTTCTATATCCATATGCACATCCAATAGCATTTATCATTTTCCATTTATAATAGGGTTCAATTCATTTTATGAACCTTTTTAAAGTTATCCCATTTGGGATTTGGAACCTAAGATTCGGCATCTCTAAGTTATTCTCAGATCGTGAAATTTATTTATCATCACCAAACAAAACCCCAAATAAAAGTGGGCTTCCCCACTTAGAAAAATCCCAAAATCTCCAATTGGTATCCTATATTCCTCAAATACTAACCTTGATACTTAGAGGATTTTCCCCCAAATTGATACACTCTTTTAGGTTCTCACTTCTCAAAATCAACCACTAAAGCTCTCCGACATTTTTCATTTAGTCTTTCAATTATGAATTAGACTCATATATCGTCTTATGACTCTAAGGTCTATGATCCCCTTATATAATCACTTAATCCTCTATGATACTCTGATTATAGAAATCCATTTATACAAACCCAAAGAAGAAGGGGATAACCTAAATTCTCAACTTGAACCCAAAACAGGGGACCGATCGACCGATGACCAAACCGCGGTCGACCGCGTTTCTAAATTTTGCCTTATCTCGAAGACATAATGCCCAACTTTGGAGGCGCGGTCGACCGGTCTTCTGTACGCGGTCGACCGGCCATAACAGGTAATTCGGCCAACTCCATTTTTACACATTTCCAACTTCTCAAAAACTTCAATAAAACTCCATTCAACCACAAATCTTCAACCCAAACATACTCATAACATTAATATTCATTCAAGAATACTTATAAACCAATTTAAATCCTTAAATCCATTTATATATTACAAATCTAAGGTTTTTCCCCAAAAGTTAGGTTTTGTTAAACTAAACCTAAAACCCAAAAATCAATCCAAAAATCATGCAATAATTGGTACACAACAATTATTTAGCAAGTTTAATCACTTGCCTCGGGTTCGTAGGGTCTGAATCCGCCTAGAGATCGCGTGGAAACCGAAAATTTCCACTTTATCTCCCTTTTCTCCTTCTTTCTCTTCTTCTTTCTTCTTCTCTCTTTCTTTCTAGGGTTTTCCTCTTTCTCGTAAGTAAGAATGACCTCTCACGTGGCTTTTAAGCCTGGTCTCCCAATGTACACATCTTTAAATGATAATACACACTTTAAATGACCCGGTAACTTTAATTCGAGTCAAACGGTCCTAAATTATTTCGGAACCTAAATAGACCCCAAGTACAGTCATTTCGACTTTCTCGATCCTTCCGGAAACGATGGTACCCTCAGAATCGACATTTGACACTCTTTCTAACGACTCTAAATTTTGACCTCAACTGCCAATTTAATTATTTCTCCAATAAAATATTATTTATTTCTCCCAAAATAAATAAATTGTCGACTCCAAAACCTCGGGTTGTTACAAACTTCCCCACTTGCAAAAATTTCGTCCCCGAAATTTAGCTAAGCCTATTTCTCCAAAGCTCAACTAGTCCTACTATACCCAATCTTGCTAAACCCATCTCCCAACTTCTAATTTCCCACGACGAGTTCATTTTTAATTTCATTTTATTATGTTAATTATGAGTTAAATAAAACCAATTTCCGCAACAAGGGCGCCCATACACCCTTTATATTTGAGCTTTTTGCTCACAAAAATCATAAAGAGGCTTTATTTGCCTCTAAGTTCCACAATTTCAACAATAAGCAATACTAAAATTTTAATAGAGTAAAAATTTGAATGGTCCAAAGAAATAACTCCTCTCAATTCTTGACAATCGCCAATTTCGTGCAGGGGACGTCTCGCAAAAGCGAAATCTAAACAAGGAACCCTCCCAATACACTACTATGAGGCGATGCCGAGGATTGAGAGTGTGTTAAATCCGGACTAGAGTTCAAAAAGGTTAATTTTATAAAAATCATTTTGAAAGGGCCCGAAGGCCGATAAAAGTTTTATTTTGAAAACGGCTCATATATTATAATCTAATAGAAAATATCTTATGTCCAACACAAGGTCTTTTGAATCATCATATACATAACATATAGCTCACAAATATTATCATACTTATGAGTTAAAATTTTACCTACGTCTCATCAAACCACAATCAACATCCAAACATAAACAACATCTTACATCATTTCAACATATTGCCATATATAAGGCAAAATCCAAATCTGGAATACAACAATCATAATAGTTTATCATGACTATATAAAAAGAAGTAGTTTTATCATTTCTACTTATCACCATAACCACTCTTACATTTACCATAAGGTTTAAAGCTCTTTTTGAGCACCTTGCAAAATCGTCTATCCTTCTTACAAAATAATAGAATAAGAGCATATCTTGCTCAAAATTTCCCTTTTTAAGGTCATTACATACATAATAGGGCTATATTTCTACCCTTTCACAATTATCTTACCTACGATATCCCCAAAACTCATTTTAGGAATTATCCTATTTATAAAGGAAAATTAACTTACATCACCCATATCTAGTCCGATTGCCCATCCTCACCAATGGGTTCCCAAACGTAGTCCCCCGGTCTAAAGCGACCTCGAATCTGTTGTAGGGGTTGCACTTCTAAAATTTCATCAATTTGTGGTCCTTTACCTCTTTGAGGACAATCTCTCTTTTTATGACCTATTTCTTTACAAAAGAAACACTTACCCACAAATTCTTTCTGCGCATTCGCATTACTGGCACTCTCCTTGCCAAAATTTCTCGATGAAATCGAATCACCAAAGTTCTTACCCTCTTGCGAACGAAGGCGACATTCATGACACTTTAGTAGTGCTGCATTCACTACCTCAACGAAAGTCACTAACCTAGGACTCCCTAACAAATGTTGTCGGATTTTCCAATCTAAACCTCGAACAAACTTTAATATACGTTTTTCTTTCGTATTTACCTCATCAGGTACTAACTTCTCCCACCTAGAGAAGTCTTCTTCATATTCCAACACCATTATATTTCCTTGAAAAATCTTTATATCTCGATTAGGGAAAGGAAAATACCTTCGATCAAAAAGTTCCCAAAATATTGTTATGGGTAAAATATCTCTCTGTTCAGATGTGGTGACAGACTCCCACCATTGAAGAGCTGCACCCGATAACCTAAAGGTGACTAAAAATTGTTTCTGAACCTCACTACACTCAACCATACGAAGATGCCTCTGCATGATATTTTTCCATTGACTTGCAGCCATTGCATCAACTCCCCCTGCAAACTCGGGAGGATGCCCCTTACGAAAATCTTCCTTCACTCTCTCCCATAAAGACAGTCCTAAATGGGGTGGGGTTGCTCGAGCGGCAGATTGCTGAGCCATCGTAGAAGCGGCAGCAGTTACTGCTTGTGCCACTATATTGGCAACATCGTCCGTAGTCATGTTCCTTTGAGGCATTTGGGGTTGCACATTCCCTTTATTTGCCCTGACCGAACGACCTCCCTTCGGTGGCATCTGAAACAAGAACAATTGTATCAGAATGCCTTTCAAATATTTTCGAATCACAGAAAGATATGGAGGTATGAATGTAATCGTCCTAATAATAAGGCTCTACATCAAGAATGCTTACAGAAGATCGTAGTAATGCACACAGATCCTAAAGACACTAGAACCTGATGCTCTGATACCACCTGTGACAACCCGCTCCAAATAATAACGGGTGGCCAGCCCTATACTACATAAATCAGGTATCTCAGATGGTACAGTCTCAACATCAATAACTAAACACTATAATATAAGGCAAACTACCCGAAATCATAAAGTGCGAATTGTCAAAAAAATTTAAAACTTTTATTTTTAACAACAACAACAAAACCAATAATGCACATAACCAACAATATACATCTAACTATGATGAGTGAAAAGTGCATGCTCCAATAATATGAAAGAGTACGATACATTGTACAACAAAATCTCAACAATGAAATACCCGAATATGCTGTCGGGTAACAGATAATACAATAATTTGAGAAATGGAATATAGAAGTGTTAATCTACAACACTTGAATAATAACTCAATATACAAACTGAATCCTAATCTAGATGAACAAAGATAGGAATCGACTAAAGCAAAGTGCCGCAACAGTCCGCTACTGCTACAGCTCCACAATACTGAATGGAGGAACATCAAAGGCGTCCTTGCGGAGGAACACCTGAAGTAATACAATATATACAAGGAGGAGGGAAAATATAAACGGGTCAGAGCCCGAGTTTGGAAAACATTTTATAGCAAGTGTATTAAAATGCATAACAATTATAAATGCATTATTACAAGATTTTGTTGGAATCGAACCCTCCATAATAAATTCAACTCACCTCTCATCTAAAGCGCGCACTAAACGTATGCACGTGATCACCAAATGGATGCCCGATTCTAAATAGGTAAGAGGATTCTAACTTAAACCCAAAAGGAGTATTTACGCAAAATCATCTAACCTATTTCCCAATACATTCGTTCCCATAATTGATAAGTTATATACATTAACTTTAATGCAATAGTTATAGTTATCTTTATAATGTTCATTTGTTGAACATATAAAGTTACATGATCCAATCATGTCCACATTATCACAATACATCCAAATCTCATTTACTAGAATTTATTCTAGTGATGCCCATATAAGGCATGAAACCATATATATAATTATTATAGATGAGTTATTAGCGTCAAGAGTTAAGAAGTAAACTCCTCCCGATTCTCAACACGGTACTGCGTTTCATGCGTGGGACGTCTCACCGAAGCGAAATCCAAACAAGGAACCCCCCCGATACACTACTCCTGACCATATCGATTCTCGGGGCTTATTATGCCCTCAATGCAAGATGCATGTAACCCAAATGATTATTGTCCAATTTTAATTAATTAATATTCCCAATTCTCAACGGTACATGGCGTTTAATGCGTGGGACGTCTCGCCGAAGCGAAATCCAAATAAGGAACCCCCCCTGTTACACTACTCCTGGCACTGTCGATTGTCGGGATAGGTGATATATATGTATATATAATTATGAGCATTAAGGACTAAACTTATCCCCAAGTTCCAACATTACACTGCGGTTCGTGCGTGGGACGTCTCGCCGAAGCGAAATCCAAACAAGGAACCCCTCGATACACTAATCCTGGAAATGTAGGTCGTTGAGGTCCATTATTCCCTTGACACCCAGATACAACCACGAGCAATAATAACCATCCAACCGAGCTATAACTCGAAGGATGCAGGCTCACATGCTATCATCTTCCAGCATCCCATACACGTAGCAAACTGGGGCCACCTGTTGGGGTTCAACGACACCCACCTCATGATCAACTCACGCACACAACGTCCCGGGAAGCGGTTATAGTTCCTAACCGACAAGTGAGAGCGACACATACCCACGACCTCTCACCCCCAAAATAAATAAATGTATATATATATATGTCTTTTGTTGACCACAAAGGACGACTATGACCTGGGGAATATCCACATCCTTCTTTTTTAATCAGAATGCTCACCCTCTACGCACGAAACTTCCCAATGATAGCAAGGAGGGGGTATGCTTAACATGTATATACACCATCATATAAGGTATACATACATCCCACATAATAAAGATATACCATTTTATATAAGGCATACCTGCAACATCATATTCATTTTCATTATACGCTCTTAGGCGTAATTTGATTAACATTAATGTTTAGTATATCTCTCTCTTTTGATACACTAACCGTTAATACTCACACATTTACCCCACTTAGTATATACTATACTAATTCTCGCTTGAAGCTCTCATGTCGCTTCTATTATGAAGTGCCTTTCAATTCTACTTAAGTTAAGGATATTCTATATCCTATTGCACCTCACTTTACATTTCTCATTGTGTGAGATATCTCCCAAATCAATCATCAATAAGGATATTTCTATATCCATATGCACATCCAATAGCATTTATCATTTTCCATTTATAATAGGGTTCAATTCATTTTATGAACCTTTTTAAAGTTATCCCATTTGGGATTTGGAACCTAAGATTCGGCATCTCTAAGTTATTCTTAGATCGTGAAATTTATTTATCATCACCAAACAAAACCCCAAATAAAAGTGGGCTTCCCCACTTAGAAAAATCCCAAAATCTCCAATTGGTATCCTATATTCCTCAAATACTAACCTTGATACTTAGAGGATTTTCCCCCAAATTGATACACTCTTTTAGGTTCTCACTTCTCAAAATCAATCACTAAAGCTCTCCGACATTTTTCATTTTGTCTTTCAATTATGAATTAGACTCATATATCGTCTTATGACTCTAAGGTCTATGATCCCCTTATATAATCACTTAATCCTCTATGATACTCTAATTATAGAAGTCCATTTATACAAACCCAAAGAAGAAGGGGATAACCTAAATTCTCAACTTGAACCCAAAACAGGGGACCGGTCGACCGGTGACCAAACCACGATCGACCGCGTTTCTAAATTTTGCCTAATCTCGAAGACATAATGCCCAACTTTGGAGGTGCGGTCGACCGGTCCTCTGTACGCGGTCGACCGGCCATAACAGGTAATTCGGCCAACTCCATTTTTACACATTTCCAACTTCTCAAAAACTTCAATAAAACTCCATTCAACCACAAATCTTCAACCCAAACATACTCATAACATTAATATTCATTCAAGAATACTTATAAACCAATTTAAATCCTTAAATCCTTTTATATATTACAAATCTAAGGTTTTTCCCCAAAAGTTAGGTTTTGTTAAACTAAACCTAAAACCCAAAAATGAATCCACAAATCATGCAATAATTGGTACACAACAATTATTTAGCAAGTTTAATCACATGCCTCGGGTTCGTAGGGTCTGAATCCGCCTTGAGATAGCGTGGAAACCGGAAATTTCCACTTTCTCTCCCTTTTCTCCTTCTTTCTCTTCTTCTTTCTTCTTCTCTCTTTCTTTCTAGGGTTTTCCTCTTTCTCTTAAGTGAGAATGACCTCTCACGTGGCTTTTAAGCCTTGTCTCCCAATGTACACATCTTTAAATGATAATACACACTTTAAATGATCCGGTAACTTTAATTCGAATCAAACGGTCCTAAATTATTTCGGAACCTAAATAGACCCCAAGTACAGTCATTTCGACTTTCTCAACCCTTCCGAAAACGATGGTACCCTCAGAATCGACATTCGACACTCTTTCTAACGACTCTAAATTTTGACCTCAACTGCCAATTTAATTATTTCTCCAATAAAATATTAATTATTTCTCCCAAAATAAATAAATTGACGACTCCAAAACCTCGGGTTGTTACAGTTGTCGGGCACTTGTTTGTTTTAAAATTTATTTCATTAAGTATTTCATAGTATTTTCTTTTTATTTGTATTTTTTTGCCTAACATTTTTTGTAGGACTTTTACATTTGAGCGCTAAGAAGCGCTTGAATTTTTCACGCGCGAATCACTTTGTGGAATTCACCACTATGAGCCGTCTTTAGGGTAATCATGTCTTATTCCAATCCTTTCGGTAATCATTATGATAATTCTCAAAATCATCGTAAACCTATGACTTTTGGTCAATACTTAGAGTCCCAAAAAATTGAAAATTCAAAAATGGCTTTGGGTGAGTATAGCAAAACTCGAGCGTTGGAGTGTGTTTATTTTGAAGATGATTATAACGATTTTGGGCCTCTAATTCCTTATAATAAGAATTTTGAAACAAATTGCAATAGCTTTCAAAATTCTTATACTAATGTTTTTTACTATAGGTCCGATTATAGTTTTCAAACTTTCCATTTGCAAGAATCTGCGCCTTGACCTATGACTTTTGGTGAGGGTTTGCTCATGCTTGAGAATGAGAGGTATGAAGACCATTATCAAGAAGAAAATTGTTTGTTGAAACATGAATTGAATTTATTATTTGAATCCGATGATGATTTTTCTTTCGAAACTTTTGAAGTCGAGGAATGTTTTGAACCAAATGAGGATTTTATGCCTACTTTGGAACAAACCATTCTTGACTTGGCCCATAATATAATATATATTTCAAAGTATGGATGAAATGGATGCAGTATCCATTTGCAGTTAAATGATTTCATCTTTGGATCCCAAAGAAGAAAGTTTCATTGAAAATGATACTATCTCCTTTGAAATTACAACTTTGAGTGATGGTAACTCATCTCTTGAGTTTGAATTTCTTTTCTCCCCCTTTTCATTCTTCGTTATCACACTGTCACAAGTACTCGATGAATCGCTGCTAAACTTTAAAATGTTTAACCCTTTCATCGACGAGGAGTACTTGCTCGAGTTGCTTTCCATGAAGGCATCTTTGCCTCCTTGTGCGCCCCCTCCCATTCCAATATCAAAATACTTGGGAGAAAATTCATTTTTTTTACCTCTCATGTTTTTATCACCCATTTTATCCAAATCCCCCATCATCACCCAAAAACTTTTAATTGGAGATGGTTCATTTCTTCTACCTTACACATGCCTTACATTGTTCAAGTGATGGTACGCCGGCTATCCTCCAAAGTCAAATTATAGTTTCGATGGCCCCTCAAAAATTTCAACTTCTAGTGTATAGTTAGTTAGAAGTTAAAATTGTATGTTATATATAGTTAGTTTATTTTTTGTCTTACTTATAGTTTAGTGTAATTAGTTAAAGTTTTATTTCTTCTTTTCATTATGCTTTTGTACTAACATATTTTGTAGAATCATTGGACTTGTACTTTCAGTAGATCGCTCCATTTCAGGTAATATCACATTTTTCCTCTCTTTACTTTGCTCTTAATTAACATTGAGTACAATGTCAGGTTTTAAGTTAGGGTGTGTGTGATATTCTATCCATTCATTGCTTTGTCAATGATTTTGATTATATGTTATTCCCAAGCATGCTTTTCTTGTAAAAATTTAAAATGTTCAAAACGATTTTCTTTCTCTTTTCTCCTTTATTGGGCATTTTGTCTTTGTTTCTAATGATAAATTTTAATAATTGCTCGATCAAATAGACTATTCAATGATGCATGTTCTCGATTTGAGAAGTTATTAGACTTTGGGACTAAATCATTGATATTATGAATAACTTCATGAATTAAACTTTAATCCCACGAGCACATGCACTTTTCTTGCTTTATTGATTTAGTTTAAGATTTTTATAACTCGATAATGTTTTTTCCATTGTATATACTTAAACCGAGTAAGCTTATTATGTTTCGTCGTTTGTGAGTGTATACACTATTCATTCCTCTTTGAAATTGTTATAGTCGTTGGTAATCTCACTATTCTTTCATTGATTGTTCATCAATTGAGTTTATATCTTGAATTTTGTAACTTGAGCATGATTTTCATATATTGTTTTGACTCGAGAATTACGTAAACTTTATGAAATGATCATAGGCTATCTTTTTCATATCACCCATATTAGCCTTGACCTCACCTTGTTTGTTTCCCCTCGTCAACCCCTCTGAGCCTAAATATTAGCCTTTCAATTCATTACCCACAATACCATAACCAACACTACATTGGAGTTATAAGCCATACATATTACCTTCTGTACCGTTGTTTGGAATTATACTTGGGTGTGTTTTCAATTTAGGCATGTGAAAATGTGAAAAGTAGAGAAAAGAAAGAATTGAAAAAGAGAAAGTAGAAAAAAAAAAGAAAAAAAAAAGAAAAAAAAAAGAAAAAAAAAAGTGAGAAAAAGAAGAAAAGATAAGAAAGAGAAATTTGTATATGTTGTGTATAGTTTTCAATATGCTTTGTTTACTCTCCCCATTGTTATATTCAATGCCTTTTATGGATTGTATTTTCCAATTTTTTAAATTTCCCGCATTTCCATTATCCCGAGTTTTCATCTACGAACACTTTGAATCCGTACGTAATCCTTTCGTTTCATAACCCTACCCCAAACCTATATTACAAACCTATGAAATTCTTATGTGATCTTAGGGTGCATCAAATTCAAAAGTTTAAATAGTTTTGATAATCTGTGAAAATGTATTTCGCCTCCTTTAGTGAGCGGTATCTTTCACTGAGATTTTAATTTTTCATTTTATATATAGTGTTCTTCATTGTGACATGTGCGCGACCTAGTTTCCATTTCCATTTACTCTTTATTCCCGTATGTCCAGTGTATTACCTCCATTTCATAGTGATTCCATTTTTTGAGCGTAATGCCCGGTGAGGATTGACATATATGTGTGCTTTATGTTTAGTATTCGTTTTATATAAGTTTTTGACAAATCATACTTTGCATGTGCTCTCCCCCTCCCACGTTTTAAGGTTTCAATTCTATGAGTTGCATTCTATAATGTTTAATGAAATGGACATTCATTTCAATTCGTTCATTATGCTAATAATGTGTATGAAATCCTTTTCGATATTGTTGGGCTTGTCGCATATTGTATTGGCCATATTTTGAGGAAACCATGTGATGTTTGTGGGTTTCATCCCTAAAAACTCTCACAAGATGACACTCGTCCACTAGAGTAACCTAAGGGATTAACGGTTTATTGCATACGCTAAATGCAATCGCTCGCCCGCGAAAGTCGCTTTTATCTCTCTTTTCGCTTTTGTATATATCTCTTGTTTTGTGTTTTTCTTATAGTTCTTTTTATGTTGAATTTTATTAGTAGGGCCTACCAATGTGTAAGTTAGGGGGTGATTCGTCCCAATTCATAGCACTCACTACCCTCGAACTTAGGCATTTTAGCTCCCTCGGGTATTGTAATTGCTATAATTATGCTCATTAATCAGGCAACCTCCGTTTTATATGCTAACATGTTATTTGAGGTATTATTGATCTTTTATAGGTGTTATCATAGTTAGTATGAAGTTTGAGCACGTTCCGATAAAGTTCTGTCATGATTCGCACGTTAAGGGGCATTTTGATTATTTCACACTTCGAGATTTTTGGCCGATGTAATCACGGAAGTTGTAACTCTCGAGTGAACCTTTGTGTGGCCATGAACGATGCTCGAATTGGAGTCCGAACAAAGGAAATACATACCTTTAATCAGAAAAATAATTATAAGAAAAATAATGATTTCATAAATTCCTTCCATGTCCCTTTTCTCTTTTATTAACAATTTCATAAATTCCCTTCATGTCCCTTTCTCTTTGATTTTGCAGCAAACATCCAATTTCACATATGGAAATTTGGCCCTAGGCTTGGGTTTTGGGTTCCTCCCAAATTGAGGACTTTCATCCAAAATTGGAGCTTGAATATTGACCACACGCGCATTTCGATCTTGTGTGCTTTGTCGAAATGCGTTTTGTTTTGGTGGTTTCCACCATTTTTGGGTTTTGGAGCTTGTTGGTATTTTTGCAAATGGGTCTTTTTCTTGGAGCTTTAGGTGGTGGTTCTTGGCTTTTCATTGGTGGCTCTCGTCTTATGTATGGAGATGGCAGGTCCCATTTCGGCTTGGTGGTTTTTGCGATGTTGGGTGCTACTGGTCATGGCAGCAAGTGGACCTTGGTGGGTGTTGCAAAATTTGCGAAGTGATAAGTTGGTTAGGTCTGCTAGCGCCGGTCGACTACGCCATTACTGCTGGTTGATCGGGTTTTTCTTTTTTTCCTTTGTGCTCAACAAGTTCTACCCCTATTGTTCAAGCGGTCGACCGGTACCCTACTCCAATCCGATATTTTTTCGAGCTACTTCCCTCCTTTCCCTTTTATTTCTTTTATTTATAAATTTAGGAGACTTATCCCCCTTATATTTCTTTTTTTTCCTTTATCTAACTTAGTATATAAAGGGATTGTTGTGTAATATCTTGAAATAATATATGGTTTTTGCTTAGTTGGGGTTATGGAAGTTAAGGTTTGGAGAGTTTTGAATGTGCCATTTTCTCCCTTCAAGGGTTTGCTCTTATAGAAGGGTTTGCCCATCGTGGTTGTGTAAGAACACTATCCATTGTCTTCTCCATTTATCCAAGCTTCCACTTCGTTATTTTCTTACTTTATTTCATTTCTTTGTATTGTAAATTTATCTCTTTCTTTAAATACGCATTTTTACCATGCTTTCTAGCTAATTTAGTCTAGGTTGTGTTGGATTGAACTCACCCAAAGGTTGATTGGTTGCTTTGCTTTGGTGATGGAATTTTTTTCGAGTGGGTCTTCCTAGTTATTACATCCAGGAGATTTAACAGGTTATATCTTGTATGCTCCCTATTTGTGACCTTGCGTGCGTAATTTTTGGGGTATTTGTTCACGCCAAAATCATATTAGTCTTTTATGCTAATTTAGGGGTGTGACAACTCTTGATTTAATTAATTGATGAAACGAGATGCAATCTTAATAATCCGTGAATCCATGTAACCATTTAATACTAATTAACTCGGGGTGAGGGATATTCAACGCATCTTGTAGTTTTTACTCACTTTGTTAACTTAGTTTAAATACACTCATGCCTAGTTTATCTTTTCTTTCTTTTTAGTTAGCAAAATTATCTTTTACACTTTTATTGAGAAGTAATAAACCAATTAAATTCTAACAACTCGTCTTTGTGGATTCGATACCCGAGTTGACACCGCTATACTCCCTTAAAAGAGTGTAGTCATAGTTTAGGTTTTTGTATAGAGTTGGTGAGCTGAAAATAAAATGGTCGGCACATAGTCAACTCTCACGCTGCGGTGAAACCCAACCTACTATTTTCTCTTTAGAAGCTAAGGTTTGGAGAGTTTTATGGGTGTTCCATTTTCTCCCTCATAGGGTTTATCCGTATAGTGGGTTTGCCCGTTGCGGTTGTGTAAGAACACTAGCCCTCATCTTCTTCATCAATCCAAGTTCCATTGTTTGTATTTCTTATCTTATTTACATACTATATTTATGTGCTTTGTAGTGTAGATTTACGGCTATATTTAAATACGCACTTTTACCATGCTTTCTAGCTAATTTAGTCTAGGTTCTATTGGATTCAACTCACTTAAGGGTTGATTGGTTTCTTTTCTTTGGTGATGGAATTTTATGTGTTTATTTCAAGTGGGTTGTCCTAGTTATTAATCATAGGAGATTTAACGGGGTATACCATGTATGCTCTGTATTTACGACCTTGCATGCGTAATTTCTAGGGTATTTATTGACACCAAAATATTATTAGACTTTTGTATGAATTTAGGGGTGTAAAAACTTTGGAGTTAATTAACAGTCAAAACAAGACGCAATCTTAATAACTCGTGAGCCCATGTAACCATTTATACCAATTAACTCGGACTGAGGGATATCCGATGCAACCTATAGTTTTTATTCGCTTTATTAATCATAGTTTATCCACACCTAGATTAATCTATTCTCTTTATCACTGTTCTAAAAAACCCGCCTAGGCACACCTAGGCTTGAGGCTTGGGAGAAACGCCCTGCCTTAAGATTTTGATGCCTTATGCTTGGTAAAACCTTTAAGGCGTACTTTTTCTCTAAAAATAACAATGCTTTAGTGAAACGATATCGCCTTTTAAAGATTTTTTTACAAAACGGACCATTATCTCATCCAAAATAATCAAATAGTATTTTTATTTGCAAATATCCAGACATGTTTTTATGATATGGACAATTTTAGTATTTTAATAGCCTTGTTATGGTTAAAAATATTAAAATAATATTAAAAAGACCTAAATGCCTTTTCACGCCTTTTTACGCCAAGGCCCGCCTAGGCTTCTAAGGCTTAAGGCTTGGCCTCCACGCCTCGATCACGCCCCGCATTTTTCAGAACGTTGCTCTTTATTATCTTTCACTTTTTGTTAGGATTACCCTTTTACACCTTTTATTTTATAAGTATTAAACCATTTAAATTCTAGCAACTTTTCTATGGGGATTCGATATCCGGACTGGCCGTTATACTCCCTTAAATGAGTGAAGTCATAGTTGAGGTTTTTTGTATAGAGTTGGTGAGCCGAAAATAAAATGACCGGCGCACTAGGCATGAGTGTATTTAACTAAATTAACAAAATGAATAAAAGCTATAGGTTGTGTTGAATATCCCTCACCCCTAGTTAATTAGTATAAAATGATTACATGGGCTCATGAGTTATTAAGATTAAGTCTCGTTTCATCAATTAATTAAATTAAGAGTTATCACACCCCTAATTTGTATAAAAGACTAATATGATTTTGGCGTCAATAAATACGTCCAAAATTAAGCACGCAAGGTCGTAAATATGGAGCATACATGGCAAACCCACAATTCCTTTGATAATGATAATGATTTACAGACTTGGTTTGGAGAGCTAAAAATAGTAGGAATTTGCGCCATTTTTTATAAATTGGTTTTTGTGCGGCGCAAGAATCACCTACGCGTCGATCGTTTTATTTTTATCTCACCAATTCTATGCAAAAACCTAAACTATGAGCACATTCTTTTAAGGGAGTATAGCAACCAGTCTGGGTATCGAGAGTCCACATAGATGAGTTGCTAGAATTTAATTCGGTCTAATACTTCTTCTAAATACAAGTGTAAAAGACAATTGCTAACAAAATAAAAGATAAATAAAGGAAAAGGCTAATCTAGGCGAGTGTCTATTAAACTAAGATTAACAAAGAAAATAAAAACTATAGGTTGCATCGGATATCCCTCACCCAGAGTTAATTAGTGTAAATGGTTACATGGGTTCACGAGTTATTAAGATTGCGTCTTGTTTCATCAATTAATCAAATCAAGAGTTTTCACACCCCTAAATTCACATAAAAGGCTAATGTGATTTTGGCGTCAACAAATACCTAGAAATTATGCGCGCAAGGTCGGAAATATGGATCATACATGATATATCGCGTTAAATATCCTAGGCGTAATAGCTAGGACAACCCACTCGAAATAAACCTGTGAGAAACCATAACCAAAGCAAAGCAACCCATCAACCAGAAGTGAGTTCAATCGGACACAACCTAATCTAAATTAGCCGCTACACACAATTAATGACATAAATAAAATAAATTAATTATTTAAATCACACTAATTAAATTAACACTAATTAAATTAACTACACAATTAATCTAGGCAAGAAATAATAAATAAAGCATGGACTAAAAAAGAACATAGATAAGAAAAGTAGGCAAAACTGACAATGAATAGTAAACTTACATTAATGGCGGAATTAAACCAAGAAAATGGACGAGAGGGGTGTGTCCACAAAATCCCCCAAAATACTTCTCAAACCCTAACCTAAAAACTAAGTAAAATGAAGAGAGAGAGAGAGAGAGAGAGAGAGAGAGAGAGAGAGAGAGAAACTAGATATTTGCAACGAATGACAAAAGCTCTCTTAAATAGTAAGTTACAATTAAACAATAAAAGGAAAAGAGATAAAAAAGGAAAAACAGCAGAAGCCAATTGCCTTGGACTCGAGATAGTGTTCCCTCTCTATTTTCATGGCTGACCATAAGTTTAGGTTTTTGCATAGAGTTGGTGAGTCGAAAATAAAATGTCTAGCGCGTAGGTGACTCTCGCGCTGCGGCGAAACCCAGTTTATCAAATGGCGTCGTTGCCTGGGATGAGTTAGTTTTAGAATTTATTTAATTTATTATTTCATAATATTTCCTTTTTATTTGTATTCTTTGCCAAACATTTTTATAGGACTTCTACATTTGAGCGCCAAGAACCGCTTGAATTTTTCGGCGCGCACATATCTTTGTGGAATTCTCCACTTCGAGCCATATTTGGGGTAAGCATGACTTATTCCAATCCTTTCGGTAGTCATTATGATAATTCTGAAAATCCCCATACACCTATGACTTTTGGTCAATACTTAGAGACCCAAGAAATTGCAAAATCTAAAATGACATTGGGTGAGTATCACGAATGTCATGCTTTGGAGTGCGTATATTTTGAGGATGATTGTAACAATTTTGGGCCGTTATTTCCTTATAATAAGAATGTTGAAACCAAAAGTTATAGCTTTCAAAATTCTTATAATAATGATTTTGAGTATAGTCCCGATGATAATTTTCAAAGTTATCATTTTTAGGAATCCGTGCCTCGACCTTTGACTTTCGACGAGGGTTTGATCATGCTTAAAAATGAGAAAATTGTAAATCATTATCGGGAAGAAAATCATTGTTGTGAGAATGAGTTGGATTTATTATTTGAATCCGACGACGATTTTTCTTCTGAGAATTTTGAAGTCGATGAATGTTTTTAACCAAATGAGGAATTTGTGCCTACTTTGGAACAAACCATTCTTCACTTGGCTCATGGCTTAATTGAGAATGAAAGTGAGCATGAAATGGATGTAGTATCCATTTTCAATGAAATGATTTCATCTTTGTCCCCCAAAGACGAATGTTTCATTGAAAATGATCTTAGTTCTGTCGAAACTCAATCTTCAAGCGATGATGACTCATCTCTTGAGTTTGAATTTCTTTCCTCCCCATTTTCACTCTCCATTATTGAACTGACGCTAGTACCCGATGAATCGGTTTCAAGCTTTAAAGTGTTAAACCTTTTCACCGATAAGGAGTATTTGCCCGAGTCGCCTTCCATGACCGCATGATGATTGAGCACATTCCGATAATATTTCGTCCCGATTCGCACGTTCAGGGGTATTTTTGTAATTTCACACTCTTGTATTTTTTACCAAAGTCTTCACGAAAGTTGGAGACCTCGGTCCAAGCTTTGCATGTCCATGAACGTGCTCAAATAGGAATCCAAACAAACTAAACACGGACCTTTAATCAGAGAAGAAATATAACAATTTATTTTATTATATTTATTAACTAACAATTCTAATAATGGCAACCATGTTCCTAGCTCTCTTTTTTTGCAGCAAGTTTTTCTGCAAATGGCGACTTTTGGGCTATGCTCATGTTTAACTCGAGTTTTGGGTTCATCCCAAATTGAGGATTTTTGTCCGAAATTGGAACATAGATTTTGGTCTAACTCGCATTTGTATTTCTTTGGCCATTTTTTTGGAGCTTGGATTTTATGTCTTAGGACAACAATGGTGGGTTTTGGTATCTACAATGTTGGGTTGTGTTCTTGGCCAAAAATGGTAGCCACTCACATTGTCACAGTTGTGAAAAATGTTACTAAAGCCGTTTATTAAAAATAAACTATTTAAGTAACTCCGATCTGTTTTTTTAAGAAACTCTTTTCGTAAAAACCAAACTGTTTGAACACAAGATGTGTTTAACAAATCAGTATGTACGAGATCTATTCAAGTTTTGAATAACAGGTTTATTAAGTAGTTTAAAAAACTTAAACTCAGCACAACCAAGAGTGAGATAAAGAGATGTACAAAGATTATGTTCACGATGTTTTTTACGTTGTAAAACCTCACCAATTGAGGAAACATCCACGACTCCCTCTACGGAGTAAAATGAAAAATCCACTAAAACAAATATATGAGTTACAAACTATACAACTAACATGCAAACAACTCAGACCTATATAAGTTTAGGAATGTACCCTCTGGTGTCCTTAAAACTTCTCTGCAGTTCTGATTGTAGATGTAGTTCTCCCAGTTTGTTAACTTATGATTTGTTCCAGCACTTTACGTCGACTCTTTGTTCACAATATCTTATTACCAACACTTTTCGTGTTGTAGGGTGAAAGTGTTTGTGGAGGTGATTTCTAACGCATGCATGCACACACACACACTTATTAATTACAAACAGTCCTAACAAATTATAGTAACACTATATGTTGTGATCTTTTCTTTTTCTTTCTTCTTATAAAACTTTGTACCTTATTTGACCTTTAAATCATTCCCAGAATCCACGGATACCTTGCTAGGAAGACAGACAAGGTCTAAATCAATCTCAGAATATAGAAAATCTTTTTGACATTGAAAACCTCCAATTGAGATTCCAACTAGGTCAAAGGTTTAGTTTTACAAGAACTAGAAACAGAAAGCATTTATTGTTGATTTCAAAGTAACCAAACGTTTTATAGAAAATAATCAACAATATATTTCTCAAGATGAGAAATAAAGAATGAAACTAAGTGTAATGTAACATGAATAACTAAGATCTGAAATTTCTATGAAATCAGAAAGTAAATCTGAGTACACGTTTAAGTTGAAAACAAGATCTAAGGAACAAGAGGTTACAGCAGCAATAACAAACTCAACTCAAACTCTCAAACTCTCAAGAACACTCAGAGTAGTGTTTTGGATATGAAGGTGTTTTGAAGAAGTGTTTGAGTTTTGTTGGAAGAGGTTTAGATGAACAGGGTTAGGGTTTCTAACTCTCTCTCTCTTCTCTCTGTTTTCTCTCTTCTCTCTCTTCTCTCTTCTCTCTTCTTTCTCTACTCTCTCAATTTCTCAGAGGAAATGAAAATGGCAAAATTCTTCGAAGTCTGAGAATAGGGTCCCTTTTATAGGGTGAAGAGAAGGTTCGAGAGGCTGGCTCAAAACCAAGGGCCAGGATTAAGTCAAGTCAAATTGACTTAGATCGAAGGGTTCTAATAAAGCGGTGATTAAACGAATCCTGATTGGTTTAGAAAGTTGTACTGGGATTCACCAAGACAACATGCAGATCGTCGATAGCTAAAGATCCAAGGGCTAAAAACATACGCATTTTTAACTCAGTAAAGAAACACAGTTACAGCCAATCAGACGAAGACAGGTGTTGGTCAATAACAGGATATGAAACGCGCGTCTAAAACTAATTAAAACCACACCCTCAAGTTTACTCGCTTTCGGATTCTACCCAAGGTAACATTAGGCCAAAATACCCAACAAATAATATTTACAAATTGACCACAAAACTTTTAAAATAAGTTTTAATTAAGAAAACCTTATTTTAAAAAATGTTTAAAAAATCCCAAAAAATTATTGAAATTCCAACTTAGGGATTTAAACATACTCAACATATGTTCACACATTATTATGCAGTATGATATGTAAGAAATAAATTCTACTGTGTGTGAGTGTTGGCAATTTGATCTTGATCAAAACAAGATAGAGAGATGAAAAAGCAAACCAACTTCTGAGGTTCTTTGGATTCTAGGGAGGACACAATTTTGTCACAATTTCCAAACTAGATGAGCACTTATACAATATAGACTCAAATGAGTCAAAAGTATAAGGGCTTCAATCTCCCCCTTTGGAAATATGTGACAAAATCTCCTTTGAGTCATCTAGGACTCATAGGGCAACAAGAAAATAAGAAAAACTTATTCCTATCAAAATTCTATCTACCCAATACCTAGAAATCAAAAAGTACATAACTCAACTAAGTACATTTGAATACCCTATTACGACTGTTGAGAGTAACTGTACAAGAAGAACCTGTAATAAATCACTAAGATCAAGCTGTTTAGCATATGAAAGAATTGAATAGACTCAAATTTCTCCCCCATTTTATCTCAAATTGACAAAGGGAAAAAAAACTTGGATAAACAGCAAAATGATTAGTCAGCATAAACCATACCAATAGATTTACGTAATGAAATGAATCTATTATAATCTAGAGGTTTGGTAAACATATCTGCGAGTTGTAGATCAGTAGGAAGATAATTGATTTCTAATTCCTTAGATTCAACCAATTCGCGTATAAAATGATGTCTTATTTTAATATGCTTTGTTCGCGAGTGCTGAACAGGGTTTTTAGAAATATTAATCGCACTTTGATTATCACAATAGAGATGCAATTGGTTTTCTTGAATACCATAATCACTTAGCATTTGTTTTAGCCACATTAATTAAGCACAACAGCTACCAGCGGCTATGTATTCAGATTCAACTGTTGAGAGTGATGTGCAGTTTTGTTTTTTACTACTCCATCCTACCAAGTTATTACCTATATAATAACATGCTCCCGATGTGATATTACTATCATCAGTACACCCAGCCCAGTCAGCATCAGTGTACCCAACTATAGTGCTTGGTGTGTCATTAGTGTACCAAAGTCCTAGATTTAGATTGCCTTTTACATATTTAATGATACGTTTAACAGCATTCAAGTGGCTCTCTTTAGGGTTACTTTGATATCGAGAACATACACACACAACATACATAATATCAGGACGTGAGGCAGTAAGATATAGTAAGGTGCCTATCATACTACGATACTGAGTAGGATCTACAGATTTTCCATTCCCATCTTTGAAAAGTTTTAGCGTAGTACTCATGGGCGTTTTAGCATCTTTGGCACTCTCGAGGCCACATTTCTTTACTATCTCTAAAGCGTACTTGGATTGCGATACAAATAATCCTTCTGGATTTTGTTTGACTTGAAGGCCTAAGAAGAATTGTATCTCCCCCATAAGGGACATTTGAAATTCCTTATGCATAGTTTCAGAGAAGGATTTGACTTCTGAGGGAGAAGTTGATCCAAATATAATATCGTCAACATAAACTTGAGCAATAGTGATGCGTTTGTCAAAATTTTTGACAAAAAGAGTTTGGTCATTTCCGCCTCTTTTGAAACCTCTATCTAAAATAAAACTGGAAAGACGTTCATACCAAGCTCTAGGAGCTTGTTTAAGGCCATACAAAGCCTTTTTCAGACGAAATACATGATTTGGATGTTTAGGGTCAATGAACCCTTTAGGTTGTTCTACATAGGTTTCTTCAGCCAGTATTCCATTAAGGAACGCAGATTTGACATCCATTTGGTATAGTGTAAAGTGCATGTGACTAAGTACATTTTTATAGGACTTCTACATTTGAGCGCCAAGAACCGCTTGAATTTTTCGGCGCGCACATATCTTTGTGGAATTCTCCACTTCGAGCCATATTTGGGGTAAGCATGTCTTATTCCAATCCTTTCGGTAGTCATTATGATAATTCTCAAAATCCCCGTACACCTATGACTTTTGGTCAATACTTAGAGACCCAAGAAATTGCAAAATCTAAAATGACATTGGGTGAGTATCACGAATGTCATGCTTTGGAGTGCGTATATTTTGAGGATGATTGTAACAATTTTGGGTCGTTATTTCCATATAATAAGAATGTTGAAACCAAAAGTTATAGCTTTCAAAATTCTTATAATAATGATTTTGAGTATAGTCCCGATGATAATTTTCAATGTTCTCATTTTTAGGAATTCGTGCCTCGACCTTTGACTTTCGACGAGGGTTTGCGCATGCTTAAAAATGAGAAAATTGTAAATCGTTATCGGGAAGAAAATCATTGTTGTGAGAATGAGTTGGATTTATTATTTGAATCCGATGACAATATTTCTTCTGAGAATTTTGAAGTCGATGAATGTTTTTAACCAAATGAGGAATTTGTGCCTACTTTGGAACAAACCATTCTTCACTTGGCTAATGGCTTAATTGAGAATAAAAGTGAGCATGAAATGGATGTAGTATCCATTTTCAATGAAATGATTTCATCTTTGTCCCCGAAAGACGAATGTTTCATTGAAAATGATCTTATTTCTGTCGAAACTCAATCTTCAAGCGATGATGACTCATCTCTTGAGTTTGAATTTCTTTCCTCCCCATTTTCACTCTCCATTATCGAACTGACGCTAGTACCAGATGAATCGGTTTCAAGCTTTAAAGTGTTAAACCTTTTCACCGATAAGGAGTATTTGCCCGAGTCGCCTTCCATGACCGCATGATGTTTGAGCACATTCCGATAATATTTTGTCCCGATTCGCACGTTCAGGGGCATTTTTGTAATTTCACACTCTTGTATTTTTTACCAAAGTCTTCACGAAAGTTAGAGCCCTCGGTCCAAGCTTTGCATGTCCATGAACGTGCTCAAATAGGAGTCCAAACAAACTAAACACGGACCTTTAATCAGAGAAGAAATATAACAATTTATTTTATTATATTTATTAACTAACAATTCTAATAATGGCAACCATGTTTCTAGCTCTCTTTTTTTGCAGCAAGTTTTTCTGCAAATGGCGACTTTTGGGCTATGCTCATGTTTAACTCGAGTTTTGGGTTCGTCCCAAATTGAGGATTTTTGTCCGAAATTGGAACATAGATTTTGGTCTAACTCGCATTTGTATTTCTTTGGCCATTTTTTTGGAGCTTGGATTTTATGGCTTAGGACAACAATGGTGGGTTTTGGTATCTACAATGTTGGGTTGTGTTCTTGGCCAAAAATGGTAGCCACTCACATTGTCACGGTTGTGAAAAATGTTACTAAAGCCGTTTATTAAAAATAAACTATTTAAGTAACTCCGCTCTATTTTTTTAAGAAACTCTTTTCGTAAAAACCAAACTGTTTGAACACAAGATGTGTTTAAAAAATCAGTATGTATGAGATCTATTCAAGTTTTGAATAACAGGCTTATTAAGTAGTTTAAAAAACTTAAACTCAGCACAACCAAGAGTGAGATAAAGAGATGTAGAAAGATTATGTTCACGATGTTTTTTACGTGGTAAAACCTCACCAATTGAGGAAACATCCACGACTCCCTCTACGGAGTAAAATGAAAAATCCACTAAAACAAATATATGAGTTACAAACTATACAACTAACATGCAAACAACTCAGACCTATATATGTTTAGGAATGTACCCCCTGGTGTCCTTAAAACTTCTCTGCAGTTCTGATTGTATATGTAGTTCTCCCAGTTTGTTAACTTCTGATTTGTTCCAGCACTTTACGTCGACTCTTTGTTCACAAGATCTTACTACCAACACTTTTCGTGTTGTAGGGTTAAAGTGTTTGTGGAGGTGATTTCTAACAAATGCATGCACACACACACACTTATTAAGTACAAACAGTCCTAACAAATTATAGTAACACTATATGTTGTGATCTTTTCTTTTTCTTTCTTCTTACAAAACTTTGTACTTTATTTGACCTTTAAATCATTCCCAGAATCCACGGATACCTTGCTAGGAAGACAGACAAGGTCTTAATCAATCTCAGAATATAGAAAAGCTTTTTGACATTGAAAACCTCCAAGTGAGATTCCAACTAGGTCAAAGGTTTAGTTTTACAAGAACTAGAAACAGAAAGCATTTATTGTTGATTTCAAAGTAAGAAAACATTTTATAGAAAATAATCAACAATATATTTCTCAAGATCAGAAATAAAGAATGAAACTAAGTGTAATGTAACATGAATAACTCAGATCTAAAATTTCTATGAAATCAGAATGTATATCTGAGTACACGTTTAAGTTGAAAACAAGATCTAAGGAACAAGAGGTTATAGCAGCACTAACAAACTCAACTCAAACTCTCAAATTCTCAAGAACACTCAGAGTAGTGTTTTGGATATGAAGGTGTTTTGAAGAAGTGTTTGAGTTTTGTTGGAAGAGGTTTAGACGAACAGGGTTAGGGTTTCTAACTCTCTCTCTTCTCTTTGTTTTCTCTCTTCTCTCTCTTCTCTCTTCTATCTCTACTCTCTCATTTTCTCAGAGGAAATGAAAATGGCAAAAGTCTTCGAAGTCTGAGAATAGGGTCCCTTTTATAGGGTGAAGAGAAGGTTCGAGAGGCTGGCTCAAAACCAAGGGCCAGGATTAAGTCAAGTCAAATTGACTTAGATCGAAGGGCTCTAATAAAGCGGTGATTAAACGAATCCTAATTGGTTTAGAAAGTTGTACTGGGATTCACCAAGACAACATGCAGATCGTCGATAGCTAAAGATCCAAGGGCTAAAAACATACGCATTTTTAACTCGGTAAAGAAACACAGTTACAGCCAATCAGACGAAGACAGGTGTTGGTTAATAACAGGATATGAAACGCGCGTCTGAAACTAATTAAAACCACACCCTCAAGTTTACTCCGCTTTCAGATTCTACCCAAGGTAACATTAGGCCAAAATACCCAACAAATAATATTTACAAATTGACCACAAAACTTTTAAAACAAGTTTTAATTAAGAAAACCTTATTTTAAAAAATGTTTAAAAAATCCCAAAAAATTATTGAAATTCCAACTTAGGGATTTAAACACACTCCACATATGTTCACACATTATTATGAAGTATGATATGTAAGAAATAAATTCTACTGTGTGTGAGTGTTGGCAATTTGATCTTGATCAAAACAAGATAGAGAGATGAAAAAGCAAACCAACTTCTGAGGTTCTTTGGATTCTAGGGAGGACACAATTTTGTCACAATTTCCAAACTAGATGAGCACTTATACAATATAGACTCAAGTGAGTCAAAAGTATAAGGGCTTCAATCTCTCCCTTTGGAAATATGAGACAAAATCTCCTTTGAGTCATCTAGGACTCATAGGGCAACAAGAAAATAAGAAAAACTTATTCCTATCAAAATTCTATCTACCCAATACCTAGAAATCAAAAAGTACATAACTCAACTAAGTACATTTGAATACCCTATTACAATTGTTGAGAGTAACTGTACAAGAAGAACCTGTAATAAATCACTAAGATCAAGCTGTTTAGCATATGAAAGAATTGAATAGACTCAAATTTCTCCCCCATTTTATCTCAAATGGACAAAGGGAAAAAAAACTTGGATAAACAGCAAAATGATTAGTCAGCATAAACCATACCAATAGATTTACGTAATGAAATGAATCTATTATAATCTAGAGGTTTGGTAAACATATCTGCGAGTTGTAGATCAGTAGGAAGATAATTGATTTCTAATTCCTTAGATTCAACCAATTCGCGTATAAAATGATGTCTTATTTTAATATGCTTTGTTCGCGAGTGCTGAACAGGGTTTTTAGAAATATTAATCGCACTTTGATTATCACAATAGAGATGCAATTGGTTTTCTTGAATACCATAATCACTTAGCATTTGTTTTAGCCACATTAATTTAGCACAACAGCTACCAGCGGCTATGTATTCAGATTCAACTGTTGAGAGTGATGTGCAATTTTGTTTTTTACTACTCCATCCTACCATGTTATTACCTATATAATAACATGCTCCCGATGTGATTTTACTATCATCAGTACACCCAACCCAGTCAGCATCAGTGTACCCAACTATAGTGCTTGGTGTGTCATTAGTGTACCAAAGTCCTAGATTTAGATTGCCTTTTACATATTTAATGACACGCTTAACAGAATTCAAGTGGCTCTCTTTAGGGTTACTTTGATATCGAGAACATACACACACAACATACATAATATCAGGACGCGAGGCAGTAAGATATAGTAAGGTGCCTATCATACTACGATACTGAGTAGGATCTACAGATTTTCCATTCTCATCTTTTAAAAGTTTTAGCGTAGTACTCATGGGCGTTTTAGCATCTTTGACACTCTCGAGGCCAAATTTCTTTACTATCTCTAAAGCGTACTTGGATTGCGATACAAATAATCCTTCTGGATTTTGTTTGACTTGAAGGCCTAAGAAGAATTGTAGCTCCCCTATAAGGGACATTTGAAATTCCTTATGCATAGTTTCAGAGAAGGATTTGACTTCTGAGGGAGAAGTTGATCCAAATATAATATCTTCAACATAAACTTGAGCAATAGTGATGTGTTTGTCAAAATGTTTGACAAAAAGAGTTTGGTCATTTCCGCCTCTTTTAAAACCTTTATCTAAAAGAAAACTGGAAAGACGTTCATGCCAAGCTCTAGGAGCTTGTTTAAGGCCATACAAAGCCTTTTTCAGACGAAATACATGATTTGGATGTTTAGGGTCAATGAACCCTTTAGGTTGTTCTAAATAGGTTTCTTCAGCCAGTATTCCATTAAGGAACGCAGATTTGACATCCATTTGGTACAATGTAAAGTGCATGTGGCAAGCTATAGCAAAAAGCAGACGAACAGATTCTAAACGAGTAACAAGAGCAAAAATCTCGTTAAAATCTATTCCTTCTATTTGGGAGTATCCCTGAGCAACTAATCTAGCTTTATTTCTAATTATTATCCCATTTTCATCAGTCTTATTTTTGAAAATCCAACGTCTGCCAACAACCTTTTTGTGATCAGGACGTGCAACAAGATACCAAACATCATGAATGATAAATTGTAAAAGTTCTTCCTGCATAGCAGAAATCCAGTGAGAGTCATTCAATGCCTTATTTACATTCTTTGGTTCCACAAGGGAAACAAAACATGCATAATTTCTGAGTTGGGATCTTGTACGCACTGGCTCACTAGGGTTACCAACTACGTTATTTATGGGATGATCTTTAGAAACCCAGTTAGGTACCTCAGGTGTCTCAATAGGTAATGAATTATCCATTGTAGAGGAGTCATTTTCTAAAATATTTGTAGACTCTTCCTCAGTAGTAAATTCACCAGTCTTGCTTTCTACAGTAGTGTCACTAACAATTACATTTATGGATTCCATCAAAGTTTTAGTGCGAAGATTATACACTCGATAAGCTCTATTGTTAGGCGAATATCCTAGAAATATGGCTTTATCTCCCCGGCTCTCAAATTTGGACAAGTGTTTCCTATCTTTGCATACATAACAAGTACTGCCAAAGGTTCTAAGGTATTTGAGATTAGGCATTTTATTGTACTAAAGTTCGTAAGGGGTTTGTTCGGAATTCTTTCTAAGATAGACCCTATTTATAATGTGACATGCAGTACGAATGGACTCTACCCAAAAATATTTAGGTAAATTCTTGGCATGTAACATAACACGTGCCATCTCCTGAAGGGTACGATTCTTTCTCTCCGCAATACCATTATTTTGAGGGGTCTTAGGAGCACTGAACTCGTGTTTATAACCATTATAGTCACAGTATTCTATAATACCAGTGTCTTTGAATTCACCACCTCTATCACTACGAATTCTATTCACTTGAGTATCCTTCTCATTTTCGATCCTAAGCAAAATTTTTAGGAAGGTTTGGAATGTTTCAGACTTTTGTTTTAAGAAGGCTACCCAGGTAAATCTAGTGAAGTCATCAACCATAACTAGGATGTAACTGTGTCCACAGAGACTAACAGTTTGGGAGGGACCCATTAGGTCCATATGGATGAGTTCTAAGGGATTAGAGGTAAGAATATCTTTGACTTTCTTATGAGGTGCCTTAACAATTTTACCTTCTTGACAGGAACCATAGATAATATTGGGTATAAGTTTGATTTTAGGAACTCCTCTAAATATTTCCTGAGAGGTCAGTCTACTAAGGTTATCGTAATTTATATGACCCATTTTGTTATGCCATATCTCATTGTCATCCATTCTGGCAACATTACAGATTTCAGAATTGTTCATGACAGTGTAACAATTGTCAGGAGTCCTGAATCCAGTAATTATGCATTCACCTTTTTCATTTAAAATTTTTCAATTTTTCTTTGAAAAGGTAACAGTATGATCTGAGTCACAAAATTGCGATATGCTAAGTAGATTTGCCTTAAGACCTTTAACTAGAAGAACATCTTGAAGAATAGGAAGCCCATCTTCTTGGAGAGTTCCTTTGCCTATGATTTGAGATGAAACTCCATCACCAAAAATGACTTTACCACTAGCAAAGCTGGTTTTGTTTAAAAGTTTAGTTTCATCACCAGTCATATGCTTAGAACATCCAGAGTCTAAATACCGACCAGATGATGTGTGTTCAGCTTTTAAAGCAGTAACAACAACATTACACTTCATCTGAGGTAATAGATCATCTTTTCTAACCCAAATTTCCTTAGTTTTCATCTTGCGCTTATTAGCTATTAATTGATAAAATTTGCGAGCTTTGGATTTTTGCTGAAAAACATTTTGCGCATGATTTAGAATTTTGTGAAAGACTTGAGCATTTGGTTTAGGAAAGTTCTTAGGATTCCTTGTAGTAAATGTTCTTTTAGGTTTGGTCTTTCTCTTTCTATAATTAGAGTTTCTAACTGGCTGTCTAGGAAGTATATAATTGTTGCGGCTCCTCCTAGAATAGTTAAAGTTCTGATAGATATAAGGATTATAGGTAGGTTTAATGAGTCTCCTAGCATAACAATCATCAAAAGAGTGACCATATATGTCGCAGTAGGAGCAATAAAGATTGCTCAGAATAGGGGTCTCCTTAGGAAAGTCTCTAAACAAAGGTTTTGAAGAGTTTTGAGGCTGAACTCTATTCCTAGGTGTGACAGTCTTGAATGCAGACTCACTCTTCCTAATAGAAGGGCAGACGCATTTAGTCTTAGGTGAACTTTCATGTTTAGAGCAACTTGATTCCCCAATGTTAAAATTTTGATTTTTTGAATCAAACTCAGTTTTTAGAGAATGAAAGTCTGGTCATGTTTCAATAGGTCTTTTGCCTCCTGACACAAACTTGATAGGTTCAAAAGATTTTGTTTGTGTTTTCAAATTGGGGAAAAAACCTTATTCCAGTTCGATCATCATAATTGGTTTTTGATTCAACAACAAATTCATCAAAACATTTTGAATTATTTTCAAATTTTGTAAATTTTTTGAAAACAGTTGCTGTCTTTTCTTTAGTTTGCTCCAATTCTAACAAGGTCCCTTTGTATTTTTTCTCCAGAGTTTCATTTGTTTCTTTTAAATCTCTGAGTTTTTCATCAAACATTTTGATTTCTCTTTTATGTGTCAAACATTGGGTAGTATACTCTTCAGCATTTAGTTTAACCATTAGTCTTAGATCTTCTAACTTCTTAGTGAGATCTTTCACAATCTTTTCTAGTCTAGTGCTTTTCTTAAGAGTTTTAGCATAAAGTGTGTTAATGTCAGGGAGGTCTTCATTGTCCGAGTCACTGAGTGTGGTGTGTGGAGTGACCCCTAAAGATTCATTTGTTAAACTCACACACCCATTGACATCGTCATTATCGCTATCCCTTTGACTCACACACCCCGAGGTAGAATATGCAACATTCTCAGTAATCAAAGCATCTAAACCAGTATAAACATGATTCTCAATAGCAGGAGTAGAGTTACTAGAAGCATTCTCATACACGGTCATAAGCACCTCATCATTATATATGATCTTCGCAAAGAAGGACATGCAAGGATCAAAAACATCAGATGACTCAGGTTCCTCCTTTTCAGAATCACTTGAATCATCCCATGTTTTGCAAATGTTAGCTCTAGTATGTTTGTTTTGAGTGTTCAAGTTAACTCTACAGTCTTGTGCAATGTGCCCCAGTTTACCACATCTATAGCATTCAGTCTTCTTAAGGTCTCTATTAGGTCTAATGTGAGAGTCCTTGTGTTTTTTGTCATGGTTTTTCTCATGAGGCCTGTGATTAGAGGAAGTTGGATAATTTGAATTGCCTTGTTTATTTGCCACATTGTTTCTAAACTTAATAATTTTCTTAAACTGTTTAGTAATTAAGGCAATTTGATTGTCCAAACTCTGTATATTGTATTCCTCATCAGAATCATAAGTGGGGAATATAAGTTCAGGCTTAGTTAACTTAGAAGAGAAGCTAAGATTGGAACTAGTCTGTTTCCTATCGGTTTGTGTCAATTATTTCTTAAATTCTATTTCCATTTCCACAGTTCTTAGTTTACTACTGAGTAATTCAGGAGTGAGATTTTGATCACACATTTCCTCAATAGCATATCTTTTGTTATCAAATTTCTGTGGTAATGATCTTAGAATTTTAGATACAATTTCATGTCTGTCATAAGTCACCCCATTAGCATGCAGTTTGGTCACAATATTAGTCAAGTTCATATAGAAATAATCAAATGACTCAGTCTCAGACATAATTAAAGAGTTATACTGCTGAATAAGCATTTGGGTTTTAGAAGCCTTAACTCTAGTGTCTCCTTAATGAGCACTGACCAAGGTGTCCCAAGCTTCCTTAGAAGTGGTACAGGATGAGATTCTTTTGAACTCATGTTCATTTATGGACATAAATATGGCATTATTTCCTTTATTATTATTTCGAGAAACTTGTTTCTCTTCTTGAGTGAACTCACTCAGAGCTTTCTTAACCCTCTCATTACTTCCTTCGTTGCCTGGTTTAGTAGGAAAAATGTAACCATTTTCAACTATGTCCCAGACATCATCTCCCAGAGTTCCTTGAATGAAGGCAAACATCTTTACTTTCCAGTAAGCAAAATTGGTTCCATCAAATATTGGAGGTCTGGTCAAGTTACCAAATCTTTCATTTTTCTCGTCCATATTTGATTTTCAGAAAACAATTTCAGAAACACAGGATCTCTTTTGAAAGCAGTTTACAAAGCTCTGATACCAATTGAAAAATGTTACTAAAGCCGTTTATTAAAAATAAACTATTTAAGTAACTCCGATCTGTTTTTTTAAGAAACTCTTTTCTATAAACCAAACTGTTTGAACACAAGATGTGTTTAACAAATCAGTATGTACGAGATCTATTCAAGTTTTGAATAACACGTTTATTACGTAGTTTAAAAAACTTAAACTCAGCACAACCAAGAGTGAGATGAGGAGATGTAGAAAGATTATGTTCACGATGTTTTTTACGTGGTAAAACCTCGCCAATTGAGGAAACATCCACGACTCCCTCTACGGAGTAAAATGAAAAATACACTAAAACAAATATATGAGTTACAAACTATAAAACTAACATGCAAACAACTCAGACCTATATAAGTTTAGGAATGTACCCTCTGGTGTCCTTAAAACTTCTCTGCAGTTCTGATTGTAGATGTAGTTCTCCCAGTTTGTTAACTTCTGATTTGTTCCAGCACTTTACGTCGACTCTTTGTTCACAAGATCTTATTACCAACATTTTTCGTGTTGTAGGGTGAAAGTGTTTGTGGAGGTGATTTCTAACACATGCATGCACACACACACACTTATTAAGTACAAACAGTCCTAACAAATTACAGTAACACTATATGCTGTGATCTTTTCTTTTTCTTTCTTCTTACAAAACTTTGTACCTTATTTGACCTTTAAATCATTCCCAGAATCCACGGATACCTTGCTAGGAAGACAGAAAAGGTCTTAATCAATCTCAGAATATAGAAAAGCTTTTTGACATTGAAAACCTCCAAGTGAGATTCCAACTAGGTCAAAGGTTTAGTTTTACAAGAACTAGAAACAGAAATCATTTATTGTTGATTTCAAAGTAAGCAAACGTTTTATAGAAAATAATCAACAATATATTTCTCAAGATGAGAAATAAAGAATGAAACTAAGTGTAATGTAACATGAATAACTCAGATCTGAAATTTCTATGAAATCAGAAAGTAGATCTGAGTACACGTTTAAGTTGAAAACAAGATCTAAGTAACAAGAGGTTATAGCAGCAATAACAAACTCAACTCAAACTCTCAAACTCTCAAGAACACTCAGAGTAGTGTTTTGGATATGAAGGTGTTTTGAAGAAGTGTTGGAGTTTTGTTGGAAGACGTTTAGACAAACAGGGTTAGGGTTTCTAACTCTCTCTCTTCTCTATATTTTCTCTCTTCCCTCTCTTCTCTCTTCTCTCTCCTCTCTCTACTCTCTCAATTTCTCAGAGGAAATGAAAATGGCAAAAGTCTTCGAAGTCTGAGAATAGGGTCCCTTTTATAGGGTGAAGAGAAGGTTCGAGAGGCTGGCTCAAAACCAAGGGCCAGGATTAAGTCAAATCAAATTGACTTAGATCGAAGGGTTCTAATAAAGCGGTGATTAAACGAATACTGATTGGTTTATAAAGTTGTACAGGGATTCACCAAGACAACATGCAGATCGTCGATAGCTAAAGATCCAAGGGCTAAAAGCATACACGTTTTTAACTCAGTAAAGAAACACGGTTACAGTCAATCAGACGAAGACAGGTGTTGGTCAATAACAGGATATGAAACGCGCGTCTGAAACTAATTAAAACCACACCCTCAAGTTTACTCCGCTTTCGGATTCTACCCAAGGTAACATTAGGCCAAAATACCCAACAAATAATATTTACAAATTGACCACAAAACTTTTAAAACAAGTTTTAATTAAGAAAACCTTATTTTAAAAAAATGTTTAAAAAATCCCAAAAAATTATTAAAATTCCAACTTAGGGATTTAAACACACTCAACATATGTTCACACATTATTATGCAGTATGATATGTAAGAAATAAATTCTACTGTGTGTGAGTGTTGGCAATTTGATCTTGATCAAAACAAGATAGAGAGATGAAAAAGCAAACCAACTTCTGAGGTTCTTTGGATTCTAGGGAGGACACAATTTTATCACAATTTCCAAACTAGATGAGAAATTATACAATATAGACTCAAGTGAGTCAAAAGTATAAGGGCTTCAAGTTGGTCTCGACACCATTTTTTGCAGCGGGTTTTGTTATGTGGTCTCGGCTTTGGCCGAAATGGAGATTTCCATGGAGCTTTCGGTTTTAACTTCGATTTAGAAGATCTTTAATTTGCTTAAGTAAACGTTGGGTGGTCTCGGCTTTGACGAAATTGCAGCAGACCTGAGCAGGCCGGTCGACCAGCGGTCAACTCGCAGTCGACCAGTTTTTTCATTTTTGTCGTGGGTTGAGACCAGTGTACCCCTCCATTTTCACGCGGTCGACCAACTTAACCGCGATCGACTGATACTCTGCATTTTGTCAACCCTTTGCTGCTTGCTATCCCTTTCCCTCTTTTTCTATTTTTCTATTTTCTTTTCCTTTTTTCTTTTATTAGTTTAATAGAGAACTTATCCCCTTTTATTTTCTTTTATTTCTTTACTCCCACTTGGTATTTAAGGGAGGCTTTGTTTATGTTGTAAGAGAAAATCATTTTAATTAGTGTAGGTTAGGGTTTAAGAGAGAATTTGGGGTTTTTTGGTGGAACTTGACCCTCTCCTCCATTTTCTTCTTGGTTTGACACCCATTAATGTAAGTGGATACTATTCATTGTCTCCTTCTCTCTAATCTATGCTTTATAACCTATATTTCCATGCTTTCCATTTATTTAATTATGTAATTAATTTAATTGGTGCTTAATTAATGTTGCTTATCATGCTTAGTGGCTAATTTAGTCTAGGTTGCATTTTATTGAACTCACCTAGGGTTAAATGGTTGCTTTGCTTTAGTGATGGAGTTTGCGTGTTTATTTTGAGTGGGTTGTCCTAGTAATTATGGCTAGGAGATTTAACGGGGTATATCATGTATGCTCCGTATTTACGAACTTGTGTACGTAATTTTTAAGGTATTTGTTGACGCCAAAATTTTATTAGTCTTTTATGCAAATTTAGGGGTGTGATAACTCTTGGTTTAATTAACTTTCGGAACGAGATGCACTCTTAATAACTCGTGAGCCCATGTACCCATTTATACCAATTAACTCAGGGTGAGGGATATTCGATGCAACCTATAGTTTTCATTCCTTTCGTAACGTAGTTTAATTTACACTCGCCTAGTTTAATCCTTTCCTTTTGTTTTCTTTCCTTTTGATTAGAAATTATCTATTACATTTTTATTTAGAAGTATTAAACCTTATAAATTCTAGCAACTCATCTCTGTGGATTTTCAATACCCGAACTTGTTCACTATACTCACTTTTTGAGTGTAGTCATAAGTTTAAATTTTTGTAGAGAGTTGGTGAACCATAAATAAAACGCCTGACGAGTAGGTGACTCTCGCACCGAGGTGAAACCCATCCTGTCAATATTTTTTTCTTTTTAGACTTGTAAATAGTTTTTATTTTTCTTTTTAGAGATTATTGAGTGATAAATGTGTGAGGATTAATTTGAGTGAAATTTTTATGTAATATTGTTTGGATGACTCAAGTTGATGGATTATGAATTTCAACTCATGGATTGAATATCAATTAAGCATCAAGAGATTGGGGTTTGATTGTTCTTTTCTCATCTCATTTATTTTATGCCTTTGATTATTAATTTGTCATATTTCATATGATGGATTGATACCCTTACTTACCTCTACACTTGAGTTGATATTATTTTGTAGGTATTTTGAGGATTTTGATTAGAAGAGCTTGTACAACAACGATAAATACACCAAAAAGTTCTTTCTATCAAATGGCGTCGTTGCCATTCTTGGGATCGTGAAGCTCAGAGCGAATTTCAACTTGTAGTTCATTTATTTTTTTTCACTTTATTATTTTTTTGTACCATTTTTATGTTTTTAGAAGGCTTGTATTTAGGATTATTTTATTCTTGGCTTGTATTGTGGTTCATATGACACCATTTACTTTCCATTTAAATTTGTAATAATTAAAGACAAGAGTGATAGGAAAACCGGACAAGGTAGAGAGAGGGCGCCCAAAGGCGAGGATTTAGAAGCCTCTCTACCTTGTGTCGGTAGGAATCCCGGGGACGACTGAGATAAGCGTAATCTCCCCCCGGTCGACTCAAATTTTTCGGCACCCCACGGCCTAAAAACCGTGGGAGGTACATTTCTACACACTCGCACTTCTCCTATTAGCGAGTCAATTCTTTTGTGTGCTTTGTGTGCTCTTGTGTGATTTTATTCTCGCATTCATCTTCGAATGGTGTGATGAATTAATTAACTAAGGCCTACACCCCGTCACTCACGAGAAGGGATTTCATCACCCGACTCACTCGCTTACCATTGTGTGCTACCCTAGCCATCACTAAATTTAAAACCAATCAACTAGGTGGCCCAATAGGAGAATATTTTTCAAAGGCGATCACTAAAATATTTCCGTGATTTTTTTCCGCCCACGGACTTAATTAAAATTTGACTACCCTTTCACTAAATCTAAAGATAAAAAATTGGCTATGTGTTAGTTAGGAAATTTTCTTGACTTGTGTGTGTCCAATTCATTTTTCGGTAGTCGAGTTTTAGTGAGTTCGTCCATTCAAAGGGTCCACATTTTTTCCCCACCTTTTTTCCAAAACAAATCCAAAAACATTTTCTTTCTTTCATTTTAGAAAAATCCAAAATTATTTTCTTCCTTTATTTTTAGAAAATTCCAAACATATTTTCTTCCATTATTGTTAGAAAATCCAAAAATATTTTCTTTCCTTTTCAAAAAAATTTAAAAAAAAATCCAAAAAAATATTTCTCTCATCATGGCCGAAGAACGTCCTTTACGGGACTACTTTGGTCATTCTCCATCGTCACGCGACACGTGTGAGAGTGATCCCGAGCTGTCTCTTTATGATATTTTGAGTGGTTTCACCTCTCTCACGAGTCCCGTTGATACACTGGCACGCACCTCCTATTCCATCACCCACGGTGTCAAGTGTCGATGTGTCTCATCCTTTTTTGTGCACCCACTGTTATTATGCCGATCACATGTCACATGAGTGTCCGTACTTATCATATCCATCCGAACTCACCCTGGAACATGTGTATCCATATGACACTGTTCTGGAACCCACCTTGGCCTATTATCCCGATACATCCAATCCCGAGTTGTGTGAGTCCCCGAGTTATTCGTGGAGGCATGATCACCCTTCCACGCAATACGAATCCCAACCCGATGTTGCGGATCCTCAAACGTTTCAACAGTCGTCATGGCAACCTTGTGCACCCATTCCCGATCAATTACCTCACTACGCACCCCATGAGTATCAACCATTTGTCAATCAAGAAAGCGATCCTTTTGTGTATGATGAACTTGGTCCCACCCCCACACACTTCATTTGAGTATTCTCCATATACTCATGATAGTAGCAAGTTGTGTCCACCTCACCCACCGCCACCACCCGTCACTCCACCATTATCCACCTCCGCTCTCGAAAGCCTATTGCAACAATTTATCATCAAGCAAGAGCAAGCCACTCAAATTGAAACTCAGTCTCTCCAAAGGCTTGAACAAAGGTTAAATGAATTGGAGTGTGCGAGAGAGTAGAACATTCCCATGGATCCACCCATCGTTGCAACCGAGTGTGATGATGATGTGTCTTCTTGTGACACAGATTTTGAGTGTAACCAACCCTACCACCCAGAGAATCTCGAAGTTGGGACTATTCCATAGTTCGGGTCCTAAGTCGACAGTTGTGTTGACTTTCCTTTCATTAGTGAGCTTGATCCAACCCCACCATTTCCACATGAACCCATCATTGTGGTTCCCATTCCCTTTCCCGATAAATCTAAATAAATGCCCGAGTCTACACCTATTGAGCCCACTGCTTGTGTTCCCAAGGAACCAATTTATACTAGGTTAGCTCCGGCTACGAGTGTTCACTATTTTCCCGAGATAGAACCGTGATAGTTCCTAACTATCCTGATATAGATGATGTCCCACCATGCATGGCTCCCTTTGAGCTCGATATTTCCTGTGATCCATCTATCTCAGATCTTGGTGCCTCGTCTTACCCACCCACCACATTCACCGATGCTACTCTTGTGGAGAAGTTGACAACTCCATCTTTAGAAACCACACTCCCTTGTGAGTATTCCTTTACTCGTCATGAGGAGTGTTTGTCTCCAACTCTTGAGTTGGATCATCTTCCTCCACCGTTTATCCCACTCGATCCACCCATTATATCTTCTAACCCACCACCTGGTTTGGATCTTGATTTTACACATTTCAAGTTTCCATCTACATTTTAGATCCTCACCTAAAGCCATCCACCATCTTTCTCGAGAGTATTTGTGGTGCTACTCTCCATTTCCGTGACATCGAGCTTATTACTCCATGCACACCACTTTCTTGTGGTGTTGATTTTTCTTCTTGACAGCTTCCTAGCATGTCACGGAGCGACCATTATCATCGCCCATTCATAGAACGGTCGTGTGATTTTTATGAGCCCCATCCCATTCCACTTTCTACACCTTTTCGCCTCCTTAACCAACTTGAGCACCATGCTTATAGGGCCCTAGTTTCCCTCACCTTCTGGCACAATAAGGCTCGTGACCGATACCTTTCCCCCCTCACCTTAGTCATTTTCCCACCCGCCCTTGGTCCACCGATGCTTTGCATCGTGTGATGCACTTATCCATACAAGTGCATTGACCCCTTTTAGCCTCTTTCCAACAAGACTGACGCTTCAGTGTTGTTTGGGGGTGATTCTCATCACCTGATTTTTCTGTCGCCCCGCACTCTCATAGATCTTATCTTTAGGGTGAGAATGGTTTGGTCTGGCTGAATACATTTTAGCGCTACCAGGAGGCAGCCCGTTGTTTCTGGTACTAGTCTCATCCTGTTTGGGGGTGGTGTTTCGCATCACCCAATGTTCTATCATGCTTATAGACTTGTACAATTTTTTCTCACTTTTTATCCAGGTTTAATTTTGGTTATATATGTCCACTTCATTAGCGATTCATTTTGGTAATCTCTTTCCTACCTTATGCTCTCCATTTTAAAAAATCATTTTACTTAACATCGAGGACGATGTTCCTTTTTGTTTGGGGGTGGGGAATTTTATCAAAATTGTACCTCTTTTGAAAATTTTTGATTTTTAAACCTGATTTTTAAAATTTTCGTGCAGTTCTTTCATCTCATTCATTGATGTGAATTTTCAATCATCCATCTTTTTAAGTCTAGGAATCAAGTTAGAGAATATTTTTTCTAATAGCTTATATAATACATAACAAGGCATTTTGCACCATGAATTTCTAGACTCAACAAAAATTTGCGCACTTATCACGTCACTGCGGTTTAGAGTTGAGGAGTACTACAATTCTAAAGAGAACCTTAAGGATCACTAGTAGAGAGTTTAGCTTGTGAGATTTGTGCATTTCACCCTCTCAGAGAGTTTTACGCAATCTCCGAGTCATAAGTTGATTCAACTTCGTTTGGGTCCGCATTTAATTGTTGTATGATCTCATTATTCTTCATTTTTGGCTTGATCACTGAGAATGACATATTTTTCGAGTTGTAAGAAATGCGTGTCTTGAAATTTGTCCCGAATACTAGATTTTCATTCATACACCTTCCACTTTTCCATATATCATCCCCATTATATTCCCATGATCTTCCATATTCCCACATATTTCCCCACACCATCACCTATCATCTCCCTATCATCTTTCACTTTCAAATAAAAGAGTGTGATTTCAAATGTAAATGTCTTCATTGTTGGTTTGAAAAGAGAGAGAAAAACAAAACAAAAACAAAATAGCAAAAATAGAAAATATAGAAGAAAAAAAATAGAGAAAAAGAAAAGAAAAATCGATAAAAAAAAGAGAAAAGAAAAGAAAGAGAGTTTGTAGTTAGTAATAAAGACATTTGTTCCTAAAGTGTATACACTCTTCTATCGCATCCATTTTTCATCCATTTCACATCGCATATCCACCATCCATCCATCATATCATCATCACATCCTATCCTACCTCATCGCATCCCACATATCCCATCTCATTTCCTCTTCACCCATAATCATTCATATTTTTCCTAGGTGTTCGGGCAAATGAAACTCAACGTGGTGAATAACTCGACGTTCTCACTATAGTGATTAGCATTTCTTTCATGAGATCAATTTTCTTTCTAATTATTCGTTGTTTCTTATGTGTGTGTGAGACGTTTGAACTTGCTTACATTTATTCACCTCCTCACACACAAGAGCGATACACTAACCCTAATCTCGAGAGTTCGTTTAAGAGAGAGATATCCGTGAGATTTTGAAGTTGAAGCGTTGATTTCGAAAAGGCAATCTAGGAATTACTCTTGTGATACTCGACCCGTTTTGATGGATTCACACTACAAACGTTGAGTTCTAGGAAGGATGTGCCTTGAGTATTTACTTAGCTAACATTTTCTACATTCTAGCTTGTATTTCCAAAAATATTTCACATGTGATGAATTGTGCGATTATTCTATGTCTAATAAGAGATTGACTGCCCTTCAATAAATCTTTTCAAAATAAGAATTTTGTGGGTATATTCCCTGCAACCCCTCACGAGACACAACTCGTCCTGTAGGGCAACCTATAGGTTTAAAGTCTTGTTGCACATGCTAAGTGCAATCGTAAGTGCCCGCGAAAGTGGTACACTTTTGGTTATTTATCTTTCTCTTTCTCTCTATCTTATTGCTCGAGGACTAGCAACGCTCTATTTGGGGGTGGTGTAATAAGCACCCAAAACTGTACAATTTATACCCCGAATAGACGTACTTTAGTTGTTAATTCTCGACAATATGGGTCTTATGTGCTTAATTGTTCAATATGCAGGTATAATTGCAGTTGCGGTGTCAAAAGCTATATTTCGGAGCAATATGCAATTAGAATGGAGCCAATTCCCTCTCCGGTACCCTAAGCCTAGATTAAACCTATCCTAAACCCTGTGTGTGTTTTGTTTGTGTCTTTTTATCATTTTTTAGATTTTTAGTTTGAGTCATTTTTATTTTTAGGATTTATTTAGTATTTTCTAAGTTTATTTTCTATTTTTATCTTTATTAGTATAATTTTATTTTATTTTGATTTTTATTAGCTTTAGTTTAGTTTTATTAGGATTAGATTTTTTAGGATTTCATTTATTAGTTTTATTTTATTTTATATTTATTTAGGATTTTAGTTTTAGTTTTATCAAGCTTTATTTTTATTTTTATTTTTATTTCCTTCTAGTTTCATTTTTAATTGAGTCTTTATTTTTTTATTTTTTTTTAGAATAGGAATATAATTTTTAGATTTTTAGTTTTATGATTTTTAATTTTTTATTGTTATTTTTAGGTGTAAAAAAAACACACATTAACACATGCACCATACTAACCTACACCTAAACTACACAAAACACTAACCCTCACCCTCATACACATACACCATAACCCACACCACTCCATCTTCAACCTCAATCCCACTCTCTCTCTTCTACCTCCATTAATAACTCAAAAACCCATCTCTAAACCACTCAACCACCCTACCCCAAACTCGTCGGCGACGCCCCTGTCCATCATCCCGTCGGAACCCAACGGCCAATGACTGCCCCATCACTCCGGCGAACTCCATGACCCATCTTCCTCACACCCTCGCATGCCAGCCCCTCCTGGTCCAACCTCCTCCCCTTCACACGCCGGCGTTCCTTTCCATACCCCCTGCTCCGACTGCGAAAACCCGGCCTGTCAAAACCCCAGCGGCGACGACATCCCCCTGCCGGAGCCGTCCACATTTTCGATGGCATTCCCCCCTCTGGCGCACCCTTTTGTTGGAGCTACTACCTTATCAACATCTCTGGCGACCCGACTTCGCACAACCTCAACCCGACCGACCCATATCCCATTGACCCCTTTTTAAAAACCCAAGTCAGCAAGCAAAACCCATTTCCACCCTTTACCCATTTCTCTTTTTCAAGCCATGAATTTCATTCACCTTCCAAAAGACAATGCCAAGACTAAACCAAAGACCAATTGCCACATGTGACAAAACCCCACTTCCCTCCGGCCAGCGATCAACTCGCAACCCATTTAAAATTTAGTTTTAAGCTTGGTGTGATAAAATTCTCTCCACCCCTCTATGTTGAGTATGTGTTTTTTTAGCAAATACCTCAATATAGAGGTGTGTAGTGAAAATTATCTCTAGGATAAATTTCACTCCACCCATTTATTATGAATTTTTGCATTTTTAGCAATTAAATCGAAATAGATTGATGTAGTGAAATTTATCCCTTATGGGAGGTAAATTCAAATCCATTCCCTTATGTTGAGATTTTGCATTTTTAACAATTATCTCAATATAAATTAATGATCTAGAATTTATTTCTTTGGGTGAGTTCTAATGTACAATTTTATAATGTTAGAATTTGCATTTTTAGCAAATCTCTTTTATTATTTAATTGTCCATTATGAATTCATCCACTATCCTTTTTATTTTTATTTTGTAATTTTTAGTTTAGATTCAAAAAGCTTTTAGATAGGAATTTTTAGAGAGAGAAAGTTTAGGGTTAGAAATAAATTAGGATAAACACCATTTTGTAAATAGTTTTTATTTTTCTTTTTTTGAGATTATTGAGTGATAAATGTGTGAGGATTAATTTGAGTGAAATTTTTATGTAATATTGTTTGGATCACTCAAGTTGATGGATTATGAATTTCAACTCATGGATTGAAGATCAATTAAGTATAAAGAGATTGGGGTTTGATTATTCTTTTCTCATCTCATTTATTTTATACATTTGATTATTAATTTGTCATATTTCATATCATGTAAGGCTAAATCCCCTTTCAAGAGGTGGGGTAAAATCCTTATTTGATGTTATTTTATTTTTATTAGTTTAATTACTTGAAAAGTCCCTTTGAATGTTAATTTTGATCCCTCACCCTTAAATTTACACCTCGAGAGAGGGTAAATGATTTTCGAGAGAAATCGAAATTCTAATTATAATACCCATTTTAGGTTCGAACTAGATATAGGGGTTTCTTAAGTGGGGTATTATAACTTGAATTTCAACTCTAAATTTATTTTCTAAGATTGACATAAATTTTAATTGATCGATTCTAACGGGTGATTAATTAAAAGGAGTGTGGATCCATTTTCTAAAGTTGTGAGGTTTTAAACTTAATTTTCTAAAAGGTTACTATTAAAATTACATTTGCAACGAGAGTTGATTTGTAATTTTGATATTAATTTGGGAGAATTCAATTAATTAATTAGAATAACTAAAATTTGTGGTGTAATCCCACTCCTTGATTGTTCTCACAATTATTTACCTCATTTTATCTCTTATTTTAGTGTTAGACTTTATTTTCCATTTTAGTAATTTTCTAGTTAGTTGTTATCATATCACATTTAGTTTAGTTTAGTTAAAATCATCACATCACCCAATTGTTTTAATATTTGAAAAAGCTAAAAAAAAGTAGAAAAGTGAAAAAGCACAAAAAGAAAATAAAAAGTGAATTACAATTGAATGTGTTCCCTTTGCTTTACAACCTTGAAAGTGGATTGATACCCTTATTTACCGCTACACTTGAGTTGTTACATTTTGTAGGTATTTTAAGGTTTTGACTAACTTGACTTTTAACAACAACATATAAAAAGCATAGTTATCAAATAACATCATCCTGGAGCAATTCTTTAAACTCTACCGGGTCTAAGAGTAAATCAAGCCCAAAAACAAAGGACTTCAGTATTTTTTCCCTAAAGTAATTATGGACCTTGAAAAGACAGACAAAATGCCCCCAAATAACAACAAGAGAGGTTCTTCCATATTGGGGTATATTAGGAAATCCCTAATAGTGTGGAGACAATATGTGGTCTGACCTTATGTTCATCTCCACCGGACTAGTTGCTCTTTACTTCTTCTTTTTCGTTCAAGCTTGTGTACTGACCTCAGACTTGAGATATAATAATTTATCTTTTATTCCAGTGATGAGCCTTCAAAGGATGAGAATTATAGGATAACTGAGGCCCAAAAGTTACCCCGCCCTTTTAAGGCCGTTATTATCGTAATACACCTTTTTAGGAGTGGGTTGGGTCACGATCCTATAGCTCTAATGGTTGGGTATTCTCTTGAGCCCCCCCCCCCCCCCCCCCCAAGATCATGGTTATGGAGTCACTTAGAGCAACAACTTTTGTTAAAGTCCTAAAAGAATAAATCTACCTTTGTCGTTTATTCATAAATATTATAAGCCTCTAGGGGTGAAGACGACCAGCCTAGCCATAATTCTGAGCTCCTTATAAGATTCCAGAGGTTCTCCTACAGTGAGAGGATAAATTCTGATAGACGCTGATTTTTCTCCCAGTAAGTAACTTGCATTTTCTCTTTTACAATTATGGACTTACTTTATGTTTCTTGATACATGACTTTGATATTACTTATGATCTAATTAATAAATGGTAGGAGCGGAGGATGGCCAAATTGTTGGCTAAGAAAGCTTTTGTTGAGCCTATGGTCAATAGGTGGGAGAGTTTTAACGACAATAATGCCTAATGTTCAATACAGTAGTGGGCATTTCGATTCCTATCATCAAACTAGTGGATAAGGCCAAACTGAAGAATGTCTTTTCCAGCAATATGCATTAGGGGTTGAAGCCTACAGATCGAAGTTTCAAGAGCTTTTTCCTTAGGTGGACGTCTCTCGATTATTTTCTAAAGCCCCTAAATTTTTTATTGAGTAATATGATGGTGATAGAAGTAGTGAGGGTGAGGGTGTTGAAGCCTCGACCTCAGTCACTAAGGAAGAAGAGGTCCAAAAAGAATCTGCCACTCAGCTTGAGCCAATCCCTCCAAGGAAAGAAAGTAAAACCCTCATGAAGGAAAATATAATCAATCCCATACATTAAGAAGGATTTTATGTAAAAAAATTAACTAGTTTAGATTGAGGTCCATTTATTATAATCCCCCAACTCTTTATCATCAATGAAAATGGTTTCGTTTTTTTAATTCTAATTTCTGCACAATTTTCTTTCTCGCTTTTATTTTGAATTATCGAGGAATTTTTTCCTATCCGAGGTCTGCCTGTTGGAAAAACAAACTTGGGATTGAAAAAACAAACTTGATATTGATATTTCAATGCGAAAAATATTTAGTAGTAAAGATCTTTGAATAATCACGTGTTCAAAAGAAAACAAATTTATTTGACAAGGTGATGAAGAATTTATACCATGGAGAATATTATTATGATTCATACAAGGAGAAAATGTTTGACGATGAAGATGATGTTTCCACCCGTCCATGTCTCCAAAAACCTTGTCAAACCATTGTAAAACTAGGATCTTCTAGTGTATTATCCTCCCTAAAGCTAAGTAGGTGTGTCGAAACCTTTTGAGATAAAAACCCTTCCTTGTGAGTGTGATATGGTCATATCCCTATAGGCCACTTCAATAAACATGAATAGTGTTTTCTCCAACCCCTATCAAAACCCAACGATGACAACTAATATTAAACACCCTTCCTACATCTTTATATACAAGTACAAAAGGCGGGCTTGGGCTAAACAGACTTTCTTGAGAGTTTGGGCGTATTTATGGGTATGTGGACTACCCTAGAGAATCAAGATAAATAATTAAATTGACTTTAAATAAATTTTTGGTACCATAATTCATTCCTTTCTTCATTTAATCAGGATTTATTCCAGTAAGTAATTATGATTGCGCTCCAATTTAATTATCTCATAAATCATTTAGATATAAAGAGCTCTTATTTTCAAAGTTGATTACGGTACATAATATGATTCCCGCGTTAAGTGTCTGATACCCATTGAGTGAAATCAATTTGCTCTTATTTTATTTTAACCAACATCTAATAAATTTCCTTTATTATAAGACTTGACTTTATTGTTACTCCACCCGAATTCTAAAATAATCCACCGTCTATGTTTTACTTTGTGGAAACATAACATATGAGTCTATAAATTGGGTTTCAAAATCCATGGTATCCCCTAGACATGTATTACTTTGAATAAATATTACATACCTACTTATACAAGTGTCACCCAATATAAGGGGATCATTTGATTCAATCTACTTTGAAAATAAGACCTCTTTATATTAAAATTCTCGGGATTAAGAATTTGTGCACCCTTTGCAAATGGTGTGATATTTCCTGAGTCTACTATATATAACCCTTAGACTCAAATCTCATGTGTGGTATTGTTCAATAAATTTTTGGGATGTACCCATCACAATGATTTGTTGAACTTTCACACAAGTTTTTTAGCCATCACACCTATTCTCTGTAGTTTGAGATAAACTACTAGGATTGCATCACATCCATTCTGATAGGATGTCAACTCCCTATAAATGTTGTGATAATTGTAATAGTGTTAGAACCGTAATATCAATATCCTAGTGAACACAAACCAAAGGCACCACCTTAGACCGCGGCCAAAGCTTACAATGATCCAAAAAATAACCCGATCTCTCCTCATACGAGATATTAGGATCCAAACAAATATCTTCCAATGGAATGGGCCAATAAGCCATTTCACTTATCTGATACTTCTTCATCGACGAGACATGAAACACATCTTGAATCCGCTGTAGATGCTCGAGTAAGGTGAGCCTATATTCCACTGTCCCTAACCTCTTAATAAATGGAAAAGGCCCACCATACCTCGGTGCAAGCTTCCCCTTCCTGTTGAACCTTATAACTCCTCTCATATGAGACACCCATAGCAATACCTAGTCACCTATATAGAGCTCTACATGTCTCATATCTGCATCGACATAACTCTTCTACCTATCCAGAGCAATTTGTATGCGATGTTTAATGAGCTCAATCTTGGCAAAAGTATCCTGGATCATCTCAGGTCCAAGGAGCTTGTTGTGCCCCCACATTTAATCAATAAGCAGGCGAATGACAATGTCGTCCATATAATGCCTCATAAGATGTAATATCAATAGTGAATTGGTATGAATTATTATATGCAAACTCCACTAGTGGAAGGTACTACTACCAACCTCCTCTAAAATCAAGTATATAAATCATGAGCATATCCTCCAACATCTTATTAACCCACTCAGTATACCCATCACTTTACATATGATAAGTTGTACTCAACTGCAACTCAGCCCCCATCGCCCCTTGGAAACTCTTCCAGAAATGGGACACAACAATCTTGTCCCGGTCGGACATAATTTTAATCGATGCCCCATATACCGTCACTATCTTGTCTGTGAAGAGTTGGGCATACTATGTTATCCTATAATCCATCTATACCAATAAAAAGTGGGGCACCTTCGTCAAATGATCCACAATTACCCATATGGAATCATGACCCCTTTGTGATGTCAGTATCCCCGTGATAAAGTCAATTGATATACTCTTATACTTCCACATTGGAATCTCTAAAGGATGAAATATTACGATTTTCCTCGTATGGTCTACCTTCATTAACTGACATGTGAAACAATTCGAGACAAACTCAACTATGTTTCGATTTATACCTGCCCACAAATACTGTCTGCGCATATCCTGGTACATATTATCCCTATCAAGATGTACTGTAAATCTCGACCCATAGGACATTTATCATAATAAAGTGCCTCGAATCCACATCATCTGGACTATAAGTCTCCCATTAAAGCATAAGTCTCCTTTAAAACTGATCGAGTAAGACTCCACCCCCTTTACCAATAATTGGCGTACCCTGTCGTGGAAAACTGATCCCCAACTTGCTCTTTCACAACTCGCATAATAATATCGGGAATAGTAGTCAAAATTTTGATAAAAGCCCTGGAAACTGCATCATCCTGGTGATGTTCACTCCACTTAGCTTTTCCAGACCGCGGCTAAATCACCCGTAAGTCGTTCGCTCAATGTGTCTGCCAATACATTGGCCTTCCCCAGGTGGTAATGGATATCAAATTGATAGTCCTTCACAAATTCCAACCATCTATGTTGTCACATGTTGAGATACTTCTGAGTGAACAGGTACTGCAGTGACTTATGAATCGTGAACAGATTAAAATTTTCCCCTAAAAGATAATGCTTCCAAATTCGCAAGGCAAAAACTACCATGGTCAATTGTAAATCATGTGTGAGGTAGTTACTCTTGTAGAGCTTAATCTTGCGATAAGGATAAGTTATAGCCTAGTTTTCTTGTTGTATCACACCCCCAAGTTCCTATGAGAATGTATTGATAAATATAAGGTACTCCATTCCTACACTAATCAATGTGAGCTACTGAAGTCAACTTTTCCTTTATCTCGTTGAAAGGTAACTAAAAATAATTATCGCATACTAACAGCACCCCTTTCAAGTAAGACTCATCAACGGACCCGAAATCTTTAAAAATCCTATAATAAACCAGCAATAATATCATTGAAACCAAAAGAAACTGCAGATCTCTATCAGTATCATGGGCTGACCGCACTCCCTCACCGGGTCCACTAAAATGCCTCTATCAGACATAATATGACCCGAGAACTGCATCTCACGTAACCAGAATCCATACTTCAAGAAGCTTATGTACAACTGATGATCTCGTGATGTCTATAAAACCATATGCAAGTATTCTGCATGCTCATCCTCAGTCCGAGAATATATTAGAATATCCACTATGACACAATCACAAATTGGTTAAGAAAATCTCTTAACACCCTATTGATGACATCCATGAATACTAATGGGTCATTGGTTATCCCAAGTGACATAATCATGAACTCATACGACCCATAACTCGTCAAGAATGTGGTCTTATGGACATCCTGCTCCTTAATGCGCAACTGGTGATACCCCGATCTCAATTATATCTTTGAGAAGTAAGTTTCTCCTCTCAATTGGTCAAGCCAGTCATCGATTCTAGGCAACGGATATTTATTTTGAATTGTGACCTTGTTCAACTCTCGGTAATCAATGCACACCATCCTTCTTCTTTTCAAACAACACTAGAGCACCCTATGATGATGGACTCCATCAAATAAAATCCTTCACTAAGGGCTATTGAATCTGGTCCCATAACTCCCAGGTCTTTGATTAGGTCATGCAATACAGTGAACGTGTAATTGCCCTAGTCCCATGCATTAAAATGATAATAAACTCTATCTCCCGACTCGTAGGCAAGCCCAGTATATCCTTAAATATGTTCGCAAACTCCCTAACCACTGGGACTGAGTCCAATGATATAACCACCTCCTGCGAGTTCTCAACCTTAATATAGTATAGGTGAGTGCTCGACCCTCCCTCGGGAAGATGAATCACCACTAAGAACATCTTATATCCTGGAATGGCAAACACAATGGTCCTACAAAAACAATCTACTAAGGCCCTATAGTCTTCCAACCAATACATGCCTAAATTGACATCATACCCAGTCATATCTAACAGGAGCAAGTTGACTTCTAAATATAATTTCCTGGCATCAATCCCCACCCATCTTCAAATTAAGTGAATAAGTTCCCCACAACCCAAAGGTAAATTGACACATATAATAATGTTATCGGTTATCCCTAACAAATCGATCATGCGTGAAAATCTTGTAGCTACAAAAGAATGTGATGCTCCCGTATCAAATAAAACTTGAGTTATATTCCCATGGTTAGGAAATATATCCTCAACATCAGGTAGTGCATGCGGTGCCTGAGTTATCATCGCATTCTGGACATTATAGACACGTCCATACTCTATCTATCCATGCTACTGTCAGACTGTTGGAGCTGGAGCTGGTGCTATAGGTGGTAAGTGTGCATGCTGCCGCTGTTAGGCACCCTGTTCTTGTCCTTGTCCCTGTTGCAGGAAATCAATCTTCCTATGACTCATATCTCCACAATGAAAGTAATTGCCTATAAAATCCACCTATATTGGTCCCTGCCGACCATATCGGGGATATCTTGGTCACTGGACCTGGTGACCACCCCCGTCGTTCCTTTAGCCCTACTGGCACTGGGAAATACACTGCGACTGCTATTGTGGGCCCTGTTGAACCTACCTAAATCCACTACCATCTAGCCTAAAACCTCCAAAACAAAATCTTTTAGGAGAATCCCCTAGCTAGGAATCCCGCTCCTCATGACAACCAGAATCCTAATGCGGTGCTCAACTAGAACCATTACCTCCTGACCTACTTGACTGGATAGATTCACCTACTCTCTTAATCCCCTTTATATGGAAGTGATGATCCTGATAATATAATAATTTGGCATTGACAACATCAGTGTACGTATGTAATGTCGGGTCACAAAGTTCGCTAGATGGGTAAATGCTTCCTCGTACTCGGCCACGGACCTGCCTTCCTATGCAACATCTAAAACTCTCCTCCCCATCTCAGTCTAAATAGCTGAAGGAAAATATTTGCGATCAAACCGCACCCAGAATCACACTATAGTCATTATGTCACTCTCTGTAGATGTATTCACCGACTACCACCACTGTAGAGTCGCACCCACTACCTCAAAAGTTGCAAGTATCTTCTCATGAGTGTCATTACACTCAACCAGGTGAAGGTGACATTGGATATCCTTCTTCCACTGACTGGAAGCTACTACATCGGCACTGCCCTGAAACTTGGGTGGATGCCCATTTTGAAAGGCCTCCCGAACCCTTTTCCTCAGAGATGTCCCCGGGTGGGACGGGATGGTCGATGCCACTAGCTGTTGTCACTGAGCCTGAGGAAAATGATGATCCATAGTGATCAATATGGCATTGACCGCCTAAGGAACAATATTAGACACCTCTTCGACTGTCACAGTCACCTGTGGTACCTCTGTCTCCTATTGAGCCTCTCTACCATTATCAAACCATCGAAAAATACCCGAGAGGGTTTTGTCAACAAAGGATAGGATTGCTCTAGGTTACTGGCTGAATCAATCAAACATTTGGATCAATCAATCTCCTGGTCGAATCCATCTGATCGACATGTAGGGGACATCTTCTTCCTCTCATTTTTTCCATGCAAGAACCTCCATATTTAATCCAAAACTTCATTAAAACTCCATGAAACCTTCCCCAAAACTTAAACCCATGTTTATAGATGATTTTAACAGTAAATATACAAGGGAAGAAACCACATTAAGGATCAAGGTAGTTATAAATCTCTTCCTACACCTTCAAATATATTAATATTTAAATAATTAAATAAAACCTAATTATTACAACCATATCGAATGAAGAGAAAAACGTAGCTATGGATAAACCACCCTAAGATCCAATCACATAAAATAAATATTTTGGACCCGAGGGAAGGGTTATAAACACTGAATCCACATAGAATCCACATAAAACCATGTTAGTATGAATACATAAAACATGCCAAAACAAGGGTTTCTAGTTCAACACCATGGACCATTTCAATACATATATAATCCCAACTAATGATCTGATAATAATTATTGGTAAAAACAACTTAGGATTGACATTTAAATTTGGAAACAATTATCCCTAAGGATATTTAATTAATTCGAAATTGAAAAGAAAATAAGAACTAGGTTTAAAATTAAACCTAGGATTTCAAGAATCCATACCATAGAAAATCTTGTTATGATTCGCATGAGGAGAAATTATTGATGATGTTGCGTTCCATCCGATGTCACCAAAAACCTATAATGCTCGGATTTTCTAATGTATTATCCTCCCCAAATCTAGATAGGTGAGGGGGCACCTTTTTTAGATTAATGCATTTTCTTATGTGTGAGATATGATCATATCCCTAAAGGTCTCTTCACAAAAACATGAATAATGTTTTATCTCACCCCTATCAAACCCTAATGATCAAAATTAAACTTATAAATTCTTCTCATGTCTTTATATACACATACAAAAGTTGAGCTTGTCCCAAACAGAGTTTTTTAAGAGTATGTCCTAACTACATGGGTATGTAGACTACACTAGGAACCCAAGACAAATAATTAAGTCGACTTCAGATAATTACTCAAAAATCCCAATTACCATTAACTTAATATATTCATTTATTTATTTAATCATAATTTATTCCACTAAATAATTATGACTTCACTCCAATTTAATTTTCTTAGAAATCACTTGGCTATAATGACGTATTATTTGCAAATTTGATTATGTTACATAATATGATTCCCCACGTTAAGTGTCGATAACCTCTTGGAAAAATCAATTTGTTGTTATTAAATTTTAACAAATATATAATAAATTTCCTTAATTCTCAGACTTAACTTATTTTCTACTAAGGCAGGATTATAAAATAATCCACCGACCGGGTTTTACATGGTGGAAACAATATATATAAGTATATCAATGGTGTATCATAATCCACAATATCCCCTGAACAAAGATTCCTACGAATTATGATCTCAGACCTCCTCGTATAAATGTCACCCAATATGCGGGGATCATTTGATTCAATCTAAAATTTAATTGAACTCATAGAAATTAAAGAGATAACTACATAAGTACCACAATCCTCATAATTCATAGGATTAAGGATTTATGCACCCTTTGCTAGTGGTGTGAGAGTGCGTGAGTCTAATCTATACAGTCTTTAGACTCAAATATCATGAGTGGTCCTAGTAAATACACCCATGAGATATACCGGTCCCAATCCGCAATTGAACTATCGTACAAGTTCCCAAACCATCAAACTGATTCCCCGTAGTTTGAGATAAAGTACTAGGATTGCAGCGTAATTATTTTGATAGGATGTCAACACCATATATATGTTGTGAGCATTTAAATAATGCTTAAAATTTAATCTTAACATCTTAGTGATTAACCCGGTGTCGACTCATCGGAATTCTTACTAAGCTCTATTGACTGACCTATCTAAAATATATTTAAACCAAGTATAATTCATTCTCGTAACCGTGATTCTTATTTCAAAATTAAATGACACACCTTTACTTATAAGTAACTATTATACATGTTTTTAAGAATAAAACTCCAATAATGCCAAGTAGGTTATATCACCCCTTATCCACCAAAATTTATTTTTAAAGGAAAATAATTGAGGTAGTAATATTCTCGAATTAGAGTTGAGGGTTAGTAGACCTTTGCTGCAAAATTGTCCAGTTTTAAAGTTAAGATTTGTGTAATACCCCGTACTTTTGGCTATATTTATTTTGGGATTAATTAATTAAATGCGTATTAATTGGAAATTAATCCGGGTTATAAATACTAATATGATGCGATTGGTATTTGATTATGTACATATATGATTATATATGTATTTGGTATTATAAAATTTGTCGTGGGATTTATATACGGCAATTTGGAAATTTTGTTGAGACGCGTGGGACCGCCGCGTCACGGTATAATATTTTGATATTAAAAGTGAGTTTAAAATCTATAATCCGTATGGTCGTTTTGAGTGCGCCAACGCGTCCGGAAGGGTCGAGATAGTCAGAAAACACTAGCCGGGGGTATAGTTTGGGTCCCGGGGTATTTTTAGGCCATACCGGTAACTTAAAGGGTATTTTAGTAATTTGGTATTTTTGGGTAATTAAAAGTGACGAAAATTGAGAGTTGTAATCTGATAAGGATTGACCCCAACCAACCCTTATTAACCCAACTAGCTACGGAGGTTTATCAAATTAGGTTTTCATATGTTTCCCCAAAGCAAACCCTAGCCACCATAGCCTTTTGGAGAAGAAAGCTTGGAGAAGGAGAGAGAGAGAGGAATTCTGCAGAAATTCGACACCAAATCCACACCAAATTCAGAAATCAAACCAAGGCAAGTGACTTTATTTCATTTAAATTCGAAGAATGTCTTTTCCATGTTAGAAATTGAAGAATCTTGATTGTTCTTGAAAGATTAAAAGAAAACCCATGAAATTTGAAGTTATTATTGAATGTTGGGATAGGTTTGCATGTAGAAACATTGTTGGGAGATTTAATTTCAGAGATTTCATATCTAGGTGATGTTTAAACGAATTAAAATCTGGGAATTTATGATGAGAAAAAGTTAGGGTTTAGGTTCTTGAAGAAAATTGGGAATTAATGTAGAAATTGTGATTTAATGATGTTTAGAAGATATTAAACCCTTTAATGATGTTAGTATAGCCCCTTAACATGTTTGAGGATGATTAGAGAACTCAATATATTGTGGGAACGAATTTTAGAAGAGGTTTGAGGAGTAAAAATGGTGAAAAACGAATTGGGGAAAAATCTGGGCCGAAACTGGCCACTCGTTAGAAGCAGCCCCCAGGTCGTTCGAACGAGCTCGTTCGAACGAGCTTCTAACGAGTTGACCAGTCGTTATTAACGAGTAGGGATTTTCGTTCGATATCTCGTTCGAACGAGATATCGTTAGAAGGGTCAGTTCGTTCGAACGAACTGGGATCTCGTTCGAACAGCCTCGTTCGAACGAGACTTCTAACGACCTGACAGTCCAAACTCGTTCGAAGCCTCGTTCGAACGAGACTTCTAACAAGTTGACAGTTTGACCCTTTTTGGACTGTTTTGACTTTTGGAGTTCCAGGAACTGGTTCAAGGGTAGAGTTAGCATCCCTTTGATGATATAGGGATTGATTTGGTACTTTTGGGTTATTGAGATGAGTAAATCACATACCAGAGTTATATTCATTGAACCATTTGGGTTGAGACGTGAGTGTCTACTACGATGAGAGGATAGCGCGTATAATTACAAATCGGAATAGTATGAATTATGATAAGTATAAGCTAGTACGAGTATGCAATATGTACTACGATTAAAATACGGTATTACTAAGATGTGTGTTTACTTAGTATTAGTATATGGATTGTTTGTATGACATACCTACCATACTTGCTATCACGGGAGGTTGCGTTCGCTTAGGACCCTCTAATCCTTGTGTGCCTACGGGGGGGATATAGACTGGTACCTTGATGAACATAGGTCATAGAAAGACTTATTGTGATATTAATAAGTCCGCTGACCATGGGAGCGTAGGTATGTGCGTGACCCATGTGATGGTGACTGTGTTCGCCTCCACTATTTGTGATTTGTGTTATCTGAACTATTCCTGAGAGATTCGGAATATGTGATCCTTATGTACGTGATGTACCGGGATGGATAGCAGAGTATGTGTGCACTACAGCTTAAATTGCGGGGTGCTTGTATTGTATATTTATGAGATGAATAATATACGTTATATTAATGGGAATCCTCATGTTAATGTTGTAAAATATTACGGTATTGTTTTGAGAATATAACGAGTTAACTGATAATTATATCAATGGCATATTTAGTAACTGAGTTTACGTTAAACCTCTATTTAATTATGAGCGTTGTTATGTTAATTGGAACCGAGTAAAATGGGTTGAACCTTTGGTAGTCTAGCTAGTTACGTTGTCACTCAGCTAGTGGAAAGGGTAGTTATAGATGGGTACTTACGTTAGGAGTGCACAGTTAGTCGAGAGGTGAGAATTTAAGGTGAGTGCGCGTCCTAACATGTACTTTGCATTTAATGTTTTAAATGTTTTTAAAGCACTTGCAGGTTTTTAAAATGATTTCCACTTTCGGGCTCTGACCCATTTGCTTTCAAATATATTTTCTTGTAAAACCATTTTAGGTGCCCAGCCACAGGGACACCAAGCATAGGATACTCATTCAGGTGACGAGTTGTAGCTGCTTGTGGAAGCTACAGGGATTTGCATGTAGACGCTTCTATCTTTTGGATTCCAGAGTCACCATCTATCCGTTGTAGGGCATGTTGCCCATTTCTATTTAGAGACATCATTTTACATTTCAGTTTTCAGACTCTAGCATGTATTGCTCAGTATTCAGTTTTAGTTATTTATTTCAGTTTACTTATCAGTTGTGGGATTCCTATTGAGGAGTTTTTCCTCCAGGTTTTATTTACATATTGTGATGGTTATCCGTTTTACTTCAGCATGGTGAATGGTGTTATTTAGTTATTCATTACTTCTGTTGCATGTTAATCAGATTTAATAAAATTTGGCACTTACTTTTTAAATACTAGGTGGTTAGTAAAAATAAAAACTTTTTTGGCAGTGATGCTATTAACTGAGCCAACTTGGCATTTTGAATTAATTTTATAAAGGAGTAGCTACCCGGTGTTTAATTAGTCGGGGTGTCACAGGTGGTATCAGAGCATCAGGTTCTAGTGTCCTTTAGGATCTGTACGGCTATTATGTTTCCGCTACGTTTTCTTTGATATAGAGCCCTATATTTTAGGACTGTTGTACTCTTTTGTGTATGCTTCGTTCTTCAGCTATATTAAGTTTATAACCGTGAACTTATAAACTTTGTTCTTATTTCAGATGCCTCCATGACGTGCACGACGAGTTCCCAGGAATGCAGTGCCCGAACCCCAGCCCGCTCCAGTTCAGGGCATGTTGAACGCCGCTGAGGTTGCAGCTATAGTGGCTCAAGCGGTAAATGCCACGATTGCTGTGATTCAGCAGGCACCACCTCAGGCGCCGGTTGCCGCGCCAGTACAGGTTAATGCATTCCCGTCTGCTTGGGAGCGTGTACGTGACGCTTTTCAGAAAGCGCATCCGCCAGAGTTTGCAGGTAGCTCAGACGTGGTAGTCTCGAGCCAATGGAAGAAGGACATACAGAGGCATTTGAGGATGCATGAGTGCACTGACGTCCAGAAACAGGTGCTAGCTACTTTCAAGCTAGTGGGATCTGCACTGCAGTGGTGGGAGTCCATTACCACCGCGGAGGAGAGGGATACCCTCACGATTCAGGAGTTCTGGGTGCGGTTCGACCGCAAGTACTTTCCGTCTGCAGTTCATACAGAGATGAGGAGGAAGCTGATGAGTTTGAGGCAAGAGGGCAAGACCCTGGCCGAGTATGAGGCCGAGTTCACTAACCTGTTGAATATCGTTCCAGACGAGATTCCAACAGAGAAGAAGAAGATAGAGAAGTTCACTGATGGGTTGAATTGGAGGATCCGTCAGCATTTGCTAGGGAACCTATCGTTGGCCACGTATTCTGATGTGGTTAACGCTGCATTACTACACTGCCAGGACCACCGTTTTCATATGGCCGAGGGCAAGCAGTCAGGGGAGTCTAGCCATCAGGGCAGAACTGGAGGACATGGTGCCAGCGGGGCACAAACCGGTCAGGGGCAGAGACAGACTGATCAGGGTACCCAGCAGGGGGACAATAAGAGGTTCCGGTCAGGGAACTACAGGCAGGGACAGGGAGGTTTCTGCCAGGGCCATCAGGGTCCAAACGGCCATCAGGGCCAACAGGGGCAGAATGGGCAATAATTTCATCAGGGCCAGCAGGGCCAAGGGAGGAATGGTAACGGCCACCAGGGCCGGGGACAGCAGGGGCAGAGGGGAGGGAACTTCCAAGGGAAGTGCTTTACTTGTGGCAAGGCTGGCCATAAGAAGCAGGATTGTCCTGATAGGGGCAGGGCCCCACAGCAGCAGCAGCAGGGTGCTCACCAGGAGCCACAGAGACCTATGTTTCCCGCCGCTCTTCCTGCACCGCCACAGATGGCAGCATTGCCACCCATTCCAGCAGTCCCAGCTCAGCAGGGGCAGCTACAGTATGGACGTGTCTACAACGTTCACCAGGCTGCAGTTCCACAGGCATCGCCCGCGATCGAGGGTATGTTTCCTATCCATGGCACTATGGGTCGGGTGTTATTTGATACGGGTGCTACACACTGTTTTATTGCTACACACTTCGCGAAAGCTTTAGGATTGTTAGCTACGGCAGAGAGCACAGTGACGTGTGTCGACTCACCATTAGGGAATGGGTCACTTATTTTCTTTATATGCCGGGGAGTCGGGGTAGAGGTTGGTGGTTTGGTATTGCCTGCGGACATGTTAGTGTTAGACATGCATGTTCACGATGTGATCATCGGTATGGATTGGCTCGTAGCATATAGGGCCATGATTGATTGCTTCAGCGGGAGCATTGTTTTTGCCATTCCGGGGCAGGAGATGTTTATAGTGGCGATGCCTCGCCCAGAGGGAGGATCGACCGCTCATCTGTATTACATAGAGGAGGATACCTCTAAGGAGGTTGTGATTCCTTTGGATTCGATCCCGGTTGTCAGGGAGTATTCAGATGTGTTTCAGGAGATACCAGGCTTACCACCCAGTCGAGAGATAGATTTCGTTATTGATTTGCTACCGGGTACGAGACCTATAGCACGTGCACCGTACCGTATGGCTCCGGCTGAAATGCGAGAGTTACGGGATCAGATAGAGCAGCTGTTAGGGCAGGGCTTTATTCGCAGGAGTACCTCACCTTGGGGCGCTCCAGTTTTGTTTGTGAAGAAGAGGGATGGTTCACTGAGATTGTGCGTGGACTACCGAGAGTTGAATAAGGTCACGATACGGAATAAGTATCCATTGCCTCGAATCGATGACTTATTCGACCAGTTGAGAGGAGCTTCTTTCTTCTCGAAGATTGACTTGAGGTCAGGATACCATCAGTTGCGTATCAGGGAGGAGGATGTCTTGAAGACTGCGTTCTTGTCGAGATATGGTTCTTATGAATTTCGGGTTATGCCTTTCGGCTTGACCAACGCTCCAGCAGTGTTTATGGACTTGATGAACAGGGTGTTCAGAGATTTCCTCGATCAGTTTGTCATTGTCTTCATTGATGACATTCTGGTCTACTCTCAGACAGAGGAGGAGCACGCCGAGCATTTGAGGCAGGTTTTGCAGACACTTCGTCAGAACGAGCTGTATGCAAAATATGAGAAGTGCGGGTTTTGGCTGAAGGAGGTCCAGTTCTTGGGTCACATTATTTCCGATCAGGGAATATCTGTCGATCCGGGGAAGGTATCAGCGGTGAGGGAGTGGGGACAGCCCACGACACCAACAGAGATTCGTAGTTTCTTGGGCTTAGCAGGATACTACAGGAGATTTATTCGGGGTTTCTCGGAGATAGCAGGTCCTTTGACACATCTTACTCGTAAGGGTGTGCCATATATCTGGAGTGATGCCTGTCAGTTGGCATTTGATGAATTGAAGGACAAATTGACCTCAGCACCTGTGTTAGCATTGCCGAGACCGGGAGTTGAATATTTGGTTTACACCGATGCGTCTTTGCAAGGACTTGGAGGTGTTTTGCAGCAGGAGAGACAGGCCATAGCTTATGCTTCCCGTAAGCTTAAGCCTCATGAGAAGAATTACCCCACACATGATTTGGAGTTGGCAGCAGTGGTATTTGCCTTACGGATTTGGAGGCACTATCTTTTGGGGGAGAAGTTTCAGCTGTTCACGGACCACAAGTCACTACAGTACCTGTTCACGCAAAAGGAATTGAATATGCGGCAGCGTAGGTGGCTTGAATTTGTGAAGGACTACCAGTTCGACATCCAGTACCACCCGGGTAAGGCTAACGTGGTAGCAGACGCGTTGAGCCGCAGGCCAGCAGATGAGGTGGCAGAGGTGTGGAAGGCCAAGTGGAAGGAATTGGGACACCAAGATGCAGTGGCCCGATCTTTCATGTCTGTGATGACCGTTACCCCGCAGATTGTCACAAAGGTAGTACGGGCACAGGCTAATGACACGTTCTGTCAGGAGCAGATAGTTCGGTTGCTAGCAGAGGGAGCCGAGTCCTATACCGTTAGCTCAGACGGGGGATTACGCTTCAATGGGAGATTGGTGGTTCCGGAAGGGGAAGAATTGCGGCACGATGTGATGGCAGAGTCGCACGGCTCACGGTTCGCGGTACATCCCGGAGGGGACAAAATGTACCAAGACATGAGATGGCAATATTGGTGGAGCGGTATGAAGAAAGATATCGCTGAGTTTGTCTCGAAATGCGCCACTTGTCAGCTTGTAAAAGTGGACCATCAGAGACCAGCAGGATTGCTACAGCCATTGGAGGTTCCGGTGTGGATGTGGGAGAGCATATCCATGGACTTTATCACGGGGTTGCCTACGTCGCAGAGGGGCCACGACTCCGTTTGGGTAATTGTGGACAGGTTGTCCAAGGTCGCTCACTTTTTACCCGTTAGGACTGATTACACTGCGGGTCAGTATGCCCAACTCTTCATTTCAGAGATTGTGAGACTTCACGGTGTGCCCCTGAATATCGTGTCTGACAGAGACAAGATATTTGTTTCAAGGTTTTGGGAGAGTTTCTAGGAGGCCATGGGCACGGAATTGCGGTTGAGTACGGCTTATCATCCGCAGACCGATGGGTAGACAGAGTGCACCAATCAGATGTTGGAAGACATGCTACGCATGTGCATTATTAACTTCGGGGGTGGATGGGAACAGTACCTTCCACTGATGGAGTGTGCTTACAACAACTCCTATCAGTTCACGATTGGCATGGCTCCGTTCGAGGCATTATACGGTAGGCCTTGTCGTTCCCCAGCATGTTGGTTGGAGGTGGGGGACAACAAACTACTTGGGCCGGAAGTGATTCAGGATACTTCGGCAAGGATTGAGTTGATTCGGAGTCGCATTCGGGTAGCTCAAGACAGGCAGAAGAGTTATGCTGATGCGAAGAGATTTTTCAGGGAATTCCAAGTGGGGGACCAGGTTTTGCTCAGGATATCTCCGGTGAAGGGGATTATGCGATTCGGGAAGAAGGGGAAGTTGGCACCGAGGTATGTGGGGCCGTTTCCTATTATTGAGCGAATCGGACCGGTTGCGTATAGACTCGGGTTACCGGAGCATTTGCATCGGATTCACGACGTGTTCCATATTTCCTCGCAGAGGAAATACCTTAGAGATAATTTGGCTCATTCTCACATTGCTGTGGAGGACATCGATCTCCAGCCGGATAGCTCTTATGAGGAGGGGCCGATTGCTATTTTGGATCGAAGCGAGAGGAAACTGAGGTCAAAGACAGTCCCGTTAGTGCGTGTTCAGTGGCGACATCACAATGTCGAGGAGTCCACATGGGAGCGCGAGGATGAGATGCGCGAGAGTTATCCAGAGCTGTTTTTAGAAGGTACTTTCTAGTTTCGAATTTCGGGACGAAATTCAGTTATTAGGGGGGAAGTATGTAATACCCCGTACTTTTGGCTATATTTATTTTGGGATTAATTAATTAAATGCGTATTAATTGGAAATTAATCCGGGTTATAAATACTAATATGATGCGATTGGTATTTGATTATGTACATATATGATTATATATATATTTGGTATTATAAAATTTGTCGTGGGATTTATATACCGCAATTTGGAAATTTTGTTGAGACGCGTGGGACCACCGCGTCACGGTATAATATTTTGATATTAAAAGTGAGTTTAAAATCTATAATCCGTATGGTCGTTTTGAGTGCGCCAACGCGTCCGGAAGGGTCGAGATAGTCAGAAAACACTAGCCGGGGGTATAGTTTGGGTCCCGGGGTATTTTTAGGCCATACCGGTAACTTAAAGGGTATTTTAGTAATTTGGTATTTTTGGGTAATTAAAAGTGACGAAAATTGAGAGTTGTAATCTGATAAGGATTGACCCCAACCAACCCTTATTAACCCAACTAGCTACGGAGGTTTATCAAATTAGGTTTTCATAAGTTTCCCCAAAGCAAACCCTAGCCACCATAGCCTTTTGGAGAAGAAAGCTTGGAGAAGGAGAGAGAGAGAGGAATTCTGCAGAAATTTGACACCAAATCCACACCAAATTCAGAAATCAAACCAAGGCAAGTGACTTTATTTCATTTAAATTCGAAGAATGTCTTTTCCATGTTAGAAATTGAAGAATCTTGATTGTTCTTGAAAGATTAAAAGAAAACCCATGAAATTTGAAGTTATTATTGAATGTTGGGATAGGTTTGCATGTAGAAACATTGTTGGGAGATTTAATTTCGGAGATTTCATATCTAGGTGATGTTTAAACGAATTAAAATCTGGGAATTTATGATGAGAAAAAGTTAGGGTTTAGGTTCTTGAAGAAAATTGGGAATTAATGTAGAAATTGTGATTTAATGATGTTTAGAAGATATTAAACCCTTTAATGATGTTAGTATAGCCCCTTAACATGTTTGAGGATGATTAGAGAACTCAATATATTGTGGGAACGAATTTTAGAAGAGGTTTGAGGAGTAAAAATGGTGAAAAACGAATTGGGGAAAAATCTGGGCCGAAACTGGCCACTCGTTAGAAGCAGCCCCCAGGTCGTTCGAACGAGCTCGTTCGAACGAGCTTCTAACGAGTTGACCAGTCGTTATTAACGAGTAGGGATTTTCGTTCGATATCTCGTTCGAACGAGATATCGTTAGAAGGGTCAGTTCGTTCGAACGAACTGGGATCTCGTTCGAACAGCCTCGTTCGAACGAGACTTCTAACGACCTGACAGTCCAAACTCGTTCGAAGCCTCGTTCGAACGAGACTTCTAACAAGTTGACAGTTTGACCCTTTTTGGACTGTTTTGACTTTTGGAGTTCCAGGAACTGGTTCAAGGGTAGAGTTAGCATCCCTTTGATGATATAGGGATTGATTTGGTACTTTTGGGTTATTGAGATGAGTAAATCACATACCAGAGTTATATTCATTGAACCATTTGGGTTGAGACGTGAGTGTCTACTACGATGAGAGGATAGCGCGTATAATTACAAATCGGAATAGTATGAATTATGATAAGTATAAGCTAGTACGAGTATGCAATATGTACTACGATTAAAATACGGTATTACTACGATGTGTGTTTACTTAGTATTAGTATATGGATTGTTTGTATGACATACCTACCATACTTGCTATCACGGGAGGTTGCGTTCGCTTAGGACCCTCTAATCCTTGTGTGCCTACGGGGGGGATATAGACTGGTACCTTGATGAACATAGGTCATAGAAAGACTTATTGTGATATTAATAAGTCCGCTGACCATGGGAGCGTAGGTATGTGCGTGACCCATGTGATGGTGACTGTGTTCGCCTCCACTATTTGTGATTTGTGTTATCTGAACTATTCCTGAGAGATTCGGAATATGTGATCCTTATGTACGTGATGTACTGGGATGGATAGCAGAGTATGTGTGCACTACAGCTTAAATTGCGGGGTGCTTGTATTGTATATTTATGAGATGAATAATATACGTTATATTAATGGGAATCCTCATGTTAATGTTGTAAAATATTACGGTATTGTTTTGAGAATATAACGAGTTAACTGATAATTATATCAATGGCATATTTAGTAACTGAGTTTACGTTAAACCTCTATTTAATTACGAGCGTTGTTATGTTAATTGGAACCGAGTAAAATGGGTAGAACCTTTGGTAGTCTAGCTAGTTACGTTGTCACTCAGCTAGTGGAAAGGGTAGTTATAGATGGGTACTTACGTTAGGAGTGCACAGTTAGTCGAGAGGTGAGAATTGAATGTGAGTGCGCGTCCTAACATGTACTTTGCATTTAATGTTTTAAATGTTTTTAAAGCACTTGCAGGTTTTTAAAATGATTTCCACTTTCGGGCTCTGACCCATTTGCTTTCAAATATATTTTCTTGTAAAACCATTTTAGGTGCCCAGCCACAGGGACACCAAGCATAGGATACTCATTCAGGTGACGAGCTGTAGCTGCTTGTGGAAGCTACAGGGATTTGCATGTAGACGCTTCTATCTTTTGGATTCCAGAGTCACCATCTATCCGTTGTAGGGCATGTTGCCCATTTCTATTTAGAGACATCATTTTACATTTCAGTTTTCAGACTCTAGCATGTATTGCTCAGTATTCAGTTTTAGTTATTTATTTCAGTTTACTTATCAGTTGTGGGATTCGTATTGAGGAGTTTTTCCTCCAGGTTTTATTTACATATTGTGATGGTTATCCGTTTTACTTCAGCATGGTGAATGGTGTTATTTAGTTATTCATTACTTCTGTTGCATGTTAATCAGATTTAATAAAATTTGGCACTTACTTTTTAAATACTAGGTGGTTAGTAAAAATAAAACATTTTCGGCAGTGATGCTATTAACTGAGCCAACTTGGCATTTTGAATTAATTTTATAAAGGAGTAGCTACCCGGTGTTTAATTAGTCGGGGTGTCACAATTTGATCTCTAAAATTGATCATAAGACCATAAAGGCATAAATATTTTGATCTTATAGCTTTCTAGGAGTCTAGGCCCAATTTTTTTGTACACCAACACTTAACCCTTTAATTTTGGGGGGAATAAAGGCCAAAAAGTCAATTTCTTAAGGGTCCTAAGACCTTAGATTTAAAATTCATACGTGAAATTTGTTATATAATAGGGACATAAGACCTTGGTACCTTGTTTTACCAAGGATGGATACCTTAGGGTAGAAAATATATTTTTAATGAGGGTCAAAGGATAACCAAACTTTGGACTGAATTTCTCCAAAGGGTCATAATACTGATAGGCTTGAAAGTTTTAATCCTGAAGTCACCTCTGCACTTAAAAATTTAAATTATGTGGCCCTATAATAAGTAATAAGACATTTGCACTTGGATGTTTCAAAATTTAAATCCCAACAATGGGACATAAGACCTTTGGACTTAGATTTTTATAATTTTTTGAATTCAATAACCCATCTTAAGACTTGTGGACATTAGCCTACTAGGATGAAAGCCTTATGGAATAAAGTTTGAGGTTCCACTAATGGTCATGAGACCTAGGAATCTTTGTTTACAAAGTTGGGACCTCACATCTTTATAAAAACTGGAATTATGGACAATTTTCTATTTGTGAACACTTAAACCCCAATTTTTTTTTAAATAGAAGTTTTTTCTAAGTCTTAGATTTAAGCAGTGGTTTAAAAAAGAGACTTGTTGGTATTGGGCTTGTTTAAAAAAATTGACAGAATAGTTTTCAAGGTTTTTTTACTTATTTATATAATTTTCTTTTTTTAAAACATATTTTGTGTAAACATGGTCCTTTAATTTGATTATCATGGGTCCATAGGCCTTAGTTAATTTAAGTTGAATTAAGAATGAAATAATTTGTTATTCCTTTAGTCTTTTTGGGTTGTCTTAACCTTTGACTGTTAATTCGAGCCAATGATGGATGCTTTGCAATACCTATTGGGTGTTTTAAGACCTTTGGGACTTTAGTATCCAAGGATTGAAACCTTATAACACCATGCGATGTTGGTCCTAGCTGTCTTTGGGAACACAGTCATTTGTTTAGAGATAATGTTTGAAACCTTGCAACTCATTATGGGTCCTTATAACTTGGGGACTTTAGGAGACAAGTATTAAAACCTTGCAACTCCATAGGTCATCAAACAAGGGTCTCAAGGACCTTAACCCTTTTTAGAGAAAAGGATTGAAGTTTTGTAACTTTTTATAGGTCCGTAGGCCTTAGATTAAACTTGGAGCTTAAATACTTACAACTCACATTGTTTCATTATATTAAGACATAATAATTAGAAAAGGAGTTATTTTCATTTCATTCAAGTAGAAATATACATCATTGGTATTACTTTTTTAGAGATTCAATGTTCTATGGGTGTGTAAATTCAAATTCATCCATGTCTTTGAGGTAGTGGCACCACATCTTTATTATTTTAACAACCACATAGGGGCCTTCCTACTTAGGGCCTAACTTTCATGTATTCAAATTTCAGGTTGCCAAGGTGACCTTTATAAAAACCATATACCCAACTTTCAACTCCCTTTGGTGGACATTTTTATAAAGTGTGAGTGTTATTCTCTACTTCTAAGCATCCATCCGTATCAGTGCAGAATCTCATATTTCTTTTTATTCGTTCAGGGATATTTTAACACCTTCATCATTAGCCCTTATCTCGAGTTTCACTACCCTTTAGGTAGGCACATTGACTTCTATTGGGATCACTACCTCAATGAAAAAGATGATTGAGATTAGGGTTTCTCCCATTGAACCTTTAGTTGTGGGTTAATAGACCCACAAGATGCTCAACAGTTCCTCAGCCCACTACCCATTGTGTTTTAACAACCTCTTCTTCAAGTAGTAAAAGATGGATTTTTTAATTAGTTCGACTTCACCTTTAGCTTGAGGATGTCCTTCATATTGGTAATGGTTACTTATGACATAGTCTATGTATATACCCCTAAAGGATAGTTTGTGATGTTATTTCTCATTATCAGATACGATGGATCTAAGTAAACCAAACTAGCAAATAATGTTCTTCCAAATTAAATTATTTGTCTTATTTTATATGATGGTGGTTAATTTCTCAAATTCATCTCAATTAATAAAGTAATGAATAGGCGCAATGCAAAACTTATTTTGGGGGAATGCAATCAAAGGTCCATAGACTTAACATTGGTGTCATCTTCTCTACTGGTTGCTCATGAATGAAAGAGAACCTCATAAATTTATTAAAATATATCCTTGGCTTGCTTCCCTAATATTATCGTGAGTACCCTTCCAGTAAGACCTTATAGACTAAGGTCTTTGGGCATGTATGGGCATCACGTACACCTTCGTTGACACCTGTGACAACATAATTAGACCCAAATGGTATAAGACATTGAGGAGGTGTCGAGTAGTACCCATTATTTATAATAATATAGAGCTGGAAGATAGACACTATATTTGTTGCACTAAAGCTTGTCTTTTGAAAGAACTCCATCTCTCAGGTAGGATTTTATAGGAGTGGTAAATTATGAGCTAGAATTAACCTCTATAGTGTTGATTTGGGGCTATGTGATTACCCTATAGTCCAAAGTACATTTAGGACTTCTAGATCTACCTCGTCTGATGAGGCACCCATGCAAGGTAGTCACCTTCAAAAATTTATTCATAGGGGACCCTTTTGATGAAAGATATTGGGATTCTCTTCATGAGGTGCTTCATAATTACTAAGTACCCTACCATCCTATCACATTTGGCCTCATAGACCTCAGTGACCTAGATAATAACTAATTGTGAGTTGTAAATGGCTTCTATAAGGTTTAAATGGATGGACAGACTTAAGCCTACACGCAAGGGTTCATACTTTGCCTCATTATTAGAGGATTTAATTAGATGTGGAGATAAAAAAGATATAATACTTTCTTCTAGGATTACCAAGTGAAGTTCGGCCCCACTGCCTGGGATGTTTAGAATCTATGGTGAGGGAGAAAGTGACATACCCAGGGAATAGTTTTATTACCCATTGAACTCAATAAAAGGAGTGGTCATATGATGCATGTTCTTATGGGAGAGGACCATGTCTTTGAAAGAATCCCATAACAGGATATCAGATGAGATTCTCGTGTCAGTCAAAACCCGTTTCATGTTAGCATAACCCATAATCATCGTTATAACAGAGTCGTCATGAGGAAAACTCACCCTCAGGAGGTTTTTCTCTAGAAAAACCATCATGGGAACACCTTTTGGAGCTTGAGCTAGAAGAGAAACATTGTTGACATGCATTCCCTCCTATTGGATGCTTCTGAGGTGGGCTTTCCTGGTTATATAAGAGAGTCCAACCCTAACAAAACCTCTAAATATGTTATTCACATCACTCAAAAGGACATTATCTATGTTGTTATTGTTGTTGTTATTGTAGTTATTGTGTTCTCTCTCTGACCTTTATCTGCATTTTTGGCTATAAATTCTTTGAGCCATCCCTTTTTATCATCCCTTCGATGGCTTCCTTAATAATGAAGTAGTCATTGGTGTTTTGGACATGATTAATGTGGAACCTACAATACCTGGATTTGACCTTGTGGACATATATGTCCCATATCGGATGGGGCGGAGGTAGGAGATTCTGACTCCAAAGACCTTTTATATGTTGGTTGCGAGATGGGTTAAGTGCTTCGGTTGCAGAGGTTTTTTATTTTTACCTTTGCCTTTTGTAATACCCCGTATTTTTCTGGCTTTTAAAATTGGGGTTTTTTAAATTTAATTTGAGATATTAATTTAATATTAATGCGGAAATTATTCTTAATATTTACTAGCATGATGTGAGTTAGTAATTATTGAAAATTTGTTGAATATTACTGGATGAGTAAATTAATATATTATATTGATTTTATTAAAATTGTCACGAGTGAATAAAATGACAATTATGGAAATTTAATTCGAGACGCGCCTGTGTCGTGTAAGGAATAAATTATTATTATTAAAGTGAATAAATTATAAGTCGTCTGTATGGTCATTTTAAGTGTGCCAAAGTGTTCGAAAGGGTCGAGATAATCATAAAAGTGTATCTGGGGGTTTAGTTTGGGTCACGGGGAGTTTTTAGGCCTAATTGTCATCCCGAGAGGGTATTTTAGATATTTTGTATTTTTGGGTAATTAAACCCACGAAGTTTCTTAGTATATATTAGCAATTTGGAGTTGTATCTTAGGTTTAACAAACACAAAACCTAAGCCTAACCATTAGAGAAGAAGGTGAAGAGATTATAGAAGAAGGTTAAGAGATTAGAGAAGAAGGTGAAGAGTTTTCAAGAAATTCAAGGCCTAGAACTCACCCGATTGCATCGCCACCACCGCCAAAACGTAGATCGCATGACGAGGAACGCAACCACATATCTTTCATCAACAAATCAGATCCTTGAATCCTAGGCAAGTATCTATCTTGCTGATTTCCAAGTTAATACCCCTTCCATATTAGTCTAGGAATGAAAATCATATGTTTTAATCGAAGAATTATATACTTTGGAAGAGAATTTATATGTGTTGTAGGGAGAATACACATAGTTTGAAATCGTGATCATATGATATTTGGGAAGAAAATCTGGATTAAAAAAGAGGGTTATGATTATTCATGCAAAATTTGGTTTTATAAATAAATGTGAGATTAAACCACTTTTTGATTGATTCGTTGATGATTTATTGATGTTGTTACGTTAGAACTTGTTTATATATTTTACTTATACATTTGGATTACTTTGAGGGGAGTTTGGGGTGAAATTATAGAGGTTTGGAGGGGCTAGAATGTTTGAACCCGTAGGTTGAAAATTGCAGCAAATTGGGAAAGAACTGCTTGATCGATCGATCGACCAAGAGCATCGATCGATCGACCCCATTCCTCGATCGATTGACCCCTCCTGGAAAAGTGCATATTTTTCTCCTTTTTATTTAATCCGGTTAAGATACGTAGGAACCCTTGATTATTATTTTTGGAGTATAATGAGTTATGTAGCGAACCAGTAGGGTCTAGATAGACTCCGTTGAGCGAAATTAAATTGAGATGAAATTGTGGGTTAATGGGGAGTTATTCATACATTAAAAATTGTGCGTACGTTTACAAAAAGATTAAGACTCGTTAAAGATTTAGACTAGAAGGTAAGTGAAGGTATACCTACTGATATTTATACTTAGTGAGAGAGAATACTTCGAGAGATAAGAAGTAAGTATGAAGTAAATAATAATTGAGAATAGAAGAGACGAATCCATTATGAGGAATAATTGAGTAAAATTTGTGTTGAGAACGGATAATAACAATTATGGGTCGTGGGCGAACCTAATTTTGAAAAAAATGAATATTTATATATAAGACTGTGTGATTGTGCATATACTATGTATCTGTGTATGACATACCTAGCTTACTTGCAATCGATGGGATGTTTGCGCGTGAGGGCAGTCATATCCTGATGAATCCATGATATTTTTGACTTGTCGCTCGAGAACATAGGACTTAGGTCGATTACCATTAGTGAGAACAATAGTATATAACGGTCATTTGGGTGCATAGGTATGTGCGTAGCCCAAAGGCTTAGGACTATGTTCACCTCCATTATTTGTGATTTGATATTTGTGGTTCGAGGAATATTTACTGAACCTATAGTACCTTATACAGTGACGTGATGTATTTGGACAAGATAGCAGAGTAATGCAACGCCGCAGCTGTGTTTCGGGGTGCAGTATAGTATATATATATATATATATAATATAGTGAATGTATATATATACATGTGATGATATCTACTATAAGGCTAAAGTAGAAATGTAAGATAGTTATGTATGAAAACACTTAGTTGAATTGAATTAATAAGGGACTTATCCATGTTGAATCTAAATGGATATATATGTTTATAACATCACTATTTGTATTATAAGATTAATATGTGGGAATAATTTGGGATATGAATAATGGATACATGTGGTTAATCTACTTAGCATGGGAACTATAACTAGGATGGCTTGGAGGTACGTTAGGTGTGCACACTAGATGAGAGGTGAGGATTCTCAAGAGAGTGTCGCACGCTAATATGGTTGTGATATTAGCCGGTACGAATTTTAAATACTTGCTAAACTATTTTTAAAACTGTTTTACACTTAGGCTCTGACCCGTTTTCTGTCATTTCTTTCTTTCTTGTATATATACGTATGTATTACAGGTGCCCATGGACAAGGGCGTCATGCTTAGGTTCTTTGGATTGGACGTGTTGCATCTTATGTGGGAGTTTCATGCCCTTGCTTTAGAAAACTTCATCATTGAATCAATTCCTACTTTAGATCTTTATAGTTAGGGCATGTGTCGCCCGATTTCCTATTCTAGTTGGATTTGTCAGAGATTTATGATATTTCCAGCATTCAGTACTCCTCGGGAGTTAACTCTTGTTAGGATGATTTCATTTATAGTTCATAACTTGGTTTGGTTTATCTAGATGGTTTAAATGGTAGTGTAGTAATTGTTATCCTTTTATTTATGTGACTCTTAAACTGTTATTATTTAAAAGGTTTTCATATTGGTATTTAATTAAGGAAAAATGAGGTTTTAAATGGTTTTGACACTTTGCTTAATTATTTAGGGTGTTCAAATTAGAAATATTGTGATAGTGATGCTGAGAATGAACCAACCATTCACCTGGTTTTTAATTTAATAAAGAACTTATCACTCGGTATTTAAATAGGCGGGGGTATCATAGCATCAAGTTCTAGTGTCCTTTAGGATCTGTGCGGCTAATTATGCTTCCAGCATAGCTTTCTTTAATATAGAGCCCTATGTTTAGGATTGTTTTTTTCTTTGGTGAGATTTCATTCTCCTGATATCATGTATATATCTGTGATTCTTATTTACATTTGGGCGTGTTTGAACAATGAAGTATGGTAGATGAGGGCCATTGGGAGAGTAGCGGGAGGTAGGGCTTAGTGAGGTTGTGAAGTATATTCGAGGATGATGATCGTAGTCGAGATCACCTCTATTATGGCATGAGAGGCGAGGACTTTAAAGACGGTTAGGACGTAACCTACAAATTCCAAGTGCTGCTATAGTCGAAAGTGTTCCAAATTAGACTCACCCAACGTGGTGTGCTTGGGAGAGGGTCAAATGGAAAATTGAGGATAGCCGTCAGCGGGAATTCTAAAAATGGGGGAATTGTGTGGTACCCAATGAAGGTAATATATTCAAAGACTTGGGCATATAGCGGAGTGTGGCTAACTATAAGTGAAAATTTGGGGTAATATTTTTCTTGGCTCGTCGGAACGATGTTATAGTGGTGGGAGTCAGCCACCCCTTTTAGAAGTGGAATGTTATGTTTATAGAAGGATCTCAGGTACAGTTTGACTGCAGGTTCCTTCATCAGATGTTCAGGATAAGATGTGAACGTTGTTCTGAACTCATCATAGGAAGGTCGGACAAAGGTCCATTTGTGAATATAAATCTAAATTGTTAGCGAATCTTGTATCGGAGGATGTAGATATAAATGAAGGAGAGGATTTCAAATGGGAGATCGACTAGTAAGGGAATTCTGCTGTTAAAAGGGAATTCTATTAAAAAGGAAAGGTCTGCTGGACAGTCGATTCAAAGGGTGTCAATGTCGTGCGTTGTCAATAAAGGTCTTCATGCTTCTTTGTGAAAGGAGCTAAAGGAATCAAAAGATTTATCGGGAGAGTAAGACTTGATTAAATACAGTTAGTGAAACGCCGCAAGGGGGTAGACCCATCAAAGGACCCATTTAAATGATTCGGGTAACTAAATACTTACCAAGTGATGGTGAGTTCAGTAAGAGCTTTCGAAGCTAGTAGTGTGTTTCTTAGGGCCAACAAAGCTAAGGGAACGATGGGGGGTAGCCATCAGGATCGAGACTATTTAAGTCGTAGAGAAGGACAACCCTAATAGGGTCAGTGTAACCGGTAATAAGTGGATTATGTGTAGAGGTATTTTGTGTATGGTAAAATCACATTCGTTAATATTTCCCGAAGTGAGTAAAGGGACAAGAGTAGGGTGCCTAATGAAGGGCAATGATTAAAGTAGTTTTGTTTTGGCTCAGAAAGGCATATTTTGTCCTAATGCCATTAGAGCAGCCAGGGCGAATGGCAAAGTACAAGTACAAGTTTATTCTCGGAGGATGAAGCGTGTTTTATGTGACACGAGAGAGTCATTACATTTTTATTTTTTTTTATTTTTTTAAACTCAGCTATGATTTATTAATGAGAGGAGAAAGAGCCTCTCCCAGTGGCATGAAGAAGAATAAATAGAGAGAAATTAAAAATTGAAAATTGAAAATTGGTGCTCTATCCTTGCTCCATTACATGGATGATATGGAAGATATATTTCTAATGTAGAGGCAACCCATTTTGTCAAGATTAAGAGCTCCTCTAGCTAAGGTTGGAAGATCACCTAAATTGTGAAAGATTGAGAGAGAATTACTCTCAGCTCCATAATTAGCTAGAGTATCAGCAACCATATTTGATTCCATATAGCAGTGAGATAAAGTGAAGTTATGATTCTGTAAAGCAACCTTAATTTCTTTAATGTAATGAATCATCTTCTAAGGAGGATCCCAGTTCTTGTTAATCAGATTCACAACATAGGTAGAGTCTGATTCAATATCCACATCTATGAAGTTGAGGGCTAAGCACAACTTGACACCTTGCCAAAGACTTTTAATCTCCACTGTAGAATTTTAAACAATGCCTTCTGGACTAGCATAAGTAAAGAGTAGATACCCTTTGTCATTCCTTAGAACCCCTCCTGTACCACTTATTCCTAGCCCTTTGAAGCCCCATCAATATTTTGCTTTAATCTTGCAGATGTTGGAAATCTCCAATTGATAGTAGTGGCCACTTTAGAATTTGTTTTGTAGTTGATGTTGAAGATGGCTTGAATCCCCTCATCAAAAGAGGAAATTTTGTTCTTGAAAACCTTTCCTTTACAAATGTTTGATATTAGAGAAATAACTTGCTTGATGATGGCATTCTCATTGACTGCAGAATTTTCAAAGTAAGCTTGGTTGCGACTTTCCAAATTTCCCAACGCACTATTAGGGGAATACACTTGCTTATAAACTTCGCATAGTCTTTTGGGCCAGACTCTATCCACCAATTCTGAATCATGGATGAAATGTTTATGGTATTCAAATCAACACCCATAACATTTGGAAAAAATTCCCAAACATGTAAAATGGTGGGACAATTTAGGAACACATGATCAACTGATTCAATATGGCTTTGGCAAGATTTTCACCGAGAGCATAATCTAACACCAATTGACTTAATATTCTCATTAAGAGGCAGACAGTCATTTAGAAATTTCCATATGTTAATGGAGCACTTTTTAGGAATATTTTGATCCCAAATAAGGTTATTAACCGATGAAAAAGGAAAATTGGAACTGCAGATGCTGTATGCAGAAGAGAGGGAGAAGATACATGTTTCTTCAGGAGTCTAGATCCACTTATCCTCTATTATATCCATGTTGGTGTGGCATGCATCCTTAACTAACATCAAGTTACTCCAAGTATGAGAGCTACCGAGGGAATTGGCTTTTTGATTTATGTATCTATTTGAGATGAACTCTGACCAGAGCGAGTGTTCAGTTTGAAATTTCCAAAAAAGCTTCATAAAGGCTATTGATGAGAGACTTTGAAAGTTTATTAGACCAAGACCTCATTCTTTTGAATCTCCACAAAGAAATTCCCAGCTTTTCCATGGGTGTTTCCATCCTTGATCCTCATTACCTCCACAAAAGAATTTATTAAGAATTCCATGGAGCTTTAGTATTACTGATTTTGGAGGAGAAAGAGTAGCTAGAATATGAGATGGAATAGAAGAAAGAACATCCTTTAAGAGAATTAGCTTTCCTCCAGTTGAGTGAAGTTTTGATTGCCAACCTGCTATTTTATCCCTTATGGAATTAACAAGGCTGTCATAATATTTGATTTTGTTTCTGCCTTTGAAAATAGGACAGCCCAAATATTTAAAAGGATAAGTTTTGAATTTAATACCTGTTGCATCAGCTACTTTAGATCTGAGATGAGTCATACATTTAACATCAACAGTGAAATAACTTTTTTCTGAATTTACCTTTTGACCTGACAAGCCGCAATAATGTCTGAGAAACTCTTGGATCTTTTGCAAACTTCTTTTGTCTCCTCTAGAAAACACTATGAGATTATCAGTGAAAGCTAGATGAGTAATGAGAAGTCTTCCACTTGGATGGTAGAAAGGATTTATAGAGCCTCTATACATTAAATTGTTTAGGCCTCTACTTAGGTAATCAGCTGCTAAAATGAACAGACTTGGGAATATGGGATCCCCTTATCTAGGACCCCTTGAAGATTTGAAGTAGCCACACCTTTGACCATTTATGATCATTGAAAACCAATTGTTGGAAACTATCGTCCAAATGAAGTCTATCCACCTCTCCCCAAAACTAAAAGATTTTAAAACTTGCAATAAAAATCCCCACTGGACCTTATCATATGCCTTCTCCACGTATAGCTTCAAAATAACATTACCAGCATGAGAGTGTTTACCCAAATTATGAACCATCTCTCTAGCAAGAAGAATATTTTCTTGAATGGATCTTCCTTGAAAGAAACCACTTTGATTCTTTGGTATTAGCATATGAAGGATTGGGGACAGCCTTGTATTCAAAATTTTTGAAATTATTTTGAATGAAAAGTTACATAGGCTGATTAGCCTTAGATCCCCACACTTTTTCGAAGTTTTAACCTTCAGAATTAAGATCACAGCAGTGCTTGTCCAATTTTGGGGAAGATTTGTACCTCCAAAAAAAGAGTTAATTGCAAAAACAAGATCAGTTTTGATTAAATTTAAGCAGCTTTTATAGAATTTCCCCCAAAATAATCTGGACCTGGGGCTGAGTCTTCACTCAGAGATTTAACAGCATATAGAACCTCTTCTTCAGTTGTGAATGCCTCAAGAATTTCATTGTTCTCAGGGGAGATAATGGCTGGAATGATGTTTCACAGATCTGGCATAATCATAGACTGATCTGATTGCAACTGTTCTTGGAAAAATTGCACAATGTGGTCCTTGATCTCTTTTTCTTCTTCTTGAAGAATACCCTCCTTATTTCTAATGGAATTTATCATCAACTTGTGCTTTTTATTTTTGACACAGTGATGAAAGAACTTTGAATTTGAATCCCCCAACTTAATCCATTTGATGGATGATTTTTGCCTCCAAAACTCTTCTTCATAACTGTAAGCTTTCATTAACTCAACTTTTCCTTTATTCATTTGTTCTCTATTAGCTTCATTTCTATCTAACTCGAAATTTAGCTCCAACTGGATATTTTCATCTTCTAAATCTCTCACATTTTGGAAGACGTCTTTAAAAATTTCCTTATTCCAAACTCTGAGAGCTCTCTTTAACCTTTGTAATTTCTTTACAAACTTCTTCATACATTCTTCATGTAAACCTTCATACCTTCTTCATTACATTTTTGTTTGTTGCTAGATTTTCATATGAGAAGAATTTAGTGCATATATCTATAGTGTTATTATTATGTGCATGTTTTCCCTGGTATAACGGGGTTTTGTTCAGTGTTATCTGCGGAGGATAAATGGGTGCATTGTTTGTGTTATATACCTTATTGAGATTATTCGTTTTAGTGATGTGATTATCGGCATGGATTGACTTGTTGTATATGAGACTAATATTGATCGTTATAGCCAGTGTATTGTCTTTGACAAGAGAGTGAATAAGTAGACTTTTATACAAATAGATAAAACATGTTGGGATGTTATATACTATAGACTAATGACCTGAGGAGTTTCGATGACCGACTATTTTAGGTACTAGTGTATCGGGAGGGGTTCCTTGTTTGGATTTCGCTCTGCGAGATACCCCACGCATGAAACTAAAGAACGTTGGGAGTCGAAGTAAGTTAGTTTTTTAGAATATGAGTTTATAACCTTTTCCATTATATGTGTATATATATATATATATTAATCAGAGAGTTATGATTTGTAGCAAGATTTGAGGCAGATGGAATCTCCAAATGAGAATGTGGAAATCATAGAAATACGGATTATAAACTAGGTAGTCAGTTAATTAAAGGTAACCTTATAGAGGAATCACATTCATTTAGACCCTATGATGGAATGTACACACATTGGGTGTATGGGCGCCCTGAATGGTTGATTGTAGTATTTTTCATATTTGTGACACAGTAAGTATTTTGGAGGTTAATGAAAGTAGAAGTTGTGACTTCCAGATTTAGTTGTTTGATGACTTAGGATCGTTACTCCCATAATTTTGCCATGAGGATGGTATAGGAAGGACTGGGTAAAGTTTAACTCAAGATAATTTAAACTAAATGGTAAGGCTTGGAGTATAACATTAGTGGTGGTATTCGGTAGTGTACTGTATGGGTGGTACGACAGAAATTACATGAGATGTGAGATTAATACCCGGAGTTGTCCTTACCAGTTAAGCATTATTTTTTCCGAATTTTGCGACGAAATTCTGTTATTAGGGGAGAAGTATGTAATACCTCGTATTTTTACGTCTTTTAAAATTAGGGATTTATTAAATTTAATTTAAGATATTATTTTAATATTAATCCAGAAATTATTTTAATATTTACTAGCATGATGTGACTTAGTAATTATTGGCAATTTGGTGAATATTACTGGATGAGTAAAGTAACATATGAGATTGATTTTATTAAAATTGTCACGAGTGAATAAAATGACAATTATGGAAATTTAATTCGGGACGCGCCTGTGTCGTGTAAGGACTAAATTATTATTATTAAAGTGAATAAATTATAAGTCATCTGTATGGTCATTTTAAGTGTGCCAAAGTGTCCGAAAGGGTCGAGATAATCAGAAAAGTGTAACTGGGGTTTAGTTTGGGTCTCGGGGAGTTTTTAGGCCTAATTGACATCCCGAGAGGGTATTTTAGATATTTTGTATTTTTGGGTAACTAAACCCACGAAGTTTCTTAGTATATATTAGCCATTTGGAGTTGTATCTTAGGTTTAACAAACACAAAACCTAAGCCTAACCATTAGAGAAGAAGGTGAAGAGATTATAGAAGAAGGTGAAGAGATTAGAGAAGAAGGTGAAGAGTTTTCAAGAAATCCAAGGCCTAGAACTCACCCGATTGCATCGCCACCACCGCCAAAACTTAGATCGCACGACGAGGAACGCAACCACATATTTTTCATCAACAAATGAGATCCTTGAATCCCAGGCACGTATCTATCTTGCTGATTTCCAAGTTAATATACCTTCCATGTTAGTCTACGAATGAAAATCATATGTTTTAATCGAAGAATTATATATTTTGGAAGAGAATTTATGTGTTGTAGGGAGAATCCATATAGTTTGAAATCGTGATCATATGATATTTGGGAAGAAAATCTGGATTAAAATAGAGGGTTGTGATTATTCATGCAAAATTTGGTTTTATAAATAAATCTGAGATTAAACCACTTTTTGATTGATTCGTTGATGATTTATTGATGTTGTTACGCTAGAACGTATTTATATATATTTACTTATACATTTGGATTACTTTTAGGGGAGTTTGGGGTGAAATTATAGAGGTTTGGAGGGGTCAGAATGTTTGAACCCATAGGTTGAAAATTGCAGCAAATTGGGAAAGAACTGCTTGATCGATCGATCGACCAAGAACATCGATCAATCGACGATCGATCGATCGACCCCATTCCTCGATCGATCGACCCCTCCTAGAAAAGTACATATTTTTCTCCTTTTTATTTAATCCGGTTAAGATACGTAGGAACCCTTGATTATTATTTTTGGAGTATAATGAGTTATGAAGCGAACCAGTAGGGTCTAGATAGACTCTGTTGAGCGAAATTAAATTGAGATGAAATTGTGGTTTAATGGGGAGTTATTCATACATTAGAAATTGTGGGTACATTTACTAAAACATTAAGACTCGTTAAAGATTTAGACTAGAAGGTAAGTGAGGGTATACCTACTGATATTTATACTTAGTGAGAGAGAATACTTCGAGAGATAAGAATTAAGTATGAAGTAAATCATAAATGAGAATAGAAGAGACGAATCCGTTATGAGGGATAATTGAGTAAAATTTGTGTTGAGAACGGATAATAACAATTATGGGTCGTGGGCGAACCTAATTTTGAAAAAAATGAATATTTATATATAAGACTGTGTGATTGTGCATATACTATGTATTTGTATATGACATACCTAGCTTACTTGCTATCGACGGGATGTTTGCGCGTCAGGGCAGTCATATCCTAATGAATCCATGGGATTTTTGACTTTTCGCTCGAGAACATAGGACTTAGGTCGATTACCATTAGTGAGAACAATAGTATATAACGGTCATTTGGGTGCGTAGGTATGTGCGTAGCCCAAAGGCTTAGGACTATGTTCACCTCCATTATTTGTGATTTGATATTTGTGGTTCGAGGAATATTTACTGAACTTATAGTCCCTTATACAGTGACGTGATGTATTTGGACAAGATAGCAGAGTAATGCAACGCCGCAGCTGTGTTTCGGGGTGCAGTATAGTATATATATATAATATAGTGAATGTATATATATAGATGTGATGATATCTACTATAAGGCTAAAGTAGAAATGTAAGATAGTCATGTATGAAAACACTTAATTGAATTGAATTAATAAGGGACTTATTCATGTTGAATCTAAATGGATATATATGTTTATAACATCACTATTTGATTATAAGATTAATACGTGGGAATAATTTGAGATATAAATAATGGATACATGTGGTTAATCTATTTAGCGTGGGAACTATAACTAGGATGGCTTGGAGGTACGTTAGGTGTGCACACTAGATGAGAGGTGAGGATTCTCAAGAGAGTGTCGCATGCTAACATGGTTGTGATATTAGCCGGTAATAATTTTAAATACTTGCTAAACTATTTTTGACACTGTTTTACACTTGGGCTCTGACCTGTTTTCTGTCATTTATTTCTTTCTTGTATATATACGTATGTATTACAGGTGCCCAGGGACAGGGGCGTCATGCTTAGGTTCTTTGGATTGGACGTGTTGCATCTTATGTGGGAGTTGCATGCCCTTGCTTTAGGAAACTTCGTCATTGAATCAGTTCCTACTTTAGATCTTCATAGTTAGGGCATGTGTCGCCCGATTTCCTATTCTAATTGGATTTGTCAGAGATTTATGATATTTCCATCATTCAGTACTCCTCGGGAGTTAACTCTTGTTAGGATGATTTCATTTATAGTTCATAACTTGGTTTGGTTTATCTAGATGGTTTAAATGGTAGTGTAGTAATTGTTATCCTTTTATTTATGTGACTCTTAAACTGTTATTATTTAAAAGGTTTTCATATTGGTATTTAATTAAGGAAAAATGAGGTTTTAAATGGTTTTGACACTTTGCTTAATTATTTAGTGTGTTCAAATTAGAAATATTATTTTGTGACAGTGATGCTGAGAATGAACCAACCGTTCACCTGGTTTTTAATTTAATAAAGAACTAATCACTCGGTATTTAATTAGGTGGGGTGTTACACATTTCTTCTTCTTGGCCTCAACTACATCAGGGATTCCCCAAAGCGAGAGCAGATGTATTTCATCTTTCCTTACTGAGGGATGGAAATGGTATGCCTTACTCAGATTGCATCTTTAACAATTATATACTTCTAAGATCTCTTAAGTAGTGCAGTCATGGATTTTTAAGGCTTTTTACTAAAAGACCTTAGCTTGTCTTCTGAGGTAAGGTTTGATGCACTACACCAAAATGGCCAAATTGTCACCTTTCAGTCGACCACCCTTGTCAAGGTCATTGACCGTGATAAAAAACACGCGTTTTGTGTCACGGTCATTGACCTTGACACGACCGTGACAACGAATTATCACGGTCATTGACCGTGACAATTCTTTAAAAACTTGTCACGGTCAATGACCTTGACACGACCGTGACAATGTTTGCAGCAAAAACCCTATACCCCTTCTTTTTTCCCTACCGCCGTTCCCTCCCTCTCTCTCTCTCTCGACGCTGCTCTCTCTCTCTCTCTCTCTACTTTCAGGTCGATTTTCTCTCTCTCTCTCTCTCTCTCTCTTCCATTTATATATATGTTTGTGTGTATATATATGTGTGTATGTGTGTATATATATGTAAATAATATCCAAAAATAATATCCAAAAATGTAAATGTAAATAATATCCAAAAATGTAAATGTAAATAATATCCAAAAATAATATCCAAAAATGTAAATGTAAATAATATCCAAAAATATTGGATAACAATTTATTTTCATTCAAAATAAATAATTGATAATAGTTGGATAATAATTGATATTTTCATTCAAAATAAATATTTCATTCAAAAATATTGGATAATAATTGATATTTTCATTTAAATTGATAATAATTTTATTCATGAAATTAATTCAATTAGGTAAAACCCTAGATAATTTTTTAACAAAATTTGATAATATTATATAAAGTTTAGTAAATTCACAAAATGTTGCCAATTGTATGTTTTTAGGAATATCATTAGTTACTTTCGATCCCAACTATGTAGAATCCATACACATGCATGTAGTTAGAAAGTCTTAAATTTAATTCTCACTTTAATTTGTAGAATCTCTGTACTTGGTTGGATTTATCCCTTTATGATAAACAATAAATGTGTGACACCCCGCCTAATTAAATACCGGGCGATCACCCCTTTATTAAATTAAATCAAGGTAAACAATTGGTTCATTCTCAGCATCACCGTCGATAAAAAATACATTTTCGAATTTAACACCCTAAATAATTTATCTAAGTGTCAAAACCATTTTCATACATACATTCCAAATTTTATTTAAAGAAAATATTTATTTTATTAGCAACATTTCTACAATTAAGAATCACACCACAATAAACCTGGAACACAAACCAATTAATTTAAAACATTCGTAAATCGAATGTCAACATGCGAAATATAAAGTCACAAATCCAAACTGAATAAAACCCATAGTAACAGTACTTGAAATAACTGAAATACAAATGTCCCAACAATAAGGAAATAATGGAAAGGGCGACACATGCCCAATAAATGAGAATGCTAAAAGTGGAGTCAATAAGGGAAGCCGTCTACGCAAGTAACCTGCAACTCCCATCTAAGCTGCAGCACGTTCCTTTCAAGTGATCCTAAGAAAGACGCCCCTGTGGCTGGGCACCTGAAATATATACATATATATACAAGAGAGAGAGAGAGAGAAAAAAAGAAACGGGTCAGAGCCCGAAAGTGTGTTTGATTTAAAATACGTTTAGCAAGTATTTAAATTGATACAGGCCAATGCAACAACATATTAGAGCGTCACTCTCTTGAGAAATACTCACTTCTCTTATAATGTGCACACCTATCGCACTAACCTTCCCAACGGTTTATCTTAACATTTTATCATACTAACCTGCCCAATAATTTAGCTTAACTTAACTTACTCATAAGATTTCAAAACCGAACAATATCATTGTTTAAAAAGAATATTTCCAATTAGCAACACACTCTCGTTTTAACTTTTATTAATTTATAAAGTTTTCCAGTGACATTTTATACTTCCACAAAACAGGTATTTACTATTTGAGTCATCAACCGTGTCCTACTTATCAAATCACAGTAGGCAGTTTTAAATTCCCGAATCTCATATATATATTAACTATTCGTATAATATATATATCATAACAGCACCCCAAATAAAAACTATGGTGCGAGCATACTTCCACGATCCAAACCCCATACCACTCATATCAAGGGGAATACAAATTCGGAATCACTCTCGAATTGTATTAACAAATACATAAACAATATTGAGGCGAAGCATAGATTCCAAGTCTGTAAGAGGATGACACATACTCGCGTCTCTTAGGACCGTCTGAACTATCAATTCGATAGCCTGTACCAAGGATATCTATCTTCTACGTTACAAGTCAATATCCCCCATAAAGGTGCCATCGAGATAAGACTGTCCCAGCGCGGTAACCTCAAGGATAGCAAGTAGCGTGGTATATTTTTCACATGTATATAATATATGTACACACAATCATATAAATATACCACTTTTATCATATTAATATAGGTTCCTCACGTCACCCATAATTACAACATTTATCCTTAATTTCACATTATTAATAATACGTATAAGGTTTCATCTATAACCTTAACTCGAAGGGCTTCCTCACTTATTACGTGACACTCGTGGACTCTATCCTTCCAAGTAGAAAATTCAGTAGTATAACTCTATTCACTATCGTAGCTATTCGCCGTAATCCCTCACTTGAAATACGTAGTTTCATCGTTCAATATACAATTTCCCCAAAAGTAAACTTCTCGTCTTATAATAAAGTTCCCAACACCTATTCATATATCCTACTGGTCTTTCCTACCTCCTAAAACATTTTAAGAAGAACACCCAAGAATTATTTCACGATAAATTTAATTTAACTAATTAAACAAGGAAAATAGGAGGCTGCCAGGAGGGGTCGATCGATCGAGGTCTGGGGCTCGATCGATCGAAGCTCTAGGCTCGATCGATCGATCAAGCAGGTCTACGAAAATCTGCAGAAATGCAGTTACGGATTTCATCACCAAAATTTCACCAAATCCATATTTCCAAGTTCCAATCGTCCCAGAATTCTACTACTAACATTATAACAATATACCAGATGATTCTAACGTAAGGCATGTACATATTCACCATTTAAAAATGGATTTTCAACCTAAAATTATATCCAATTATCAGGAACCCTAGAATTTTCTTAAACAGTTTTCTAACAAATCTTTCTCCAGAATTTCTTTCTTATGATCATCAAAATTTCGTGGTTTATTTCCTCTACATGGCAAGGGTTTCCAGAATCAACATATAAATCAATACTACATGGATTCTCCTATCATGAATTGGGTTTTCTTCCATAGTTTTCATCACAAATCATTCCTAAACTATTATGAAGATTGCACCAACGAAAATAACAAGTTAAACACTTGCCTGGGATTTTTGCTATTCTGATTCACGACTGATTTTGGTATGGCTGCGTTCCTCGTCTCGCGATCTACGCGGTGGTGGTGGCGGCGGTGCAAACCGGTGACTTTTGGGGCCTTGGATTGCCTTGGAGCTTTCTCCTTGCCTCTCCTATGGCCGTCACTTGTGTTTTTGTTTTCTAACCCTAGCTGACTAACCTAAATGGCTGATATAGGTTGCTGAATTTCGTGGGTCTAATTACCCAAAAAGGTGAAATGACTAAATTGCCCTCCCGGGGTACCAATTAGGCCTAAAAATGCCCCGAGACCCAAACTAAACCCCCGGGTACACTTTTCTGACTATCTCGACCCTTCCGGACGCATTGGCGCACTCAAAACGACCATACGAACAACTTATAAAATATTCACTTTTTTTATTTAACAAAATTTAGTCCCGACGCGACACGAGCGCGTCCCGATTCAAATTTCCAAAATTGCCATTTAATTCACTCATGACATTCAATATAACTAATATAATATATTACTTTGCTTATTAGTAATATTCAATAAATTCTCCATAATTACTAACTCTCGTCACGTTAATAATTATAACATAATTAAATTTCGGATTTTTATTAAATAAATCATTCACGTTAAATTTAATAAATCCCCAAATTAATATAGCATAAAAATACGGGGTATTACATACTCCCCCCTCCCCTAATAACGGAATTTCGTCCCGAAATTCAGAAAATAAGGCGTACCTGGTAAAAACAACTCTGGATATCTCTCGCGCATATCGGCCTCACGCTCCCAAGTGGATTCCTCCACATTATGATGCTCCCACTGGACTCGCACAAGTGGAACTATCTTTGACCTCAATCTCCTTTCACTATAGTCTAGAATAGCCACTGGTCTCTCTTCGTAAGAGCTATCAGACTGTTAGTCTATCTCATCTATCGCAATGTGAGTATGGGCCATATCATCCCAAAGATATCGCCCCAACGACGAGATGTGGAATACATCGTGGATGCGATGTAAATGTTCTGGAAGTCCCAACCTGTATGCAACCGACCCAATTCTCTCGATGATGGGAAATGGTCCCACGTACCTCGGATCTAACTTCCCCTTCTTCTCGAACCTCATCACTCCCTTCATAGGAGATACACGCAATAACACTTGGTCCCCCACACTAAACTCCTGGAAGAATCGTTTCGCATCGGCGTAGCTCTTTTTCCTGTCCTGGGCTACTCGAATGCGAATCCTGATCATCTCAATCCTTGCGGAGGTCTCCTGAATCACCTCCGGTCCTAGCAACTTGTTATCCCCCACTTCGAGCCAACAAGTGGGAGAACGACAAGGGCTGCCATACAAAGCCTCAAATGGAGCCATACCAATCGTAAACTGATACGAGTTATTATAAGCGAACTCTACCAGTGGAAGGTGTGGCTCCCAACCTCCTCCAAAATAAAGGACACACATGCGTAGCATATCCTCTAACATCTGATTAGTACGCTCTGTCTGTCCATCTGTCTGTGGGTGGTAAGCTGAACTCAGCCTCAACTCAGTACCCATAGCCTCCTGAAAGCTTTCCCAGAAATGTGACACGAAGATCTTGTCTCTATCTGACACAATATTCAGGGGCACCCCATGTAATCTGACAATCTCCACGATGAACAACTGAGCATACTGACCCGTGGTATAATCTGTCCGCACCGGAAGAAAATGAGCTACCTTGGTCAAACGGTCTACAATCACCCAGATAGAGTCGTGGCCCCGCTGTGATGTAGGCAAACCTGTAATAAAATCCATGGAAATACTCTCCCACTTCCACGCAGGTACTTCCAATGGCTGAAGCAATCCTGACGGTTTCTGGTGGTCCACCTTTACCAGTTGGCAGGTAGAACACTTGGACACGAAATCGGCGATGTCCTTCTTCATCCCACTCCACTAGTATTGTCTCCTCATATCTTGGTACATCTTATCGCCTCCCGGATGTACTGCAAATCGGGACCCATGAGAGTGAGTCATCACTGCATGACGTAATTCTGCTCCTTCTGGAACCACCAATCTCCTATTAAACTGCAAACCTCCATCAGAACTAACAGAATAGGACTCAGCACCCTCGACTAGAAGTCGCACAATCTGCTCCTGGCAAAACGGGTCTGTGGTATGTGCTTGTATCACCCTCGTAACAATCTCGGGTGTGACTGACATAACGGATATGAAAGAACGTGCTACTGCGTCCTGGTGACCCAACTCCTTCCACTTTTCTTTCCAGACATCCACTACCTCGTCTACCGGTCTACGACTCAACGCATCAACAACTACGTTGGCCTTTCCCGGATGATACTGTATATCGAATTGATAGTCCTTCACAAACTCTAGCCATCTGCGCTGACGCATATTCAGCTCTCGTTGAGTGAACAGGTACTGCAGTGACTTATGGTCTGTGAACAAACGGAATTTCTCCCCCAATAAATAGTGCCTCCATATCCTCAATGCAAAGACGACCGCTGCTAACTCCAGGTCGTGGGTGAGGTAATTCTTCTCATGCGGCTTAAGCTTGCGGGAAGCAAAAACTATAGCCTTCTCCTCGTGCTGGAGTACACCTCCAAGTCCACGTAAAGACGCATCGGTGTAAACCAGGTACTCCACACCCGGCTTCGGTAACGTAAGGACTGGCGCTGAAGTAAGCTTGTCTTTCAGCTCATCGAAAGCCAATTGACAAGCGTCATCCCAAACAATGGTACTCCCTTACGAGTCAGATTCGTCAATGGACCCGCTATTTTGGATAATCCCCGAATGAATCACCTGTAGTAACCAGCTAACCCCAAGAAACTACGCACTTCCGTCGGTGTCGTGGGCTGTCCCCACTCCCTCACTGCTGACACTTTGCTCGGGTCAACTGCAATCCCCTGCTCAGAAACAACATGGCCCAAGAACTGTACTTCTCACAACCAGAATCCACACTTCTCGTACTTAGCATACAACTGATGCTCTCGTAGAGTCTGAAGAACCTGCCTCAAGTGCTCGGCATGCTCCTCCTCGAAGTGTGAATATATCAAGATGTCATCTATGAAGACGATGACAAACTGATCCAATAACTCTCTGAATACTCGGTTCATCAAGTCCATGAAAACGGCTAGGGCATTAGTGAGTCCGAACGGCATCACCCTGAACTCATAGGACCCATATCTCGACAAGAAGGCAGTCTTTGAAACATCCTGCTCTCTAATACGTAACTGATGGTACCCCGACCTCAGATCTATCTTCGAAAAGAATGTTGCCCCCTCAACTGGTCGAACAGATCATCAATTCGAGGCAACTGATACTTATTACGTATCGTTACCTTGTTCAGCTCCCGGTAGTCCACACACAATCTCAGTGAACCATCTCTCTTCTTCACAAACAAGACAGGAGCGCCCCAAGGTGAGGTACTCCTACGAATGAAGCCCTGACCTAACAGCTGCTCTATCTGATCTCGTAGCTCTCGCATCTCTGCCGGAGCCATACGGTACGGTGCGCGTGTTATAGGTCTCGTATCTGGCAATAAGTCTACAACAAAGTCTATCTCTCGACTGGGGGGTAGGCCTGGTATATCCTGAAACACATCGGAATACTCCCTGACAACTGGGATCGAATCTAAGGGAATCACGACCTCCTTAGAGGTATCCTCCTCTATGTAATACAAATGAGCGGTCGAGCCTCCCTCTGGAAGAGGCATCGCCACTACAAATATCTCTTTCCCCGGAATGGCAAAAACAATGCTCCCACCGAAGAAATCAATCATGGCTCTATAAGCTACGATCCAATCCATACCAATAATCACATCATGCTCATGCATGTCAAAGACTAACATGTCTGCAGGTAATACCAAGCTACCAATCTCTACCCCCACTCCCCGGCATATAAAGAAAATAAGTGACCCACTCCCCAGTGGTGAGTCTACACACGTCACTGTGCTCTCTGCTGTGGCTAACAACCCTAAGGCCTTCACAAAATGCGTAGCTATAAAATAATGCGTTGCCCCCGTATCAAATAAAACCCGACCCATAGTACCATGGATAGGAAACATACCCTCAATCGCGGGTGGTGCCTAAGGGGCTGCTGCCTGGTGGACGTTATAGACACGTCCATACTGTAATTTCCCCTGCTGCACTGGAGCTACTGGAATGCTGGTAGGGCTGGCACCTGGGCTGGAGCAGGGAGGGCAGGTGGAAAAAGTTGTCTCTGCGGCTCATTACGGGCTCCCTGCTGCTGTGGGGCCCTATCGCCCTCTGGGCAATCCTGACGCCTATGGCCATGTTTATCGCACCCAAAACATCGGCCTTTGAAGTTAACTCCTCTCTGGCCCTGATGGTCGTTGCCTCCCCGCCACTGGCCCTGCTGGCCCTGATTAGCACGCTGTTGGCCCTGCTGTCGGTGTTGGCCCTGCTGGACCTACTGATTAGGCTGGTCCTGATGGCCCTGCCTAAAACCCTCGAATCCCTGCCTAGAATCACCTGAACGAAATCGCTTAGCAGGGTCCCCCTAATGGGAACTCTGCTCGTGCTGACGAGTCTGTCCATGAGATGGTGCCCCACTAGCACTATTACCCCCGGTCCTACCCTGTTGGCTGGACTCTCCTGCTCTCTTGCTTCCCTGCAGATGGAAGCGGTGATCCTGGCAATGTATCAATGCGGCATTGAGTACATCAGTGAACGTACTCAGGGATAGATTCCCAATAAGGTGCTGACGGATCCTCCAAGCTAATATGTCGACAAATAGCAAAATATTCTTGCTCTCAGTAGGTGCCTCACCTGGCACAATTGTGAGAAGTCTCGTGAACTCCTCCTCATACTCATCTACAGTAAGGTTTTCCTGCTTCAGATTTAGTAATTTCTGCCTCATCTCAGTCTATACTGCGGGTGGAAAATACTTGCGGTCAAACCTCTCCCAGAACAACTGAATAGGGATCGTGTCCCTCTCCTCCAAAGTGGTAGTGGACTCCCACCACTGCAATGCGGCTCCCACCAGCTTAAAGGAAGCCAATAACTACTTTTGCACATCAGTGCACTCATACATACAGAGATGCCGCTGGATGTCCTTCTTCCATTGGCTAACTGTAACAATATCGGAGCTACCAGAAAACTCAGGGGGATGCGCTTTCTGAAAAGCATCCCGAACCCTCTCCCATATAGATGGAAGTTGTGCTGGTACTGGCGCCACTGCCTGAACCTGGGGTGGAGCCTGCTGAACCACCGCTAGTGCGGCATTCACCGCCTGAGAAACAATGGCGGCTACTTCGTTTGCATTCATTGTGCCTGGTGCCGGAGCTGCTGGCTGCTCGGCTTGGGCACGCCTATCTTTCGGAGCACGTCTCGGAGGCATCTGAAATGTGAACAAGTCTATTAGTCTACAGTTATTATCAAATCTCAAATAGCTGAAGACTTAAACGTAAAAGCAAGAATACAACAATCCTAAAAATAGGGCTCTATAGCAATAACGTTAAGATGAAAACGAAATAAGCCGTATAGATCCTATGGACACTAGAACCTGATGCTCTGATACCACCTGTGACACCCCGCCTAATTAAATACTGGGCGATCACTCCTTTATTAAATTAAATCAAGGTAAACAGTTGGTTCATTCTCAGCATCACATTCGATAAAAAATACATTTTCCAATTTAACACCCTAAATAATTAAGCTAAGTGTCAAACCCATTTTCATACATACATTCCAAATTTTATTTAAAGAAAATATTTATTTTATTATCAACATTTCTACAATTAAGAATCACACCACAATAAACCTGGAACACAAACCAATTAATTTAAAACATTCGTAAATCGAATGTCAACATGTGAAATATAAAGTCACAAATCCAAACTGAATAAACCCATAGTAACAGTACTGGAAATAACTGAAATACAAATGTCCCAACAATAAGGAAATAATGGAAAGGGCGACACATGCCCAATAAATGAGAATGCTAAAAGTGGAGTCAATAAGGGAAGCCGTCTACGCAAGTAACCTGCAACTCCCACCTAAGCTGCAGCACGTTCCTTTCAAGGGATCCTAAGCAAGACGCCCCTGTGGCTGGGCACCTGAAATATATACATATATATACAAGAGAGAGAGAGAGAAAAAGAAACGGGTCAGAGCCCGAAAGTGTGTTTGATTTAAAATACGTTTAGCAAGTATTTAAATTGATACAGGCCAATGCAACAACATATTAGAGCGTCACTCTCTTGAGAAATACTCACCTCTCTTCTAATGTGCACACCTATCGCACTAACCTTCCAAACGGTTTATCTTAACATTTTATAATACTAACCTTCCCAATAATTTAGCTTATCTTAACTTACTCATAAGATTTCAAAACCGAACAATATCATTGTTTAAAAAGAATACTTCCAATTAGCAGCACACTCTCGTTTTAACTTTTATTAATTTATAAAGTTTTCCAGTGACATTTTATACTTCCACAAAACAGGTATTTACTATTTGAGTCATCAACCGTGTCCTACTTATCAAATCACAGTAGGCAATTTCAAATTCACGAATCTCATATATATATTAACTACTCGTATAATATATATATCATAACAGCACCCCAAATAAAAACTATGGTGCGAGCATACTTCCACTATCCAAACCCCATACCACTCATATCAAGGGGAATACGAATTCGGAATCACTCTCGAATTGTATTAACACATACACAAACAATATTGAGGTGAAGCATAGATTCCAAGTCTCTAAGAGGATGGCACATACTCGCGTCTCTTAGGACCGTCTGAACTATCAATTCGATAGCCTGTACCAAGGATATCTATCTTCTAGGGTACAAGTCAATATCCCCCATAAAGGTCCCATCGAGATAAGACTGTCCCAGCGCGGTAACCTCAAGGATAGCAAGTAGCGCGGTATATTTTTCACATGTATATAATATATGTACACAAAATCATATAAATATACCACTTTTATCATATTAATATAGGTTCCTCACGTCACCCATAATTACAACATTTATCCTTAACTTCACATTATTAATAATATGTATAAGGTTTCATCTCTAACCTTAACTCGAAGAGTTTCCTCACTTATTACGTGACACTCGTGGACTCTATCCTTCCAATTAGAAAATTACGCAGTATAACGCTATTCACTATCGTAGCTATTCACCGTAATCCCTCACTTGAAATACGTAGTTTCATCGTTCAATATACAATTTCTCCAAAAGTAAACTTCTCGTCTTATAATAAAGTTCCCAACACCTATTCATATATCCTACTGGTCTTTCCTACCTCCCAAAACATTTTAAGAAGAACACCCAAGAATTATTTCACGATAAATTTAACTTAACTAATTAAACAAGGGAAATAGGAGGCTGCCAGGAGGGGTCGATCGATCGAGGTCTGGGGCTCGATCGATCGATCAAGCAGGTCTACGAAAATCTGAAGAAATGCAGTTAGGGGTTTCATCACCAAAATTTCACCAAATCCATATTTCCAAGTTCCAATCGTCCCAGAATTCTACTACTAACATTATAACAATATACCAGATGATTCTAACGTAAGGCATGTACATATTCATCATTTAAACATGGATTTTCAACCTAAAATTATATCCAATTATCAAGAACCCTAGAATTTTCTTAAACAGTTTTCTAACAAATCTTTCTCCATAATTTCTTTCTTATGATCATCAAAATTTCATGGTTTATTTCCTCTATATGGCAAGGGTTTCCAGAATGAACATATAAATCAATACTACATGGATTCTCTTATCATAAATTGAGTTTTCTTCCATAGTTTTCATCACAAATCATTCCTAAACTATTATGAAGATTGCACCAACGAAAATAACAAGTTAAACACTTGCCTGGGAATTTTGGTATTCTGATTCACGGCTGATTTTGGTATGGCTGCGTTCCTCGTCTCGCGATCTACGCGGTGGTGGTGGCGGCGGTGCAAACCGGTGACTTTTGGGGCCTTGGATTGCCTTGGAGCTTTCTCCTTCCCTCTCCTATGGCCGTCACTTGTGTTTTTATTTTCTAATCCTAGCTGACTAACCTAAATGGCTGATATAGGTTGCTGAATTTCGTTGGTCTAATTACTCAAAAAGGTGAAATGACTAAATTGCCCTCCCGGGGTACCAATTAGGCCTAAAAACGCCCCGAGACCCAAACTAAATCCCCGGGTACACTTTCTGACTATCTCGACCCTTCTGGACGCATTGGCGCACTCAAAACGACCATACGAACACCTTATAAAATATTCACTTTTTTTATTTAACAAAATTTAGTCCCGACGCGACACGGGCGCGTTCCGATTCAAATTTCCAAACTTGTCATTTAATTTACTCATGACATTCAATATAACCAATATAATATATTACTTTGCTTATTAGTAATATTCAACAAATTTCCCATTATTACTAACTCTCGTCACGTTAATAATTATAACATAATTAATTTCCGGATTTTTATTAAATAAATCATTCACGTTAAATTTAATAAATCCCCAAATTAATATAGCATAAAAATACGGGGTATTACAAAATGTAGTTGTCACGGTTGTGGTGGGGGGAGGTGTGGGGGTGGGGTGGTGGGGGTGGGGTGTGTGTGTGTGTGTGCGTAGGTGTGTGCGTGTGTGCGTGGCGGGGGGAGGGGGAGGGGGTGGGGTATGTGTATATGTGTGTGTAAGGTGGTGTGTGGTGGGAGAGGGGGGTAGTGGGGGTGGGGTGTGGTGGGGGACAGGGGTAGTGGGGGTGGGGTGTGGTCTCTCTCTCTCTCGACGCTGCTCTCTCTCTCTCTACTTTCAGGTCGATTTTCTCTCTCTCTCTCTCTCTCTCTCTCTCTCTCTTCCATTTATATATATGTTTGTGTGTATATATATGTGTGTATGTGTGTATATATATGTGTGTATGTGTGTATATATATGTAAATAATGTCCAAAAATAATATCCAAAAATGTAAATGTAAATAATATCCAAAAATAATATCCAAAAATGTAAATGTAAATAATTTTCAAAAATATTGGATAACAATTTATTTTCATTCAAAATAAATAATTGATAATAGTTGGATAATAATTGATATTTTCATTCAAAATAAATATTTCATTCAAAAATATTGGATAATAATTGATATTTTCATTTAAATTGATAATAATTGTATACTTTGTTGGGGTGTGGTGTGGTGGGGGTAGTGGGGGTGGGGTGGGGTGGGGGTGGAATTTTCTAACTAAAAATATGATAATATTTTCTTATAATTTGTTAAAACTATGTAAACCTTACTATGAATGCACTCATTGTAAATTAGTAAATTAATAATTGTATACTTTAATTGTTAGTTTAATTGATGAAATGTTGGGTTGGTTAGTTTTAAAAATGGCATGACGTGTGCGTGTGTGTGGTGGGGGTGGGGTAGGGGTGTGTGTATGTGTACTATTAACATTTTTTTTTATCTGTACTAATAATATTTTTTTACAGCAAAAATGTCTCCTTCTGATATTAAGGCGAAGATGATGATTCTGTTTATGATGATGTCGTCTGGGTTCGGTGGTAGCGGAGGCGACGAGGGCTCCTCCGCCCCTAGGCTCCCCAAATATGGAAAATTTAGAATTACCGTCGAGAACAAGTCGGAGCTATTAGCGAGATCCCTCGAGCTGCTAAAGACGGTCATCGGCCCGGGGTTTATGAGTTGGAAGGAGGTGCCATATGAGCTCAAGTTAGCTGTTTGGGCGGCATTATAGGTAATATATTTATATTTATATGAATATGAATATTTCAATTTCAATTTCAATTTCAATTTTAATTTCAATTTCAATTTCAATTTCATATTTATATTTATATTTATATTTATATTTATTCGCAACTAACATTATATTTGTTGGACAGGAACAATTCAACTTGGATCCAAAGCTACGCGATTCCGTCTTGGAGCAGTTGAGGGAGCAACACAAGACGTGGAAGAAAAATATGCGGACACGGTACTTTGGTAAAATACGAGAGTCCATTATACAATGGCACAGATCCGCCACGCCCAAGGAGCCGATCTCATTGGCACAATGGCAAAAGTTCATTGACAATGAGATCGAGGATCGACAATTGACATCTCGCCAATCGGGGAGGGAAAATCGGGCAAAAAAGACGGACGTGCACTACTCCGGCCGGATCTCTTACGCCGAGGTGGAGCATAGGATACAGGTAAGATTTAATTTATCTATAACTACAGAAATATATTATTCTTCATTACTTTGCGGGACCGATACTAATTTTACTTTACTTTATTTTATTTCAGGGGGTAGGGAGTGGGCCAGGGGGTAAGCCACATAGGCTCGATACTTACGTGGCTCTTCGGACGAAGAAGGGAAAGGACAAGGAGGTGTCCCCGAGCGTCGCGGCCACGATTGTAAGTAATCCGACAGTTTAATTTTTGTTAATTACGTTATAATTTTTTAGTTTACTTATTTTACTAATCATGTGCTTTTTGTCGTTTCAGGTAAAGCTTAAGGAAGTTCATGAGTCGCAGTCTGCTGCCGACAAGGCATCTTTGTCAACAGATGCACTCAGCCAAGTGCTTGGCTCTGATCGCAAGGGGAGGACAAGGGGAGTGAGCTCGCGGGTGGCCAAATCTAGGATCATCGGATTGGAGACGAGCGACACCGGGTTGGCTCGAACGGTGGATTCACACGACGCGAAGCTGTCCCGTTTGGAGGCGACGGTCCAAGATATGTACGTATTCATGAAGCGTACGTTGGGCGGAGACCGTAAAGGGAAAGGAAAAGGGAAGGAGAAGGCGGTGGAGGAGGAGGTGCGGGAGGACGAGGCGCAGGATGACGAGGATGTGGACCTCGCTGCTTCATCACCGACACGTTCGTACTTCGATGATCCACTTCCCTATTTGGCGCCCTTCAACAGACCATTGTCGACACTTTGTTGGCCGAGCGTGTTCATATTGGACGTAATTGATGGCCAGCGGATAGGGCGGGGGTTGAGGGACCCGAATATTGTCGAGGGTGGAATAGTCCATGGACGTGTGCTTCAAGAGATGGAGTCCAGGGTGCTCGTCACGCATGCCATACCCGGGAAGGAGAACTCCCTATTGTGGTTGCGCGAACAATGCGGCACGACGTATATTAGTGGGTGCGTCAATTTGTATGTCGTGTGGCCTACTCACCTCCTCAGTTTCATCTAAGACATGTAGTAACATTATTTTTAAGTTTGTCCATTTTAATTATATTTGGATTATATCATCATGTATATTATTTCTATTTTGAATATTTGGATTATATCGTCATGAATATATATTTGCATTATCTTTAGTTTGTTTGGATATATGATGTTTGGAACAGGTACAACGTTGCTATAACAGGTACAAATATACTGTTGGGCAGTGGCAGTGGCCATACTGTCCAGCACATTTTTTTTTATTCTGCCCAGAATTGTCACGGTCATTGACCGTGACAAGCCCTGGACAAATGTTGTCACGGACGTGTCACGGTCCATGGCCGTGACAATTCTGGTTAAAAAGGGTCACGGCTTTGTCACGGTTTATAACCGTGACAAACGTGTCACGGTCATTGACCGCGACACGACCGTGACACAAAACGCGAGTTACTTGTCAAGGTCAATGACCGTGACACGACCGTGAAAAAAAAAGTTGTCTCGCTTCGAAATGTCACGGTCATTGACCTTGACCAGTTGGATTTGTCAAGGTCAATGACCTTGACAATTCGGCAGATTTGGTGTAGTGATGTGAAAGACGAGACACAGATGGTTTCATTCAGATCATCAACTTGGAGAGCCTATTGGTTGAATATCTTGGCATACCGTTTTACCTCTACATTTGTCTTTTGTTTAAAGTGAATGAGGGAGGTAATAGTCTTCCTCATCTTCCGAGGCCCTATCAAATGGCTTAAAAGGGAACTTTCCAACTCAATAGATCTCCTAATGGACCTTTTTTAGACTGGTAAAATAGGGCCTAGTTTTGCTTCCCAAAGTAAAAGGAAAAGCTCTACGAAAGACTTTATTTAGGGTGTCTTAGAGGAGTACAAGTGATCTATAAATATCCAGATGTTCTATGGGGTCCTTAGTCAAATTGAATGGTTCAATAGTAGGCATGTTTTACCTTAGGAAAAGGGCGTAATGTTCAAATTCTTTGGAGAATAGAGATAACTCAATAGTGTTGGTAGTTTTCATCTTTTACTATTTGAGGAAATTCCCTAACCGGCCTTACATTTTCTTGATCTCATTGTCCTAAGGCCTAGCCACCATGGAAACTCCACGAGATTGGTCTCCACGAAGTGACAACCTATATTTGACAAGAATGCATATCCGCAATCGTTGGGCGCCCTAGGCCGACCCTCTATATCATGTTTTCCCTCCAACTAGAGCTTATGGTTCTCCCTACTACTACTACTACTACTACTACTACTATGATGTTATGGTACAGTTTGTTCCTTTACCACGAGGGGTAAAGGAAGCCTTCTAATAATATCATAAATTTTATTTTAAAGTTCCTTTTATCGATCTTTCATATCTTTGAAAGAGCGTACCAAAAAGGTATTGGTCTGTATCTTGAAAAGAATAAGATATGTAGATCAAGGAAATGGAGCTTGTCTTTCCCAACAATAGTGAAAATAAGTGGGTATTGAAATCGTATACGTTTTCAGACCCAACAGGTGCTCCACTTAGGACCTCAAACGTATTAAGGCAAAGTGTCTCATTACGAAATACAAAAGTTTAAAGTGTTATGACCTCAACTGAGGGTCCTAGGTGATAATACGCAAATATTGCGTATTTCATCCCTCGAACCGACGCATTTTAGCTCCCCCCGGGTATCTTATTACCTATATTTATGCTCGTTGACCAAACAACCTCGGATTTCTATGTTAACATGTTTTGTAGGGGTTAATTGAGCTTTTATAGGTATTTGGATGCTAAGTGTGAAGTTCGGACGCATTCCGCTCGATTTCCATACACGATCACACGTTCAAGGGCAATTCGATCAATTCACAGCTTGGGCACCTGGACCAACATCTATACGGAAGATGTATCCCTCCTCGCCAGCTTCACGTGACCGTGAATGGTGAACGATTCCGATTTAGACCGAAGAAGTTACATCAATTTTAGCGGAAGGGAAAACCAAACACATCAAAGCAGGGGGAAGAGTTACAAACCTGTAGCCATCGATCGATCGATCAAAATGATCGATCGATCAAAATGATCGATCGATTGTTTGGCCATCGTGGGGAGACAATGGGCTGATATTTTTACCATTGATTGATCGATCATTTTGATCGATCGATCGATCCCCTGTTTTCAGTTGATATTTTGGCTTTTCTTTTCTTTTTTCTTTTATTTTCTAATTTTATTCCTTTTAGTATATAAAGGAATTTTGTTGTAAAAACAGATATATTAGATTTTAGAGAGTTGTAGGTTAGGGTTTGGTGGATTTGAGAGCTCTTCTTCTTCCTCTCTTGGTTTGACACCCTTTAGGGTTTGTAATTGGTACTTTCATTTCCCTCTCCATTAATATCAGTTGTATTTCCATTATTCTTGCTTTGTAGTGTAATTTGCATGCTTTCATAATTAGGTTTACATGCTTTGATTTACTTGCTTTGTAGTGTATCTTTATTGCGTTTATTTACCGCGTTTATTTACCGCGTTTTTAATATGCTTTCTAGCTAAATTAGTATAGGTTGTGTTTGAATTGAACTCACTCGGGTTAATGTGTTTCTTTGCTTTGGTGATGGTGTTTACGGGTCTATTTCGGGTGCGTTGTCCTAGTTATTATGCCTAGGGGATTTGATGGGGCATATCATGTATGTCCCGTGCTTACGACCTTACGTGCGTAATTTCTGGGATATTTATTGACGCCAAAATCGTATTAGACTTTTATGCGGATTTAGAGGCGTGACAACCCTTGGTTCAATTAACTATCGAAACGAGACGCATTATAAATAACTCGTCGACCCATGTATCCATTTTACACTAATTAACTCGGGTGAGGGATATTCGACGCAACCTATAGTTTTACTCGCTTTGTTAATCTAGCTTTATTTTCCCACGCCTAGATTAATCTTTCACTTTTTCGCATCTTTTCTTTTTTTGTGTATAATCACCTTTTTCCCTTTTATTTAGGAGTATTTAATCTTATAAATTCTAGCAACTCGTCTCTGTGGATTTTCGATACCCGACTTACCGTTATACTTGTATCGCAAGTGTTGTCGTAATTTAGGTTTGTTTGTATTATCGCGGTGAAACGAAAACAACGACTGTGTCCTTACACGAACAGACCTTTCACGCGCTGATCACTAGGTCCACTGTCGAAGGGTGTTATAATGTTTATTAGATCCTAAAATGGTTATTATTATCTATAAGACCACTTAGACTTTGTATAAGAGAGTCCGAGAGCATTACGGACTTTGTCAACATTTTGAAGGACCTTAGGAAGTAGTTGATAGACTTCTCTAAAGGTTACTGAGTATTGATTTAGATTTCAACATGGAATACCATAAGTGTGATAGTTGGAATTGGTCCAAACTATCATTATATGCTCTCAACAATGGGCTAAGAGCATCTAGAACAGGGGGAAAATACCTATGATAGAGAAACGTCTTTTTCTGGTGATTTGATCATGGCCTCAACCGTTCTTGAGTTTTGCTTATAAAGGCATCCTCTTAAAGAAAGAAAGTGATTAGACCATCACAAAATGGTTCTGGTGTATCTGGACTCTGAAGGCATTATTGGAGGGTGGAGTTTGGCTAAAGATTTTTACACGTGGTGTGAGGTAGATGTCGGGTGAATTTAACGTGGATGAGAGTCATTAATGCAAGTGGAGTTGCATGCTGGCAGCAGGTGGAACAGTGTTGTGATTTTCACCTACCCGTCATACTAGTTACAAAACAAAAACCATACGTCTATAGGTCTGGAACCATCAATGGTTACCCATTGAATATCTTGGTGGTATGATGAAATTATTTGTCTATGTGTTTGGGGATAAATGACCTCTGAAGTTTGTCTCTCTTTAGAATGACGTCTGCTTTATACATAAGCCATGGTGGGGAACTAGTATTCTGGTCTTTGTGCTTAGTTATAGAGACATGTTAGAATGACTGATCATTCTAGAATAGTGAGAAGGTGGATGAGCATTGTGGTTCTTTTGTGGTCCTTTTTTGAATGCAACAAAGTTCTCGATGACTAAGTAGTGGTCTAGTAGATGTTTGGGTTTGCCCTTAGGATCACAGTCCTTAGTTGAGGGAGTTGAGGGGTCTAATAACTCTTAGAATACTAGGGATTAGATATAGTATCATCAACTCATATAAAAAGTTCATAATGTTATAAGATTAAAAATTGATATGAGCATGAATAGGTAAAGGTTGGTAATAGAATTGATAACATTAACTTAGTACTTAACACAACCCATCAATAAATATTATACGACATATATTAAGGTGTGAATAAAACTATCTCTTCCCATATGAAGAAATAATGAGTTAACCCAAGTTCATAAAAGAGTTATCAAACTCGGGAGAATTTCTGTTAAGATAAATGGTGTTAATAGTAAACTTAAGTAAAATTTAAACAAATATGGAAGAAAATAACATAAAGGCTCCGGGTAGTGATCATGTACGCACAATGTTTGCCCCTTGAAATATTTAATCCAAAGAATTCAATTGATGTACATTGTAAGATATATTGATCAATAATATAACCAAATCAAATATTGTATCAGAGCATTTTATCCGACATTTTCTAGTAGTGACTTCAACAAATAATATATAGATTCTGGATTGTAACATCAATACCATTAAGGCCTTCTAAAAAATGAGGCAAGGACAAGTCAGTAATAAGAAGAGACCTTCAAATAAAACCGCAAAATATACTTCAATCCAAATAGCATTAGATAATGTCTAGAATGTGAGTTTCACTTCAAACAATAGCTAATGTTTTTCACGACATTTAATGGGGGCTATTTTTTAGCATCATTTGATTATTTATCATAATTGGAGTTAGACTCTCTATTGTTTATTTTTTATTTAAGTATAAAATTTCTGGAGTGTACAAATTTATTTTGTAAAATTGTGTCTAGCTACGGTTTTTATTTTGAAGCTAGTACTTCCATCGTCACTAATCTACAGAAGCGGACTAACGTATCCTCGTATTCCACCTTGTTATTGGAACCCAACAGTCCTATTCAAAATAGTTTCTCTATAATAGAACTTTACGGGTAACGAGAAGACCAATGCCTACGTGGCGATCGCTAGATACGCTACTTATGAAAAACTTCAGCTTGGATTAGTCGTCTGCCAGATTGAACAAGGATTTTTAACCCAGTTAACATTGAACATCTTCAAATTGGGACTGGGTTGAACACCTTTTTCTTTAGACTACTCGATAACATTACAATAATGTCAGACATGAAGTGACTAAGACTTGGCAGTGGGAACCAAAATAATGTCTCAGACTCGTCATGAACATTACTAAGTCCAAAAATGAACCTTCTTTTAGAATCTTTGAGGGTATGACTGACGTATTAGACCAATCGCCTCTCCCCTCTTTTTGATCAGACCAATGCCCCACTAGTGACATTTTTACTAATGACCAAGTACAAATGCTTGTTCTCGTTACTTGTTTTCATCGACAACAAAGGTTGGGATGCATGGACCTCGTCATATATAGTTGTCGTGCTCATTGGAAATAACTTCAATCCCTGACAAAAATATCAACACTTACGGATGATTTGAACATGAATCAATTGAGAATTGCGAGCACTATTGTAAGCAAATATACGTATATAATTATTTTTTACCTCTTTATATCATATTAGGCCTTTTTCATCTTTGAATTAGCCTCTATGACCCTCTGAGTGGTGAGGTAACTCCCGACCATTCCTTATATGACCCCAAAGGCATGCTTTGAGACACAAAATATCATTCCCTAGCTTTTGAGAATCATGGAGGTAGTGGATAATTTATTATATGGTGAGAGAAAAGATTGTTCTTTGACATTATGTTATTAGTTTACTTGGCAAAGTTGAGCTGATATGATTTTTGAACACCTTGGATACCAAGAAGTAACATGTATTATTCGTATTCTTAGAATCAAATGACATAACCCTATAGTAGTACAACCCAAAGGTCATAATGAACTAGGTCTTCTCTCCATCCGACCCAAACTAAGGTGTGTGATGATATACCTTGTATAATCTTTTTTTTTAGGAAGAGGATATTAATCCCCAAATTATTATGAATAGTAGAAAAAGCCTCTTCACAAGACACTTTTCTAATACTAGGGAGATTTAACTTATCTAAATTAAAGAAACCTTTAGTCAAGTGAGTCAAATCATTTATAAATATCATCCTTTAGTTATTTATTATCAAGGTTCTAATAAGCGCGGGATGTGATCGAGGCGTGGAGATCAAGCCTTAAGTCTTAGAAGCCTAAATGGGCCTTAAAAAGGCGTGAAAAGACATTTAGACATTTTTTTAATATATTTTAACATTTTTAACAATAACAAGTCTATTAAAAATACTAAAATAGTACATATATACCTTAAAATATGTCTGAATATATGCAAACTAAAATGCTACTTTTTAAAATACTAAAAACAAGAAAAAAAACATGCATTTTTTTGGATAGAGACAGAGAGATTTGAGATACAATTTGTCATTTGATTGTTTTGAATGAGATACTGGTCGGGTTTTTTTAAAAAAAAAATATTTAAAAGATGATATCGTTTCCCTAATGCGTTTCTATTTTTTTAAGTGTGTCTTAAGCGTTATACTAAGAATAAGGCGTAAAAAGCTTAAGGCGGGGCGTTTTTCCCAAGCCTCAAGCCTATGCGCACCTAGGCAGAGCCTACGCGCACCTTTTAGAACACTATATATTATAAAAACTACTAACTGCTCAATCCCCGTTAGAGGAAGGATTTCCTTGGGGAAGCCTTGTTTAACTTTACAAAATCCTCGGAGACTCCACTTTTCATTCTTTGAACAAATAACTTATGTATTGGATATCTAATTTGGGAATGGGATCTACTTAATGAATCAATATGAACTATCTTCTCAACTTCATCTTCTATTGGTTTTATCTTTTTGGTGTTTATTTCCCCTATTTTTCTTTCATTCATTGGATACCATATTCCACATGCAATCGATGATATGCTATCTCTAGATATATACCTAAAAAATCATAGGTCGTACAAAAAAGAACATCCACGTTTTACTTGTAGAAGTCAACGTGTTGATCAACTTTAACCTTTGGCAACTCTCCAACGACAAAGAAGAATTTTTATGATTGAGATGGATCAATAGAAATTGTTCTTAGTTCCCATCTCAGTTGACAAGGGCTACCCTATTATCTTCAAACTTTGGTTGATCTCCCTCACATTGGTATTTTCTTTTGTGGGCCTTTGAATCATCGTTTCCTTTAACTTTATTTGTGAAGATTATTTTTACTCAATGGTTTCTATAAATAAACTAATTTTTTCTTGTTCAATGCCTTGGACATCTATTATACCTTTATTGATCATAAATTTCGTATTTAGGTATAGAGATGAGGGTGTAACCTTTCACAGTATGGTTAAACCCTCTTCATTTTAATGTCATTTTGAGAAGACTCTAGTTCGATTAGAAGGAACTTAGTCTCCCAATTAATCTCCCCAATTTACCTGAAACTTAATCTTTCTTTCGGGAGTTTTTACATTGCCTTTTGAGCCAATCAAAGATTTAATTTAGGATCCAAGTCTTAGATAGTGTAACTATCTTGAATATCATGACTCACTTGACACTCTAAGGTTTCTTTTCACATCAAAGTTAAAGACTGTAAGATGTAGGTTCTTGAAATACAGTTTGTATTGAGTGAGGCGTAACCCCTTATCAAGACCGGGATTAATATCGTTTGGTATTAAATGTTGGCAGTGGCCACCAGTGAATCAGAGACAAGAGAATTCCAAATTCAGACTTATATTAAATGGCATCTTGGCACAAAAAATGCATGACAAGCACAATAAATAGATAGGACCAGCAGGTGGCATGGACGAAGGGAGAAAAGATAAGCACTCTAGTGTAACAACCCGCGTAATTTTTGGGCTATTTTAATTAATTTCTGGAAAATGGAGGAAAATAAAGTTTTTGATAAAATTATTTTTATTGCTCAAATATGTTGGTTATTATTTTTAAAGGCGTGAATTTCAAACGATTTCGAAAACGGAGTTAAAACGGATTTTAAAATGATTTTTAAATGTTTTTAACTCTTGGAGTTGTTTTGACTTCCAACTCTTCATTTCTTTGCCTTGTTTAAAGGAGTCTTTTGGATTCCAACTCTTCATTTCTTTTCATTATAAAAGGAAGTTGTGGGCAAGCCTTTTAACCTACTTTTGGCACAAATTTTGACAGCAAATATATTTTATATTCCTCTTCCTTTTATATACACATTGGCCCTTGAGATTTGTGAGTTCCAACCTTAGATTAGAGGTGTTCTTGGGGCTATTTTTGTCGGAGGTTCTTGGAGAAGCTTTTGCAGATATTTTGTGTTGATCTTGAGGATGTGATCATTGGTTTCTCATCATGGTTTGAGGTATGGTGTTTTACACAATATGCTCCTTAAATCTCGCGAGTGTCATTCTTTGAATTCTTGTTTAATTGAACTCATATTTGAATTGATAAATTCATTGAAATCTGGAAAATAATTGTTGAAATTAATTTAATTCATGTGGTATCATTATATTGTTGATGAGCACGTTGTCATGAGATTTTAATATGGCACGGATGTTGGGCACCCGCCAAAATTCCTGTTTCTCGGGCTATGGCTTGATAAAGCATATACGGATGTGGTGAGGCCTGATGACCCTGTTGATGTGTTGTTGAGAAATTATATTGATAAATGCTTTGAGATTTGAATTTTGATTTGAATATTCGTACTCATGTTCTTACGTTTTATTCATCGTTAACATATATTTGTTGAGCGTCTTTCCTGTCATATTGTGTACTTCCCCATATTTTCTTTTAGTGGAAGGTTAGCGCGGATTTTGGGGCGCTATGGAGATTGATTTTAGCGAGGATTGTTTGGGAAAGAATTGTATTATTTATTTTGTTGTATAGAGCATTGGAGATTTGTATTTTTATTCGAGTTAGATAGCTGTAATTTTAATTCGAGAGACTTGTTGTAATTGAAAAGATTGAGATTAGTGGATTTATATTATTGTGGGACTTAGATGCTCTATACCTTGTCACTTGTGGACTTGGATTTGTTTTATCTCATTAGCGCTCCGTTCGCTCTCCCCGGGCGGGCGGGGTGTTACAAATGGTATCAGAGCTTAGGTATACGGCAACCCTCGGGGCTTGGGTTTTGGGTTCATTGCGTGGATAGCAATTTTTGGAGATAGAAAATTTCAGGTGATATTCGTGATAGGCATTTAGATTAGATGTGAGGAATTTATTTTTGGAGACAAAATTATTTTTGGAGATTGTTGGCCTGATTTTGAGAGTTAGGCATTCGGCGAATTTCGAGGGCGAAATTCCATTGTTAGTGGGGAAGTGTAACAACCCGCGTAATTTTTGGGCTATTTTAATTAATTTCTGGAAAATGGAGGAAAATAAAGTTTTTGATAAAATTATTTATATTGCTCAAATATGTTGGTTATTATTTTTTAAAGGCGTGAATTTCAAACGATTTCAAAAACGGAGTTAAAACGGATTTTAAAATGATTTTTAAATGTTTTTAACTGTTGGAGTTGTTTTGACTTCCAACTCTTCATTTCTTTGCCTTGTTTAAAGGAGTCTTTTGAATTCCAACTCTTCATTTCTTTGCATTATAAAAGGAAGTTGTGGGCAAACCTTTTAACCTACTTTTGGCACAAATTTTGACAACAAATATATTTTATATTCCTCTTCTTTTTATATACACATTGGCCCTTGAGATTTGTGAGTTCCAACCTTAGATTAGAGGTATTCTTGGGGCTATTTTTGTTGGAGGTTCTTGGAAAAGCTTTTGCAGATATTTTGTGTTGATCTTGAGGATGTGATCATTGGTTTCTCATCATGGTTTGAGGTATGGAGTTTTACACAATATGCTCCTTAAATCTCGCGAGTGTCATTCTCTTTGAATTCTTGTTTAATTGAACTCATATTTGAATTGATAAATTCATTAAAATCTGGAAAATAATTGTTGAAATTATTTTAATTCATGTGGTGTCATTATATTGTTGATGAGCACGTTGTCATGAGATTTTAATATGGCACAGATATTGGGCACCCGCCAAAATTCCTGTTACCCGGGCTATGGCTTGATAAAGCATATACGGATGTGGTGAGGCCTGGTGACCCTGTTGATATGTTGTTGAGAAATTATATTGATAAATGCTTTGAGATTTGCATTTTGATTTGAATATCCGTACTCATGTTCTTACGTTTTATTCATCGTTAACATATATTTGTTGAGCATCTTTCCTGTCGTATTGTGTACTTCCCCATATTTTCTTTTAGTGGCAGGTTAGCGCGGATTTTGGGGCGCTATGGAGATTGATTTTAGCGAGGATTGTTTGGGAAAGAATTGTATTATTTATTTTGTTGTATAGAGCATTGGAGATTTGTATTTTTATTCGAGTTAGATAGTTGTAATTTTAATTCGAGAGACTTGTTGTAATTGAAGAGATTGAGATTAGTGGATTTATATTATTGTGGGACTTAGATGCTCTATACCTTGTCACTTGTGGATTTGGATTTGTTTTATCTCATTAGCGCTCCGTTTGCTCTCCCTGGGCGGGCGGGGTGTTACATCTAGGCACCATGAAGGCAAGGCGAGAACTTCAAGCTCTGTTAATGCTCAATGATGAGTGTACTAAATGGGTGTGGGGAGTTAATGTTCTCGCGGTGGTTCTCGATTGTGGAGGAATTTGGGTAGCAATTCTAGGCTCAAAATGCTCTATCCCCTAACTTGTTCATCTGGTGTATATATATGGGGGGCAAGGATGCTTGAGTGACCTTGCCTACGATCGGTCTTATTGGGTGCATAAATGCACGACATATTGCATTAAATTCATAGGATCTCATGGTTTTGGAGGGAATCCATTCGATTGGATGGAAGTATTGTGAGCATTAATGAGGGACATGACATGTCAACTTGAGGATTACTTGAGGATGGCTAAATGGTCAGGTTTGGTGAACTAGACCTGCCATCTTAAGGATAAACCCACTTAAGTGCTACATTTTTTAGTCACTAAATTCCAGACGTTAGGACATCAGAAAGTGATTTAAACAGTTACATTGCCCGGTATCTGGTCACATCAGTCAGGCGGGCTGGTACCTGTTACTAGGTTGCTCAGCTGATAGGTGGCTCGAGTGTCCTGGCATCTATTTGTTGTTTAAGAGGTATTTTGGGACCAAGGTGCAAGACAGAGGTACCTCGAGAAGGTTCCTCAAATAGGTAAGACTTAAAGTGGCTCTACTGTTGTGGCTCGAGTGACCATTTATTTTGAATGAAGTTTTTTGCCCAAGTGTTCCAAGAGGGTTAGTAACCGTAATCCCAACGTTGCCTTGTTCACAATCCTCCAAATCATGTCCCTGCAAGGTTCCTAAGAGGAAGTTGCTCGATAAAGCATTTTAGCTCTCTCATGCCCTGCCAGGCATGGTCCTTTGTGGGTATCAAACAACCTCACTCAACATATATTTATAAGATAAAGTAAATGACACAGCATTCCATTACTTATTACAAACTATTGTCATCCAGGTGACTTTGATCAATAAATTGGATCCTTCGAACCAGGTTCGTTGGAGAATCTTTGAGGTTGGTCTTTCGAGCCACTTCTGTGAAGGATCTTCGAGGTGGGTCTTTCAAGCCACTTTTGTGAAAAGTCTTCGGGGTGGGTCCTTCGAGCCACTTCTCTGAAGAATCTTTAAGGTGGGTCTGTAGGCAAGCTTTCCTTCGCTTTCTTCGTGAATCAATTAATCTTCTTGACTATGTAAACCACCCTTTGGTGCGGACATCCCCTTACAGAGACTCGTAAGAACTAAATCATCCATGTGAGGGTGATTTATCCTTACAGAGTTGTCATTAGTGAACTTAATTACTTGATTAAGGTGGATATACTTTTGTTTCCCTTTGTTGAGTACTTCCTTATACACATCAATTAGGAATGTAAACTATATATTAGTTGATGCTTAAGTGTTTTTTTTACAGTTTTCTTCCATTAGTGAAAAATGATATATATAGTTATGAATTCAGATACTCAAACCTTGATAGCGACATATCTATGTTATTTTTCCCTCGTGTTATAGACAACAACTTCTGCCTTCATCTCTCCATGTCAAGGAAAATTTTAGGATAACCAAATTGTTATAATTTCTATATGTGATTGCACAAAATTTGGTAATCGCCGTCCTTATGACCATTATCTAAGTGGTAGGTACAATGAAGGATCTCAGCTTGTTTGTCAGCATTTCCCCTATCTTGGGAGGCCATATAAAGATAGTTTTACCCTTGATATAGGGTAGAATCTTGTTGATGCATCTTGGAAGATAGTATTACTCCCGAATATGTACTATAATTAGTCGTCTTCGTCATTGACCCTTAATATTTTATTATTTTCTTAATTTCCTAGTTGGGGCTGATCATGTCATTCTACCATGTCTTCCTTCAACAATATTTTTTTTCAAGTTTGGTGTATTGTTCGTTCTAGTTGTCAATGTTAATAATCCAATCCTCAATATAGTTTTCTTGTCAGTGCAAGCCACAAGGTTCTCCATAAATTTTGCTTATTTTTTTTATGACTGAACCTCAACGAGTAGACAACCACTTGCTCATTAAATTTCTCAATATGGTTCAACACCTCAAAATACCTTCGGGAGTATTTCTTAAGACATTACCATTACTTCTAAAGGGAGATCAGGGAGTTAACCTCCTTAACAACCATACTGGTGGTGGCTAAATAAGCTATGAACAACTTGGATAACTCAATGAACATAGAGCTATACCTAGGGATTGTCTTTTTAAAACACTTTAGGCTGATCTCCCCTAGAGTTAAAGGAATAGTGCAACAAATGGCACTATAGGGATATGAACTGCCGATAATAGTAAATGTGATAAGATGGATCTATCTTGCTATCATACATGGTGATCTTCTAAATAATGAACGTTTGGGGGGATTAAGATTTTAATCTCGTAGATGAAGAGAGTACAATAGTGACACGAATCCCCATTAAAACTTCACTGGGCATGAAAACTCGGTTGGTTTGTAATCGACCCTCTAACTATTTCTTTATAAACACACACGAGTAGTTTTCAACTAAGGATTTTATCCTTTTTTGAGATGGATCAAAAGTTTTATGTTTACATAGACGAGATTGTGCTTTAGATTGATCGACCGTATCATTACGCTGAATCTGATGATCTTCTTGAGGACTCCAAGATGAGGATGCACTCCCTTAATTAAGATATTGTGGTGTTATTTGCAAATAAATAACTTCTTTGACAACGGTCAATACCATGAATGTTGGATCCATATACTTCTTATCACCCACTCTATTGTCTCTTAAGGAAAGTATTCTCATAAGCATAATGTGAGATTTCGACATCAAACTGCACTAGATGGTTAGTTTATATGTTGATCAAATGTGCACAAGGGAATATATGGAGATATTTCCTGATGAGGGTTGATATCTTCTCTTATGTGGGTATGGGTTGCTAGCTTCTCTTAATGGAAGGGTGGGGTGGGGGATTAATCAAACCACTGAATGCTTCTGTCTCTATCTTCCCTTCATAACTAGCATATGAGAATTTAGTGCATAAAAAATTGTCAACATGTTCTCATCTTGTAATGGGGGTCTTACTTATAACAGAATAGAGTCATAACCATTTACAATTGTTTTATGTTAGCCTCTCTTTAACCATCCATGTATGTTGCAATCTATCTGAATTACACTAGATAATTGTGGGAGAATTCTAACTCTCATCATGATTTTCCATTTTATTGGGATTTAGATTGATCTTCTTATGGGTGATTCTAACTCGAGTCCAAGTAGATGGTTGACTTGTTGGTAAGTTTATTTGGGAATCTCCCTACCATGCATCATTAACGTCCTCCTTCACACAATAATATGTAATAACCCGCATAATTTTTGGGATATTTTCAAAATAAAGAGGAAAAATAAAGTTTTTGATAAAATTATTTTTATTGCTCAAATATGTTGGTTATTATTTTCAAAGACGGGAATTTCAAACGGTTTCGAAAACGGAGTTAAGAAGGATTTTAAAATGATTTTAAAATGTTTTTAACTCTTGGAGTTGTTTTGGATTCCAACTCTTCATTTCTTTGCCTTATTTAAAGGAGTCTTTTGGATTCCACCTCTTCATTTCTTTACATTATAAAAGGAAGTCGTGGGCAACCATTTTAACATACTTTTGGCACAAATTTTGGCAGCAAATATATTTTATATTCTTCTTCTTTTTATATACACATTAGCCCTTGAGATTTGTGAGTTCCAACCTTAGATTAGAGGTGTTCTTGGGGCTATTTTGTTGGAGGTTCTTGGAGGAGCTTTTGTAGATCTTTTGTGTTGATTTTGAGGATGTGATCGTTGGTTTCTCATCATGGTTTGAGGTATGGGGTTTTACACAATATGCTCCTTAAATCTCGCGAGTGTCATTCTCTTTGAATTCTTGTTAATTGAACTCATATTTGAATTGATAAATTCATTGAAATCTGGAAAATAATTGTTGAAATTATTTTGATTCAAGTGGTATCATTATATTATTGATGAGCACGTTGTCATGAGATTTTAATATGGCACGGATGTTGGGCACCCGCCAAAATTCCTGTTTCTCAAGCTATGGCTTTATAAAGCATATGCGGATGTGGTGAGGCCTGGTGACCCGGTTAAAGTGTTGTTGAGAAATTATAATGATGAAATGCTATTGAGATTTGCCTTTTGATTTGCATATTCGTACTCGTGTTGTTACGTTTTATTCACCGTTAATATATTTGTTGAGCATCTTTCCTGTCGTATTGTGTACTTCCCCATATTTTCTTTTAGTGGCAGGTTAGCGCGGATTTTGGGGCGCTATGGAGATTGATTTTAGCGAGGATTTTTTGGGAAAGATTTGTATTATTTTGATGTACAGAGCTTTGGAGATTTGTATTTTATTTTCGAGTTAGTTGTTGTATGTAATTCGAGAGATTTGGTATTTAATTTGAAGAGATGGAGATTTATAGTTTCTCTTTTGTTGTTGTGGGACTTAGATGCTCTATACCTTGTCACTTATGGATTTGGATTTATTTTATCGCATTAGCGCTCCGTTCGCTCTCCCCGGGGGGCGGGGTGTTACAAATGGTATCAGAGCTTAGGTATACGGCAACCCTCAGAGCTTGAATTTTGGGTTCATTGCGTGGTTAGCAATTTTTGGAGATAGAAAATTTTAGGTGATATTCATGATAAGTTTCGAGATTAGAGGTGAGGAATTATTTTTGGAGATGAGATTATTTTGGAGATTGTTTGCCTGATTTTGAGAGTTAGGCATTCGGCGAATTTCGAGGGCGAAATTTCATTGTTAGTGGGGAAGTGTAATAACCCGCATAATTTTTGGAGTATTTTCAAAATAAAGAGGAAAAATAAAGTTTTTGATAAAATTATTTTTATTGCTCAAATATGTTGGTTATTATTTTTAAAGGCGAGAATTTCAAACTGTTTCGAAAACGGAGTTAAGAAGGTTTTTAAATTTATTTTTAAATATTTTTAACTTTTGGAGTTGTTTTGGCTTCCAACTCTTCATTTCTTTGCCTTATTTAAAGGAGTCTTTTGGATTCCAACTCTTCATTTCTTTGCATTATAAAAGGAAGTCGTGGGCAACCGTTTTAACATACTTTTGACACAAATTTTGGCAGCAAATATATTTTATATTCCTCTTCTTTTTATATACACATTGGCCCTTGAGATTTGTGAGTTCCAACCTTAGATTAGAGGTGTTCTTGGGGCTATTTTGTTGGAGGTTCTTGGAGGAGCTTTTGTAGATCTTTTGTGTTGATCTTGAGGATGTGATCGTTGATTTGTCATCATGGTTTGAGGTATGGGGTTTTACACAATATGCTCCTTAAATCTCGCGAGTGTCATTCTCTTTGAATTCTTGTTAATTGAACTCATATTTGAATTGATATATTCATTGAAATATGGAAAATAATTGTTGAAATTATTTTGATTCATGTGGTATCATTATATTATTGATGAGCACGTTTTCATGAGATTTTAATATGGCACGGATGTTGGGCACCCGCCAAAATTCCTGTTTCCCGGGCTATGGCTTGATAAAGCATATACGGATGTGGTGAGGCCCGGTGACCCGGTTAAAGTGTTGTTGAGAAATTATAATCATGAAATGCTATTGAGATTTGCATTTTGATTTGAATATTCGTACTCGTGTTGTTACGTTTTATTCACCGTTAATATATTTGTTGAGCATCTTTCTTGTCGTATTGTGTACTTCCCCATATTTTCTTTTAGTGGAAGGTTAGCGCGGATTTTGAGGCACTATGGAGCTTGATTTTAGCGAGGATTGTTTGAAAAAGATTTGTATTATTTTGATGTATAGATCTTTGGATATTTGTATTTTATTTTCGAGTTAGTTGTTGTATGTAATTCGAGAGATTTGGTATTTAATTTGAAGAGATTGAGATTTGTAGTTTCTCTTTTGTTGTTGTGGGACTTAGATGCTCTATACCTTGTCACTTGTGGATTTGGATTTATTTTATCGCATTAGCGCTCCGTCCGCTCTCCCCGGGCGGGCGGAGTGTTACATAATATACATCCACACTTTTCTCTACAATAAATCTCCCACATGCTCTTTTGTGGAGATCTATTGTATATATTGGTAATGAATTACAATTGTGAGTTACGATGGACATGTATGGCGATCCTATTCTCCAATTATTTGGTTATATTAAGTTCATGTATTATTGTGCTATAGACAATACACTTAACAAAAAAAACGTAAAAATATTCAATAATTTTGGTTCCAATAATTTCTTTTTTTGGTAGTAAAAGTAGTAAACAAAGATTACATTTATTTCAGATCAAAATGGTACACTATGGTGAATTCGACCCATCCAGTTCTATATACTTTTTAATATAACTTTACAACAAATAGAACTTATACATGGAAATGAGAAAACATAAAAGTGACATAAGTCTAGAAAATAATATTTATTATTATTTTTTTGCACTATAAATATACAAGATAATTATGCCAGGGTTCCCCAAAAATGTCGATAAGATATTATGTTTTTGTTTTGGTACATTTCAATAACAAATAAATATCCAAATTATATTAACATTTACGTTTTTTACGTATCCCATAAATCAAGTATAAATTGCGTAAACAATAATTGAATATTTACAACAACTAGTTGATTGTTGTTTTTGTTTGTTAGTATATCAATTAGAGGATTGAAAATCTATGAGAGTGGTAAGTTTACTTTTCTCAATGTAATATATCTTTACAAAAATAATGGTGAGAAATGCATTTGAAGAACATAATAATTATGTATAAAATGAAATGCTCGTGTAGTTCTTTCTTATCGTAATTAGACAGTTACAATGAGTCACGTGATAAGAACATGTTAAACTCACTAACCTTTCTCTCTTCACATGGAAAATAATGCATGGTGATAGAAAGATACATACCAACCAATAGTAATTTTAGATAGGAACAAACATTAATTATCCCCCAAAATGGAGTATTATGAGATAGTATTTAAGAATGAGAAAGAAAGAACTATTTACTTAAGTATGTCTCATTTTGCCTTTTTGGTAAAACTGTATTTGTTTTGAAGTACTATTGCATTGAATAATATTTATTTATCTCATGGGCTAGAGGTTTGAAATATTTTAAAAAATATGAAAACTTATTACAAATTTTGTCACTAAATTAAATGGTTTTAATGTATATAATTTAACTTAAATAAATAGCTGACATGGACAATATTAAACACAATATGTACATAACATGAATTGTGTATGGGTTTAATTTTATTGGAAGATTAAAAATTGAGTTGAAAAAGAATTGATCTAATTTGAAATTGGAATGAATATCATAAGCCTAATACTTCTTAACACGACCCATTAACAAAGGATTAACATGACATAAATTCGTGTGTGGAACAAACTATCTCATCCCCTATCAGTTTTATTATTATTATTTTTTTTATTGGTATTAGCATTTTTGTTGAGTGTGCTAAAAATTTTGTGCAATGGTCACCAGATAAAGTTTTTTTGTTTTGAAGCGAGTAACGGAATTTTGGCTTATCATTGTATTTTGGGTTTTTCCTAAGCCAAAGAGAATCAGCATCCCTTTATAACTTCATCCCCTTTGTCAGAGCATCCACAATGGGATGCTCAAATCAAGAGAAATGGTAACTTTACAAATTTTGAGCACTGTAGTGGGATGAAGTTGACAAAATCCGTAGAAGGATTTGTAGAGGTTCTCTAAATTTATTGAACGGGTACAGAATTTGTAAAGACTTCCTATGAACTTCATTTGTTCGTAGAAATTCCCACGAACTTCTAAAGTTCGTTGGAACTCATATGTAAAAATGAAGTTCGTAGGAAGTTAGACAAATCTATTCTTATATGTTCCTACGAACTAATGTTGATCGTACGATTTTTTTTTCTTCCTACGAACAACATTAGTTCGTAGGAACATGACTTAGAAATTTACTTTCCTCCTCCACTGTGTAGACTATTCCTCACGAAAGCTAAAACCTACTTTTTCGTTAGATAAATTACCTTTGATTGCCTTTCTCCGTTAATGATGCTCTCACATTTGTCCAAGAAAGAAGATAATAAATGAAAGACAAAAAATCCACCTTTATTTAAACTCCCTCCCGGACTTCTTCTTACCCCTATCAACTTCATCCTTTCGTAGTACTCTCTCTCTCTCTCTCTCTCCATATATATATATATATACACAGTGGCGGAGCCAGGATTTGGAATTAGTGGGTGCGAAACTGTTTGACGTACCTCAGGGGTTCGGGGGCGGGAGCCCCCGAGGCGATTTTTTTTGGGTTATTTGTACTATTTTGGGCATAAATCTAGTACGTAAGAAAATTTCAACAAAAAAAAAACATGCATTAATATTCAATTTCAACACTTAAAACCATTATCAAAATGAAATAGGATAGTTATTACAATGCAGCTTTCCTAGACTTCATTTTCTGAAAAAATTGAATGATATGTTCAGTGTTAATATCATTCAACACGTCTCTTTCGATATATTAATCAAACAGAATTAATCTAACTTAAATAAGTTATTTAAAATTAATAGAATTAACGGAAAATGATTAATCTAACATAAAATTTGTTGAAAAAAGATTAACCCATTGATGTTGAAATTTATTATGGAATGTATTTAATAAATTTAATGCAGTAAAATTTTAATCACTTTGTATGATTAATCACTTTGTAAATTTCAGTAATAAATTCAGTAATAATTTCATTAATAAAATCAATGTAATGGAGGAGAAAATTTTTAATAATAATTTTTATCTTGAACTAGGGTCCGTAATAATTTTCAGAAATAATTTCAGTAAACTAGGGCCGTTCACATTCGGAAATTTTTTATCTTGAACCTGTTAATGTGCTGTAGACTAACAAATATGTAAATGGAGGAGGGAAATGGGACTTACCTTTTGTTTTGTTCTTGAATGTAGAGAGAAGACAAAACTTTGGTTGGGTTGAAAAACTAGGGCCGGCTGCTGTTGTATATATATTGACTTAAGTTTCAAAAATTACCAATTTTAACCTTAACATTTAAGTTATTACACACACACACACACACACATATATATATATATATATATATATATATACACTTATTTATCTTTTTGTTCTCTCTTTATAGTATGATAGCCATGTCTGAATTAATGGGTGGAGATGAATGCTTCTTATTGGAAAAGCAGTCATGTTCGGGAACCCCTAATTCGAATAATTCTCGCGGTAGTGAAGAAAACTTTAGGGAGAAGATGCCCAATTCCACCATTTCAGAAGGCAAAAAATCGGGTGCCGCGACATTGGTTTTGGGGAAGAAGAGAAGTGAAGACCCAAAAAAGGGGAGTGTTGATGATGAGATAAATAAGGGTGGAAAAGGTCACAATTCAGATCATGAGGTACACATCTTGACAGAGAGAGAAAGAAGGAAGAAAATGAGGAACGTGTTTTCTAATCTTTGTTGTTTTCTTCCTCATCTTCCCCCAAAGGTAAATTCCTCACCTATATATATATATATATATATGTATAACTGATGCGTTTATTATAAATCTCTCTCTTTCTCTCTCTCTCTCTCTCACACACACACTCACACACACACTCACACACATACACACACACGAAACACAAAAAAAATTGATAGGAATTTCATAATTTATTTTTGTCCGGACGAAAAGGATCAACCTTTAGTGATGGGTAGGGGTGGCCGTGGGCCGGGCCTGGGCAAGCCCGGTCGGGCTCGGGCCGGACTTGAAAAATTAAGTGTTATCCCAAGCCCGCTCGGGCCTAGATCGGGCCTTATTATGTAATCCCAAGCCCGCCCAGATTTGAAGCTCTTTACCCAGGCCCGCCCGATCGCGCCCTATTATGTTAATTAAAAGATTTTTTTTAAAAATTAAAATACCTATTTTTTTTATTTAAAGACCAATTTTTTTAATTAAAAATATGTTTTAAACTCCATATATTACAAAGTCCATATATAAAGTTTCCCACTTTACATGAAAAGACTTGGTATACGTTTTTATATTTATAAAAGACCCCCCCATATATATATATATATATATATAAATATATATATATATATATATATATATATATATATATATATATATATTTCGGGCCTCGGGCCGGGCCGGGCCTCATCGGGCTTAAGAACTCATGCCCAAGCCCGCCCGAAAAAAAATCGGGCCTATAAAATTTTGCCAAGCCCGCTTTGCGGGCCTATTCACCTTACCCAAGCCCTATTTTTTTATTGGGCGGGTTAGGCGGGCTTGGCGGGCCTCGGGCCTATGGCCACCCCTAGTGATGGGTATACCATTTGTTTGGTTGATTTTTTTCCTAGGAAAATATTTGTTGAAAACATGACTCCATTTTACATCTTTCTTATTATTATTACTTTTAACCCTTCCAAAAGAATCTTCTTATAGTAGACATGAGAATTGTTGTTCTTTATCAAATTAGGATTCCATCCTCGGTTACCATTTTTGTACGAATGTTTTGAATATCTTGATTGGACTTTATTTGTAAACTAATAATCAAAATTCATAAAAAAAAAAGATGTGTTTAGTGATGTTTCTTATTCAATAACAAGTGTTTTTAGCTCCATCACACGTTGTTTACTTGATATATTTGGATTATAAAAACCATACATATTTTTTCCCTGGATAATTAAAAAAAAAAACTCGTTTATTTTGTTAAATTGGCATGAACTCCTATAACAAGAATTTTTTCTCTAATTAAGGTGGTTCATTCAAAGTTTTTCGCCTTCTAAATTCACCATTTCTCACAAAATTTCCTCGTATCCTTATAAATTCCACCCAAGGGTTTTAAATGCAAGTGTTTTTAATTGTTATAGTTTACTTTTGATTCACACAATATCAAAACATACTTTTCAAAGATAACAAAAATTATCCAGATTTAGTTGATTTTAGCAAAGAAAGACCTAGGAGAAGTATGTGTGTAGTAACATTTTCTAACGTAATGTTTTAAAAAAATCTTATCATTTTGAATTCAAGACATAATGTTTAAATATCATTAATTTTTATTATCATTTTGAAGTTTTATATATAACATTCTTTTCGAAATGTTGTTTTTTTATTCCATGTTATTTAATTTTGTATAGGCAGACAAGTTGATGATTATCGATGACACAGTGAGCTACATAAAGTCCCTTGAAGAAACATTGCAAAAGCTGGAAAAACATAAGCTGGAACGGTTTAATGGTCACATTGACGCAACTATCAACTATGATGCACCCATTGTCAACCCACAAAAGATATCCATGGAAACAAGAGAAGCTTTCTTGGCTGATCAAGGACCTTCAACTAACTTGGGCATCACTGCAACAGACTCTTCAATCTCACTTTCAACCTATAATTTTCCCACAATCTTCCAAACATGGACTTCTCCAAACGTAACCTTAAATGTATGGGGACATGATGCACATATAAGTGTGTGCTCAGTGAAGAAGCCTGGGTTGTTAACAACCATTTGCTCTGTGTTAGAGAGGCACCAACTAGAAGTGGTTACTGCTCATCTTTCTTCGGATAATACTAAGATCTTCTATATGATTCAAGCACATGTAAGTCTAATACTCATAAATTATTCATGTTTATGAATTATTTAATCATAATAATTTTGCAATGATATATATTACTAGTTATCTCACTATTAGTTGCTTAATGATTTGGTTTTATTATTAGATTTGGCACTTGTGTTTTATAAGATAAGGGAGTTAATAATCGTGGCAAGAAGATGCATTTAATCCAAATGAAATCATAATAATTTTGATTTATTGCTCTAAGGGCCCCTTATGTTATTATATAAAATTTATCTTTACCAAAAAATTAGGAAAACACGAAATACTCGTTAATTAGATTTTTTATTACTTGTGTTTATGAAAATTTATGTTCATTGTTTAACGTTCACTATAATGTTAGGCGAGTGGTTTCAATCAATTTCTTGCAGAAGAAATATTCAAGCAAGCAGCAAAAGATATTATGTTCTGTGTTAATTACTCAGCAAACAAGGTTTTCTAAATAAAGGTTAGTGATCATAAATATTCTTCATTGATCAGTATGTACCGCTGTAATGCTAGGTTACGTTGTTACCTATCATTTTTAAAGTTGTAAATATGATATTCGTTATTATTATCAATAAAGTGGGTATGTTATAGGTGTCTTGTTATAAAACTTTAGGGTATATTACTAGCTAGGGCATCCCTTATTTTGCATCATCTAATATAAGAAGTAACTCGTAACCTCATGTTGTTCATATAAATTGAATTTTTATGTAATCTCTATATATTATAAAATGCAAAATAAGGCATTTATGAGCATTTAAGACTCCTCCTCATTGAGAGTGTCCACGTGACAATCTATATTTTATACTTCTATAAAATACTATACAAGCAATTAAATAGATGCATTGAACTATTGAGTTCTCTCTATCTCTCCTTCAATTTAATCCATCTACGAAATCAAGTCAAAAGCAATTAAGAATGATACATTTCTTTCGTCCCAATATATAAACATTATTTTTAACTACTTCCAATCACCGAGGTCATCACCATAGACTTCTCCAAAGACCCCAAACCTTCTCCTGAACAAAGGGTTGCACATATGTTAAATCGCCACCAAAGTTCTCGGCAAGTAATTTCCTTCTTTTCTTTCGTTGATTAATTTGTTAGTTAAGATTAGTAGGGTTTGGAGGTTCCCCACTATTGATAAACCATTTGCTTTCTCTCTCTTTTTGGGTTATTTTTTTAACACTGTTTTTTATAATCATTAAATTATATAAAAGCAATGTTTTTCTAAAAAAAAAAACAGTTTATAATTGTTAAAAGGTTCTTTTATAAACTGTTTTTTTAACTTTTCTATAAAATCAATTTTTTACATAAAACGTTAAAAACATTAAAAAAAGGTTGATATAAAAACGTTCAAAACACTATATTTAGCTGCTTTTTTTATAAACGTTAAAAAATAGTTTATATAAACCACTATTTTTTTTTAAAAACACTGCTTTTAAAAACGTTACAAAACACTGATTTTTTAATTGCTTTTTACAAACGGTCAAAAATATTTTATATAAAAACGTTTTTTTTTAAAACACTGTTTACTAAAAACATTAAAAACACTCTTTTTAATAAACTTAAAAAAATATTTTATATAAAAACACTTTTTAAAAAAAAACAGTATATATAAAAAAAATGTTTTTAATTTTTTTTTATAAACGTGAAATAGTTTTTTATAAAACTTTTTTAACGTTTTTTTTATAAATCAATTTTTTTTATAAACATGTTAAAAAACAGTTTATATAATAACGTTGAAAAATACTGTTTTTTTTAACGTTTTTAACATTTTATATGAAAACTGTTCATATAAAAAGTTGTTTTTAATAGTTTATAAAAACTTTTTTTTTAACATTTTTGATGTCTTTTTATAAAAAAAAAATTGATTTTATAAAAAACAGTTAAAAAGAGTTTATTAGAAAACCTTTTGATGTTTATAACTGTTTAAAAAAAAAGGGTTTTTGTATAAGCAGTTTTTAAACGTATATAAAAAACAGTAAAAAAATAGTGTTTTTTTAACCTTTTTAAAAAACAGTGTTTTTAACAAAAAGTGTTTTTATATAAACTGTAAGAGCTTTTCTCTCTCTTATCTCTCTTATTCTTACTTTCTCTCTTTTTTTGATTATTTTTTAACACTTTTTTTAAACGTTAAAAAAACACTGTTTTTTATAAACATCAAAAAACAATTTATATAAAATCAATGTTTTTAAAAAAAAATCAGTTTATAATCGTTAAACGGTTTTTTTATAAACAATTTTTTTAACTTTTTTTATAAAATTATTTTTTTACGTAAAACATTCAAAAACAGTTGATATAAAAATGTTAAAAACACTATTTTTTATAAATGTTAAAAAACTCTTTATATAAAGCACTATTTTTTTAAAGAAAAAACAGTGTTTTTAAAAAACGTTACAAAACACTGAATTTTTAACTCTTTTTTATAAACATTCAAAAACATTTTTATAATTCTTTTTAAAAAAAATGTTGTTTTTATATAAACCATTTTTTAATATTTTTTTAAAAGAGCTTTTTTTTAAGAACAGTGTTTTTACATAATTTTTTTTAACGTTTATACAAAAAACTGTTAAAAAAACTGTGTTTTTAATGTTTTTATGTTAAGTATTTTTTACGTTTTTAATTTATTCATATAAAGAATTGGTTTTATGAAAAAAGTAGAAAACAATTTATAAAAAAACTTTTGACATTCATAAACTGTTTTTTTATAAGATTGTTTTTATATAAAGGTTTTTCAACTTTTATAAAAACAGTTAAAAACAATATTTTTTAATGTTTGTAAAAAAAAGTGCTAAAAAAAGTTTATAAAAAAACCTTTTGATTTTGTAAAACTTTTTGATTTAAAAAAAATACTTAATAAAAAAAGTGTATAAAACTTTTTCATTTTATAAAAAAGACTATTTAAAACAATAAGATATAATGTAAAATTTGTTTTAATACACTAATAAATACTTATACTAATGGGTAAAATAGTCCTTTTGATTGGAAAATGAGTCAACTGACCATCAAACTAGCTAGCTAACGTTTTTTATCGATTTTGAATCCCAAACGAGTAGAATGTAAACAAATTGAATAAAACTCTAAATAACTATTGGACCCTAAATAGTAAAAGATCCTTACAAAATTGACAAGGAGCCATAGAATAGACTGTGATTTTGTTTAAGTAGAATGTGTTATGTGAAGATTGAAATAGTATTTTTCCTAAGATAATTTCGATTGAATCTTTATATAGAAATGTGAGTTTAATTAGTTAGAAGCATATGATGTGAATTTAGTTAGTTTGAAGCATATGATGTATGTTGCTCTATTTTAAGGAAGTGAGGTATGCTTCCATGTTTAATAACATTGTTTTTTAAATAAAATATATAATATTCCTTTTTGGATTTTTCTCTTTTTATATTGTGATTGCACAATTATTTTTGTGCTTTGTTATAAGGTTTGATATTTTTATTTTCACTCATTTTCACATTTTTTTTATACAAATTATACCCTTTATGCTTTATTTTCTTAACACACAAGTTCGAATTGTTTGTAATTTCTGTCTATCATGTCCATGATACTATTCATTATATTTTTCAAAAATTAGGGGTTAAAGTATAATTTATGTAAAGTTGATTAAGTGCCTAAGTAAAATATTTTGAAATATATATATATATATATATATATATATATATATATATATATATATATATATATATATATATATATATATATATATATATATATATATAGTAATTATCGTGATTATATATGAGTGTCCATTTTCTCTCCATCTATTATTAATTAATACTTATATAATGTGTCAAATAGACATAAAAATATAATTATGTCTTAAATAAAAAAATATCTCGGTGTTTAGTGTATACTAATCATAGAACTACCATCTCTACTAAAAAATATAAATATGTAGTTGATTTGTAATTTTAAAATAGAGGCATGTTCATATGTGCCAAATTTTTTATTCATTTTTTCATCTCATATTAACATTAGTTTAAATGTAATGATAATATTATTTATGTGACATATATTTTACGAATAAAATTATACCACGCTCGCGCATCGCGCGGGGTTTAAAACTAGTGTATAGTAAAATATAAAAACGGAGTATCAAATAAAAGGATTTGCCAGGCGTCATTATAGAGAGCCTCTTTTATTTAACGACCTTTTTGTATTTAGGACCCATTTAACTTTTTTACTCTATACATAGGACAATCTAGATTTTCATTCCACTATAGTCCCTAAAACCTAATCAAGTTAGGACCATTTCTTAATAAGCCTAATATTAAAGAAAATTCAAAAATGGGGATTATACTTACAAAACAATTATTAGCGGTGCTAAAGCATAATCGATAAAAATATAAATACTAATTCTACAAAATCTATTTATTTAATACACTCATTTATCTCCCCCTGTAACTATTTAAAGCTCATCAACTTCTTAATATCTCCCCCCTCCCACCCAAAGGAATTAACAAAGTACTATCACAATACTATTATGGAGTATCATTTGAATTCATCCATGAAATTATAGGAAGACTCACTTTAAGGACACCATTTGGGGCACAAAATACCTGTCCTCATGAAATGGTGGATACCTTAAATGGGACACACTCCACTCAAGTGCCGAGTATTAACACAGGGCCACATTTCATGTTTCCCCAAATGTATCCTTAAGATTTTTCCTCTTGCATTATCTTAATAGATATTCCACTAAACTCCATTCATGGAATTTTTCAAGCGTAGGAGATGAGCCATGTTCTTCACTTTTTCTCTCAATTCGAATATAATAAAGCAGGATGCATTTGATTTTGTACTATCCGCCTTCATACAAGGGCTAATGTTTATATTGAAATTCATTTTTCAATTTTTTTTATATATACATAACATAAACACACACACATATATGTGTGTGTGTGTGTGTGTGTGCGCACGCGCGCGTACATGTGTGCCCGCGCGCTAAAATGGGAAGTCTTTATGTTTGTTTTCCACCTCTTACGGTTTAGTGTATTCGTCATTTAATATTAATTATCTCCAACTACATTTAAATTTAAATATAAATGCTTATTATCACTTCATTTTTTTAAAGTAGCTGGCCCATTGACTTAACTATTTTCATAACAAATATAGCATAAAATGATGTTCGGTTCCATTTGTTAGCATATTTTTGTATTATAGATATAGTATTCTTTCATGCATATACAATTTTTGTGGTAATGAAAAATACGTTTTGGAAATCTATTATATCTATCTCTCGAGTATATCTAGGGAGACGCAGTTTGGGGATACGATTCGGGAACATAGGACATGTGTTCCCAAGTCATTTATGGATCCCTTGCATGGTATAGGTTTTGCGTTAGTGTCCACTAATGAAACAAGGACATGTCTCCAGTGTCTCAAAATTTGTCCTTAAGTATGTGCCTTTATCACTACCCTTATTTTCCTATATAATTTTTTACGCTAAACCATTTGAGATATTTAGTATTTTCCATCTTTATATCTTTCCCCATACAAAGTGATTATATCTCCTAATTTATATCCATCTATACCATTTGATATATGACGCGACCACAAATGTGTCTAGTGTGCGTGTTATTTAGGCTCAAGTACAAACCTGTCGCTCAAGTAACAATCTGATAAGTCTGGTATCGATCCTCAAGGAAAGAGAACGAACGAAGTCGTAACGACGTCGGAAAGAGTTGGTCTTGTGATGCGGATAGAATTTTGAGACAAACTTAGACTGCATATCTCTTCAAGAAGTGACGGAGTTCGGGGGTAGAGACCATAGCCAGGTCTTGGCTTTATCCTTTAAGGAAAAAGGAAAAAGATTTAGACGAACGACATCTTGTGTGCAAGTTTGACCACCAAATGTGTCACATGCCTCTTTGAACACACGAATATGCAGGTATGGTTTCTCTCAATCCATGCCATGAAATGTAGGGAGAATCTGTATCATCCCATTGCGAAAGTGGGACTTATCGATAGTATACGGGAGTAAAATGCAACCAAGGGTGACAGTTCGCTCAGGAAAGAGTAAGTACTTCTTAGGACGATAGGGGAGATCTCCCTCTCCAGTACCGAAACTCTCTGCGTCAGAAATTGCGCTCGAAATCTCGCCAAATGACTCTGTGTACTCACTCGCTGTCCTAGCTGTGTGACTCGAAGTTTGACTCTGGGTGTAGTTACTGATAGAGTGCTCAGGAGTAGGAATTGGAAACCAGAATTGTGGAACACGAGGTGTGTGGGGGCTTTCAGAGTTGTACTCAACGATTGGATTTTCGTGGATTCTGGTTGGAGTATTGTGAGGAGTCTGAGTGTGTTCAGGATTTTGCATTAAAGGCTCTTTGAGAGATGAAAATTAATTTTTATTTTTTTTATGTTTTTGGATTTGTTTGGTCAAAGATATAGATTGACTTGATCTAACCTAAGTCTACCTGATTCCCCGACAACGGCACCAAAAACTTGATGCGACCACAAATGTGTCTAGTGTGCGTGCTATTTAGGCTCAAGTGCAAGCCTGTCGCTCAAGTAATAATCCGATAAGTCGGGTATCGATCCTCAGGAAAGCAGGACAAACGATGTCGTAACGAAGTCGGAAAGACGAAGGTAACCTAACTTTGACTCTAAAAAGAACGAAAATTTGATTTGAATTGTGAAACAACTACAACTAGATGCAATTTTGAAAATGATTACTTAATGAAATTATGAATGAATGAAATGCAACTACTTTTAATTAACCTAAAGATGAATGACGATTTAACTAAAACTTTAACTATGAGATGAGAAAGTTAGGGCGGGTTACAATCCCCTACACCCTAATAATTCACTTCGTAGGATACTAGACTCAGAATTAAAGCTTTGAATGAATCCGACTTTTTAATGCTCCTAAGTATTACATATATGAGGGATCGTATCCCACACGGTATGTAAGCAAAGGAAGAATTAAAGCAGTATCGTATTACTACGATACAATTCATCTAAAATTTTAATTCCATCTTCTATTTCCACTATTATGAATTACATATGGTGGGGTTCATGCACCCCAACCCTTGAAAACTTAGACAGACATACTAAAACAAGAAGAAAACATGTTTTGAATGAAAGAAAATATTTTTACTAACAATTGAAGATGAAGAATAATGAAATTACTACTAAAGCATTAACTACTGTAATAATGAAAGCAATGGTTGGAATAAATTTACTTGGATTGCAAAATAGGAATCAAATGAGGGTTCTTGTTATTTCTTCTCTAAGCTAATTACAAAACTTGTCTAAAAACGAATTAGAAGCCCTCCTTATTTCTGGGAGGTCTTTCAAATTTATATGCTACGAAATTTACAAGAGTTGGATTAATGCAAAACTCCAAGAAGAAGAAGATCAAATCAAATCTCGAACACCGGATCAATCCGGTCAGGACATATCGGATTGGTTCGGTTGACAACCGGATTGATCTGTTTTCCAAACAAACCGGATTGGTTCGCTAAACAGGTCGCTATGCAGTGATTTTAAGGGCCGGACTGATCCCTTTTTTAGGATATCGGATTGGTTCGATAGAAGTGTTCTTACGCCGTGATTTTAAGGGCCGAACTGTTCCTTTTTTTGGGATACCAGATTGGTCGAGGTTGGCTTCTCAACTTCTCCTCAATATCTCTTCAAAATCTCATGATTTTCTCGCATCTTCGGGTCTTCATAACTTCTAATCCAAAACTCAGATTGGGACGCCGTTTCTTCCTTTGTGTTCATAAACTCAAGATCTTCTAATTTTCTTTTGGGTCCTCAATCGGATTTTTGGTAGAAATTACGCTTTTGCCATTCTACTTAGTCCTCTTTCTTTTCTCTTTCTTCTTTCGGTTTCTTTCTTTCTTTTATGTGTTAAATACCTGTAAAATTAATAAGAAATACATGAAACTCGGGATACTTGTTAGACGAAACTGTTAGCACAGATATGAGATAAACTAATTCATTTTATGTTGTCCGAGGTAATAAAAATCTCTAAATTAAGGGGTAAATTTTGGAGAATCTATGCCTAACCAAACCCCCTAACTTAGAACTTTGATCGTCCCGAGCAATGTAAAAGAATCAAAACATGATCCAGCTCAAAAATTGGGATAGAATACCTCTTTCGCGGGCAATCGATATTTAGCGTATGCAACAAGCCTTTAAACCCCGAGGTTACCCTAGTAGGACGAGTTGTATCTCGTGAGGGTTTGTAGTGAATATACCCACAAAATTCGACTCAAAGAAAACTCAAAATATGCAAAAATTGTATAACTCAAACTTTTCAATAAAATAGTCATCATCAATTCATGTTCAAAAGTCTCAAATCAAACGAACGGGAAAAACTTAACGATTCCGGGCCAATTGGGGTTCCTCAGTTTGTCAAACGAACGGGAAAAACTTATTCGGCTCAATTTTGGTTTACAAAAGGGATAATTTTTTGCTACTTTTTTTGGCCAATATGTTTGGGTGACAAACGAGGGCCTACATCATTGTCCGAGATACTAATTGCGTTACCATATGCGTCTCGAGATTAATTTAGTTTAGAGATTTATTTGACACATTTGTCAAGGCAATATCACACACATTTTTCATAACCGGTCAAAGTGAAAGAATTGAGATCCTCGACGACTTATTGGAACGCTGAAAAGAACTTTAAGTTAACAACTAACTCGGATTGATTTATAAATTCTCAATAATGAAAGGCTCGAATCTCACCGGGTTTGTTAATCTCCACATTTATTTGTTAAGTCGTCTACGTTCGCTAAATTTCCATCTTTGGTTAACTTTGCCTTTTTGTATTGTGCTTTTACAATTTGAGACTTTAAACCAAATTTTATTGATATTTTTGAAAAATTTGAATTCCAAAATATTTTTGGATTTTTCAAAAAAAAAACATTTTTTTTTTGAAATTTCTGGGCATTTTTGAAAATTTGTGAAGTTTTAAAAAGACACAGTTGTGACCCCCCCTAACTTATACTTTTACATTGTCCCCAAGAAAAAAGGACTCAAATCTAACTCAAAGTGAATTTAAAGTGCGAGAAAATAAAACGAACAAATAAAACAGAAATGCAGATTTTTATATAAAGAATAAGCATGTGTTACAAACGGAAAGGGGGGTTGGAGCTTCCGGGCGCGTTGGGGTCATACGGGTCATAGAAAAAGCTTAGAGGGGGTCCACTGAAGTTGAGTTCGTAGATGTGAGTTTGGAGACGATGCATCATACTTATGTCCCTTCCGTAGGCCGCTTGATCCCGTTGATATGTCGCTTGGTCCATGTTGTATTGCGTGATGAATCCGTCAACCCGGGTCTCCACCACTCTGCGACGCCTATGATTTTCTGCGTTGGCGGGTGAAAAATCAGAATCTCCACCACTGTCATAATCTGCATCGCCCTCACCCATCAAAAAGTTCTCCTCCTCTTCGTCACTTCTCTCGTCGTCACTGCTCTCTTTCGCCTCTTCATCACTATCCTCCTCCTTGATATCACTAGTCACTTGTGCCATTCGGGCTTGGATGTGGGCTTGTTTTCTTTCCCGTTTGGTCCGTGTAGTGGACGCAAAAGGGGTTAGTAGGCGCAGAAAATCTTGCGGGGGTGCAATGTCGGCATCGGCTAACATGGATGTGATGAGCCGGGGAAAGGGGGGAGGGGTGATGCCCTTTTTATCTATGGCGGCGAAGAATATATCTTTGTAAATGCACGCAGCCAGGTTAATGGGGGTCTTGTGGTCGAAGAGGTGGTAGATGAGGGTGGCTTGATGCGGGCGCATCACTGACTAATTGCTGTGGGGAGAATGTTGGCGCACACTATTTTGAAAGTGAGGCTCGCTTTGTCGCTTAGCCGGCCCATCGGGTAGGTTTCGATATTCCAATTAGCCTTGGGGTCGATGCGAGACATGCACACGTCTTTTTCAAGCGGGACGAGAGGGTTTGGGTATATGTATTGCTGTGGGGATGGGACATCTTTGGCAACCAACTTATGGGACATAAGTTCCAAAGATAAAGGGATGCGGACGCCGCCAATGTAAGCTTCAGCCGTGTGGTGACCGGTGCGAATAATGGAGCCACAGAAGGTGCGCACTGCATTGGGCCAGACCACGTCATGAGTTTCGTTGAGGTAATGACACCAATCCCATGCCATGAAATGAGCGGTGACAGAATTAGGCATTTCCTTCCAAATGACTTGGCGCTCTATTTGGAGTTTGCGAGGTTGACTGAAGAAACGTTCGTATCACCGTTGCTCTTGACGATAGAGGTAGACGGCGGCTCCGTTGGTGAGAATTGTGATGGATTCTTATTTTTGGGGAGGTGGTTGGTTGGCCATGGTGATGGGATGGGGTAAGAGTGTTTGGGAAGAATAAGGGAAAGAGTGGAGGAAAGTGAGTGGTGGTGGTGAAGGAGTGGGTAAAGGGTGGAATTTATAGGTGGTGAGGGGAGAGGGTTGGGTAGGATTTGGAGGGAAAAGGGGAAGGGATTTGGAGGGAAAAGGGGGAGGAATTTGGAGGGAAAAGGGTTATTGGGGAGGGAGGAGACGAAAATGGAGGGAAGCTGATGGATTGGGGGAAAAGGGGGTGAACATAGGGAAGGCAAAGAGTTGCAGACACCGGACCAATTTGGGTGCTCAGGACCGGATCGATCCGGGTCCGATATTTTTTTTATATTTGCCAATCCGAACTAATCCAAGTGCCCAGGACCGGATTGGTCCGGTCCCCAGAATGGCTCTAGTCCACTTATGGGTTGGTAAAAACTCCTCCTACGACTTTCTCTTTCTCATACTTACGATCCGATAGCCGATGATGCTATTGATTTGATTATTTCTCTCCTCGATATTGTGGCTTTAGAAAAATGCTCGCCTCGTAAAGCGTGTTAGTGCTCGAATTCCTATCCATTTGTGATGTGATCCTACGAACTCCACCGTCCTCACCTATGTTCATCTACTATACATAAGAATTTACCCCATACACGTCGGGGGTGCGACGACCTCTCAATTGAAGCTCAATCTACCCTGTAAACGGGGTTCGATAACCAAATAGTGACAATCTCTTCTACGTACGCTTAAACATATATCTTTAGGCGTTGTCCATTGACTTTGAATGCGTCCCCCCGTTGGGATCTTCCAATTCTACTGCTCTGTAGGGGAATACGCTCTTCACAACGAATGGGCCAGTCCATCGAGACCGTAATTTGCCCGAAAATAGATGAAGAAGGGAGTTATAGAGGAGTACCTTGTGTCCTGGTTGAAACTCTTTTCGTTGAATAATCTTATCATGTACGAGTTTCATTCGGGCTTTTTAAATCTTAGATTTTTCATATGCATCATTGCGTATCTCCTCTAACTCATTTAGTTGAAGCGTTTGAGCTTCACCGACTTTGTCCATATCATAATTTAACCTCTTAATTACCCAATACGCTTTGTGCTCTAACTCAATGGGGAGATGGCAAGGTTTGCCATACACAAAGTGGAATGGGGACGTTCCGAGTGGGTTCTTGAATGCGATACGGTAGGCCCATAAAAAATCGTCGAATCGAAGGGACCAATCTTTACGGTCGGGATTGATGGTCTTCTCTAGTATGTGCTTGATTTCACGATTAGCTAACTCGGCCTGCCCATTCGTTTGTGGGTGATATGTTATTCCCACCTTGTGAATGATAACATACTTTGTCATAAGTCTTTCAAACGGCTTGTTGCAAAAGTGTGTGACGTTATCACTGATTATCGCTTTAGGTGCATCGAAGCGAGAAAGTATGTGTTCGTGCAGGAATTTTATCACCACTTTATTGTCATTAGTCTTTATAGATATAGCTTCCACCCATTTAGAAACATAGTCTACGGCGACTAGGGTGTATAGATATCCAAAGGATGGGGGAAAAGGGACCATGAAGTCAATACCCCAACAATCGAAAATCTCAATGATGAGAATCAGGGTTAATGGCATCATGTCTCGTCAGGTAATCGCTCCCATCCTTTGACACTTGTCACAAGATTTACAACAATTGTTAATATCTCAGAACGTTGTGGGCCAGTACAAACAACTTTGGAGAATTTTAGCAGCTGTCTTTTTCACGGAAAAATGGCCTCCATAAGCTTCCGAATGATAAGATTGGATGACTTTTGAAATTTCGTCATCCGGTACACATCGTTAGATGATCTGATCAGTGAAATATTTAAAAAGGAATGGATCATTATAGAAAAACATGTGCGACCAAGTGATGAACCTCTTCTTATATTGCGGTGTCCAATCGGGAGGGACGACTCCCGTGACAAGATAGTTCACTATATCCGTAAACCAGGGCGAAGAAGAGGTGGCAAAGATTTGCTCATCCAAAAAATATTCATCTATGGGTGTGGGGTCACTAGGTACGTCAGACGAAAGTCGTGACAAGTGATCGACAACGATATTTTCTACTCCTTTTTTATCTTTAATAGAGAGATTAAACTCTTATAGAAGTAGGATCCACCTTATAAGGCACGGCTTTGCATCTTTCTTTTGAAGTAGATATTTTAAAGCTGCGTGGTCGGTGAAATAAGTGATGGGGGATCCGACAAGATAGGACCAAAATTTTTTGAGAGCGAATATGATCGCTAGTAATTCATTCTCCGTGGTGGAGTAATTGAGTTCTGGTCCGGTAAGAGTCCGGCTAGCATAGTATATCACATGAGCCTTGTTATCCTTTCATTGGCCCAAAATAGCCCATATCGCATAATCACTAGCATCACACATAAGCTCGAATGTTAAGGACCAATTCGGAGCTTGCATGATGGGAGAGGATACAAGCATTTTTTTAGTTTTTCAAAGGCACTTTGGCATGCTACTGTCCACTCAAATGGGTGTCCTTCATAAGAAGGTTGCTTAAGGGTCTAGCGAGGGCGCTAAAGTCCTTAATAAATCTTCTATAAAACCTCACGTGGCCCAAGAAGGAGCGCACGTCTTTCAGCGATTTAGGTGGGGGTAGGTCAGCTATGACATCTATTTTTTCTCTATCAACCTCGATCACTTTGGATGACACGATGTGGCCAAGAACTATACCCTTAGTTACCATGAAATGGCTTTTTTCCCAATTCAGCACTAAGTTCTTTTCCACACATCGGGCTAGCACTTTCTAAAGATTGGCTAAACATTGGTTGAAGGAGGTGCCAAAAACACTGAAGTCATGCATAAACACCTCTAGCCCTCTCTCAACCAAGTCACTGAATAAGCTCAACATGCACCTTTGAAAGGTCGTCGGTGCATTACACAAGCTAAATGGCATACGTTTGTAGGCAAACGTTCCAAAGGGGAAAGTGAAGGTCATCTTCCCTTGATCAAGGAAATCTACCTCAATTTGGTTATATCCGGAATAACTGTCTAGGAAGAAATAATAAGGGTGACCCGCTGCTCTTTCAAGCATTTTATCGATAAATGGAAAGGGGAAATTGTATTTCCCAGTTCCCGCATTGAGTTTTCGGTATTCAATACAAATGCGCCACCCTATGGTGGTATATTGGGGAACTAACTCTCCCTTGGTATTTTCAATCACGGTCATGCCCGATTTCTTCGGGACGACTTAAACGTAGCTTACCCACTTGCTATTCGAGATTGGGTAGATAATCCTGGTATCTAACAGCTTTATGATTTCAATCCTTACCACATTTTTCATTATGGGGTTTAGCCGTCTTTACATTTCTCTCGAAGGATTAGCGTCCTCCTCGAGGTGAATATTATGGGTGCAAATTAAAGGGCTTATCCCCTTTAAATCAGTTATACACCAACCAAAAGCACTTTGGTGCTTCCTCAAAATCTTTATAAGTTTACCCTCTTGCTCTTCATCTAAGCTAGAGGAGAAAATAACAGGAAACGTCTCACTTTTACCTAGGAAAGCATATTTAACATTGGAGGGTAGTTTCTTCAACTGGAGAGTCGAGAATGTGTCGTTAGAGGGCACCATGTGTGCTTCCCTTGGCGGTAACTCTTCGAATCGAGAAACCCAATTAGCATCTCTCGCATCCTTATCTGACGCTCTCTCATCGAGTAAGCCTCTCAACTTCTATATCTCCCTCTCAAACTCGGTGTAGGCCCCCTCACTCTCATGAATAGAATCTAGGCAAGCTTATAAGGCATCTCTACAGTAATTTTCCTTAAAGTGTTCTTCTACAATCTCCTCAATTAAGCTCATTGCGTGAAGATCATCTTCTTCCCCTGCTTGTTGGGCTATGTTGAAGATGTTTCTTTCTAAAGTCATATTCCCAAAAGTGAGTTGCACCTGCCCATTTCTAGTATTGATCACAACGTTAGCCATAGCTAAGAATGGGCATCCTAGGATGATGGGAACATGATTTTTCAAGGCAAAGGAGGGCTCTGTGTCCCAAATGACAAAATCTACCGGGAAGTAGAAAGTGTCCACTCAGACGATTACGTCTTCAATTATACCCCTAGGTATCTTCACAGTTCTATCCCTAACTGGAGAGTGATCCTTATGGGCTTAAGATCACCCAGATCAAGTTTCCTATAAATCGAATAGGGGAGGATATTAACACTCGCCCCCAGATCGAGTAAGGCATTTTCAAATTTGTTCTCTCCAATGGTGCAGGAAATAGTGGGTGCACCGGGATCTTTATATTTAGGTGGGAGATCGTTAAGAATGACTGAGCTCACATTTTGTGCTAGAAACACGTTCTTTTTTACCTTCAATCTCCTCTTGACTGTTAATAAGTCTTTTATGACTTTTGCATAGGATGGGATTTGCCTTATTGCAATCGAGGAAAGGTAAGTTCAATTTCACGTTCTTAAGCACTTCTAGCACTTCTTCACTTATGGTCCTTTTATGGACCGGAACCAATCTTTGAGGAAATGGTGCAGCGGAGGGTGAGATCACTAGTTCTTTCCTTTTCACTCTCGTTCAAGGAGATATCTTCGTCCTCGTTCATTCTAGACGAATTCTCCTTATCTTTTGAAAAATCATGTGAGGGAGGTGATAAATCAACAACTCTCCCACTACAAAGAGTGGTTATAGCTTGGCAGTGCTCTTACTATTCTGTAGAGGTGGAACTAACACTAGGTTGACCTTGGGTAGGTCTTTGGCCTTGGGAAGGAAACTTACCCTTCTATTGGATGCTCAATGCGGATTGCATTTTGGAGATGTTTGCATTTATTTTAGCGGACATGCGTTCATATCGAGCATTATTTGCATCTTGAGAATTTATGAATTGGTTCATTGTATCCTCGAGGTTCCTCCATGGGGGAGCTACATATGGGACTGGAGGTGGTGGTGCTTGTTGGTATTGAGGAGGTGGTGGAGGTGGGACAACCTGTGAATGTGAGTTCATCGCAGCTTGTGGTTGCCCATAGTTGAAACCTGGATGGTTCCTCTATGAAGGGTTGTAAGAGTTCCCATGGGGGGCATTAAAATTCCCCTTAAATCCTCTTATAGCATCCACTTGCTTGGTGTGCATGGCCTTGTAGGCAGAAATCATAGGGCATGCCTTTATGGAGTGGCCTGCGTCACATATAGCACACATTTTTTCTTTCAAACCATGGCTGGATTTGGAGATATTTTTCAATCGATAATTAAACCAATCTTTCATATCTCTCTAAAACTGATAAAATCAATGGTCTATTAAAGTATTGCTATCCAAATGGTATAGACCGAAGGCAGTTTAATTGATAGATGGTTGTCTAGGTCGAGCTTGATTGGGATCAGATGTGTCCCATGCTTGAGTAGTCTCTGCGACAAACTTAAGATAGGCCTCGGCATTGCATGCGTCTAAATCCCAAAAGGGCCTTTCACACATATTATTTACATAAGTTGTTTGGAAGCTATTGTCAACCCAATATGGAAGAAAGATATCACTAGGTGTTTGTGAAAACCATAATGGGGGAATGAGCTTACTAACCCTTGGAACCGTTCCTAACATCTGTCAAAAGACTCATTACCATGTTATCAAAAAGCATGGATTTGAGTCAGAGTTGGTCTTGTGATGGGGATAGAATTTTGAGACAAACTTAGACTGCATATCTCTCCAGGAAGTGACGGAGTTCGGGGGTAAAGACCATAGCCAGGTCTTGGCTTTCTCCTTTAAGAAAAAAGTAAAAATATTTAGACGAACGACATTTTATGTGCACGTTTGATCACCAAATGTGTCACATGCCTCTTCGAACTCATGAATATGGGGGTATGGTTTCTCTGAAATCATGCCAAGAAATGTAGGGAGAATCTATATCATCCCATTGGAAAAGTGGAACTGACCGACAGTATACGGGAGTAAAATATAACCACGGGTGACAGTCCGCTCAGGAAAGAGTAAGTCCTTCATCAGACGATAGTGGAGATCTCCCTCTCTAGTACCGAAACTCGCTGCGACAGAAATTATGCTCACACTCTCTTCAAATGACTCTGTGTACTCACTTGGTGTCCTAGATGTGTGACTCGAAGTTTGACTCTGGGTGTAGCTAATGATAGAGTGCTCGGGAGTAGGAATTGGAAACCAGAATTGTGGAACGCGAGGTGTGTGGGGACTTTCAGAGTTGTAATCAACGATTGGATTTATGTGGATTCTGGTTGGAGTATTGTGAGGAGTCTGAGTGTGTTCAGAATTTTGCACTAAAGGCTCTTTGAGAGATGAATTTTTTTTTTATGTTTTTGGATTTTTTTGGTCAAAGTTATAGATTGACTTGATCTAACCTAAGTCCACCTGATTCCCCGGTAACGGTGCCAAAAACTTGATGCGACCACAGATGTGTCTAGTGTGCGTGCTATTTAGGCTCAAGTGCAAGCCTGTCGCCCAAGTAATAATCCGATAAGTCGGGTATCGATCCTCAGGAAAACAGGACGAACGATGTGGAAACGACGTCGAAAAGACGAAGGCAACCTAACTTTGACTCTAAAAAGAACGAAGAGGTGATTTGAATTGTGAAACAACTACAACTAGATGCAATTTTGAAAATGATTACTTAATGAAATTATGAATGAATGAAATGCAACTACTTCTAATTAACCTAAAGATGAATGACGATTTAACTAAAACTTTAACTATGAGATGAGAAAGATAAGGTGGGTTAAAATCCCCCACACCCAAAACTTTGAATGAATGCGACTTTTTAATGCTCCTAAGTATTACATATATGAAGGATCGTATCCCACCCAGTATGTAAGCAAAGGAAGAATTAAAGCAGTATCATATTACTACGATATAATTCATCTAAAATTTTAATTCCATCTTCTATTTCCACTATAATGAATTACATCTGGTGGGGTTCATGCACCCCAACCCTTGAAAACTTAGACAGACATACTAAAAATACAAGAAAATATATTTTGAATGAAAGAAAACATTTTTACTAACAATTGAAGATGAAGAGTAATGAAATTACTACTAAAGCATTAACTACTGCAATAATGAAAGCAAGGATTGGAATAAATTTACTTGGATTGAAAAATAGGAATCAAACGAGGTTTTTTGTTATTTCTTCTCTAAACTAATTACAAAGCTTCTCTAAAAACGAATTAGAAGCCCCCCTTATTTCTGGGAGTTCTTTCAAATTTATATCCTACGAAATTTACAAGAGTTGGATTATTGCAAAACTCTAAGAAGAAGAAGATCAAATCAAATCTCGAACTCCGGATCGATCCGGTGAGGACATACCGGACTGGTTTGGTTGACACCGGATTGATCCATTTTCCAAACAAATCGGATTGGTCCTCTAAACAAGTCGTTTTGCAATGATTTTAAGGTCCAGACTGATCCCTTTTCTTGGGATACCAGATTGGTCTGGTAGACGTGTTCTTATGCAGTGATTTTAAGGGCCGAACTGATACCTTTTTTTGGGATACCGGATTGGTCCGGGTTGGCTTCTCAAATTCTCTTCAATATCTATTCAAAGTCTCATGATTTTCACGCATCTTTGGGTCTTCATAACTTCTAATCCAGAATCAGATTGGGACCCATTTCTTCCTACGTGTTCATAAACTCGAGATATTCGACATTTCTTTTGGGTCCTCAATCGGATTCGTGGTATAAATTATGCTTTTTCCCTTCTGCTTTTTCCTCTTTCGTTTTTCTTGCTTCTTACGGTTTCTTTCTTTCTTTCATCTGTTAAATACGTGTAAAATTAATAAGAAATACACAATACTTGTTAGACGAAACCGTTAGCACGGATATGAGATAAACTAATTCATTTTACGTTGCCCGAGGTAATAAAAGTCTCTAAATTAAGGGGTAAATTTGGGAGAATTTATGCCTAATCAATATATTAGATCATTATTCTCCTAACTAAACCATAAAGTGGTGAAGTGACATAAATTTTAAGAGTTAACAACATACGAGACAACTATATAAATGTTGACTATTAACTAAACTCTCCATTATGTAGGTTGTTAAATGATTATCCTCATTTGAAATTAAGTAACTTTCTTTAGGTATCCGTAAACTTAGCCCAACTAAGCTAAATTTGTTCCAATGATACAATTAGGAAGATAAACATTCTAATATACAAGGAAGAGAGAATATAATAAGAATAGTAAAGATAATAGAGAATTTTCTATATAGTACACGTTGTTTACAGCTTCCCCATAGTGGTTGAATTTGTAATTGTGGAGGAACTGATTCAAGTAAATGAAAGTGCATACACTTAAAATTACGCACAATTAGTTTTTGATTTTTTAGTACTCACTCCATTTCCTTTTGAAATATAAAAATAAAATCATCTCAACATTTTCACCAAACCATATATTTTTTTGGATATATGTTATCTTATTTCTCATTTATAAAAATAAAAATTTTCTTATACTGAAAATATTTACTGATTGTAACATGCAGATGGAAGTGAAAATATGGCACAAAATGACGCTTGTGGTTTTAAGGAGTTGGTTGATTGTTTCTAGGATGCAAATATGTATCCACACACCATAGAGGGAAGTGTGATGAGTTTTGATTTTTGAGTTTTTAGGAGAATTTTATCGACAAGTGATAAGGAAGTAAGATAATATTTCCATTTATCGATTTGTTGTGATAAGGAAAATGAGGTTTTAAGACTCAAAATAGTAAGTATGAGAGATCTATATGAGTATTTGTGTCTTATTAGTAGTATGAGGGTATTTATTTACTATAATGCTTTGTATAAAGACTAATTCGAAAATACAAGGCAATGAGCTACTTAAGATTATTATTATTATTATATGCTATTAGTTTTTTATTTCTCACATCTGTCTACGGATCGATCGTGTGGCCCTGGAAAGTAGTTCTTCATTACAATAGGACCTCAATATTTTTAATATGTTATGTATGTTAATGAGTGTGATTTGTATGATAATTATCTCTATATATGTGTGTGAGACTAGATTTTTCGCGTGTGCCATATCAAATTACAATTATATCTACGAAAAAATAAACAGGACATTTTTTTAGTTTTTAATCGTTAACATTATTGCTATAATAATAAATATACTTTACTTAAATGATGAATGTTTTGTAAAACATGCATGTATAGAATACATACGCTCTTATTCAGACATCTTGAATTCTTTCGTCCGTATTTAATTTGGAAAGATTATTAAAAAACAGTCTCCCACAGTTCCTCATCTCTTTCAAAAATTTCAAAATGCCAATAATTTTGCGTCAATTAATTGAAAAATATGATGGTTATGAACAATTGTGGGGAAACTAGATGATATGTTTTCTCAATGAAAATATTAGCGTTTCATTGATAGCATGGGGTGATAAAAAATTAACGGAAACTTTTTTCGTGTGGGTTTTAGGATATGCTAGTTTTTCCATCGAAGGGGCCTCTTTAAATTCATCCCCAAAATTGAGGAGAAAATATAAAAATTATTAGATCTACTCTTATATGTACTATTAACTTATTGTTCATATAGTAAAGTTGGCTTTATTCTCTCCCCTCTCATTGGTAAATATGATATGAGGTGGTGTTATGTTTGAGTTTAACTCAAACACAAGTGGTTCGATAAATACATCCATGGGATTCATTTGGATAAGCCTTGGACACTTAATCTCTAACTCGCATAAGGAGATTGACTACTTTTGGATTATAACAGAAGATCCCACAATTGATTTTATGATCTATAGAAAAATTGATTTTCTTTATCTTTTTTCTCTTATTGGAAAATGTTTTGTTGAGTGCAAAAATTGGGGGGTCACGTATTTTGTAAATTTTGTTATTTGAGGAACCAATTATATGGATTCTTTTTTCAAGTTTTGAGTATAATTAAAGTCTTTTTGTTGTGACATTAAATTTTGAGACTGTCTTATTATTTTGTGATAGTTATTTTTATTAAAGAGAGATGATTTTATGTGTGACAAAGGAACAAAAGGTCTTTATAACATGAATTATTCTATAATTTAGTGACACAAATCGTCATTGTCTTTATTATTTGTGTTCTTTTCTTCTTTATTTTCTTTATTTGGATTGTCATATTTGTGTGCTTGATTTGTTCAACACGGAGCCCTAGTCATATACATGCTTTATGAAAAAATAGCTATTATAGCGTAGGTTGCAAAATATGTTCTTTTGTTATGGCTTACAAGTTAAAATATGATGTTGAGAAATTTGACGAAAAGAATAATTTTGGCATATGAAAAGTGGAGGTGATGGATATACTATATTTATAAGATATGGATTTATTCAAACTTTTTACGGAAAAACTGACATAATGAAAAATAATAGTGGATAAAGATTGGTTGTTTGTCTGTTCAATGATTTAAATTTTTTTGTCTAAGGAATTCAAATATAATGATCTTAAGAAACTTAATTTAGTGAAGTCTTTGACTAATCAAATTAATCTAAAAAGATGAATTATATTAATTTAGTATAGGTCCAGTTACTTCATTATAAAACAACATCAATGAGTTTACTAGGTCTCTCTCATAATTATTAAACATGGAGGTGGAGATGTAGAACGAGGAAAAGAAATTTTTTTGTTAGCTTCTATTCCCGAGAGGTAAGATTTTTTGGTGTCAACAATGATGTAGGAGAGGAAAATATTGTTTTGGATGACATAATAGAAAAGTTATTGAGGATGGCGATGACTCTGCAAGCCTGGTTAATGGATGAACACTAGAGAACCGTGGTTTGAGAATCTTTATGTCCAAGTTGTAGAGGCAGAAGTATCTGGATTTTTTTACTAATGTCATTACTTTAGGCACATGGTTCCTTTTTGAACCAAACATAAAAAAAATGGTGAAAAAAACAATAGGGTCGAGTGATGCAAGAAGTTCAGAGGATGTCGATTATTTTTCTCTCATACAGAACAAAAATTTTGGTAACTACATTAATAGTCTTTGGGTCCTTGATCCATGTTGTTCAATTCATAGTCATAATAGGAAATATTTATCCTCCTATAAAGATGTGAATGTTGGTTATATTTTGATGTCCCTATTGGAGATTCTCAAAATTTAAGATAATTGAATCAATAAAAATCATGACGTGTTATGGGTTGGAAAGATGTTCGAGATGGGGGTGTAAATGGATATTCAAAAATTTGAATTCGTCCGGTATCTATGTCCAAATTTTGAAGATATTTATCCGAAAAAATGGATATGGATAGGAATATTGATATTGTGTTAAAATACCCAGAAAAACGAATACGGATACGAAACGTATATGCATCCGACACGAATAATCTGTATCTGAAGCGGAGTATCCATATTTGCGAATATCTATTTTTTTGAATATCTGCATTCGTATTGTATTTAATCATTATTTATTATTTATATTAATTATATACAATTATCTTTATAATATTTATTATATGTAATGTAAAATATAAATATATAACATAAAAATATTAATCATCAATTTTCACTCATTTAAAAAAATAAAGAAATATTACTTTTTTAAAAATAAAAAGATAATGAATGGATTGAAAAGAAAGAAAAAGAAAAGATAATAGAAAAGAATAAAAAGCAGACAAAACAAGCTCAAACAAAATATTTCACCTGAAACATATCACTTTCATTTTACTCATTTTTTCTTGCTCCCTGATTTTTGGCGCACACCATCTTCTCCAAAATCTCCCCTATACTATTAACTTGGTAAGCTTCTCCTTTCTCTCTCTCCCTCTCTCTCTCTCTCTCTCACACACACACACACACACACACACACACCTCCCACATACACCACAAATGCACACGCACCTACAACAAACACATGCACGCAACAAAACACATGCACACATAAAAACACATATAAACTTACACAGCAACACACACACAAACTCATACGACGACACATACAGATGCACACAGATGCACAAAAAAACTGTTAGGGATGAAATGTTTATTTTAATTTCCAAGTTGTTGACTATTTAATGGTAAATCAATTTGTTGATTCTAAACAGTTCGGCTTGATGGTTTTTTTGACGATAGTATTGATAATACATGTTGAAAGAAGTAAGTCAATTGGAGTCGATAGTAAATGTCAACGTTTGATATTAGAAGTTAAAATAAGAAAGTCAATTGCAATGAATAAGAAATGTAAACGAATACGAATATTATTCGAATTCGTGGAATACGATAGGATACGAGTATGAATAGTTATTTTTACTATCCAACGGATACTGATATGGATATGAATATGGATAGTGCATCCAGATAGCAGATGCGGATATGGATAGCATGGTACTCACTCTGTATCCGTGATTTACAACGTTTTAACATTGAATGGATCCTTAAGGGTTTTGGCGAGTTCTCTTTCAGTGTTTAGGAGCACCAACATGAGGAATTTATATGCTCATTAAATTAATATGGTAATTGGTGGAGCTATTATAGGGACTTCTATGGTGAAATGAAATTCATATTCGAATATTAGAAACTAAGGATTAGGTGAGGGAAGACTGAATTATGCAAATATTTAAGATTTTTACTCTGATTCGTGATGTGAAGGGGAAACAAAACATGGTGGTAGAATGATATCATCTTTAAGATGACAAAAAAATTATAGCATCCATTGCTGGGAGGCGGCCCTATAAGGACATGTATGACATTAGCTTATGGTAGTCATTGTGGCATTGAGATAGTCCATTTATGACCAGCGACGATGATAGCTAGGCAAGTAGTGGATCTTTATAGAGATGCATGAGAAAGTTGGTGACAACAATGTCTCCCTCCAAGGGAAAAGTTGACTTTCAATTACTAACCAGTGGTTAGAAGGTTTTTGGCAGAGGTTGCCAAGTGTGATGTCCAATTAGGGGATTTTATGAGCGAATATTATGGGTTAGACATAGATGGTAGAGGAATTCTTGTATCTAAACGAGATATGAATTGTTTGATGAGTGATAAGCACCCAAAACTGTACAATTTATACCCCGAATAGACGTACTTTAGTTGCTAATTCTCGACAATTTGGGTCTTATGCGCTTAATTGTTCAATATGCAGGCTTAATTACAGTTGCAGTGTCAAAATCTATAATTCGAGGCAACTTGCAGTAAAATGGAGCTAATTACCAATCCCGTAACCCTAGCCTACCCAAACCTAGGGCAAACTATCACCCAGGCCTTGTGTGTGTTGGTTTGTTCCCTTTTTATTTATTTTAATTTTTTTAGATTTTTAGTTAGTGTCATTGTATTTTTAGGATTTATTTTTGATTTATTTAGGATTTTTAGGTTTTATTTACTATTTTTATATTTTATTAGTATATTCTTATTACATCTTTATTTTTATTAGGATTAGATTTTTGTTTAGGATTTCATTTATTAGTTTTATTTGATTTTACATTTAATTAGAATTTTAGTTTTAGTTTTATTAGATTTTATTTTTATTTTTATTTTTATTTTATTTCTCTTTTTAGTTTCAATTTTATTTGAGTCTTTCTTTTATTTTAGAATTTGATTTTATTATGTTTTTATTTTATTTTATTAATTTTATTTTATTAGTGTTACTTTTATGGGTCCAACTTAAACATCCCCCCTAAAACCTACACACTACCAAACACACCCTAACACCTCACTCATACCCAAATAACTTATCCTACACCCTCACCCTCACACCTTATTTCCTACACCACAAACACACCTGAATAACTTATCCTACACCCTCTCCCACACCCTAACAAGCCTACACCCACCTACGCCCTATCCTCACTACTTCCTCTTCTCCCACCAAACACTCTCTCTCCTCTCTCCTCCATAACCACAAACAACTAAACACCAATAACCCCAAACCCACCACATACACCTCTCCCCTTGCAACTCTTGACCCAATACCGAAACCCCACTGCAAACCTGAAAATCAGGCTGCCCAGCAGTGCCGTCCGGTGCTCCTTCCCTCTAGCGCGCCCTCCCTCCAGCGCGCCCTTCAGCGTTCCTCCTATTCCGACCCCCTCCTCTCCACTCCGGCAGCGACGAAAATCCATCGGCGAACAGCCACCGCTGGCGTTAGGCCCCAGCAGAAAACCGACCTCCCTCCGTCCAAGAAATTCGGCGGCGCCTCTTCTACCCAAATCCAATCCGGCCTCTCTCTCTGTCCTTGATCCACCCGAGCTCATACTCGAAACCATCACAACCCGGAACTTCCCATACCCATCTACAACCACCTCCATGCCAAACCCAAGAAGACCCATTTCCCAAATAAAATCCATAAACCCATTTGCTTTTCTTCCCATTCACGATTTCTTCTCCCTGCATAAACCAACAAAGACCAAAGTCAATAAATTGCCCACATGTTTAAACCCACATGTCTTTTAACTAACTTATACCCATTCTACCCCCAACTACCTCTTTTAACCCCAATACCCATTATACCCTCTAAACCAAATCTCACATGCTCCTCTCACCATTTCCATGCACACTCATGTGAATTATCCAATATACCCCTAGCCTCCATGCGCACCATATAAATTGAAGACTTGGGACCTTTTCAAAAGATCTCAAATTTAGTTTTAATCTTGATGTGATAAAATTCTCTCCACCCCTCTATGTTGAGTATTTGCATTTTTAGCAAATACCTCAATATAGAGGTGTGTAGTGAAAATTATCTCTAGGATAAATTTCACCCAACCTCCCTATTATGATTTTTTGCATTTTTATCAATTATTTCATAATAGATTGATGTAGTTGAATTTATCCCTTATGGGAGGTAAATCCTAACCCATTCCTTTATGTTGAGATTTTGCATTTTTAGCATTTATCTCAATATAAAGTAATGATCTCGAATTTATTTCTTTGGGTGAGTTCTAATGTACAATTTTATAATGTTAGGATTTGCATTTTTAGCAAATCTCTTTTATTATTTAATTGTCCATTATGAATTCATCCACTATCCTTTTTATTTTTATTTTGTAATTTTTAGTTTAGATTCAAAGGGGGGAACTCATCATCAAATAGAGAAAGAAAATTCTAGAGAAAAGTAGAGAGTTCGGTTAGAATAAATTAGGTAGAAATATTTGTAAATAGTTTTATTTTCATTTTTTTAGATATTTGTGAGTAATAAATGTATGAAATTCAATTGAGTTGATTATTGTTGGATGCTCATATTGGATGGATTGTGCTTAATTTCAAAGAATATAAGTTCAATTTCACTTCAAGAGATTGGGGTTTGATTGTTCACTTCTCTTCTCATTTATTTTATGCCTTTGATTATTTATTTGTCATATTTCATATCATGTTAGGCTAAAACCCCTTTCAAGGGGTGGGGTAAAACCCTTATTTTATGTTATTTTATTTTAATTAGTTTAATTACTTGAAAAGTCCCTTTGAATGTTAATTTTAATCCCCCACCCTTTTACACCTCGAGAGAGGGTAAATGATTTTCGAGAGAAAATCAAAATTCTAATTATAATACCCATTTTAGATTCGAACTAGAGATAGGGGTTTCTTAAGTGGAGTATTATAACTTGAATTTCAACTCTAAAATTATTTTCTAAGATTTACATGAATTTTAATCGATTGATCCTAGCGGGTGATTAATTAAAAGGAGTGTAAATCTATTTTTCTAGAGTTATGGGGTGTTAAACTTAATTTTCTAAAAGATTACTATTATAATTACACTTGCAATGAGAGTTGGTTTGTAATTTTAATATTAATTTGGGAGAATTCAAATAATTAAATTAATTAATTAGAATAGCTAAAATTTGTGATATAATCCCACTCCTTGATTGTTCTCACAATTATTTACCTCACTTTATCTCTTATTTTAGTTTAGACTTTATTTTTCATTTTAGTAACTTTCTAGTTAGTTATTTTTATCTTAGTTTAGTTTAGTTTAAATCATCACCTCACCCTATTGTTTTAATATTGAAAAAGATAAAAAAAATTAGAAAAATGCAAAATCCCAAAAAGAAAATAAAAAGTGAATTACAATTGAATTTGTTTCTAGATTACCCCCTTGGAAGTGGATTGATACCCTTACTTACCTCTACACTTGAGATTGTTTTATTTTGTAGGTATTTGAGGTTTTGACTAACTTGTCTTTCAACAACGACACACCAAAAAACATAGTTATCAATGAGTGAACTAAGGGTTAATTTGGATGAGGCCTAAAACTTAGATAGATATATTCATTGGTGTTTTATATTTTAGTTGATGGAGATCATTTGTTTTGGTGATAACTTTCAAGTTGAAAATATAATAATTTTTAATTTTATATAATTGGCTAAATATCAAGACAAAGCATTGAGTCATGTATCATTCAAGTTATTTAAGCTTAATACGCGGTGAGAGGTTTGGGTATAGAGTGAGGCTAGTTCATTTAGACTTAATAAACTGAACATTGAAGATATACAAGGCTTATTTTCATAATACTACCTTTGTTGATTGAACATGTATCATTTTTCATTGTTTCGTGATTTAGCGTTAATGGTTACTCACACGCATACACGTTTTTGTTCAAACGTGTTTTTAAGGATTGAGAAGATTTTTTTTAATATTAAGATGAGTAGTGTATACCTTAGGGAAAAAAACAAAATATTTTCAAATTTATTTTGTTCTTAGTATTTTTAAAATTCCTTCATTTGTTAGCACGGTCCGTTTTTTAATCTGTATGTCCAGCCATGCACTATTTTAGGCTTATTTTTAACACTGCATATAGCCATGTGTACAACGCTCTTTTTCCCGCACGTGTAAGGAAGCACACTTTTTGTATGTCATTTTGACATTTCATATACTATGAGCACTGTGTCAATTTTACCCGTTCACACGACAAAGTTGAATTTTCAAAAATTCCTAAAATTTTCTCTTTTTCCCTATTTTTTCAGAAGAATTTGAAATCCTTGTTACTCCTCTACATCTCAGAGAATATTTTCGAGCTTGAGATATTTTTTTGTCTCTCTATTTTCAAATTGACTTGATCCCTCCAAATTTAGTGAAAAATGTAGATCTATACTTGATATGTATATTGAAAAGAAATTGATATTTATTTAAATTAGATTCACATAATCAAAGTTCATTTCATACTATTCTATATTTTAATTCACGATCAGTACCCCGAAATCTAAAAAGGGTGGTGTGTCGGGTGATCGAGAGTTAAAAGAAAAATGAGACTCTATAGAGTATAACGTACTTTCCCATTAATATAATGGGCGTAAGATGCATTTCTTATCTTCAATGGGGCAAAGACTGATGTTCATAGGTAAATTCTCATCAGTTCCTGAGAAAGAGATACTTTCTTGCATTGTATCAAACCTTTCCTCACAAATTTAACTTTTGAATTGTTTAATTGTTGTGTGAGTTGTATTGTTCACCTACACCTCACGCCACACTTAGATCTCATATAAATCTTGATTAATCCATAAAATTGAAAAGGATTTCTGAACCTAGTGAATTGACCTAGAAGTCCTAATTGGAAATTTGATTTGTTAATCCATTTGAAATATTACATCGCCGTACTGATTCTTGTGATAGGGTTTCCAACACTGAAAGAAAACTTGAAATTGGAAAAATTGAGCATAATTTTATTTAATCCTATTCACCCCCTTTAGGTTTTTTGGAGTAGAACACTTGTATTGAACATACGCACCTCATAAGTTTAGAATTGGATCGAAATTAATATTCAAACAATTGTTTGCTTGTATCTCATAGGAGGTTGATGGATTTATTTAGTGATGAAATGTTTTTTATTAGGTTTGAAAAAAATGAACATTACCATCGTCTAAACAAAGCATATATTAGTTACAGTGAAGGATCTTTTGCAAAATCGAAGGGATCACGTATTTTGTGGTAAAAATTCTATAGTTTGGTGTTCTACCAGCGAAGGTTGGACTTTGCCTCAGTGATGGGGTTTCATTCGCAAAGGTTTTTTCCTATTCCATTAATTTATGTAACAGAGTTTGGTAAGAATCTTTTTGCATTTTGGTTATCTTTCCAATCTAGATATTTGTAAAGTTTTTTCAATTATCTATCCCTTTATGGTCCACATGATAGCAGGAGGTGTTATTTTTTAGCTTGAATCAAACTCTTTTGGATGGATAGATTCATACATAGGATTTATTTGGAAAAGTCATATTGATTTGATCCCTAAGTCACCTAAAGGGATTCAATCCTTTTGTCTTCCTACTCATAGGAGAGTTTTACTATCATTTGGTCTACTTTATCTATTCCTCATAAACGGAGAACCCACCACTGATTTTTTGAGTGGGAGAAACATTGGGGTTTCCACCTTTTGTGTCCATATCATAATATTTTGTTGAGTGTGAGAATTGAGGGTTCACTTATTTAAAAAAATTAATTATTTTGGGACTCAATTTTAGGAATTTTATATTCATGATTGGGTGCAATTTATGATCCTTTATGGTGATATAAATATTGTAAATCTACGATTATTATGTGAGGCTTATTTTGTCGGAGTGAAGAGATTTTATTTTGTGCGTGAGGAAATTATAAAAAGTCTTTATAATATGTAATCTTCTTTAATTTAGTGACACGAATCACCATTGTTGTTATTAATTTTTTTGTTCTTTTCTTCTTTATTATATTTTTTGGATTACAATATTTTTTCCATTGGTTTGTTTGTCATAAAGCCCTAGGCAAATGAACTATTTCGCATAACATATTTTTCATTTATTTAATTTACAAAATGTACATACATACATAAATGCATGCATAACATATGTGTGTGTTTGTGTGTAGACACCCCATTCTGTTACCCCCTAAACTCTCCTTAGGTCCCTAGCACCTCCTTTCATCACTACAAACCCAGGATATACCCCGAGTATCGACCTAGAGGCCATCAGACACTTTCAGACTTCATTTAACCAAAAGTTCAGATCGATCAAGACTGATTCAATCTTCGAAGGGGCCTAAATCCCCTTTCTAAAGGACCGTCCCGTGCGCGATTCCGACTTACCATGCGAACGAATGACCCGTTCCCACCCGAAACCTGGTTTAGAGGCCACCGAATGCTCCCAGACTCCGGTTGACCTAATTCGACTCTTTATCTCAACCGAGACTGAATGAGTCTTCAAATTTTACTGAAACCCCTTTCCAACGGTCCGTCCCGTGCGCTATTTCGACTTACGGTACGAACGAACGATCCGTTTTACTCCGAAAGGTCACCGAATGCTTCCAGGGCCTGGTTGACCAAAGTAAACTCCTCGAACCGGATTAAAATCTTTGGAGTGTCGAATTACATTTCCTAACCTTTCAAATGGTCCACCCCGTGCGCGATTCGGACTTACCATGCTGACGAACGATCCGTTTGCGTCCGACGATCCCTCGTCTAATGGACCGATGAATGATTCCGAGCCACATTTGACCTAAAGTCAACTCCCGAACCTAGGAGAAGTCCAAATACTTTCGAAGGTCTCTGAATTACCTTTCCAATGGACCATCCCGTGCGCGATTATGATCAACGGTTTGCGTTCTGCGACCGATTTTTTGAAAAGTCCTGAAAGACACTACCAAACGACAGTTCCCCGACCCTGCCTATCGGCAGTGCACCTGAACACACCTGCCGATTGGCAGAAACAGGGTTATCCCAATAAAAATTCCCTGGTCCTATAAAAAGGAGTCATTGGCCTCATTGCAAAGGGGCCTAGATCAGAAAGATATCACTCTCAGCAAATCCAGAAAACCTCTTTCGATGTCAGCGCGATTTCCACATCCAAATCCCTTTCCAACCTTCACTTTTCATCATCCTTTTCATCAAACTTGGTGAATTAACTACCCTCTACCATCATCCAAGTGCAAGGGATGATCTCCAACATTCATGATCAAGCTCAAGATCTTCAAGAAGGTCCAATTTTTTCAACTCTCACCATAAATTCGCAATAACTTTTTTCATTACTTAGCACTTTTATTCTCTAATCTCTCATATCTTAATATACTTTTTATTTAGTATTATTGCACATCTCTTATTTTCATACAAATAAAACCCAAAAAAATAAAAGCAACAGAGGGTTTGCTCATAAATTCCAAACAGGAATTTTCACACTTTTCTTACACTTTTCTCACAACTAAAACACTTTTTCTATACACACACACACACAAATAAGAGAATGCCCCGATTGGATTTATGGGATAAACCGCATCCCTCGTTTTGCATGCGAACTGCGTGGACTTTGATGCCTCTATAGGCTACATAGGTTTCTCGGGGTAAAACCCGAGACTCGAGTCCTTTCTTTTTCACTTTTTCTCTCATTTTCTATTCTCTCTAAATTCAATTCTCTTAGATTACATACATATGCATATATTTGTCCTTAGTGGAGTATTATTCCCCATGCATTCCCTCATAAAGATCAATGCAAGGATAATCGCGTAAATCCTATTTTCTAATATTATTTCTGCATTCCTACGGATGACTCGCTTTACCTCTTCTATGGTACAAGTCGATGACACCTATCTCCACTATATATACACATGCACACACATCACGGGGAAAATAAATGAAAATATCAAAAACCCATGAGAGACCATATGGAATAAATGGGTGCCTAACACCTTTCCATTTCGTAACTTAGCCTCCGAACCCTTTTGGAATCATTTTGGTTTCTTATGCATCAGTATATCTTTGGATGTTGTCCTTCGGGATGGCTCTCTTTCTTTTGTCTGTGTTGAGTAAAATAGACGGGTGACTCCATCTCTCTATATTTTTCACCTCACCCAATCACGCCGGCTGAAGCGCTCCCAAGAGGGACGTGCGGGATGTAGAATCCTCCCTCACGCGCCCACCAGCTGCGAGGATCGGGAATGGCCATAGTGGTGACTCTGCTGGGGAATAATTCTTTTGAGGGATAGACTCTATTTACATGGATGTTGTGTTTGTTTTTATTTTCCCCCCAAATTTTGCATGTTCCCCTTTACTACTCATGCATACCTGATAGGCTTCTATTCACGCACTTGTAGAAAATTCTCCATGTACACTTCACACCACTTGCACCTAGGGCCACACGTATTTACACGTTTCACGCATCACCCATCCATGCTTGGTGTACCATTGGTACTTGTAATTTTCTCCCTGTTTGGCATAATCAAGAAAGACATTCTCATAAGATAATAATAAGAGAATCATGCACGATTCACACACAACATCACCAAAGAGCATTGTTATTTACCAAATTTTGTCCAGTAACTGGAGGGTCACTTCGTGATGGGTGCTCATACGGTAGGGCGCAGTTAGCCTAAGCGATATGACTCTCACCTTCCATTGGCCAAGTAACTTTGACGTATATCGAATGGTTCCCCCGCATCGTACCGCTTGACCGAAGTCATGACGGGAGGTATATCACAGGGAATTCATTCACGTACGCCGAGTATATCGAATTCTCTCTCACAGGTACCGTCATCACGAGGTATATGGTGAGGCACACTACACAAAATCTGCCGAATTGTCACGGTCATTGACCTTGAAAAATTGGACTTGTCAAGGTCATGACCGTGACAATTCTGGGGGTGACAACTTTTTTTATCACGGAATTGTCCCGATAATTGACCGTGATAAGTTCATTAGACTTATCACGGTCACGTCACGGTCCTTAACCGTGACAAGTCCGTGATAACTTTCTTTATCATGGACTTATCATGGTCAATAACCGTGACAATTTTGGGTAGAATTGAAAAAAAAATCTACAGGGCAGTATGGCCACTGCCACTGCCCAGGAATATATTTATACATGTTATAGCAACGTTGTACCTATTCAAATATTATATATCCAAATAAAATAGAGATAGTGCAAATATACATTCAAAATAGAGACAATATGCATCACGATATATTCTAAATATAATTCAAATCTACCAACTTAAAAACAATTCAAATGTATCAACTTAAAAATAATACAATTCAATTCGAATAATGTCACTACATGACTTGGGTAAGGTTAACTCTGAGGAGGTGAGTAGGCCACACGATATACGAATTAACACACCCACTGATATACATCGTGTCGCATTGTTCGCACAACCACGATGGGGAGTTCTCCTGCCTAGGTAACACATGCGTGACGAGCACCTTGACTCGATGTCTTGAAGCTCCCATCTATGAACTAGTCCACCCTGGATGATAATCGAGTCCCTCAACCCCCTCCATAACTGCTGGCCATCAAATTTGTTCAGTATAAACACGCTCAACCAACCAAGTGTCAACTTCGGTCGGTCGAAGGGAGCCAAATAAGGAAGTGGATCATCAAAGTCAGCACGTGTCGGCGATGAAGCAGCGAGGTCCACATCCTTGTCATCTTGCTCCTCATCCTCCCGTACCTCCTCCTCCTCCATCACCTTATCCTTCCCTTTAACCTTGCATTTTCCACCCAACGAATGCTTCATGAATGAGATCATATCTTGGACCGTCGCCTCCAAATGAGACAGCTTCTCATCATGCGAGTTCACCGTTCGAGCCAAGTCGGTGTCGCTCGTCTCCAATCCGAGGATCCTATATTTGGCCACCCGCGAGGTCACCCCCTTTGTCCTCCCCTTGCGATTAGAGCCAAGCACTTGGCTGAGTGCTTCTATGGACAAATATGCCTTGTCGACATCAGACTGCGACTCATGCACTTCCTTAAGTTTTGCCTGAAACGAGAAAAAGCACATGATTAGTAAAATAAGTAAATTAAAAAATTATAACGTAATTAAAAAAAGTAAACTGATGGATAACTTACAATCGTGGACGCGACGCTCGAGGACACCTTCTTGTCCTTCCCCTTCTTCATCCAAAGAGCCACATAAGTATCGAGCCTATGTGGCCTACCCCCAGGGCAACTCCCTTTCCCCTGAAATAAAATAAAGTAAAATTAGTATCGTCCCCGCAAAGTAAAATAATGCAGAATAATATATTTATGTAGTTATAGAAAAATTAAATCTTACCATCATCCTATGCTCCACCTCGGCGTAAGACGTCCGGCCGAAGTAGTGCACGTCCGTATTTTTTTTCTCGATTTTCCCTCCCCGATTGGCGAGATGCCAATTGTCTCTCTCCGATCTCATTGTCAACGAATTGTTGCCATTTTTCCAATGAGATCGGCTCCTTCGGCGGGACGGATTAACGCATTCGGATAATGGACTCTCGTGTCGTCCCAAAGTACCGGGTCCGCATATTTTTCTTCCACGTCTTGTGTTGCTCCCTCAATTGCTCCAAGACGAAATCATGTAGCTTGGGATCCAGGCTGAATTGTTCCTGTCCAACAAATACAATTTTAGTTGCGAATAAATATAAACATAAATATAAATTGAAAATGAAAATGAAATCGAAATCGAAATCGAAATCGAAATCGAAATCGAAATCGAAATCAAAATCGAAATCGAAATCGAAATTAAAATTTTCATATAAATATAAATATAAATACATTACTTGTAGTGCCACCCAAACAGCTAACTTGAGCTCATATGGAACCTCCTTCCAACTAATGTAACTCGGGCCGATGATCTTCTTTACTAGCTCGAGGGATCTCGCTAATAGCCCCGACTTTTTCTCGATGGCCATCCCTAATTTTCCATATTTGGGGAGCCTATGGGTCGAGGAGCCCTCGTCGCCTCTGCTACCACCGAGCCCAGATGACATCATCATAACCGGCATCATCATCCTCGCCTTAATACCCGAAGGAGATATTTGCTATAAACAAATGTTATTAGTTCAAATCAAAATGAATTAGAAGAAGACATGCAAATATGTACAATTACTACAAATAAAAATGAATTGTTACTGTTAAACACCTCAATTCTGAATTCCAAAATAACAGCATCTAGCTCATAATATGTACAATTACTAAAAATTCGAAACATACCCACCCCCACCCCTACTGCCCAC